>CM046876.1:454044719-456444719 GCA_025667525.1 Glebionis coronaria
GAAAGACAATCAGTGTATGAATGAGGACCGCCGCAAGTCTCACAAGAAAGTGCTACAGCTTTAACTTGTTGTAGTTGATTCGTAGCTATGAGTTGGATATTTTTGTTCATTTCGGCCATCATGCGGGTGAGTTCGGTCATCTCGGGGTTTGATGAAGTAGAAGAAACATTGACTCTCGGATTATTTCTTGAGGATGCGGATGAATCCCAATTTTTGTGATGAGTGGTCATGTTCTCTATAAGCTCTCTACACTCCTCGGGTCTTCTTTTCATAAATGTGCCACCGGCGGCTGCATTAATCGTATCACGATCACGAAAAGTTAAACCGTTGTAGAAAGTATTAATCAAAGTGACGGGGAGCATATTATGATTAGGACATCGATCGATCAAAACATTATAACTTTCCCAAGCATCGAAAAGAGACTCATCAGGTTCTTGTGTGAAACCACTGATTTGATTCCGAAGGCTCGTTACCATGGATGGTGGAAAGTAGCGAGATAAAAATCGTTGAGTCATTTCGTCCCATGTATGAATTGAATTCTTCGGAAGATGATCAAACCATTTTTCGGCATGGTGGGATAAAGTGTGTGGAAATAGATGAAGGCGAAGAAAATCCATGGTAACACCGGGCAATTTCATGCTTTGAGTGACGGTAATGAATTTGTCGAGGTGTTTGTTGGCATCATCATCCGGTAATCTGCGAAATGGAAAAGTATTTTGAACTTGTTGGATAATGTGATGCTTCAACAAAAATTCAGGAGTCGTGATTTGCATCGGCGCAATCGGTCCTTCACGTCCATTCATTGTTGGTTGGCATAGCTCCTCCGTCATACGAAGGTCGGGTGGAGGGATATGGTTGTTATTGTTCAATTTGGGGTGAGGTGGATTATTATTGTTGTGTACACCGGCCATGTCTAAGTCTTCAAGAGTCTCTGGCTCAGAATAAGACGATGAGCGAGTACGCATACACCTGCAAAAGAAAAAGATAGCAAGGAAATAGAGGAAATATAGATAACCTAAAAATAAAATCTTTTTGGTGCAAAGATTTTGAAAAAGAAATGCGTTTTATGAGTTTTTTTAAATGTTTTTGGATTTTTGAAATTTTTTTATTTTTAGGATTTTTGAAAAAAAATTTTACACGAAAAATAACGTTCACAAGTGAACGGATCCCAAAATCCAACGCGTCTCTCACAGAAAACCATTTTAATACAAGGTTTTTACCAAGTATGAAAAGTTCGTTGAACTCCGGTCTTATCGAATTGACCACGGTTTAACGTGCGACTTAATCGTCTTTGGTGGATAAAAGAAAATGTTTTGTCGTTGAGTAAAGTAAAAATGCAAACTTTAATGTAAATGGCAAAGTAAATAAAGCTATAAAATATAAAGTAAGTAAATGACGAGAAATTAAAGCATGACAAAAAGTAAATTTGAAAAATTAGATAAAAATGCAAACTTGAAATAAATTTAAGATAAAACAATTAAAATAACACTTAAAAAAATTGGCGGGAAAAATAACATTTAAAACTAAAACTGAAAACAAGAAGCAAAACCTAAGTCGTGAAACAGGATACTTAACCTAAGTCGGAATCTATGAAAACTAGACCTAATCCGGAATAAAGCAAATCGAACTTAAGTCGGAATACCTAATCTGCTCTTAATCCGGAATCCAACATCATGCATGCAGTTCGGAATACGAGTGCTAGGTATAATTCGGAATCTATAAACCCCACCTAATCCAGAATAAGTGATCACGTACTCAATCCAGAATCTAGGTAAGGAACCAATCCGGAATGCGTGTTTGAGATGTAATCCGAAATCCGTGATGCTCACACACAAGTCAGAATCTGGTCCAACACGTAGTTCGGAATCCCTATGATCCACCTAATCCGGAATGTTACTTACCTGCACTTAATTCGGGATACATATCCAACATCTAATTCGGGAAATGGGCTTCACACTTAATTCGGGAAAAATTAAACTGCATATAAGTCGGAATAATTGAATGACATATCTAATTCGGGAAACTAGGGTTTTAAAGGAACCCGGAATAAACAAAAATTAAGCAAACTAAAATTAAGCTAGTATAAGCACTTATCAAAAAACTTAACCAAATCAACTTTAATAAAAAATAAATAAGCCAAAATTTAAAAACTCTTAAAAACACTAAATAATCTAAATATTTAAAATCAACTTTTTATAAAATAACTTTTAAAAACACTTAATTAAAATTAAGAAAATCACTCAAAAAGCTATAAGATCAATAAGCTAACACAATCAAACACATAAAAACATAAAGAACAATCAATTAAGCATAACAATAAGCAAATAAGCATAAAGATTAAACAAAACAAGAAAGGTAGAATTAGAGATTAATGAAAAACTTGATTAAAGATTAAGACTGAATAACACAAAAATAAAGACTTACTTGAATTACTTGAAAAAAAAGACAATTAAAGTAAATGACAAGTATTAAAATGACAATATGAAAAATAGAGAACTAATTTGTCAAATTAGCTAACACCTCCTAATGACACATTAGGAGGGTATTTATAGGAGGAGTAAATGTGTTGATGCTTTCTTCTTTCTTCTCGTCTTTTCGTCTTTTAAATTCTTCGTCTTTCTCGACGTTGTCTCAGGATTTGTCGATATGAAATGAACTGTCTTCTAATTTTCTTCTTTTATTAGATTTGGTTCTTCGACTTCATTAAACTTCCGTCTTTAGACTTTTTCTTCGATAAATCTTCAGAATAGGCCTTGGACTTTCGTTCTTTTTGCACTCTTGATCTTTTACTTCGTCTTTTGTCTTTTTCTTCGATAAAAGCCCGTGAAAGCCCGTGTTTTCTTCCCTTTTCACATTTTGGTCCTAAATTACAACAAAAAACACAAACCACGCATAATCCCGACATTTACGACATTAAATACACGTTTTGGCTTGGTTATTATTATAATTAAGTGGTAAAAGGATAAGTGTTTTCACACTTATTAGAAAATTGAAATATTTCCTTGGTATTGAAGTTGTTGATACTAAATGTGGTATGTGTTTGAATCAAATAAAGCATGCGTTGGATCTCTTATCTGAGTATGGTATGCTTGTTTGTAAACCTGCTAAGACTTTTATGATGTCTAAGTTGGTTATTTCTAATGTTACCACTAACTCTGATCCACCTCTTGAAAATGTTTTTGATTATCAAAAGCTTATGGATCTTATTTATTCGACTAACACCAGGCCTGATATTTCTTATGTTGTGCATTGTCTAAGTCAGTTTATGCATTCACATTTGAAGTCTCATAGTAAAATTGTTTTTTAAGGTATTAAGATACCTTAAAAGTTCTCCAAGTTTGGGCATTCATTTTAAAAAGACTTGTGGTATGTTTCTTAAACCTTATTCTGATGCTAATTAGGCTAAGTGTGTTGTCACTAGAAAATCTGTTACTGTCGTTTTAAATGAAAATCTTGTTTCTTGAAAAGTAAAAAACAAAATACTATCTCTAAATCCTCCTCTGAAGCAGAGTATAGATCTTTTGCCTCAGTAACCAGTGAAGCTATATGGATTTGAAAGTTTTAAAGGATTCACAATGTCAAAATCTTTTAACTGTTGATCTATAGTGTGGCAGTATTTCAGCTATTAAAATTGCTGCCAACCTT
Organism: Glebionis coronaria; assembly: GCA_025667525.1. NCBI lineage: Eukaryota > Viridiplantae > Streptophyta > Magnoliopsida > Asterales > Asteraceae > Glebionis > Glebionis coronaria. The sequence goes on from CM046876.1 coordinate 454,048,365, forward strand.
GTGTTTCATGATAACTAAGCATCTTGAAATTGATCTTTATTTTGTGAGAGAAAAATCTTGAATGGTGTTATTAAAATTGTTAAAGTGGATACTACAAATCAAGTTGTAGAAATCCTAACAATTGGATACATTGCAACATAATGTCATTGTGGATAAATTGGGGATGTTTTATTTGTATCATATATCACATTAAGGGGGGATATTAAAATTATTACTCATATACCTAATGGATATCTGGTTTTAACCTCAGGGACTCATTATGTATTTTTTATGTTTCATTTTAGCCCTTGAAGCAGCTTTTGGATTGTCTCCTATATCACAAGGACCACTCATGACAACTTGGTTGAATACATATCTTGTTGCGTAAAAGAAAAGATTCGGAGGGGCTTTTTGTGTAAATAGGACGAGGACCATATTGCAACGCTCTTCTTTCTTAGTATTAAACCTAGCTGTCATCTTCATTGTTAGTTATCTAGGTTTTTTTATCTGTGTGTTCCTATGAACTCTCTCATTTTAATCATGTAGCCTTGATCTTTTTTATTTGTAAAACTATTATCAATATATATATATATATATATATATGTGTGTGTGTGTGTGTGTATATGTATATATGTATATATATATATATATATATATATATATATATATATATATATATATATATATATATATATATATATATATATATATATATATATATATATATATATATATATATATATATATATATATATATATATATATATATATATATATATATATATATATATATATATATATATATATATATATATATATATATATATATATATATATATATATATATATATATATATATATATATATATATATATATATATATATATATATATATATATATATATATATATATATATATATATATATAGTGGAACTTTATTTACAAAACCCATCTTAGTGACACAACTTGCAGAACTCTTATTTTTAAAGGCAAACACGTATGTCTGAAGGAGTACATTTATGTTTTTAGAGATTATTTGTATTCGCGAAGCATATTTGAAGTTCTTTTTGTCAAAATTAAATAAAATTAAAAAAATATCCAAAAACATATATGTTTGAGGGCGTGCATGCATGTATGTGCGCGCATTCATAAACATACATTTTTGAAAGCGTGCATGCATGTATGTGCATCGATCCAAAAAACATACATGTACGCTTTCAAAAACATACATGTACTCCTTCAGACATACATGTTTGCCTTCAAAAACAAGAGTTCTGCAAGTTCTGTCACTAAAATGAGTTCTGTAAATAAAGTCCCCATATATATATATATATATATATATATATATATATATATATATATATATATATATATATATATATATATATATATATATATACATATATATATATATATATATATATATATATATATATATATATATATATATATATATATATATATATATATATATATATATATATATATATATATATATATATATATATATATATATATATATATATATATATATATATATATATATATATATATATATATATATATATATATATATATATATATATATATATATATATATATATATATATATATATATATATATATATATATATATATATATATATATATATATATATATATATATATATTTATATATATATATATATATATATATATATATATATATATATAATAGAATGACAATAGAGTAGCTGGGGTGATTGTTAGTTTGTTTTGTGATTTAAACTTGATTTACTAAAAGAGTTTTGGATTTCTGTTTATAAACGTTGTTTAAACTATTGGATCTAGTTTTTCTACAAAAAACATTATATAAAAAAGTAGGCAAAAAAACTACATCTTTTGCCTACTAAATAAAAGAGTTATTAAAATTTTTACTTTTTTCTTTATTTAATATTGAGTAAGAATAAACTTTTAGTGCTCACTTCTATTATTTACTTTTTTTATCTTTATTAAGATTTGATAAAATTAAATTTTAGTGATAATGTGACTCTAATCAGACATCTTTTCTTACCTTAAAACGGGCTTAAAATGAGTAAAATATCGTCAAAAGTGCACAATATATGCTTGTTTTCTTGTTTGTGTATGTGCAAGCACGGATATCTAGAAATCACAAAGAAATACCAAAAACAAGACAAAACGGACACGAGTAACGAGGACGTACAATAAAACCGAATTCGGATGTCATTTTACTGGTTTTGAAACCCTAAGAGCTCAAATTACCAAATTACCCTTAAAGAATTATTATAATTTCCATTTCATCTCTCAACTTTCCTAAATATACACTTTATACCCTTTATTTATCCCAAAGTACCATAAGGTCCTTGAAGTTTGAAGAACATATAAGATAGTCCTTGATATAGATATTGCAAGTATAAGGACCAAACTTGTCAATTTTAAAAGTTTAATGAATCTTAAATATGAGGGATGAATGTTAAAAACATGAGAGGCCTTTTCTGCCAATAGCTCAAAGTATTACCAGCTTTATATCAAAAAGTTTGAAGGGTCAGGTGTGCCATAATCCAAAGTCATATAAGTTGGTTACCAAGTTAAGGGACCTAACTTTCCATTTTTTAAAGTTTAAATTAATTATATACGATTGAAACTATAAAAACATGGAAAATAGATTTACTTTCCCAAACGGATCAAAATTAACCCCTTAATCCCCAAGAACCCTAGATCCAATTGGAGTCAAGACAAAGGATTTATTAAAATTGAAAAAGGGGTTTTGTGATTAAACTATGAAGAAGCAAACCATGTGCTTTTATTAGTTGCCACATCATCATGGGACCTTTTGCCATCTTACCAAGTCACGGGATTACCACCTTTGAAGATTCTTGAAGATCAATAAACGATCATGATTCAATGGCTTGTTCTCCACAACAAATAGAAGGCTCTGGTCAACATAGTACAGTGGCAACATCACATGAAGCCTCAAGTTGAATTCAAAAATCGAATATCTAACAAGAATACGTTGGGGCAAATTGGAAGTTCAAGACACTAGAGTTTTAGGGTTTATTCTTCCTCAATGTATCTATAAATATAGTAGCGGTAGTGTAGTTTCATTTGTTCCAACTTTTATTTCCTCTCTGTAGTTTGATACGAAATGGAGTAATTGATATTGTGTTCCTTTTAAATTTCTTGCACTTTAATTTTATGAACCTTTTCTATCAAATTTATTTTATTGCAAATTTAATTTTTCAAGTTAAATGTCATAAACTTAACTATTTTAAAAGACCCATTTTAGTTAAGAAATTTAATGCTTATTTGACAAATAAGCTTTAAGCTGGTTTCTATTGTGTTAGATTATTGCTGGTTTCTTGGTTCAAACATTTTTTTCCTTGCAAAGATTTCAGTTCCAAACTGTAGCAAAGCTCAAGTATAGTTTATCTAACAAATAAGCTATACTCTCAGCTTATTGGTACTTTAATATTTCTTGTTTGCCTTCTTATTTTAGATTTGAAGAAAGTAGATCATTTATTCCAAGGTTGAAGTTTCTGTTTAGATTATAAGGGTTGATAAGTAGGTTATTGATAAGCTAAATATAAAGGGTATAAGCTGATAGTTGGTGTTGAAAAAGTTAAGAAGGGGTATTTAGATAGTCTTATAGCAAGCTTAGTCAGCTAGGATGTTAGTTGAATCAATGTAAGTCTCTTATTCCTTTCTTTTACTCTTCAGTAACTACTTACGTGGCTTGTGGCTTATGTATGCTTATGTGACTGAGTTTTAGCTTAATTTGTTTACTTTTATGTTGATGCTTATGTACATGCTTTGTATGTGTTTTTTCATGCTTTAGATTTAAGTTTATTGTATAAATCTTTATAGTTTGTACCTATAGGGGTGTTTGGGAGAAGCTTGAATTTGCCTTAGTTATAGGGTTTAACTTATAATCTTTTTGCATCAGTTTTTAAGGACTTAATTTAGCTTAGTTAAATTTTTTACTTTTGATTATTGCACTAAAAATCAAATATTTGCTTGTTTTATGTTTTCTGCTATACAACTTAGTGGCTTTTGATCTGCTTTTGATTGCTATTATTTTGGTTTGGAATTGTGTTATTTAGGATTGCTTTAGGCTAGGATAGTGTATGCATGCTAGAGTTAGAATAGAAGTAGAATTTGTGTGTCTTTTGTACACATTTGGCCGAAATATTGGTCAAGTGTTAAGTATAATAGACCAGCTTTGATTTTGCTCTTGATTTGAGGTTTTAGATAACCAAATTTAGGATTTGAGTAGATTAGGACCTAGATTTGATCTGTTTTAGGTTGCTTTGGGGCTTTATAGCTTTTTGACAACTTAATATTAAGCTTGAATTTGCCTAAGAACTACCTTGATATAGCCTTGAAACTCTTCACGTTTGCAACTTGTATTTTTTATTTCTGATTGATTGGATGGTATTGTGATTGTGTATTTTGTGTTTATTTAGTGTTTTTATCATTATGATAACCCTTCAATAAGCCATAGCTAGGGGAATTGTCCAGAAACAAAATACCAAAAAAATTGTTGCTGGGACTTGAACTCACAACCTACACAACCACACTCACTCACTACCGTCGCGCCTGTGCGTCTTTTTCATAAGACACAAGGGTTGTGTTTTATTTATACTAGCTCATGTTTTCTATCCCAAATTTCTAAGCTTATTCAAACCTATATAACTTGGGATTCGTACTCCAAACTTCCTTTTTCTTTATTGTTTACCAGTTTTAGGACTTTGAACATTTTTTGTTGATTTTTCACTAGAAAACGCTTTCACCCTAGATTTTTATTTTAGCTTATTTGTTCATACAGCTTATTTCATCTAACTTTTTGCAAATTTCTTCTTTTTAGTCCTCCTATATGCTCATTTTAGTAAGCCTGGCCAAATTTGAGCTTCTATTGTCTACAAAATAGTCAAAACGACTATCTTGTCCTATTAGAAAGCTTAAAAGTAATTGTTACAGCTTATTGGGACAGATTATTGGAAAGTTTCTTTTACAGTCATTTTCGTTATCTCTGCCAAAATTTAGCTTCTTAGGTTGTCTATATAAGCTTTTGACTTTTTCAAATAAGCTTATAGCTTATTTAGATAAGCTTTAGTTGACTTTTTTCTTTTTTTCTTTTTGAAAAGCCTTCTTATTGATAAAAAAATTGACTTTGCAGCTATAATACCACTAGTAAGCTTAAGATTTAGCTTATTAGGAACTTAGGTCCGATAAAATAGCTTATAGCTTATTTGAGGCTTATAAAAGCATTTTTAGTTTTTTTTGTGAGTTTAAACTTGGATTTTGGGCTGTTTTAGGCCCATTAAGCTTTTTAAAATAATTTTTATTTTTATTTTTGGTTTATTTAAATGATTTATAAGTAATTTTGAAATATTTGAAAATTTTGATATTTTTGATTATTTTAATATTATTTTTTTCTCGATTTACGTGATTGCGTAATTCGTCTTTGTTTTTAGTTATCTTAGTATAGAATCGTCTTTTAATTAAAATCTTTCTCTTGCTAAAACTCAAACTAATCTACGTATTTTTTAACGTACACTTATATATACCTACACTAAACTCTTTTTATCAAGTGATTTTTTAAATTAAAAATTAATAAAATATATATTAATATTTTTTATTACCTATTTCTTTCACATTTAATTCAATCAACAAATATTATAAATTTGTAATGTCAATATAGGCTGCTAAACATCAATTAGATAAGCACAAATCTTGTAAGCATTTTGAGATAATTAGTTGTTGACTAGAGTCATGCATACAAGAATAATCGAATTGTAGACTTTTAATACTTCGCTTTTGGCTAGGTATAAAATATTATCGTTAGTTAGTTCCGAATCTTTTCGAATTGAAAACCGGTCTAAAGTGCGACTCAATCGTCTTGTGGTGAATCAAAGGTTTGGTTGGTTTGTTTTAATCTAATAGCAAGTAATTAAAGTGTCGTTGAGTAAATTAAAGCTTTGACAAAATTAATCTTGAAGTTAATTTATGAAAATTCTTAAAACTTAAAGCTTTGAAAAACTTAATTAATTGTAAGAAAACGATTCATGTTCATCGGAATACACGAAATAGCAACCATCGGAATATAACAGATCAATACTATCGCAATGACCATCTATCGGAAAGCCACCATCGCAATGATCCAGATCGGAATGATGTAAAAGGCTACTGTCGCAATGTCTATCTATCGGAATGATGTTATCGAAAAATGGGCAGCACTTCGTCTTAACCAAGTCCTTAAGACCCGTCGGAATACGCGATCGCAATGTGCGATCGCAACCCAGATCGGAATAAGGAGGTTAACCAACTGATCGCAAAGTAAAACCCTAATGGGTTATTGCGATCGAAAAGCAAGGCCTATCGGAATGTTGAGCAAGCTGTCGGAATGTGTGTCAAAACCCTAGGATTGCGATGGAAGGGAGCTGATTCCGAAATTTGTGGCAAGAGTAAATCTCAATAAGCAAACGCAATAAGCAAATCCAAACGGATCTTAAGCAATAAAAAAAAACTTAAATTTAACACTTCTAAAACACAAAATTAAGAACTTTATGAAATGAACTTTAAACTTATTAAATCCTTTAGCAAAATCCGAGAATCAATAAGCTAAGATTCGAATAAGCCAATAAGCATTAAGAGCTTATGACCTAAACGTGTAAAAGCTTGTGTGTAAACCAAAAGATCAAACCTTTAAACACGAAATCATAAAATCATACGAATGAAGTATGATATTCGGATCAAAAGTAAAATAAATCAAGAAATGAAGAATGAGAATAAGGATCAAAAGCTTAAGATAGAACTTTGATTAATGAAATAAGCAATACAAAGGTGTTTAATCTTGAAAGATTAAAAGAAAAAGATGAACTAGTGAGAGAAAGTTTAAGACTTTCTCTCTCTAAAAACTAGAAAGAAACTAAAGAAATAAAAACTAGCTAACCCCCTCCTAATGTGATTAGGAGGGTATTTATAGGGAAGTGGGAGGCATGTGTGGTGCTTTCTTCTTTCTTTTTCTTCTCGACTCGATTTTAATTCTTCGTCTTTGTAGTCTCGGGATTTGAACTTGTCTTTTAATTTTCTTCTTCTATTAGACTTAAGTTCTTCGACTTCATTAAACTTCTGTTTTTAGACTTGCTCTTCGATAAATCTCCAGAATAGGTCTTGGACATCCGTTCTTTAAGCACTCTTGATCTTTTGACTTCGTCTTTTCCCGTTTTCTTCGATAAAAGCCCGTGAAAGCCCGTGTTTTCTTCCTTTTTCATCTTTTGGTCCTAAAACACAATAAAAACACAAACCACGCATAATTCCGACTTTTACGACATAAATCACACGTTTTGGTCTTGTTATTATTGGAAATAAGTGGTAAAAGGATAAGTGTTTTCACACTTATTAAATCCCCTACACTTGACCATTGCAATGTCCTCATGCAATGCATTAATTTTAAGCACGGTTTACATTCTCCATCATAAATAACCCATCTTGGCCTTTATTAAATACTAAACATAAAAGATAGAAATAAGTAAAGAAATTAAAAACTTACATTGGGTTTTGGCGGCCATGAACATTTATCATCCTCAAGTTTCACGTTCCCCATACCAAGCTTAAAAACGAGATCATTGTTATTATAAGTTAGCAAACTATCACGAACTCATGTGGGCCAATTATTCACTTAGACTCCCTTATTCCTAGGTGTATCTCTTATATTTTATTTTTGTCTTAAATGATCACGAGGATGCATTGTTTGACTTATTTCGATAGTTATTTAGTCCGAAAATAAGGTGAACGATTTAATCAATAGTTAGCTAAAGGACCAAATCTTTTAAAACTGCTTCTCGGGATATCAGAAAGTTCATATCTTGGCATAACTTGGTTCGCGATTTGAGACCTTTCTCGGGCCGATATTTGGCAGCGACTTCATACTTCGAATCTTCGAGAGACGTTCTTGAAATTATGGTCTTCTCTTCATAATAGGAATTTCTTCACTTGAAGTTTTTGAGAGATTCTTCATCTTTGGACCACGACTTCTTCATTTTTCTCCAATCTTTATTTTTGGACTTTGATATACAACGATCCGCCTCCTTTTAGGACTTGGATCTATTTATCCTCATACCTTGTTAGGGTCTTTTCGGATAGATTTCTCCATGACTTTTGGGGAGTTTTTGCTTTTCGTCGTGTGTCTCGATCCTTCATATTGATTTTTGATAAATGATTCTTCACATCACTTTTGGATCTTTAGCAACAAAATGTAGCCCTCATGCCTTGTTAGGGCCTTTTCGGACTCGCCAATCTTCGCGCCCCGCTTCATAAGTTATGCCTTGGCTATGAACTCTCGTCATTACCGAGCAACTTTTAAACGATCTGGGGCTAGAAGCTAAGTAACTTTTTAAATCGTACAACCTTACTTATTAGCAGATAAATTATTAAGCAAGCGGAGGGAGAATAGGCTCATAATTAACTCACATAAATCCACGAAAGAGTACCGAACTTATAATTGACTCTATCATCTCTCGTTCTCCACAGTTTAAAATCTCAAGTAATGAGACTCGTGGATGCTTAGCCTATTAAATCAAAGTTTTGGGTTTTCGAGTCGCCTATAGGATCTTGCAAATTCTTAGACTTTTTCAAGTTTAGAAATCGCATTTTAAAGTTCCCTTGATAAACGACTCTCTAGGATCAATTATAGGAACTTGCGAAAAGTTCTTGTTCTTAACCCGTGAGAGTTAAGACTTTCGCGTTTTATAGCTCCCTATATAAAAGCCTAGCAAAACTTGACTTAAACATGTTAAGGATACTAGCTAGAGTAAACTTAGGCAAGTAAACTCGGGTTGAGTCAAAATGTTCACGACTAGGAAAAATCTAAAACCACTTTATTGAAAAACTATTCTAGTAAGGGAAGAAAATAAACATAATGAAGGAAAATGCAACTATACAACTAGGCCAAAATAGATTAAAAATTTTGAAAAATGTCGAAAAATCAAATTTTCCGGTTAAAATGAGGGCAAATTCATGGAAAAGACCACTTACTTCGATAGAAGTCCCCCCTACACTTGAGATAAACATTGTCCTCAATGTTTAAGCATGTGGGAGGAAAACTCCCCTACACTTAGGACATTGTGCACTTTGTTTAAATCTTGCTAAGGAAAGGACAACTAAAGTGAATTCAATGTGAACATATAGAATATGAAATATTGAATCACAAGAGTTTAGGATAGAACCGGGGAGATGGAAACACGGTATCACGGGTCGTCAAAAGTCATCAAGATGCTTTCTGAAGCTTAAATCCCTGCACAGCACAAGAAACAAGACAACAAACATATGCGGGGCTCCCCCTACACTTATTATGAAAGCAGTAAGGGATAGAACACGGGTTGCCTCCCGAGAAGCGCTTGTTTTTGTTCACCGAGTCATGAGCCCGACTCGACCCAATTTTAGTTCATGGGGAACGTGGTGAGGGATGGAAGCATCTCCTGAGAGATGTCCTCACCAAAGTACAGCTTCAAACGCTGGCCATTCACCTTGAAATTGGGCCCATTCGGCTGAGAAAGCTCAATGGTCCCATACGGAAAGACTTTGGCGACGGTGAATGGACCAGACCAGCGGCTCTTCAACTTGCCAGAGAAGATCTTCAACCGAGAGTTAAAGAGTAGAACTTGATCACCAACGTGGAACTCTCGGTTCTTGATTTTAGCATCGTGGATCAGCTTCGTCTTCTCCTTGTAGATCAGCGAGTTCTCATAAGCTTCATTCCTTAGTTCATTTAGCTCGTTGAGTTGAACCTTGCGATGATCACCGGCTTTGATGATGTCGAAGTTAGCCCACTTCAAGGCCCAGTGCGCCTTATGTTCCAGCTCGATGGGTAGGTGGCAGGCTTTCCCGTACACAAGACGATAGGGTGTACAACCGATCGGGGTCTTGTAGGCAGTACGGAAAGCCCACAGAGCATCATCTAACTTATCGGCCCACGCGGCACGATATTCTCCCACAGTACGCTCCAAAATTCTCTTCAAGCCACGATTGGAAATTTCGGCTTGCCCATTGGTTTGGGGATGATAGGCGGTGGAAAGACGGTGATTGACACCATACTTTGCCATGACTCGTGCAAATTGATCGTTGCAAAAATGAGTCCCGCGGTCACTGATGATAGCACGAGGAACACCAAATCGAGCGAAAAGCTGCTTCAAAAAGTTCACAACCACCCTTGCATCATTCGTAGGAAGAGCCTTAGCTTCAACCCATTTAGAGACGTAGTCGACGGCGACGAGGATGTACTTGTTCCCTTTGGAGGATGGAAATGGCCCCATAAAGTCGATGCCCCATACATCAAAGATTTCACATTCCTGTATGAAATTTTGAGGCATCTCATCCTTATGTGTGATCTTGCCTTGACGTTGGCAAGCATCACAATGCTTAACCATTTCGTGAGCGTCACGATAAATGGTGGGCCAGTAGAATCCGGAATCAAACACTTTCTTAGCGGTGTAGTTGGGACCAAAGTGACCACCGGTGGGTCCTTTGTGGCAAGCTTGGAGGATGTCAAAAGCTGCCGGTCCGTCAACACATCGACGAATAATCAGATCAGCACACTGTTTGAATAGATAAGGGTCATCCCAAAAGTAAGTCTTAACATCGTTCAAGAACTTTTTCTTTTGTTGGGATGTTAACCCTTGTATGAGAATACCACCCGCTAGGTAGTTTGCAATGTCTGCAAACCACGGGGTGCCATCAAGATTGAGATTTATAGACATTAGAGTCTCCAGGGGGAAAGAGTCATTGATCTCTTTGTTCGGATGATCCCCCTGATATGGATCCTCAAGTCGACTCAAATGATCCGCGGCCAGGTTTTCGGCTCCCTTCTTGTCACGAATTTCAATGTTGAATTCTTGAAGGAGTAAAACCCAGCGAAGAAGTCTTGGCTTAGAATCGTTCTTTGTCATCAAGTACTTCAACGCGGAATGGTCCGTGTATACGATGGTGGTGGATAAAACAAGATAGGGGCGAAATTTCTCAAAAGCATAGACAACAGCTAAAAGCTCTTTTTCGGTTGTCGTATAGTGCAGTTGAGCCCCTGTCATTGTTTTGCTAGCGTAGTGGATTGGCTGGAAGTGTTTATTCACTCTTTGGCCCAAAACCGCACCAATAGCAAAGTCGCTAGCATCGCACATCAATTCAAAAGGCAGCTCCCAATTAGGGGTAACCAAGACCGGTGCCTTAGTTAGCTTGTCCTTAAGAAGATTGAAGGCTTCGAGACACTCTTTAGAAAAGATAAAAGGAGTATCTTTTTCTAAGAGGTGGGTCATCGGGCGAGCGATTTTAGAGAAATCTTGAATGAATCTACGATAGAAGCCCGCATGACCCAAAAAACTTCTCACACCCTTCACGGTTGAAGGTGGAGGTAATTTGGCTATGACATCAACTTTAGCACGGTCAACTTCAAGACCGGCTTTTGAGATTTTGTGTCCTAGCACAATGCCTTCTTTGACCATAAAATGGCATTTTTCCCAATTCAGAACAAGGCGAGTGTCTTCGCACCGCTTAAGCATACGTTCCAAATTGGCAAGGCAAGCAGAGAAGGAATCCCCGAAGACCGAGAAATCATCCATGAAGACTTCCATGGTTTGCTCAACCATGTCATGGAAGATAGCCAACATACACCTTTGGAAAGTCCCGGGGGCATTGCATAAGCCAAAAGGCATACGTTTATAAGCAAATGTGCCATAGGGACAAGTGAATGTTGTCTTCTCTTGATCTTGAGGATCGATGGGTATTTGAAAATAACCCGAGAAACCATCCAGAAAGCAGTAATATTCATTACCAGCTAGACGTTCAAGCATTTGGTCCATGAAAGGTAGAGGGAAATGATCCTTTCTCGTGGCATCATTGAGTTTGCGGTAGTCTATACAAACTCTCCACCCAGTAACGAGACGGGTAGAAATCAACTCGTTGTTTGCATTAGGCACAACGGTGATACCACCTTTCTTAGGCACACAATGGACTGGACTAACCCACGGTGAATCCGAAATAGGGTAAATCATACCCGCATCAAGAAGTTTGATAACCTCTTTTTTGATAACGTCATGTATTTTAGGATTCACCCTTCTTTGGCTTTGAATAGTGGGCTTAAAGTCGTCCTCCATGAGAATTTTATGTGTGCAGAAATGAGGATCAATTCCACGGATGTCCGAGATTTTCCAAGCGATAGCTCGTTTATGCTTCTTCAACACAGCGACAAGTCGGGCTTTTTCGTCTTCTTTCAGATCCTTAGCGATGATGACCGGTAGCTTCTCGTTGTCTTCCAGAAAAACGTACTCAAGATGAGGGGGTAGGTCCTTAAGCTCAAGAGTAGGAGGATTCTCAATAGATGGTGAACCTAACGATGGATCATCATTAGTCACCTCTTTAGGAGCAGGAGGAGAGAATGGGTCCTCATTGAGAAGTCTCTCAATAGTACTAATGTCTTCATCCCAATTTGTGGACAAATTATCATACTTAATATCGAGAGGACCCAAGCTAGCTTCGAAGTCATCCAAGTCACTTTCTCCGAAAGGAGTCAATGCTGGAGCAATTGAGGCAACGGTCTCAACATTGGGTAGAGAGGAAAGAGTACTTTTGCAAGCATCATGAAAATGTTCTTCACAAGCCTCATCGAGAGCATCAATAGCATTAACACTCTCATATGAATAAGGTTGCTTAGAAATCTTACCCATGTTGAAGACAATTTGATCGTCACCAACTCGCATGATGATTTCGCCTGCGGCAACATCAATAAGAGTGCGACCGGTCCTCAGAAATGGACGTCCGACGATTAATGGAACACGGGGATCCATCTCGTAATCAACGACGACAAAATCCGCCGGGAAGGTGAATTTATCGACGCCAACAAAGACATCTTCGGCTATCCCCACTGGATAAGCAACCGTACGGTTGGCTAATTCCAAAGTCATTTTGGTGGGGACTAGCTCGGGGAGAGATAATTGCTTCCAAACACTTAAAGGCATTAAGTTTATACTAGCACCTAGATCGGCTAGGGCCATGCAATTCTCTACTCCCGGGAAGTTACAAGGAATCAAGAAGCGACCCGGATCACCAAGTTTGGTGGGCAATTGCCTTAAGAGCACTGCGGAGCAATTCTCATTAAGGTGGGTCTGAGCAATGTCAAGAAGCTTTTCTTTATCACTTAAAAGATCTTTAAACATCTTAGCGTATTTGGGCATGTGAGCGAGAGCCTCGGCAAAGGAGATGTTAAAATTCAATTGTTTGAACATTTTAAGGAAGTTCGAAACCTGAATATCATCCTTGCTCTTTTGCTTCTCTTTCCTCAACCTTGAAGGATAAGGTATATTGGATGAAGAAGAAGGCTTTAAGGGAATAGGATCACTCACAACCACGGGTGGTGGGGAAATGGGGATAGAAGGTAAAGGAGGTGAAGAAAGTTGCTCTTTTTCTTTGTTCACAATCACCGGTGGAGGTGTAGGAAGCTCGGGTTCCATATAACCTTTTCCACTACGAGTGGTGATTGCTTTCATCTCCCCCCTTGGATTCGCAACGGTATTACTCGGAAGAGTACCCGAAGCAGAGGGTTGATTACTTTGGATGAGCGAACCAATCATATCACGAAGGTGAAGAGCTTGATTGTTGAAAGAGTTTTGCATGTTGGCATTAATATCATTGCTGTGTTTGGCCATATCATTCCTTAGCTCGGCTCGAATATCTCTCCCTTGTTTCACCATGTCATTCTTCAAGTTGACAAATTGACTCTGAAGATTCGTCACCATCTCACGATTAGTCTTCATAAATGTCTCGACGTCTTGACTTACGGCCATCGGTTGGTTGAGAGGTGGAGCTTGGTAAGCTTGAGAATTTCCTTGAGTTGGGTATGGGTTTCTTTGGGATTGATACGGATTGTTTGCACGAGGTTGGGATTGATTGTTCCGGTTAAAGCTTTGTTGTTGGGTTTGGTTTGCAGGGGGAAAACCGGGGGGAGCAAGATAATTGTTAGAACGATAACTTAGCAAGCCACGGTCTCCTTGCGGGCGAGCTTGATAGCCTCCCGTGGGATAAGTGCCGTAAGCTGCGTTAACGTCTTCAGAATAATTGCCGTGAGTAGAAGGACACTCATTGTAGGAATGAGGACCACCACATGTGTCACAAGAGATAACAACGGCTTTAGCTTGTTGAGTTTGGTTAGAAGTCAAAATTTGGAGACTTTTGTTGATATCAAGAATAGCACGTTCCAAAATAGACGGGTTAGGGGTGGAAGAAGTAGATGAAACATTGACTCTCTGATTAGATCTTGAGGATGCGGAAGAATCCCAATTCTTGTGGTGAGTAGTCATGTTTTCAATCAACTCTCGACACTCCTCCGGTCTCCTTTTCATAAAAGTACCACCGGCGGCGGCATTGATCGTGTCACGATCACGAAAAGTGAGACCATTGTAGAAGGTGTCAATGAGAGTAACGGGGAGCATATTGTGATTAGGACAGCGGTCGATCAAATCATTGTAACGTTCCCAAGCATCGAAAAGCGATTCATCATTCTCTTGCATAAATCCACTGATTTGGTTACGAAGGCTAGTGACCATGGATGGGGGAAAGTAGCGCGATAAAAAGCGTTGAGTCATGTCGTTCCACGTATGAATAGAATTCTTAGGAAGACGGTCAAACCATTTTTCGGCATGGTGAGAAAGCGAGTGTGGAAAAAGTTGAAGGCGAAGGTCATCCATAGAAACACCGGGGCACTTCATGCTTTGGGTAATGGTAATGAATTTGTCGAGGTGTTTGTTGGCATCATCATCCGGAATTCCACGAAATGGGTTCGTTTGCACTTGTTGTATCATGTGATGCTTCAACGAAAACTCCTGAGCCGTGACGTGCATTGGCGCAATCGGGCCTCCGCGTCCGTTCATGGTGGGTTGGCACAATTCCTCCATGGTTCGTAAATCAGGTAGAAGGACATTGTTGTTGTTGTTGTTGTTGTTGTTATTATTCAAATTATTTTGAGGTGGGTGATTATTGTTGTTGTTGTTAACACCAGCCATATCTAAATCTTCAAGAGTCTCGGGCTCAGAATAGTTGGAAGATCTAGTACGCATGCACCTGCAGAAGAAAAATATACACAAGGAATATCTATATAATCTTTTTGGTTTTTATAGGTTTTTTAATGTTTTTGTATTTTTGAAAAGTTTTATAATTTTTATGGATTTTTGGAAATTTTTATAACAATAAAAATAACATTCAAAGAACGGATCCCAAAATTCAATGCGTCTCTCACTAGAAACCGTTTATCTTAACGAAAAGAGCCGGCAGCGGCGCCATTTAATACTTCGCTTTTGGCTAGGTATAAAATATTATCGTTAGTTAGTTCCGAATCTTTTCGAATTGAAAACCGGTCTAAAGTGCGACTCAATCGTCTTGTGGTGAATCAAAGGTTTGGTTGGTTTGTTTTAATCTAATAGCAAGTAATTAAAGTGTCGTTGAGTAAATTAAAGCTTTGACAAAATTAATCTTGAAGTTAATTTATGAAAATTCTTAAAACTTAAAGCTTTGAAAAACTTAATTAATTGTAAGAAAACGATTCATGTTCATCGGAATACACGAAATAGCAACCATCAGAATATAACAGATCAATACTATCGCAATGACCATCTATCGGAAAGCCACCATCGCAATGATCCAGATCGGAATGATGTAAAAGGCTACTGTCGCAATGTCTATCTATCGGAATGATGTTATCGAAAAATGGGCAGCACTTCGTCTTAACCAAGTCCTTAAGACCCGTCGGAATACGCGATCGCAATGTGCGATCGCAACCCAGATCGGAATAAGGAGGTTAACCAACTGATCGCAAAGTAAAACCCTAATGGGTTATTGCGATCGAAAAGCAAGGCCTATCGGAATGTTGAGCAAGCTGTCGGAATGTGTGTCAAAACCCTAGGATTGCGATGGAAGGGAGCTGATTCCGAAATTTGTGGCAAGAGTAAATCTCAATAAGCAAACGCAATAAGCAAATCCAAACGGATCTTAAGCAATAAAAAAAAACTTAAATTTAACACTTCTAAAACACAAAATTAAGAACTTTATGAAATGAACTTTAAACTTATTAAATCCTTTAGCAAAATCCGAGAATCAATAAGCTAAGATTCGAATAAGCCAATAAGCATTAAGAGCTTATGACCTAAACGTGTAAAAGCTTGTGTGTAAACCAAAAGATCAAACCTTTAAACACGAAATCATAAAATCATACGAATGAAGTATGATATTCGGATCAAAAGTAAAATAAATCAAGAAATGAAGAATGAGAATAAGGATCAAAAGCTTAAGATAGAACTTTGATTAATGAAATAAGCAATACAAAGGTGTTTAATCTTGAAAGATTAAAAGAAAAAGATGAACTAGTGAGAGAAAGTTTAAGACTTTCTCTCTCTAAAAACTAGAAAGAAACTAAAGAAATAAAAACTAGCTAACCCCCTCCTAATGTGATTAGGAGGGTATTTATAGGGAAGTGGGAGGCATGTGTGGTGCTTTCTTCTTTCTTTTTCTTCTCGACTCGATTTTAATTCTTCGTCTTTGTAGTCTCGGGATTTGAACTTGTCTTTTAATTTTCTTCTTCTATTAGACTTAAGTTCTTCGACTTCATTAAACTTCCGTTTTTAGACTTGCTCTTCGATAAATCTCCAGAATAGGTCTTGGACATCCGTTCTTTAAGCACTCTTGATCTTTTGACTTCGTCTTTTCCCGTTTTCTTCGATAAAAGCCCGTGAAAGCCCGTGTTTTCTTCCTTTTTCATCTTTTGGTCCTAAAACACAATAAAAACACAAACCACGCATAATTCCGACTTTTACGACATAAATCACACGTTTTGGTCTTGTTATTATTGGAAATAAGTGGTAAAAGGATAAGTGTTTTCACACTTATTAACTTTTCAAATGATGCGTGACACGACAAGGGGTGACATCATAATCTAGAAACAAAAAAGTTGAAGCTACACTTGGCCACCCTTTGTAAATATCTACTCTTTTGATCCCATATTAAATCTCCATTATCTAATCTTTTGTTGTTATAAATTAAATATCTATTATAATCAATGAGAGAATCTTGATCAATGTTTTAAAACCCGGGTTGACCCGGTCGGTTGAACCAGTTGAATCGTGATCCGGTCGAGTGACCGGACGCCAGTTTTGACCGAGAAACGCGGTTGAACCGCCGGTTGAACCGCCAGTTGAACCGTGTCCCGGTGACTCGACCAGATCAATTCAAAAACCAGGTTTTAAAACATTGATCTTGATAATTACTTTTCCATTTATGTCCTTTAATATGTGGCCCATAAGTTGTGTTTTATATTAAATAAGGGTATAATTGTCATTTTGATAGCTAATAATGGTAGATATATAATATATCTAAAATCTTGTGCATTAAGAATCTAGACACTTAATATGAGACGGGGGAAGTAATAGATAACGTTATTGAAACTAGGAGTGTCAGCAGGGTCGGATTAATCGATTCGATTCGAATTTAAACCCGACACCGATTTACCGGGTCGAGTTAAATCGGGTTAAAAAGTCTCGTTGGGTTAGTTTGACCCGACTCCAATAATCCGATATTATTATCGGGTCGAATTCGGGTTAGATAATTTATGTTGTTGGGTTATCGGGTCAGCTCGATAAGACCCGAAAATACAATTATTTATTTTTGTTGAAAATTTAGAAGTATTTAAACGTGTGTTCGTCTTTGGTCTACGAATTGTAGAAAATGTATTTGTTACTGTTTGTAACATCAAAGTTGTTGCAGTAACATACATCACACCGGTGGATTTCTAAATTTACGAATATGCATGGAAGAATTGCTACTGTACGTTTTTGTAATTCACATAAACAGATTTGAAATTGCATACTGTATTATTTTATCATTTTGATATAATTGGTTATTTCTTAGTGATTGTTTTCTTTAGTTGCTTATTGTGATCAGTAGGATCTCTAATCATCTGAGTTGTGTGACTATTCACTATGGTTGCACTTCTTTTCTTTTTTGCATGTTTGTTGTGCAGTATGAATGTTTCATTTATTTTTAAGCTTGTTTCGAGATTACTTTCAATCGTTCAGTTTGATTATTGAGAACCCGATTAATTCGAATCACCCGACCTGACAACACCGGACCCGAATACCATCCGAACCCGATAATCCGATTCTTTATCCGATCAGATTGCGAGTGAGTTTCTAAAAATCAAAACCTAACTCAATCCGACCAGATAAGACCCGATAACCCAAACCGATAACCTCTCTAATTGAAACGATCATTTATAAGATGAAATATTTAAAGAGTATGATTTAAAAAAAACAAATGGTTGTATTTTCATCATTTAATTTTTTATTAAACAATGAAAATATATTTTCAAATTTAAAAAAAAAAAAACATATTTTTCAAACGGTAAATTATCGAATCACGAAAAATACACCATCGCGACAAGTAAATTCTTATCTTTCAATAGACGGACACTTTGATATATTTTTGACAATTTTTTAATGTTGAAATTTTCGGACAGAAAAATCACACGTGATTCGTAAAATCACATGCTATTTTTTGTTTTTATTTTTTTATTTTTTTTATTAACTTTTATAGTTATTTACATGATTGCGAAAGGCAAACTAGTAACTTGATGCGTCGCTAGCATTTTCTAATTAAAAACCAATTCTTTTAAGAACCACGTGTAGAAACTAGAAGGGGGGGGGGGGGGGGGTGAATAGTTTCTAGTTCATTTTCAAAACATTTCGGCTTAATCCACTGTGCGCGGTTCTTTATTGTACCCGCGGTTCTTTATCAATAAAGAACCGCCGGTCTATTTAGGGAACCGCCGACAGTGGACGAAACCATTTATTGAATGTTAATCTTAAACAATATTTGGTATCAAATTCTCGATCAAGCTTGACTATATATGAGATGTGTTTGATTGAAAGATAAATACTACAAGTAAGAAAACACACAAACACATCAAATCAAGAGTATATCAAGCAATAGTCTAAACACTAAGCACACACGTACTAAGCATAAGCTTTTTCGCTACTAAGATGTTTAGACTAAGTGATGTACACTTGACCATAATCTAAACATGAAGCACACACAACAACATATAAAAGCATCAATAAGAGTAAAGACATAAATGTAAAGGAAAGTACCGACACGATGATTTATAGTGGTTCGGTCATGAAGCTCCTCTTCGCCCTACTCCACTCCTCGAGTACACCTTACTCGAGAGTTACTTCACTAGTCAACAAACTCCTTAAGGTGGAGAAACCATACACACCGTCACTTATCCAATTTCCGACTCTAAGCTAAAAGTCGAGTCCTAATATTAGGTAGGACCAATCTACACAACGTCGCCTACTTCACCATTTTCCGACACAAGGCTAAATGTCGAGTCCTAATCTTAGGTAGGACCAATCTACACCCATCTACACCAATCTTCACACTAGTTATGTTTTATGGCCCAATATAACAAATCTTGTGTTTTATGGCCTAAACACATAAACCATATAGATCTAAGCACACAACACTTAGATCTATGACTCTAACACTATATCCAAGTATTAACAAACTTAGATCTACACAACTAACACATAATCCAAGGATACCCATCACTTGGATCTTCTACCCTTACAAACACATCCAAGTGAACCCAACACTTGGATCTTATACATATACATTGTAGGAAAACAATGACTTGATCTAGAAGGAGAGATCTTCATCATGTTATGAACCCGCACTTCATGGTAAAGAAAGTGTTCTTGTCTTTGCACTTGAGAAGATGAGAGGATGGAGGATAGAATCACATCTTAAACAAGATTAATCAAAACTAACTAATCAAGGAGTTTAAAGATGTTTTTGAAGAAACTGTGCAAAAAAGGTCGAAAGAAAAGCTGGAAATGATCCACAATTCATAGGGCAAAAGTGCAACGGTCAAAAACACTCGCGGTTCCTTATCAATAAGGAACCTCGGCCCGCGGTTCCTTATCAATAAGGAACCTCCTGCTTGGAGACCGTGCATTTTTTTCCTTCAGTGGGGATATGCGATCTGGGGTAGTTTATACCTTCAAAGGATATTCCTTTGGCATATGAAATATGCCAAATTCAAATTAAAGAATATTCTTTGGAATATACCTTAGGGAATATTCTTTGGAATATTCCAAATTCAAATTTCCATTTTCTTTTTAATAAAACATTTTCTTAAAAATAAAATTTATTAAAATCTTTTGTCACGTTTGATTAAATGTGAGTTTTAAGAAAATATTAATCCTTGATCACTTAGTTAGATTAATGACATGTCTATTCATACCTTGAGTGATTCATGCCGAATGCGATCTTGAAGATGTCGAGAGAAGTATACAAATGTATTCTTGAGTGATTACGATTACCTTAACACTTTATATAATGTATTGCGAATTATACGTTTATCATCAACAAAACACAAAGAAATTATATCGACAAAACATCGTAATGTTTGCACTAACACCACATTTGTGGATTTATGTATCATAACACTATTATTTATAACCCGCTGGACTCTATTGAGTTGATCTACCGTTTCGGATTTAAGGAATATAAACATGTCAAACGTGAAATTTTAAAAAAAAACTCATGTTGATTTTACATGTAAAAATCACATGCGTTTAATAAAAATTACATGTGATTTTACAAAATCACATGTGATTTCACAAAATCACATCTGATTTTAAACTAATTACGGAAATATTTTTGTCATTTAGTATTTAGTAGACGGTCATTTTCAAATACTTGTGACGATTTTACAATATTGAAATTTTCGCCAATAAATTACACGTGATTTGAAAATCACTTGTGATATTTTGTTTTAAAATTCATGTGTGATTTCATAATAAGCATGTGATTTCACAAATTCACGTGCGATATTGAAAGTAATAAATCACATTAATTTCATAAATTTAATAAATCTCATAAATCGCATGTGATTTACAAATTCAGGTGTGATTTTTAAATTAATAAATCACATGTGATATTCGAGAATCACATGTGATTTTTTGAGAATCACATGCGTTTTTTCTGTGCGACAATTTTAGTAAGTAATTCGTCGAAAGTATATAGAAATGTCTATCTATAGAAAGAGAATTTAATCTTCGGCGCGATCATATAATTACTTTTGCGTAACGACTAAAAGTTTGAAAGATATTTTATTTTTAAAAAATAGGATGAAAGTAGGTTTTTAATTAAACTAAAAAAGAATATAAACAATTAGATGAGATTTGAATAAATGGTTGAGATTAAAGGATTTGTACTTTTTTTTAATAGTATTTTTATAGAACTTCTATCTCATTTATAAAAGGTTGGTTTAAACACGACGCGATAGTCGATTTAAACTTGACACGAAGTAAAATAGTTTGGTGAAAAACAAGTTATTAGTCTAACATATCTAACAAATAAGTTATTTTTAAGCTATGTGGGTTTTCTTTTTCTGAGATGGAAGTGAGGAGCTAAAGAAGATGGTGAATTAAATGGGAAAATGTTCTCGCATCTTTTGATAAAGGTGGGGTAAGAATTAAAAGTTTAAAAGCATTTAGTCTCGCTCTTATTTAAAAATGAAGATGGAGATTCGTTAATGTCACATTGGTCTGTGAGGATGAACCCTGCGTCTGGCCCTCCTTTCCCTGCGAAGCTTGTAGAAAATAAGGCCCATGGAAGCCCTTCTGGTGAGCCTTTTCGCATGAACATGCTTTTCGTTTAAGAATCTTCTGAGATACATCTCCTCTTCATCGTCCGTGAGCTGGGTTCCATGGTGCGCTCACCCTGCTCCGTATCCTTCCTTTTCGCACTGTGGGTGGAGGTACTGCTACCCCCTTCGAGTGTGTCTATGTTACGGATGGTGACTACCCCATATCGCACTGGAAATTTGAACATACCATGCACTATAGAGGGTATCACGCAGTGTCTTTAGTGCTGGATGTCCTATGATACCGCTGTACGATGATCGTGATCGTACAATCATGAAATCCATCCACACAGTTGTCGAGTAATATGCGCTTCCGATAGTTACCTGCGTGCAGAGGTGCCCCAGCGGTCGGGTTTTATCACCATTAAAACCTGTAAGGACTTGTGTAGTGTCTTTCAACTCTTTCTTTATTTCCCACGGTAGTCGTCCGAAGCAATGCTCGTTCAGTATGCTTGTTGTTAACCCCCCCATCAACACACATGCTTTCTATAACATGGTCCCCGAGGGTTATGTCGATAGTTAATGATCCGACCCTATAGTCCATGTCTAAAAGAATAGGGAACGTTATCTCCTTGTTGCGCGTAAATTCCGCGGTAGTTCTCCTCTGCATGAAAGACTTCTCCCTTTGTACCATGTAAATGGTTATGGACTTATCCTTCTGCTTTTTTGCCTCACTTTTCTTTGTGTCTGCGCCCTTCCTCTAGTCTCTTATCAAGTGGTTCAGCTTCCCTGATTTGATCGGGATTTCAATGTGCCTTTTTAGTTGAATGCACTCATCTGTAGCATGCCCTTTATCGTCATGGCATTCACAATGCTTTGTGTTGTCCTGTTTGTCTGTTGGGCCCATCATCGGACTAGGTTTTGGAAAGCTTGCGCCCTCAAATAAGAATATCTCCCTGGATGTTTTTTGCATCGGGGTAAACTTATTGTTGTTGTTATTGCGCCCTTGTTTCGCTGTGCGTTGGAAGTCTAAGGTACGGCTGATATTTTGCCCATATGACTGCTTCTTGGGTCGGTCCTGGTATTTGTAGCTTGATGTCATCTGCCTGCTATCCGCCGCTGCGGTTTCGCCCTGAATAAATGCTCGGACCTTCTTCATTGCCCCATTAAAAGTTCCTGGGGGGTTCTGTCATTCAACTTCTTTATTAGATCCGGGTTAGTGATGCCTACGAGAAATCCTAAAATTTTAAAAATTTCAGGGCAATCTTTGATATGGTTGCATTCAGTATTGAAACTCTCCATAAAGTCTTTGATACTTTCATTGTGCTTTTTCACTCTCGCAAGTGAGACGGCACTTTTGTCGTACTTCTTCTGTTGCACATAGTTTCTTCTGAACGTCCTCCTTAGCTATTCGAATCCATTGATGCTTCTTCGCGGGAGGCGATTGAACCATGTTCGATCATTCCCAATAAGCGTTGAGTTGAACATGTGGCACCATACGACTTCTGGCCATTATTCTATTCCTGCTTGAGATTCGAACACCTTTAGGTGGTCATCCCGGTCTGTCGTACCATCATAGGTTTTGACATTGGACGGCATGCGTCTCTTTTGTTTATCTTTGAAAGTGCTTATGCGTTTTAAAAACGCATTTTCTTTCTCGCGACGCCATGGGATGGTCCACTCTTCTTCGTTACCCATCCTTGGTTTCTTGAGCGCCTTTGATGCTTTCTGCTATAGTCGGAGGAATCGGAGTCCTCGGTGGATGAGAGGGCGACCCTTTTTCGGCGTGAATGGTGATCGTTGTAATTAGAGTCCGTGGAGTTTTCGATTGAAGAATCTCTTATGCGCGCTTTTTCAGCGCTCCTGTTTCTTTCATGTCCTTGAGAATTCGGAGATGAATTCCTTTCCAAGGGACCCAGTATATTAAGGGCACTTCGTCGCCCCGCAGGGTTGGACCCTAGTCTGTCTTTCACTCTTGTACGTCGATGGTTATTGACTGGTGTGATGAAGGTGTCCTCTTCCTTTGGGTCTTCAGAATCATCTGAGGACGATGTGTCTTCAATAAGGGGCGCATCAGAAGGAGATGCTGAGATCTCGACTATATTATCTTTTTTCTGTTTCCTTTTTTCCTTCTTGGCTTCCCTGTTAGGTCTCGACCCTTCCATGGCCCTAAGTTCCTTATCGGAGTCTAGGCTGATCCGTAGATCTCTTGTCGGATTTGCTCTCATCTGCGCTCTCATGAGTAGAATTAGAGCTTCGTAGTTTTTTGCGACATAGTCGCTCATATCCTGCTTCGTTACAGGAGGGGTTTCTGTTTCGGTTTGCGGGTCTACCACAGCCCTTGCATCCAGAGCGTCATTGTGGATTGTATCAGGTATTTCCCGTGAGGACGATGCGTCCCCCGCTGTTTGTGGGGTAGGGGTGACTAGTGGGGAAAAAGATACTTGCAATCCCTTCCCTCCACGACTTGGGTTATTAAGTGGTTCGAAACTTGAGTATGGCCCCGTTGGCTTCTTAGATCCGCCTTTTGGTTGGGACGAGTTTGGGCCGTTTTTCGTCATTACTTAGAGCTTAGTGTAGGGTCCCACGGATGGCGCCAACTTGTTGATACAAAAGTTGGATGGACCGAGCTTGACCCGAATTAGGCTTAATTCGGGGTCTTGTGGACTCCGGCTCTTGCACCAAGTAAAACTTGTTATAAGGACCATGCACACTAAAAACAGACACCGTTAGGCTTACCGTGGATTTTTGACCCACGATTAGACTACGGCGGGAGAGTAAGTAATCATTTGAGTATATTATGGTTTAGGGTATTGTGTGTATCGTACCTTTGTGGAACCTATGGGGTTCCTTTTATACCCGAGAGAGTCTTGGTTGGGCTCTCCTACTCTTGCGGCCGAAGGAAAGGATAATGACTCCAAATAGATTGGTCTTTATCACTGAGGTAAGTGTATATCCTCTTTCCTTAGGCGAATATAATCATAAGATAGATTATATCTTCGTCTGATTCTGTCGTAGTGTGACGAGGATATGGTTTAAGAAATAAACCGTATGTACGACATCGACTTACTGGGCCTCCTGGGCTGTGCGCGCATCACATAAACATTAATCCATTCTGATGGATACGGGTAGTATCCGTGAGTCGGACTATCCAACCCGACTAGGATACGTCATCAGTTAATAATCCAGATTCTTTATGGGCTCGGTAATTAAAGGTATTCATGAAGTTGAAGCAAGGATTGATTTAAAAGGGTGTAAATGCAAAGGTGTTTTTTCTCATATTATTTCGTCATATGCAATGATGCATGATCGTAATATTATCCTGATAAATACTTTGTGCCGTAAGTTGGGCGATGGTTCTTCTATTCATTCTGGGAAGAAAAACTGGAATGATAATTGTTATTTGATGTCAAGGTCTAATAGAGCCATTTAGAAAGATCGTCCTCTCCAAAAACCTATATAACCAATAACTTACACAAATCACTTTTTCACACACAATAAAAAGATTGTCCTCTCCAAAAACCCACCTGCTACTAGCGACCTACCCACCCAACCCATCTATTTGCCACCTCTACCAACCACCCACATTTCAGACAAAGCTCCCCAACCACATGATTTAGACAATTTTGTAATATATGATTATACGTAGTTTCTGACCATGGATGAAGTTAAATTAACCGCGATGATTACGATGATGCGATAGAGATATTTGGGAGTTTGATTGAGACTAGTTCGAGTTCGAGGTTTAGTGGGACGGGGAGTTCAGGTTTGTCAAATTGTGGTGAGTGGTGGAGGAGTGTTGGCAAGAGTGGGAAGAGGAAAAATAAGGGTAAAGTTGTTGCGGCGAGAAGTATGGTATCGAGTATGTTGGGGAAGGATTATATGTCGACGTCGAGTAGGAAACGTGGGGTGGATAAGTGGAAGGGTGTGAGTAACGATTATGTCGAGTAGTTTTTGTGTTCGATGCTTAGCGATGATTGTTAGCTTAGGATGGATTTGGTTAAAGAAGTGTTCATTTTGTTTGTAAATATTACAGCAACTATCTGCTTAAACTTATATACTGCAGTAGATGTATGTTTGTTTAGCAGGTCAGTGTGCTTATGATGTTCCCAAGGTTGAACTTTGTTGTCCCGACGACATTTATCTATTTTTACTTTATGTATTGCGTAGTTTTGTAGTTAGAAATCATTATAGAAGGTTGAGCTTACGATGTTGAAAAGGTTGAGCTTTGTTGTCCCAGATTGCATCTCTTTTTAAATCTCTGTCTCAAGTAGTTTTGTAGTTAGAGATCATTAGAGAAGGTTGGAACTAGACCCATTTTATGGGTCTCATTTCTAGTTATACTACATGTTGAGTAACCTTACAAGCCTTCCCAATCACCTGCCTTTTTAGGCGAGCTCCTCAACGACCCACCTTTTTGGGCGAGCTAAAGTCATGTATGATTCATACTCAATCATATATGATTCATACCAAATCATATATGATTCATACCAAATCATATATGATTCTTGTAGAATCATATATAATTCATAATAAATCATATATGATTCATAATAAATCATATATGACTATGACTTATATTAAGTATTTACAACTATGACTTATGTTAAGTATGGTTTATGAATCATGTATGATTCGACGTGAATTATGTATGAAGTGACGTGAACCATGTATGGTTCGACGAGAATCATGTATGATTCACAAGAATCATGTATGATTCGACCGGAACCATGTATGATTCGACCGGAACCATGTATGATTCGCAAACAAAATAAGAATACAAATGTTAACACATACGACATAATAGTAGACATAAATTTCTTTCATAGTTGTAATGAGATATAAGATATGCATACTTTTTTTTAGAAAGGTAAAATAATAAATTAAATGAATTTTTATTTACAACAAAAGAAAAACTATAAGTGAGAAAAATGCCACAAAAGAAAACTGGCCTTTGGAACAAAAAAGCACAAGCAAAAGATTCTTTCGAGCCAAATACAAAAAACTAATACTAATTGGACTAAAATACCATAATAAATCATGACAGCTATTGGCCATCTTGACCATTGTACGCAGACAATGTAGACGACAATATAAAACCCATTGCAGCACCCCTTCTTGCCAAAAAAATTCAATACAAAAAAACTCAGCAAACACACGTTCAGACAATAGCTTTAGTAGTGACCATCTTTAACCTCCCCCTTGACAAGTCTGACCATTTCAATACACGTTCATGCAATAGATTTACTAGTGAACATCTTTAACCTCCTCCTTGACAAGTCTGGTCATCTCGATACACGTTCACAATCTTGACCCTCCTTTCTGATAATGTCATCGATTTGAAGTATTGTTATCGTTGCTTTAGTCGCAAACTATGACAAAAATTTAAACGGGTCAATTCTAGATGCAACATAACCAATTAACAACTACTATTTCAAACACGATGTCATATAATAATAGCAATATTCTGATCATCTCAGAGTAAAGTATGCAACTCGTGTGTAAATGCTTGACCCAATCCGAACATATTTTATCAACAATATCAGTTAAAAATGTCACAAATCTGCAACAAACAAATCAATTATAACACACATGATTAAGAGGTTCCTATTTTCAAGAGATAACGCATCCTTTTTAAAGGGTGTCAAGTTGTAAACGGACCACTATTCTTGCAAAACACTGACCAACCGGACCACACGCCCAACCCAAGTGCAGCGACTCACTCAGTGTTTGCCGTCATCCAGGTTTTCGCAAGGTTGTCTCCACCGGTCAACTGAGCTCTATATATTAGCCTATTCTGTATCATTTTATCAAAAATATAAGCCACATTCCATTTCATTAAATTTAAATTTACGACACTCGCCTCTATGAATTTGAATTTACGTCGCCTCTGTGTATAAGCCTACTAAAAACACAAAATCATATATGATTATCTAACCAAAAAAGTATGAGATAACTAAAACAAAATAAGCACAAAACTAAAAGCCGGTATACTTCTATACAAACAAGAGTTGAGATCCCCATAGATCATGTGGGTAGCATAGACTCGGTGAACCAATATCCACCATTCATTTATTTTTATCCAATGGGCAAGATCATACCCACCTTTCATACTATAGGGACAAATTTGCCAACCTATATAACCAATAACTTACACAAATCAGTTTTTTACACACAATAAAAAGATCGTCCTCTCCAAAAACCCACCTGCTACTAGCGACCTACCCAACCCAACCCATCTATTTGCCACCTCTACCAACCACCCACGTTTCAGACAAAGCTCCCCAGCCACATGATTTAGACAATTTTGTAATATATGATTATACATAGTTTCTGACCATGGCTGAAGTTAAATTAACCGCGATGATTATGATGATGCGATAGAGATATTTGGGAGTTTGATTGAGACTAGTTCGAGTTTGAGGTTTAGTGGGACGGGGAGTTCAGGTTTGTCGAATTATGGTGGGTGGTGGAGGAGTGTTGGCAAGAGTGGGAAGAGGAAAAATAAGGGTAAAGTTGTTACGGCGAGAAGTATGGTATCGAGTATGTTGGGGAAGGATTATATGTCGACGTCGAGTAGGAAACGTGGGGTGGATAAGTGGAAGGGTGTGAGTAATGATTATGTCGAGTAGTTTTTGTGTTCGATACTTAGCAATGATTGTTAACTTAGGATGGATTTGGTTAAAGAAGTGTTCATTTTGTTTGTAAATATTACAACAACTATCTGCTTAAACTTAGATACTGTAGTAGATGTGTGTTTGTTTAGCAGGTCAGTGTGCTTATCATGTTCCCAAGGTTGAACTTTGTTGTCCCGACGACATTTATCTATTTTTACTTTATGTATTACGTAGTTTTGTAGTTAGAAATCATTACAGAAGGTTGAGCTTATAATGTTGAAAAGGTTGAGCTTTGTTGTCCTAGATTGCATCCCTTTTTAAATCTTTGTCTCAAGTAGTTTTGTAGTTAGAGATCATTAGAGAAGGTTAGAACTAGACCCATTTTATGGGTCTCATTTCTAATTATACTACATGTTGAGTAACCTTACAAGCCTTCCCAATCACCTGCCTTTTTAGGCGATCGCCTTAACGACCCACCATTTTGGGCGAGCTAAAATCATGTATGATTCATACTCAGTCATATATGATTCATACCAAATCATATAAGATTCATAGCAAATCATATATGATTCTTGAAGAATCATATATGATTCATAACAAATCATATATGATTCATAGAAAATCATATATGACTATGACTTATATTAAGTATTTACAACTATGACTTATGTTAAGTATGGTTTATGAATCATGTATGATTCGACGTGAATCATGTATGAATCGACGTGAACCATGTTGTTGGGAATAAAATATAACCAGTACACTTGAACACTGACAAGAAGAAAACAAGCGTTGATAAGAAGAAAACAAACGTTGACAGATCAAGCGTTGACAGGAAGAAGTCAAGCGTTGATAGGTTGAAGACAAGCACTGATAGAAAGATATGGTCTACGCGTATTTTGTTTCTAGTTTGTTTCTAGTAAAGATAGGATCAACAATGTATTTTCTATAATTATCTTTACTTAGAATAGCTGATACGTAGACTCTTGTACAAGGCTTCTTATGTCTATAAAAGAAGACCTTTAGGTTATGTTTCATATAAGTTTTTCATACGTTTAACACTTTCATTGTAAGCAAGTTCGTTATTATCAATCAAGTGAAAGTTTGTTTTACAACTGTTTGTGTGTTCTTGTTTGAGTGTTAATTCCGCATAACACTTAAATTGTTTTATACATAAACAAAGTTTCTCTACGTGTTTAACTTGATCTAATCTCGTTTACACAAGCTAAATCGATCTAAGTTTGGGATCAACAAGTGGTATCAGAGCTTGTTGAGAAACTTTGATCTAAAAGAACACAAGAACCCTAAAATCACCAAAAACCCTAATTTTCTAAAAACCTTAAAAAAATCATGTCCACTCCAGAATTAACCTCCTCCTCCTCCTCAAACCACAACATTAAGATTCCCATGCTTGATGCAGACAATTTTTAGATGTGGAAGTTTAACTTTGAGCAATATTTGCAAATCCATGACTACACTCTCTGGGAGATTATTGAATATGGAAACACATTCAATAAAGCTCAAAAGATTGCAGATGTCATTGCTACAAGATCAGCTGTTCAAGGATGCTCTGAAGCAGATAAGAAAGAAAAACCTGAAGATGGTAGAGTTGTGTCTGCTGAGGACATAGCAAAGAAAAGGGTTGATATGAAAACCCTAAGCATTCTGAAACTCTCTTTAGGACAAGAATATTAGCACAAATACAGAGGTTATGAGTCTGCAAAAGACCTTTGGGCAGCCCTTGAAGTTGCCTATGGTGGTAATGCTGATACCGTGGAAGAGAAAAGGAAGCAACTCTTACATGAGTATGCTGTTTTTAAGGTTCAATTTAATGAGAAGCTAAGTAGTGTGAGAAGCAGACTTCTTGAAATTACAAGCAAGCTGTCCTTCATGGGGACAGTAATTGGTGATGTTGACATTATTGCCACTTTTCTTAAAAGCCTTGGTGATGCATGGAAGATTGAGGCAAGATCTATAATTGCCAACAACACTCACAAAAGTTCTACTTTTGATGATGTCTACAACAAACTGAGGCTGTTGGAGAATGAAACTCTTTTGGATCATGGAAGTAAGTCTACCAATGGTAACATGGCCTTCTTCTCACATAGTGAAGGTCAATTTGATCAGAAGGATTCATACATGCACCTAATTACTGGATCAACATGTGTCAACGCTGGATCATATCCTGTCAACGCCTCACATTCAGACGCTGACACACATAAAATTGAATCTCCAAGAGTTAAGCCTGCTGGTATTGATCTGGATACTGTGTATGCATACATTGCTTCATTGCCCAATGGTTCAGTGATTACATATGAGGACCTTGAGCAAATAAGTGATGAGCATTTGGAGGAAATGGATATTAAGTGGAACATGGCTCTTGCAAGTATAAGAGCAAACAGATGGAATAGAAGATTCAAGAAGAAGATGACTTTTAATGCTAAGGACACTGTCGGATTTGATAAATCCAAGGTTGAGTGTTACAATTGTCATCGTATTGGGCACTTTATGAGAGAATGCATATCTCCAAGAAGATCTGATGCTGGAAAACCCTCAAGCCAAATTGTTAAGGCTCAGGATCCCAAGGCCATGGTTGCAATGCAAGAAATTGATGGTGTTGGATGGGACTGGAGCTATTTGGATAAGGATGAGGAAGAGGATAAAGCTTTGGTTGCTGAGATAGAAGAAGAAGAGCATGTTCAATATGCTCTCATGGCACACTCCTCATCTTCATCAGAGGTATATGATGATGCTTTTTGTAGTAAGGGTTGTCGTTTAAATACTGAAAGACTTAACAAAGAGGTTTTAAGACTGTTAGGAGATGTGAGTACTGAGAGATGCAAGTTGTCTAACTATCAACTTGCTCTTACTCAAACTAAAAAGACTGTAGTTGAGTATAAGAAAATGGAGTTTGACCTAAAAGATAAAATAAATATCTTAAAACATGATTTAAATGCTAGTACTGATATTAGAAACATCATGGAAAGGTTCAATGCTGAATTACAGGCTAAGTTAGATGAGGCTATCAAGAATAAGGATAATGTAGACCTTAAAATTCAGAGATTTGATAAGGCCTCACAAACCCTAGGAGAATGTGTTAGTAAACAAAGGGATTCTAGGGACATGACTGGGATTGGGATGAAAGAGTATGCTGGTGTTCCACCACCAGCTGGGGACTTCTATGGTGTCCAAAGAAAGGACTTATCTTGGACTGCTTTGCCAGAACTCCAAGAAGAGGAATTTATTCCTCCACCAAGAGTCCTTACCCCAGTAGAAGAGTATAGGCAGAAGTTGACTGATTTGGACCAATGGAAGAAATCCAACCCTACCTTGTTTGTCAAGGGTGGCATGCTTTGTGATAGCCCAAATGAGTCTACCCCTATCAAAGTAACAAACCCAATCACTGGCAAGACTGTTGACTTTGGCTCAAACACTGTTAGAAAACCTAGCATTAAGTATGCAGAAATGTATAGAAATACTAGGTCACCAAAAAGCCAAGTTAGTGACAATGAAACAGGTTTCTTTTCTTCTAGACCTAGAGTTGTATCTAGAAAAGCCTGTTATACTTGTGGTAGCTTTTCACATTTAGCCTATAAGTGTGTCAACGCTTCCAAGGTCAACGCTGACAAAAGTTCAAACACTGTCAGACCTAAAACTTTTGTGGAGCAAAGTCCATAAGTTGTTAGACCAGCCCCATTCTTCACTAAAGGGTCTAACACTTATGGGCAAAGACCTTTTCAGAAGACCAATACATGGTCTAATAGGCAATGGGTTCCTGTAGCAAACCCTAGGTTCAACGCTGATAAGGGTAATTTCAGCGTTGACAAGACCAAATCAAACGCTGACAGAAACGTTGCCAGACCAAATAATGGTAAATATTTGCAACCACAGGGAAAGGGGTTGATATGAGTGTAATTACTCATATCATTTGTATCTTAAAACAATGAAATTATGCATGAAATGTATCAAAAATTCCTTGTATATGTTGTTTTGTTGTTTTGATGTGTGTAGGTACCAAGATCACGAAAACCGGCGAAATCGACACCAGATTGAAGAAAAAGATCAAGGAAGCCAAAATCAAGCTCGACTTGAGTGGATTTAATAATTATGCAAGTTTATGGGCTTAGTGGGACCCACAAATGCTTATTGGGCCTGAAAAGCCCAACATGGGATAATCATTGTTATATCTTTTGGAACTTAACCAAATAAAGCCCAAAAGGCCCAAAATTGAAGCTATTACACGGATGGAGTTGTTTTTGGGCTAAAAGCCCAAATCAGTGGAACAAATAAATGATGGAACGAATTATGGGCCTTTAGGGTTTGTTAACTTTTAGTCAAACTTATCACACATAATAAATATACCAACAAATCATTTTCATCCAATACACGTTATTCATATCCACACGTTTTTCTCTTGATAAATAAAACGCACCATCACACCCATTCACACATTAAAATAACATGCGATACATTCGATGTATCTTCTTCTTTCTCCTTCCTTCCCAATCTCACAAAACCAGTAACTTTTATAGTTACTGTTTCAAAACCCTAGCCTAATAAAATCACAATATTATTTGGGGGTTTTTACTTACACTTTTAATTCACACAAAGAGGAATAAAACCCCCATGGTTTAAGGAAGAGAATAAGAGGAACGAGTATGATACGTGGCGGATTTCTACTGGTTTTGACACCTCACCAATCCAAATCAACCAATCAGGAAGCTTAGAAGAAACACAACTAGCACACACGGATGCCACGTTGGCAATCCGTGTGCTAGTAGTGTCATATCATCCATCCGATCAACAAAGGAAAGAGAAAATGACATCCAAGGGCTGAAAAGAAGAATGGATATTCCTTTGAATATTCGGATATTCCCTCATCAACAGCCGTGGGAAGGCTATAAAAACCCTCATCTTTACTTGTAATTTCATCCCTCTTTTTACTTACGGTTATTCTGTTAAAATAGTTTTAGGAAAATTATTGTAATATTTCTTTTAATAGTTTTGTAATCTTCTTCTGATATTAATAAAAAGTTTGATTTCGTGGATAATTGTCTTGATTTTAATATTATTTTAAGTGAATTGCAATGTTGTTTTCTTATTTCTATTTTAATATAATCTGAATAAATAATTGATTGAGTTAAATAAATAGCTTAAATCAGTTATTAAAGGTAAGAATTGGGAAATAAATCAAACCCTAATGGTTTGATTAAATCATTGTTTGGCTCGAATGATACTGTTGATTATGTTGGCTCGGTTCACGTAAAATGGTGGTAATGGTGAATGATGTTTTGATTTTCGGTTCTTAAGGCAACACAGCGCTGACCTTCATCTCAAAGGTTATCTCAAAAAGGTGCATTTGTCTTTTAATTTTCATGTTATTTAAAAGTTATGTTAATTTGATTTAACTGATTTGGTGATTTTTATGAATTTATGTTTGCTGAATAATAAACTGATACTGTGAAATCTGGTTAACTTGATTTGGATTTTCGTTTAGATGTTGCTAGATGATTATATTTGTTATAGGTTTAATCTGTCAATATGATTAGACTTATTTTTGTTATCAATTAGCTAATATGATGATTGTGCCTTTTAATGTCATTCGGATTTGTTAAGGGTAGAAGTTAATCTGCTATTGTGTTTTGTATTGGGTATGATTGAATATCTGTTTGTTATTTTCATGCTAACGATTGGAAGATTGAATGTAAAGTTCAGTAATATTTGATCTTTCTGTTGAGTTTAATGGATGAGTGTCTGAATGTTTAATTGTTAAACTGTTTAATTGCCTACTAGTTATACCTGAGTTAGAAGCTAGTTTGGGATTGAGTCGTGAACTGTTCTCCTTGTATTTGCGATTGATAGGAGTAGTTTACTGATTAAGGATGTTTAAATCTGTCGAATTTGGTAACTCTTTTCAATTTGGTATTTTCTTTTATAGATTGCTTTACTGCTTGTTTTGTTATACCTGTTTATTTATTGTTTGCTGAATGTTTAGAGGTTTGAAAATCTGCTTAGTTTGGATAATATTATTATCTGATTAGTGGTTTGACTTTACTAGTTTGATTCATCAGCTTTTACTTGATTTTTCACCAATTTTACTTGTCTTAATCTTTACTCTGTTGAGTTAAAGCTTATCAGATCCTATTGATCTGATAAGTCCAAGATAGCTGTTTCCTAACGGCTTGTATAAAAATAAGCTATCCAAAAGTCACACTTGTGACTCCTTCATTTCAGCTGTCAAAAAGAAATAAATCCAAAAATGATGTCCCGCATGGGGATCGAACCTGTGACCTCCTGGTCACAGGCTTAGTGTGTTAGCCAACTGAGCTATGCACTCTTTTGATTTAATTATCTGATAGGTCTTTAATATAGTGTTATTCATTCTGCCAGATTTTAATTTTTGTTACATTTCATTATCAGTTTTAAATAAGTTTTATTAATATTTTCTTTTAAGTTTTAAAAACTTTAATTAGTTTCTTTATTTAAATTAAAAAAAATAATAATAATAAAATAAAATAAAAATAAATAAAGAAATGTTTTTATTAAATTTAAAAAGTTTAATTAGTTTATTTTTAATTAATTAGATTTTTATAATAGTAGATTTAAATAAAAATAGTTTTTAAATTGATTTGTTTTAGAGTAATTTTTAATAAAGTAAATATGTTTTAAAAGGTTAATTAGATTTTTAAATAGATTAAATTTTAAATAGTGTTTATTTTTAAGTAATTAATTGTTTGCTTTAGATTTAAATATAGCGGGATTTAAGATTCATGCACTTTAGGTTAATTTTAAATAGTTTAAAATTGGTAGATTTAATTGTAGTTTAAAAACCGAAAACCAATTCGAATCAATTGTCCAAATCAAAACAAAACGTCTCAAATTCATAAGATCTTTGTGTACAACGAACTCGAGTCACCAACGTGTTTAATTGAATTCGTCATTGGTATTATTAGTCTATTACTTTTTCCTAAAGGTAATTTTCTAATTTACCCTATAACGTAATATCAAATTATCACATATACTTATCCACGACACATCAAAATTTTGGCGCCGCTGCCGGGGATCTTGTGTACGATTCGTCTTTGTGGAGATTTGTTGATCGTTGATTTGAAGACCCTTTCCGTCCTCGGAAAGTTTTGTTATTTTTCTATTATATAGTATGTATCGTTTTTCTCGTTTTTTGTGAATAATATATTGTATTACGTAGAACAATAAATTTACATACTCTTCAAATAAGGCCTTAGTTGGGATTTCATCACCTAGCTATTGTAGTCGAATCCAAAACAAAAATAAAAGGCAAAATAGATAAATACTAATAAGAAGTTTGAACTCGATATATACAAACTATAAGGTGGGTATAAGGCGACGTGCTATAAAAGGCCGTCTAAGGAAAAAGGTTTTTAAGTGCTTTGTGCCACCTCGTTTCCCCGCTTGCTTGTGCGTATATTGAGAGGGACGACCTATTATTGGTTTGCCGACTCAAGTAGTAATAAATCTTATTTTTGTTGTTTACTTATTGAACCTCGAGACGTTTAGGTTTTCATCTATCGTTTCAAAGTCGACCGAGGGTAATTTACTTCCATAGTAGTTATCCATATTCCTTGTTTTTTATCGATCATTATTGATTGAGCAATACCAAATAAAATACCAAAAATAATCTTCTTCTTGTCTAATTTCTTTTCTTCAATCCTCTAAATTCTCGTCTTTGTAGTGTATGCAATTACGTTCTTCTCGACTTGTGATTGATTTTAATAGGCTTGAAAATATTCCTCGTAGAAATAGAAATCGTCAACAACGAATAGTGGAACCCGAGCTTCCACCTATTGTTGTAGAGATGGCCGATAACCGAACAATGGAGGAATTGCTCCGTGCACCCACCGAAGGGTATGGGGAAGCAATCGTTGTGCCGGCTATTTTGGCGGATCATTTTGAGATTAAGACGGGTCTTTTATCGCTCATTCGTGCCGACCAATTTCGTGGCAATGAGACCGATAGCCCGCATTCTCACATACGGAATTTTAATCGAATTACCTCGACTCTCAAGTTTAGAGATGTGTCGAATGACGTAATTAAGCTCATGCTTTTTCCGTACTCGCTCGAGGGTAATGCTAAGCTTTGGTATGAGAAAGAACCACCGGGTTCGATCTTAACATAGGATGATTTAGTGTCTAAGTTCATGAATTATTTCTTTCCACCTTCTAAGACAACACACTTTAAGAACGAGATAACTAGATTTGAACAAAAAGTGCATGAAT
Organism: Glebionis coronaria; assembly: GCA_025667525.1. Classification (NCBI taxonomy): domain Eukaryota; kingdom Viridiplantae; phylum Streptophyta; class Magnoliopsida; order Asterales; family Asteraceae; genus Glebionis; species Glebionis coronaria. Next base: position 454,084,899 of record CM046876.1, read on the forward strand.
CGTTTGGGGTAGCTTGTGAAAGATTTAAAGATTTGTTGAGACAATGTCCACACCACGGTTTCTCGGAATTGCATCAAATAAATACTTTCTATAATGGGCTAAATATGATTGAACAAGATTCTTTAAATGCCGCCGCGGGTGGTAATCTTTTAAGAAAAACTCCGAGAGACGCGTGGAGAATAATTGAGGATAAGTCAAGAGCACAATATTCACGAAACACACCGGTTGTTTCCAATGTGAATTCATCTAATATCGAGATTGCTAGATTGGACTCTAAGATTGACACGCTTTTGAATGAGTTTAGGAAGAATCCTCATGGATCGATTAATATGGTTGAGAATGTTTGTGTATCATGTGGTGGAGCACATCCTAATTATGCTTGTTTAAACACGGGGTTTGATCAAGCTAGTGCTTTTGCCGCGACGGGAACTTATGGCTCCAACGGTCAAGTTCCTCGTAAAAATCATGTTGCTCCACCGGGTTTTCCACCGGTTCAAAATAGGTACAACAATGGAAACAATGGGAATAATTTTAACTGTGGTAACCAAGGGAATTTCAATCAAGGAAATGGGTTTAATGCTAATCAAAACAATCAAGGTTTTCAAGGGAATAATCAAAATGAGTTGTCAAGCTATATGTAGAAACTAGAAGGGGGGGGGGGGGGGGGGTTGAATAGTTTCTCTTCGATTGGTGACCAAATTAAAATTACTTTCAATTTGGTTTGTATCAAAACTATCTTTTACTTGAGACTAAGTTGCATAATGATTAGGTTCAATTCAAATGCACTAGCAAGGATAATAGGTAAGTATAATGATAATGAAATAAGTAAAGAGTAAGGAAAGAGACAACCTAGTGGGAAGACACCAAGATTTATAGTGGTTCGACAACGAGGCTCTATCCTTGTTTCTAATCCACTCCTCGAGTACACCTACTCGAGATTTCCACTATATCCACAAGCTTCCTTATCGGCGGAGAAAACCTTACATCGTTGCTTACATTATTTTCCGACACTAAGCTAAATGTAGAGACCTAATCTTTAGCTAGGACCAATCTACACGACGTTGCCTACTTCACAATTTAACGACACAAGGCTATATGTCGGGTTCTAATCTTAAGGTAGAACCAATCTTCACGACGTTGCCTACTTCACCATTTTACGACACAAGGCTAGATGTCGAGTTCTAATCGAAAGCTAGAACCAATCTTCACGACTCTTCACTTTGAAGCTAAGTGAGAACTTCACACAACATAACTACTAATCACTTTTAAGTTTAGTGAGAACTTACAAGACACAACCACATCACTTTATAGTTTAGTGAGAACTCCTAATCAAATCTATTACAACTCAACTTGACTTATCCAAGTACACACATGTAGCTTGGATTTACACAACACAAATCCAAGCAAACACATATGCAATGGATGTACACAACAAATCCAAGTATCCACAAATAACTTGGATGAACACAACTAGTCCAAGTATTCATAAATACATTGGATTGACCTAAAACCAAAAAAAGGTATCATGATGAATATGACTAGCTCATAGATTCATATTTATCACAACACTAGTGAGTGAGTGATCTTCTCATTGGACAAGGTAAAGGAGGGGATCAAGAGGATAATCATATGTAAACATCCTTACCAATTTAAGTGATCATTTACTAATGATTATGCTATAGAAAATAGAAAGAGGGCTGAGAAAAACGTCCAAGAGGCTTACTTGAAAATGAGATTTGACCCACTATTTAAAGGAGACAAAGTATAACGGATCTATAACGGTCTTCTGTGCGCGGTACCTTACCTCACCCCGCGGTACCATATCGCTAAGGTACCGCGTAGGTACTTAAGGTACCGCCACTAGACTCCGCTCCGTTTTTTGTCTTTTAGTGGGGTGGGAATATCTGAGGTATTTGAACCCTTCAAAGGATATTCTAACAGCATTTGGAATATGCCATTTTCAAATTTTCATTTTCCATTTTAATAAAACATTTTCTAAAAAAGAAAGTTTATTAAAAAGTCTTTTGTCATATTAACAAAAGTGAGTTTTAAGGATAATCATTTTGATGATCACTATGTATGATTAAGAAAGGTTAGTGATATGATTATTACCTTGATGATAGTGTTAGTTAAATAATTCATTTTGTGTTTTACACTAAATGTGTTGTATGGTTTGTTGTGATCAAAACTAAGAAAGATTAGTTAACACTAATTATGTTTTTAGGCATCACTTGCATTAACAATCTCCCCCTTTTTGATTACGACAAATGATAAACTCATTTACATAGAAACACAAAATATGGAATCATTAACTAGTTTATCACTATCATTTCTCCCCCTTTGTCGTAGCAAAAAGGTTACCACAAGTCTTTGAAGAACATTGAACTTTGCTAGTAGCTCCCCCTTGGTGGTTGCTCCCCCTTGCTTGGGGCACCAAGTTTGTGAGCTAAGGTGAAATGCTACACAAAGGTTAGTAGAAAGGAAAGAAACACCAATGTATATATGATCACTACCTACTAAGTAACTTGAGAGAGAGAAAGAGAAGAAATCTCAAATTAGAAGCAAGTATTTTACTAAGTATGTCCAAAGAGGTAATTGACAAAATCAAACTTCAATCCAATGAAGATGATAAGCTTGTCAATAGGTTAAAGCTTTAGAATTGATGGAATCACCCATAAGCAATTGTAAAAAATTAACCAAGATCAACTCAAAATAGAACTAATGAAATAGCACACAAATAACACAAAGGTTACATAAAGAAAAAAAGATACAACAAAGAAGATAGTCATACACATAATATAAGTATCTAAAAGCAATAACTATGGAAAATAAACCACTAAGCATAAGCTAGTCTAATAGTGATATTTTCCAAGATTGCTAAAAATAAAAAACTAAAAAGACGACGATGCATCATTCGAAGTTTTGTCCATCGGAACGAAAACTTGAATAGGAGGTCGAGTGAGAAGGAATTCAAGAAAATTTAACTTCTCATACACATGAGCAAGTTCAATTTGTTGAAATCGGAAACAATCACACGAGGATCCATGATGCAACACAAAATCGTTTGATGGGGGTATGGCATCAAACTTAGGGTTTGGTGGTGGTGGGGTAGAGGGTTTGGGAGTGTTTTCACAATGCCTTGTGAGGTTTGGGAAGGTTGAAAGGTCATTGAGTTGAGGGGTATTGAAGGTTGTGGTGGTGGTGGAACATTTTCTTTAGCTCCGGTGATGGGGTTTATGGTATAAGTCTCATTCCAATACTTGATTTGAGAGAAGGTAGGGTTTTTGGGTGGTTTGGACGAAGATGGTTCATTCTTCTTAACCCAAACGGGTCAAACCGAGATTTTTGGTTTCTTTGAAAGCTTGGATGAGGAAGCTTTGGGTGAGTGGAGTTGTGACAAAGAAATGTCAAGGTTAGGAATGTAGGAGTTAGGCATTGTGAGAGTGTGAGAATGATATCTCAAGGTTATGTGAGAATGAATTCTCAAGGTTGGGAATGTGTGAGAATGAAATCTCAAGGTTGGGGTATAAGTAAAATGTAATCAAGGTAAGAATCTGAATACAAAATGTGTAGTGTCAAGGAATGTTTAGTCAATTTGAGTAAACAAGGAATCTTGACAGGGTATAGGGTTTTTAAAATTTTTTGACCAGAAATTCGTCAAAAGCCATTTACTGGCCGCGGTACCTTATAGGGGCCGACGGTTCCATATCGCTAAGGAACCGCGGGTCTTTAAGGAACCGCGTCCAGTGGACTTTAAACCATGTTTTTCCTAGGTTTTGGGAAAAACTAATACTTTTTCAAAAAGTTGCAAATCTTGGAATTTTACCTCTATTAGAACCAAAATATGCTAGGGTTGCATAAAGAAACACATTCACAAAGAATGTCTTGACAAAGGGTGACAAAATAATTTAGATATCATTTTGAGCCTAATTTTAGTCAAGTTTAGGGGTTGTGATAGATTTAGGTTCAATTTTAATTTCAAATTAAAGTTGATTAGTGTGCACAAAAGGATAGAAACACACAAAGCTAAATCCATAAGTCAACAACAAGAAACATTCATTAATAAGGCAAGTACAAAGATAAATAAAAACTAACTAATACATAGCTAGCTTAAAATTAAATCTAGATAAGTAGTTTTCTTAGGCTTGGTTTTGTTGAAAACTCTTATTAAGAGAACTCCATCATTCATCTCCTAGGAGGAGGCATGGAGAACAAGGCAAGCAAGAACTCTTGCAACCTCCTATGTAGTCCATACATATCCATCCTTAGGTTATGGATGATGTAGTGGTTGTAGAGACAACATGGACAACTAGGACCATGAGTTTGTTGAAACCCATAGTAAGGATCACCCAAGAGGAGGGAAAGTGGAACAACTAAAATTGGGATGTTTGAGTTGGGTGGAGGTGGAGGAGGCAAGTTCTCCAAGGGTGATGTGGGTGAAAGTGGGGGCATGTTCCCTAGAGGGGAAATGGGTGAGTGTGGAGGTAAATTCTCCAAGGTTGGTGAAATGGGTGAGTTGTGAGGGGTAAATGGTGAAGTCACCAAAGTGTCATCAAAGTCATTCCCAAAAGGAATGCTTTGGATTGGTTGGGGTTGTGTGGTCACTTCCAAGGGTGCACTTGGATTGAAGGGTGAAGAGAGCTCATTCATTCTAGAGTTGAATGAAGAGGAGGTAGAACCAATGGAGTGGTTAGTACCATGGGTGGATGAAGTCTTGCATGGTGCAAGAGGTGGGGAAGGTGATGAAGAAATGAGAATAGGAGCCATCTCATTCTTAGGTGTGTGGAAAGGTGAGGAGTTAGGCTTAGCTACCTTAACCCTTATTTTGATTGTTTTCCTTGGGGTGGAGGTTTTGGAAGTGTTTGAGGTTTTGGTACACACCATGGTTGATTAGGGTGGTTTACGGCTTAGGGAAGTATGTTTGATGTGTGAAGAACATGGCAAACAAGGTGGGTTTAAATGGGTGAGGGGATGATCCAAACTAGTAATGGGTTAAAATCATTTTAGGTGAATAATGAATTTAGGTAACCTAGTTTAGGAAATGTGCAGTTTATTACTGAAAATCATGCAAGGTTTACAAAAATTTAAGAAAACAGTGTAAAGCAAAGATGCTGTCGTGCACAGTGACCGGCGTTCCTTATCTAGGACCGGTGGTACCTTATCGATAAGGAACCGCGGGTCGATATGGAACCGCGACCAGAAGGTTTTCAAAAATTTCCCATTCCAGATTTTGATAAACCCAGATTTTTCCCAAAAGTTTCACAAGCCAAAGTTAACTACAGATCATAATCTAATAAGCTAACTATCACAAGGCATGCACAAAGCTATGTAAAACACAAACATTATTGCATAAGCAATATTAAGGATAAAAAAATAGTAATCCAAACATGCAACACAAGTTAATAAACAACTAAACCAAAGTGTTAATAACCAAATGTTTAACCATCAAATCCAAACTTTGACACAACTTCAAAGTCTTCACCTCCTTTTCTTTCCTAAACCCTTGATCATCTTTCCCAAATACTTGAACCCTTTTCTTGACTCCACTCGGTGTTCATGTAATTCTCCCCGAGTTCTAAGATTCTCACGATAAAGATGCTCCATATTGAGATCTTCAGGAACATCACTAGAAGGGTGAGGAGGAGGAGCTAAGTCTTTAAAATCATCCTCGAATTGATTTGAGGATGGATGGGAGTTACTCGAAGAGTCAAAATGAGAACTAGGACCGATGCCATCACCATCACTTGGTGGCATATCGGTGTCCTCCTCATTCGGCTCTTGATGGTCAGATTTTCTCGAACCACGGTCACTTCTTGGCTTTCGTTCATACGCCTCTTGAATAGGCATCATAACCCGTTGAACCGAGTGAAAGCGAGAAAGATCGAGTTGAGGGAAATCTTGACCAACCCTTCTAAAGAGGCGAGTAAGAAGCATAGCATAAGGGAGGTTTGTTTTGGGTTTGGAAAGAGCATAATTTATACGTCGAGCGATGTAATATGCAAGATTGTACTTGGTGGAAGTAAACAGGCAAAACAACATATGCCCCATGCAAGCCGGGATATGATCTCGGTTCCCACCAAGACAAAACACATTTTCCCTAAGGATGTTTGCCCATTGGAGCATGTAATCCTTAAGGTCGCTTGAGAGCACTTCATACCTATTCACATTTCGCACATTTGTATGCAGGCTTCTCACAACGTTTCCACTACGCTCTTTCGTGATGATTTCAAGGATGAAATTTAGATCAACTTCGGTGGTGTCATTTGGAGGTTTATCGTTTGACTCCAAGAGAGCATCTAGTCTCCACTTATCCGTGAAACGACAAGTGCCTTCAAATGGCACACCAAGAATATCACCAAAGTCATCGAGGGAATATTGAATGATTTGACCATTCAACAAGAAACGAATAAAGATTTGGTCGTTGATTTCAAGCATGGAGTAAGTACTAAAGAACTCAAGAAGAAACAAGGGATAAATTACCTCGTCTATGTAAAGCAAACAATCAAACCCAATAATCTCGAACTTAGAGTTGATATAATTATCTCCCGCTATTCTTGAATCTACAATCCTACCCTCATGGAAACAACGAGAGGAAAGGGATGGAAAAGCGTTTTGGAGTTGAGGGGAAACAAAGGTTTGAGAGATGTCGGGCATATAATCTCTAGTGAATTGATGATCTTTTTGATATTGAGAAGGCATGACAAGTACCTAAACACGAAAAACAATCTTTCCAATCACTCATATGAAAATCAAAAAGAAAAACGAAAAATGAAAATGTGTTATATCAATTTCTTGACAAACATAGGATTGAATCCATATCATTTTCATGTTCACAATGTGTCTATTCCATCATTAACCAAGAACACATGATCTATGTTAGATCAACAATGGATTAGAACATTGGTTTTTCAAAACAAGGTTTTTAGGTAAGCATTAACAATGTCATTACCTACTTGTTCATGGGTTCATCTCAAATCCATCGTTCAACCAAAATCATTTAGCCTAAATTTGGATTTGTTCTACAAGTGGGTTTTAGTGAAATCTTAATGAATATCAACCTAATGAATCATAGTAAAATAACCATGTCAACCCACATTCCTATTAAGGTTTTAATTCAATTTCAATTTTAAAAATCCCCAATTATGAAAGGATGAACCCTAGAACAAAATAGATGAAATTGAAAGAAAATACTTACAATTAATTGATGTTAGATGAAGGATGAGTGAAACCCACAACTTGGAATCAATTAATTTGAGTGATTGAAGGTTTTGGAAGCTTCAACAATGGTGGAAAAGGTAAAACCCGTCGGCTGTGTGTTTTTGGGAGAGAGAGAGTTTGGTTTGAAAAAGAATAAAAAAATCAAACTGGCGCTCTGACAAAAGTTACTGCCCGCGGTACCTTATCGATAAGGAACCGCCGGTTTGAGCTGCGGAGATAAGGAAACTCCTACAGAGGCAGGTTTTTATCTCTGAAAAACGCCAAATTTTGAAAACCAAGTTTTTCTAAAATACTTAAAATTAAATCATGAGCCTTTTAGAATATCATTGGATCATCATAACACTAAGCAATATGCCTTAATGAAGGATTACGAGTTAAATCAAGATCGAAAAGAACCAAAACGGACAAACGACTACTCGTAGCAAAACGACTAAGTGGAGAGAGGTCAAGGGAAGTGAATCAAGACTAGGATCAATGCTCAAGGGATTAGTTACAATCTTCAAATAGTTGTAGCGAAGAGCTTGTGTCATATATAGTGGTTTAAGACGTGCCTTTCCGGCGAAACGTTAAACGGCCTTGGTAATGAATAAGCACAAAGAAATTATTCAAGTATAGACTAAGATCACTTTCAATAATAGTCTTAGTCTAAACCAAAATATGAGGAAGGTATTAATTCACTTTCTCTCCCACTAAGGGCCTACTAACCGTATGGGTGCAAACCATGGAAATCATGCTTGATACTTTAAGCTTCTACTAACTCACTCTACATCACCATAGTGAGTCAAGTATCCAAGCAATGAAGGTTTAAGAGGATAAAAGAAAAGAAACACAAACCACAAATAAATGTCAAGGCAAGGATGCCGAGAACAAGCACATAGTCAAGTAATGATCAAAAGAATGATCAAAGGGCGTGTGGAAGAACGAAAGCGTACCTTGGCCACAAAGAGCAATCCATGAAGGAATAAGTGATATGCCCAATAAATGACTATGATGAGTACTAAGTCTTCAAGGACTAGTATCATTCCTAATCATCTTGGTATCATCATTCAAAGATGTTAAAGATCAATGAAGATGATTCTTCTACAAGTGCAAGTAACTCAATCCACAACCAATTAAGTGATTGATCTTCATGAGTACCTATACAAAGCAAGATGCAAACTAGTAGATACATTTCAAGAGTATATCTAAAATGCATAAAGGCTACTAATCTTAAGTGGGATGCAATATTATCAATTAAAAGACCTATTTTCAAAGAAAACATAGTTTTGACCAAAGAGAAACTTTAGTACAACTAGACCTTCTAATTTGAGGAGACAATGGATCGATCCAAGTTTCAAAGTACAATATACTTCAAAGATCTTGAGTGACCCTCGCTCTGATACTGATACAAGGCTTTTGACACCCAGTATAAAAATTATCGTTCTCGTGGTCTAATCGAATTGATCTAGGTTCTCTATGTGACTCTGTTTTATTTTGGTAGATCAATAATGTGTCGTTGTAGTATTTTAAAATAAAATATGCGAAACAATTAAAGTAAAGGTGCAATTAAAGTAAATCTAAGTCTAATTAAAATAAAGGTGCAAGTATTTAAAAACGTGACTGAAATTAAAGGGCACTAAAGTAAATGATGCAAACTTAAATCTAACTAAGGCAAACTTAAAACGCGACTAAAACTTAAACTAAGGCAAAACTAAAATTTAACTAAGGCAAATAAACTTAAAGTGCAATTAAAATAAAGGCGGGAAAAATAAAGCTTGAAAATAAAAATCAAAGACAAAAGCTAATAAGAACCTGAATACAGCTCATTCGGAATAAAACTTCGTTTGGAACAATCACTCGTCCGGAATGTCACCTTCGGTTGAAATGATTCTTCTTCGCTTGAAATATTTCCAAAATCCTTGATCCGGAACAAATTGATCTGAATATGTCACTTATCCAAAACAATCCTTCGTTCGGAACTTTACTGATTCGGAACTTCTAAATTTTTGCCTTGATTCGGAACTTTTAAGTCACCCTTGATTCGGAAGATTCCGAATGAAGCCCCTTGATTCGGAAGTTTCAGACTTCCGAATGAACACTTCTTGAATCGGAACTTGCCCCTTGATCCGGAACTTATAATTCGTTCGGAACTTCGTTCGGAAGTTCGTTCGGAAGTTCGTCCGGAACTTCGTTCGGAAGTTTGTTCGGAACTTTCGTCCGGAACTTCGTTCGGAAGTGTTGATCCGGAACTTTTGAAAGTTCCGAATGAATTGCTTGATCCGGAACTTTTTAAGTTCCGAATGAAGGTCTTGACTCGGAAGTTTTAAAGTTCTGAATGAACAGTACTTGACCCGGAACTTTTTGATCCGGAACACTTCCGAATGAAGCTTGATTCGGAACTTTTGAAAGTTCCGAATGAGCACCAATAGTTCAGAACTTATGCTTGTTCAGAAGTTTTCCTGGGAATCACAAGGAACAAACTCCCCCGAAGAACAAGGGATCAAAACAATAACGAATATAACACAGATCAAGCAAAATCAACACAAACGAATTAATAAAACTATCAACGGATCAACAGTAATCATAAACAAACAGTTAAAATCAAGAAATTTAACAACTTTTACCACAATAATCAAAAACCACTTGGATCAAAATAAAAGCATGAACATAAACATAAACATAAACACATAAATCAAAGATTAAGAAAGGTAGATAAGAGATTGACAAGATAAAGTAAAGATTGACAATAATTAAATGAAAACTTACTTGAAATTAAATAAATTTAAGGTGCAAGACAAGGTATTTAAATTTGACAAGATAAGTAAATGACAAGATAATTAAATGGTGGAAGGTCTAATTGTCACCATTAGCCAACAAAATGAAAAGTTTACATCTAATGACTATTTATAGGGGAGGATTAAGGAAGCTTCCTCCCCTCTTTCCTTTTCTCTTAATTGCGTAATTAAGTCCCTCCTTCTTTTAATCTTCATTAATTGCATACTTAGTCCTTTTCTTCTAATCTTCTTTAAACTTGGACTTAAGGGACTTTTGGCTTCAGGATTTCTTTTGAACTCGTCTTTAATTTCTTCAATAAAATAGACTTGAATTCTTCGGCTTTTGATAAACTTCCGTCTTTTGACTTTTTCTTCGATAAATCTTCAGAATTGGTCGTGGACTTCCGTTATTTTTGCACTCTTGACTTCTTGACTTCGTCTTTCATCTTTTTCTTCAATAAAAGTCCGTAAATGCCCGTGAATGTCCGTGTTTTCTCCACTTTTCACCTTTTCGTCCTAAATCACAACAAAAACACAAACCACGCATAATTCCGACATAAAATACATAAAATACACGTTTTGGTTCGGTTATTATTGTAATTAAGTGGTAGAAAAGATGGGTGTTTACACACCTATCAAATCCCCTACACTTGACCATTGCAATGTCCTCATGCAATGCATTAGTTACAAAGCAAGATTACACTTTTCATCATTATCAATCCACGTTGGCCTTTATTAAAGAGACAGAAAATTAAAAACATACAAATTAAATAAATCAAAAGCATACCTTGGGTTTTGGAAATGTTATGAATAATCATCATCCTCAAGTTTTCACTTTCTCCAAACCAAGCTTAAAAACGAGATCATTGTTATTATAAGTTAGTAAACTAGCACGAACTCATGTGGGCCAATTACTCACTTAGACTCCCTTATTCCTAGGTGTATCTCTTATATTTTATTATTGTCTTGAATGATCACGAGGATGCATTGTTTGACTTATTTCGATAGTTATTTAGTCTTAAAATAAAGTGAACGATTTAATCAATAGTTAGCTAAAGGACCAAATCTTTTAAAACTGCTTCTCGGGACCTCATAAAGTTCATATCTTGGCATAACTCGTTTCGCGATTTGAGACCTTTCTCGGACCGATATTTGGCAGCGACTTCATACTTCAAATCTTGAGAGACGTTCATGAAATAATGGTCTTCTCTTCATATAGGAATTTATTCACTTGAAGTTTTGAGAGATTCATACTTGGACCACGACTTCTTCATTTTTCTCCAATCTTTATTTTGGACTTTGATATACAACGATCCGCCTCCTTTTATGACTTGGATCTATTTATCCTCATACCTTGTTAGGGTCTTTTCGGATACACTTCTCCATGACTTTTGGGGAGTTTTGCTTTACGTTGTGTGTCTCAATCCTTCATATTGATTTTCGATTAATGATTCTTCACATCACTTTGGATCTTTAGCAACAAAACATAGCCCTCATGCCTTGTTAGGGCCTTTTCGGACTCGCCAATCTTCGCGTCCCGCTTCAATAAGTTATGCCTTGGCTATGAACTCTAATCCATACCGAGCAACTTTTAAACGATCTGGGGCTAGAAGCTAAGTAACTTTTCAAATCGTACAACCTTATTTATTAGCAGATAAATTTATTAGCAAGCGATGGGAGAATAGGCTCATAATTAACTCACATAAATTCACGAAAGAATATCAGACTTATAATTGGCTCTATCATCTCTCGTTCTCCACAGTTTAAAATCTCAAGTAATGAGACTCGTGGATACTTAGCCTATTAAATCAAAGTTTTGGGTTTTCGAGTCGCCTATAGGATCTTGCAAATTCTTAGACTTTTTTCAAGTTTAGAAATCGCATTTTAAAGTTCCCTTGATAAAAGACTCTCTAGGATCAATTATAGGAACTTGCGAAAAGTTCTTGTTCTTAACCCGTGAGAGTTAAGATTTTCGCGTTTTATAGCTCCCTATATAAAAGCCTAGCAAAACTTGACTTAAACACGTTAAGGATACTAGCTAGAGCAAACTTATATAAGTAAACTCGGGTTGAGTCAAAAGATTCACAACGTTTGAAAATTAAAACCACTTATTAATACATTTATTCTAATAAGGAAAGGAAATAACTATACAAAAGTAAAAACTAATAGGCCAAAATAGATCAAAAATTTTGAAAAATGTCGAAAAATTGATTTTCTGGTTAAAATGAGGACAAATACAAGGAAAAGACCACTTAACTTCGATAGAAGTCCCCCCTACACTTAGGATAAACATTGTCCTCAATGTTTAAGCATGTGGGAGTAAACTCCCCTATACTTATGACATTGTGCACGTTGTTTAAATCTCGCCAAGGAAAAGACAACTAAAGAGATTCCTATTTTAATATTGAGAAAATATAAAATAGTGAATCGAAAAGAGTTTAGGATAGAACCGGGAAGAAGTAGAACACGGAATCACGGGTCGTCAAGAAGCATCAAGAGTGGATCATTGAAGCTCGAATCCCTGATTAAGAAGTGAGGAGAGGAAATAGCAAACCAAAGGGTCCCCCCTACACTTATGATAAAGAACGCGAAAAGATAGATGCATGGGTTGCCTCCCAAGAAGTGCTTGATTTTTGTTAACCGAGTCATTAGCCTGACTCGACCTTGATCATCAACGGAAGAAGCATGAAACATATCCACCAGGATCAAAGACATAGTTTTCATCGAGCAAATAACACAAGCTTAAGGCAAACAAGGCAAGCCAAAGAAGAAGTGGCAGGGTTCCCTTAAGCAGCGATGGAGTACGGTGTAAGCAAGGGTGAAGTGCAAGCATGTCTTCAAAATGTCCAAATATTTTTCCTTTTATTCCATCAGGTGGATACTGAGATGGCTTAAAGACTTCAATACCGGGGTCGAACACCTTTTCCTTTAAGGAAAAGTAGCACTCAGGCTCAGCCGAGTGTGAAGAAGATCCGCAAAGAAGCACAACCTCGTCCTCAGAAGGAGGACAAAGAGGTGTCAAATCATATGTGCAACGGATTTCGGTGTCAATCGGTTTCTTCTCCTTTGACAGAATGTGCTTCAAATCCAAAGTAGGATTAAGACGATAATCTTCAAAGTCATAAGGAGGAGCATCATTCTCATGAGGGAAGTATGTGTTGAGAAATTCAGAGAAATCTTCCTCAAATGAGTAATCGTCCAAAGTAGGAGCGAGTGATGGTGGAGGATCTTCATCATGTGAAGAATCGTTCGAGAGAGTATCAGCCTCATCGAAATCATCGAAAGTAGGCAGCTCGGGATACTCAGAAGTACAATCAAAATCATCCGAATCTGAGCTAGACTCATCATCATAAGCATCAAAGACCGGTGGAGAATCATAAATGAGAGAAGCGTCCAAAGTAGAGTGAGAATCATCCACATGATCTTCAAAGAGTGGATTATCAGTGGAAGACTCGAATAGAGGATTGTCATAGACGGTGAAGTCATCGAGCACATTAATCATATTCACTGATTCTCGTCCAAAAGATTTGCCTGTAAGCTTCCCCATTTTAAAAACTTTTGAATCATCCCCGACTCGTAAGATTAACTCACCCTCGGCCACATCCACTAAAGCTCGTCCGGTTCTCAAAAATGGCCGACCAAGTATTAAAGGAATACGAGGGTCCATTTCATAATCAACTACGACAAAGTCGACCGGGAAAGTAAATGTGCCAACTTTGATAAACACGTCTTCGGCTATACCAACGGGGTAAGCGAGAGTGCGATTTGCAAGTTCGAGAGTCATCTTTGTTGGAATGAGGTCGGGTAATGATAGTGTTTTCCAAACACTCAATGGCATCAAATTAATACTAGCCCCGAGATCAGCAAGGGCAGTAAATTCTTCAGTTTTGTTGAACACGCAAGGCAACACAAAACGACCGGGATCTCCAAGCTTTTCCGGAAGTTCTTTAAAAATAACTGCAGAGCAGTTTCCATTTAAGCGGGTGTTTGCTTGTTCAATCAGCTTCTCCTTCTTGCTAAGCAATTCCTTGAATGCTTTGACAAATTTTGGCATGTGGCAAAGTGCTTCAACAAGGATAATGTTGATGGTCATTTTAGATAGCATATCCACATATTTCGATACTTGACAGTCATTCTTGGTTAGCTCGTTGGTCTTGCCTATGCGAGAAGGGTATGGGATTCTGGGTTGATAGGGAGACGGTGAAGGTGTAGTTGGTAAAGGTTGTGATGTTGAAGGGTCCTTTCGAGATACATCGTCATGACGAGGCGGAGACGGTAATGGTGTACTACTACTAGGTGTAGGAGGAGTAGTGATACATGGTGGTGGAGGAGGTGTAGATGATGGTGGTGGGATAGGTGGATCGATAATGGTAATTCCACTACGCGTAGTTATAGCACTCACATTAGCTCGCGGATTGGTGACGGTGTTTGAAGGTAGAGAACCCGAAGAAGAAGGTTGAGCTTCGGGTAAGAAACTAGCCAATAGATTCTTTGATTCAGTTGTTTGAGTGCTGAAGGAAGATTGGATATTATCACGAACCTCGGTTCTGATGTCATTTCCTTGCTTCAAGATATCTCCTTTCAAATTTATTATTTGGCTCTGTAGATTCTTGATTTGCTCACCTTGAGTTCTCATGATGGCATCAACATCGGTGTTTATGGGTGGGTGTTGTTGGGTGGGTGGTTGATAAGGGTTAGAAGCTCTGGGTGGGATTTGGTTGCTTCTATTGTAGTTGTTGGCGGGGTTTTGGTTTTGAGGAGAAAAACCGGGTGAAAGGTAATTGTTGGAACGGTAACTCAGCAGATTTCTATCCCCTTGTTGTCTAGCTTGGTAATTTTCTGGTGAATAATTACCGTAAGCAGCATACACATTTTCCGGATTTCCTTGTGTCGAAGGACAATCGGTGTATGAGTGAGGACCGCCACATGTTTCACAAGGATTAGCAACTGCTTTAACTTGTTGTTGTTGGTTTGAAGCGAGAAGCGTAATACTTTTGCTCATTTCGGCCATCATGCGGGTGAGTTCGGTCATCTCAGGGTTTGCTGAGGTAGAGGAAACATTGACTCTCGGGTTGCTCCTAGAAGAAGCAGAGGAATCCCAGTTCTTGTGGTGAGTAGTCATGTTCTCAATTAACTCTCTACACTCCTCGGGTCTCCTTTTCATGAATGTGCCACCGGCGGCTGCATTAATCGTATCACGATCTCGAAAAGTCAATCCGTTGTAGAAAGTATCAATCAATGTGACGGGAAGCATGTTTTGGTTTGGACAACGGTCGATCAAGACATTATATCTCTCCCAAGCGTCAAAAAGAGATTCATCAGGGTCTTGCATGAAGCCGCTGATCTGATTGCGAAGGCTCGTGACCATGGATGGTGGAAAGTAGCGCGACAAAAAACGTTGAGTCATATCATCCCAAGTGTGAATAGAATTCTTCGGGAGACGATCAAACCATTTCTCGGCATGATGCGATAAAGTATATGGAAAGAGTTGTAGGCGAAGTACATCCATTGTGGCACCAGGCAACTTCATGCTTTGGGTGATTGTAATGAACTTGTCGATGTGTTTGTTGGCATCATCATCAGGCAATCCACGGAATGGGTTTGTTTGCACTTGCTGAATCATGTGGTGCTTCAACGAAAACTCAGGAGCGTTGATTTGCATCGGCGCAATCGGTCCTCCTCGTCCAAACATTGTAGGTTGACAAAGTTCCTCCATGGTCCGAAGATCGGGCTGTGGAAGAACATTGTTGTTATTATTAAGGTGCGGTGGCATATTATTGTTGTTGTTAACACCTGCCATACTTAAATCTTCTTGAGGCTCGGGCTCTTGATAATTAGAAGATCTAGTACGCATACACCTGAAAATGCAAAAGAAAAAGAAACCAAACACAAAGACAATATATATACACAATAAAAATAAAATCTTTTTGGATTTTTGAAATTTTTAATTTTTATGGTTTTTTATCAATTTTTAATTTTTTATGATTTTTTGAATTTTTTATGCAAGAAAAATAACGCTCACAAGTAAACGGATCCCAAAAAGCAACGTGTCTCTCACAGAAAACCGTCAATCTTAACGAAAAGAGTCGGCATCGGCGCCATTTGATACAAGGCTTTTGACACCCAGTATAAAAATTATCGTTCTCGTGGTCTAATCGAATTGATCTAGGTTCTCTATGTGACTCTGTTTTATTTTGGTAGATCAATAATGTGTCGTTGTAGTATTTTAAAATAAAATGTGCGAAACAATTAAAGTAAAGGTGCAATTAAAGTAAATCTAAGACTAATTAAAATAAAGGTGCAAGTATTTAAAAACGTGACTGAAATTAAAGGGCACTAAAGTAAATGATGCAAACTTAAATCTAACTAAGGCAAACTTAAAACGCGACTAAAACTTAAACTAAGGCAAAACAAAATTTAACTAAGGCAAATAAATTTAAAGTGCAATTAAAATAAAGGCGGGAAAAATAAAGCTTGAAAATAAAAATCAAAGACAAAAGCTAATAAGAACCTGAATACAGCTCATTCGGAATAAAACTTCGTTTGGAACAATCACTCGTCCGGAATGTCACCTTCGCTTGAAATGATTCTTCTTCGCTTGAAATATTACCAAAATCCTTGATCCGGAACAAATTGATCTGAATATGTCACTTATCCAAAACAATCCTTCGTTCGGAACTTTACTGATTCGGAACTTCTAAATTTTTGCCTTGATTCGGAACTTTTAAGTCACCCTTGATTCGGAAGATTCCGAATGAAGCCCCTTGATTCGGAAGTTTCAGACTTCCGAATGAACACTTCTTGAATCGGACCTTGCCCCTTGATCCGGAACTTATAATTCGTTCGGAACTTCGTTCGGAAGTTTCGTTCGGAAGTTCGTCCGGAACTTCGTTCGGAAGTTGGTTCGAAACTTTCGTCCGGAACTTCGTTCGGAAGTGTTGATCCGGAACTTTTGAAAGTTCCGAATGAATTGCTTGATCCGGAACTTTTTAAGTTCCGAATGAAGGTCTTGACTCGGAAGTTTTAAAGTTCCGAATGAACAGTACTTGACCCGGAACTTTTTGATCCGGAACACTTCCGAATGAAGCTTGATTCGGAACTTTTGAAAGTTCCGAATGAGCACCAATAGTTCAGAACTTATGCTTGTTCAGAAGTTTTCCTGGGAATCACAAGGAACAACTCCCCCGAAGAACAAGGGATCAAAACAATAACGAATATAACACAGATCAAGCAAAATCAACACAAACGAATTAATAAAACTATCAACGGATCAACAGTAATCATAAACAAACAGTTAAAATCAAGAAATTTAACAACTTTTACCACAATAATCAAAAACCACTTGGATCAAAATAAAAGCATGAACATAAACATAAACATAAACACATAAATCAAAGATTAAGAAAGGTAGATAAGAGATTGACAAGATAAAGTAAAGATTGACAATAATTAAATGAAAACTTACTTGAAATTAAATAAATTTAAGGTGCAAGACAAGGTATTTAAATTTGACAAGATAAGTAAATGACAAGATAATTAAATGGTGGAAGGTCTAATTGTCACCATTAGCCAACAAAATGAAAAGTTTACATCTAATGACTATTTACAGGGGAGGATTAAGGAAGCTTCCTCCCCTCTTTCCTTTTCTCTTAATTGCGTAATTAAGTCCCTCCTTCTTTTAATCTTCATTAATTGCATACTTAGTCCTTTTCTTCTAATCTTCTTTAAACTTGGACTTAAGGGACTTTTGGCTTCGGGATTTCTTTTGAACTCGTCTTTAATTTCTTCAATAAAATAGACTTGAATTCTTCGGCTTTTGATAAACTTCCGTCTTTTGACTTTTTCTTCGATAAATCTTCAGAATTGGTCGTGGAATTCCGTTCTTTTTGCACTCTTGACTTCTTGACTTCGTCTTTCATCTTTTTCTTCAATAAAAGTCCGTAAATGCCCGTGAATGTCCGTGTTTTCTCCACTTTTCACCTTTTCGTCCTAAATCACAACAAAAACACAAACCACGCATAATTCCGACATAAAAGACATAAAATACACGTTTTGGTTCGGTTATTATTGTAATTAAGTGGTAGAAAAGATGGGTGTTTACACACCTATCAGACACCAATTGTAGAAACTAGAAGGGGGGGGGGGTTGAATAGTTTCTCTTTGATTGGTGACCAAATTAAAATTACTTTCAATTTGGTTTGTATCAAAACTATCTTTTACTTGAGACTAAGTTGCATAATGATTAGGTTCAATTCAAATGCACTAGAAAGGATAATAGGTAAGTATAATGATAATGAAATAAGTAAAGAGTAAGGAAAGAGACAACCTAGTGGGAAGACACCAAGATTTATAGTGGTTCGAAAACGAGGCTCTATCCTCGTTTCTACTCCACTCCTCGAGTACACCTACTCGAGATTTCTACTATATCCACAAGCTCCCTTCTCGGCGGAGAAAACCTTACATCGTTGCTTACATTATTTTCCGACACTAAGCTAAATGTCGAGACCTAATCTTTAGCTAGGACCAATCTACACGACGTTGCCTACTTCACAATTTAACGACACAAGGCTAGATGTCGGGTTCTAATCTTAAGGTAGAACCAATCTTCACGACGTTGCCTACTTCACCATTTTACGACACAAGGCTAGATGTCGAGTTCTAATCGAAAGCTAGAACCAATCTTCACGACTCTTCACTTTGAAGCTAAGTGAGAAAATCAAACAACACAACTACTAATCACTTTTAAGTTTAGTGAGAACTTACAAGACACAACCACATCACTTTATAGTTTAGTGAGAACTCCTAATCAAATCTATTACAACTCAACTAGACTTATCCAAGTACACACATGTAGCTTGGATTTACACAACACAAATCCAAGCAAACACATATGCAATGGATGTACACAACAAATCCAAGTATCCACAAATAACTTGGATGAACACAACTAGTCCAAGTATTCATAAATACATTGGATTGACCTAAAACCAAAAAAAGGTATCATGATGAATATGACTAGCTCATAGATTCATCTTTATCACAACACTAGTGAGTGAGTGATCTTCTCATTGGACAAGGTAAAGGAGGGGATCAAGAGGATAATCATATGTAAACATCCTTAACAATTTAAGTGATCATTTACTAATGATTATGCTATAGAAAATAGAAAGAGGGCTGAGAAAAACGTCCAAGAGGCTTACTTGAAAATGAGATTTGACCCACTATCTAAAGGAGACAAAGTATAACGGATCTATAACGGTCTTCTGTGCGCGGTACCTTACCTCACCCCGCGGTACCATATCGCTAAGGTACCGCGTAGGTACTTAAGGTACCGCCACTAGACTCCGCTCCATTTTTTATCTTTTAGTAGGGTGGGAATATCTGAGGTATTTGAACCCTTCAAAGGATATTCTAACAACATTTGGAATATGCCATTTTCAAATTTTCATTTTCTATTTTAATAAAACATTTTCTAAAAAAGAAAGTTTATTAAAAAGTCTTTTGTCATATTAACAAAAGTGAGTTTTAAGGATAATCATTTTGATGATCACTAAGTATGATTAAGAAAGGTTAGTGATATGATTATTACCTTGATGATAGTGTTAGTTAAATAATTCATTTTGTGTTTTACACTAAATGTGTTGTATGGTTTGTTGTGATCAAAACTAAGAAAGATTAGTTAACACTAATAATGTTTTTAGGCATCACTTGCATTAACACTATATCAAGTCAAATGAGGCAAATATGAAAGCTTTTCAAAATAACATTCAAGGGCAAATTAATACTTTGAAACTCGATTTTCAAAATATGATTAAAGGGAAAAACAATAAGATTGAGCTTAATCAACAAAGGCTAGAGCAAAACCAAAATCTTATGCAACAAAGTATGGAGCAAAGTCAAAACAAATTGCTTTCGATGTTTGAATCTTTTATGAGTCAACCTTCCTCGTCTTCGGGTGGCTTACCTAGTAATACCATTCCAAACCCGAAGGGTGAGATGAAAGCTATAACCACACGTAGTGGGAAAGCTTTAGACGGACCTTTGCTTCCACATATGAGTACCTCTCCGGTGAGGGAAGTGGAGCAAGAACCCGAGGTGGTTAAAGAAAAGGAAATTCCTATTCCACCAAAGGTAGACCAATTGACTATTCCGGAACCCGAGCTTCCGAAGACTAAACCCACACTACCCTACCCTTCGAGACTTAACCAAGAGAAGCTCCGCGAAAAGTCCAATGCTCAAATGACTACTTTTTTAGAGATGTTTAAGAATCTTTATATTAATGTTAGTTTCGCGGATGCATTGCTTTACATGCCTAAGTTTGCTTCAACTATTAAGAGATTGATGAATGATAAAGGGAAATTGGTTGAAGTGTCTACATCTTTAGATGCTAATTGTTCCGCGATTCTTACACAAAAGCTTCCCAAAAAGTTTGGAGACCCGGGCAAGTTTGTGATACCGTCTGATTTCCCTAATATGGAAGAATGGTTAGCTTTAGCCGATCTTGGTGCTAGCATTAATTTGATGCCTCTTTCTGTATGGAAAAGGTTATCACTTCCCGAGCTTACACCTACTAAGATGACTCTCGAGCTAGCAGATCGATCGATCGCCTTACCAAAAGGTATAGCCGAGGACGTGTTTGTCAAAGTAGGAAAACTCGTCTTTCCAACGGACTTTGTTGTTTGCGATTATCCCGAAGATTCTCGTGTACCACTAATTTTGGGAAGACCGTTTTTGATGACGGCTAGTGCTTTAGTTGACATGAAAGCGGGGAAATTGACTTTAAGAGTTGATGATGAAAATATCACGTTTGATATTGGTCATATCTCTAAATTTTCTTCCAAGTATTACGAGGAATCAATTAATCAAATCGATGTGATTGATGTTACTTGTGAAGAATATTCTCAAGAAGTTCTTGTATTCTCGGCTTCTTCTAAAAGTGGCGATCCCACTTCTTCGAATCCTATTATCTCTTCCGCTAAGCCTCCACTCACTCCATTCGAGGGAGGTGACTTCGTTCTTAAAGAGCTTGAGAATAATGGTTATTCAAAAATCGAAAAGGAAATTGATGATTACCTTAGCACACCATTTGATCCTAGTGAGTTTGATAGTGAGAATATTGATCCTGAGGGAGATATTGCGTTGATTGAAAAATTGTTGAATATGGATCCTTTTGAATCACCACCTATGGATTTAAAAGTTGTGAATGAAAATGAGACTAAGTGAAAACATCTATTGAGGAAGCACCCGAATTAGAACTTAAGGAATTACCCACTCATTTGGAGTATGCTTTTCTTGAGGGATCGGATAAGTTACCGGTGATTATTGCTAAGGGATTAAAGGAAAATGAAAAAGATGAACTTATCAAAGTGCTTAAGAAACATAAACGGACCATTGCATGGAAAATCTCCGACATTAAGGGTATAGATCCAAAATTTTGTACTCATAAAATTCTAATGGAGGATGATTATAAACCCGCTATCCAAAATCAAAGAAGGGTTAATCCAAAGATTCATGAGTTGATCAAAAAGGAAGTCACTAAACTTCTAGACGTCGAAATGATCTACCCTATCTCGGATAGTCCATGGGTTAGCCCCGTGCATTGTGTTCCAAAGAAAGGAGGAATGACGGTTGTTACTAATGAGGATAATGAATTGATTCCTACTAGACTTGTGACCGGTTGGCGTGTTTGTATTGATTATAGTAAACTTAATGATGCCACTAGGAAGGATCATTTTCCATTACCTTTTATGGATCAAATGTTAGAGAGACTAGCGGGGAATGAATTCTATTGCTTTTTGGATGGATTTTCCGGCTATTTCCAAATCCCCATTGACCCTCGTGATCAAGAAAAGACCACATTCACTTGTCCTTATGGAACATTTGCTTATCGTCGCATGCCTTTTGGACTATGCAATGCTCCGGGGACGTTCCAAAGGTGCATGATGGCCATTTTCCATGATATGATCGAGAAAACCATGGAAGTCTTCATGGATGACTTTTCGGTTTTTGGGGAATCTTTCACTTCATTTCTCTCTAACCTTGAAAGAATGTTGCAACGTTGTGAGGAAACGAATCTTGTGCTTAATTATGAGAAATGTCACTTCATGTGCAAAGAGGGAATTGTGTTAGGACATAAGA
Source organism: Glebionis coronaria (assembly GCA_025667525.1). Classification (NCBI taxonomy): domain Eukaryota; kingdom Viridiplantae; phylum Streptophyta; class Magnoliopsida; order Asterales; family Asteraceae; genus Glebionis; species Glebionis coronaria. The sequence goes on from CM046876.1 coordinate 454,107,008, forward strand.
TCTCTAATGCCGGTATTGAGGTTGATAGGGCTAAAATCGACGTGATTGCCAAATTGCCTCCACCCACCACCGTTAAGGGAGTAAGGAGTTTTCTCGGCCATTCCGGCTTCTGTCATCGTTTTATACAAGACTTCTCTAAGATAGCTCGGCCTATGACCCATCTTTTGGAAAAAGAGACTCCTTTCATCTTTTCGGATGAGTGTATTCAAGCCTTTGAGATGCTTAAAAAGAAGTTAACCGAATCTCCAATCTTGGTTGCCCCGGATTGGGACCTACCTTTTGAAATTATGTGTGATGCTAGTGATTACGCGGTAGGTGCGGTTTTGGGGCAACGTAAGTTAAAACACTTCTTGCCTATACACTATGCAAGTAAGACTATGACGGATGCTCAAACAAAGTACACTACAACGGAAAAGTAGTTACTTGCCGTTGTGTATGCTTTTGAAAAGTTTAGACCATATCTCGTCTTGTCTCAAACCATAGTGTATACGGACCACTCGGCTATCAAATATCTTCTTAATAAACAAGATGCTAAGTCGAGGTTGCTCCGGTGGATTCTCCTCCTTCAAGAATTTAATGTCAAAATTCTAGACAAAAAAGGAGCCGAGAATCTCGCGGCCGATCATTTATCTCGACTTGAGAATCCTCACCAAAGCGATCAAGAGAACAAGGAAATCAATGAAACATTTCCTCTCGAGACGCTTGGTATGATTGCTTTTCGTGGTGATGATAGTACCCCATGGTTTGCGGACATCGCAAATTACCATGCGGGGAAGTTTGTGATCAAGGGTATGTCGTCCCAACAAAAACGAAAGTTTTTCAAGGATATCTCCTACTACTTTTGGGACGACCCCTATTTGTTTCGTGTGTACGCGGATCAAGTGATTCGTAGGTGCGTGTTTGGCAAAGAAGCTCAAGATATCCTTAAATCTTGTCACGAGGGACCCACCGGGGGACATCATGGTGCTAACGCCACCGCGAAGAAAGTCTTTGATGCCGGCTTCTTTTGGTCTTCCATATATCGTGATGCCCAAGACTTGATCAAGACTTGTGATGCTTGTCAATGTCAAGGAAAGAACTCACAAAAGGATGAAATGCCTCAAAACATTATCCAAGTTTGTGAAATCTTTGACATGTGGGGGATCGATTTTATGGGGCCGTTTCCATCTTCGAAAGGAAATAAATACATTCTCGTAGCCGTGGAATATTTGTCTAAATGGGTTGAAGTTAAGGCTTTACCCACGAATGATGCTCGAGTTGTGGTGAACTTTTTGAAACAACTCTTTGCTAGGTTTGGAACTCCGCGGGCTATTATAAGTGATCGTGGGACCCATTTTTGTAATGAACAATTTGAAAAAGTTCTAAAGAAATATGGTGTCACTCATCGACTTTCTACGGCTTATCGCCCTCAAACGAGTGGTCAAGTGGAGGTTTCAAACTAATAAGTGTGAAAACACTTATCCTTTTACCACTTATTTCCAGTAATAACAAGACCAAAACGTGTGATTTATGTCGTAAAAGTCGGAATTATGCGTGGTTTGTGTTTTTATTGTGTTTTAGGACCAAAAGATGAAAAAGGAAGAAAACACGGGCTTTCACGGGCTTTTATCGAAGAAAACGGGAAAAGACGAAGTCAAAAGATCAAGAGTGCTTAAAGAACGGATGTCCAAGACCTATTCTGGAGATTTATCGAAGAACAAGTCTAAAGACGGAAGTTTAACGAAGTCGAAGAACTTAAGTCTAATAGAAGAAGAAAATTAAAAGACAAGTTCAAATCCCGAGACTACAAAGACGAAGAATTAAAATCGAGTCGAGAAGAAAAAGAAAGAAGAAAGCACCACACATGCCTCCCACTTCCCTATAAATACCCTCCTAATCACATTAGGAGGGAGTTAGCTAGTTTTTATTTTTTTCAAGTTTTCTTTCTAGTTTTTAGAGAGAGAAAGTCTTAAACTTTCTCTAACTAGAATTCATTCTCTCTTTTAATCTTTGAAGATTAAACGTTTTGTATTGCTTATTTTTATCAATCAAGTTCCATTTTTAAGCTTTTAAATCCTTACTCTCATTCTACACTTCTTGATTTACTCTACCTTTGATCCGAATTTCACATCTCACTCGTATGATTTGATGTTTTTCGTGAATAAAGGTTTGATCTTTTGGTTTACACACAAGCTTTTACACGTTTAGGCCATAAGCTCATAATGTTAATTGGCTTATTCGAATCTTAGCTTATTGATTTTCGGATTTTGCATAAGGTTTTAGTAAGTTTAAAGTTCATTCCATAAAGTTTTGATCTTTTATGTTTTAGAAGTATTAAATTTAAGCTTTTTGAATTTTTTAAGATCCGGTTAGAATAGCTTATTGCACTTGCTTATTGAGTTTCACTCTTGCCACAAATTTCGGAACGGTTACATTTCATCGCAATCTAAGGGTTTTATACACATTCCGATAGCTTTGGGTTCTTGATCGCAATAACCCATTAGGGTTTTACTTTGCGATCGGTTGGTTAACCCCCTTATTCCGATCTGGGTTGCGATCGCACATTGCGATCGCATATTCCGACGGTCTTAAGGACTTGGTTAAGACGAAGTGCTGCCCATTTTTCGACAGCATCATTCCGATGGATTCGCATTGCGACAGATTTATTCACAACATTCCGATGGGAAGTAAGATCATACATTCCGATGGATCCTTGTTTAATATTCCGATGGTTGAAAGTTTGATGTATTCCGATGGACATTAATTGTCTTATTCCGATTGATTAAGTTTTCTAGTTTTACAAGCTTTAAGTTTTAAGAATTTTCATAAATTAACTTTAAGTTTAATTTTGTCAAAGCTTTAAATTACTCAACGACACTTTAATTACTTGCCAATAGTTTAAATTAGATAAACAAACCAAACCATTCTCTTGATTCACCAAAAGACGATTGAGTCGCACTTAAGACCGGTTTTCAATTCGAAAAGACTTGGGACTAACGAATTTTGATACGAGGTGTCAAAAGATGAAGTATTAAAATGGCGTCGCTGCCGGCTCTTTTCGTTAAGATAAACGGTTTCTAGTGAGAGACGCATTGAATTTTGGGATCCGTTCTTTGAACGTTATTTTCATTTGCTATAAAAATTTCCAAAAATTCCAAAAAAAAATATAAAACTCTTCAAAAATACAAAAACATTTAAAAATCATAAAAAGCAATTCTTTTCCAAAGATTTTGCACCAAAAAGATTATATAGATATTCTTTGTGTATATTTTTCTTCTGCAGGTGCATGCGTACTAGATCTTCCAACTATTCTGAGCCCGAGACTCTTGAAGATTTAGAAATGGCTGGTGTTAACAACAATAATAATCACCCACCTCAAAACAATTTGAATAACAACAATAACAACAACAACAATGTCCTTCTACCTGATTTACGAACCATGGAGGAATTGTGCCAACCCACCATGAACGGACGCGGAGGCCCGATTGCGCCAATGCACGTCACGGCTCAGGAGTTTTCGTTGAAGCATCACATGATACAACAAGTGCAAACGAACCCGTTTCGTGAAATTCCGGATGATGATGCCAACAAACACCTCGACAAGTTCATTACCATTACCCAAAGCATGAAGTGCCCCGGTGTTTCTATGGATGACCTTCGCCTCCAGCTTTTTCCACACTCGCTTTCTCACCATGCCGAAAAATGGTTTAACCGTCTTCCTAAGAATTCTATTCATACGTGGAATGACATGACTCAACGCTTTTTATCGCGCTACTTTCCCCCATCCATGGTCACTAGCCTTCGTAACCAAATCAGTGGATTTATGCAAGAGAATGATGAATCGCTTTTCGATGCTTGGGAACGCTACAATGATTTGATCGACCGCTGTCCTAATCACAATATGCTCCCTGTCACTCTCATTGACACCTTCTACAATGGTCTCACCTTTCGTGATCGTGACACGATCAATGCCGCCGCCGGTGGTACTTTTATGAAAAGGAGACCGGAGGAGTGTCGAGAGTTGATTGAAAACATGACTACTCACCACAAGAATTGGGATTCATCCGCATCCTCAAGATCTAATCAGAGAGTCAATGTTTCATCTACTTCTTCCACCACCAACCCGTCTGTTTTGGAACGTGCTATTCTTGATATTAACAAAAGTCTCCAAATTTTGACCTCTAACCAAACTCAACAAGCTAAAGCCGTTGCTATTTCTTGTGACACATGTGGTGGTCCTCATTCCTACAATGAGTGTCCTTCTACTCACAGCAATTATTCTGAAGACGTTAACGCAGCATATGGTACTTATTCCACGGGAGGCTATCAAGCTCGCCCTCAAGGAGACCATAACTTGCTAAGTTATCGCTCCAACAATTATCTTGCTCCTCCCGGTTTCCCTCCTGCAAACCAAAACCAACAACAAAGCTATAACCGAAACAACCAATCCCAACCTCGTGCTCAAAATCAATATCAATCCCAAAGAAACCCATACCCAACTCAAGGAAATTCTCAAGCTTACCAAGCTCCACCTCTCAATCAACCGATGGCAGTGAATTCAGATGTCGAGACATTTATGAAGACCAATCGTGAGTTGGTGACGAATCTTCAGAGTCAATTTGTCAACTTGAAGAATGACATGGTGAAACAAGGGAGCGATATTCGAGCTGAGCTAAGGAATGACATGGCCAAACACAGCAATGACATTAATGCAAACATGCAAAACTCTTTTAACAATCAAGCTCTTCACCTTCGTGATATGATTGGTTCGCTCATCCAAAGTAATCAACCCCCTGCTTCGGGTACTCTTCCGAGTAATACCGTTGCAAATCCAAGAGGGGAGATGAAAGCAATCACCACTCGTAGTGGAAAAGGTTATATGGAACCCGAGCTTCCTACACCTCCACCCGTGATTGTGAACAAGGAAAAAGAGCAACTTTCCCCACCTCCTTCACCTTCTATCCCCATTTCCCCACCACCCGTGGTTGTGAGTGATCCTATTCCCTTAAAGCCTTCTTCTTCATCCAATATACCTTATCCTTCAAGGTTGAGGAAAGAGAAGCAAAAGAGCAAGGATGATATTCAGGTTTCGAACTTCCTTAAAATGTTTAAACAATTGAATTTTAACATCTCCTTTGCCGAGGCTCTCGCTCACATGCCCAAATACGCTAAGATGTTTAAAGATCTTCTAAGTGATAAAGAGAAACTCCTTGACATTGCTCAGACCCACCTTAATGAGAATTGCTCCGCAGTGCTCTTAAGGAAATTGCCCACCAAACTTGGTGATCCGGGTCGCTTCTTAATTCCTTGCAACTTCCCGGGAGTAGAGAATTGCATGGCCCTAGCTGATCTAGGTGCCAGTATAAACTTAATGCCTTTAAGTGTTTGGAAGCAATTATCTCTCCCCGAGTTAGTCCCAACCAAAATGACTTTGGAATTAGCCAACCGTACGGTTGCTTATCCAGTGGGGATAGCCGAAGATGTCTTTGTTGGTGTCGACAAATTCACCTTTCCGGCGGATTTTGTCGTCGTTGACTACGAGATGGATCCCCGTGTTCCATTAATCGTTGGACGTCCCTTCCTGAGGACCGGTCGCACTCTTATTGATGTAGCCGCAGGCGAAATAATCATGAGAGTTGGTGACGACAAAATTGTCTTCAACATGGGTAAGATTTCTCAGCAACCTTATTCGTATGAGAGTGTTAATGCTATTGATGTTCTCGATGAGGCTTGTGAAGAACATTTTCATGATGCTTGCAAAAGTACTCTTTCTTCTCTACCCAATGTTGAGACCGTTGCCTCAATTGCTCCAGCATTGACTCCTTTCGGAGAAAGTGACTTGGATGATTTCGAAGCTAGCTTGGGTCCTCTCGATATTAAGTATGATAATTTGTCCACCAATTGGGATGAAGACATTCGTACTATTGAGAAACTTCTCAATGAGGACCCGTTGTCTCCTCCTTCTCCTAAAGAGGTGACTAATGATGATCCATCGTTAGTTTCACCATCTATTGAGGATCCTCCCACTCTCGAGCTTAAGGACCTACCTCCTCATCTTGAGTACGTTTTCCTAGAAGACGACGAGAAGCTACCGGTCATCATCGCAAAGGATCTGAAAGAAGACGAAAAAGCCCGACTTGTAGCTGTGTTGAAGAAGCATAAAAGAGCTATCGCTTGGAAAATCTCCGACATCCGTGGAATTGATCCTCATTTCTGCACACATAAAATTCTCATGGAGGACGACTTTAAGCCCACAATTCAAAGCCAACGAAGGGTGAATCCTAAAATCCATGAAGTCATCAAAAAAGAGGTTATCAAACTTCTTGATGCAGGTATGATTTACCCTATTTCGGATTCACCATGGGTTAGTCCAGTCCATTGTGTGCCAAAGAAAGGCGGTATCACCGTTGTGCCCAATGCAAACAACGAGTTGATTCCTACCCGTCTCGTTACTGGGTGGAGAGTTTGTATAGACTACCGCAAACTCAATGATGCCACGAGAAAGGATCATTTCCCCCTACCTTTTATGGACCAAATGCTTGAACGTTTAGCTGGTAATGAATATTACTGCTTTCTTGATGGTTTCTCGGGTTATTTTCAAATACCCATCGATCCCCAAGATCAAGAGAAGACAACATTCACTTGTCCCTACGGCACATTTGCTTATAAAAGAATGCCTTTTGGCATATGCAATGCCCCCGGGACTTTCCAAAGGTGTATGTTGGCTATCTTCCATGACATGGTTGAGCAAACCATGGAAGTCTTCATGGATGATTTCTCGGTCTTCGGGGATTCCTTCTCTTCTTGCCTTGCCAATTTGGAACGTATGCTTAAGCGGTGCGAAGACACTCGCCTTGTTCTGAATTGGGAAAAATGCCATTTTATGGTAAAAGAAGGCATTGTGCTAGGACACAAAATCTCTAACGCCGGTCTTGAAGTCGACCGTGCTAAAGTAGATGTCATAGCCAAATTACCTCCACCTTCAACCGTGAAGGGTGTGAGAAGCTTTCTGGGTCATGCGGGCTTCTATCGTCGATTCATTCAGGATTTCTCTAAAATTGCTCGCCCGATGACCCACCTCTTGGAAAAAGATACTCCTTTTATCTTTTCTAAAGAGTGTCTCGAAGCCTTCAATCTTCTCAAGGATAAGCTAACTAAGGCACCGGTCTTGGTTACCCCTAATTGGGAGCTGCCTTTTGAATTGATGTGCGATGCTAGCGACTTTGCTATTGGTGCGGTTTTGGGACAACGAGTGAATACACACTTCCAACCAATCCACTACGCTAGCAAAACAATGACAGGGGCTCAATTGCATTATACGACAACCGAAAAAGAGCTTTTAGCTGTTGTCTATGCTTTTGAAAAATTCCGCCCCTATCTTGTTTTATCCACCACCATCGTATACACGGACCATTCCGCGTTGAAGTACTTGATGACAAAGAACAATTCTAAGCCAAGACTTCTTCGTTGGGTTTTGCTCCTTCAAGAATTCAACATTGAAATTCGTGACAAAAAGGGTGCTGAAAACCTGGTCGCGGATCATTTGAGTCGACTTGAGAATCCATATCAAGGGGATCATCCGAACAAAGAGATCAATGACTCTTTCCCCCTGGAGACTCTAATGTCTATAAATCTCAATTTTGATGACACCCCGTGGTTTGCGGACATCGCAAACTACTTAGCGGGTGGTATTCTCATCCAAGGGTTAACATCCCAACAAAAGAAGAAGTTCTTGAATGATGTTAAGACTTACTTTTGGGATGACCCTTATCTATTCAAACAGTGTGTTGATCTGATTATTCGTCATTGTGTTGACGGACCGGCAGCTTTTGACATTCTCCAAGCTTGCCACAAAGGACCCACCGGTGGTCACTTTGGTCCCAACTACACCGCTAAGAAAGTGTTTGATTCTGGATTCTACTGGCCCACCATTTATCGTGATGCTCACGAAATGGTTAAACATTGTGATGCTTGCCAACGTCAAGGCAAGATCACACATAAGGATGAGATGCCTCAAAATTTCATACAGGAATGTGAAATCTTTGACGTATGGGGCATCGACTTTATGGGGCCATTTCCATCCTCCAAAGGGAACAAGTACATCCTCGTCGCCGTCGACTACGTCTCTAAATGGGTTGAATCTAAGGCTCTTCCTACGAATGATGCGAGGGTGGTTGTGAACTTTTTGAAGCAGCTTTTCGCTCGATTTGGCGTTCCTCGTGCTATCATCAGTGACCGCGGGACTCATTTTTGCAACGATCAATTTGCACGAGTCATGGCAAAGTATGGTGTCAATCACCGTCTTTCCACCGCCTATCATCCCCAAACCAATGGGCAAGCCGAGATATCCAACCGTGGCTTGAAGAGAATTTTGGAGCGTACTGTGGGAGAGCATCGCGCCGCGTGGGCCGATAAGTTAGATGATGCTCTGTGGGCTTTCCGTACTGCTTACAAGACCCCGATCGGTTGTACACCTTATCGTCTTGTGTACGGGAAAGCCTGCCACCTCCCAATCGAGCTGGAACATAAGGCGCACTGGGCCTTGAAGTGGGCTAACTTCGACATCATCAAAGCCGGTGATCACCGCAAGGTTCAACTCAACGAGCTAAATGAACTGAGGAATGAAGCTTATGAGAACTCGCTGATCTACAAGGAGAAGACGAAGATTATCCACGATGCTAAAATCAAGAACCGAGAGTTCCACGTTGGTGATCAAGTCTTACTCTTTAACTCTCGGTTGAAGATCTTCTCTGGCAAGTTGAAGAGCCGCTGGTCTGGTCCATTCACCGTCGCTAAAGTCTTTCCGTATGGGACCATTGAGCTTTCTCAGCCGAATGGGCCCAATTTCAAGGTGAATGGCCAGCGTTTGAAGCTATACTTTGGTGAGGACATCTCTCAAGAGATGATTCCATCCCTCACCACGTTCCCCATGAACTAAAATTGGGTCGAGTCAGGCTCATGACTCGGTGAACAAAAACAAGCGCTTCTCGGGAGGCAACCCGTGTTCTATCCTTTACTGCTTTCATAATAAGTGTAGGGGGAGCCCCGCATATGTTTGTTGTCTTGTTTCTTGTGCTGTGCAGGGATTTAAGCTTCAGAGAGCATCTTGATGACTTTTGACGAACCGTGATACCGTGTTCCCATCTTCCCGGTTCTATCCTAAACTCTTGTGATTCAATAATTCATATTCTATATTTTCACATTGAATTCACTTTAGTTGTCCTTGCCTTAGCAAGATTTAAACAAAGTGCACAATGTCATAAGTGTAGGGGAGTTTACTCCCACATGCTTAAACATTGAGGACAATGTTTATCTCAAGTGTAGGGGGGACTTCTATCGAAGTAAGTGGTCTTTTCCATGAATTTGCCCTCATTTTAACCGGAAAATTTGATTTTTCGACATTTTTCAAAATTTTTAATCTATTTTGGCCTAGTTGTATAGTTGTGTTTGCCTTTGTTATGTTTATTTTCTTTCCGTTGCTAGAATAAATTTTCAATAAAGTGGTTTTTAATTTTTCCTAGTCGTGAACATTTTGACACAACCCGAGTTTACTTGCCTAAGTCTACTCTAGCTAGTATCCTTAACGTGTTTAAGTCAAGTTTTGCTAGGCTTTTATATACGGAGCTATAAAACGCGAAAGTCTTAACTCTCATGGGTTAAGAACAAGAACTTTTCGCAAGTTCCTATAATTGATCCTAGAGAGTCGTTTATCAAGGGAACTTTAAAACGCGATTTCTAAACTTAAAAAAGTCTAAGAATTTGCAAGATCCTATAGGCGACTCGAAAATCCAAAACTTTGATTTAATAGGCTAAGCATCCACGAGTCTCATTCCTTGAGATTTTAAACTGTGGAGAACGAGAGATGATAGAGTCAATTATAAGTTCGGTATTCTTTCGTGGATTTATGTGAGTTAATTATGAGCCTATTCTCCCTCCGCTTGTTAATAAATTAATCTGCTAATAAATAAGGTTGTACGATTTGAAAAGTTACTTAGCTTCTAGCCCCAGATCGTTTAAAAGTTGCTCGATAATGACGAGAGTTCATAGCCAAGGCATAACTTATGAAGCGGGGCGCGAAGATTGGTGAGTCCGAAAAGGCCCTAACAAAGCATGAGGGCTACATTTTGTTGCTCAAGATCCAAAAGTGATGTGAAGAATCATTTATCGAAAATCTATATGAAGGATCGAGACACACGACGAAAAAGCAAGAACTCCCCAAAAGTCATGGAGAAGTCTATCCGAAAAGACCCTAACAAGGTATGAGGATAAATAGATCCAAGTCCTAAAAGGAGGCGGATCGTTGTATATCAAAGTCCAAAATAAAGATTGGAGAAAAATGAAGAAGTCGTGGTCCAAAGATGAAGAATCTCTGAAAAACTTCAAGTGAAGAAATTCCTATTATGAAGAGAAGACCATAATTTCAAGAACGTCTCTCGAAGATTCGAAGTATGAAGTCACTGCCAAATATCGGCCCGAGAAAGGTCTCAAATCGCGAACCAAGTTATGCCAAGATATGAACTTTTTGATATCCCGAGAAGCAGTTTTAAAAGATTTGGTCCTTTAGCTAACTATTGATTAAATCGTTCACTTTATTTTCGGACTAAATAACTATCGAAATAAGTCAAACAATGCATCCTCGTGATCATTCAAGACAAAAATAAAATATAAGAGATACACCTAGGAATAAGGGAGTCTAAGTGAATAATTGGCCCACATGAGTTCGTGATAGTTTGCTAACTTATAATAACAATGATCTCGTTTTTAAGCTTGGTATGGGGAACGTGAAACTTGAGGATGATAAACGTTCATGGCTGCCAAAACCAATGTAAGTTTTTAATTTCTTTACTTATACCTATCTTTTCATCTTTAGTATTTAATAAAGGCCAAGGTAGGTTATTTATGATGGGAAATGTAAACCGTGCTTAAAATTAATGCATTGCATGAGGGCATTGCAATGGTCAAGTGTAGGGAATTTAATAAGTGTGAAAACACTTATCCTTTTACCACTTATTTCCAGTAATAACAAGACCAAAACGTGTGATTTATGTCGTAAAAGTCGGAATTATGCGTGGTTTGTGTTTTTATTGTGTTTTAGGACCAAAAGATGAAAAAGGAAGAAAACACGGGCTTTCACGGGCTTTTATCGAAGAAAACGGGAAAAGACGAAGTCAAAAGATCAAGAGTGCTTAAAGAACGGATGTCCAAGACCTATTCTGGAGATTTATCGAAGAACAAGTCCAAAGACGGAAGTTTAACGAAGTCGAAGAACTTAAGTCTAATAGAAGAAGAAAATTAAAAGACAAGTTCAAATCCCGAGACTACAAAGACGAAGAATTAAAATCGAGTCGAGAAGAAAAAGAAAGAAGAAAGCACCACACATGCCTCCCACTTCCCTATAAATACCCTCCTAATCACATTAGGAGGGAGTTAGCTAGTTTTTATTTTTTTCAAGTTTTCTTTCTAGTTTTTAGAGAGAGAAAGTCTTAAACTTTCTCTCACTAGATTTCATTCTCTCTTTTAATCTTTGAAGATTAAACGTTTTGTATTGCGTATTTTTATCAATCAAGTTCCATTTTTAAGCTTTTAAATCCTTACTCTCATTCTACACTTCTTGATTTACTCTACCTTTGATCCGAATTTCACATCTCACTCGTATGATTTGATGTTTTTCGTGAATAAAGGTTTGATCTTTTGGTTTACACACAAGCTTTTACACGTTTAGGCCATAAGCTCATAATGTTAATTGGCTTATTCGAATCTTAGCTTATTGATTTTCGGATTTTGCATAAGGTTTTAGTAAGTTTAAAGTTCATTCCATAAAGTTTTGATCTTTTATGTTTTAGAAGTATTAAATTTAAGCTTTTTGAATTGTTTAAGATCCGGTTAGAATAGCTTATTGCACTTGCTTATTGAGTTTCACTCTTGCCACAAATTTCGGAACGGTTACATTCCATCGCAATCTAAGGGTTTTATACACATTCCGATAGCTTTGGGTTCTTGATCGCAATAACCCATTAGGGTTTTACTTTGCGATCGGTTGGTTAACCCCCTTATTCCGATCTGGGTTGCGATCGCACATTGCGATCGCATATTCCGACGGTCTTAAGGACTTGGTTAAGACGAAGTGCTGCCCATTTTTCGACAGCATCATTCCGATGGATTCGCATTGCGACAGATTTATTCACAACATTCCGATGGGAAGTAAGATCATACATTCCGATGGATCCTTGTTTAATATTCCGATGGTTGAAAGTTTGATGTATTCCGATGGACATTAATTGTCTTATTCCGATTGATTAAGTTTTCTAGTTTTACAAGCTTTAAGTTTTAAGAATTTTCATAAATTAACTTTAAGTTTAATTTTGTCAAAGCTTTAAATTACTCAACGACACTTTAATTACTTGCCAATAGTTTAAATTAGATAAACAAACCAAACCATTCTCTTGATTCACCAAAAGACGATTGAGTCGCACTTAAGACCGGTTTTCAATTCGAAAAGACTTGGGACTAACGAATTTTGATACGAGGTGTCAAAAGATGAAGTATTACAAACCGTGCTCTTAAAAGGATTTTGGAGCGTTCTATTGGAGAAAATCGCACTTCATGGTCGGATAAATTGGACGATGCATTATGGGCTTTCCGTACGGCTTACAAGACGCCAATTGGTTGTACACCATTTAGGTTGGTCTACGGAAAAGCATGCCACTTTCCAATTGAACTCGAACATAAGGCGTATTGGGCTCTTAAGCATTGTAATTTTGATTTGAGGACCGCCGGTGATCATCGCAAGGTTCAATTGAATGAACTAAGTGAATTAAGGGATCAAGCTTATGAAAATTCTTTGATCTATAAGGAGAATACTAAGAGGATTCATGACTCTAAGATCAAAAACCGCATTTTCAATGTTGGTGATCAAGTCCTCTTATTCAACTCTAGACTTAAGATTTTCTCGGGCAAGCTTAAATCCCGTTGGTCCGGACCATTCACCATTGCACAAGTTTTCCCTTATGGCACCGTTGAGCTAGCTCAAAAAGACGGGCCTAACTTTAAGGTGAATGGTCATCGTGTGAAACACTATTTTGGAGGGGACATACCTACGGAGGTTGTCCCGGATCTTCAAAATTTCCCAAAGGACCAATGAATGCGGGGATCGAGTCGAGCTCATGACTCGGTTAACAAAAACGAGGTGCCTTGTGGGGGAGTCCCATACATTCTATCTTTCTATTTTCTAACACTAATAAGGCTTGATCTTTCAAGCTCGTGCTCGTGTTTTGTTGTGTTGTGATCTTAGGTATGACCCTAATATTTGAAGACTCTCGTGTTCGGTTTTTGCCGGTCTACTTGATCTTCCATTCTTTGAATGCCAAAAAGGGGCACACTTTCTATCCCTTGATTTTTATCGACTAACGTTTTATCTTGAGGCATAATTAATAAACGGCTTATAGATTGCGTGCTCTTTCCACGTTAGGATTTTGCATTTGACTCTTCGTATTTTAGCAAGGGGTGTTACTCTTGAGCTAAGAAACATTGAGGACAATGTTTGGTTTTAGCATGGGGGAGTCAATCGATATAATCGCTTGCAATTGCTTTTGTCGTGTCCAAACGTGTTGTTTTTCTCATTTTTCAATACAATTTTAAATTTTTAGTGTTATTTTTAAGTTTTAATAAATAAAATAAGTGCTTTTGACACAAATGTAGGCTTTCCGTTGGTGAAAATAAGAATAGTTTTTGACTCGACTCGGTTTTTACCTTAGCTTTTCCTTAACGTATTTGAATTAAGTTTTGCTAGGCTATTATATAGGGAGCTTTAAAACGCGAAAGTCTTAATTCATACGAGTTAAGAACAAGAACTTTTCGCAAGCTCCTATAATTGATCCTAGAAAGTCGTTTATCAAGGGAACTTTAAAACGCAAATTCTAAAACTTGAAAAAGTATAAGAAGATGCAAGATCCTATAGATGACTTGAAAACCCAAAACTTTGATTTAATAGGCTAAGTATCCATTGATTTCACATTTTTGAAATTTTACAATATGGAGAACAAGATATGATAGAGCCAATTATAAGTTTGGTATTCTTTCGGGAATTTATGTGAGTTAATTATGAGCATATTCTCCCATCGCTTGCTAATAAATTTATCTGCAATAAATAAGGTTGTACGATTTAAAAGGTTACTTAGCTTCTAGCCCAAGATCGTTTAAAAGTTGCTCGGTATGGATTAGAGTTCATAGCCAAGGCATAACTTATTGAAGCGGGATGCGAAGATTGGCGAGTCCAAAAAGGTCCTAACAAGACATGAGGGCTATATTTTATTGCTAAAGATCTCAAGTGATGTGAAGAATCATTTATCAAAAATCAATATGAAGGATCGAGACACATGACGAAAAGAAAATACTCCCCAAAAGTCATGGAGAAGTCTATCCAAAAAGACCATAACAAGGTATGAGGATAAATGAAGCCAAGTCCAAAAAGGAGGCGGATCGTTGTATATCAAAATCCCAAATAAAGATTGGATAAAAATGAAGAAGTCGTGGTCCAAGTATGAATCTCTCAAAACTTCAAGTGATGAAATTCCTATATGAAGAGAAGACCATTATTTCATGAACGTCTCTCAAGGTTTGAAGTATAAAGTCGCTGCCAAATATCGGTCCGAGAAAGGTCTCAAATCGCGAAACAAGTTATGCAAAGATATGAACTTTATGAGGTCCCAAGAAGCAGTTTTAAAAGATTTTGTCCTTTAGCTAACTACTGATTAAATCGTTCACTTTATTTTCAGCCTAGTAAATTATCGAAATAAGTCAACAATGCATCCTCGTGATCATTCAAGACAACAATAAAATATAAGAGATACACCTAGGAATAAGGGAGTCTAAGTGAATAATTGGCCCACATGAGTTCGTGTTAGTTTGCTAACTTATAATAACAATGATCTTGTTTTTGCACTTGGCATGGAAAAGTGAAAAGTCGAGGACGATGAATCTATTTGAGTTTTATGATCCTTAAAGTTATTTTTCAATAATGAAAGCAATACATTATGTCTTTGCAAAATTAATAAGTAGTCAAAAGTTGAATAAAGGAGTAGAGAGTGTTTTATTTTATCATTCCGTGAGGATACGACAATTGCTTAGCATGGGGGAATTTGATATGAGTGTAATTACTCATATCATTTGTATCTTAAGACAATGAAATTATGCATGAAATGTATCAAAAATGCCTTGTATATGTTGTTTTGTTGTTTTGATGTGTGTAGGTACCAAGATCACGAAAACCGGCGAAATCGACACGAGATTGAAGAAAAAGATCGAGGAAGCCAAAATCGAGCTCGACTTGAGTGGATCTTATAATTATGCAAGTTTATGGGCTTAGTGGGACCCAAAAATGCTTATTGGGCCTGAAAATCCCAACATGGGATAATCATTGTTATATCTTTTGGAACTTAACCAAATAAAGCCCAAAAGGCCCAAAATTGAAGCTATTACACGGATGGAGTTGTTTTTGGGCTAAAAGCCCAAATCAGTGGAACAAATAAATGATGGAACGAATTAATGGGCCTTTAGGGTTTGTTAACTTTCAATCAAACTTATCACACATAATAAATATACCAACGAATCATTTTCATCCAATACACGTTATTCATATCCACACGTTTTTCTCTTGATAAATAAAACGCACCATCACACCCATTCACACATTAAAATAACATGCGATACATTCGATGTATCTTCTTCTTTCTCCTTCCTTCCCAATCTCACAAAACAAGTAACTTTTATAGTTACTGTTTCAAAACCCTAGCCTAATAAAATCACAATATTATTTGGGGCTTTTTACTTACACTTTTAATTCACACAAAGAGGAATAAAACCCCCATGGTTTAAGGAAGAGAATAAGAGGAACGAGTATGATACGTGGCGGATTTCTACTGGTTTTGACACCTCACCAATCCAAATCAACCAATCAGGAAGCTTAGAAGAAACACAACTAGCACACACGGATGCCACGTTGGCAATCCGTGTGCTAGTAGTGTCATATCATCCATCCGATCAACAAAGGAAAGAGAAAATGACATCCAAGGGCTGAAAAGAAGAATGGATATTCCTTTGAATATTCGGATATTCCCTCATCAGCAGCCTTGGGAAGGCTATAAAAACCCTCATCTTTACTTGTAATTTCATCCCTCTTTTTACTTACTGTTATTCTGTTAAAATAGTTTTAGGAAAATTATTGTAATATTTCTTTTAATAGTTTTGTAATCTTCTTCTGATATTAATAAAAAGTTTGATTTCGTGGATAATTGTCTTGATTTTAATATTATTTTAAGTGAATTGCAATGTTGTTTTCTTAATTCTATTTTAATATAATGTGAATAAATAATTGATTGAGTTAAATAAATAGCTTAAATCAGTTATTAAAGGTAAGAATTGGGAAATAAATCAAACCCTAACGGTTTGATTAAAATCATTGTTTGGCTCGAATGATACTGTTGATTATGTTGGCTCGGTTCACGTAAAATGGTGGTAATGGTGAATGGTGTTTTGATTTTCAGTTCTTAAGGCAGCACAGCGCTGACCTTCATCTCAAAGGTTATCTCAAAAAGGTGCATTTGTCTTTTAATTTTCATGTTATTTAAAAGTTATGTTAATTTGATTTAACTGATTTGGTGATTTTTATGAATTTATGTTTGCTGAATAATAAATTGATACTGTGAAATCTGGTTAACTTGATTTGGATTTTCGTTTAGATGTTGCTAGATGATTATATTTGTTATAGGTTTAATCTGTCAATATGATTAGACTTATTTTTGTTATCAATTAGCTAATATGATGATTGTGCCTTTTAATGTCATTTGGATTTGTTAAGGGTAGAAGTTAATCTGCTATTGTGTTTTGTATTGGGTATGATTGAATATCTGTTTGTTATTTTCATGCTAACGATTGGAAGATTGAATGTAAAGTTCAGTAATATTTGATCTTTCTGTTGAGTTTAATGGATGAGTGTCTGAATGTTTAATTGTTAAACTGTTTAATTGCCTACTAGTTATACCTGAGTTAGAAGCTAGTTTGGGATTGAGTCGTGAACAGTTCTCCTTGTATTTGCGATTGATAGGAGTAGTTTACTGATTAAGGATGTTTAAATCTGTCGAATTTGGTAACTCTTTTCAATTTGGTATTTGCTCTTTATAGATTGCTTTACTGCTTGTTTTGTTATACCTGTTTATTTATTGTTTGCTGAATGTTTAGAGGTTTGAAAATCTGCTTAGTTTGGATAATATTATTATCTGATTAGTAGTTTGACTTTACTAGTTTGATTCATCAGCTTTTACTTGATTTTTCACCAATTTTACTTGTCTTAATCTTTACCATGTTGAGTTAAAGCTTATCAGATCCTATTGATCTGATAAGTCCAAGATAGCTGTTTCCTAACGGCTTGTATAAAAATAAGTTGTCCAAAAGTCACACATGTGACTCCTTCATTTCAGCTGTCAAAAAGAAATAAATCCAAAAATGATGTCCCACATGGGGATCGAACCTATGACCTCCTGGTCACAGGCTTAGTGTGTTAGCCAACTGAGCTATGCACTCTTTTGATTTAATTATCTGATAGGTCTTTAATATAGTGTTATTCATTCTGCCAGATTTTAATTTTTGTTACATTTCATTATCAGTTTTAAATAAGTTTTATTAATATTTTCTTTTAAGTTTTAAAAACTTTAATCAGTTTCTTTATTTAAATTTAAAAAAAAAATAAATAAAAAAATAAAAATAAATAAAAAAATGTTTTTATTAAATTTAAAAAGTTTAATTAGTTTATTTTTAATTAATTAGATTTTTATAATAGTAGATTTAAATAAAAATAGTTTTTAAATTGATTTGTTTTAGAGTAATTTTTAATAAAGTAAATTTGTTTTAAAAGGTTAATTAGATTTTTAAATAGATTAAATTTAAAATAGTGTTTATTTTTAAGTAATTAATTGTTTGCTTTAGATTTAAATATAGCGGGATTTACGATTCATGCACTTTAGGTTAATTTTAAATAGTTTAAAATTGGTAGATTTAATTGTAGTTTAAAAACCGAAAACCAATTCGAATCAATTGTCCAAATCAAAACAAAACGTCTCAAATTCATAAGATCTTTGTGTACAACGAACTCGAGTCACCAACGTGTTTAATTGAATTCGTCATTGGTATTATTAGTCTATTACTTTTTCCTAAAGGTAATTTTCTAATTTACCCTATAACGTAATATCAAATTATCACATATACTTATCCACGACACATCAGGGGTCTAGAGCTTCTTCTAGCTTGACATGGAGACCTAAGCAAGATCAAAACCCTAACTCTAATGGTATTTCTATGACCTGTAACAGATTTAATGATATTTCAAAGGTCATCACAAAATCAATTGGGGTTAACTAGGTGTTTCATCCAAAAAGGGATGAACAAGGGGTTGTTATGAGAACTAAGTCTGTTCTTGTTGAACAACCAGATGAATCCAAGTCTGCTTAGGCTTGGGTTCCCAAATAAAACTAATTTGTTTTCTTTATGTGCAGGGCATTTAAAAACATGTAAATGATTATGGCTATTGGGATAGTGGATGCTCTAGGCACATGACTGGGAAGGAAGATTATCTCACAAACTTCACTCCCATTAAGGATGGTAATAAAGTTTACTTTGGAGGCGGATATGGAACTATCACAGGCAAAGGAACTCTACTCACCAACAACTTGCGTTTTGAAAACGTGTTTCTGGTAACTTCAAGTGTTGTGGAAGAACCAGTTGTTGATGTTTCAGGTACACATGTTAATGAAGAGGTTGGATCACAAGCAGACAAGTCATCTCCCATACTTGAGTATGTTACTATTCCCATATGGACAGATGCTTTTGCTGCTGCTGCTGGAAAAGAAAATGGTGGTCCCCAAGTATCACCAGTTAACAACATGCATGGTCTTTCAGGCGCTGACAAGACAAATTCAGGCGTTGATAGCTCAAACGTTGACAACACTATTTCAGGCGTTGATGGATCCAACGCTAACAACCTTGGTTCAGGCGTTGACAACCCTTTTGAGCATATTTTCTCTTCCAATTTTGAACAAGGTGAACCTTCAAGCAGAAATGAAGAGGTTCATACGAATATTGATGGAAGAGAGTCTGAAGAAGATATTGTTAACTTGGAAGACGAGATTGAAGACAACACACTTATTAAAGGATGAGTGCTTACTACTACAACCAAAAATCATCCTCCTTCTCTTATTATTGGTGATGTGATGTCTCCTATTCAAACTAGAAGATCTCATCAGAATATTGGAGGATTTATTGCCAATATACACAAGAAGGTTGATACCCCTCTTGTTCAAGCATGTTTGTTTGCATGTTTTCTGTCACAACAGGAACCCAAGAAAATTTTTGATGCTCTCAAAGAACCAAGTTGGGTGGAAGCAATGCAGGATGAGCTTCACCAATTTGCTATTCAGGATGTGTGGGAGTTGGTTGATTATCCCAAATATGTCAGACCTATTGGGACAAGATGGGTTCTTAGAAACAAGAAAGATGAAAGAGGCATTGTGGTCAGAAACAAGGCACGTTTAGTGGCTCAAGGATATACACAAGAGGAAGGGATAGACTATGAGGAGGTCTTTGCACCAGTTGCAAGGATTGAGGCTATAAGGATATTTCTAGCCTATGCTTCCTACATGGGCTTTACTGTCTATCAAATGGATGTGAATAGTGCTTTTCTTTATGACACAATTGTTGAGGAGGTTTATGTAATGCAGCCTCCTGGTTTTGAAGATCCAGAGCATCCAGACAAGGTGTATAGAGTCAAGAAAGCTATGTATGGACTTCATCAAGCCCCAAGAGCATGGTATGGCACATTGTCCACCTATCTGGTGGAAAATGGATTCAAAAGAGGCACCATAGACCAGACCTTATTTACAAAGAAGAATGGTAAGGATGTCTTACTTGTTCAGGTTTATGTGGATGATATCATCTTTGGCTCTACAAACCCAAAGATGAGTGAAGACTTTTCCAAGCTTATGACAGACAAATTCAAGATGAGTGCAATGGGGGAGATGAACTTCTTTCTAGGGTTACAAGTTCAGCAGAAAGAAGATGGTATCTTCATCTCTCAGGATAAATATGTGGCAGAAATCTTGAAGAAGTTTTGCTTTTCTCCACATGAAAAGCAGGCTAGTACTCCTATGGATAGAGAACACCCTTGGGGAAAAGTTGGAGATGGAAAAGATGTGGATGTCAGGCACTATAGATCAATGATTAGTTCAATGATGTATCTCACAGCCTCAAGACTTGACATTATGTTTGCTGTGTGTGCATGTGCACGCCATCAAGTGACTCCCAAAGAGTGTCACCTACATGCTGTCAAGAGAATCTTTAGGTACCTTAGATGTTATCCAGATCTTGGATTATGGTATCCAATAGATTCACCATTGGAGCTTATTGCATATTCAGACAGTGACTATGGTGGTGATAAATTTGATAGAAAATCCACAACTGGTGGATGTCAGTTTCTTGGGAGTAGGTTGATATCTTGGCAATGCAAGAAACAAACAGTGGTGGCCAATTCTACAACTGAAGCAGAGTATGTTGTAGCAGCTGCTTGTTGTGGACAAGTCTTATGGATTCAGAACCAGCTGTTGGATTATGGGTATAATTTCATGCATACCAAGATTTTTGTAGACAATAAGAGTACTTTGTGCATTATTAAAAATCTTGTACATCATTCTAAAACAAAACACATAGAAATTAGACATCATTTTATAAGAGATTGTTTTGAAAAGGATTTAATACAACCAGATAGGGTCGACACAGAAGAAAATGTGTCTGATTTATTAACTAAACCTTTTGATACTGGAAGGTTCCAATACTTGGTAACAAGTATTGGAATGATCAATCTCACTTAATATGTATTTTGGGATCTTTTTGTAAAAGTATGTACAGGATATGCATTGTTATTGGTCTTTTTGAAAAGTCAGATTTTTCACTATATTTGTCTAACGCTGACAAAGGTTATCGTAACGCTGATAAGTGTTATCGTGACGTTGTCAGCAACATGTTAGTTTTGTGGTTTTTGATCTAAGTGTGCAGGCGTTGTTAGCATTGTACCATTAGATACAGAGTTGCTTATGGATCCTTGGAGAATCATTTGAGCATGTTTTCATTTATGGATGATGTTTGGAATATTTATATTCCTATCTTGACATATATTTTTAAATTCATGCATATTATTTGGCAACTTGTGTATCACAGTTTAAGGGGAGGTTTTAGGAACCTTTAGGACTTTTGGGTATTCTTATAATACTCTTATCACAATTCTAGATTGTGTCTACATGTGAGTATGAGTTAGTTTATTAAATCATGAGGCACGGTAGCATGCAAAGTTGTTATACTATGCATGCTGCCAAGACATTTTTGGCCTAGAATTGGATGTGGTCTGTTGGGAGACTTGGGAATGATTTATAATGGGTTTACCTGGGAGTTACAAGGGATTTTATGAGATAACTTCATTGTTAAGAATTTTGGTTAGCAAGGGACACTAGAGGACTGTTATATCTATCTTGCATAAGCAAGTGTGCATAACTAGACAGTGCTTGCCGCCCTATAATAATTATCAATTTATAAGTTATCTTCACTAGGATAAATTACTTTGTTAAGGTCCTTTTTCTTTTTTATTACTTTTATTTATGGACGCTGACAAATATTTTTCTAAGCGTTGTTATGACCAATTTAGACGCTGACATGGCTTTGGTAAACGTTGACAAGAATATAGCCGTTGGGCGTTGATGGGTTATTTTTGACCGTTGACACTCATTGAGACCTACCCAGTTGTTATTTTTGACGAATTTTTGACCAATCACATGTGTCTATCTCTCCTATATATTTGGCTCTTATTTTTAAACAAGGTATCTCATATTCTTGTCTAACAATTTTCTCCTATAATTCATCTTTCTCAATAATTCACAACCAGCTTTCTTCAAACAATGGCACCAAAGTTTAAACCAAGTGACTTGGTATTGGGATTCAGGAGTCAGCACAACATGATTGCTTATTTGGACGCTGATGATACTTTGTTTCCACAATACACCAAGATGGTGGCGTATCTGAATGCGTCTCCAATTAGGTATGCACTTTCTCATGCTCCTCTCATCCCTGTCACTCATATTAAATAGTTTTGGAACACTGTTAGTTCCTCAACAATTAATAATGTGACTACATTATCAGCTATTGTTCATGGGCGTACATGGGTGGTTACTAAAGCCTTGGTTCGCCAGGCTTTGCATCTTAATGATGCAGATGGTATAACCACCCTTCCCATTAATGAAATAGAACGAGGACTTCGGGCTTTGGGGTATCCTTTCCCTGATGAGGGCACTTTAAACAAATATCATAAACAAGAGTTTCCCCCAGCCTGGAAGTACCTCATACATGTCATCCTTCAATGTTTGAGTCCCAAATGTACTGCACACAATGAAATTAATAGATCAATTTCTAGTGCAATTGTGTGCATTACAAATGGGTAAAAGTTTAATTTTTCAAAACTGATTTTTGATGGCATGTGTAAAAACAAAGGGAATAAGATGACTTTGGCTTATCCCAGATTTTTGCAAATGGTTTTTGATGTGCAAAATTACTGCACAAGGGATCATGATGATTTTTATGAGATCCCTGTGCAAAAGAAAGCTATTTTTACCAAGATGAACTCACCCCCTCACCGTGAATTACCCCTCACCCAAGCTATGCTTGTTGTTATTGTAGCAGCACAACCCCAACCAGACCCACAACCACAACTTGACCCAATACCAGAACCTTTTCCTTCACCTCAACACATGGAAATTGACCAAGAACCCTTCAACGCTGACACATTAAATGTTGGCGTTGACACAAGTAATCCAAACGTTGACATCTTTCCTTCACAGACCCAAACACCCCTTAACCTTAAAACTACCACTCAATCCACATCATCTTCTACACCACCTGAATATAGGTTGCAAAAACGCCCAAGGACTATTGGAGTGTTCTCCTCTAGTGGTCCTAGCCATGTAGCAGAGAGAACCACCACCATAAGTGTGGTTGGTGCTTTGGATGAGGCTGGGACTATTGGTACTGGCTTAGATGCAGGCCAAGACAGTCCTAACATCTTTAAGACCTCATCCATGCCCCATGACTCTACTTTGGAGGTCAAATACCCATTCTAGAGGAGGGAAGATTGGAACCATACACATTGCTGGAATTGACGGCTGTCTGCATTAGCTTGCAAAAGCAAAATGCAGACTTGGTACAAACAGTCAGTACACAAGGCCTTGAACTCAATCAATTGAGGGAGAGGATTGTTATTTTGGAAAATGCTCACACTAGGCGTGGAATGGAGGAATCTTCCAAAGGGGAGGATGAGCATATTAATATGAGTGACAAAGGCTCACATGATGGAGAATCTTTGGGTATTGCTGAAGCCCTCACTGAATTGAAGAAGCAACCAGGTTTTGATAGATCTCTAGTTACTCCTACAAATTTGAACTTGTCTTTTACAGCTATGTTGGAGCAGTTTACAAGAGGAGCTGAGACAAGTAATTTGGGCGTTGACAAGCAGAATTTGAACGCTGACACACCAAGCGTTGACATGAGTAAATTGGGCGCTGACACAAGGAATTTGAGCGTTGACAGACCTGCAAATATGGTTGATGTATTCTAGTCATCAGCTATCATCAAAGAAGTGTCTTCACAGGTATTACCATCATCCTTACCCATCATTGATCCATTAGATAAGGGTAAAGGAATTATGGTAGAAGTAGAAGTTCCAAAGGATCCAGCACAAGTAGAGTTTGATTCAAGGTTGGCTGCACAACTTGTGGAACAAGAGATGAAGAAGGTTGGTGAATCACCATTTGTTGTCACTTCTGAGGAACAAGAAGGAAGTGATGAAGAAAGTTCAGATTCAAGTGTGATGATAATTGAACAACCAGAAAGACTTGAATATGGTGATGACTTGGCAAGAGAGAAGCTTAGGGAGTTAAAATTGCAAGTAGACTTTGATATGCCAGAAGTAGTTCAGATGTACCATGCTTGGGAGAATAGGATAATGGAGAATCCAGATTTGACAATTTCAGACCAAATTTAGGAATTGGAGATTCTTCTAAGAGTTCAAAGAGACTACAAGGTAATTTTGAAGCACAAGGCTAGCAATGTTTTCTCACTGCTGAAGAGGGATAGAAGGGAGCTTTACTACATGTTACTCAGATGTCATGGAACTGGATGGACTTTCAAGAAATCGTAGAGATTGTCCTTTCAAGAATTGGAGTACAAAGCTTATCCCATTTGGGCAAGAGTGCAGGAAATGAACACTCTTAGACTTCTTTCAGATGAAAGGAAAGAAGAACTTGCAGAAGAGATGGAGATTCAGAAGGCAATGATTGTTCCAAGGCCTTTGAAGAAGGGAGTTCCACTTGAGTTTTCTAAAGATCTAAATAAAGTGGTTCCTAGTGAAGCTGTTCTTAGAAGGAGCATTAAGCTCTCACCCATGGAAGCTTCAGATATGGTACAAGTGTTACCTCTTGATTCCAGAAACCCTATCATTAGCTATGAAGAATATGCAAGTGGGTTTTGGAAGATTAGTAGATATGGGAAAGAGGTATACACATTTACTACTCTTATGTATCTCTTTGCAAGTATGGATAGGGAAGACTTGGCAGACCTTTGGAGGTTGTTGATAGCCAAGTATGAGACTTAAGCACCTACTTTAGTCAATGGAATAAATCTTTGGTCAACATTCAAGAGAATGTGTGCACCAGAAGAAGAAGATCATGTTTGGAAGGATCTTGAGGATGATATCAGTGGTCTTCAATGGCGTTTGTATTCAGCTGCTGGTGTGTATTATTTGAGCTCTACAAAGTTTGTTGAGTATCTTCTTGTAGATGCTCAGTATCCCATGTCCAAAGAAGTTTTGGACAAGATGAAGACAACACAGCTGGAGATTGACTATTCAAGTGACGTGGCCAAAGATTTGATTAGGCATGTTTATTACCAATATGATAAGATTTGTAAGATTCCTCCTAGTTCTTAATTTTTATTCAGAAACTTGATTACTTGAGTAGATATCAAGTTTAGAGGAGGATTGTTGGGAATAAAATGTAACCAGTACACTTGGACGCTGACAAGAAGAAAACAAGCGTTGATAAGAAGAAAACAAACGTTGACAGATCAAGCGTTGACAGGAAGAAGTCAAGCGTTGATAGGTTGAAGACAAGCACTGATAGAAAGATATGGTCTACGCGTATTTTGTTTCTAGTTTGTTTCTAGTAAAAATAGGATCAACAATGTATTTTCTATAATTATCTTTACCTAGAATAGCTGATACGTAGACTCTTGTACAAGGCTTCTTATGTCTATAAAAGAAGACCTTTAGGTTATGTTTCATATAAGTTTTTCATACGTTTAACACTTTCATTGTAAGCAAGTTCGTTATTATCAATCAAGTGAAAGTTTGTTTTACAACTGTTTGTGTGTTCTTGTTTGAGTGTTAATTCCGCATAACACTTAAATTGTTTTATACATAAACAAAGTTTCTCTACATGTTTAACTTGATCTAATCTCGTTTACACAAGCTAAATAGATCTAAGTTTGGGATCAACACATGTATGATTCGACGGGAATCATGCATGATTCACAAGAATCATGTACGATTCACAAGAATCATGTATGATTCGACCAGAACCATGTATGATTCGACCGGAACCATGTATGATTCGCAAACAAAATAAGAATATAGATGTTAACACATACGACATAACAATAGACAGAAATTTCTTTCATAGTTGTAATGAGATATAAGATATACATACTTTTTTGAGAAAGGTAAAATAATAAATTAAATGAATTGTTATTTACAACAAAAGGAAAATTATAAGTGAGACAAATGCCACAAAAGAAAACTGGCCTTTGGAACAAAAAAGCACAAGCAAAAGATTCTTCCAAGCCAAATACAAAAAACTAATACTAATTGGACTAAAATACCAAAATAAATCATGAAAGCTATTGGCCATCTTGACCATTGTACGCAAACAATGTCGACGACAATATAAAGCCCATTGCAGCACCCCTTCCTGCCAAAAAGTTTCAGTACAAAAAAACTCAGCAAACACGCGTTCAGACAATAGCTTTACTAGTGACCATCTTTAACCTCCCCCTTGACAAGTCTGGCCATTTCAATACACTTTCATGCAATAGCTTTACTAGTGAACATCTTTAACCTCCTCCTTGACAAGTCTGGTCATCTCGATACACGTTCACAATCTTGACCCTCCTTTCTGATAATGTCGTCGATTTGAAGTATTGTTATCGTTGCTTTAGTCGCAAACTATAACAAAAATATAAATGGGTCAATTCTAGATTCAACATAACCAATTAACAACTACTATTTCAAGCACGGTGTCATATAATAATAGCAATATTCTGATCATCTCAGAGTAAAGTATGCAACTCGTGTGTAAATGCTTGACCCAATCCGAACATATTTTATCAACAATATCTGTTAAAAATGTCACAAATCTACAACAAACAAATCAATTATAACACACATGATTAAGAGGTTCCTATTTTCAAGAGCTAACGCATCCTTTTTAAAGGGTGTCAAGTTGTAAACGGACCACTATTCTTGCAAAACACTGACCAATCGGACCACACGCCCAACCCAAGTGCAGCGACCAACTCAGTGTTTTCCGTCATCCAGGTTTTCGCAAGGTTGTCTCCACCGGTCAACTGAGCTCTATATATTATCCTATTCTGTATCATTTTATCAACAATATAAGCCACATTCCATTTCATTAAATTTAAATTTACGACACTCGCCTCTATGAATTTGAATTTACGTCGCCTCTGTAGATAAGCCTACTAAAAACACAAAATCATATATGATTATCTAACCAAAAAAGTATGAGATAACTAAAACAAAATAAGCACAAAACTAAAAGCCCGTCTACTTCTATACAAACAAAATATAAAAGCTATCCATAATCATAAAAAAACTATAATCACCAACATTATAATTTGTAAATACATTCAGTTTCATAATAAAAAAGAACTTACCATCGCTGTCATCTTCAGGTTGAATACATGATGAATCTTCGTATCTATTTCGAATCGTAAATCCATCAATTTGGGGTAAAATTAAGGTTTGAAGATCGATTGTATTAGGTGTATTGTAGATCGATTGTATGGATGGAGATGGGTGTGAAAGGAACGTTGAAGAAGGTTGGGGAATGAAGATAGACATATCTACCCTTTATGGTTATATTTTTTATTAAAAAAAAGGCATTTATTAATCTTAACCGTTGATGGATTATAAAAAGAGCAGATTTACACAACAGGTCTATACTAAAAAACAACTCTATACTGAACTTTTCGCTACCATTTAAAGGATTTTTTTCGTTAATATCTACTTCTGGGATATACTGTAATGTAAAACCTCTGATTTTACCCTATTGACTTTGTCAACTGTTGTACTCTTTATTTTTGGAATCTATATAATTCCACTTTTATATGACTTATTATTAATCATATACCTTTTGTCATGCTACCTTTCATATTTATTTTTATATTTATATGGACCTTTAGTCATTGTTGACTACTCTGGCAACTGACTGGCCACTTGAATGAACAAGGACTCATCACCTCAGTACATATTTTGAGATAAACTGTAACCTTACTTAATTAAATTATTAAGTACTTGGACTTAGTTTATATGTACATATTTACATACATTTCATAATAGGAATAAACATCTAACACTTTAAAACAATGTACATTATTTTACATTGACATTTATTTACTTTATTTAAGTAAAATAATTATAATGATGTATTCATTATATACTTTCACTAAATTACCTAAAGGTTTAACTAAAATACCTATAAACTTAACAAATGCATACAACATCATACAATGACTATTATTTTCACCCAACACTTGATACAAGTTAACACAATTCTCTAAAATACACATAAGTATGTCGTGTATGTGTATGTATGCATGCACTAATCCTAATTATTAAACCTACAAGTTACCATCCACTAGTACACTATACCTTATACTTTTTCTTACAACACTTCACTATGTCTTACACTATCCTTATACACCTTACCACTTTTCATACTTAACCATGCTATACTTCTTACACACACATACCATGTATACTTACACACTCATTAGTTCATGCAAACTTGTAAGTAAACCAAACCCCCAAAATCAAATCATACACTATGTCACCATACACAAACACTATACATGACATTTATGCCCCCCTTTGACTTCCCAAAACCCACGGCTAAACCAAAAATGAGGAAAAGGAGTTTTGCTATTTTGAGCATGTGAAGGAAATGGACTAGCATATCTCAACCAAATCCTAAACATATCTAACCAAGATACATTGAAGATTCATAGTACAGACAAAATCATGGGATATCTCTCTTTCTTCTTATAGCCGAAACACACACACACACCAACACATTTCACTTGAAAAACCAAATCTCACATCTCTCTCTCTCAACCTACGGTTTGTTCACTTCCACCATAACCAAGACCTTGAAGCTCATTAACTATGTCTCTCCTATCTTGAATTCTAATCATTTGTTCACTCCTACAAGTATCTTGATCATCAAGTCAACAAGGAAGCCCTAAAAACTCCATTGAAGCCCACGACTTGATTTTAGCTACAAGAGTCACCATTGTTGAAACTTAGCTCTCATTCCTACTCATTCTCCTATTCATTCCTAGATCTATCTACACAAGTAAGTAAAACTTAAAACCTATCTTTCAATATGTTTACTTTCATTCACATAAACATACACATGGTTATTACTAGTAAAACTTGATGTTGAAACAAAAACATAAAACCCTAAACCTAATATAGGTCATGGCTTAATATGTTTCATGAATTTAAATGATGCAAAATCTTAATAACCATGATGAACATATCACTATGAACTAGTTAAACTAGAAAAACTGTGTAAAACATATACATGCATATGTTGGACGTGGGGTTTACACCCTATGGTTCAATATTGGTTAATCTTGTAATGTATAAACATGCCTAGAAACATTAGATATATATTATTAGTTGCCTTAAAATGTTAAGCTCACTATTTTTGCCTTATAGGATTTAGTTTTAAGCCCACTATAATAGACTTGCCTAAATAAACTTCATTTTTACTAAATAATGTTTTCATAAAACTTTTGGTGTCAAAACTATAACTTTATAAAGTTTCAGGTTAAAAACATAGATCTATAAATATTTTTGGACTAAAATGATAGATCTATGAAGTTTTGGACTAAAATGGTAAATCTACTAAGTTTCGGATAAAAAAGAGAAAATATAATACTTTCGGGTTAAATTTGTAATTTTATTAAGTTTGGGGATCTAAATGTACAAGTATAGAAACTCATTTTCCAAAAAGATAAACATAAGGGTTGATTTGGTAATTAGCCGAGAGTTGGGGTGGTGTTTTGACACTATCCGAAACTCCAAAACTTAACACAAGGACTTAAATGAGATTTCTATAATGTTAGGGTAATTTAGGTAACTTAGTAAGGACCTAGGGACCCCTTTTGACTTTTACCGAAACCTAATAGAAGCCCTAGGGACCTATTTTGCCAATATAGTAAACATTAATAAGCCCTAGATAAACCCTAGGGGTTGTTTTGGCATAAGCCGAAACCTAAATGGAGCCCTAGGGGGCAATTGTGTAACTTGGTTCTAAACCTAAAATGGGACGAATATAGAGGGACCAAAATTGACACTTTATGAAACTTTTACAAACCCTAGTTACACGTGTAACTAGGGAGGGACCAATGTTGTAATTACTAGAAACATTTAGAAACCCTAGGGGTATAAAAGTAATTAAACCGCGGGTAATTATACAAGTAGAGGGACTAAAATGTAATTTATACAAAGTATAACAAACCCTAAAATTACTATATATTTATACCCGATATTTAAGACGTAAAACTTAAATAAACACAACATTCGTTATTTTTCCAAACGTATAAGTTAATAATTAAAAACACTACGAAAACGTGGAATTTAATTAAAATGTTATACGTTTTATAAACCTTATTTAGAGTTAGGATCAAATGAGAAGAAACCTTAAAATAAGAAGGATAAGAAGAAACTATAACCGCATATTCGAGATGCATGCACTTAAATTAGATACATCCTTATAATCTTAGATGCATTATAATGCATCATAACATGTTTTATAGCTTTTAATTAGATGCATATACGTATATTAGATGCATTTCATGATTTATTTATATTTTTGTTCCTCTACACGTGTCCAAATCATGAAAAGCAATTTGTACCATCTACACATCAAATTAACTTTCGAAACTCAAGATTGTGCATCTACATGAATAGAAATGCATCTAATGCAAGTCGTTGCATCTCAAATGTGTGGTTTTAGTCTCTTCTCACCACTTCTTATTTTAAGCTTCTTCTCATTGGATCCTTACACACCTTATTTATATATAAAACATAAATTAAAAATGATTAACTTATAAAAATAAATATATTTATTTTCTGTTACTTTATATATATATATATATATATATATATATATATATATATATATATATATATATATATATATATATATATATATATATATATATATATATATATATATATATATATATATATATATATATATATATATATATAACTGCCTTTTATAAATATTTAAATTGTTTTATAAACAATATAAGTACAAGAATATTAATTAAACAGATTAATTAATTTAACATTATTATTTATTTTATACTTAAATTAAATACTACTATAACTTGTACAACGATGAACTAAAATACAAATATCGTAATAAAATGCTTAAAACCAGTATAAGCATGCACAGATTTGTTCTGAAACTTTTATGCATTATGTTATGCATTTACTGAGACCTTATAATTATTTAGGTCGTTGACTGTATCGTGAGCATCATATCAGATTTACTTGTGACTATTTGATGTACTATTGAGGTGAGTTCATGGCCCCACTTTATATATTGACAAACTTTTAAACCTTTTAACGGGGAAGAAAACATGCAACATATTTTATTTTATGGACATAAATTGAACTATGAAACCTTTGATTACATTTGCCTATTTTAGATGAACCCGCATGACCCGTGCATCTGAAACTGTTAGAATTATTGAATTACCTGAATGTTATAAATAGATCTATTTGGGATTGACCATCCCCATCTGGGTGAGTCATGCTCACTATGCCTAGGCCAGGACAACAGATGTTTCACATGTCAGCACTTATTATTTTTGGGTGCCTTTTTATAAGGCGAAGGGTCCTTATTTGTTAAGGACTTAACTGTCAAGTCTCAGTTTCAGGCAATATGGGAATGTAATTACTTTTAAGTATTGGTGCTTTGTGCATTACTACTTCAGTGAATGTTTATTGTCCAAACTTATTTTATTAAACCTGTGAATTCACCAACTTTATGTTGACTCTTTAAGCATGTTTTCTCAGGAAACTGAAGCAGGTATTGGTGTGCATGGAGTCAAGCATCATGATAGGCTGCATTTATAGAGCTCATCTGGGGTTTTATAAATTGGGGAATAATTCAAACTGTTGAACAATGTTAAGACAATTTTAATACTATTTGCACTTTTATCCATGTAATAAATGTAATGATATCTTTTATCTGCTGCTCTGTACGCTATCTACTATTGATCCACCTACGTGACACCCAAATATTATTTCTGCTGCATTTGAATCAATTTGGGGGTGTCACAAAATGGTATCAGAGCGATAGTTATAGAGAACCAGAACAAAATTTAAATAAATATAAAAATAAATTTTTTTATATAAACTGGACTATAACTGCTTTAAAAATCTTTTGGGATTTTCGGGACTATAATAGTTAAGCATATAGAGTGTAGAGCATACATTCTTACGTGGCTACCTGTGCATTGATTATTAACATCCGGTTAATTAATCTCATAAGTATTAACGTAACCTTTAACATCGTCATGTTAAATGGCACTAATATATAAATTAATCATTATTTCCCAAAAACTTTTAACTTGAGTAAGTTTATACTTATGTCAATTAAAACGATATTATTTTTAGGTTATTATGGCATCACCTACTGATACTCCTGTTGTCGTATCACCGACGTCCGTCTTGTGTGGATGGATATCTGCCAGTGACGCAGACGACAGTCACACATCTGGTGACACCGCTCTCGTTGCTGCCCTCATTACTACTCCACCTGTTTCACCTATTACCCCCTCTAGGGAATAGGTTCAGCCGACTGCTGCCATACCACCCATACCACCAGTTTCTTTACTACGGGACTACGCACCCGAGTCTCTGCCGCCTCGTAAGAGGAGGTATGAGGCACCTGTCGACTCTACTTTTGAGGTCGGTGAGGGTTCGGGTACGAGGCGCGTGGATCCTTCCAGGCCCAAATCACCGTACTGGCGGCACGCCAGGCATAGGATGTTGCAGAGATTCATGCTCTGCTGGCCGATGGACAGTTTGGACGCATTGCTCTGCAGTCGCGTCAGGACCTTCTGTGTTGGACTGTTAGTGCTGAGGCATATGCTGCTCGTGGAGCATGGTCCACGACTTACCATTCTCTCCAGTGGTTGCTGGAGGAGAATGAGTTCCTCCGTGAGCATATCTACCTACTGTAGAGTCAGCAGACTGAGACTCACGCCGCTCTCATGACCATGGAGCAGACGCTTGCCATCTTCTTCGATCTCCAGGACGTCCGTCACCAGGGATTAACATCAGAGACCGCTCATCTTCGGGGAGTTCAGCAGACCCTTAGAGACCAGTTCTTGGAGGCACCCCGACTCCTTAAGGAGACCCGGGAGGCCATGACTGCGATGTAGGATGCCATGCAGGCACCAGCCGTATCTGAGGAGTCCGTCAAGCATGAGTAGACTAGGTGTACTAGATCTTTTGTACATCATGATAAGCTATTAGGGTTGCATCCCGGATATCATGATATAGGACCTCATGTATTTGTACTTTCCTTTATCAGTTGTATCTTTGTACTGTACTATTTAGATTAGGAATTCATAGATGATGTACTTTATATTATGTGTACCACCATCCCAGACAGGCGGTCTGTGCTCTGTCTTGGATTAGTTGTGCAATTTGTACTGTATTACTATTCTAGACATATGGCATGTACTCATTAGATTTTATTATATCCTGTACTGTATTATATTATGAAATTTTAAACAGGTTATCCAATTTGTTGTAAAGTCTATGCATGAATTTCTTTTCGTGTATTTATATAAAACTATGCTAACACCTTAAACTAATGATTTCATTTTTGTGTATAATTATAGAAAAATGGTAATCACTAGAACGAACCCCAACAATACCGACACTACCCAAAACGTCACTGCTGCCCAACTAAGGGAAATGATTGATCAAGGCATCCCAACTGCGATGGCTGCCAGCAGAAACGTAGACGATGGTCAAAACTCCAACAACCGTCGGAATAATCAGACCACCAGGGGTTGCTCTTACCCCGACTTCTTGAAATGTAAGCCTTCCTACTACAAGGTCAAGGAAGGATTGGTGGAGCTGATGCAGTGGTTTGAAAGGTTGGAAACTGTGTTCAGCATCAGCGAGTGTGCAGAAGAGAACAAAGTAAATTTTTCCACCTGCACCCTACTTGAGAGTGCTCTTACTTGGTGGAACTCTGTAGTTGCTACTCTTGGACACGACGCTGCCTATGCTCTCAACTGGACTGAACTGAAGGAGAGAATGACAGAGAAATACTGTCCAAGGGGTGAAATGAAGAAGCTTGAAATCAAATTGTGGGATCTTAGATGCAGGAACAATGACATCACTGCATATAACCAAAGATTCCAGGAGTTGACTTTAATGTGTACCAGAATGTTTGTGGTGGAGGAAGATAAGATTGAGAAGTATGTGGGTGGACTCCCAGACGCCATTCACGACAGTGTGCTCGCATCTCGACCTACTACCGTCGAGAATGCCATCGAGTTCGCTACTGAATTGATCAACAAAAGAGTCCGTACCATATCCGAGAGGCAAACTGACAACAAGCGAAAGGCAAATGAGTATTTCCATAGTCAGCACCAGCAGCATCCTAAAAAGCAAAATGCTGGGCAAGTTTACAGTGCTACCTCTGCAGAGACTAAGTCGTACGTGGGCGCAAAACCTTTGTGCCCCAAGTGCAACTATCATCATACTGTTGATAGCCCATGCCAGACCTGCTACAGATGTGGACAAGTGGGTCATTTTGCTAAAACCTGTCAAGTTAATGCTGTCACTCAGGCCCGACCCAATCAAAACACTGGGAACTACAATAACAGGGGCGCATACAATGCCCGTGGGAACGGGAATGGACAGCAGGGGAACCACAATGCTGCTGGAGGAAACAACAATGGACCCAAGAAGGGAGTTGTGTGCTATGAGTGTGGAGCACCAGGACACGTGAGACCAGGTTGCCCTAAGTGGGCCATCCAGAACAAGAACAGTGGAGGATCTTCGTCGAGAGTGTACGTGGTCGGTAATGCAAAAGCCAACCCTGATTCAAATGTCGTTACTGGTACGTTCCTACTAAACGATCGTTATGCATCTGTTTTTTTTGATACTGGAGCAGACCGAAGTTTTATATCCACTGAATTTAGCCAAGTACTAGAAGTTGTTCCTACAACTTTAGATCACCACTACTCCGTAGAATTAGCTGACGATAAAACTGTAGATGCTGACACTATCGTTAGAGGTTGTATCTTAAATCTTTCCAAACATCCGTTCAACATTGACCTTATCCCCGTAAACCTTGGTAGCTTTGATGTTATTATTTGGTATGGACTGGTTAGCGAGATACCGCGCAGTCATTGTTTGTGACGAAAAACTAGTCCGTATCCCATGGGGAAACGAAACTTTAATCATTCGAGGAGACGGTAATACCGACCTCAATGACACTAGACTTAGTGTTATCTCTTGTACTAAAGCTCAGAAAAATTTGTTGAGAGGATGTCCTATCTTCTTGGCCCATATTTCTCAAACAGATGAAGAGGACAATCCCGTAAAGAAACAAATCAAGGACGAACCCATCGTCCGGGATTTTCCAGAAGTCTTTCCTGATGAATTGCCAGGCTTACCACCGACCCGACAAGTGAAATTTCAAATCGACCTAATTCCCGGAGCTGCACCTGTAGCCAAAGCTCCATACCGGTTGGCACCATCAGAAATGAAAGAACTAGCTGAACAACTC
Organism: Glebionis coronaria; assembly: GCA_025667525.1. Taxonomy (NCBI): domain Eukaryota; kingdom Viridiplantae; phylum Streptophyta; class Magnoliopsida; order Asterales; family Asteraceae; genus Glebionis; species Glebionis coronaria. The sequence goes on from CM046876.1 coordinate 454,142,263, forward strand.
CAGGAACTATCTGACAAAGGATTTATTCGACCCAGTTCCTCACCATGGGGAGCTCCTGTGTTATTTTTCAAAAAGAAAGACGGTTCCTTTCGAATGTGCATCGATTACAGAGAACTGAATAAGCTAACTGTGAAGAATCGTTATCCGCTTCCTCGCATTGACGACCTATTTGACCAACTGCAAGGGTCAAGTGTGTATTCCAAGATTGACTTGAGATCTGGATACCATCAAGTACGGGTCAGGGAGGAAGATATTCCAAAAACAGCTTTTAGAACCCGTTACGGTCATTACGAATTCCAGGTTATGCCATTTGGGTTGACCAATGCACCAGCTATTTTCATGGACCTTATGAACCGTGTGTGCAGACCCTACCTGGATAAACTCGTGATAGTCTTCATTGACGATATACTCATTTATTCCAAGAACGAACAAGAGCACGGGAAACACCTTGCACAAGTACTGAAGGTACTCAAGGAAGAGCAGCTCTATGCTAAATTCTCCAAATGTGAATTCTGGATTCCCAGAGTGCAATCCTCGGTCATGTCATCGATTGTGAAGGTATTCACGTAGATCCAGCAAAGGTCGAACCTGTCAAGGATTGGGTATCTCCTAAATCACCGACAGAGATCCGCCAATTTCTAGGCCTTGCCGGGTACTACCGTAGATTCATTGAAGATTTTTCCAAAATAGCCAAGCCAATGACCAAACTCACGCAGAAAGGAATAAAGTTCGATTCGGGAGAGAAAGAAGAATCAGCTTTCCAGCTGATCAAGCAGAAGTTGTGCAGTGCACCCTATATTAGCCTTGCCTGAAGGGAACGATGATTTCGTTGTATACTCTTATGCTTCACATAAAGGTCTAGGAGCAGTATTGATGCAGAGGATGAAAGTGATTGCCTACGCTTCGAGACAACTGAAGAAGCATGAGAAGAATGACACCACTCACGATCTAAAACTTGGATCCGTAGTTTTTGCTCTCAAAATCTGGAGACATTACCTATACGGAACGAGGTGCACAGTGCATACTGACCATAAAAGTTTGCAACACATATTGGATCAGAAGGAGCTGAACATGAGACAACGCCATTGGATTGAGTTGTTGAGTGACTACGACTGCGAGATCAAATACCACCCCGGTAAAGCAAATGTGGTTGCTGATGCTTTAAGTCGTAAGGAAACGGACCATCCTATGAGAGTTCGGGCATTAGTTATGACAATCAGTTTGGATCTACCCAAACAGATTTTGGAAGCTCAGACTCAAGCCCAATTACCTGAAAACCTCGTGAAGGAAGACGTCAGGGGAATGCTCAGAACTGACCTTGGTAAGGAGAAGCTAGAACCAAGAGCAGATGAAACCTTATGCCTTCACGGACGAAGTTGGTTACCTTGCTATGGAGATTTGAGGAACGTGATCATGCACTAATCTCATAAGTCTAAATATTCTATACATCCCGGATCTGAAAAGATGTATCATGATATGAAGAAATTATACTGGTGGCCGAATATGAAAGCCGACATCGCCACCTATGTGCAGAAGTGTTTGACATGTTCACGTGTCAAGACTGAACACCAGAGACCATCAGGTTTACTTGTACAACCCGAGATACCGAAATGGAAGTGGGAAAACATCACCATGGACTTTGTCACCAAACTCCCAAAGTCATCTAACGGTTACGACACTATCTGGGTAATCGTCGACCGACTCACCAAGTCCGCTCATTTCCTACCAATTAGGGAGAATGATTCCCTTGCAAGACTAGCAAAAACGTACCTGAAGGAGATTGTGACCAAACATGGAATACCAGTGTCGATAATTTGTGATCGAGACGGTAGGTGATATGAGTGTTTTTACTCATATCATTGATAGCTTAAAACATAGAAATATTGCACAAAATGTATAAAAAAGGCCTTGGAAATGCTTGTTTCTTGTTTCATGTGTGTAGGTACCAAGTTCGCGAAAACCGACGAAAATCGACACGAGAATGATGAAAAAGATCAAGAAGCCAAAAATCAAGCTCGACTTTGGAGAATTTGATCATTTATTAAGGAAACGAGCCAAGTGGGTCCCACATGGGCTAAATGGGCCTGAAAAGCCCATCAATATTGGAGAAATATTAATACCTTATAAGGTTGGGTCAAAGTTTGGTCAAAGCCCAAATCAAAATATAATTTTCGGCTGAAGAGAGGAAGTGGGCCTCAAGCCCAATTGGAGAAACGAAATAATAATCAGATGGGCTTAGGGTTTCACTTACACATTACACTTTTTAAAATCGATTCACCCACTCACATGTCACATAATAATTAAACACAAACCGTCTCATTCACAAACACCCACACACACACTTATTAAATTCATTCGATACTACCAATGTTTTTACCATCTTCCCCACTTTTCGTCTCCAAAAAAGAAACCCTGAAAATTTACTGTGTAAAAACCCTAGATGGGTAAAATAATAAGGATCAAAGGGCTTTTTATTGATTCGGTTAATTCATACCAAGGGGAATAAAACCCCCTTGGTTTAAGGAAGAGAAGAGAAAGATAGAGGGTGCTACGTGGAAGATTTTTATTGGAGAAGACACATCATCTAGCCATTTCAACCAATCACAGCATCCAAAAGAAACACAACTAGCACACGGATGCCACGTTGGCGATCCGTGTGCTAATTAGGATCATCTCAGCCATCAAAGAGGAAAGAGAATAAGAGAAGAAAGAATCAAGGGCTCAAGTTCGCTTGGAATATTCCTTGGATATGCTCTCCCTCACCTCTCGGTTCTCCTATAAAAACCCTTAATCTCATTGTATTTTGTATTCCATTTTTTTTACTTATTGTTATAATGGTAAAATAGATTTAGGATTATTTTGTAATCTTTGTTTCCGTCAGTATTGTAATCTCAACTGGTTATTAATAAAAGTTTTATTGCTTTTAATTAAATTTGTGTCTTATTTTCTGCTTAAATTAAATTTTACAATTTAATTCTTCAATCTATTCTATTATAATAATATTAATGTTGGTTGATTTAAGCTAATAAATAGCTTTAGTCAATTATGCTGAGTAAAAGTATTGGAATCAATTTTTATCCCCACTGGATATTAATAAATTAATAAATCTGCTGGTTCGAGAAGGATATATGGTGGTTTAAGTTTATATTCTTGGTTTGATGTTTGATGGAGAACGGAGGTTTTCATTTTAGGGTCTAAGGTAGCTCAGCGCTAGCCTTCGTCTCAAAGGATATCGACAAAAGGTTCGATTTCCATTTTGTTTTATGTTTTTAGAGTAATTGTAGCTTGATATTGAGATGGCTTAAATGTTTGGGTGATTGTATCTGATTTAAGTTTGCTAGTGTAATTTGTTGAATGCTGTTGATCTACTGTTTTGAATTATTGGATTTTCTGAAATCATATTTAGTCTGTTAAATGAGTGTTTGTTTAATTTATTTAGGTTTTATGAGAGAATTGATTAGATTTGCTAGCTAATTCTATGTTTATAACTGCATAATCTTAGAACTGATTAACCTGTTTAGTGAGTTGATGTTAGAGTATGATTGGTTAAGTTTTAGTCTGAGTTTTAGCTATAATTGTTGTAGGATGAGTATTTAGTCTAATCTGCCTGTTATTTTAAATAATTGCTGCTGCGTTTTAGAGTGAATTGCTGAGTGTTTAATTTAGCTAGCTTGAATGTTTGATTTTATTTCGGGAATGATTTAAGTAGATAAGAAGATATTTTAAATCTGATATAGAGTAATCTTTTTATTAAATTGGAACTTGAATGTTTGTTGCCTATAACTCTGTCCAGTTAGTGGTTGAAATGGTGTTTGCATAAATCTGTTTGAACTGGTGTAATTTAGCTTTTCTAGATTGCAATATTTTACTTTGGAGTTGATTTTTGATGCATCGAGATTAGTTGTATCTGCTTGTTTCTATTTTTGTTTATTGTTATTAACCTGAAAGTTTTCGTATTATTTGTTTGTGTTATATTGCGTTTTGGGAAACTGCTTATCAGGTTCATTTAATCTGATAAGCTCATCAAAAAGCTTGACCTCACAGCTTTTATAGCATAATAAGCTCATTTAAAGTCTTTCCTGAGACTCTTCTTCATATCTGGCAAAAAGCAATTATTTCCAAAAATTATGTCCATGGTGGGATTCGAACTCGATCCCTCCTGCTTGTAGGTCCAACGCGTTAACCACTTGGGCTGCAAGCCTATTTGATTTAACCCTTCCATAATTGATTAATATAGTGTAACTTAAGTTGGCAGAATTAGTTTTAATAACTTTCGTATCTCTTTTAAACCGTTTTTTTTTATATACTAACTTTTAACCAAAGTTTTAATTAAAGTAAGTTTTCAATTAAAAGTAGTTTAAAAATATATAAAATAAAAATAAAAATAAAAAAAAAGTTTTTATTTAAAAAGTTTAATTAGTTTAAAAAAATAGTTTAATTAGGTTGTTATATAGATTAAAAGTTTTAATTTTTAAATAGATTATTAAAATAGATTAAATTTTAATTAGAGTTTTAATTTTTAAGTAATTGTTTTAGTTTAAATTAATTCGGGTTACGATTCATGCACTTAGGATTATTATTAAAAAGTTTAAAATTGGTAGAGTTTAATTGTAGTCCTAAAATCAACGACCAATTCAAATCAATTGTCCAAATCTAAACGAAACGTTTCAAATTCACTCGATCTTCGTGTACAACGAACTTGGGACACTCACGTGTTTAATCGTATTCGTCTTTGACTTATTTTTGGTTAATTACTTTTTCCTAAAGGTAATTGCCTAAATTTGTCCTATAACGTATATGTGTTAATCCACGACACATCAAAAATTTTGGCGCCGCTGCCGGGGATCTTGTGTACGATTCGCTTTTGTGGAGATTTGTTGATCGTGGATTTGAAGACCCTTTCCGTCCTCGGAAAGTTTTGTTATTTTTCTATTAAGTAGTATGTATCGTTTTTCTCGTTTTTTGTGAATAATATATTGTATTACGTAGAACAATAATTTTAAATACTTTTCAAATAAGCCTTAGTTGGGATTTCATCACCTAGCTATTGTATTCGAACCCAAAACAAAAATAAAGGCAAAATAGATAAATACTAATAAGAAGTTTGAACTCGATTTATACAAACTATAAGGTGGGTATAAGGCGACGTGCTATAAAAGGCCGTCTAAGGAAAAAGGTTTTTAAGTGCTTAGTGCCACCTCGTTTCCCCGCTTGCTTGTGCGTATATTGAGAGGGACGACCTATTATTGGTTTGCCGACTCAAGTAGTAATAAATCTTATTTTTTGTTGTTTACTTATTGAACCTCGAGACGTTTAGGTTTTCACCTATCGTTTCAAAGTCGACCGAGGGTAATTTACTTCCATAGTAGTTATCCTTATTCCTTGTTTTTTATCAATCATTATTGATTGAGCAATACCAAAAATACCAAAAATAATCTTCTTTCTTGTCTAATTTCTTTTCTTCAATCCTCTAATTTCTCGTCTTTGTAGTGTATGCAATTACGTTCATCTCGTCTTGTGATTGATTTTAATAGGCTTGAAAATATTCCACGTAGAAATAGAAATCGTCAACAACGAATAGTGGAACCCGAGCTTCCACCTATTGTTGTAGAGATGGCCGATAACCGTACAATGGAGGAATTGCTCCGTGCACCCACCGAAGGGTATGGGGAAGCAATCGTTGTGCCGGCTATTTTGGCGGATCATTTTGAGATTAAGACGGGTCTTTTATCGCTCATTCGTGCCGACCAATTTCGTGGCAATGAGGCCGATAGTCCGCATTCTCACATACGGAATTTTAATCGAATTACCTCGACTCTCAAGTTTAGAGATGTGCCGAATGACGTGATTAAGCTCATGCTTTTTCCGTACTCGCTTGAGGGTAATGCTAAGCTTTGGTATGAGAAAGAACCACCGGGTTCGATCTTAACTTGGGATGATTTAGTGTCTAAGTTCATGAATTACTTCTTTCCACCTTCTAAGACAACACATTTTAAGAACGAGATAACTAGATTTGAACAAAAAGTGCATGAATCGTTTGGGGTTGCTTGGGAGAGATTTAAAGATTTGTTAAGACAATGTCCACACCACGGTTTCTCGGAATTGCATCAAATAAATACTTTCTATAATGGGCTAAATATGATTGAACAAGATTCTTTAAATGCCGCCGCGGGTGGTAATCTTTTAAGAAAAACACCGAGAGACGCGTGGAGAATAATTGAGGATAAGTCTAGAGCACAATATTCACGAAACACACCGGTTGTTTCCAATGTGAATTCATCTAATCACGAGATTGCTAGATTGGACTCTAAGATTGATAGTGGATTTGCGACTTTGTTGAGTGAGATTAGGAAGAATCCTCATGGATCGATTAATATGATTGGGAATGTTTGTGTATCGTGTGGTGGAGCACATCCTAATTATGCTTGTTTAAACGCGGGGTTTGATCAAGCTAGTGCTTTTGCCGCGACGGGAACTTATGGCTCCAACGGTCAAGTTCCTCGTCAAAGTCATGTTGCTCCACCGGGTTTTCCACCGGTTCAAAATAGGTACAACAATGGAAACAATGGGAATAATTTTAACCGTGGTAACCAAGGGAATTATAATCAAGGAAATGGTTTTAATGCTAATCAAAACAATCAAGGTTTTCAAGGGAATAATCAAAATGATTTGTCAAGCTACATGAAATCAAATGAGGCAAATATGAAAGCTTTGCAAAATAACATTCAAGGACAAATGGCAACTTTGAAAAATGAGTTTCAAAATACACTAAAGGGGCAAAATAACAAGATTGAGCTTAATCAACAAAGAATGGAACAAAGATTTGAGCAAATGTTTGAGCAAGGTCAAAATCGTTTGCAACAAAATCTAGAGCAAAGTCAAAATCGTTTGCAACAAAGTGTGGAACAAAATCAAAATAAATTGCTTTCGATGTTTGAGGGATTTATGTCTAAACCATCTACTTCTTCGGGTTGCTTACCTAGTAATACCATTCCAAACCCGAGGGGAGAGCTTAAGGCTATCACCGCTTATGATAATTTAGAAAGGAAGCTTGAGCTTATTGTGCCACCTAAAGAAACCTTTTGGAATGTCACCAAGGCTACTTTAAATGTGATTAGTACCTCGGATTTCATTGATCTCTTTCCTAAGAAGTATAATGATCCGGGTCACTTCTTGATACCTTGTGTTTTCGATGAGCTTGGGGAATACAAAGCTCTTGCCGATCTAGGAGCTAGTATTAACGTTATGCCCTTGTCCATTTGGAAAACTCTTGACTATTTGCGACTTATTCCCACTCGAATGATCATTGAGCTTGCTAATGGTACCACCACTCGACCGGTTGGTATAGCGGAAAATGTCATTGTTAAAGTGGGGGAGTTCGTTTACCTAGCCGATTTTGCTATCATTGATTATGAGCCGAATCCTCGTGCGCCTATAATTTTAGGACGACCATTTTTGTGTACGGCCGGTGTTTTAGTTGATATGAAAGAAGGGGAGCTTAAATTGTTTCATGGGGATAAACATATGATTTTCAAACCGGAAAAAAATTCAAGATTGCTTCCTAAGAAATCGGAAAGTGAAGAACTTAATTTTGTTGAATCATGTTGTAATGTTACCTCATCTATACTCACTCCACACGAGGATGATAAGATTGAAAAACAAATAGATGATTACTTGAGTGAGCCATTCGATGCTAGTGAGTTTGATAATGAGAATTTCGATCCCGAGAGTGATATTGCTTTAATTGAACAATCTTTGAAAATGGACTCATCTTCATTATCTTCTAAGGATCATGTTGATGTTCCTAAGGCACAATCTTCAATTGAAGAGCCTTTGATTCCTAACTTCACACCGAGTGAGGTTAGTGACTATTCGTTGGATGAGTTCGTCGATGAACTTTTTGCTATCCTCGATCCACTTCCACGGGGAAGTGAAGACGTTTCCGATCTCGAGATCGAACGTGATTCTTGTGTTTTACCTACCATTCTCGAGGAATTCGCCGATGAATTGCCTTCAAATGAGAATGATGATCTAGTATCCGAATGTGACACACTCGATACTTTGTCGGAAATTTCTTGTGATGACAAGGATGACGACACTTTTGTGACTTACTCAAATCCTCTATTTGAAGCTTCATTGAACAATAATCCATTGATTCAAGAGGATTTTGAGAACATCATACCTCCTACATCTCACAACCTTTGTGATGATGATTTTCTTATAAAGGAGGCTGATGAGGTTTGTGATGATGATCACACCTCTTGTTATGATGAGTATGTCGACTCGGATGGAGAAATTTACATTATTCCCACTCTCCCTCCCACTCGCGTTGATCTTAATGTGCGGGTTTTTCATGTGACTCATATTGAGTATCATGACCCCTTTGTTCACGTTCCTAAGAGTGAAAAAGTCGACAAAGTCATGCAAGTTGAAACCACTATGGTTGAGACTTTTGTACCACCATTACCATGTGCTTCATATGACTTAGGATTAGCATGGGGGGACGACACCTTGTTGTCTATTCCTTTCTCCACCGAGGACGAGGTATTCGATCCCGGAATCATTGATTTAGGGAAATCTCGGACTTTCACCGATGCAATAATTGAAAGACTTTTTAATCATCTTGGTGCGAGTTTATCTCGTGGAGCATGCTACATCTATACTATTGTTTGTGACTACCATCTCTTTTTAGAGATTTGTGTTGGAGTTTTATCCTTTCGTTTGTCATCCGACAACGAGGATGAGATCTTTGACCCCGGCATCGCGCTTCATGATGGATTTTATCCTATTATGCCGGTTTGCACCATTTTCCCTAAGGACCAATGAATGCGGGGATCGAGTCGAGCTCATGACTCGGTGAACAAAAACGAGTTTTTCTATCTTCTTTCTCTTTTCTAACACCTAATAAGGCTTGATCTTCCAAGCTCGTGTTCGTGTTTTGTTGTGTTGTGATCTTAGGTACGACCCTTATCATTGAAGACTCTCGTGTTCGGTTTTTGCCGGTCCACTTGATCTTCCTTTCTTTGAATGCCAAAAAGGGGCACACTTTCTATCCCTTGATTATTATTGACTAACGTTTTATCTTGAGGCATAATTAATAAACGGCTTATAGATTTGCGTGCTCTTTCCATGCTAGGAGATTGCATTATACTCTTCGTATTTTAGCAAGGGGGTGTCACTCTTGAGCTAAGAAACATTGAGGACAATGTTTGGTTTTAGCATGGGGGAGTCAATCGATATAATCGCTTGCTATTGCTTTTGTCGTGTCCAAACGTATAGTTTTCTCATTTTTCAATAAAATTTTAAAATTTTTTGTGTTATTTTTAAGTTTTACTAAAGGAAATAAGTGTTTTTGACACGAATTTAGACTTTTAATAAGAATAGTTTTTGACTCGACTCGGTTTTTAACCTTAGCTTTTCCTTAACGTATTTGAATTAAGTTTTGCTAGGCTATTATATAGGGAGCTTTAAAACGCGAAAGTCTTAATTTATACGAGTTAAGAACAAGAACTTTTCGCAAGCTCCTATAATTGATCCTAGAAAGTCGTTTATCAAGGGAACTTTAAAACGCAAATTCTAAAACTTGCAAAAGTATAAGAAGTTGCAAGATCCTATAGATGACTTGAAAACCCAAAACTTTGATTTAATAGGCTAAGTATCCATTTATGGAGAACAAGAGATGATAGAGCTAATTATAAGTTCGGTATTCTTTCGGGAATTTATGTGAGTTAATTATGAGCCTATTCTCCCATCGCTTGTTAATAATTTTTAATTGCAATAAATAAGGTTGAACGATTTGAAAAGTTACTTAGCTTCTAGCCCAAGATCGTTTAGAAGTTGCTCGGTATGGATTAGAGTTCATAGCCAAGGCATAACTTATTGAAGCGGGATGCGAAGATTGGCGAGTCCAAAAAGGTCCTAACAAGACATGAGGGCTATGTTTTATTGCTAAAGATCTCAAGTGATGTGAAGACTCATTTATCAAAAATCAATATGAAGGATCGAGACACACGACGAAAAGCAAAATACTCCCAAAAAGTCATGGAGAAGTCTATCCAAAAAGACCAAAAATAAGGTATGAGGATAAATGAAGCCAAGTCCAAAAAGGAGGCGAATCGTTGTTAATCAAAATCCCAAGTAAAGATTGGAGAAAAATGAAGAAGTCGTGGTCCAAGTATGAATCTTTCAAAAATTCAAGAGAAGAAGTATTATGAAGAGAAGACCATTATTTTGTGAACGTCTCTCAAGATTGGAAGTATTAAGTCATTGCCAAATATCGATCCGAGAAAGGTCTCAAATCGCGAAACAAGTTATGCCAAGATATGAACTTTATGAGAGCCCGAGAAGCAGTTTTAAAAGATTTTGTCCTTTAGCTAACTATTGATTAAATCGTTCACCTTATTTTCGGCCTAATAAATTATCGAAATAAGTCAACAATGCATCCTCGTGATCATTTAAGACAACAATAAAATATAAGAGATACACCTAGGAATAAGGGAGTCTAAGTGAGTAATTAGCCCACATGAGTTCGTGTTAGTCTACCAACTTATAATAACAATGATCTTGTTTTTGCACTTGGCATGGAAAAGTGAAAAGTTGAGGATGATGAATCTATTTGAGCTTTTATGATCCTTAAAGATACATTATGTCTTTGTCAAAATAAATTGTCAAAAAAATTTGAATAATGGTGTAGATATAGTTTTATTTTATCATTGCGTGAGGACACGGCAATTGCTTAGCATGGGGGAATTTGATATGAGTGTTTTTACTCATATCATTGATAGCTTAAAACATAGAAATATTGCACAAAATGTATAAAAAAGGCCTTGGAAATGCTTGTTTCTTGTTTCATGTGTGTAGGTACCAAGTTCGCGAAAACCGACGAAAATCGACACGAGAATGATGAAAAAGATCAAGAAGCCAAAAATCAAGCTCGACTTTGGAGAATTTGATCATTTATTAAGGAAACGAGCCAAGTGGGTCCCACATGGGCTAAATGGGCCTGAAAAGCCCATCAATATTGGAGAAATATTAATACCTTATAAGGTTGGGTCAAAGTTTGGTCAAAGCCCAAATCAAAATATAATTTTCGGCTGAAGAGAGGAAGTGGGCCTCAAGCCCAATTGGAGAAACGAAATAATAATCAGATGGGCTTAGGGTTTCACTTACACATTACACTTTTTAAAACCGATTCACCCACTCACATGTCACATAATAATTAAACACAAACCGTCTCATTCACAAACACCCACACACACACTTATTAAATTCATTCGATACTACCAATGTTTTTACCATCTTCCCCACTTTTCGTCTCCAAAAAAGAAACCCTGAAAATTTACTGTGTAAAAACCCTAGATGGGTAAAATAATAAGGATCAAAGGGCTTTTTATTGATTCGGTTAATTCATACCAAGGGGAATAAAACCCCCTTGGTTTAAGGAAGAGAAGAGAAAGATAGAGGGTGCTACGTGGAAGATTTTTATTGGAGAAGACACATCATCTAGCCATTTCAACCAATCACAGCATCCAAAAGAAACACAACTAGCACACGGATGCCACGTTGGCGATCCGTGTGCTAATTAGGATCATCTCAGCCATCAAAGAGGAAAGAGAATAAGAGAAGAAAGAATCAAGGGCTCAAGTTCGCTTGGAATATTCCTTGGATATGCTCTCCCTCACCTCTCGGTTCTCCTATAAAAACCCTTAATCTCATTGTATTTTGTATTCCATTTTTTTTACTTATTGTTATAATGGTAAAATAGATTTAGGATTATTTTGTAATCTTTGTTTCCGTCAGTATTGTAATCTCAACTGGTTATTAATAAAAGTTTTATTGCTTTTAATTAAATTTGTGTCTTATTTTCTGCTTAAATTAAATTTTACAATTTAATTCTTCTATCTATTCTATTATAATAATATTAATGTTGGTTGATTTAAGCTAATAAATAGCTTTAGTCAATTATGCTGAGTAAAAGTATTGGAATCAATTTTTATCCCCACTGGATATTAATAAATTAATAAATCTGCTGGTTCGAGAAGGATATATGGTGGTTTAAGTTTATATTCTTGGTTCGATGTTTGATGGAGAACGGAGGTTTTCATTTTAGGGTCTAAGGTAGCTCAGCGCTAGCCTTCGTCTCAAAGGATATCGACAAAAGGTTCGATTTCCATTTTGTTTTATGTTTTTAGAGTAATTGTAGCTTGATATTGAGATGGCTTAAATGTTTGGGTGATTGTATCTGATTTAAGTTTGCTAGTGTAATTTGTTGAATGCTGTTGATCTACTGTTTTGAATTATTGGATTTTCTGAAATCATATTTAGTCTGTTAAATGAGTGTTTGTTTAATTTATTTAGGTTTTATGAGAGAATTGATTAGATTTGCTAGCTAATTCTATGTTTATAACTGCATAATCTTAGAACTGATTAACCTGTTTAGTGAGTTGATGTTAGAGTATGATTGGTTAAGTTTTAGTCTGAGTTTTAGCTATAATCGTTGTAGGATGAGTATTTAGTCTAATCTGCCTGTTATTTTAAATAATTGCTGCTGCGTTTTAGAGTGAATTGCTGAGTGTTTAATTTAGCTAGCTTGAATGTTTGATTTTATTTCGGGAATGATTTAAGTAGATAAGAAGATATTTTAAATCTGATATAGAGTAATCTTTTTATTAAATTGGAACTTGAATGTTTGTTGCCTATAACTCTGTCCAGTTAGTGGCTGAAATGGTGTTTGCATAAATCTGTTTGAACTGGTGTAATTTAGCTTTTCTAGATTGCAATATTTTACTTTGGAGTTGATTTTTGATGCATCAAGATTAGTTGTATCTGCTTGTTTCTATTTTTGTTTATTGTTATTAACCTGAAAGTTTTCGTATTATTTGTTTGTGTTATATTGCGTTTTGGGAAACTGCTTATCAGGTTCATTTAATCTGATAAGCTCATCAAAAAGCTTGACCTCACAGCTTTTATAGCATAATAAGCTCATTTAAAGTCTTTCCTGAGACTCTTCTTCATATCTGGCAAAAAGCAATTATTTCCAAAAATTATGTCCATGGTGGGATTCGAACTCGATCCCTCCTGCTTGTAGGTCCAACGCGTTAACCACTTGGGCTGCAAGCCTATTTGATTTAACCCTTCCATAATTGATTAATATAGTGTAACTTAAGTTGGCAGAATTAGTTTTAATAACTTTCGTATCTCTTTTAAACCGTTTTTTTTATATACTAACTTTTAACCAAAGTTTTAATTAAAGTAAGTTTTCAATTAAAAGTAGTTTAAAAATATATAAAATAAAAATAAAAATAAAAAAAAAGTTTTTATTTAAAAAGTTTAATTAGTTTAAAAAAATAGTTTAATTAGGTTGTTATATAGATTAAAAGTTTTAATTTTTAAATAGATTATTAAAATAGATTAAATTTTAATTAGAGTTTTAATTTTTAAGTAATTGTTTTAGTTTAAATTAATTCGGGTTACGATTCATGCACTTAGGATTATTATTAAAAAGTTTAAAATTGGTAGAGTTTAATTGTAGTCCTAAAATCAACGACCAATTCAAATCAATTGTCCAAATCTAAACGAAACGTTTCAAATTCACTCGATCTTCGTGTACAACGAACTTGGGACACTCACGTGTTTAATCGTATTCGTCTTTGACTTATTTTTGGTTAATTACTTTTTCCTAAAGGTAATTGCCTAAATTTGTCCTATAACGTATATGTGTTAATCCACGACACATCAGTAGGTTCACATCAAACTTTTCGAAGGCTTTCCAACGAGCCTTAGGTACCAATTTGGACATGAGCACTGCTTATCATCCGCAGACTGACGTTCAAAGTGAACGAACCATCCAGACTCTAGAGGACATGCTACGGGAATGTGTGATTGATTTTGGAAATAGATGGGTTGACCACATTCCTTTAGTGGAATTCTCCTACAACAACAGTTATCCCGTCAGTATTAAGGTTGCCCCTTTTGAAGCACTATACGGTCACAAATTTCGTTCACCTGTGTGTTGGGAAGAATTAGGTGAATTTCACCTCACTGGACCAGAACTAATCCAGGAGACTACAGACAAGATCGTCCTCATTAAGCAAAGAATTCAAGCTGCTCGCGACCGACAAAAGAGCTACGCGGACCTAAAACACAAACCTATGCAATTTGAAGTAGGTGGTCGTGTTATCCTCAAGGTATCACCTTGGAAGGGTGTTGTTGTGACAACCGTGGTTTTGAGGTTCGTCACTTAGTCGTATTTTTAGGGTGTTATGTGTGACTATGTGTTTTATGTGTTTACGTGTTTATTTGGTGTGAATGAGAATGGTTTGGACATTGTTTATAAGTACGAAGTGCTCTTAAGTAAATCGATGAATGGTTATTTCATGAATCATAAGCTCACATTATAGTGACTATGAAGTGAAATGAAATGAAATGAAGTGAAATGAAATGAAATGAAGTGAAGTGAAATGAAATGAAGTGAAATGAAATGAGATCACGCGAAAATTTCGTGAAAGTTGAATTATCGTTTTCGTAGGATTTTGTGTATGTATCATACGTGATATATGTACATTAGATATACATTATCTATATTCTATGTATTATAGAAGTTTTCTATTTTATGAAAGTTTTGAAAATAAAGTTAAGATCGAAAATTACGGAGAAAGTCGAAAAATTAGCGAAAGGGTGTCCGGTTTCGACCCGAAAGTGTATGGAAATATAGGTAAACATAAAATAGAAGGGGGAGAGTGTAAATAACCCAATTTTAAGGGATTCGGTCGTGGATGGGCTGTTATGGCCGACTAAAGGAAGGAAACGGGTAGGAAAGGCCCAAGTAGAGTCCGTTTTGGGCTCAAACTTGTTAAGGATGTTACGAAAGCCTATATAAACACCCCTAGACCCCTAAAAATGACCCATAACCCTACAATATACCTAATATCAGTTGAAACATCCATGGGGGAAGATCAAAACCGAAATATTGCATAAGGGTTAAAGGTATGTAATTAAACTAGCTCGATTAACGTTAAATTTACGTATCTAACCTAGTATGGTGGATTAGGGTTTAGGATTTTTGATTTTTGATTAGGGTTTCATACTAGGAATGATGATTTCTGTAATTAATAATATTAGGGTTCTTAATATTCAATTAATTAGGTTATTATGAGGTTTAATGATGATTAAAGGGTTTAATCATGTTTAAATTTGTTTTTAAAAACTGGGCAGAATTTTTGGTCCATTGTTTTGATCATATATAGAGTTATAAAAACTTTTAATTTTTGAATCTTATGTCCCTGGAAAGGTAATGGAGTTGGCTTTCAAATTCAAGAAACGAGAACTAAATTGGAGGTTGTAAAGTGGGTTAAAAACAGGTTACAACAGTCGGAGGTCAAAGCAGTTTTGAAATCAGTCGGGTTTAAACTAATGTTTTAAGATAGTTAGGATACTTAGGAGTATAATTGGACCTTAAAACGAACATGAGACTTAGATTATATATTAAATAAAAGATATGGAGGAGGGCTAAACAAATGGGTTAGGGTAAGCCCTTCTTATCATAACAAACTTTCCGTATGTTCAAAATCAGTAAATTCTAGATAGGTAAAAGTAGATATATATATATATATGGAGGCCTTAACAGTAGCTTTAAGGTTGCAGAAAAATGGGAGAGTTATCTAACACATGTAAGGGCATAGGGTTTGTTTTACTGGGCATGTTATTTTGGTTAAGGGGGTGTTCGACACATAGTTTGAAGTATGAAAAACGGGACTGTTTTGGGTTAAATGTTAACAGGACGAGTTATGAACTAAACTAAGTTAAGGTCTTTATATAGGGATGTAATGAGATGCATATGGCATATAAATGGGTTTAAGTGGTAGTATAAGGTTATATATACATCATAGATTGATGAGCCATTTTGATATGTGGTTCATGTCTTGATTGTATACGTTTCTGTGTTTAGATTTTTGCTAGAGCGCGAATACTTGGAGAAGCTTGTTCAGGTGAGTTTCATAGTACCATGTCTTTTTATGATTTGAATTCCAGATGGGATGGAAGAGACACTCTATGGTTTTGTAACTAATGCTGTGAATGTTTTTATGGTTTGTGATGGACTTGTATGTGCACTTATGTGATTAACTGCTATGTGATTATTGATTGTGTTTATGATTTGGATCGGGGGACATGTACCGTCTAAGTTATTGTGGTTTGACTTGGTACCAAGGGGATGTTGACAAGGCGGGGCCTTAGGAGTGGTTCATAGGTGTATGGGCGCCAATGGGACCACGGTGATTGGTAAGGCTTGGAGCCTTGGATTTGTGGTGATTGGTTAATCTTGAATGCTAGTTGTTAATACATAATTGTAACACATTGTCCATTTGTTCTTTTATTGATGGTTATTATTCGCAGCTTATAATTGATTTGGAGTTGGAGTCTAAACCTATGACTCTCACCAACTTTATGTTGACGTGTTTTAGTATCTCTTTCAGGTGAGAATGTGGTTAAGCGTGAGAATAAGAGTGGCTAGCTGGGAGGCATAGGATTGCATTTAGAGGAATCCCCTTTCCTCTTAGTCTTTACTTATGTTTGAATAAGTGATACTTTGTAGACACCTATATGTTTGTTATTTGTTAATTGTATGTCTTTGGTAAGAGGTAGACCTGTTACCTACTTACCTAGACGCTTGCATTGTTTGTGATATCTTCATGACATTGTGTCACCATTTATGATATTTCCATTTCATTTAGTTATCTCTATAGACACACTATTTTTTTGATGATATCCATACGTCGCGCCCCATATTCCGCCATGGTGGGGTGTGACAGAATGGTATCAGAGACAATGGTTATAGAGAATTAGGTTTCCTAGCCTAGTCTATTGTTTAAGGATCCCTGCATATAGGCGTCATAGGATTACGTGTGGTCTTGATTGTATTTTCCTAAATTTTATTTTTTGTGAATTTTGACTAGTATGAATTGAACTGTAGTTGTCCATACTTAGTCACCTGTTAATTTCTGTTTTGCTTTTGATATATATATATTACTTTCACCATAGTAAGTTATTTGATGTACCTAATGTATAGTATTTTTCTTTTGATGTTTAAGTCATGTTCCCTAAGAATCATGTGGTGATTCGAGTTACTAGGAGTAGGTGGATAGGAAGGATTTTAAGTTGTTTCCACTCTTATGGGCGACATGACTTATAACTGGTTATGATGTTGTGTTGGAGTTTGTCTATGCTGTTTTAGCTAGACTATGGATTTATGTATTCCAAGAGTTTGACTATATTATTTTAATAGATGAAGTTTTTGACCTTATTGTTTATGTGGTTATGAGCTTATTTGAGTAGATAGATTTATGTGTTATATGTTGTATTGATTCTTATAAGTGTCATCATAGGAGGGAGTGCTTTGAGGAAAGGGTGAGTGTATAAGTATGGTGGCCAACATAGTTATACAAGTACCACAACTTCAATAGGTTCTTAAGTATGATTGCATGAAAGATGGTTAGTACATGCTTGTATATGATGAGATGTGGATTTTTGGTATATGTATAATGTATGGGTTTAAGTAACGGATGTCTACCATATGGCTATTTTTTAGTGTGTTATATGTTTTGGGTTATACTCATGTTGTGTGATTATGGGGTCACACGATATGGATTAGTTTTAGTGATGGGTTTTATGCCTTGTGGTAAGATGGTGATTACTCGTATGGAAAAACGAGTGTATGACGCAATTGATTGATCTGACATGTATGGTAACGAGTATGTTTTAGGTGATTTAATAGGTATATATATGCGGATGTATATATACTAGTATGTGTTAAGTTATGATATATGGTCGTTCAGTAGTTATTATAACTTGAACGTACCTTGTGTTTGCTCGTGTTTTATGGTGCTGGAGTTTGATGGAGTTCCAACGACGTTTTGAGTCTTTTGATGTGTGTCTACATTCGGGTATGTATTTTAATTAATGAGAACTACTAAACTTTCTTACAAATAAGTGTGGCTAATTATAGGAAAACGGTTTTGAATATAATTTGTAAGTGTATGGTATGATATCTTACATATTTTTTTTATTTTAAGTTTGTGGTAGTAAGCTATAAAAATAATTTATCTTGAAAATAATTGGATTAGTTTTCTATGTAACATGTGATAATACATTTTAATGGGGAAAAGAATTTTTACAAAAATTTTATCAAGTGGAGTTAAAATTTTAGAATTATTTAACTAGACGGAAAGAGTAAAAAAGGAGATTTTATTATAGTAATGATAATAATAACACCACACCTTGTAAACGTGTAGTAGTTTAGTTATAAACATCTTAAATGGATTTTATAAAATAATAATAATAATAATATAGAATAAAATGAAAAAAAACACCGTATTTTATAAACATGTATTGGTTTCATAATAACAAGTGAAATAAGTTTAATACGGGTAAACAAGATAATGGTTAGAATAAGATTGTAGTATACTAACTAGTTGATATCTTTGATAAAATAATGAAGATAAAAGATGAGTTTATTGTTCAAAACAAGTATGATTGATTTTAGTAGTATTGAAGTTTGGTTCTTATGAGGAGTAACTAAATGGGGTGAAAGTTTAAAATTTACTGAGGTATCGAAATTTGGTAATACTAACCGTGACGAGTCAAATTTTTCGTTGTTGGCACACTCCATTGAATCTTTTGTATTACATTGTTTCGTTTTCAGTTGTTTTGGCGAGGGTTCGTTTTACCCTATATTTTATTTTGGGACACGATTGTTTGGGATTCTTTTGGTACACGTCATGGTTGATTTAGTTATGCGGTTTTGGGAACGTTAGGATGAGAGGATAGAGTTGGGTAGTATTACTTATGGTTAGATATTAGAATGGAGAGATCTATTTTGGTTTAATGGTTGTGTTGAAGGAATGATTAAGATTTCTGGAGTTTCGAAACTTAGATTGGTTACGGGAATAAGGGAGTAAGTAAAGTTAGTTGACTAGTCGTAGGAACGAGATGTCATGCTATGAGAAGTTGGTTGAAGTACCATTGGGAGATTGATGAAAGTACTAGCGGATGTGAGGGTAGAGTAGAAAGTTTCTACTAATTGACAGATGAGGCAAATAACACGCAAGGGAATTGGTATATTTATGGAGGCAAGGTAGTAGTAGACACGTGAAGGAAAACATGGATGTGAAAGAATGATTGGTAGGAGGCTGATTAATGGTGAAGTACAACAAGTAAGGAAGAGTGAGTCATTGAGGGGTTGAAGTACCTTTAAAAATATTATGGTAGATGAGTTGAAGTTAGAAGCTACTGCGTAGTGTGAAGTTCCTAGGTAACATCATGGAGACGAGAAGGAGTGCGTGAAGAGTTACATCGTGAAGCAAGGAGCCGAAAGGACTACGTGTCGGCCGCTAGAAGGATGCAAGAGATTTCGAAGGAGTCACATAAGTTGCAAGGACTGGAAAGGTGACAAGCACTATGATGGGAATATCCGTATGGTTCGTGACGAAGAAGGATAGATCGAGTACCGGAGTGGAGCTACAAAGAGATGAACCAATGGATCGTGATGGAGTGACTACATAACATGGGAGATTAAGAACTCGTGGAAGTAACAAGGGGAGTCGAGTGACTACACAAAGATAGAATTTCGTGGCAATCAATATCGAGGGATGAGTAGTGAAGCTGAGCGGAATAAGTTCGTGGAGAAGTGATTATAGGGTCAGTTTAGTGAAGGTGTTTATGAAGGATCTTTGGAAGAGACAGTTATGCATTATCCAATGCAATAACGATTTCCTAGAGTTGATGAATTGAGTGGGAAATTTTGGTTGGACATGATAGTGAAGGAATTATGGAGAACCAGGTATTCCTAGAAGATGATGATTGAAAGTACCTCATGTTAGGTACAAGGTCATAATAGAAGTATGAGACTTGTGTAAGAATTTAAAAATATGGCTTAGTTTAGACATATGGAAACTAATATGAGTATAAGATGAGAGTGTGATCCGCATGTAATCACAGGAAACTCTAGTCTGTCCCTATTAGGAGGGAGTAGGAGAACTGGTCGTGGGGAAAACAAGTGAATCTACTTGGAAAACTTTGACGTATAGATGACTTGAAAGACGAGAAGCATAACATCGTGATGTATGCCATGAGTTGAGGAAGAAGAAGTAAGTGTGGACAAATGCGAATCATGAATGAAAGAGGTCAAGATAGGAAGCGAAGGTAAAACTTTGGTATAGCCTAATGAGTAGACTAAGGCACTAAGCATGCTAATATTGTTGTAGTGTGGAAAAGGGAATGACACTGACCTATACTGTGTGATTGGAAGGCTTAGTATCGATAATCGAAGGGATGAGGAGTTATAGATATGATGTGTCATGAGAGACGAAGGGCTTGGTCTAACTGAGACGCGGCGAGGAGCACTATGACCTTGAAGGTAAGACGTTGTGTACGTATAAAGGAAGAAATGTAGCTAATTGTCTTAGAAAGAGTTAAATATGTTCAAGGGTAAGTTGAGTATAAAGGATCATTAAAAATCTTTCATTAAGGAAAGTGAGAAAAGAAGTGTATGGGTGCTACTAATGAGCTATCAAAATTTAATGGAAGTAGTTGTAGCATGGGTTTGGATGGTAGTTGATAGACTAACTGAGATAACCGCCCTTTTGGTGATGTGAATAGATCATAAGTTGATTTGGATTGGAAGAGCCTCGTTGTGATAAACTAATCAATATGTGAAATATCGTCATAGGTCACTTGTGTAAGGAAATTGGAATTTTTAAGTAGATTCTGGTATGGACTAAAGGGAGTTGATGAACATGATTGGACATGAGTATATCCGCCTAACTGAAAATGGATAGATGAAGTGAGAAATTGCTAAAAGTATAGGATTCGTGTTGAGAGCTTGGGTGACTGATTTAGAGGGAGGTGGGAAACTCGTTAGCAATGTTTGAGTTTTCATATAATGATAGTTATCATACTAGAAGTCGATAAATGCCATTTGAGGCACTATATGGAAGGATAGGGTGAGTTTCCCCTATTGCGGACTAGAATTGGTGAAAGAGGTTGCTAATATAATAATGGTGTTTGTGGAAAGGACGAGAGAAACAAGAGATGATATGTTAAAAAGGAGTAAACCACTACAGTTTAGTGAAAAAGTTATGTAGGAAGTTTCACCCATAGTAACGGGCGCCATGTTTTGGTAAAAGAGAAAAGTTGATGTCGAGTTTTGTATGTCCATTTATGATCTTTGGAAAGATTGGACCAATAGCTTACGGGTATAGAATTACCTGGGGAATTGGGTGGTGTACATGATATATTTCATGTATTAAGATTTGGGAAATGTGGTTTGAGAATGCATATTTGCATGTACGGTTATTCGGGATTAGTGTTAATAAGAGTCTTCGATTTGTCAAAGAGTCATTTGTGAGATTTATGGGTTGTGAAGTCAAGAGTTTGGGAATGAATTTAAATATTGTTGGTTAATATATCTAGTAAATTGAGTCATGAACTAAAGTTCACGTAGAAATGAGAGGTGTTCAATTAGAACAAGTATCCTCATGTGATTTGTTGATTGTGTGTTTGATCCTAAGGAGTAAATGTCAGGACGAGATTTCTATTAGGAGGGAGTAATGTGAAAACCGTGGTTTTGAGGTTCGTCACTTAGTCATATTTTTAGGGTGTTATGTGTGACTATGTGTTTTATGTGTTTACGTGTTTATTTGGTGTGAATGAGGATGGTTTGGACATCGTTTATGAGTACGAAGTGCTCTTAAGTAAGTCGATGAATGGTTATTTCATGAATCATAAGCTCACATTATAGTGACTATGAAGTGAAATGAAATGAAATGAAGTGAAATGAAATGAAATTAAGTGAAATGAAATGAAATGAAGTGAAATGAAATGAAATGAAGTGAAATGAAATGAGATCACGCGAAAATTTCGTGAAAGTTGAATTATCGTTTTCGTAGGATTTTGTGTATGTATCATACGTGATATATGTACATTAGATATATATTATCTATATTCTATGTATTATAGAAGTTTTCTATTTTAGGAAAGTTTTGAAAATAAAGTTAAGATCGAAAATTACGCAGAAAGTCGAAAAATTAGCGAAAGGGTGTCCGGTTTCGACCCGAAAGTGTATGGAAGTATAGGTAAACATAAAATAGAAGGGGGAGAGTTTAAATAACCCAAATTTAAGGGAGTCGGTCGTCGATGGGCTGTTATGGCCGACTAAAGGAAGGAAACGGGTAGGCTAGGCCCAAGTAGAGTCCCTTTTGGGCTCAAACTTGTTAAGGAGGTTACCAAAGCCTATATAAACACCCCTAGACCCCTAAAAATGACCCATAACCCTACAATATACCTAATATCAGTTGAAACATCCATGGGGGAAGATCAAAACCGAAATATTGCATAAGGGTTAAAGGTATGTAATTAAACTAGCTCGATTAACGTTAAATTTACGTATCTAACCTAGTATGGTGGATTAGGGTTTAGGATTTTTGATTTTTGATTAGGGTTTCATACTAGGAATGATGATTTATGTAATTAATAATATTAGGGTTCTTAATATTCAATTAATTAGGTTATTATGAGGTTTAATGATGATTAAATGGTTTAATCATGTTTAAATTTGTTTTTAAAAATTGGGCAGAATTTTTGGTCCATTGTTTTGATCATATATAGAGTTGTAAAAACTTCTAATTTTTGAATCTTATGTCCCTGGAAAGGTAATGGAGTTGGATTTCAAATTCAAGAAACGAGAACTAAATTGGAGGTCGGAAAGTGGGTTAAAAACAGGTTACAACAGTCGGAGGTCAAAGCAGTTTTGAAATCAGTCGGGTTTAAATTAATGTTTTAAGATGGTTAGGGTACTTAAGAGTATAATTGGACCTTAAAACGAACATGAGACTTATATTATATATTAAATAAAAGATCTGGAGGAGGGCTAAACAAATGGGTTAGGGTAAGACCCTCTTATCATAACAAACTTTTCGTATGTTCAAAATCAGTAAATTCTAGATAGGTATAAGTAGATATATATATATATATATGGAGGCCTTAAGAGTAGCTTTAAGGTTGCGACAAAATGGGAGAGTTAGCTAACACATGTAAGGGAATAGGGTTTCTTTTACAGGGCATGTTATTTTAGTTAAGGGGGTGTTTGACCAATAGTTTGAAGTATGAAAAACGGGACTGTTTTGGGTTAAATGTTAACGGGACGAGTTATGAACTAAACTAAGTTAAGGTCTTTATAGAGGGATGTAATGAGATGCATATGTCATATAAATGGGGTTAAGTGGTGGGATAAGGTTATATATCCATCTTAGATTGATGAGCCATTTTGGTATGTGGTTCATGTCTTGATTGTATACGTTTCTGTGTTTAGATTTTTGCTAGAGCGCGGATACTTGGAGAAGCTTGTTCAGGTGAGTTTCATAGTCCCATGTCTTTTTATGATTTGAATTCCAGATGGGATGGAAGAGACACTCTATGGTTTTGTAACTAATGATGTGAATGTTTTTATGGTTTGTGATGGACTTGTGTGTGCATTTATGTGATTAACTGTTATGTGATTTCTTGATTATGTTATGATTTGGATCGGGGGACACGTACCGTCTAAGTTATTGTGGTTTGACTTAGTACCAAGGGGATGTTGACAAGGCGGGGCCTTGGGAGTGGTTCATAGGTGTATGGGCGCCTATGGGACCATGGTGATTGGTAAGGCTTGGAGCCTTGGATTTGTAGTGATTGGTTAATCTTGAATGCTAGTTGTTAGAACATAATTGTAACACATTGTCCATTTGTTCTTTTATTGATGGTTATTATTCGCAGCTTATAATTTATTTGGAGTTGGAGTCTAAACCTATGACTCTCACCAACTTTATGTTGACGTGTTTTAGTGTCTCTTTCAGGTGAGAATATGGTTAAGCGTGAGAATAGGAGTGGCTAGCTGGGAGGCTTAGGATTGCATTTAGAGGAATCCCCTTTCCTCTTAGTATTTACTTATGTTTGAATAAGTGATACTTTGTAGACACCTTTTATATGACTTATTATTAATCATATACCTTTTGTCATTCTACCTTTCATATTTATTTCTATATTTATATGGACCTTTAGTCATTGTTGACTACTCTGGCAACTGACTGGCCACTTGAATGAACAAGGACTCATCACCTCAGTACATATTTTGAGATAAACTGTAACCTTACTTAATTAAATTATTAAGTACTTGGACTTATTTTATATGTACATATTTACATACATCTCATAATAGGAATAAACACCTAACACTTTAAAACAATGTACATTATTTTACATTGACATTTATTTACTTTATTTAAGTAAAATAATTATAATGATGTATTCATTATATACTTTCACTAAATTACCTAAAGGTTTAACTAAAATACCTATAAACTTAACAAATGCATACAACATCATACAAGGACTATTATTTTCACCCAACACTTGATACAAGTTAACACAATTCTCCAAAATACACATAAGTGTGTCGTGTATGTGTATGTATGCATGCACTAATCCTAATTATTAAACCTACAAGCTACCATCCACTAATACACTATACCTTATACTTTTTCTTACAACACTTCACTATGTCTTACACTATCCTTATACACCTTACCACTTTTCATACTTAACCATGCTATACTTCTTACACACACATACCATGTATACTTACACACTCATTAGTTCATGCAAACTTGTAAGTAAACCATACCCCAAAGTCAAATCATACACTATGTCACCATACACAAACACTATACATGAAATTTTTGTCCCCCTTTGACTTCCTAAAACCCACGGCTAAACCAAAAAGGAAGGAAATGAGTTTTGCTATTTTGAGCATGTGAAGGAAATGGACTAGCATATCTCAACCAAATCCTAAACATATCTAACCAAGATACATTGAAGATTCATAGTACAAACAAAATCATAGGATCTCTCTCTTTCTTCTTATAGCCGAAACACACACACACACCAACACATTTCACTTGAAAAACCAAATCTCACATCTCTCTCTCTCTCAACCTACGGTTTGTTTACTTCCACCATTACCAAGACCTTGAAGCTTATTAACTATGTCTCTCCTATCTTGAATGCTAATCATTTGTTCACTCCTACAAGTATCTTGATCATCAAGTCAACAAGGAAGCCCTAAAAACTCCATTGAAGCCCACGGCTTGATTTTAGCTACAAGAGTCACTATTGTTGAAACTTAGCTCTCATTCCTACTCATTCTCCTATTCATTCCTAGATCTATCTAAACAAGTAAGTAAAACTTAAAACCTATCTTTCAATATGTTTACTTTCATTCACATAAACATCCACATGGTTATTACTAGTAAAACTTGATGTTGAAACAAAAACATAAAACCCTAAACCTAATATAGGTCACGGATTAAAATGTTTCATGAATTCAAATGATGCAAAATCTTGATAACCATGATGAACATATCACTATGAACTAGTTAAACTAGAAAAACTATGTAAAACATAAACATGCATATGTTGGACGTCGGGTTTACACCCTATGGTTCCATATTGGTTAATCTTGTAATGTATAAACATGCCTAGAAACATTAGATCTATATTATTAGTTGCCTTAAAATGTTAAGCTCACTATTTTTGCCTTATAGGATTTAGTTTTAAGCCCACTATAATAAGCTTGCCTAAATAAACTTCATTTTTACTAAATAATGTTTTCATAAAACTTTTGGTGTCAAAACTATAACTTTATAAAGTTTCGGGTTAAAAACATAGATCTAAAAATATTTTTGAACTAAAATGATAGATCTATGAAGTTTTGGACTAAAATGGTAAATCTACTAAGTTTCGGATTAAAAAGAGAAAATATAATACTTTCGGGTTAAATTTGTAATTTTATTAAGTTTGGGGATCTAAATGAACAAGTATAGAAACTCATTTTCCAAAAAGATAAACATAAGGGTTGATTTGGTAATTAGCCGAGAGTTGGGATGGTGTTTTGACACTATCCGAAACTCCAAAACTTAACACAAGGACTTAAATAAGATTTCTATAATGTTAGGGTAATTTAGGTAACTTAGTAAGGACCTAGGGACCCCTTTTGCCTTTTACCGAAACCTAATAGAAGCCCTAGGGACCTATTTTGCCAATATAGTAAACATTAATAAGCCGTAGATAAACCCTAGGGGTTGTTTTGGCATAAGCCGAAACCTAAATGGAGCCCTAGGGGGCAATTGTGTAACTTGGTTCTAAACCTAAAATGGGCCGAATATAGAGGGACCAAAATTGACACTTTATGAAACTTTTACAAACCCTAGTTACACGTGTAACTAGGGAGGGACCAATGTTGTAATTACTAGAAACATTTAGAAACCCTAGGGGTATAAAAGTCATTAAAGCACGGGTAATTATACAAGTAGAGGGACTAAAATGTAATTTATACAAAGTATAACAAACCCTAAAATTACTATATATTTATACCCGATATTTAAGACGTAAAACTTAAATAAACACAACATTCGTTATTTTTCCAAACTTATAAGTTAATAATTATAAACACTACGAAAACGTGGAATTTAATTAAAATATTATACGTTTTATAAACCTTATTTATATATAAAACATAAATTAAAAATGATTAACTTATAAAAATAAATATATTAATTATATTTATTTTCTATTACTTTATATATATATATAAAACTGGCTTTTATAAATATTTAAATTGTTTTATAAACAATATAAGTACAAGAATATTAATTAAACAGATTAATTAATTTAACATTATTATTTATTTTATACTTAAAATAAATATTACTATAACTTGTACAACGATGAGCTAAAATATAAATATCGTAATAAAATGCTTAAAACCAGTATAAGCATGCACAGATTTGTTCTGAAACTTTTATGCATTATGTTATGCATTTACTGAGACCTTATAATTATTTAGGTCGTTGACTGTATCGTGAGCATCATATCAGATTTACTTGTGACTATTTGCTGTACTATTGAGGTGAGTTCATGGCCCCACTTTATATATTGACAAACTTTTAAACCTTTTAACGGGGAAGAAAACATGCAACATATTTTATTTTATGGACATAAATTGAACTGTGAAAGCTTTGATTACATTTGCCTATTGTAGATGAACCCGCATGACCCGTGCATCTGAAACTGTTAGAATTATTGAATTATCTGAATGTTATAAATAGATCTATTTGGGATTGACCATCCACATCTGGGTGAGTCATGCTCACTGTGCCTTGGCCAGGACAACAGATGTTTCACATGTCAGCACTTATTATTTTTGGGTGCCTTTTTATAAGGCGATGGGTCCTTATTTGTTAAGGACTTAACTGTCAAGTCTCAGTTTCAGGCAATATGGGAATGTAATTACTTTTAAGTATTGGTTCTTTGTGCATTACTACTTCAGTGAATGTTTATTGTCCAAACTTATTTTATTAAACCTGTGAATTCACCAACTTTATGTTGACTCTCTAAGCATGTTTTCTCAAGAAACTGAAGCAGGTATTGGTGTGCATGGAGTCAAGCATCATGATAGGCTGCATTTATAGAGCTCATCTGGGGTTTTATAAACTGGGGAATAATTCAAACTGTTGAACAATGTTTAAGACAATTTTAATACTATTTGCACTTTTATCCATATAATAAATGTAATGATAATCTTTTATCTGCTGCTCTGTACGCTATCTGCTGTTGATCCACCTACGTGACACCCAAATATTATTTCCGCTGCATTTGACTCAATTTGGGGGTGTCACACGTAACATATAGGATATCTTTTTTGTCGAATATGTTTGTGAATTTTCATTTGAGAATTCGTTTTTACTTGCTTTTTTGAAATATTTTGTTGAAATGTTGCTTGACTCTTAAATTTTTTTTTTGTGATCTAGGAACTTTAGTGTAAATTTTACTTAGAGATGCACATTCATCTTGTTATTGTATGTATACACATGAACGTATCCAAAAACAATATGCTTCGAGGACGTGTTTATAATGGTCTCGGGGAAAAAAATCCGACCCGACCCGTATTAACAACCTGAACCAAAAATCGTAGATCCGAATTTTTTTTTACTAAATAAATGTGCGACCCTATTTTGAATTCCTAGATCCGTCACTGAACCTAACTGACCAGAGTTTTGATTGTTCTTGGGGGAGATAGTGGGGTATATTATAAGGGAAGTGATTGGGACACTTTCAAAATTTATTGGGACACTCATATGTACAAGGAGTTAAAGCAGTAAATATTTCCAATACAAGTATTTAATGCATCATTTGG
This sequence comes from Glebionis coronaria, assembly GCA_025667525.1. Classification (NCBI taxonomy): domain Eukaryota; kingdom Viridiplantae; phylum Streptophyta; class Magnoliopsida; order Asterales; family Asteraceae; genus Glebionis; species Glebionis coronaria. The sequence goes on from CM046876.1 coordinate 454,170,548, forward strand.
TGTGCAAATCATCTTCCATATTAGAAATGTATATTCACTAGAATCTAAGGGTCAAGAGATGATTATGTTGGTGATTTTATATTTTATGAAAGTAAGTAATATCAATAGCTTAAGAGAAGGAATTTTAACTAGGCTAATTACTATAATAGTAAAATAGTGAGAACTTCGTATAGAAAAAAAATACATGCTTTACTTAGCATACACTACTTTTAAGTTTCAAGTCGCTATACCTAATCTACCGCGTTGTCACCATTGCTAGTGTAATGTAGCGTATTTTCTATTGCAAGTTGGTCAATCACGCGTCTATGTGAAAGCCTAAGTGAACGACGGTGTAACACCCTCAAAATAGCACAACGAAAACATATAAGTGATGAAGTTGTTAAGTCATAATCTTAAAGCACATAGAGCAAGAGAACGACTCTAAATAAGACCTAAGTACCCGTTCTCTTGCTCCTTATACTTTAAAATTATAACTTAACAGCTCCCAAACTCTGTTGTTTCATTTTGAGGATGTTATAGACACCTAAGGGACTATCAAGCACTCAAGCTCACTGAGTAACTAACACACACAATAAATACTCGCCTAATTGGTTACTTAAGACATAATATCAATTAGTTGCATTTTGCTTGATGTTCTAACTATGGTACGGGATATGACTAGTTTTCAAATACCTAACACTCACCCTACTAGCAAGAAGAAATATATCAAGTTTTGCAATTGGTTCGCATGCAATCTTAAGAAAACATTAGTCAAATTTAGCCTAACATGTTAATAATGAAAAAAGCATACGTAGTAAAAAAAATCAAGATGAGACATAATTAAATGGATAATGATATTGATACTTATCCTAATAATACATTGAGAAGTCTTGTCATAATAAGAGAAAAAAAAAAAGCTTTAATACGACTATGGTTTAGTTTCTAGGGTTTCACAAAAGTTTGACACGAACTATAAAGACAATGCAAAATATATATAAGAAATACATAACGACGGCTTCAGCTCATTGTCATGAGCAAAATTCTAAAGGTCGTGTTCTACTTGCAAGACATACATGAATGTAAGGGTTTCTGGTTTATTCTTGCTGGTTTTGTTAGAGTATCCTAACAGTAAGGGTGTAGTACGTGCTACGAGTAAAGACTCGATATGACACTACACTTGTAGGGAGTTAGGGTCGCTCCCCTGATGAGTCCAAGGCAAGACGAAACTAGTTAAACTCTATTATATGCAGGATAGATGGTTGGTCCTTATCCGTGTAAGGACGTCACGCGGGGTCTAAAGGATGACTTCGTGACATCATGCTTGTGATACCGCCAGCTCGCAATCGACAATCAGGGTTTTCTCCATCTCCATACTTTAACGTCCTTGAGTTAGAGTCCATGAAAATACACTAAATGGTACAAAATCCAACGATATTTTTTATTACTTTTGGATAAAAAAGAAAGGCCCAAATGTTCCAAAAAAACTTAAACAACGCAGTCTCGATAAGACCAATAACGTGAAGCATGGAATCAAAATATTTAATAAAAGAGGTGAGATATACAAAGAACACTATCCCAACAAAGAACAAGAGAACAGATCTCAACCATCTAATCATATCTTCATCCAATAGCTAGAATTAGATCTATAAATCATACTTAAACTATAAAAACCACATTTTATCTCTCATTTATTCACCTACTTTCTCTCTATACAAAAAAACTTATTGATCTACTTTCTCTCTATACAAAAAACATATCTGTCTCCCAATCACCGCGTCGAAAAATGATAACCCCGTCGGAATAACAACCAACTCTTACCGAAAATCTAACAACCACCACTCATTCATTCTAAACTAAAAACAACTCGCTGAATCACAACAAAACCTAACCGAATCACAACAAACCTCGCCGGAAAATAATAACTTCGCCGAAAAAATCTAACAAAAAACGCCATAAACAATACACCTTTCATTCACCTAAAAATCACAAAATAGTTGCGAAAATCGCCTTTCTATATATAGCACATGTGATTCTATCTAAATCAAATGTGCTTTTGGTAAATCAAATTTTGATGAATTACATGTGACTTATGCATATAATATATATATGAAATTATATTTTGAGTGCATAATACATCCCTCTATAAACAAAAAGATAGGAATACTCTTCTTTATAAAACTCGTGAGTACTTAACGAGAAAAATATTTGCAGCATCCGTCCAAGAGATGTATCGTGCACGAAGTATGTAACGGTTGGATGTATTGTGTAATCCATAATTTTTGTAAACCACATGGATGTATTTTGTACTTCTCTCTATATGATATTCATTTTCAACATATTATAAATCACAATCTACTTTTACTTATATTTTATGTAGATTATTAGGTGTTCACATAACTCACATTGGCCATTGACTTGATTAATGTTCACATATGTCATTTTCTATGCAAAAGCATCAAAGTTGAGGAGCAACCTGCATAGACGTTTATTATTATATTTTTATAGCTAAAATATTTATCGAATAATTGGTTATTTTCATGTATTAAATGAACATATTTACATTTGATTATCTCTTGCTTCTTACCAAACAAATCTTTAAAATACATGCAGCGTTAGACGAGTCTTTAAACTAGTTAAGATATAAAAGAAGGTAATGCTCCATAGTTTTTGTTAGGTAAAAGATTGTAAAATCGTTGGAGCAATGGGTATGGTGAAGAGGAGAACTCGTCGAATTCTAGGTGGCAGCTCGCCGACGTTCGCCCGGGTTTTGCCACCACACCCACCCCTCATCGTCCCACTTTGTTGGTGCATTCAGCGTTTAAACGACATGAATAAAACAAAAATAAAACGGGCTCCAATCCCACTAGCTGTTATACAATGTTTATAAAACTTAAAAAATTAATTAAAAATTAAACCCCTATTTATCTATATATATCGCACATTTTTTATTTTAAACACACACAATTACATACAAATCTTTCTATATCACAACCAAAAAAATGTCTTAATTCCCAAATGACGGGATTTCTCATCTCAACTTTACTTCTCTTCTTAACACCTCGAACCCGAATCAATCGTCTTCCTCTAACTCATCGACACCATCGTCACAAAACTCTATCTCATCCTCCTCCCAATACCCAACCTCCTCGCAATACTCGTGCCCTCCTTTTGCTCAATATTATTTTTCCCAAATGACACCTGCACAATTTTCTTACAACAACAAGCGTTTCAAAACGCGCAAATCAACAACCAATTCTAAACTTTCCAAAGTCAACAAGTCCCTGTAACCCAATTCAAAGTATCACAACCAAAACAACCATCAAAAGAAAACCGTCTAAAAGGAAAAAGAGTGGCAAAAATATCCTCCACCCCCGTAGTTTATTTGCCGTGAACGATGACAATATCAAAGGTGGAGACGATGTCGCAATGGTGGGAGCTACAACCCACAATTCCATACGATAGACACATGAAGAGGATAAATTATTGTGCGAGTTTTGGGTTGATGTGTCGAAAACAGTGATTTAGGAATAAACGAAACGAGGAATTCTTTTAGGGGTAGATTCTTAAGAATTTCAACAAAAGTGCAACTAACGTTATTCGTACCAAGAATATGCTAACGGGGAAACGAAAACGGATGCACCCCAATTGTCAAAAGTTTCAAGCTAATTACAAAGGAATAACACGTAAAAGCGGTAAGGTGGCAACAGTGAGGCTCAAACGAAGAGCCATGGGCTCTTCACCATTCTCTTCTCTCAGTATATGTAAAATTTCAGACTTATTATAGTATGGTGTGCATATATAGTAGTAGTAATATTCTAGAAATAATACTAAAGTAAAATAAATTTATAATCAAAACAATTATTAATGCAATTATATGAGCATTTAATGCATTTGGAATTGTAAAAATTAGAAGGGGGAGTTGAATAGTTTCACTAGTTCAAATGATCCAAAGATCGGTTTCAAAAATCCTTTTCAAAAACTAGATTCATGTGTTTTATGTGAAACATTCCTATGCACAATATGAACAAGTAATAGTGTATCTAAACTAATAATCACAAAGTATAAGCAATAATGAATAATGAATGGAAAGAGATAAGGAAAGGAAAGATCAAACCGAACACTAAGGATTTATAGTGGTTCGGAAACGAAGCTCACTCTTCATTCCTACTTCACTCCTCGAGTACTCCTTACTCGAGAGTTCACTAATCAACAAGCTCCTTAAGGTGGAGAAACCTTACACGTCGCTTAACCAAATTCTGACTCTAAGCTCAAAGTCGAGACCTAATCTTAGCTAAAACCAATCTACACCAATATAATTTAAGATTTAACATAGCGTTTGGTACGTCGTAATGAAATAGGAATGGAAAACATCATTACGACGGAATGGAAAAATTCTGTTTGTTTACAATTATGTAATGTAATGGCTAAATACATGCAATCACCCATTACATCAAAACCTTTCAATTTCATTCATTATGGGCCCCTTGTTTTTAATCCATTACGTCCTAGAATGGAATGAGAATTACATAAAAACCCTTTATTAACTACCCACCAAACAAAAAAAATACATCATTAAAGGTTATTTTAGTAATTTTATTTTTAATTACATTCCATTATATTTTAACAACCAAACATAATTACAATCGTAATGAACCATTTCATTACTTCATTTATTCCATTACAATGTTCATTACATCCCGTTACGAATTCATCTCGTCACACCAAACATACATTAAGTATTAACCACAATACATACACAAATTTCAAATTTACACAACAGTTTGGATCTTCACAATGATACAAGAATGAAACAAAGTTTGGATCTTGAGTAGATCTTGAACTTGGCACAACACTTCAAGGATGAAAGTGTTCTTTTCTTTGCACTAGACAGGATGAGATGGTAGGAAATGATTCACTTCTTAAACAAATATAATCAACCAAATAACCAATGATTTGTGTTATTAAAGAAATGGTTTTGAATTTGATAATATGTGTGCAAAAGAGGTGGAAAGGAAATCTGGAAATAGTCCACTATTTATAGGAGAAAGGTCCAGCGGCTAGTACTGAGCGCGACTCATTAAATAGGCATGTGGTACCTTATCTATAAGGATTCACGGGTACCTATAATGATCCATCGGCTCTAGACTCTGCTCCTTTTTGTCCTTTAGTGGGGGAAGTGCATCTCGTGAAATAAATACCCAAATGGGTTATCCTATTTTCAAATTTCCATTTTATTTTTAATAAAATATTTTCTTAAAATAAAAGTTCATTAAAAACTTTTGTCACTTATAAATAAAAGTGAGTTTGAAGAAAGTTATAAATTCTTGATCACTTAGTTAGGTTAAGAACTTGTATATTCATACATTAAGTGATTATGAATGAAATGAAAAATACTTGCACTCAAGAATTCGATTTTCGTTGTTTTCGTAAATACTTGTTTTTATATATTGTCGTAATTAAAACAAAACGAGACCGAAAAATACAAATAACATTTTTAGGCATCATTGCATTAACAATCTACCCCTTTTTGTATTACGACAACATATAAACTCAATCAAGTATAAAAACAATAATTTGAAGACGAGTTTATTCCATTTCTCTCTCTTTGTCTAAGCAAAAAGGTAGCCAAAGCCTTTGAAGAAGAAAAGAAACGACTTTGCTAAGGCTCCCTTTAGTGCTTACTCCCCCTTACTTGGGGCACCAAGAGATCGAGCTATGGTGACAAGCTACATAGAAATGTTAGAAGAAAGGCTCCCCTTACTTTGTGTGTTTAACTATCTTTACCTTCTCAATAAAGTGTATTTTCGACTTGCTGCTGGGAGGACAACTTTGTGTGTACTAATTTGATTCTAAATAAGGTACCTCTGTTTGAAGGTGATGAGCGAGTGAGAGAGGCAGATCAAGAAGACTCTTGTGTGTGTATGTGTTAGTAAAGGTCATCTAAAACTTCAAATCATTAGTGAAGGCACAGTTTACGTTTTAAACGAGTAGTGCAGCTAAAACCAGCTGAAGTGAAGTCACAGAGACCCTAGTATCATGTTATGCAAAAACATGGCTACCTTTTTGCAGCTTTCATTTATACTGATCAACTCATTCTTCACTTGAGTCTATTAGAAAAATGAAAAACAACATTTAGTGATGATTCGGTAGCAGGCAAGGCAGAGTCAGTGGCCCAAGAGGCAGAGTCTAGGACACATGGCCACATGGGGCAGATGCAATAGTACGAGATGTCGAGTCAATGGCACGCCAAGCGGTTGAACTAATCAAACGGGAGGGCCACAACGTCGAGAAATCTGTAGAAACGAACTTGAGTCACCCTTACTATAGGTGGAAAAAGAGGATAAACTTTTACAACTTTATGCTATCTCTGTCTGCAACTTTCCAGGCCATGATTATTACCCTCTTAGTGTAGTAAACTGTATATTTGGATTTACCCTAGGGCCAAGCGTGGGTGCCTTCAATCCTCTGATAAGTTTTACATATTTCAGACATCTTAGAACACCACCTTACTATTCTTTCTTGACTGCTAAAGTTTCATATTTTAGTAGTGTTTTTAGCACAGAAACTGCACTATTAATTTAGACGCAACTCGAGGGTTACTGTTTAGACACTTAGACGTGCTGTTAAGTAGATGTTATTCATGGGATTTGCATCAGCATTGTCGCTAACATGTTGGCATACTTGAGCTACAAGTTTAGCGACTTCATTGCATACATAACACATATTAGTAAAATACCTTGTGACGTAAACTCGTATTGAACATTAATGGAAATGTACAGAAGTGTCTCTAATAACAAAACGAATTAACCAAAACGTTTCTCCCAGAAATGATACAAATATTGCCCAAAATAAGGGGTAAAAAATTAACAATTTTACGTCATCTCATGAACCCAAAAAGAACTGATAACATAAACTTCTTTTTCTGAGACCTTTACTATCAACTCGAATATCTCCCCACTGTTCACTATTAACTCAAAACCTCAAATGTTTTTCCCACATGTACCTTTGGACTCAGAAAGAAGTAAAGTTTACAGCGAGCATTTGTTTGATCCAGTACCATCTGTCCGTAAAACAAGCTTTACAACAATGTGAAAATGGGTCAGGGTTTGACCCGACCAAAGAATCAGAAGTAAGAATTCTCATGAGTTTGTTGTATAGTTTGAGAAAAGATCTATCATGCTGTCTAGAGTCTCGGGTAAGAATTTTCTTGCAAACAAGTAGCATGGCCGGTTTATCCCGTTCCACAAGCAAGGAATGACCGTGGTTTCCTTCTACAAAATTTTAAAACGTATATTTAGCTTTCAATAAACAAGAACTACAATTAATTGGAAGATAAAAGTAACAAGTGTTCATACCTTCTCTTCACTTGTAACATGAATACTTTCACTGATTGACTGCAATTATAATGCAACATAACATTAAGTTGAGGAACTAATAATATCTTATGCTATGTTCTCAAGATTTATTTTGAGGAGAAAGGAAAGGATTTGGAAAGAACTAATAATATCTTATGCTGTGTTCTTTAGATTTTTTAACAAGAGAAAGGAAAATAAGAGAGTAAGATACAAGCTATTTTGTGTATAAAATCTTCTTCCCACTTTTGGAATGACTGTTCTTCTCTTCCTTTCTCTTCTCTTCTTTAGTTTTTGCTTCTTTTCTTTTCATTCCAATAATAACTTGAGAACAAAGTGTTAATGTTTTTTTTCAAGAGATTCATCACTAATTTGAGGATGAAGCCATAGCAAAATGAAAAAGTTGAAATCTTGAAAATATAGGATGTGGAATATAAAAGGGACGATGGATTAAAATTCACATATTATATAAAAGTAAATTTGAGACTACAAAACGTAGTAAACTTATGTTTTATGTCATTTGTGAAACAGGAAAGAGAGACAGAAAGATGTAATAAATTATTCTTTTTGTAAACTTTGGATGTGTTGATGACTTAATTCTGTAGCATAATTTATGTAACATGTATTCACTTTTTGGATTTTTCAGCTTTTGTGTGTGTATATATATGTGCGGAAAATACAGCCATACCGTAATATTTTTTATGAGCTGCTCAGTAATATCTTTCTTCTCATAAGATTTTGGATGCCATTTTCCTTCAGACCAATCAACGTGTGTAACCGACCAATTTGCAATTCCATTCGGATCATGCATCTAAACATCCAAAAATGAAACAAAAGTAAGAACCAAAGAAGGTTTTGAAGCTGAAAGTGGGAATATAATAGATGGTATGCTCACGTGGAAAAAGGTAGGCAAGTAGTGCTCATCAGAATAGCAATTGATATTATTTTCCATCCCAGGCTGCAATAACAGAAAGACGTAAATGAAGCAAAACACATTAATTTTTAGATTAAAATATTTGGTATTGCGCAAAATAGGAGCCATTGATTAAGAAAATGACTTGAATACACTATAAAAAAAATCATGAGAAAGGAAATCCTCAAATACAGTATACTAAAAAAACATTTATAACATCCTCACCCTGCAATACTCTCGAAACTTTGAATAATAAAGATTATCAGCCATAACTATGACTGCATGTTGGCGTTTTAATGTGAACCACTGCACAGAATTCAACAATTCAAGACTTGATCAGAAATGAGCCTTGAAAATAAAAGGCGGGCATAAAGAAGTTACAATTTCAAATTTGACTAGACAAGTTATTACAGATCAGGAAACTCGTCTAGAACTCTAAAATTATACCTGAGCACCCTTCCTAAAGAATCTTTTTTCAACTTCCGGTAACATGTGCTCAGAGTACCTGCCACTTCCATATGGCCCGGGATCCGAGAAGCTAAAAAAAATGAAATGTTATTATCAGATCATGATTCTTGAAACAACAAATACATGTTTAACAATGTTTTGTCTAATACAAGAAATGACACATACCTGTCAATGAAGCTGATATTTGTGTGCATAAGATAATTGTACACATAGTCAAAGTTACGAAGTGGTACACAACTGAAATATGAAAATGAAAAAGCATTTAATAAAAAGTTTAAAGACCAATAAACATTAGTAATGAGAGAAAAAAAAATGCAACCTGTCAGAGAGTAATACGAAGTGTTGATTGTTGGGGTCCTTCAATGCATTTGCTAAAAGACGTTTCTCTGCATCAACCATAGAAATTTTACCCCAATCCACCTGCATAAGGGATACATAAAATCACTTAGGATATCAAAGTTCATTGAAGCTTAAAACAAGTCATTTAGGTGGCGTTAAACATGATATTTTAAATATGTTGAGTCAACAAAAAGAGAAATTGTATGTTATTGAAAATATACATAGAAGAAAATGGCACATGGTGTCTATTTGGTAGGCTTGACGAAATGATATCTAATGATGTATCATGTTTACCTGTTTGGTTTGTCTGTCGGAAAGTAACGGGACTTCATATAAATGTTTTATAGCATATATTTGTATTCAGAGACAATGTATCATTTTATATTTATTGAGCAAAAGCCACTGAACTTTGTGTACGGATAATACAAATTAGAAACTAAAATTTCTTTTAAAATTTAAATAAGATTACAATAGCAGATTTATCTCCTAAACATTTTTTGATAAACAGAACAGTATATTAGTTTTGGTCTTCTTTTGTACATTTAAGTAGATGAGAGTTACCGCTGACTAAAAAATGAATATCAATCAAATGGAAGAAATTGTGTTCCTATAGAAATGGTGGATTCTATTCCATTAGATTAAACGAACATTAATTCTCTCAATGCCTGTGGCAAAACAAACTATTCCATTACTCCTCTAATTCCATCATATCACACGCTACCTTGAGCAAAAAAAAAGGTAAGGTTGAGCCTAATATACCTTGTCACTGCGAATTTCCCGATTTAAAAAATAACGGCTAGTGTGGACTGGTTTTTCTTTAGATGCATGAATATAGACTGAAAATCTACCTTCGTGTCCCTGTATACAGAAAAAGATGATATCATTACTCCTTATCAATGTATATGATCACACATTGTATTCATAGTAGATGACCATTATGTACCTGAAAAAATTTATCCCACAACATCTCTAAAGGTAATGATCCCGGACTCAAGAACATGAAAGCAATCTTGGGATTTTTGGTTGGCATTGGAGGCGTGTTCAGAATGTTACTAATTACAACATGAGAAGCAATCTCTTCATCGCTTAATTGTCTAAATGCAGGTGGAAGCCAACTGGTAAATGTTTGACAACTAGAAGCCGAGAAGATATAACATGCACTAGAAGTTTGAGGTGGATATAGATAAGCAACAACTAAGAACATGCAAACCATTGACACCAATACAATAATCCACGTCGGTCCTTTTATTTGACCACGATGACGATGCTGTGGCAAAATCTGTTGCATGTCCCTCATGCCTAAACGCCACGTCTTTGATAACTTCATTTATATACTTAATCCTTCGCACTCGTTCCTCACACTCAGCTAGAAGTTTCTTACCTCGCCAATCAAATACACCAAAACGATACACACAGTTGTAATAAGATCCCCTTTTCAACAACGAGCACCAAGCTCCAATGTATAAAGAACCACCCCACCAAGTGACCTCAAATTCAAGAATTATCCAAACCTAAAAACAAAAGCAAGGCATTACGTCAATATCAAATCCACCCGATCCGAATGCTAAATCATACCAAATTAAACACTAAGCCAAAGATCAATCGCATAATCAAAAAGAATCTTAATTCTTGATCTGGCAAAACAAGAATCAGTCGCAAATCCTTTGATCTCAAAGATCAAGCATAAATCAAGCACCATTCTTAGCTAGCAATGGTTTCGACTCTCGAGTGTTATATTCTCAACCTAAACTACTCAATAAGGCATATACCCTAAGATCCCTTAAAAAACATAAAACAGAATCAGGAGATACTTCATACTTGAAGCAACAGGAACCTTAAAAAACCAGCAATACAACAACATTAAAAACATAAAAAAAGTCAAACCTAGCAATCTAAGTCAACGCCAACATTAACACAAAACATTCATGACCACATTCAAATCCCTAATTGCAACACACAACTCACATGTCTTATAACACGACCAATGACCCATAAAAAAACAGCCATTTTAGCATTATAAAAATTTGTACTAATACTCCAATAAAATAGGAAAACAATCAAAACCCAGAAGCATAAATACCTGATTAAATCACTTAAATCGTTAAAAAAAGATTCAAGATCTGAAAAAGGGTTATCTTTAAATCCAACAAAGATGAGTTTATGTGTGTGTGTTTTATGAATGTGTGTGAGTTTATATAGTATAAGATGATTTTTGAATCAAGTTGAGGTGATGGGGTTAAGTCTTGTTTAGACTATATGATTGCTGCTGCTAGCCGGCAGGCAATTTATGGAACATATACGACTACTTTGTGTTGTGTTTTATTTGTATCTATTACTTTTAAAAACATGTTTATTATTTAAAAAATATCTTTTTTCTTTCAAAATTATTCTTCACATTTATATTTTAATTCGTTTATAATTATAATTACTAATTAGCGTTCACTTTGTAATTAATTAGCGTTCACTTTGCATAAGTGAACAATTATTATGAGACGAGTGTGATTATTACGTAATTTTATATTATAAAGTATTTGAAATTTTTATAAGAAATTTTTGAAAAGTTGAAATTTTAAATTTTTTACAAAGCAAGTTGTTAGATATTTTTTTTGAATTTATCATCACCTTAAGTAACAACTTGTTGTAAAAAAAAATTGTAACACTTATTAAAATAATATATTTAATTTTAAATTAAATATTATTTATTTATTTATTATTTTTATAATTTAAATTTGACATATTTTCTAAGATTTTGTGGTTTTTAATTTAATATTTATTTTGATAAATTTCATTGATTGTTAAAAAGAATTCTTCGAAAGTTTATTTTAATTTAATTTTTTGTACCACTTTAAATTAGTGTGAATATTAACTTGATGGGCAAATAGCATAAAAGGGTACCCATCTTATGCTTAAATTCAATTAAAGGTATTCATCTTTTTTTTTCTCAATTTAAGGTATCGATCTTTTTTTTGTTGCAATATTGGGTAATTAACAAATTTCAAGGTTATATATTGACGATCGTTTACTTTATTATAGCATCGCTAGTCCTTTGTATTAGCGATACTTTAAACTAAACTCAAAAACCATTTTTTTTTACAGTTTTCGACAATTTTCGTCCGTTTTCTATTTTTTCCGTTTGATTTTTATCGTTTTTGTTCGCTTTCTATATCGTTTCGCCCGTTCTTACAGTGTTTGTCAGTCTTTCACCGTTTCTGACCGTGTTTGTCCATTTTTGAACCGTTCTGTTTTCGGCCCCTTCTGGCCTTTCTCGTCCGCTTTTACAATTTTCGACCATTTCCGACTGATTTTTACGTTTATGAGTGTTCTTCACCGTTTTTGATAATTTTCATGTTTTTTTACCGTTTTTTTCCTCTTTAGATTGTTTCCGTCTTTTGTTTATCGTTTCTGACTGCACTGACTCATTTTTTTTATTGTTTTCATTCGTTAAAAAATAGGAAAAAAAATAGTCTAAAACGGTAAAAGAATGGTTGAAACGGTTTTAAAAAGAATGAGAACAGTAAAAAAGGACGAAACGGTTGGAAGTAGTAAAAACCGAACAAAACGGTCGCAAGCAATCGAAAACAATTAAAAAAAAACTGACGAAATTGTAAAAAATGACGAAATTGTAAAAGATGACCAGAAATGGTAAAAAAAATGAAAAAAAGGTAAAAACTATGCGAAAAGGGTAGAAAAGAACAAAAACCGTAAAAAGCGGGTTTGAAGTTAATTACAAAGGTTCGTTAGTATAAAGGACTAACGACGCAATAATACAGTAAACGTTCGTTATTATATAACTCTCAAACTTCTTAATTGTCCAACATTGCAAGAAGAATAAAGATTGATATCTTAAATTGAGAAAAAAATAAGATGAGTACCTTTAATTGAATTTGAGCTTAAGATGGATACCTTTTTATGCAATTTACCCTAACTTGATATATAAGATAGTTACATTTATTTGTTTCAAAAGAATCATTAAATACCGTCATTGTATTATGCGAGTATCATACGAGTAATAATTAATGTATTAATGTTTTGACTAATTATAATGTGTGCTAAGTCATATGGATGACTTGTCAATTTTCAAGGTGTCAAACTTTGTGTTCTAATTTAGTTTTGGTTTATGGACTCAAGTTGTAAGTGGTGCAAATTGGATACGAATGATTCTTTAGAGATGTGGATGTTGAAATAGTCTATTTTTAGGTTATGTGTTTCTAGATTTTCAACTACCTTGGAAGTTTGATACTACAAGTTTTGAGTGTCAAAGAAGCACGACTCTAAACTAACTTTTGTTAATATATCGATGTGATGTGTATTTGCGCTTTCGGGTAGAGACGTAAAGGAATCTATACGAGGATGTTGATTTGTGGTTATTTTTAGGTTTAGCCTGTTATCGGTTGAAGAATAATTTTTTTTCATCATGCTTCAATTTATTTGGAATTAGATATTTAGATTTTATTTTATCATATTAAAGTTTATCGGGGTATTTTTAGAGGCAAAAGTCTACATTTGAATGACCTATTTTAAGTTTTGAGAAACTTTTAGCGATGTTAATCATCTCCACCTCAACCACGTATAAGTGAGTTACTTTTGCACAAAAGTTTTTGATTTGAAAAACTTTTATTTGCTAAGGTTTACCATAAGAGAAATAATTTATACATTCAAAAAAAATTAATTGAAACATTGTAAATTTTTAATACAATTATGTAATGCAAAAATAAAAGTTTCTCAATCAAAATTTTGAATACACAAGTCGCTTCCTTTACAATACATACGCCTAGCTATAGAACGAATGATTCGTACATATTGCTCTTTATAAGTGTCACATCATATGTGTTGATTTAAAATCTAAAATTTCAAAATCTTTTTTTAAGTTCAATATATATTTGAAAATTTTTGAAAACAAAGAACCTCTTCAACACGGATTGAAGTTCCAAGAGAAGAAACAACATAAATATCCCTTGAACTTCAAGAAAAGAAACACTTGACTTTTAATGTGTATTCCCGTAAAGTATCGCAAATTAATACTAGAAAATAAAATATTTTTAACTCTAGTATTTGCCAAACGTTCATAAGTACTGTAATTATCATGTCTACCAGTCAAAACAAATAGAAGACAATAATTATATATGATAAAATTAGTTGTAAGTTATAAACTGTTAACATGTAAGTTGTAAGCTATTTATTAGAAAAGTGTTAACATAAGTTATATATTTTTTAATAAAAATGTTTTGGATATTAATTATTTACTGTAAAATTAAGATATAAAATAACCTAAAATGATATTAAATAAACTATAATATGATTGAAAGGTATATCAGTAATTTATAGTTTTGATAGCTTTTGACAGTTTAAAAAACTCTATAAATCAGTTTTTTATTCAAAAGTTACTTGTTTAAAATAAAAAACTAACAACTCCAAAAAATTGTGAGTTGTGGTTGTGAGCAGTAGCTGTGATTTTTAATTAAAACGTTTTGGGGTATGTATGGTAAAAATAGCGGTATCAGTGAGCATAGCAGTGAGCAGGAGCTGTGAGTTGTGGTTGTGAGCAGTAGCTGTGATTTTTAATAAAAACGTTTGATAACGTAGTTATAATTATAATGTGTAAAACAACTCTTTAATGCTTAAAGCTGTTAAATGTTATTTCAAAAATCATTTGAAAATGAACATTCAGAAAAAATTGACACCGCTCTTAAATGTCAACCAAACGAACATTAAAATTTATAACGCTCAATATTCAAAGTTTGCCGCTCCTAAATGCTCTTAAAAACTTTTTACCAAGCACACCCTTAAATTCATATCTACTACGGAGTAGTAATTAAATTTGGGAGATGTAAAGGCCAAGAGTGACGGGCGTCTGTTCACTAAAAGTCGATTTCATCATCATAAATTCATATAAGGACTTTGTTCGCACAAAAAAAGAATTGCCATGCTTCCAAAAATGTGAGCGTTTAAAAATTGCCATGCTCCCCAAAGGCCCAAAAGCAGGAAAACGTTTCATATCTTTCTATTTTGGATGGTTAAACTGCAAAGTTCTTAAACCACTCACGGGTTGTTTGTTTAAACATGTTTTGAGCCAAGGAGAACCAAGACAAATATGGTCAGGTGATAGACACAAGTTTTTTTAGACATGGTGCGAGTAACCAAAATGTAAGTTTTTTTTTTTAAAGTAATGATATTTAGAGCAAGGGGAGCGGTGGTGCCGAAGCTGGCTGTTAGCCTTTTGGCGCCAGCCCTCCGTTGGCGCACTGTACCACCCCTCGCGCTAACAGGTCTCGCGCCAACAGCAACAGCCAGCGCCAAGAGTTTTTCAGATTTTTTTTTTTTTTTTTTTTAGTTATAAAGTGGGGTATTTGTGGGCCCAGTATACCCCTTTGGCACCACTTTTTCTCGTGCCAACAACTTCCCTCTAAATGTGGTGCCAACGAGTTTCTGGTGCCAAAGCCCCAAAATCCTACGTGGCGGCTTTGGCACCAACTTCTCGTGCCAACGACTCCCAGCTCTCTTAGAACTATAACACATGGTTAGAACTAACGACACGGTTAGCTGTTAAATGACGATAAACACCACTGGCTGACAAAACTTACGACGCACTGTACCTGCTTTGGTGTCAAAAGGGCTTGTGCCGTATTCCCCAGCCCACAAAAGCTGACGTTTTTTTATTTTATTTTATTTTATATAATAAAGTAGAGTATATATGTGGATCTTTTATTTCACTTTTTACCCAATACATGCTTAATGCATATATCACTTGTGCAATTATGTTATGCATTTTCTCTTTCTAAATATGCATCAATCATTTGTTTAAGATTAAAGTGCAAAAATCATCCATTTGGTATGTTAAAAGTTTGAATTATATCTCTCGTTAATATTTTGCGCAACATATGTATTTGTATTTGTAAAGTGATACATTATACATCCCTGAGAACGGATGATGAAAATAGTTTTCAGTTAAAATTGTTTGTCAACTTAGAGGTGTATTAGTCCTTTATATAACCTAGGAATGATTTTTTTATTAACTTTAAAAAAACGGAAAATTAGTTTTTTTTTAATTCGAAAAAGTTTTTTTTTGCAAAATTTTGAAAAAATACTTTTTATAAAAGAATCGAAAATAGTTTTTTTTTTCGAAGAAGTAATTTTTTTCGAAAAAGTATTTTTTTTAAGGAAACTACAAAAATGTTTTTTTCTCAAAAAATTCAAAAAAAAACTTTTTAAATAAAATTTTTTGAAAATTGTCTTTTTTTTCAAAAAAAATTTGGAAAAAAATTTTTGTTTTCGAAAAAAATTTCTAAAAAAGTTTTTTTATAAAAAAATTCGAAATTTATTTTTTATTTAAATAATTCTAGAAAAGAATAAAATATTTTATAAAATTATCGACTTTTAGAAAGTTTTAACTTTTTCGGGGCGAAGAAATTTTTATCTCAAAGAAAGTAAATATTAAAACCAAAATTCTTAAAAATAATTTATAAAAAGATATTTTTAAAAATTACTTTTTTGAAAATAAAAAGCTATTTTCAAATTCTTTTGAAAAAAAAAATCTATTTTCAAATTGTTTTTGAAAAAAAAAATGTTTTCAAATTTTTTTTGAAAAAAACAACTTTTTCAAAAAAAATTGAAAAAGAATTTGAACACAAAAATTTCGAAATTAAAAAAAAAATACTTTTTTCAATTTTTTTTTAAAGTTAAATGCAAAAATCTTCTCCAACTTGTAAAAATACTAAACACTTTTAAAATGACAAACAGTTTTAACCGTTTACTAAAAACAATTTGCATCATTCGTCCTTAGGGATGTATTGTGCACCACTTTACAAGCACAATGATGTATGTTGCGCGAGGTATTAACTAGGGATATAATTCAAACTTTTGACAAACCATATAGATGATTTTTGCACTTTACTCTTTATTTTAAGAGGAATGATACACCCACGAAAAACTTAAGTATGATTGGTTAAGGGTATTAGGGGGTAAGAAATGAAAAAGGTAATGATTAATGGTGCTTGTTTAAGGGATATATAATTAATCATTACCCACTAATGGGTAATGAACCATTCTCTTATAAATTAGAGGTAATGGATTCAAGGTAATAAATTGACATATGTATATGTGTGTCTCCATCTACCACCACCACCATCACGGATCACCACCATTATCGCTACCACCACCATTCCAATGTCACCACCACTCTCCGACACCACTACCACTAACCACCACCATTGTCGATACAACCACCCTCTCATCCTTAACGGCTACTGATGGCGTCACCGCTACTACCACCACACCACCACCTCTACTGATTCTGCCACTACACTCTATCACCATCATTAACGACTACCGATGGCGTCACTGTCACAACCACCACACCGCTGATCATCTGTCACAACCTCCACATCTCGTTGCCATCTATATCAACTACCACAACCGCTTATTGCAACCACCATTCGTCAATAACCACGCCATTACAGCCACCTCCACCTCTAATCGCCACCTCTGGCGACTACCACAAGTCCGAAATCGTCTCTTGCAATGGTCGTCGTTCTCAACCACCACTAAGTGCCACTAATTTTATTAATTGCTTCATCTACCAACATCGTTATCGTCACGACCACTTACTATCAACCTAAGAGTTGTTGCCACCATCTCCTATCACCACCACAAATTATATTAATCAAGCACTAATAATGGTAATGATAATACTAAGGAATGCTCATTGCATTCTTTTGTATTCTCTTACTTTTACCCATTCTCATTCCCCTTAATTTTACCAAACATCTCCTTACAAAATTATTTTAACAATTTGTCAACTAAATATAAAAGATAATAAAGTAAAAATAGAGATTATAAACCCTTCCGTCTTTTGTGATTTTAGCAATTCTTTTATTTTAATCAATCAATCACATCATTAAAAACAATTAACATTGCGTAGCAAAATTTCACCAGTGTCTTGTGACATCGCGAATCCCTCTAATCCTGTCAGTGTTCTAAAGCTTATATATTTTGTCTTATATTTAATGAGACCAAGTTATTTTACTTATTTTGAAGCTTATGAACTTATAAAAATTCATTTTGTCTACAGACAAAAAAATACACAGTTTTAGAAAAACATCACTTTTCAGCTTTCTCTCTCTTACTTTCTACAAAATGACAGTTTTACCCTTAATCAATTAATTTTATATTACTTTATTGTTTGTAATAATAACCTCAAGTGAGGGTAATATGGTATACTCAAACAAAATTCTCTATCTAATTTTGAAAGTTTTAAAAATGGACAATAGTTTTGGGACAACCCAAAATAGAATAGTGGACAATAATATTGGGACGGAGGTAGTATACCAAAATCTTAATAAGCTAAAAAAAATCACAAAACTGAAGTTAAGGAATAAAAAAACACCAATACAAACATCTGCCCCCTTTATCACAAGATCATGAGTGGCTAAGAATGGTTTGTTGGCCTAGGTTGACCAGATCAATTCTGGATCAAATCCTTATTATGAGTTATAGTAGTAACAACTTGTGTTATTAATCCAAATAACATAAAAATATTAATGGGGGAAATAATGCACCCACTTGCCAACCATTAAAATGAAATGAGATTTATGTAAATGCCTGTGCAAGTCATGTGCTCGATAAGTAGTTGCCAAGAAATGAAATTTGTCCCATACACCTATAATCATTATACCTTTTCTCTTATGATATGTTTCCAAAATACATACTTAATTCTTTAACAAACCTATCAAAAAAAAAATCAGTAGTTCTAGTTGCGACTTTCATGCTTTTCTAACCGAATCGAAATTGTATCGATTTTCAGTATTCGAATCTTATTCTGCACGGTATCTAGACTACAAAATATGATGAAAAAAATCGGTATCACAAATTCGGTACGAGACTCATACAAAATCAGAAAATTCTTGAAAAAATGGAAAAAACCCAATTTTCTGGTACCGATACCGATATTTGAATCTCGTCTGATAAAATACTGATACCACTAGTTTATATACGGAAAAAATGGTATCACTAATTCAATACAAAATCAATACCGTCCTCATCTAGTTTTAAGTATGAAATAATCAAATACATACTTGTTATTAAGTACTATGAAATTAATATATAGCTAACAACAAGGTAATTTATAAGATGTTTGTGTGGATGTTTTTCCCATGTTGGTACACTGTTTAATGTTACGCACTTGTGTTGTTTTCGCTCGTGATACATATACATGATGCATATATGTTACGTAGTATTATCAACTATACTTATCAAGTGCCAAACAAAATTAGGAGATTCCTTTGTCTATATATTTATAATTGCCTATGACTGGCATCCATGTTAGGAACAATGATAGTCATGGTGAAAGGAAACACTGGATTTATAATATTGTTAAAAATATACAGTATATCGCATTTACGATAATAAAAAATTGACTATACAAGTTCAATTCATATATCCTTTTTGTAGACCGGGTTTGGATTTGGTGGATCCAGCATTTTGAGTTATGTGTAGCATAAAATGATCGTCACCTACTCACCTTGGAGGCCCAACCAGTAGCACAACTCCAAAGCAAATTTGATAGTATTTCTTAGTTATGGCTTTTCTACGTAATAACAAATGAGATCTTTTAAAGAGATATAAGATTATAAGATAATATGTTGGATTTTGTGTGTATGATGATTACAAAATTAATGGAAACGCTATAAGTTTACTTGATGGCGTATAGTATTCACTCGAGTCGAGTTTCACCGGCAGCGGAGAATAACAAAAAAAAATTTTTATCTAACCTGCTTTGATAGGATATTATTTTAATGACCCTTTAACTTAATCATCCAACCCATTCATACTATCAAAGTTCGACCCGCGGGGTTTGGGTTCTATAACCGCGGTCGGCCCAATAAGCCCGACATGGACGCAAGTTGTACACGATTTGTCGTGAGATATTGGAGGTCGCACACGGTTATTGATGAGCAAATGATAATCCAGATAAGGATGAGATTTGCTTGATTATAGAAAAATATATGTTTACCTTTGTTACGAATAAGATAAATATGAATTCCGAAGATCTTGGACATTACTTGGGCCGAAAGAATAGGTAACTCTAAGGGATTCTTTGGGTATAAAATGAACCTTTTTAGTATCCAAAAAAGTACGCTTACTAAACTCTAATCACAATAAACTCTAAACGTATACGCGTATACTTACTCCCACACCAGAGTCTAATCGTGGGATCCACTCTCACGATAAGGTTAACGGTGCTACTTTCTTTGTGCATGAGCCCTCAACAAATTCACTTGGAGCAAGAGCCGGAGACTACTACACCTAAATTGTGGGCAATTCGGGCCGCTAGAGATACAACCCAAGTTTTGTATCGACAAGTTGGCGTCATCCGTAGGACCCTACACTGATAACGATTCTCAATTATGAGCAAACACATGGAATCAACCCCATGGTCTCCATCATAAGGAACACTAGAAGAAACCCCATGCGGAGGGAAGAGAAGGCGACTTGGTCAATACTTATGTTGTCCAAAATTTTGCCAACATGTATTATTATGAACTCCTCCCATCATAGCGGAAAAAATGCACCAAGAAAAGCGCGAGGACGTTAAGACCCGACTTAACTTTGGGACTGGCTTCGCCAAGAGCCATCGAACGACCAAGACATCCCTATACTCACAGCCAGGCACCTCACGCAAGGGATCCCGTGATCGTGAAGAGAAACCGAAAGTATATAACGTTTACGACTCCAAGCCCATCATCGCTTGAAGAAAACTAGAGTTCACAATCGCTTGGAACAACCTAAAAGGCATAGCCGGCAGTTTAGGTCCAGGGCCTCCGATTACTCAGAGAAATCCGAAGGACATGATCGACCAGAAAGATAGTGACGGAGTGTATTTAAAAAGCTAGGAGACTGAAGAAGAAGTCGAACACCCGATTTAGATAAATCAAGATCAACACAGAACGAGGCGCGCGACCAGTCCTACAGCCGTGACGGTTCCCGGGATAGGAGCAATTCAACCTCCAAAGCAGGTTCAGCCCAACACAAGTGTCCACAGGATATCAGTTCCCCTGCCTCCAAAAATTCTAAAAGTAGGAGTACCAAGGAAGACACTCGAAGTCTCGGTCAAAGAAACACAAATCGAGGCGTAAGGATGAAGACCTACCGCGTCCATGGAGCCGCAAAGAAACATGTCCGTTCACAACTCATATTTATGCTTTCGATTTCCAAAAAAAGACGTGGATGCAAAATAATGTAAAAACCTCTAACGGGACACGTGACCTAGAAGATCACTTAAAAAATTTTAAGCAGCAGCGAAGGTAGAGCAGTGGTTGATGTCCACGTGGTGTCACATGTTCAACTGCACCTTGGTTGGAAACGCACGGTTATGGTTCGACGACCTACCTCATAAGAGCATAGACAACTACGAAGAATTGCAGAAAACCTTCCTAGCAAACTACATGCAACAAAAGAAATATATTAGCGATATCGTGGAGATCCATAATCTCAAACAGAAGGATGGTGAGTCTATCGAGGCGTTCATGGAATGTTTCAAAACCGAAAGTAACCATGTAAAGGAAGCTTCGTAATGCATGCGGATCTCCGGATTCATGCATGGGGTGAATAGTCCGGAGCTGACAAAGGCGTCTGAACGATAAGATCCCCACTACACTCGAATAAATGATGGACATCACCACGACCTTCATAAGGGTAGAAACGGCCGTCGCGACCAAAAAGAAAGGCCAGGGAACATGGAAGCCCCAAGATATGTAAGGCGTCAATCTTTCGACCAAAAGCTTGACTCCCCTAGTCAGTCAAAGGGAGGAAAGGGATCCCATAGATTTACACCCCTGACCATGACCCGAAAGAAGATCTTGGTCACGAAATCCATAAATTTCAAAACACCACCACCAATGGTAACTCCCGGTGATAAAAGAAGAAGTAACAAGTTCTGTGACTTACAATAAAAAGGGCACACGACTGACGAATGCATACAACTTAAGAAGCATATCGAAGAGCTAGTGAGAATAGTGAAAGTTGTCACACTTGATAAAAGAAATAAAAAAAGTAAAGGACGAGCAAAAAAACAAGGAAAAATAAGACATAGAGAAGGACAAGCCTATGACGATATTCATGGTACAACAATGGAAGCGAATAACGAGGCAGAAAACAAGCCATGAATTCCCTAGGGAAAAATAAATTCCATTCCCGCCTTTGCAAGAAGACAATGGAACTGAAGGCGCACTAGTCACCAGGGTCAACATCATAGGTCATGTCGTACATCATAAGTATGTAGATGGAGGCTCCGCGACGGAGGTATTGTATAAGCATTACTTTAGCAGACTATGGCCATAAATTAAGAGCCATATTGTGTGCTAGCCACAACACCACTGACAGGATTCAATGGAGAAGTCATATGGCTAAGGGACAGTTAAGACTGCTTGTGACGATATCTAATGAAGAACATTCCACCACGGAATGGATGAACTTCATGATAGTTCCATCGTCATAACAATATAATGGGATCATAGGCAGGCAGGGGATACGGGTAATCCAAGGTGTTCCCTCTACAACACACGGTATGTTAAAATTTCCAGTTGACGGAGGTGTCGTCATGATTTATAACATTGTTTTACCACCGGTAGAGTGTGCAGTTGTATCGAAAAGACCTAAGACCGCACCAGTTCAGGACAATTTTTGGGAGGCAAATTTTAATATTGTCATCCATCTAGACATCCTAGATCAAGAAGTAACAATTGGGAGCATGTTGTCAAATAAAGGACGAAATGTCTATGTTCTCTCCTCACATACAACCTAGACATATTCGTGTGGCAACCAACAGACATGACGGGGGTCCCACAATCAATTGCGGAACACCAACTTAGCATCTGTGAAGGATACCCCTCGGTGTGACGAAATAAACGGGGTCAAGCCTATAGCGTAGCAAAGCCATCCTAGAAGAAGTGCAAAAGCTCGTTAAGGCGAGGATCATGCGAGAAGTCTACTACCACAACGGGTTGTCTAATCCAGTCATGGTCAAGAAGCATGATGGAAGCTAGAGGATGTGTGTGGACTTCACTAATTTGAACAAGGCTTGTCCGAAGGAGTGTTACCCACTCTTAGAGATTGACTGGAAGACAGAGTCGCTATGTGGATGCCCCTTTAATTGTTTATTGGCACTTACAAAGGGTACCACCAGATACAAATGGTAGAGCGGCATTAAGAAAAAACATCCTTCGAGACTAGTCAAGGTGTGTATTATTACACAAAAAAATTTCTCTCAAAAATGTTGGGGTCATTTACCAATGGCTCGTAGACAAAGCTTACAAGGTCGGTAGGAATTTGGAGGTGTATGATAACATCAAATATTTAAATGTTTTTTACCATAATATCCCTTCAGTTATGCTCGTTTATAGGACTAACAATACCAAATAGTATAAAGAAACATTTATTTGGTATTTTGCAGGTAAAAACAAGCAAGTAACAAAAAAAGTAGGAAAAAGGCGCCAAAAGTATATAATTCAAAAGACCTACGGCGTATATGGTTTATTGGTCTACGCCATAGATGATTCGGTGCCAAAAGCAAAAATTTGAATACCATACGACGTAGGTATAGCTTTGTCTATACCGTAAATGCCAAATCGGGCTAAAAATAGGAAGACGCGTAAGAAGATATTGATAAGGATGAACATTGAATAGCCTACGGCGTAGGACGATTTGCGTCTATGCCGTAAACATCAAATAAGGCTAAAGATGGAAAATAAAAGCTTGTCGGGTGAATACTTGCAAGATTTGAAGACCTACGATGTAGATGGGACAAAGCCCTACATTGTCGACGTTATTTTCAACAACATATCATAGTGTTTTGTAACAAGACCTACGGCGTAGGAGGTAAATCTACCTACGTCGTAGTTGTGACGAGTACAATAAATATAAGATAATTTTCTATCATTTTCATCATTGAAGTGTGTGTTGGTGGTCGCACAATGTTAAGAAGCATCTGATGCGCAAAGGCTTGGACACGCTGCTAATGTTAAGAAGCACTCGAAGGTAGCTTGCTTAATGCTAGGAAAAATGGCTCCTGCACTTCAATAGAAGTATGAGTTATTTTCACCTAAGCGAATGCTTGATGAGCTCAAGGATATGTTTGAGAAGCCGCAAGTTGTGGAGATCTACGACTTGGTAGATGCTTTGCACAACTGCAAACAAGCTCCTGGAAAGTTTGTAAATGCCCATTACTTGGAGATGAGGGGTTATATGGAACAGCTCATTGCACTAGGACAACCCTATGATCATAATATGGCTATAAACTTGATCAATAGGTCCTTTAACAAAGACTTCAATGATTTTGTTAGAAACTATAATATGCATTGCACGGGGAAGACAATTAATGATTTGCATGCAATGCTCATTGACTATGAAAATGGGTTGAAAGACAAGGCATCTACCGCTACGCCTTCTGTACTAACCATACAAAAGGGTAGAGTGAGTAAGCCAAAACCGCAAGCGAATAAGAAGAAAGGCAAAGGCAAGGGTGATAAGGGCAAACAAGTTGCGACTTATTCAAAACCTAAACAGAACTTTGTTAAGAAGAATAGATCTCAGAAGGATGAGACTTGTCACCATTTCAAGGCAAGTGGTCACTAGAAGAGGAATTGCCCTCTTTACCTCGAAGAATTACGAGAAATAAAGAAGAAGTCTGAGCAGAGCGTTGCAACTTCAGGTACTTTATTTATGATTGAATTTTCAATTTAAGATACAAATTAAATTCCTAGGTATATGATACGGGATGCGGTATTAACATTTGTAATACACTGCAGGGGTTTAATCTAGAAAGGAAGCTTTCCTATGGGGAACAATTTTTGCAAGTGGACAATGGCGCACAAGCAGCGGTTGAAGCTATAGGAACATTTAATCTAGTTTTACCTTCGGGTTTAGTACTGATTTTAAATGATTGTCATTATGCACCTACAATTGTTAGGGGTGTTATTTCCTTTTCTTGTTTGTTAAATAATGGATTGATTCACACGATTGATAATAATGGAATTTCTGTTTGGAAAAATGGTATTTTCTATTTTAATGCAATTTTTGTGAATGGTGTATTTGAAATAGACATGCATGATAATGAATCCAAGAACAATAAATCAGTCTTTAGCATGAGTAAGAAGAGAAAGTTTGACAAGAACTCTTCTTATCTTTGGCATTGTAGACTTGCCCATATTGGGAAGACTCGTATACAAAAGCTTCAACGTGAAGGTCTTTTGGAAAATATCAATGATGAATCATTTGATAAATGTGAGTCTTGTATATTTAGAAAGATGACCAAGAAATCTTTTAATAGTAATATTGAAAGAGCTACTGATCTACTTGGACTAATACATACTGATGTGTGTAAACCACTTAGACATACGTCAAGGAAAGGTGCTAGCTACTTCTTAACATTTACGGATGATTATAGGCGTTATGGTTATGTTTATTTACTTAAGCATAAACATGAGGTATTTGAAACATTCAAAGTGTTTAAATCAGAAGTAGAACTGTAATTAAGGAAGAAGATTAAAGCTCTTTGTTCTGATATAGGTGGTGAATATTAAGTCAAGAGTTTATAGATTATCTAGGTGAGAATGGAATTGTTCAATATCTTACTTCTCCCTATACTCCACAACAAAATGGTGTATCCGAAAGGAGAAATCGTACATTATTGGATATGGTGCGATCTATGTTTAATCTTACAACTTTACATTTATCCTTTTTGGATTATGCTTTAGAGTCTGTTGTTCGCATTTTAATTATGGTTCCCACAAAGAAGGTCAATAAGACACCATATGAACGATGGCATGGAAAGAAGCCATATTTGTCTTATTTAAAGGTCTGGGTTTGCGAGGTGTATGTGAAACGTGACTCGGGTGACAAACTCCAACAACGATCTGTGAAATGTATCTTTGTAGGATACCCTAAGGAAACTATGAGTTACTACTTTTATTATCTACCTGAGAACAGAGTGATTGTTGCTAGGTATGGAGACTTCCTTAAATTTGATCTTGTAAATCAAGAATTCAGTGGGAGAAATTATGATCTAGAAGAGAGTCATATAGATACATTACCTTTTGAAAACACTAGCGATGTAATTCCTGTAGAACCAGAAAGTCTGGTGGTTCCACCGGAATTAGTTCCTCTGCGTAGATCTGCAAGGATTAAAAACACAAATAGCAATATGTGTCTTAACATAGAGGATAATGATGAGTTAGGGGATCTTGGTGAAACCCGCTAATTATAAATCCGCCATACTTGATCCTGAGAAGGATAAGTGGATGGTCGCTATGGATGAGGAAATGAAATCCATGAAAGTAAATAATGTTTGGATTCTTGTAGAACCATCAGAAAATGCTAAAGTAGTGAGAAATAAGTGGATATACAAGAAGAAAACCGACATGGACGGAAAAGTACAATCCTATAAAGCTCGTTTAGTAGCTAAAGGTTTTACTCAAACTTTTGGCATAGACTACGAGGAAACATTTTCTCTTGTAGCAGACTTAAGGGCTATTAGGATTCTCATAGCTATAGCAGCATACTATGATTATGAGATATGGCAAATGGATGTTAAAAGCCTTCTTAAACGGTCGCTTAGATGAAGAAATCTATATGCAACAACCAGAAGGGTATGTTGATCCTGAGAATCCAGGACATGTGTGCAAACTTCAAAGGTCCATTTATGGTTTGAAGCAAGCATCACGTCAATGGAATAAAAGATTTGATGAAGAAATCAAAAAGTTTGGATTTATTCAGAATCGTGATGAGCCATGTGTATATCGCAAAGCTAGCGGAAGTGATGTAGTATTCCTAGTCCTATATGTTGATGACATATTAATCATGGGAAGTAACATCCCAAGACATAAAGCTGTTAAGGATTATCTTGGTAAATGTTTTTCTGTGAAGGATTTAAGAGAAGCTGCATACATTTTGGGAATTAAGATCTATCGAGATAGGAAAAGATGGTTAATTGGTTTATGTCAAGATGCTTAT
Source organism: Glebionis coronaria (assembly GCA_025667525.1). NCBI lineage: Eukaryota > Viridiplantae > Streptophyta > Magnoliopsida > Asterales > Asteraceae > Glebionis > Glebionis coronaria. The sequence goes on from CM046876.1 coordinate 454,197,602, forward strand.
ATAGATAAGATTTTAAAGAAGTATAATATGAATAATTCCAAGAAAGGTTTTCAACCTATGGAAGTTAAGCATAATCTGAGTCATGAGATGGATGCATCAACTATTTAAGAGGAGGCATACATGCAGAAGGTGCCTTACGCTTCAGCTGTAGGATCTATAATATATGTTGTTAGATGCACAAGGCCTGACGTGACGTTTGCTCAGAACTTGGTCAGTAGATACCAACAGAATCCAGGGAAGCTCCACTGGACTGTTGTTAAACATATTCTAAAGTATTTGAGGAGTACGAAAGATATGTTCTTGGTATATGGAGGGAAACCAGACACGGAACTGAATGTGACAGGTTTCTGGGATGCGTCTTGGAAATGTGATAAAAACGATACGAAGTCTCAGACGGGTTACGTTTTTGTTACAATGGAGGAGCAATTGACTGGAAGAGCAAGAAACAGATAATATCAAGATTTTGCTAGGTTGAAAGTTCGTTTCTCGGTATCTTCTCGAATTGATTTCCGGTTAATTGTGTGAGATTAGTTGTTCTTGGTGAAACAAATATTTTTGGTTTTGGAAAATAAATGAGCAAGATTTAATAATAAATGACGAGAAATTAAAACAAGTTAAAATGTAAACGGTGCGATATTTAAAACTTTAAAAGTAAATGACGAAAAATGAAAGGACGTAAATTAAAACTTAACATAAAGTAAATGATGCAAATAAAAACTTAAACTAAAAGAAAAGTGAATAAAAATTAAAATAAATAAAAAGGCGGGAAGAATCAAACTTGAAATTAAAAGAAGAAAACTTAAAAATAAAAAACAGAAAGAACCTTGATTCGGAAGTTTAAAACTTCCGAATGAACAGGCTTGATCCGGAACTTTTAATGTTCCGGATGAAGCTTGCTTCATTCGGAACTTTTGACTTCCGGATGAAGCTTCCTTCATTCGGAACTTTTGGACTTCCGGATGAAGGAGTATTCATTCGGAACTTTTGACTTCCGGATGAAGCTTGCTTCATTCGGAACTTTTAAACTTCCGGATGAAGCTTCCTTCATTCGGAACTTTTAACTTCCGAATGAAGCACTTGATCCGGAACTTTATAGACTTCCGAATGAAGGACTCTTGATCCGGAACTTCTGGGAATAAGAACAGTAACTTCAGAAACTAACAACCCGAAGAACAGGGGAATATACAGTAACACGATTTCATCCACAAATTAATCAAAATCAAACGAAAGATTAAACCAAAACAACCAATAAGCATCAACTAACAATAATCAATCAAAACAAATCATCAAAACTAACAAACATAACCAAATCAATCAAAACCCACTTGATCAAAATCATAAAAACTCAAGAACATGAACAATGATGAATAAGAACAAATCAAACAAGAAAGGAAGAAGATGATAAATGAAAAGCTTAATTAAAAAGTAAGGATTCAATAACAAAAGCTTAAACACAAATTAATCTAGAGAGAGAAAGCAATAGTTTTGAGAGAGAAACTACCTACTCCTAATCTAATCCTAAAAACTAAAACTAACCAACCCTCTCACATGTTGTGAGGGTGGTATTTATAGGAGAGGGGAGTGGTTAGTGGCTTCCTCTTTCTTTCATTCTTTCTTGGTCCTCAGTCTTTCAGTCTTCTTAAATTCGACTTTTCAGACTTCGTCTCGGGATTTCTTTGAACTCGTTTTGTAATTTCTTCATAATTTAGACTTGAGTTCTTCGGATTTTAGTAAACTTCCGTCTTTTGACTTTTTCTTCGATAAATCTTCAGAATTGGTCTTGGACTTCCGTTCTTTTTCCACTCTTGATCTTTCGACTTCATCTTTCGTCTTTTTCTTCGATAAAAGCCCGTGAAAGACCGTTTTTTCCTCCCTTTTCACATTCTGACCCTAAAACACAATAAAAACACAAACCACGCATAATCCCGCCATTTACGACATAAAATATACATTTAGGTCCTGTTTTAATGTAATTAAGTGGTAGAAAAGATGGGTGTTTTCACACCTATCAAATCCCCTACACTTAACCATTGCAATGCCCTCATGCAATGCTTAGCAATAAAGCAAGGTATACACTTTCCATCATAATCAACCTACCTTGGCCTTTATTAAACAACTAAGGAAAATCAAAAAGATAGAAAATAACAAGATGCAACAAGGAAGAAACATGTAAAGAAATCTAAGACTTACATTAGGGCTTGTGTGTCATGAATGTTTATCACCCTCAAGTTTCACGTTCCCCATGCCAAGCTTAAAAACAAGATCATTGTTAGTACAAGTTAGCATAACAAACATTTACTCATGCGGTTCAATTAATCACTTAAACTCCCTTATTCCTATGGGTATCTCTTATGTTTTATTGATGTCTTGAATGATCACGAGGATGCATTGTTGACTTATTTCGATAATTTATTTAAGCTGAAAGCAAAGTAGGACGATTTGATCAATAGTTAGCTAAAGGACAAAATCTCTTAAAACTGCTTCTCGGGATATCAAAAAGTTCATATCTTGGCATAACTCGGTTCACGATTTGAGACCTTTCTCGGGCCGATATTTGGCATGTACTTCATACTTCATATCTTGAGAGACGTGCTTGAGATAATGGTCTTCTCATCGTTAATAGAGTTTCTTCACTTGGAGACTTTTGAGGGGTACTCCAACTTTGTTGACCACGACTTCATGATTATTTCTTCAATCTCTATTTGGGATTTTAAGATACAACGATCCGCCTCCTTTTCGGACTTGGATCTATTTATCCTCATACCTTGTTAGGGTCTTTTCGGATAGACTTCTCCATGATCTTTATGGGAGTTGATTGCTTTTCTTCGTGAGTCTTGATCCTTCATATCGATTTTGGGAATAATGCTTTTCACATCACCTTGGATCTTTAGCAATAAAATGGAATCCTCATGCCTTGTTAGGGCCTTTTCGGACTCGCCAATCTTCGCGCCCCGCTTCATAAGTTATGCCTTGGCTATGAACTCTTATCATTACCGAGCAACTTTTAAACGATCTTGGGCTAGAAGCTAAGTAACTTTTCAAATCGTACGACCTTACTTATTGCAGATAATTTATTAGCAAGTGATGGGAGAAAAAGATCATAATTAACTCACATAAGTTAATGAGAGAATACCAAACCTGTAACCAACTCTATCATTTCTCGTTTTCCACAATTTAAAATCTCAAGGAATGAGACTCGTGGATGCTTAGCCTAATAAACCAATTAAGGTCTACATGGTTAAGGATACTAGCTAGAGTGAACTTGGATAAGTAAACTCGGGTTGAGTCAAAAAAATTCACAACAGGCCTAATATATCTAAGATAACTAAACTTGTTAAAACCATTTTATTAAAATAAGAGAAAAATAGCAAAAATAATGGGAACTACAACTAGGCCAAAATAGATTAAAAATTTTGAAAAATGTCGAAAAATTGATTTTCCGGTTAAAATAAGGGCAAATACAAGGAAAAGACCACTTAACTTCGATAGAAGTCCCCCCTACACTTAATATAAACATTGTCCTCAATGTTTAAGCATGTGGGAGTAAACTACCCTACACTTAGGACATTGTGCACGTTGTTTAAATCTCGCTAAGGAAGAGACAACTAAAGAGATTCCTATTTGAATATTGAGAAATATAAAAATAAAGAATAGAAAAGAGTTTAGGATAGAACTGGGAAGAAGGGAACACGGAATCACGGTTCGTCAAAAGTTATCAAGAGTGTGTCTTTGAAGCTCTAATCCTTGCACATGATAAGAAAGAGAACAAGAAACACCAACGGGGCTCCCCCCTACACTTATGGTGAAATAAGATAGATAATTGGGTTGCCTCCCAAAAAGCGCTTGTTTTTGTTGACCGAGTCACGAGCCTGACTCGTCCCCGAATTAAATGGTCCATGGGGAAGCCTCGAATGTGATACCGGGATCAAAGACCTTGTCCTCGTTCCCGGAGGACATTAATAAAGGAGAGGCGGGGGAATAAGTCGTGAAAGGGAGAAAGGTCCGTTCAACATACGAGAAGTATGTGAAATCAAGATCCACGAGAGGTGGGGTGGGTAAAGTAAGCACATTGTCATCCCCCAAAGACAATGGATGCTGAGCACTCGGCAAAGCCGTGATGGTATCAATTATAGCATAATCAATGTCACCTCCCGGGTCAAAGCACTCATCCTTATTTCCCGGTATAAAACAAGTAGAGTAAAAGTGATACATCACCCGCTTGGGTGTGCACGTGGGAGGATGAGGTGGCAATATAATATGAGAAGTATGAGAACAATTACCTTCCACCTGCGTCCCTTTTTCAGAAGATTCACATCTTTTCACCTCTGGGATAGAAGGTGTAGTGTCATCGTGTAATAAATCCTCTAGAAAAAGTATATCTCCTTCCACATCAGAATACCCGGATATGTATTCCATGGGTGTATCAATATCAAGAAACTCATCGATCTCAGGAATGTGAAAACCATCATCACTAAGGAGTGAAGTATTTTGCTTTAGAAATTCCTCCTCGTCGAAAATAACCTCAATATCGTCATCACTCTCCTCATTATTCATAGGGCCAATAATATGCTCAGGGATATGGGTACTCGTCTGATCGTGCTGCTGTAAAAATGACTCCATACAAGTTCGCAGCGTGTGTAAAAGCTCTTTTGATTGCGCTTGAAAAGCTGTAGCAAGATAGACAATTGGTTCTTGGTAACTCATCCCGTGACGAGGTTGATGATCGAGTGAGTGCGGTGGGGGCTCAAGATTTTGAAAACCGGAATTATAGCACGGTTGTGGCTCATAGTTGTTCATCGGTGGAGAATAATTAGAAACCGGGGTTGGTTCATAATAATCCATAGGTGAAGAAAACTGAGGACACGGATTTGGCTCATAACAATTCATTGGTTGACAATAATAGGTATCGTGAGGACCCCCACAGTTGTTGCAAACCGGGTATGGAGAAAAATCAAGTGCATCTTGTGGATAGCTATTATCATTGTCAATCCCCGGCAGCGGCGCCATTTTAATATCAACATTTTGCTAGGTTGAAAGTTCGTTTCTCGGTATCTTCTCGAATTGATTTCCGGTTAATTGTGTGAGATTAGTTGTTCTTGGTGAAACAAATATTTTTGGTTTTGGAAAATAAATGAGCAAGATTTAATAATAAATGACGAGAAATTAAAACAAGTTAAAATGTAAACGGTGCGATATTTAAAACTTTAAAAGTAAATGACGAAAAATGAAGGACGTAAATTAAAACTTAACATAAAGTAAATGATGCAAATAAAAACTTAAACTAAAAGAAAAGTGAATAAAAATTCAAATAAATAAAAAGGCGGGAAGAATCAAACTTGAAATTAAAAGAAGAAAACTTAAAAATAAAAAACAGAAAGAACCTTGATTCGGAAGTTTAAAACTTCCGAATGAACAGGCTTGATCCGGAACTTTTAATGTTCCGGATGAAGCTAGCTTCATTCGGAACTTTTGACTTCCGGACGAAGCTTCCTTCATTCGGAACTTTTGGACTTCCGGATGAAGGAGTATTCATTCGGAACTTTTGACTTCCGGATGAAGCTTGCTTCATTCGGAACTTTTAAACTTCCGGATGAAGCTTCCTTCATTCGAAACTTTTAACTTCCGAATGAAGCACTTGATCCGGAACTTTATAGACTTCCGAATGAAGGACTCTTGATCCAGAACTTCTGGGAATAAGAACAGTAACTTCAGAAACTAACAACCCGAAGAACAGGGGAATATACAGTAACACGATTTCATCCACAAATTAATCAAAATCAAACGAAAGATTAAACCAAAACAACCAATAAGCATCAACTAACAATAATCAATCAAAACAAATCATCAAAACTAACAAACATAACCAAATCAATCAAAACCCACTTGATCAAAATCATAAAAACTCAAGAACATGAACAATGATGAATAAGAACAAATCAAACAAGAAAGGAAGAAGATGATAAATGAAAAGCTTAATTAAAAAGTAAGGATTCAATAACAAAAGCTTAAACACAAATTAATCTAGAGAGAGAAAGCAATAGTTTTGAGAGAGAAACTACCTACTCCTAATCTAATCCTAAAAACTAAAACTAAAACTAACCAACCCTCTCACATGTTGTGAGGGTGGTATTTATAGGAGAGGGGAGTGGTTAGTGGCTTCCTCTTTCTTTCATTCTTTCTTGGTCCTCAGTCTTTCAGTCTTTCAGTCTTCTTAAATTCGACTTTTCAGACTTCGTCTCGGGATTTCTTTGAACTCGTCTTGTAATTTCTTCATAATTTAGACTTGAGTTCTTCGGCATTTAGTAAACTTCCGTCTTTTGACTTTTTCTTCGATAAATCTTCAGAATTGGTATTGGACTTCCGTTCTTTTTCCACTCTTGATCTTTCGACTTCATCTTTCGTCTTTTTCTTCGATAAAAGCCCGTGAAAGACCGTTTTTTCCTCCCTTTTCACATTCTGACCCTAAAACACAATAAAAACACAAACCACGCATAATCCCGCCATTTACGACATAAAATATACGTTTAGGTCCTGTTTTAATGTAATTAAGTGGTAGAAAAGATGGGTGTTTTCACACCTATCAACAGACAACGATTGCAATGCATGCTACTCAATCTGAGTTCATGGCTGCTTTAGAAGTTGCAATGGAAGCTGTTTGGATTAGGAAGTTTATTGAAGATCTTGGAGTGATGCCTTCAATTAAATAACCTATAGATATGTATTGTGACAATTCTGCCGCAATAATATTTTCCAATGACCCTGGAGTCATGAAATGCGCTAGACACTTTATGCGTAGACATCACTACGTCTGAGAACAAGTTGAAGCTCGTGAAATCAAATTGATAAAAGTTCACACAGATGATAACGTAGCCGATCCTTTAACTAAGTCTTTGCCTGGACAAAAGGTAGTTAAGCATGCCAAGGCGATTAGGCTGCAACTAGCTAGCGAACTCATGCAAAAAATCTGTGATTAGTATTTGGATAAAGATGTTATGACATTATTATATAATAAAATAAATATTGGGTTTCGTTTATTTTTATTATTTAATAACTGTATCATATTTTACATGTTTTAATCCATGAATAAAATTTATGTTAAATGTATGTTGTCGATTAATAATATGGGAATATTATTAAACTAAGACAAATCAAAATAGCGATAGGGCATACTTGAAAGTATATTGATCGATTTTGGATGATACTCGATGAATCAAATATTGGACTTATCCCAACTATATGATTTTACTTTATGGATCTTTGTCATCAAGTAAAACATAAATAGTTATCCTTAGACTTGAGGTACCAGGAAACTCTTATGAATCTAGTGCATCTATGTGGAATAATCTAACGCTAAACGTAACTGGTAGCTATAAGGCTTATTTTCGGAAGTGTTGCAAAATTCATAAGTGTTGCTCGTAGTCGTAATGGGATTTATTTCCTCCAATTTCGTTTTGGAGTTTAATACAGCTGGGCCCCTCGTGGGATTAGTAAGATGTTTGTGTGGCCACATCCAAATTTGTTTTGGTAATCTTGCTGAATCTGTGAACGAGAAACATAATGGTTAATGAAAGGAATGACTGAGATCCATATCCTTATTAACGTTGTATTAGAAATAAAAGGATAATAATAACGATGAAAAATCGTTAAAAGGTTTTGTTCAGAAAACCTTACTCGAGTTGTACTAGAGCCATTGTTATGTGTAACTAGACGCTAGTCAATGTAATCACGATATTCGGAATATGTCCAAGTGGGAGCTGTAAGTTTATGGACTTATAGTCGTGTGATAGGATCGAACTCGAGATTACGGGATTGCACACAATATGTAGAGACTTAATTTAATTAATAAATATATTTATTGTATTTATTAATTTATTTAATAAATATATATTTATTAAATTAAACCGAGCAAGTAACTATATAACTTTAACGATCGTTAATTAATTAATAGTTAAGTATTAACGAGCGTTAAATAAATATATAGTAAGTAAACAAAAGGAAAGAAGTTTGGAAGATTCCAGAACACCCTATAGGGGTGTTTTGGTCGGTCGGTTAAGGAGGAAAAAGAAAGGGGGAAAACATTCATTTTATTTGTTTTTGGATACAAGGTTAGGCCTATATAAACAAATCCTTCCCCTCATAATTCACATCACAAATAATCTTTCTACCCTTCTTCTCACTTGGTTCGATCGCAAGGGTAAACCCACAAAGGGTTTTGGTTGGTTTTCTTGGTTGATCGATTTACTTACAATCTAGTCCTAGCCCCTCTCTAGGGTTGTTGGATAGATTATTTACAAGCGTTGTAGCTTGGTTTTCACATGCTAGAATCACGGTTAGCTCGTTGTATTACGTGTGTACAAGATCGTAATATAGTCTTACTTTAGACTATATCTTGGTGTATTACGGTATAAACTCGAATTGGTGATTCACTCTTTGTCTTGTGGATTTGCTTTAGCATAAAGGTATATAACCCTAATTCGATTAATTATAATTGTGTTATTATTATGATATTGTTAAATTGCTTCCGCCATATGTGCTTTGATCTCGTTTAGGGTTTTATAAATTGTTATGATATTAATAAACCTTCAAGAACGAGGTAGACATTTGTTGTATTGCCGCTAAGAGAGGGTGCAAGGAGGACGTAGTTGAAACTGCTAAGGATGTTGTACGGACGCTTTGGGTTTACGTTTATACATTTGGCTTCGCCAAATCACTAGCGGTTTTCATGGATTCAATGAACCGAGTGTGCATGACCGTATATAAACGAGTTGTTATCGGGATTATCGGCGACACCTTGACCTACTCAAAGTCTAAGGAAGAGTGTGAGGCGAATTATGAGTTGGTTTTGGAGATGTTTAGGAAAGGGAATTATATGTGAGATTTTTCAAGTGAGAGTTTTAGGATCAAGTTTATCAGGATGAGTGATTAGAGATGATGGCATTTAGTTGGAACCAACAAGGTTGAAGCGAAACAAGATGAAGAAGCGTTTTGGAAACTAAAGAACTAGGGTGGGTGATGAGTCGGTCTTGGAATTATCGAAAGGACCGGACGAATTTATGAAGCATGAAGATACTTAGAGCAAGGATTAGGATGTGCGCGAGGACGACGAAGAAAGGCGATTGCTTATACGTTGCAGGAACTGAAGGTTTGGAAGAAATATACAAGACTTAGATAGTGGAGCTAGATTGTTAGACCCGCCTAGAATTGTGAGAACTCATATTTTCCCGGTAATTAATTTATTCTTTTATTCATACTTCTCAAATTTGCATCAAATTACCTTTTTTTGTATTTTCATATGCAAATCCTGAGATCTCGATAAGTTTAAATAAATTATATTTTAATTATTTTTCTGATAATTGATAATACTTTATTCGGAATTATAAAAAAAATTATTTTATTTTTCCGTATTTATTTAAATCAAAATTTTTGATTTAAAAGCACTTGCATGCATTTTACAAAAAAAAATACCCGAATCGACGGAATGAGAACCGATGGCTAAATATTTCGACTTTATGAAGTCAAAATACTATGTTTCTATAAATATTTTGTTATCCTATTATAATTTGCACCGAGTCTGAACGACTAGAGTTTTTAAGAATTAAGTCGGGCTAGAACTAGGATTAGATGCATTTTAACATTGGGCTTTAGTTAGTTACTAATAAGAGTTATTAGTGGGTCAAAGCCCACTCTCTTTTCGAATTGATTACTAGTTATTAGTGCGACTCAATCGTTCTTGGTGAAAAATAAAATGGTTTGATTATTTATTTTAAACTAAAAGCAAATATGAAAATGTCGTTGAGTAAAAATAAAAGATTTGAAAATTAAACTAAAAATTACGAGTTAAAAATAAATGATTAAAAACTTGAAGGTAAACTGAAAACTTAAAACTTTATAATAACAAAAACTTAAACCCGTCGGAATGTCATCGGAATCTAGTCGGAATGTCTGTATCGGAATACAATCGGATTGGACTCATCGGAATATGTCAAAGGAAAGCCCATCAGAATCACAACTGTCGGAATATCAAACCAAAGGAAAACTATCGGAATAATTCTAGAAGTATCGGAATGTAGTACAAGGAAAACTATCAGAATGTCAAAACCCAAAGCTACCGGAATATCAAAATAATCACCTCCGTCAGAATCCCAATCGGATTATCCGTCGGAATCCAAAACCCTTTTCCGATACAATGTATCGGAATAATAGTGGAACCTGTCGGAATATTGGTCGGAAAAGGAAACCCTTTTCCGATGGATTATAATTCGTGATAAGCCAAGTTAATAAGCTACTTTTTAATAAGCTAAAACCAAAACTTAACCAAATTTTCAATGAAAAGATCTCAATAAGAACGAATAAGAACCTTTCAAAACTTTAAATAAGCAAACCTTTTAAAACAAACCTTAAAAAGATGAAACTTTTTAGAAAAATGAAAAGTAAATAAGCTAAATACAAAAATAAGCCAATAAGCATGATAAGCTCAAAGCTTAATCCGTATAAAACTTAGATATAAACCAAAAGATAAACTTTTTGATCTCATAAACATCAAGATGAAGCAAGATGTATACTTAATCCGAATCAAAATCAAAATCAAAAACAAGAAAGGTAGAATAAGATTAAAGATAAAGAGCTTAAACTTGAACTTATAGATTAATGATTCCAAAATACAAGATTGAATTAAAGCTTAAACATGAAAGAAATAAAAGATGAAGATTTAGTGAGAGAAAGTTAAACACTTTCTCTCTCTAAAGATAAAAAGTAGAAAAATAAAAAGTGACTAAAAACTAACTAACACCCTCCTAATGTGTCATTAGAAGGGTATATATAGGAGGTGGGGAGGTGCATGTGTTGCTTCCTTTTTCTTTCTTCTCGTCTCGACTCGATTTAAATTCTTTGTCTTTCTCGACGTCGTCTTGGGATTTGTCGATATAAATTGAACTTGTCTTATAATTTCCTTCTTCTATTAGACTTGAGTTCTTCGACTTCATTAAACTTCCGTCTTTAGACTTTTTCTTCGATAAATCTTCAGAATAAGGGCCTTGGACTTCCGTTCTTTTTGCACTTCTGATCTTTTGACTTCGTCTTTTGTCCTTTTCTTCGATAAAAGCCCGTGATAGCCCATGTTTTCTTCCTTTTTCATATTTTTATCCTGAAACACAATAAAAACACAAACCACGCATAATTCCGACTTTTACGACATAAAATACACGTTTTGGTCTTGTTAATATTGGAAACAAGTGGTAAAAGGATAAGTGTTTTCACACTTATTAAATCCCCTACACTTGACCATTGCAATGCCCTCATGCAATGCATTAATTTCAAAGCACAGATTACATTTCTCATCATAATTAACCCACCTTGGCCTTTATTAAATACTAAACATTCAGGAAACTAAAAGATAGAAATATATACAAAACGAGTAAATAAATCAAAGACTTACATTGGGGTTTTGGCTGTCATGAATGTTTATCATCCTCAAGTTTCACTTCCCCATACCAAGCTTAAAAACGAGATCATTGTTATTATAAGTTAGCAAACTAACACGAACTCATGTGGCCCAATTATTCACTTAGACTCCCTTATACCTAGGTGTATCTCTTATATTTTAATTTTGTCTTGAATGATCACGAGGATACATTGTTTGACTTATTTTGATAGTTTATTTAGGCCGAAAATAAAGTGGGACGATTTAATCAATAGTTAGCTAAAGGACAAAATCTTTTAAAACTGCTTCTCGGGTCCTCTTAAAGTTCATATCTTGGCATAACTCGCTTCACGATTTGAGACCTCTCTCGGGCCGATATTTGGCAGCGACTTCATACTTCGAATCTTGAGAGACGTTCTTGAAATTATGGTCTTCTCTTCATAATAGGAATTTCTTCACTTGAAGTGTTTGAGAGATTCTTCAATTCTAGACCACGACTTCTTCATTTTTCTCCAATCTTTATTTTGGACTTTGATATACAACGATCCGCCTCCTTTTAGGACTTGGATCTATTTATCCTCATACCTTGCTAGGGTCTTTTCGGATAGACTTCTCCATGATCTTTAGGGGAGTATTTGCTTTTCGTCGTGTGTCTCGATCCTTCATATTGATTTTTGATAAATGATTCTTCACATCACTTGGGATCTTTAGCAACAAATGTAGCCCTCATGCCTTGTTAGGGCCTTTTCGGACTCGCCAATCTTCGCATCCCGCTTCAATAAGTTATGCCTTGGCTATGAACTCTAATTAATACCGAGCAACTTTTAAACGATCTTGTGCTAGAAGCTAATTAACTTTTCAAATCGTACAACCTTATTTATTGCAAATATATTTATTAATAAGCGATGGGAGAAAAAGCTTATAATCAACTCACATAAATTCATGAAAGAATACCAAACTTATAATTGACTTTATCATCTCTCGTTCTCCACAATTTAAAATCTCAAGGAATGAGACTCGTGGATGCTTAGCCAATTAAATCACAGTTTTGGGTTTTCAAGTCATCTATAGGATCTTGCAACTTCTTAGACTTTTTCAAGTTTAGAATTCGCATTTTAAAGTTCCCTTGATAAACGACTTTCTAGGATCAATTATAGGAACTTGCGAAAAGTTCTTGTTCTTAAGCCGTGAGAGTTAAGACTTTCGCGTTTTAAAGTTCCCTATATAAAAGCCTAGCAAAACTTGACTTAAACACGTTAAGGATACTAGCTAGAGTAAACTTAGATAAGTAAACTCGGGTTGAGTCAAAAGATTAATGACTTTGAAAATTAAAACCACTTTATTAAAAATTTATTCTAGCAAAGAAAGTAAATAATGATAACAAAGGAAAATACTACTAGGCCAAAATAAATAAAAAAATTGAAAAATGTCGAAAAATTTGATTTTCCGGTTAAAATGAGGACAAATTAATGGAAAAACCCACTTACTTCGATAGAAGTCCCCCCTACACTTGATATAAACATTGTCCTCAATGTTTAAGCATGTGGAAGTAAACTCCCCTACACTTAGGACATTGTGCACTTTGTTTAAATCTTGCTAAGGGAAGGACAACTAGAGTGATTTCAATGTGAACATATAATATATGAAATATTGAATCACGACAGTTTAGGATAGAACCAGGAAGACGGGTACACGGGATCACGGTTCGTCAAATGTCATCAAAAGTGCTCTTTGAAGCTTTAATCCCTGCACATCATAAGAAACAAGACAAAAAACACATACGGGGCTCCCCCTACACTTATTATGAAAACGGTAAAGGATAGATCAACGGGTTGCCTCCCGAGAAGCGCTTGTTTTTGTTAATCGAGTCACGAGCCTGACTCGACCCAGAACTAATTCAAGGGAAACGTGGTGAAGGATGGAATCATCTCATGAGAGATGTCCTCACCAAAGTACATCTTCACGCACTGGCCATTCACTTTAAAATTCAGCCCATTTGGTTGAGAAATTTCAATGGTGCCGTAAGGGAAGACTTTGGCGACGGTGAATGGACCAGACCAACGGCTCTTCAGCTTGCCCGAGACGATCTTCAACCGAGAGTTAAAGAGTAAAACTTGATCACCAACGTGAAACTCTCGGTTCTTAATCCTTGCATCATGGATGAGCTTGGTTTTCTCCTTGTAGATCAATGAGTTCGCATAAGCTTCATTCCTTAGTTCTTATAGCTCGTTGAGTTGAATCTTCCGAAGATCACCGGCTTTGTTGATGTCAAAATTGGCCCACTTCAAGGCCCAGTACGCCTTATGTTCCAGCTCAATAGGGAGGTGGCATGCCTTCCCGTACACAAGACGATATGGAGTGCAACCAATATGTGTCTTATATGCGGTACAGAAAGCCCACAAAGCATCATCTAGCTTATCAGCCCACGAGGCACGATGCTCTCCCACAGTACGCTCAAGAATTCACTTCAAGCCACGGTTAGATATCTCGGCTTGACCATTTGTTTGAGGATGATAAGCGGTGGAAAGACGGTGATTGACACCGTACTTAGCCATGACTCGAGCAAATTGATCATTGCAAAAATGAGTCCCGCGGTCACTGATGATAGCACGAGGAACACCAAATCGAGCAAAAAGTTGCTTCAAAAAGTTCACAACCACCCTCGCATCGTTCGTAGGGAGAGCCTTCGCTTCAACCCATTTAGATACGTAGTCAACGACTACGAGGATGTACTTGTTCCCTTTTGATGATGGAAATGGCCCCATAAAGTCGATACCCCATACGTCAAAGATTTCACATTCTTGGATGAAATTTTGAGGCATCTCATCTTTATGTGTGATCTTGCCTTGGCGTTGGCAAGCATCACAATTTTTAACCATCTCGTGAGCGTCACGATAAATGGTGGGCCAATAGAATCCCGAGTCAAACACTTTCTTCGCGGTGTAGTTGGGACCAAAATAACCACCGGTGGGTCCTTTATGGCAAGCTTCGAGAATGTCTAAAGCTGCGGGTCCATCAACACATCGGCGAATAATCAGATCAGCACATTGTTTGAAGAGATAAGGGTCATCCCAAAAGTAAGTCTTAATATCTTTAAAGAACTTCTTCTTTTGTTGGGATGTTAACCCTTCGATGAGAATACCACCCGCTAAGTAGTTTGCAATGTCCGCAAACCACGGGGTGTCATCAAGATTAGAACTGATAGACATTAAGGCCTCAAGGGGAAAAGAGTCATTGATCTCTTGATTCGGATGATCCCCTTGATAAGGATCCTCAAGTCTACTTAGATGATCCGCGGCTAGGTTTTCCGCTCCCTTTTTGTCACGAATTTCGATTTTAAATTCTTGAAGGAGCAAAACCCAACGAAGAATTCTTGGCTTCGAATCTTGTTTAGTCAACAAGTACTTCAACGCGGAATGATCGGTGTACACGATGGTGGTGGAAAGAACAAGATAGGGGCGAAATTTCTCAAAAGCATACACTGCAGCTAAAAGCTCTTTTTCGGTAGTGGTATAATGCAATTGAGCCCCCGTCATTGTCTTGCTAGCATAATGGATTGGTTGGAAGTGTTTGTTCACTCTTTGGCCCAAAACCGCTCCAATAGCAAAGTCGCTAGCATCACACATCAATTCATAAGGTAGCTCCCAATTAGGGGTAACCAAGACTGGTGCCTTAGTTAGCTTATCCTTAAGAAGATTGAAGGATTCAAGACACTCTTTAGAAAAGATAAAAGGGGTATCTTTTTCCAAGAGGTGGGTCATAGGGCGAGCGATTTTAGAAAAATCTTGAATGAATCGACGATAGAAGCCCGCATGACCAAGGAAACTTCTCACACCCTTCACGGTTGAAGGTGGAGGTAATTTAGAATTCACTTCAACTTTAGCACGGTCGACTTCAAGACCGGCTTTGGAGATTTTATGACCAAACACAATACCTTCTTTTACCATGAAATGACATTTTTCCCAATTAAGAACGAGACGAGTGTCTTCACACCGTTTGAGCATACGTTCTAAATTGGCAAGACAAGTAGAGAAAGAATCACCATAGACCGAGAAATCATCCATGAAGACTTCCATAGTTTCTTCAACCATGTCGTGGAAGATAGCCATCATACGCCTTTGGAAAGTCCCGGGAGCATTGCATAAGCCGAAAGGCATTATTTTGTAAGCAAATGTTCCATAAGGACAAGTGAATGTGGTTTCCTCTTGGTCTTTAGGATCGATGGGAATTTGAAAATACCCGGAGAAACCGTCTAAGAAGCAATAATAATCATTACCCGCTAGACGCTCGAGCATTTGATCCATGAAAGGAAAAGTAAAATGATCCTTACGAGTGGCATCATTGAGCTTGCGATAGTCTATGCAAACTCGCCAACCCGTGACAAGTCGAGTAGGAATCAACTCGTTGTTTTCATTGGGAACAACGGTTATTCCGCCTTTCTTAGGCACACAATAGACGGGACTAACCCATGGCGAATCCGAAATAAGATAAATCATTCTGGCATCTAGAAGTTTGATAACCTCTTTCTTGATGACGTCATGAATTTAAGGATTAACCCTTCTTTGGCTTTGGATTGCGGGTTTAAAGTCATCTTCATGAGAATTTTATGAGTACAAAAGTTCGGATCAATTTCGCAGATATCGGAAATTTTCCAAGCAATTGCCTTCTTATGATTCTTCAGCACGTCGATAAGTCGAGATTTTTCTTCTTCTTTCAAGTCCTTAGCGATGATGATGGGTAACTTCTTATTGTATTTAAGGAAAACGTACTCGAGATGAGACGGTAGGTCCTTAAGCTCTAAATCCGAAGGATTTTCGATGGAAGGCCTAGTCAAATTCGAATCATCGATAGAGATTTCCTTATGAGATGGTGGAAAAATATGGTCCTCATTGAGAAGTTTCTCAATGGTACGAATGTCTTCATCCCAATTGGAGGGAGAATCGTCATACTGTAAGTCCACATCCCTCAAAGTTGCTTCAAATTCTTTCAAAAGGAAATCACTTTCTCCAAATGGAGTTAGTGATGGAGCAATAGAGGCAACGGTCTCAACAATGGGAAGAGAAGAAGAACCACTTTTACAAGCGTCTTTGAAATGTTCTTCACAAGCCTCATCAAGAACGTCAATGAAATTAACGCTCTCGTTTTCAGAAGGCTGCTTAGAAAGTTTACCCATGTTGAAGACGATTTTATCGTCACCAACTCTCATGATTAATTCACTCGCGGCTACATCAATGAGAGTGCGACCGGTCCTCAAGAATGGACGTCCAACGATTAATGGAACACGGGGATCGATATCGTAGTCAACGACAACAAAATCTGCCGGAAAGGTGAATTTGTCGACACCGACGAAGACATCTTCGGCTATCCCCACCGGATAAGCAACCGTATTGTTAGCTAATTCCAATGTCATTCGTGTGGGGACTAGCTCAGGTAGAGATAATTGTTTCCAAACACTTAATGGCATTAAGTTTATACTAGCACCTAGATCGGCTAGGGCCATACAATTCTCTTCCCCGGGGAAGTTGCAAGGAATGAGAAAACGACCCGGATCACCAAGTTTGGTGGGTAATTTCCTTAAGAGCACTGTGGATCAATTCTCATTAAGTTGGGTCTGAGCGATATCGAGAAGCTTTTCTTTGTCACTGAGAAGATCTTTAAACATTTTAGCATATTTCGGCATGTGAGCGAGAGCCTCAGCAAAGGAGATGTTGAAATTCAGTTGTTTAAACATTTTAAGAAAGTTAGAAACCTGAATATCATCCTTGTTCTTCAATTTCTCTTTCCTCAACCTTGAGGGATAAGGTATATTGGGTTGAGATGAAGGCTTTGGAATGGAATTCTCACTCACATCCTTGGGTGGTGGAGGGGTGGAAGTAGAAGGTGGAGGAATTGGTGAAATAGAAGGTGGAGGAATTGGAGAAATAGAAGGTGGAGGAATTGGAGAAGGGGACTCGTTTTCCTTTGTCACAATCATCGGTGTAGGTGTAGGAAGCTCGGGTTCCTTTAAACCTTCTCTACTTCGAGTGGTGATTGCTTTCATCTCCCCTCTTGGATTAGCAACGGTGTTACTCGGAAGAGAACCCGAACCAGAGGCTTGATTACTTTGGAAGAAACTAGCCATCATATCCCTTAAGTCATTCGTTTGACTGCTCAAAGAGTTTCGCATATCGGCTCGAAGATCATTCCCTTGTTTCACCATATCTCCTTTCAAGTTGATGATTTGCCGCTGAAGATTATGCACTATCGCATCATTAGTCCCCATGTAAGTGTCAACCTCTTGATTAAATGCGGTGGGTTGGGTGGGAGGAAGAGCATGGTAAGCAGGTGGTTGATAAGCGGGTGGTTAGTGAACTTGGTTTTTTCCTTGAGGTGGATATGGGTTTCTTTGGGTTTGATATTGATTTGGAGCTCGAGGTTGGTTTTGATTGTTGCAATTTAGGTTGTTTGGGTTTTGAGGGGGAAAACCGGGTGGTGAAAGGAAATTGTTTGAACGATAACTAAGCAAATTGCGGTCACCTTGAGGACGTGCTTGATAGCCTCCCGTAGAAAAGTTACCGTTGGCGGCATACACATTTTCCGAATTGTCATGAGTCGAAGGACAATCGGTGTATGAATGAGATCCCCCGCATATTTCACATGACTGACTCATAGCATTAACTTGCGCATTGATGCTTTTGGTATTGTTAGCGGTTTGTAGAGCAAGTGTTTCAACAAGCGAAGTAAGCTTATCAATTCTCTTGTAGGCGTCACTAGTACTAGCACTAGCCGCATTAGTCCGAACACTCTTGGTTTGCACTCTAGATTTATTCTCAATAATATCCCATGCGGCATTAGAAGACTTAACCAAAATGTTACCCCCGAGGCACTATTTAGTGAATCTTGGTCATTCATGCTTAAACCATTGTAAAAAGTATTAATTTGATGTACTTTTGTGAAACCATGTTGTGGACACTTTCTTAAAAGTTCCTTAAAACGATCCTAAGATTCACTAAATATCTCACCGTACTTTTGTTCAAAGTTAAGGATTTCATTCCGCAAAGCGGTAGTACGTGAGGGTGGGAAAAAGTAGTTGATGAATTTGGTCTCTAAATCTGACCATGTAAGAATACTTTGTGGAGGTTCCTTATCAAGCCAATGTCGGGCTTGTCCCTCTAAGGAGAAGTGAAAAAGTTGCAAGCGAATCACCTTTGAAACCCCGTTATACTTGACCGTATTAGTAAGTTGAAGAAACCTTTTTATATAGTCATGAGGATCATCAAGTGTACGCCCCAAGAATGGTTGAGCAGAGACCATTTGAATGAAGCCGGATTTGATTTCAAAGTTGTTGGCTCCAATCTCGGGTATGACAATAGCATCGGTGTTGCCCTCTACTAGCGATTGCAAAAGCTCGATCATTGGTCGATTGTCCATGGTGACAATAGGTAGAGTTTCGACTTCGGCTTGAATTGCTTTCTTCTTACGAGCACGGGTACGCATACACACATACAAAAAGAAAAGAAAGATAGACAAGAAATATTTTTGATTTTTTATGTTTTTCTATTTTTTAGAATTTTTTGAAAATTTTTAATTTTTTTTTAGAATTTTTGAAAATTTTTAAGCAAGGAAAATAACGTTAAAAAATGAACGGATCCCAAAATCCAACGCGTCTCTCAATAAAAACCGTTAATCTTAACGAAAAGAGCCGCCAACGATGCCATTTAATACAAGGGATTACCTCGTATGTAAGTTCGTTGATCCAGTCTTTTCGAATTGATTACTAGTTATTAGTGCGACTCAGTCGTTCTTGGTGGAAAATAAAATGGTTTGATTATCTATTTTAAACTAAAAGCAAATATGAAAATATCGCTGAGTAAAAATAAAAGCTTTGAAAATTAAACTAAAAATTACGAGTTAAATATAAATGATTAAAAACTTGAAGGTAAATTGAAAACTTAAAACTTTATAAAAACAAAAACTTAAACCCGTCGGAATGTCATCCGGAATCTAGTCGGAATGTCTATATCGGAATACAATCAGAATGGACTCATTGGAATATGTCAAAGGAAAGCCCATCGGAATCACAACTGTCGGAATATCAAACCAAGGGAAAACTATCGGAATAATTCTAGAAGTATCAGAATGTAGTACAAGGAAAACTATCGAAATGTCAAAACCCAAAACTATCGGAATATCAAAATAATCACCTCCGTCGGAATCCCAATCGGAATATCCGTCGGAATCCAAAACCCTTTTCCGATACAATGTATCGAAATAATAGTGGAACCTGTCGGAATATTGGTCGGAAAAGGAAACCCTTTTCCGATGGATTACAATTCGTGATAAGCCAAGTTAATAAGCTACTTTTTAATAAGCTGAAATCAAAACTTAACCAAATTTTCAATGAAAAGATCTCAATAAGAACGAATAAGAACCTTTCAAAACTTTAAATAAGCAAACCTTTTAAAACAAACCTTAAAAAGATGAAACTTTCTAGAAAAATGAAAATTAAATAAGCTAAATACAAAAATAAGCCAATAAGCATGATAAGCTCAAAGCTTAATCCGTATAAAACTTAGATATAAACCAAAAGATAAACTTTTTGATCTCATAAACATCAAGATTAAGCAAGATGTATACTTAATCCGAATCAAAATCAAAATCAAAAACAAGAAAGGTAGAATAAGATTAAAGATAAAGAGCTTAAACTTGAACTTATAGATTAATGATTCCAAAATACAAGATTGAATTAAAGCTTAAACATGAAAGAAATAAAAGATGAAGATTTAGTGAGAGAAAGTTAAACACTTTCTCTCTCTAAAGATAAAAACTAGAAAAATAAAAAGTGACTAAAAAACTAACTAACACCCTCCTAATGTGTCATTAGGAGGGTATATATAGGAGGTGGGGAGGTGCATGTGTTGCTTCCTTTTTCTTTCTTCTCGTCTCGACTCGATTTAAATTCTTTGTCTTTTTCGACGTCGTCTCGGGATTTGTCAATATAAATTGAACTTGTCTTATAATTTCCTTCTTCTATTAGACTTGAGTTCTTCGACTTCATTAAACTTCCGTCTTTAGACTTTTTCTTCGATAAATCTTCAGAATAGGCCTTGGACTTCCGTTCTTTTTGCACTCTTGATCTTTTGACTTCGTCTTTTGTCCTTTTCTTCGATAAAAGCCCGTGATAGCCCATGTTTTCTTCCTTTTTCATATTTTTATCCTGAAACACAATAAAAACACAAACCACGCATAATTCCGACTTTTACGACATAAAATACACGTTTTGGTCTTGTTAATATTGGAAATAAGTGGTAAAAGGATAAGTGATTTCACACTTATTAAGAGGCATTGCTTAGGGTGTGCAAGTGTTTAGGTGATGTTAGAAGTAAATTTTAGTGTCAAAAATGAGGTTAAGAATGATAGCAGATTGCTACGCCCTTTACAAAACAGCTATACCAGAAAATGTGAGTTTACGCCTAAGGTTAAATAAATTGTTGGCATTTTAGGTGCAAATCACTTGGGTTACTTGATTTGAGACCTTAGGCTATTATGTTATGCATTTTTATACAGGTTATGTGTCATGAAGTTCATGACCACACTTAAACTCGGTTGGTTGTGCAAGTTATATACATATTACATTTTTACAAAATATTTTGATACAATTGTTTTATATTTTTATAAAACGCATAATTAAGGGTCGTGATCACTCTTGTAGGTCGCGGGTAGCCCTTGGAGTATTTCTCATTGCCATCTATAGCGCGGTTCTCATATCCGTCACACTTGTACTAAGGTACTCTTGGCACCATTGTATTGCTTTGATTTCTATTTGATTAAATGCTTTGATTATGAAATTGGGGTTTTTGTATTTAGACCATATTCTACTGATGTCAAGGTGGTATTATGATCATGATAGGTCTTGTGTACTTGTAGAGGCATTGCTTAGGGTGTGCAAGTGTTTAGGTGATGTTAGAAGTAAATTTTAGTGTCAAAAATGAGGTTAAGAATGATAGCAGATTGCTACAGCCATTCATGAAAATTTTCTGCAAATAAGACCTACAACTTTCTTGATTTTTGGATAGCCTTGGTTGTGTAGTACAATTAGTGAGTTGGGTGGTTTTTGGAAGTGTCCGGATGAGTAAAATATGATCTTTTTATCAAAACTAGTCAATACCGACATGTGCGCCAAATTTGTGTTTGGGGTCAAAGCATAAAAAGTCAAAGTGGGTATTTTTATGACTTATTACAGTAACATAGGTCAAATATGAACATTTCCAATTGGTTTCAAGTTTAAATATTTTACGGAATGTAAATGATGGTCAAAATGGTTTTATGCAATTTTTTGTCGAAAAAGTCAAATCTGAGTAGTCTGCACTAAAACTGCATTTCCCGTTGATTGGTAATAGCTTTGATAATGTTTCTTAAAGATTTGAAAAGGTAATAATTTTATCTTTCCAGGGCCATAAAGTTTGAGTTTATAGCTATTGTATAACTCTAGATATGATACAATCTTTACAGCATGTTTCTGAATATTTAGTGCAGCCAATTTGCTAACGTTAATTTTCGACTCAAAGTGTATAAGTGTTTGCTACTTATGGGTTTGATGATCATTATTAATGTTTATAAAAATGATCATACAGTGGGTAAGTAGTGTTTTTAAGTCAAAATTGATTCGAGTCAATAGGTTGCAATGCCTTGCGAGTTATAAGATGGTTTATGTACTAATAGTAACCAAAGCGTTTTCTAAACGTTATTTTTGTATCTTATAAGTTTTCGCGCCCCGTCATCGTAGGTCTTGGATGACTTAAAGTTTCTTGATTTTTTGTTGTTACTACTCAGCCCTCAAGTTCCATATTGATTCACCTCGTAGCTAAGGTGAGTTCATAGCCCCTTTTACTACTTGTACATTGTTTCTAAACGCGGGGTGAGATTTACATGGTGGAACACATCCATTTAAAATCTGTATGCTATCCAGAACTTGTATGCTATTCAGACTTGTATGCTTTCCAACAGTTTTCATTGATATTATTGCTTATAGTTAATAGCCTTAAGTTCCGTCTCTTGATCATGAACCGTTAATTGTCCCGTATGCTTTGCGCTAAGCACGAATGTTGTGGGTGGATCCATCGGGATTGACAATCCCCGTCCCGATTACCTTGACGCACTTACATTTGTTTATACTTGAGTATTTAGGCTGAATACTCCTTAGAGAACTTACTTTGAGTTAAGCTTCGGTTCATGAACAAAACAGCAATAATATTGGTTTCGGACTATGGTTAATGATCATAACCATTTTTTCTATTTACTTGTTTTACAAATGAATGCTTATGTTCCACAGCTTTACTGCTAAACCTATGAATATCACTCAATATTATGTTGACGATTTTACATGTTTAATCTCAGGTATTAATACTTAGCTTTGTGTAGAAACTAGAAGGGGGGTTGAATAGTTTCTCTTCAATTAGTCACCTAATTTAAATTACTCTGAATTAAGTGTGTATCAAAACTATCTTTTACTTAAAGCTAAGTTGCATAATGATTAGGTTCAATTCAAATGCATTAGCAATGGTAATAGGTAAGTATAATGATAATGACATAAGTAAAGAGTAAGGAAAGAGACAACCTAGTGACAAGACACCAAGATTTATAGTGGTTCGACAACGAGGCTCTATCCTCGTTTCTACTCCACTCCTCGAGTACACCTACTCGAGATTTCCACTATATCCACAAGCTCCCTTCTTGGCGGAGAAAGCCTTACATCGTCACTTACATTATTTTCCGACACTAAGCTAAATGTCGAGACCTAATCATTAGCTAGGACCAATCTACACAACGTTGCCTACTTCACAATTTAACGACACAAGGCTAGATGTCGAGTTCTAATCTCAAGGTAGAACCAATCTTCACGACGTTGCCTACTTCACCATTTAACGACACAAGGCTAGATGTCGAGTTCTAATCCAAAGCTTTAACCAATCTTCACGATTCTTCACTTTGAAGCTAAGTGAGAACTTCACACAACACAACTACTAATCACTTTCAAGTTTAGTGAGAACTAACAAGACACAACCACATAACTTTATAGCTTAGTGAGAACTACTACACAAATCTATTACAACTCAACTAGACATATCCAAGTACACACATGTAGCTTGGATCTACACAACACAAATCCAAGCAAACACATATGCAATGGATGTGCACAATAAATCCAAGTATTTACAAATAGCTTAGATAAACACAACTAGTCCAAGTATTTCATAAATACAAATGGATTAACAAAAATAAAAAGGCTAACATGATGAACATGACTAATTCATGGATTCATCTTTATCACAACACTAGTGAGTGAGTGATCTTCTCATTGGACAAGGTAAAGGAGGGATCAAGAGGATAATCATATGTAAACATCCTTAACACTTTAAGTGATCATTTACTAATGATTATGCTATAGAAAAGAGAAAGGGGGCTGAGAAAAACGTCCAAGAGGCTTGTTGGAAAATGAGATTTGATCCACTATTTATAGAAGACAAAGTCCAACGGCTAGCTGGGCGCGGATCCTTATCTAGCCGGCGGTACCTTATCGATAAGGAACCACCTAGCTATTTAAGGTACCGCCCAGTAGAGTCCGCTCCCTTTTTTGTCTTTTAGTGGGGTAGGAATATCTGAGGTTTTTTTAAACCTTCAAAGGATATTCTTATGGCATATGGAATATGCCATTTTTAAATTTACATTTTCCATTTTAATAAAACATTTTCTTAAAAAGAAAGTTTATTAAAAAATCTTTTGTCATATTAACAAAAGTGAGTTTTAAGGATAATCACTTTGATGATCACTAAGTATGATTAAAAAAAGTTAGTGATATGATTATTACCTTGATGATAGTGTTAGTTAAATAATTCGTTTTGTGTTTTATACTAAATGTGTTGTATAGTTTGTTGTGATCAAAACTAAGAAAGATTAGTTAACACTAATAATGTTTTTAGACATCACTTGCATTAACAATCTCCCCCTTTTTGATTACGACAAACTATAAACTCATTTACTTAGAAACACAAAATATCGAATTATTAACGAGTTTATCATTATCATTTCTCCCCCTTTGTCATAGCAAAAAGGTAAGCACAAGTCTTTGAAGATATTCGGACTTTGCTAGTAGCTCCACCTTGGTGGTTGCTCCCCCTTGCTTGGGGCACCAAGTGTATGAGCTAAGGTGACATGCTACACAAAGGTTAGTAGAAAGGAAAGAAACACCAATGTATATATGATCACTACATACTAAGTAACTTGAGAGGGAGAAGGAGAAGAAATCTCAAATTAGAAGCAAGTATTTGCTAAGTATATCCAAAGAGGTAAATGAAAAAATCAAGGTTCAATTGGTGGAATGAAGGAAGAAAGGAAACATCCAACCAATGAAGATGATAAATTTGTCAAGGGGTTATAATTTAGAATTGATGGAATCACCCATAAACAATTATAAATTTTAACCATGATCAACTCAAAAAGAGCGAGAGAATGATCAAATAAAGAAAACAAACACACCATGAAGATTTCATATCACATAAATATGAAAAAGACAGCCAAAGTAGATAGTCATACATACAATATGAGTATCTAAAGCAAAAGATATGGAAAATAAACCACAAAGCATAAGCTAGTCTAATAGTGACAATTTTCCAAGATTGCTAAAAATGACTCTAAAACAACTAAAGTTTTATTGACTCCAATGGAGTGTAGCCCTTTAGTTGGAAAAATAAGACGACGATGCATCATTCGAAGTTTTGTCCACGGGAACGAAAATTTTGAGAGGAGGTCGAGTGAGGAGGAATTCAAGAAAATTTAACTTCTCATACACATGAGCAAGTTCAATTTGTTGAGATCGACAACAAGCACACGAGGATCCATGATGCAACACAAATTCGGTTGATGGGGGAAGGCCATCACACCTAGGGTTTGGTGGTGGTAAGGAGAGTGGGTAGGTAATGTTTTCACAATGCCTTGTGAGGTTTGGGAAGGTTGAAAGATCACTGAGTTGAGGGGTGTCAAAGGGTTTTGGTGGTGGGGGAGAGTCTCCTTTTATCCGGTGATTGGGTTAATGGAGTAGGCCTCATTTTAATACTTGATTGGAGAGAAGGTGGGGTTCTTGGGTGGTTTGGATGAAGAGGGTTCATTTTTCTTGATCCAAATAGGTTTAACCGAGATTTTCAGTTTATTTGAAAGCTTTGATGAGGAAGCTTTGGGTGAGGAGGTTTGTGACAAAGAAATGTGAAGGTTATGAAAGGGAGAGTTAGGCATTGTTAAGGTGTGAGAATGAAATCTCAAGGTTGGGGTATAAGAAGAAAGTATACAAGGCAAAGGTTTGAAAAACAAATGTAAAGTGTCAAGGAATGTTTAGCCAAATTGAGTAAACATGGAATCTTGACTGGGAATAGGGTGATGAAGGAAGACCAAAAACGAGCCATAAAATGGCTTTTTGTGCGCGGTACCTTATAGGGACCGGCGGTTCCTTATCACTTAAGGAACCGCGCGTTCTTTAAGGAACCGCGTGCAGTGGACTTGAAATCTAGATTTTCTAGGGTTTTGAGAAAAACTAAGACTTTTTCAAAAAATTGCAAATTTTGGAATTTTACCTCTATTAGCACTAAATTTTGCTAGGGTTGCATATAAGCAACACATTCACCAAGAATGTCTTGACAAATGGTGACAAAATTTTGGATAACATTTTGAACCAATTTTAGTCAAGTTTAGAGGTTGTGATAGATTTAGGTTCAATTTTAATTTGTAATTAAAGTTGATTACTGTCCACAAAAAGATAGAAACACACAATGCTAAATCCATAATTCATTCTCATACAACATTCATGAAAAAGATACATAAAGAAGGACAATAACTATCTAAAAAACAAAACTAGATTAAAAGCTAGGTCTTGATTAGAAGTCTTCCTTGGATTAGTTTAATGAAAAACTTATTAAGGAAAATCATCATTTATCTCCTAGGAGGATGATAGGCAAAGAGACTAAAAAAAGCTTTGCAACTCTATGTGAGCCCCAATCATCTCCATTCTTAGGATATCAAGGAGATAAAAGTTGTTGAGGCAACAAGGGCAATTAGTGCCATTGTGCATGAAATACCCATAAAAGCTAGGATCACCCAAGTTTGGAGTGTTTGAGTGAGGTGGAGGTGGAGGATGAGTGTTCTCCAAGGGTGATGTGGGTGAGTGTGGAGGCAAGCTCTCCAAGGGTGAAAAGGGTGAGTTAGGAGGGGTAAATGGTGAAGTCACCATGGTATCATCAAATTCATTCACAATGGGAATGCTTTGGATGGGTTGTGGTTAGGTGGTCACATCCAAGAGATTACTTAGAGTGAAGGGTGAGGAAAGCTCATTCATCCTAGATTGGAATGAAGAGGAGGTAGAACCATGAGAATGGTTGGTTACATGGGTTGATGAAGTCTTGCATGGAGCAAGAGGTGGTGAGTTTGATGAGGAAATGAGAATTGGGACAATCTCATTTTTGGGAGTGTGAAAGGGTAAGGAGTTGGGTTTAGCCATTTTAATCTTAATCTTAAGATTTTTCTTTGTGGTAGAGGTTTTAGATGAGTTTGAGCTTCTTGTAGAAACCATGGTTGAAATGAAGGGTTTAAGGTTTAAGGAAGAAGGTTTGATGTGTGAAGAACATGGCTAGCAAGGTGGGTTTAAAAGGGTGAAGGGATAATCCAAGCTAGTAATGGGTTAAAAACATTTTATGTGAACAATGAATTTAGCTAACCTTGTTTAGGAAATGTTCAGGTTTTTGCAAAGAATCAAGCAAGGTTTACACAGATTAAGGAAAATAGTGTAAAGCAAAGATTCTGCTGGACACAGTAGCCGGCGGTTCCTTATCTAAGGGCGGCGGTTCCTTATCAATAAGGTACCGCGGGTTGATAAGGAACCGCGACCAGTGGTGTTCAAAAGTGGTATTTTCTCAAATTTTGGTTAGCCCAGATTTTTTATCAAAGGATTTTCAAGCCAAAGTTAACTACTGACCAAAATCTAGGAAGCTAACTAACACATAGGAAAAACAAAGCTATGCAAATCACAATGGCAAAAGATAAATACTAAATAATCCAAACAAGTAGAATATAGTTAATACACATCCAAGATAAAAATAAGAGGAAGCAAATGTTCAACATCACAAAACATGTTTACCAACATGTATACTTTGAAACAACTCAAAGTCTTCATCTTCTCTTCTTTCCCAATCCCTTGATCATGTTTCCTAAGTACTTGATTCCCTTTCTTGACTCAATCCAGTGTTCATGCAAATCACCTTGGGTTCGAAGATTTTGACGGTAAAGTTCCTCTAAATTGAGATTATTAGGAACTTCACTAGTGGAATGATGAGGAGGGGAAGCAATGTCATCTAAACCACCCACGAATGAGTTTGTGGAGTGGTGAGAAGTACTCGAAGAATCAATGGGAGCACTTGTGCCAATGCCATCACCACCACTTGTTGGCATGTCCATGTCCTCATCATTGGATTCTTGTTGGTCGGATTTACGATCACATCTTGTCTTTCTCTTATATACCTCTTGAATAGGTAGCATGACCCGTTTGACCGGTTGAAACTGAGAAAGATCAAGATTTGGAAAATCACGGCCAACCCTTTTAAAAAGGCGAGTGAGAAGCATTGCGTAAGGGAGGTTTGTTTTAGGCTTGTGAATAGCATAATTGATCCGTTGAGCGATAAAATATGCCAAATTATAATTGGTGTTGGTAAAGATGCAATATAACATATGCACTAAACACGCCGGAACATGATCCCGGTTTCCACCAAGACAAAACACATTTTCCCTAAGGATATTGGTCCATTGGACCATATTATTACTAAGGTCGCTTAAGAGAACCTCATGACATTTCACCGAACGTATGTTGGTATGAATGCTTCTCTTAACGGGTCGATTACGCTTGTTGGAGACAATGTCAACAATGAAGTCAAGATCAATTTTCTCATGATCATTTGGAGGACAATTGTAGGATTCAAGGAGTGCACTAAGCTTCCATTTATCCGTGAAGCGACAAGTGCCTACAAATGGGACATCAAGAATTTGACCAAAAACTTCGAGAGAGTATTGAATGGGTTGATCTTTCAAGATGAACCTAACAAATATTCCATCGTTGTTTTCAATGATGGAGTATGTGCTAAAGAACTCCAATAGGAATCGAGGATAGATGTCTTCCTTAATGTTCAACAAACAATCAAATCCAATGTTTTCAAACATGGACTTGATGTAGACATAATCCTTGATATCCTTTTGGACAACTCTACCCTCATGAAAGCAACGGGATTGAAGGGAGGAAAAAGTATGGGCAAGGTGAGTTGAGTGACAAAAGTCGGAAAGGTTTGGCATATACTTTTTGGTGAGTTGATGATCCTTTTGGTATTGTGAAGGCATGACTAGTACCTAAATAAACATAAGAAAATATTTTTCTAATCACTCATATGAAAATAAATTCAAAACTAAAAAATATGAGAATGTATTATATCAATTTCTTGACAAACAAAGGATTGAATCCATAACATTCTCATGTTCATAATGTGTCTATTCCATTATTAACCAAGAACATATGACCTACGTTGGATCAACAATATACTAGAACATTGGTTTTTCAAAACAATGTTTTTAGGTAAGCATTAACAATGCAACTACCTATTTGTTCATGGGTTCATCTCAATTCCATCTTTTAACCAAAATCATTTAGTCAAAATTCGGATTTGTTCTACAAGTGGGTTTTAGTGAAATCTCAATGAATATGAACCTAAGGAATCATAATAAAGTAACCATGTCAACCAATATTCCTATTAAGGTTCTAATTCAATTTCAATTTTAAAAATCCCCAATTATGAAAGGATGAACCCTAGAACAAAATAGATGAAATTGAAAGAAGGTACTTACGATTAATTGATGTTTTATGAAGGATGAGTGAACCCACAGGTTGGAATCAATTAATTTGATTGATTGAAGGTTTTTGAAGCTTCAACAATGGTGGAAAAGATGAAAAACGTCGGTTGTGTGTTTTTGGGAGAGAGAAGGTTTGGTTTGAAAAAGGTTATTTTAATAAAACTGGCGCTCTGACAAACTTTACTGCCTGCGGTACCTTATCGATAAGGAACCGCGGGTTTGAGCCGCCAGAGATAAAGAACCGCATGCAGAGGCTGGTTTTTATCAATGAAATACGCCAAAAATTTTAAAACCAAATTTTCTAAAATACTTAAAAATATATCTTAAACCTTTTAGAATATCATTTGGATCATCATAACACTAAGCAATATGCCTTAAAGAAGGATTACGAGTTGAATCGAGATGAAAAGAACCGAAACGGACAAACGACTACTCGTAGCGAAAAGGCAAAGTGGAGAGAAGTCAAGGGAAGTGAATCAAGACTAAGATCAATGCTCAAGAGATTAATGACAATCTTCAAATCATGGAGACGAAGAGCTTGTGTCATATATAGTGGTTTAAGACGTGCCTTTCTGGCGTAACGTTAAACGACTTTGGTAATGAATAAACACAAAGCAATTATTCATGTATAGACTAAGATCACTTTCAATAATAGTCTTAGTCTAAACCAAAATATGAGCAAGGTATTAATTCACTTTCTCTCCCACAAAGGGCCTACTAACCGTATGGGTGCAAACCATAGAAATCATGCTTGATACTTTATGCTACTACTAACTCACTCTACATCACCATAGTGAGTCAAGTATCCAAGCAATGAAGGTTTGAGAGGATAAAAGAAAAGAATCACAAACCACAAACAAATGTCAAGGCAAGGATGCCAAGAACAAGCACATAGTCAAGTAATGATCAAAAGAATGATCAAAGGGCGTGTGGAAGAACGAAAGCGTACCTTGGCCACAAAGAGCAATCCATCAAGGAATCAATGCAATGCCTAACAATGACTATGATGAGTACTAAGTCTTCAAGGACTAGTATCATTCCCAATCATCTTGGTATCATCATTCAAGGATGTTGAAGATCAATGAAGATGAGTCTTCTACAAGTGCAAGTAACTCAATCCACAACCAATTAAGTGACCGATCTTTATGAATACCTACACAAAGCAAGATGCAAACTAGTAGATACATTTCAAGAGTAGATATAAAATGCATAAAGACTACTAATCTAAGAGGGATGCAATATTACCAATTAAAAGACCTATTTTTCAAGAAAAAATAGTTTTGACCAAAGAGAAACTTTAGTACAACTTGACCTTCTAATTTGAGGAGACAATGGATCGATCCAAGTTTTAAAGTACAATATACTTCAAAGATCTTGAGTGACCATCGCTCTGATACCAATTGTAGAAACTAGAAGGGGGGGGGGGGGGGGGGTGAGTAGTTTCTCTTCAATTAGTCACCTAATTTAAATTACTTTGAATTAAGTGTGTATCAAAACTATCTTTTACTTAAAGCTAAGTTGCATAATGATTAGGTTCAATTTAAATGCATTAGCAATGGTAATAGGTAAGTATAATGATAATGACATAAGTAAAGAGTAAGGAAAGAGACAACCCAGTGACAAGACACCAAGATTTATAGTGGTTCGACAACGAGGCTCTATCCTCGTTTTTACTCCACTCCTCGAGTACACCTACTCGAGATTTCCACTATATCCACAAGCTCCCTTCTTGGTGGAGAAAGCCTTACATCGTCACTTACATTATTTTCTGACACTAAGCTAAATGTCGAGACCTAATCATTAGCTAGGACCAATCTACACAACATTGCCTACTTCATAATTTAACGACACAAGGCTAGATGTCGAGTTCTAATCTCAAGGTAGAACCACTCTTCACGACGTTGTCTACTTCACCATTTAACGATACAAGGCTAGATATTGAGTTCTAATCCAAAGCTAGAACCAATCTTCACGATTCTTCATAATATCAAGATTTTGCTAGGTTGAAAGTTCGTTTCTCGGTATCTTCTCGAATTGATTTCCGGTTAATTGTGTGAGATTAGTTGTTCTTGGTGAAACAAATATTTTTTGTTTTGGAAAATAAATGAGCAAGATTTAATAATAAATGACGAGAAATTAAAACAAGTTAAAATGTAAACGGTGCGATATTTAAAACTTTAAAAGTAAATGACGAAAAATGAAAGGACGTAAATTAAAACTTAACATAAAGTAAATGATGCAAATAAAAACTTAAACTAAAAGAAAAGTGAATAAAAATTCAAATAAATAAAAAGGCGGGAAGAATCAAACTTGAAATTAAAAGAAGAAAACTTAAAAATAAAAAACAGAAAGAACCTTGATTCGGAAGTTTAAAACTTCCGAATGAACAGGCTTGATCCGGAACTTTTAATGTTCCGGATGAAGCTAGCTTCATTCGGAACTTTTGACTTCCGGACGAAGCTTCCTTCATTCGGAACTTTTGGACTTCCGGATGAAGGAGTATTCATTCGGAACTTTTGACTTCCGGATGAAGCTTGCTTCATTCGGAACTTTTAAACTTCCGGATGAAGATTCCTTCATTCGGAACTTTTAACTTCCGAATGAAGCACTTGATCCGGAACTTTATAGACTTCCGAATGAAGGACTCTTGATCCGGAACTTCTGGGAATAAGAACAGTAACTTCAGAAACTAACAACCCGAAGAACAGGGGAATATACAGTAACACGATTTCATCCACAAATTAATCAAAATCAAACGAAAGATTAAACCAAAACAACCAATAAGCATCAACTAACAATAATCAATCAAAACAAATCATCAAAACTAACAAACATAACCAAATCAATCAAAACCCACTTGATCAAAATCATAAAAACTCAAGAACATGAACAATGATGAATAAGAACAAATCAAACAAGAAAGGAAGAAGATGATAAATGAAAAGCTTAATTAAAAAGTAAGGATTCAATAACAAAAGCTTAAACACAAATTAATCTAGAGAGAGAAAGCAATAGTTTTGAGAGAGAAACTACCTACTCCTAATCTAATCCTAAAAACTAAAACTAAAACTAACCAACCCTCTCACATGTTGTGAGGGTGGTATTTATAGGAGAGGGGAGTGGTTAGTGGATTCCTCTTTCTTTCATTCTTTCTTGGTCCTCAGTCTTTCAGTCTTCTTAAATTCGACTTTTCAGACTTCGTCTCGGGATTTATTTGAACTCGTCTTGTAATTTCTTCATAATTTAGACTTGAGTTCTTCGGCTTTTAGTAAACTTCCGTCTTTTGACTTTTTCTTCGATAAATCTTCAGAATTGGTCTTGGACTTCCGTTCTTTTTCCACTCTTGATCTTTCGACTTCATCTTTCGTCTTTTTCTTCGATAAAAGCCCGTGAAAGACCGTTTTTTCCTCCCTTTTCACATTCTGACCCTAAAACACAATAAAAACACAAACCACGCATAATCCCGCCATTTACGACATAAAATATACGTTTAGGTCCTGTTTTAATGTAATTAAGTGGTAGAAAAGATGGGTGTTTTCACACCTATCAAATCCCCTACACTTAACCATTGCAATGCCCTCATGTAATGCTTAGCAATAAAGCAAGGTATACACTTTCCATCATAATCAACCTACCTTGGCCTTTATTAAACAACTAAGGAAAATCAAAAAGATAGAAAATAACAAGATGCAACAAGGAAGAAACATGTAAAGAAATCTAAGACTTACATTAGGGCTTGTGTGTCATGAATGTTTATCACCCTCAAGTTTCACGTTCCCCATGCCAAGCTTAAAAACAAGATCATTGTTAGTATAAGTTAGCATAACAAACATTTACTCATGCGGTTCAATTAATCACTTAAACTCCCTTATTCCTATGGGTATCTCTTATGTTTTATTGATGTCTTGAATGATCACGAGGATGCATTGTTGACTTATTTCGATAATTTATTTAAGCTGAAAGCAAAGTAGGACGATTTGATCAATAGTTAGCTAAAGGACAAAATCTCTTAAAACTGCTTCTCGGGATATCAAAAAGTTCATATCTTGGCATAACTCGGTTCATGATTTGAGACCTTTCTCGGGCCGATATTTGGCATGTACTTCATACTTCATATCTTGAGAGACGTGCTTGAGATAATGGTCTTCTCATCGTTAATAGAGTTTCTTCACTTGGAGACTTTTGAGGGGTACTCCAACTTTGTTGACCACGACTTCATGATTATTTCTTCAATCTCTATTTGGGATTTTGAGATACAACGATCCGCCTCCTTTTCGGACTTGGATCTATTTATCCTCATACCTTGTTAGGGTCTTTTCGGATAGACTTCTCCATGATCTTTATGGGAGTTGATTGCTTTTCGTCGTGAGTCTTGATCCTTCATATCGATTTTGGGAATAATGCTTTTCACATCACCTTGGATCTTTAGCAATAAAATGGAATCCTCATGCCTTGTTAGGGCCTTTTCGGACTCGCCAATCTTCGCGCCCCGCTTCATAAGTTATGCCTTGGCTATGAACTCTTATCATTACCGAGCAACTTTTAGACGATCTTGGGCTAGAAGCTAAGTAACTTTTCAAATCGTACGACCTTACTTATTGCAGATAATTTATTAGCAAGTGATGGGAGAAAAAGATCATAATTAACTCACATAAGTTAATGAGAGAATACCAAACCTGTAACCAACTCTATCATTTCTCGTTTTCCACAATTTAAAATCTCAACGAATGAGACTCGTGGATGCTTAGCCTAATAAACCAATTAAGGTCTACATGGTTAAGGATACTAGCTAGAGTGAACTTGGATAAGTAAACTCGGGTTGGGTCAAAAAAATTCACAACGGGCCTAATATATCTAAGATAACTAAACTTGTTAAAACCATTTTATTAAAATAAGAGAAAAATAGCAAAAATAATGGGAACTACAACTAGGCCAAAATAGATTAAAAATTTTGAAAAATGTCGAAAAATTGATTTTCCGGTTAAAATGAGGGCAAATACAAGGAAAAGACCACTTAACTTCGATAGAAGTCCCCCCTACACTTAATATAAACATTGTCCTCAATGTTTAAGCATGTGGGAGTAAACTCCCCTACACTTAGGACATTGTGCACGTTGTTTAAATCTCGCTAAGGAAGAGACAACTAAAGAGATTCCTATTTGAATATTGAAAAATATAAAAATAGAGAATCGAAAAGAGTTTAGGATAGAACCGGGAAGAAGGGAACACGGAATCACGGTTCGTCAAAAGTTATCAAGAGTGTGTCTTTGAAGCTCTAATCCCTGCACATGATAAGAAAGAGAACAAGAAACACCAACGGGGCTCCCCCTACACTTATGGTGAAATAAGATAGATAATTGGGTTGCCTCCCAAAAAGCGCTTGTTTTTGTTGACCGAGTCACGAGCCTGACTCGTCCCCGAATTAAATGGTCCATGGGGAAGCCTCGAATGTGATACCGGGAACAAAGACCTTGTCCTCGTTCCCGGAGGACATTAATAAAGGAGAGGCGGGGGAATAAGTCGTGAAAGGGAGAAAGGTCCGTTCAACATACGAGAAGTATGTGAAATCAAGATCCACGAGAGGTGGGGTGGGTAAAGTAAGCACATTGTCATCCCCCAAAGACAATGGATGCTGAGCACTCGACAAAGCCGTGATGGTATCAATTATAGCATAATCAATGTCACCTCCCGGGTCAAAGCACTCATCCTTATTTCCCGGTATAAAACGAGTAGAGTAAAAGTGATACATCACCCGCTTGGGTGTGCACGTGGGAGGATGAGGTGGCAATATAATATGAGAAGTATGAGAACAATTACCTTCCACCTGCGTCCCTTTTTCAGAAGATTCACATCTTTTCACCTCTGGGATAGAAGGTGTAGTGTCATCGTGTAATAAATCCTCTAGAAAAAGTATATCTCCTTCCACATCAGAATACCCGGATATGTATTCCATGGGTGTATCAATATCAAGAAACTCATCGATATCAGGAATGTGAAAACCATCATCACTAAGGAGTGAAGTATTTTGCTTTAGAAATTCCTCCTCGTCGAAAATAACCTCAATATCGTCATCACTCTCCTCATTATTCATAGGGCCAATAATATGCTCAGGGATATGGGTACTCGTCTGATCGTGCTGCTGTAAAAATGACTCCATACAAGTTCGCAGCGTGTGTAAAAGCTCTTTTGATTGCGCTTGAAAAGCTGTAGCAAGATCGACAATTGGTTCTTGGTAACTCATCCCGTGACGAGGTTGATGATCGAGTGAGTGCGGTGGGGGCTCAAGATTTTGAAAACCGGAATTATAGCACGGTTGTGGCTCATAGTTGTTCATCGGTGGAGAATAATTAGAAACCGGGGTTGGTTCATAATAATCCATAGGTGAAGAAAACTGAGGACACGGATTTGGCTCATAACAATTCATTGGTTGACAATAATAGGTATCGTGAGGACCCCCACAGTTGTTGCAAACCGGGTATGGAGAAAAATCAAGTGCATCTTGTGGATAGCTATTATCATTGTCATAATTGTACCCCGGTTCTTGCCCGTGTCTAGACGGGTATTGAACCGGGCACGAAACATGCCAATGAGAATCGCTTCCACAATAGATGCACGGGGGAACAGGAGGTGGGTTCAAAAAGAGTGAATTAGTCGAGTTGCACAAGGGACAAAATCCGAATTGTGTGTAGTCGATATCGTTTCCGCACCGCTCACATGTACACCATTGACAAGAGTTGTTCCCAGATAATTGTTTCCCACACCGGACGCAAAGGACATAAAAATCCATAAAGAAAGATAGATAAGCAAGAAGAATATTTTTGGTGCAAAACTTTGAAAAAGAAATGCTTTTTATGATTTTTCAAATGTTTTTGGATTTTTGAAAATTGTTGGACACAAAAAATAACGTTCACAAGTGAACGGATCCCAAAATCCAACGCTTCACTCACAAAAAACCTTCTATCTTCACGAAAAGAGCCGGCAGCGGTGCCATTTTAATATCAAGATTTTTCTAGGTTGAAAGTTCGTTTCTCGGTATCTTCTCGAATTGATTTCCGGTTAATTGTGTGAGATTAGTTGTTCTTGGTGAAACAAATATTTTTGGTTTTGGAAAATAAATGAGCAAGATTTAATAATAAATGACGAGAAATTAAAACAAGTTAAAATGTAAACGGTGCGATATTTAAAACTTTAAAAGTAAATGACGAAAAATGAAAGGACGTAAATTAAAACTTAACATAAAGTAAATGATGCAAATAAAAACTTAAACTAAAAGAAAAATGAATAAAAATTCAAATAAATAAAAAGGCGGGAAGAATCAAACTTGAAATTAAAAGAAGAAAACTTAAAAATAAAAAACAGAAAGAACCTTGATTCGGAAGTTTAAAACTTCCGAATGAACAGGCTTGATCCGGAACTTTTAATGTTCCGGATGAAGCTTGCTTCATTCGGAACTTTTGACTTCCGGATGAAGCTTCCTTCATTCGGAACTTTTGGACTTCCGGATGAAGGAGTATACATTCGGAACTTTTGACTTCCGGATGAAGCTTGCTTCATTCGGAACTTTTAAACTTCCGGATGAAGCTTCCTTCATTCGGAACTTTTAACTTCCGAATGAAGCACTTGATCCGGAACTTTATAGACTTCCGAATGAAGGACTCTTGATCCGGAACTTCTGGGAATAAGAACAGTAACTTCAGAAACTAACAACCCGAAAAACAGGGGAATATACAGTAACACGATTTCATCCACAAATTAATCAAAATCAAACGAAAGATTAAACCAAAACAACCAATAAGCATCAACTAACAATAATCAATCAAAACAAATCATCAAAACTAACAAACATAACCAAATCAATCAAAACCCACTTGATCAAAATCATAAAAACTCAAGAACATGAACAATGATGAATAAGAACAAATCAAACAAGAAAGGAAGAAGATGATAAATGAAAAGCTTAATTAAAAAGTAAGGATTCAATAACAAAAGCTTAAACACAAATTAATCTAGAGAGAGAAAGCAATAGTTTTGAGAGAGAAACTACCTACTCCTAATCTAATCCTAAAAACTAAAACTAAAACTAACCAACCCTCTCACATGTTGTGAGGGTGGTATTTATAGGAGAGGGGAGTGGTTAGTGGCTTCCTCTTTCTTTCATTCTTTCTTGGTCCTCAGTCTTTCAGTCTTTCAGTCTTCTTAAATTCGACTTTTTAGACTTCGTCTCGGGATTTCTTTGAACTCGTCTTGTAATTTCTTCATAATTTATACTTGAGTTCTTCGGCTTTTAGTAAACTTCCGTCTTTTGACTTTTTCTTCGATAAATCTTCAGAATTGGTCTTGGACTTCCGTTCTTTTTCCACTCTTGATCTTTCGACTTCATCTTTCGTCTTTTTCTTTGATAAAAGCCCGTGAAAGACCGTTTTTTCCTCCCTTTTCACATTCTGACCCTAAAACACAATAAAAACATAAACCACGCATAATCCCGCCATTTACGACATAAAATATACGTTTAGGTCCTGTTTTAATGTAATTAAGTGGTAGAAAAGATGGGTGTTTTCACACCTATCACTTCACTCTGAAGCTAAGTGAGAACTTCACACAACACAACTACTAATCACTTTCAAGTTTAGTGAGAACTAACAAGACACAACCACATCACTTTATAGTTTAGTGAGAACTACTACACAAATCTATTACAACTCAACTAGACATATCCAAGTACACACATGTAGCTTGGATCTACACAACACAAATCCAAGCAAACACATATGCAATGGATGTACACAACAAATCCAAGTATTTACAAATAGCTTGGATGAACACAACTAGTCCAATTATTTCATAAATACAAATGGATTAACAAAAATAAAAAGGCTAACATGATGAACATGACTAATTTATGAATTCATCTTTATCACAACACTAGTGAGTGAGTGATCTTCTCATTGGACAAGGTAAATGAGGGATCAAGAGGATAATCATATGTAAACATCCTTAACACTTTAAGTGATCATTTACTAATGATTATGCTATAGAAAAGATAAAGGGGGCTGAGAAAAACGTCCAAGAGGCTTGTTGGAAAATGAGATTTAATCCACTATTTATAGAAGACAATGTCCAACGGCTAGCTGGGCGCGGATCCTTATCTAGTCGGCGGTACCTTATCGATAAGAAACCGCCTAGCTATTTAAGGTACCGCCCAGTAGAGTCCGCTCCCTTTTTTGTCTTTTAGTGGGGTAGGAATATCTGAGGTTTTTTAAACCTTCAAAGGATATTCTTATGGCATATGGAATATGCCATTTTCAAATTTACATTTTCCATTTTAATAAAACATTTTCTTAAAAAGAAAGTTTATTAAAAAATCTTTTGTCATATTAACAAAAGTGAGTTTTAAGGATAATCACTTTGATGATCACTAAGTATGATTAAGAAAAGTTAGTGATATGATTATTACCTTGATGATAGTGTTAGTTAAATAATTCGTTTTGTGTTTTATACTAAATGTGTTGTATAGTTTGTTGTGATCAAAACTAAGAAAGATTAGTTAACACTGATAATGTTTTTAGGCATCACTTGCATTAACACTTTGCTTGGATGGGAGCCCGCAGGATATTATCGCAGCTTGGAGATTTCTGTATGTACTTAAACTTTGGTTTATCTAAAAACTGTCAGAATTTATCATGTATTCTTTGTAACTATAAGTTACAAAACCATAATTAAATTATAGATTTCCGCATATAAAAATCTGGGACCTTTGCTTAAAAACTCTGATTCTTTATGATTTAATGTATAAATTTTTATTACGTCAACTTTATGTCAATAATATTTCATTGTTTCTTGTACCATGACGTGGCGCCCCCTTGCTGGCTAGTTGTTCCGTACCTGATTTTGGGGGTCTCACAGATTGGTATCAGAGCGATGGTTATAGGGAACTAAGTCATTTTTCAAAACTTAGTCTATTACCGAAAAGTTCAAATATTTCATGTTTCTAAGTGTCAAACACAGAATTTGCCATTGCTGTTTGATATCTGCGCGGGTAACTCTCTAATCCTTATTATTTACTTTTAATTATCGATGTAGTATTTCATTTCCTAATTTCATTTTGAAATATTACATTACCGTAACGACGATAATTACTATCTCTTTTCACAGCCTTTGTGCTTAATGAATTATCATTGGATATTACTGTGATTACATTGCCCTTACTGTATTTCTTGAATTCTTATTCTTATGAATTGATCTTGTTACCATAATTTTAAATTATTATGGCATTACATACTTGTATTCGGAGCGCGTATGCCGCCGACTTTTAATACTCACTTTTGTGAGTACTATTTTTATTTCATCTATGCATGATACTTCGTATGCTCGTTCGTTTTGAACTGCTTGCTTTTCTCGACTCACTGTTACAAGTTGTGCGTATTCTTGTAATAGCATTGTTTGGGATTAAGAAGTGTTGCTTTCAATGAAACTTCCGATTTTCCATTTTACTACCCTGTGCGTTAGTTCCACTGTTAAACCTCTTTAAGATATCTATTTAGATATCCAAATTGTTTTCCGACCATCTGTGATTGGATGCCTTGAAAATTAGTTTGTGGACCATTGTGTAGCTCAACGTGTCTCCGAAAAATACTAAAGGACATCGTGTGAGTCGCACATCTCAAAGCATTCTTTAAAATCCGTGCTGAATAATATCGTGAGTTTTCGTAACCTTGAGTGACTTTTACGTCACCATCTTACACGACACTCGTATATCGATTAAATATTATTTCGTTGACCATTCTACGTTTCGACTTCGGTTTACAACGTTCGTTTGTATCTTGGAAACACCATCGTCATCTTGTAATTCATATCCTATGATATAAGGTGGTGCTTGTTTGGAATCCGATTTTACTTCTATAAACTTGTATCCTTCCCTTTTATTTAACCTCCTCGCCCGGGAGTGTGACTCCTTAATGTTCCATTTCTTTCTTGGTATGCTTTGTGTTTTTGGAAAATCGCGCCGCCAAGAGACCTTCCTACCTTGCATCTTGCAATCGAAGACACGGATGTCATGCGCCGTTTTGATTTCTTAGATTATGGTTGGTATTCATAAACCAAATTTATACTATGTTTTTCTTTATATGCTTAATTATATAATCTATTCTCTTTAGTCTTTATGGATCCACAAGTCATGTGTGTACATAAATTCCGGGTCGTTATGAAGTATGATTAAATTTCAAGGTGTCAAAAAAATATACTTTCTACAAAAAATCTACAGGCAATTTAACGGTGTCGAGAATAAATTTTTATAAAGTTTAGATTTAAAAATATGTTTATACTTGTTGAGACATTCGTTTAGACATAAAATTAGTTACGCTCATTTGAAATTTATAAAATTTAAGAACTTATTTACTGCGTATATAGAAATTATTGCTGATGCAGAACTGCAGGGGGTAGAATTGTAAATTTTTGGTCCGTTTCGGCTTTCAGCCGATACACGAAAGTTGTCTGAAATGTCGTTTTACGTCTACCGCGTAGGAACTAGTGTCGAAACTGAATATTTATGGGTCTTTTTCTAATAAAATCTGCGTTTTCTAAATATCATTTTGTTGACAGATGTGATACGAAGACGTTTTCGCCTATTTGGGGTCCGTTTCGAGTCTCGAAGAAAACTAAAAAGTTATTTAAAATGCCGTTTTACCTTTACCGCATAGGTAACCAAGTCCGAAAACTAGTATAAATGGGTCGAATCTTAAAAATAAAAACCTGCTTTTAAAGATAATATAGTCAAACCTGCGCAGAACGTGCAGGGGCATTTTGGTCATTTTACGTTCGGTTTCATATCTTGAGTAGAAATAGAAAGTTGATCAAAACATTGTTTACACTAAATTGCTTTAAACTCCGAGTCTTGAAAATGTCATTTTACGGGTTAATTGATCGGGTTAGACCTAAAAGTCTAAGTTGACTAAAAAAAAGTCAAAGCTGATTGAATTTTGAAACATGGTTTTTAGGCGTTTTTGAGTTCGTTTGAGCTTGTAAACTTTAACAAATGATATTTTACAACTAACAAACATTAGTTACGTTTGAAGACGTTTAAAAATAGTAACTTTGTGTACGAGTTATACATACATATATCGTGAACTTTTGAAACCGAGTGTTTAGATAAACCGATGGTGAGCTATAATTTTGTCAAAAGTTGTACATTTTTATGTCAATTAGTTACGATGTAAACGCATACGGAATTCCTTTTTTCTTTCTTTTATATATGACTTATTTGTCATTTTATATTATCTTTCTTTTCTCTCATCGTACCACTGATTTGGGTCGAGATTTGAAGTTCTTGTTTTCACATCGTTCGTTGTCATTTTGACACGTGTCTCATTACGATTCCGGCTAAAGATTTTGAAACCTTATAACCTTGTAACCATTCATCGATTTCGTATTAATTACCCTTTACTACCCTCGTGTAACCTACTTGCTATTTATACATTGCTATAATGTCCCCATATAAACTCAAACTCGTATTGTTTGCAAATCATTTTACAAATCATTCTACTTTGAATTTATAAAATACTTGAATGTTACTTTATAACGTCAAGTAATATTATTTTACGAGGTATTTTCACAAATTATTTGTTGGAAATACGTTTTTCCCAATAAAGTCTTGGTCACATCTTAGTTAGCATAGATCACGAGATATAGAATATTTAGAACTTTGTTTCTTGGAGCGACCTCCCTTAGGGGGAGATTGTTGAAAATATGTTTTTACGTATTTATGAAGGATCGGTCGCTCCAACGATATATTAATGTAATGGGCTCGTGATCTAGTTATTATCATATAGTCCATATAGCCTACATGTAGGGTGGGCTATATATATACCCCTCCTAGCATGTTAGGAGGGGTTGGTGGTTTCATTTATTCATTTAATAAATTTACTTTCTCTCTCTATCTTTCTCCTCATCTCTTCTTTCTCTCTCTAGTTCTTCATCTTCTTCCTCTTCCTCCTCCATTCAATCAATAGGTAAATCATAGTTTGTCAAATCCTAAGAAAACGTAGACCTTCAATTGGTATCAAGAGCCATGGTTAAATCTTAGGATTTGCGTTTTTTTATCTATTGATTTTATGGTAAAAATCCTTTCTTTCTAAAATTTTCTTTTTTTTGGTGTTACGTTTTGTTTAGATCAAGTTTTTTCTCAAAATCATCAGTTTTTTTATATAATCTAGTTTTTTATAATCTTTTTGTTATCCAATTGGTCCAATAGTTATCTGGAGATTGGATTTGATCTAATCTTCATCAATTTTATCAATTTTATAAAGTTTTTATTTTTCTTTTGAATCGTGTCGAAATTTTAAGAAATCGTAGATAATCAGTTTTTTTTATTTTTCACATCTGTTCCAATCTTTCCAATCTGTCAAAACAGTCAAAAGTCTCACATCTGACCATCTTCTTCTTGATATTGGCTTCTTTCAAACTGTGTCCAACTGTCAAAAGTCTCTCGTTTTTATCAAACTTGTCATCAATCTTTCATCACATTTTGATCCTAGTATCCAATTTCTGTTTTCTTTTTATAATCAGTTTTTTATCAATTTTTATAACTAATTATTAAAAGATGGGATTTTTGAGATCTTCAGATCTGGTATAAGATTTTTTCCGAGTGAACAGAGTATTCCGAACGAAGCAAAAGATTCCAGATCAACCAGTTATTCCAGATTAACCAGTTATTTCGGATCAACCAGTTATTCCGGATCAACCAGTTATTCCGGTTCAACCAGTTATTCCGGATCAACCAGTTATTCCGGATCAACCAGTTATTCCGGATCAACCAGTTATTCCGGATCAACCAGTTATTCCGGATCAACCAGTTATTCCGGATCAATCATTATTCCGCATGAACGGTTGATTGAACTCAAAACAGATTTAAACACAACGGTAATAGAACTCACCAAAGACCCTCACACAGACCCCTTACTCTCGACTGACAATAAGCAATCCCTCACCTAAAACAACTTCTCAATCAACTGCAAACCTGGACTCACAAACTCCCCAACCTCGAACAACCCTCACCTCTCGACTCTACCCTCTTTTCCCACACCCACTCCCTCATACTCGCAACCAAACAGATGACCCAACACAGACTCACAACCAACACTGATTGATCTCAGTTTTTTCGATTTCGTGTTTTTTTTTAACATGCATGTCTAGATCATTTAAGATCTATCACGAAAATCTTATCATCATTGATCTGTTCTTGGACAACATCCAATTTTAATATTCGAAGAGAAGAAAAGATTAATAACAAATCTGTTATAATCTTAATCTTGTTTCGATTTGTTGCCACACAACTCGATTTAAATCAAAACAAAAAACCCACCAAATTTTTTAATCCAGATCTCCGTCAAAAGAAATCAAAAATAAAGAAAGTCAAAAACCCTACCTGAGACCACATACGTGATCTAGAAGCAGTCTTTTCTTGATTTTTCATTCAATTGGGTTGAACGGTATCGTGATAACAGGGTAGTGTGATTACAACGTTTTATGCGTGAAGATGTCATGGAGGATCTTGTTGTTTTGTTAAGTGTTGGCTGGGTGTTTAGAAGATTAGGTTTTGTGGTTTTTATTTGAGAGAAGAAGAAATATTTGAGTAGAGAGAGATAAGATTTACTTTCTGCGATTGATTTTGGGTTTTATATTAAGAAAGAGACGGTGGAGAGTAGACGTGGGAGAGAGAGAGATATCAGGTTACGTGGTTAATATCAAAGGAATAGGATGGTGAGGGTATTAAATAAATAGGCGGAGGAAACAAAGTCTTAGTCAGCCACGTTTCAAAATTGTGTCACTTCTACTGCCACGATATCCAAGATTTTTAAAAAATATATCAGATTTGTTGGGAAGTGATATTTTTTTAAGGGGTATATCAGATTTTTTTATATATCAAACGTTTTCATATCTTAAATATCATATTTTCTATTCTTGTTTTCTATTTTTTAGTTAAGTTTTTTTTTTAAGTTTAAGTTTCATATTTTTGTTATTTTATTTTTATAGTTTAAAGTTATATTTTTAGTTTAGTAAATTTTGTATATTAATTTTTGGTACATCGTATTGAGGCGGGTATTCTGAAAGAACTAAAGTGGTAAAATATTTGACGGCCCGATCATTATATTTACCGTAGCTTGGATTTATTTGTTGACGGGTTTTATTTTTAGAGTGAGTTGACTTTGTATTGGAT
Source organism: Glebionis coronaria (assembly GCA_025667525.1). Lineage (NCBI taxonomy): Eukaryota > Viridiplantae > Streptophyta > Magnoliopsida > Asterales > Asteraceae > Glebionis > Glebionis coronaria. Next base: position 454,242,145 of record CM046876.1, read on the forward strand.
TCCGGTTTATTTTCTCATCGTTTGAGCCGACAATAATTTTTGATCCGAGAAAAGATTTTTATCATCCATCGAGGATTTTTAAGTGTTATTTACGGATCTTTCGTTTTTTCACGAATTGTTAAATTCCGAAAACAACCACATCCACAACTACAATCATTTTTTTTCGACATTCAATGGATTCGTTGAGTTCGACATTTCAAGAGGGAGAATCGCATTCAATGCAAAACAAAGTTAGAAAAAGTGGCATCCCTTCATTTCAAATGCTTCAGTCTCATCTTGTCACTCTTTCGAGGATTCAAAGAGGGAGCGAATTTGTGACCATCTTTGGACAAGATCGTCATATATTCATCGACTCAATATTCACCACTTTGACCCAACTCGCCGAGCAACTCAACCATGACAACTTTAATCACTCTGCATCGGCACTTGCATATAAGGATCTTGTGACACAACTCACGCCTTTCCTCGAATTCAATATCATCAAGCCTGAAAGTTCAGTGATTTGCCAATCATTTCTTCGAGATACACATACCGAGCTTCGAGTTTTCCGTGATACAATTTTGAAAATCATGTCATCGGTCTCGTCTTCGATTTATGAAAGATCTCGACTTCAGCAAGGGTATAATAATGGAGTGCAAGACTCTTCGATGCAAGAGGAAACTGGTCATACGGTTGAAAACTTGGAGCCTATCGATGCCAAGAGCACGGAATCAGGAGGACAACATGATACCAGTGGCACGTCAGGGAATGTTCACGAGATCTCTTTTGATGACACCTTACCAGTTTATGACGAAGAGCCTGCAAACATGGTACAATGTAATGTTGTTTATGATGTATATGCTGATGATATGTCGCATATTAAGAATTCTGAACCTAATTATGACAAACATGGGATGGAAACGAGTGATAGCAATACCACTTCTGATTCATCCGATGTAAGTCATAATGGGGGAGAGATTGTTCAGAATGCTATAGTACATCATGATAATTGTATTATAACTGCTTCATTGACTGCTTCTGATTCCAATATTAGAGTGCTCGAAACGATTGTAGCTCAACAATCAAAAGACCTTGAGGATGCCAAACTTGAATTTTCTAAGAAAACGGACAAATTTGAAACATACTTTGAAAAACTTAAAAAGTCAAACGTTGTTCTTGAAAGAAAATTGGATCAAAAAGTTTTAGATTCTAAAGCTGAAAAGGATAATCTTTTGAAACAAATTCAGTTATTATAGTCTAAATTGGCATCCCAAGATAGATTGCTCAAAGAAAATGAAACGTTAAAGGCTCAAGTTCAGGAAAAGGTTTTTGCTATAGCTGCGTTGAAAAACGAATTAAGGAAAAATAGAGGACCTAGTGTGGACACTAAGCTTGAAAAACCATCAATTTTGGGGAAACCGCCTACAAATTTGTTCGTCAGACAACCGACTGTCAGACAACCTACTGCATTTAGATCCGAGCGACCACAATCCTCGAGACCGCGGTTTGCCTCCCAAGTTGATTTGGTTCATCTTTCTAGACCAGTCACTCCACCAACTAGGTCCAATGTGACTAAATCAGCTTCAGCAAGACCTAATCACATGATTGCTTCTAGTTTCTCTAAGAATAGTTCAAAGAACACGTCTAGAACGAGTTCAAATGATGTGCGCCATGATTTTGGTCAAAGGGAAGCTATTCAAAAGACACATGTAAGAGATAGCAATGTCTAACCTAGTCAGATGCCTTCTAGATTACCCAACACTGCTAACCATAGCATGTCATCTCCTAGGAGCATCGATCAATCATCTAGGAATTACTCGGACATTAAATTTGCTACTTGTAAAACATGTAGAAAACGTGTCTTTACGGCAAATCATGATTCTTGTGTCAAGAAATTACTTGATGAGGTGAACTCCCGTGCTAGAATTAAGTCCCAGTGGATAGCTAAAATCAAACCTTTTGGTAAAGTTTGGCGCCCCACTGGTAGAACTTTCACTCTTGTAGGAAACGAGTGCCCTTTAACTAGGATAGTCTCCGATTCTACTAAGACTACTAAGGAGGAAATTGATAAAGATGATACTTCACTTAAGTCTAAACTTAAGGTTTTCTATAAAAGGAAACGTTTGCCAGCTAAGATAAGTGAATCATCTACTCAGGTCATCTCTGACACAAGTAAAGCCAACCATGAACCCCCACGTGCTTCTAAAATAGATATCGCTAACCCATGCAAAAGTATACAAACTCCTAATGAGAATGCAGGTACCAAAGTTGATGTTCCAAAAGAACGAAGTGGTCCAATCGTTGTATTCCGTTCAACTAAGGACACTCTTAGAGTTTGGTTGCTGAAAAAGCAGATATCGGAGAAACAAGTGTCTCAGGGGATTCATGGTTAAGCTTACCAGAGGACTTATAGTCATATCACAGACTGTAACTCGTTCATCAAAGAAAGGAAAGTTTATCGCCGATGATAAACTTATCCTAACAACGAGAAATTCATTTTTCTCGGGCATGAGCTTATATCAAAAACATTCCAAGTTTTTAAGCTCATGCATAGAGGCTTACATTCAAATCACAGTCTGTGACCCGAACTTCAGAGAAAGGGAAGTTTATCTCGCAACGATAACTTACCCTCAAAACGAGAAATTAAATTTTCTCGGACACGAGCTATCATTTAAAATTATTCAACGGTTTTAAGCTCGTGTATAAGGCTCATCATTAAATATCAGATGATGACCCGATCTTCAATTAAAAGGAAAGTTTATCGCCGATGATAAACTTATCCTTACAACGAGAAATTAATTTTTCTCGGGCATGAGCTAATATTAAAAACATTTGAAGTTTTTAAGCTCATGCACAATGACTTACAGTTAAATGTCAGACTGTAACTCGAACTTAAAATAAAGGAAAGATTATCTTTTATGATAACTTATCCTCTTAACGAGAAATTCACCTTTCTCGGTTATGAGCTTGTATTAAAACATTCGAAGTTTTAAGCTCAGAAAGGAAAGTGTATCTTTTAAATAAGAGAACTTTTCCTCATAACGAGAAATTAACCTTTCTCGGTCATGAGCTTTCCGTTAAAACAGTCAAAGTTTTCAAGCTCATGAAAACGACTTCTAAGTAAATGTCAGCTTAGGACTCGTCCTTCAGATAAAAGGAAAGTTTATCGCCGATGGTAACTTATCCTTACAACGAGAAGTTTACAACTTCTCGGACTTGAGCTTTCCTAAGATATTCCACATCTTAAGCTCAAGTAACTGTTTTTCAAAACGTTGAACACAATTTCTCAAGAATTTTTCAAAAGTTTTTTCTAAATCTTTCAAAATCGTGTGTTCAAAATGTTTTGATAAAAAAGAGCATGTCTTCTGGAATCGATAATATTTACGAACCTAGAAATGTCATTCAATAATGACACAGGGTTGTAAATAAAGTTCGAGCAGAAGTTTAAAAGATTTAAAACATGCTTAAAATGGTTTGCTATTATTTCAGATAGTAACCCGCTCTTCACTTTGAAGTCAAGCATTTCACGGGAAAGCTTTGACTTCAGAATCCGAAGTTATCATCTCCACCAACCGTAGCAATTTACAATTGATATCTACATACTCGACGATGCGACTACTCAAACGGCGACTACAGCTCTTTCAATAGAACACGGGTCAACAATTGAGGGGGAGCAATTGTCCAGCATTAAGAATCTTTGACGCCGAAAGTGCCAAGTTCACATGTTGGAGTCAAGACAACGATATCAATCAAATGGAGTCAAGAGATAACTCTAGACGTGATGAGGCGACCAACATTCGTGAACAAGAACCATGTGCTTCTTTCATATGATGTTCTCCATCATTCAGGTCCAACCTCATAAATTGCTAATCTTGTGAATACATTATCATATATGATCTTTGCACGTGATAAATACCTTACACTTGCGTTTAAAAGGTATTTAATTTACGTTTCAAGTGCACCCTTATTAATTTAAGGGGGAGCATGTTAATTTCATGAAGATAAATGGATTTAATCGGATTTGCATTTTTCTTCCCAAATTTTTCTTAAAACATCCTTAAATCAATTGATATTAAAAACATCGATTGGGTTAATATTTTTAATATGGGGGAGAAAATGTGATTTAATATGACTCAGTGGTTTGACTTAATGTGCTAGCTCATCCCGACATGTGCGAAATGTTTTCGAATATCGTGGCATATGTTAAGGGGGAGCAAAATGGATTTAGATATCAAAATGGATCTCATGGTGACATATACTTACCCACAACATCTTAATTCACGACGGTGACGATTGTGGTGACATAAGGATGGTAGGATAGGTTAAAGTCCAATGATTCCTCTAGAACTGGAGGAATCTTCCCAAGGACATTCCATAGCTAGAAATAGAAGTCCTTAGGAAAGATGGAGAAAGATTGTGAACGTAGTTGAATGTCGACCAAGTACTTAAGTTAGCACTGGAACAATCACAACAAGGTGCTAGTTATGACGTATTGGTAAGCATTGAAGGGGTTGAAGAATGAAAAAGAATTGTAAAGATAAAGGGTGTAAAGAAAGTAGCCCTCCTTACAATCTTAGGCAGAAACCGGGTCAATTCATATGCTATTGAGATCATTTATGATTCTCGATATTGAAGATAGACATCATGGACCCAGTGATGCAAGGCACAACCCATCCCAGCTAACTCAAATTTCTCTTAAAAGATATTTGTTTTAATCACACGGAGACAACACATTATCTATTGATTTATTCACTCCGAATAAATTGGTATTGAAAAGGTGGCACTCCTCTCCAGCCTCCGATCACTAAAATTCAAAATGCACGATCGAGTCTAGAGCCATTTGAGATCATCAAATATCTCATTAGGACACACTTTCATAATCCCTTGCTTCTTCACACACTGTGACAAGTAAGAAAGATATTAAGAGTCCTACGCAAAATCTTCATGATCTTGCCTGAACATCCGAGTAATACGAAAGTATTTACAATGAAGATGGAAATCCTTCTTTAGCGAACGTCAAAAAGCTCATGGTAGGTGCTTGTGCGATTCTTTATGAATCAAACTTGTGATAACTAGAAAGCAACAGTTGTTTAAACTCTTAAATGAATTTAAACACGTTCCAGGCCTCTACGCAATATCTTAGTGATCTTGCCAGAACATTCAGAGTAATACTATTAAGTATTTACAGTGACGAATGGAAATCCTTTTAGTGTTAACATCAAACAACACTTGGTAGGTAACTTGCAAGATTCTATATGAATCAAGCTCGTGACAACTGGAAAGCAACGATGGTGCGGTTCTTAATTGAACTTCACTTGTTCCAGGAACATGAATTGACGGCTTCAAATCATGCGGATATTATTATCCAAATGATTCACTCTTTAGTTCGCAGTCAGCTTTGGACGGTCGAATAAAGAGAACGGGTTTACCCGCGAAATCTTATCAAGGAGGTTCTTTACTGAAACTACCTGCCACAAGTACGATATTTAATATCGTCCAACGGTCTTCACCGACCGGAGGTAAAATGCTACCAAATTAGAATGAAATGTTCAAGGCCATTTCATCCGTGTATATGGTTTGTTGCTAACTGTCTTATGCAGCGTAACAAGAAGGTGGCATTGCGGTGTACAATCCAGAAGAAGTCGTCACCACATGCTTATACTACATACAATTAGTACTTCAACAAATTCAAGAAAGTCTGAAGGTCAAGTCTTCTGCTGTATCAAACTCTGAAGCTTTCAAGAATTTAAAGGTATAAGTATGTGGAACATGAAGTCACGAAGAGGCGAATGTCACAAGTGACGAATGCACAAGGTCAAGGCAAGAAAACATGCTCAAGACTTAAGTCAAAGATCACATCAAGCATATTCACAAGAACAAGATCGAAGACTCAAGCATAGATGCTAGGTTTAAGATTTTGTAAAAAAGATGTGACCACCCTTAGGGGGAGATTGTTGGAAATACGTTTTTCCCAATAAAGTCTCGGTCACATCTTAGTTAGCATAGATCACGAGATATATAATATTTAGAACTTTGTTTCTTAGAGCGACCTCCCTTAGGGGGAGATTGTTGGAAATACGTTTTTACGTATTTATGAAGGATCGGTCGCTCCAACGATATATTAATGTAATGGGCTCGTGATCTAGTTATTATCATATAGTCCATATAGCCCACATGTAGGGTGGGCTATATATATACCCCTCCTAGCATGTTAGGAGGGGTTGGTGGTTTCATTTATTCATTTAATAAATTTACTTTCTCTCTCTATCTTTCTCCTCCTCTCTTCTTTCTCTCTCTAGTTCTTCATCTTCATCCTCCTTCTCCATTTAATCAATAGGTAAATCATAGTTTGTCAAATCCTAAGAAATCGTAGACCTTCATTATTTTACCTTGATCTTATAAAAGAATTCATGTAACATTAAAGGTGTTGATTTAAATACCAAGCGAATTACTTACTTGTGAAAAATTTCATAAATTATTCCGATTTCTATTTTTGGTACCATATATATATTTTAAATATATGACATGTAATACTGGTTTGACGAAACTGTGCATCGCATTGCTAGTCCTAAATTATGCATGACTTGATCACCAATGCGTAATTTAGAAGGAGCCATGCGAGGCTGAATAGTAGTCGCCTTAAAAAAATTGTCTAAGAACCAACTTTATACTTGTGATTCAGAAAAAGCTAGATAAAACGAAGTTTTGAAAACTTTTATATATTTTGTGAGTAGCACCCGTTCATGATATATGCATATGTTTCTTTATCTCTTCTTGAACGAATTACATGCCTACAAGCACATATTTCTTTACTCAACGATCTTTGTTCTACTTGTTACCTCATCTTCCCCCGTGATATAATTTTTGTTACCACTCGTCTAATTTTCTTACCATTGATACCAGAATTGAAAGTTTCAACGTTGTTATGCTTCTACATTGACCAACCGTCTCTATCTATTTTGGTAGAACTTCGAAACGTCTCTGGACGTGGATAATGATTTATGACTGAACGTGAACGATAATTTCGTGTATTTGTCATGATGTTTGTTAGACTCTATCGTCTTGAAATTCATTCGTGTGAACCATGTGATGACTTCGCTCTCTCATTGCTAATGTTGCTCATTTTACTGGAATTACTCTCAAGTGACTTCTTAAGAATTTTCTTGATTCGAAAATTTATTGTGTGGCTTTTCTCTTTCGATCGTGTATCGACCATCGAGAACTTAATAAGCCGTTGTTGGTGACCCCAACCACGCTCATGAATTAATCTTGCTAAATTCTTCGGTTTCTTATTTTCTTAGCATGGACGTATTTACTCTATCATGTTCGTTAAGAATTGGTACAAATTACGTTTATCCTCTCGCGCTATTGCTCGCATACTAATTGTTGATTATTATTTATTTCATACTTGTTTATTATATTGTCACCTTTTGAAAATCAAAACATGTCACATGTTTATCATTTGATGCATCAAACACCTTCTTGGATTTCTAAAAATTATTATAAATTTTTAAGAACATTTTACACACTTTATCAAGTGTTTAAATTACTAAAATGTCTGTTCCAAGTTAAATGTCGAATCTATACATCCTCTTTGGTAGATTATGAACTAATATTTAAAAAGGGTGTCAAGCTTCATCTTTTAAAATATTTGATTATATCATACTTTACTTTCAATCTAATGAAATTATCGATTTAAGTTATAATTTCTATCAATGATTCTAAATAATTTGTAAAATTGATTTTTTTATCTAATGATAACGATAAACCTAAGTTTTAACAATAATTTTATACAGTCATCCAAAAGCTTTTAAGCTGATTGAAATAATTATTTGAACTGTGTTACTTTTACTTTGAAATCCTTATCAAGAAAATACTTAAGCTGAGTTGGAAAGTAATATCAAATCCTAGACAGATAATTGTGACAACTTGTATTTTAATGTTCATATGTAATTCATTTTTCTCTTTTATTCCTCTTGTAATTAGATTGTCATGTTTTACAGTTTGCGCGATTTGCGATTCTTTGTCGATTATCAATCTTAACTCGTTCTAGCGCACCTTCTTCGTTTAAGCAGTTATCGTGTCCTTTCTACCTCTTAATATTTCCTCGCATTGAAAGGTTATTATTTTGATCTCAGTTTGAAGTAAATTTTAAAAGGAGTTAAGAAACTGAAGCATACTTGAATTCCGATTGTTAAGATTCGCCGTGGTGCAGAATCACCTGAGAAGCAATGAATCAGTTCTAAACAATGTAACTCCACTTGTTCGCATTTGCTTTCGTCTCCAGTTAAACTCTGAGGGACCAGAGTTCCTTTAGGGGGTCGACTGTGAGAACTCATATTTTCCCGGTAATTAATTTATCCTTTTATTCATACTTCTCAAATTTGCATCAAATTACATTTTCTTGTATTTTCATACGCAAATCCTGAGATCTCGATAATTTTAAATAAATTATATTTTAATTATTTTTCTGATAATTGATAATACTTTATTCAGAATTATAAAAAAATTTATTTTATTTTTCCGTATTTATTTAAATCAAAATTTTTGATTTAAAAGCACTTGCGTGTGTTTTACAAAAATTTTTACCCGAATCGACGGAATGAGAACCGATGGCTAAATATTTCGACTTTATGAAGTCAAAATACTATGTTTCTATAAATATTTTGTTACCGTATTATAATTTGCACCGAGTCTGAACGACTAGAGTTTTTAAGAATTAAGTCGGGCTAGAACTAGGATTCGATGCATTTTAACATTGGGCTTTAGTCAGAAACTAATAAGAGTTATTAGTGGGTCAAAGCCCACTCTTTTTTTTTTGTCTGCCATCAAACAACACCCTATAACACACAACAATCATATTTTTTTCTCCAAAAATACAAATCCTCTCTGTTCTTTCTTGACCGACAAAACAACCACCAAAAACACCTCCACCACCATAAAAAATTCAATTATAACACAATTGAACATCACCAAATTAATCCTTGTTTTATTCTAACCCTAAACCCACTTAAAAATCCTTCATGCAATGGAGTTTAATGAAATCAAGAATTATGAGAATTGAAGGTTTTGGGATTTTGATCATTCCAATAGGTTTGTATTGTGTTATTAGGGTTTAGGCATTGATAATTTTTGTTAGAACCCTTGTCATAACTTTTGGTTTTGGCCAAGTATTGATTTCACCATGCATGTTAATGATTAAAAGTGTCTTGATGAATTTTGGTTAATGTGTTGAGGATTTTGATTGTTATAGGTAGGATTGAAGTTGTTTTGAGTAGTTTTCATAATGCCCAAATTCGGACAGCAGGTATATCAGTCTAAAACTCCCATATTTTTCATTGTTACCTGCACTTTTTATAGCCTAAATGGATTCTTTATGCCGTATACATATTAGTGGCGAGTTGGATAGGCACACAACTCCTCCGGATGAGGAAGTTATGATCAAATTAAGATTTTAAAAGCAAAATTCGGATAGCAGGTTTGTGAGCCTAAAACTCACATATTTTCCCATTGTATGCTGTGTTTTTATAGCTTAGATGGATTCATTGACCCTTTTACATGTTAGTAGCGAGTTGGATGGGCGATCAACTCCTCCGGATGAGTAGGTTATGGTTGATTTACGGTTGTGAACCCAATCTGACCCAACAAATTTGTATAGCTATTTGCTACAGGTCATGGACCATATATTTGACATTTTAAGACCTTGAGAGTTAGTATACATTGTAAACTAACGAACGCCGCTGACCTCGCGTCGATATCATCAAATGGTTTTTATGGCTAAAACGATAAACCCGAGTTTGTAAACCTAAATTCTGATTTTGTAACCTTCAAATAATGTAACTTTCCCGCTAATTGGTGGTAGCTATTTACTCGTGGTTAGAATGGGCCGAAAGTAGAGTCTTGAGGCTTTCCAATGGTGGAAATCTCAGGCCCTTAAACCTTATAGGTTAACGAGTTATTTTGTCCTAAGTTTGACTAGTGCAGTTTGACCATTAAGTGCTTACGGGGTGGCTGTTAGTGTTTTGGACTTTAAAAAGTTTCGTAAACTCTTAGATCGAATGGTTGGATATTTTGGAAACCTCATGAGAGACCCGTTCAAGTGATGAAAATTCTGTAGTTGTTGGACTTATGGATTGGGAGCTACGCCCTTTACAAAACAGCTATACCAGAAAATGTGAGTTTACGCCTAAGGTTAAATAAATTGTTGGCGTTTTTAGGTGTAAATCACTTGGGTTACTTGATTTGAGACCTTAGGCTATTATGTTATGCATTTTTATACAATTTATGTGTCATGAAGTTCATGACCACACTTAAACTCGGTTGGTTGTGCAAGTTATATACATATTACATTTTTACAAAATATTTTGATACAATTGTTTTATATTTTTATAAAACGCATTATTAAGGGCCGTGATCACTCTTGTAGGTCGCGGTAGCCCTTGGAGTATTTCCCATTGCCATCTATAGCGCGATTCTCATATCCGTCACACTTGTACTAAGGTACTCTTGGCACCATTGTATTGCTTTGATTTCTATTTGATTAAATGCTTTGATTATGAAATTGGGGTTTTTGTATTTAGACCATATTCTACTGATGGCAAGGTGGTATTATGATCATGATAGGTCTTGTGTACTTGTAGAGGCATTGCTTAGGGTGTGCAAGTGTTTAGGTGATGTTAGAAGTAAATTTTAGTGTAAAAAATGAGGTTAAGAATGATAGCAGATTGCTACAGCCATTCATGAAAATTTTCTGCAAATAAGACCTACAACTTTCTTGATTTTTGGATAGCCTTGGTTGTGTAGTACAATTGGTGAGTTGGGTGGTTTTTGGAAGTGTCCGGATGAGTAAAATATGATCTTTTTATCAAAACTAGTCAATACCGACATGTGCGCCAAATTTGTGTTTGGGGTTAAAGCATAAAAAGCCAAAGTGGGTATTTTTATGACTTATTACAGTAACATAGGTCAAATATGAACATTTCCAATTGGTTTCAAGTTAAAATCTTTTACGGAATGTAAATGATGGTCAAAATGGTTTTATGCAAATTTTTGTCGAAAAAGTCAAATCTGAGTAGTCTGCACTAAAACTGCATTTCCCGTTGATTGGTAATAGATTTGATAGTGTTTCTTAAATATTTGAAAAGGTAATAATTTTATCTTTTCAGGGCCATAAAGTTTGAGTTTATAGCTATTATAGAACTCTAGATATGATACAATCTTTACAGCATGTTTCTGAATATTTAGTGCAGCCAATTTGTTAACGTTAATTTTCGACTCAAAGTGTACAAGTGTTTGCTACTTATGGGTTTGATGAGCATTGTTAATGTTTATAAAAATGATCATACAGTGGGTAAGTAGTTTTTTTAAGTCAAAATTGATTCGAGTCAATAGGTTGCAATGCCTTGCGAGTTATAAGATGATTTATGTACTAATAGTAACCAAAGCGTTTTCTAAACGTTATTTTTGTATCTTATAAGTTTTCGCGCCCCGTCATCGTAGGTCTTGAATGACTTAAAGTTTCTTGATTTCTTGTTGTTACTACTCAGCCCTCAAGTTCCATATTGATTCACCTTGTAGCTAATGTGAGTTCATAACCCCTTTTACTACTTGTACGTTGTTTCTAAACGCGGGGTGAGATTACATGGTGGAACACATCCATTTAAAAACTGTATGCTATCCAGAACTTGTATGCTATTCAGACTTGTATGCTTTCCAACAGTTTTAATTGATATTATTGCTTATAGTTAATAGCCTTAAGTTTCGTCTCTTGATCATGAACCGTTAATTGTCTCGTATGCTTTGCGCTAAGCGCGAATGTTGTGGGTGGATCCATCGGGATTGACAATCCCCGTCCCGAGTACCTTGACGCACTTACATTTGTTTATACTTGAGTATTTAGGCTGAATACTCCTTAAAGGAACTTACTTTGAGTTAAGCTTCGGTTAATGAACTAAACAGCAATAATATTGGTTTCGGACTATGGTTAATGATCATAACCATTTTCTCTATTTACTTGTTTTACAAATGAATGCTTGTGTTTCACATCTTTACTGCTAAACCTATGAATATCACTCAACTTTATGTTGACGATTTTACATGTTTAATCTCAGGTATTAATACTTAGCTTTGCTTGGATGGGAGCCCGCAGGATATTATCGCAACTTGGAGATTTTTGTGTGTACTTAAACTTTGGTTTATCTAAAAACTGTCAGAAGTTTATCATGTATTCTTTGTAACTATAAGTTACAAAACCATAATTAAATTATAGATTTCCGCATATAAAAATCTGGGACCTTTGTTTAAAAACTTTGATTCTTTATGATTTAATATATAAATTTTTATTACGTCAATAATATTTCATTATTTTTGTACCATGACGTGGCGCCCCTTGCTGCCTAGTTGTTCCGTACCTGATTTTGGGGGTCTCACAAGAATGCTAGAGGCATTTGGTGTACGAGACGTAGAGAATGATCTATATGGATCTTAAACGTCTCCAACACGTATTCAATCCTCTTGATTAAACATTTGGCATAGATGATGGATGGAGTTAGGTGGCGAAGAAAGTTTACAAGGCCAAGTACCATCTAGGAAAGGCAAGCATAGTTGACGAGACATGGAATAAGAGGACAAAAGTGAAGCCGAGACAAAATTTATTATATGGATGACGTGTTAGGATGGTTGGGACTTGGGATGAAGGATGTAAGTTGCACGAGTTGAGTTGTCTAAAGCAGAGAACGCATCAACATTTATGTTGCCTGGCTTGGACAATTATATGGAGAAAAGGGACATATGCTATACTTCCTACATGGATAGGAATATCTTAGAAAGGGGCGGTGTAAGGATGAAGTTGATAGAAGGGATACATAATGGGGTGGAGGAATAAATACGAAGAGAGTTAGGTGGTATTCGACAGACTGACTAATTCATCCCATATTGTAGCAGAATGAGAAGTCATGAAGTTGAGAAGTTGGAAGGATTGCGTACGGATGTGATGAAATAGGAGGTTCTACGTAAAAGTTAGCCTAATAAGTATGGAATGCTCTATGAAGGATTGTGGCAAGGGAAGAAACGATGGGAAGCAATCGTAGTATACCATTGATAGACTAATGGTTGGTATGAGCATACTATAGGGATGATTGAGGAATACGCCTAAGCATTAGTGTGAGGTTTAGATAGTTGGAAAATGCATTTTATTAGGAAGAGTTCTTCTACAATGAGAGAGTCACCAGTGAGAGGGGCATATTCCTCATTGATGAGAGTGTAGGAATAGAAGAGGAACGCCTAAATTATAGGCTGAAGACGAGATGGAAGATGATATGGAAATTAAGATTGAAGAGAGACAAGCGGAAAGTAGTATAGGGGAAGAATGGCTTGAGGGCAGGAGATTGTCAAGAAAGTTGGGTGATATTGAGAGGAAAAAAATAGTTAGAGCTAGAGGTTAGTAATCATGAGCAATTGAACGTGCACCTAGAGAGAAGGCGTAACACCTGTTAGTATGGAGGATGGTTAGTTATTTGGTGACCGTCATGGAAAAGCGAATATGTGGTGGTGATTATGACATGTTTAATGTGACTGTTATGAGAAGCTTCTGGCTATGCAATCCTGCATATGCCATTGGATGTGGTTAAGGTGGGGAGAACTTCCAGATGATGGAAAATCCGTAGAGGATAGAATCCGTTGGGTCTGGTGATATGAAATGTAGTAGAAACTACTAGAGTTAATCCATAGGAGATGAGGTGGATCATCGTTACAGTGGGAGGAAGTTAGAAGCAGCCAACGTGTTGGACCGGAGGAGGAATCGAAAAACTATGAAGGTGGTGGCAGTGCTTAAGTAGAGGTTGAAAATAGCAAAGGACCGAGAAGAGAGCTATGCAGACAAGAGGCGTAAGCCGTTGAGATTGAAGATTTGAAGTTTGAGGTTTGAGATTTGAGATTTGAGATAAGGTTATGCTAGAGGTCTCACCATGGAAAGGAGTATGCCGTTAGGGAAGAAAGGGAAGACAACACCAAGATTCGTGGGTCCGTTCGAAATCCTCGAAAGGATCGGGCTAGTGACGTATAGGTTGAGGAATTACTGGAAGAGTTGAGTAGTGTGCATGATGTATTTCATGTGTTAACTTGAGGAAATGCTTAGCAAGAACCGACTTGCAAAGTACCGTTGGAAGTTATTAGTATAGATACGAGTCTTTGTTTTATCGAAGAGCCGGTAGAGATTATGTAATCGTAAAGGCAAAATACCGTAGTTGAGGTTAGGTGGAATTTGAAACGTGGACTAGGGTTCACATGAGAACGGGAAGGGTTTATGAGAAGCAAGTATCCTTAGCTATTTGCTAATGATGATCCTAAGGAGTAAATCTCGGGACGAGATTTTTATTCGGAGGGAGTGATGTGACAACCCTGGTTTTTTAGGTTCGTCACTTAGTCTTATTTGTGGGGTATTTTATGTGTTTATGTGTTTATATGTTTATGTGTTTGTTTTGAGTGAATGAGGTTGAGGTGAACATCATTTATGAGTACGGGTGCTCCTAACTAAATCGATGAACGGTTATTTCATGATCATGAGATCACAATATAGTGACTATAAAATGAAATGGAGTCATTTTGGTGATTTACGTATACGTATATGTATTATAGTAAATCATATTTTCACGATTTAGGGTTTAGCGTTTAGAGGTCTGGGATGAGGTATTTAGTTACGGGAATAATTTACATGATGGTTTTAAGTCATTTTGGACTTAGTTATTTAATTTATTTCATATTTCAAGAGTTTTCATAAAACTGTATATTTTACGTCTTTTACGGTATACGCGTAAATTTAACTAGTTTTACGGTTTTGAGGTTTTGGAGGTTTTAGGAGCTGAAATAAATTAAGATAATTTAAGGTATTATTAATTAATATATTAATAAGTAATAAAAAATAAAAATAATAAAAAGTAAAGGAGTGTAGTCGGTTTGGTCGACGAAACAAAAAGAAAGAAGGAAAAAAAAATGGAAAGTGGGCTTTATGTTGGATTAAGACTCTTGTACACATTATATAAGGTTTTCTAATAAATCAAAAACACATATTTTTCTCCCTGGAAGCTTAAAACCGACGGTCAATAAAGATTTTTAGGGTTCTTCATTAAAAATCTTGTTTTCCATTAAATCTAAGGTAAAACAATAAAGAATTATGTTGGATTAGGAATCTTGCACCCTTTTTGCTATTCATATGTGTAACCACCTGTAGTCTTATGGTGTTACGATTAACATCTAAGAACGAGCTTGTTTACACATTACGAATTCAATTTACCATAGGGGTCTTGTTTCATTTAGGCAGATCTATTGTTGTCGCTTTTCGCCTATGTAATTAATCAACCTTGAGAAACCCCATTCATTGATTAAATTGGATAACATGTTTCAATCTTCATCTAGATATTGGATTATGTCGCTATTGTCTGTGAATAATTTTAGGACTTCGATCTTATCGTCCCCTTTAAATATGATGATCAACAATAATCGGGAGTTCATTGTCTCCTTGTTTGATTGTTTTGTTTGCCTCTTTAATTAATTCGACGTGTTTTCTAGGGTTTGTTTTTTATTGCTTTTTTAGGGTTTTTAATTTAGGGTTTCTGTGATATCGTTTTTGTTTGGATTCAGCGCTATTCTGTCTTTTTCAGTGGGCAGCTATCGCTCCAAAGAGGATGATTTCTCCAAGATTCCCACTTCCATTTTCGTTACGAATTTACCTGAGTATTTTATAGCTAAAGATTTGTTCGGCATGTGTCGGCAATATGGTCATGTTATAGACTCTTTCATTCTTGTGAAGAGATCAAAGGGAGGTAAGCGTTTTGGGTTTGTTCGATTTATCAATGTTTTCAGTGTTGAACGATTGGTTAACAATTTATGCACGATATGGGTTAGTCGTCTTAAGCTCCATGCTAATGTTGCTGGATTTCATCGAACCCCTTTGGGTGGCCATGAGAAGAAAAACACTAAGTATGGTCCTAAGCGGAATGTTCACATAACTATAGATCATGAGGGGTCTTCTACTAGATCGATCTTTTGTTAATGTGTTGAAAGGTGTTAGTGATGCTTGTCCTGCTATAGTTATTGAGGAAGATTGTGTGCTCAACAAAGATCTGTCGGTTGCATTGATAGGTAGGGTGAAGGAATTTTCATCCTTAATGAATATTAAGAATGCCTTAATGCACGAAGGATTTGTTGACATTAGTATTCGGTAATTGGATGAACTATGGATACTTTTAGAGTTTTCCAGCATTAATACTAGAGATGCTTTTAATATGAATGTGAGTCTACGCTCCTGGTTTTTTGAAATGCGACCTGCCACAATGACTTCTTCATTGATGGAATGATTGCTTGTGTTAAAGTTGAAGGGGTGCCACTCAAGTTATGGTCTGAAAAACATTTAACCGCATCTCTTCGAAGTGGGGTAAGCTTATTGACATTGCTGATAAGGAGGGTAATTATTTTCACTCTAAAAGGATATGTGTCCATACAAAGCTTCAATCCAACATCTTTGAGAGCTTCAAAATCATTCATCATGGTAAGGTTTTTCGGGTAAGAGCAAAGGAAGTACCAGGCTGAGAACCAGATTTTTTGGAGGACATTGATGAAGATGGTCAATGTGAAGAAGGTTTGGTAAATGGAGACGACGCAAGTTATAAAAGTAAGAATGATGATAATTGCTTTATGGAGGAGGTTCCAGAAACTTTGACGGGGGAACACTTAGATAATGGTAAACTTTCTGAGGATCCTTTTGATACTTATCCTCTCTTAGATAAGGACAAAACCAATAGACGTGAATAAGCCAGCAGGTATG
The DNA here is from genome assembly GCA_025667525.1 of Glebionis coronaria. Lineage (NCBI taxonomy): Eukaryota > Viridiplantae > Streptophyta > Magnoliopsida > Asterales > Asteraceae > Glebionis > Glebionis coronaria. The sequence continues at coordinate 454,258,943 of CM046876.1, forward strand.
GTTAAACCAACAGGTGCAGATAATTCTAAGGAGAGTGAAAGTCGTGTACACCCACCACGATATACTCCCACAGTCACTGTTAACGAACAAAGTTTTTCTTCAAATGCGGTTGCAAAGGATATTAATATTAATAATGAAGGTGCTACTAATGGAATAGACAATAATGAAGGACATTTTGGTGGGTCTTCAGCAGCGCGTCAAAGTGTTCAGCAGGAAGAATGTACTAACTCCAGGAGATTTAAAGTCTCTGAAATTCCACTTTCAGGAGGATCCATTTTAAATCTAATGGACGAACTGGTGAGAATAGGGCAGACCATGGGATACAAAATGACGGGTTGTGAGAACGACATTGCCGATATTATTGAAACTCAAGAAGCGTCTTTGGTTCCTCCATGAATTTCTTGTCTCTTAACATTCAAGGCCTCTCCCAAAAGTCCAAAAAAGATTGGGTTCGGGAGTTGTGTGGAAAGTTTAAGGTTAATGTTTTAGCTCTTCAAGAAACAAAAATGGAGCTTATGGAGTTGTTTTGCGTGAAAGCGTGTTGGGGTAACTTAGCTTTTGATTTTGTTAATAGCAATTCGGCAGGCAACTCTGGTGGAATTCTGTGTGCATGGAATCCTAATAGTTTCAAGAAAAGCAATCATACTATTTCGGATTTCTTCGTTATTGTGCTGGTATTTGGTTGAAATCAGGTAGAAATATGATACTGGTGGTCGTCTATGCTCCACACGATACTCGTGACAAATTAATGATTTGGGAATACTTGACTCATGGTATTAACAATTGGAATGGCGAAGTTATCTTGATGGGTGACTTTAATGAGGTTCGCAACAAGTATGAAAGATTTGGTTCAGTTTTCCATTCTCAAGGTGTTGAGAACTTTAAATCTTTTATTATGAACGCGGGATTAGATGAGGTTCCTCTTGGTGGTAGTGCTTTCACTTGGTGTCACAAATTCGCTTCAAAGATGAGTAAGCTTGACCGTTTTCCTGTTTCTGAAAATCTCGTGGCTTCTTATCCCAATATTCGTGCTATCACCCTAGATAGATTTATTTCGGATCATCGCCCTATTTTACTTCGTGAGACTTCATATGATTATGGGCCTTGCCCATTTAGATTTTATCATTATTAGTTGAAAATCGAAGGTTTTACCAAGCTTGTTAATGATTCGTGGACCGAAGCACCGGTTGATAATTCTAATGCTATCCGTAACTTGATAAAGAAGCTGTAATATCTTAGAAATAAAACTCGAGAATGAAATCATGGCAATGAAATGGCTTCGGTGAATGTGATGACTAATCTTAAAAAGGTATTAATAATTGGAATGACGAAGTTATCTTGATGGGTGACTTTAATGAGGTTCGCAACAAGTATGAAAGATTTGGTTCAGTTTTCCATTCTCAAGGTGTTGAGAACTTTAAATCTTTTATTATGAACGCGGGATTAGATGAGGTTCCTCTTGGTGGTAGTGCTTTCACTTGGTGTCACAAATTCGCTTCAAAGATGAGTAAGCTTGACCGTTTTCCTGTTTCTGAAAATCTCTTGGCTTCTTATCCCAATATTCGTGCTATCACCCTAGATAGATTTATTTCGGATCATCGCCCTATTTTACTTCGTGAGACTTCATATGATTATGGGCCTTGCCCATTTAGATTTTATCATTATTAGTTGAAAATCAAAGGTTTTACCAAGCTTGTTAATGATTCGTGGACCGAAGCACCGGTTGATAATTCTAATGCTATCTGTAACTTGATGAAGAAGCTGCAATATCTTAGAAATAAAACTCGAGAATGAAATCATGGCAATGAAATGGCTTCGGTGAATGTGATGACTAATCTTAAAAAGGAGCTGCACATTCTTGAAGATATTATCTATAAAGGTAAGGGTTATGAGATAATCACTTCCAAACATTTAGAGGTGACTGATTCTATTCAACGTATTAATAGTAGAACCTCCGAAGAGCTTGCCCAAATGGCAAAAATCCAATGGTCAGTTGAAGGGGATGAGAACTCTAAATTTTTTCATGGTATGCTCAATAAAAAACGAAGTCAGATGAGTATTAAAGGGATTTTGGATGATGGTGCTTGGATTGATAATCCTGACCAGGTAAAGCGTGAATTCCTTCACCATTTTTGTAATCATTTTGCGGCGCCTTCTAACAGGAGTATGCACATATATATGAATTTTCATCATGTCATTTCGTTGGAGTAACAGGAAGAGCTTGAGGCCATGGTTACTAAGGAGGCAGTGCAACGTGCAATGTGGGTTTGTGGTGTGAACAAGTCCCCTGATCCGGACGGTTTTACTTTTGGGTTTTACCGTCATTTTTGGTCTCTTATTGAAAATGATGTGTTTGAAGCTATTAAGTATTTCTTCATTAGTGGTCAGATCCCTACTGGTTGTAACTCTTCTTTCACTACATTGATCCCCAAAGTGCCTGACGCTAATCTTGTTATAGACTTTCGGCCTATTAGTCTTATTAGGAGTATATATATAAGATCATAGCTAAATTTTTTGATAATCGTCTTGTTAATGGGTTAGATGGGATTGTTAGTGAAGTGCGGTATGCTTTTGTTGCAGGAAGGCAAATGTTGGATGGACCCTTTATTATTAATGAAATAATCCAATGGTGCCGTTCCAAAAAAAGAAAGCGGTCATCTTTAAAGTTGATTTCGAGAAGGCTTTCGATTCAGTTAGATGGGATTACTTGGATGATGTGTTACTCAAGTTTGGTTTTGGCGGCAAGTGGCGTGCTTGGATTCATAATTGCGTCAACTCCTCAAAAGGTTATATCCTTACCAATGGTTCACCTATAAAAGAATTTCAATTTTTCAAGGGCCTCAAGCAAGGTGATCTGTTATCCCCTTTTTATTCATTCTTGTTATGGAGAGCCTCCACTTATCTTTCCAAAGGATTATAGACGCTGGTATGTTCAAGGGCATTAAACTGAGCGACTCGGTGACTATATCTCACTTATTCTTTGCGGATGATGCCGTGTTCATAGGCAAATGGTGTGAAGGCAATATCAACACTCTTGTTGATGTCTTGGAATGTTTTCATCGTGCTTCAGGTCTCAAAATTAATATGGCAAAAGTAAGCTAATGGGTATTCACGTGGTGGACGCCTTAGTCAATCAAGCTGATTCAAAGCTTGGTTGTCTCACTCTTCGAGCTCCGTTTACTTATTTGGGTTTGAAAGTAGGTGGTTCTATGTCAAGGATCTCTGAATGGAAAGATGTAGTTGATAGAGTTAAATCTCGTCTATCTAAGTGGAAATTGAAAACTCTCTCTATAGGGGGTAGGCTCACATTACTCAAGTCAGTCCTAGGTTCAATTCATATATTTCACATGTATACTTACCATGTTCCAAAGATGATTCTTCATGAGTTAGAATCGTTTCGTTGTCATTTTTTTAATGGACATTATCGTAGTCATCACAAGGCTTCATGGATCACATGGAGTAGCGTCGTTACTCTAAAAGATAAGGGTGGTCTTGGTGTCGCCAACTTGTATGCTCTCAACAGAGGTTTAATGTTAAAGTCGTTATGGAGATTTTATTCTTTTCTGGGCTTGGGTTGTGAAGGCCATTCATGGCCAAGATGGTTACGTGGGTAAGGAGATTAAAACCAAAGCTAGTTCTTGTTGGCTTGATATTGTGAAAGAAGTTTCTAATCTCAAAGAGTATGGGGTTAATTTTTTTTGAGTTTCTGAAGCTCAAATTAGGGGATGGTTGTAAATTCTCTTTCTGGGACGACAAATGGTGCGAAGGAGATACTCTCAAAAATAGATTTCCAAGGATTTACTGGATACTTGCAAAAAGGTGACTGTTAGATGTAAGCTAGAAAACTTGAATATGGAATCTTCCTTCCGTCGTGCAGTTTGGGGTGGAGTTGAACAGTCGCAATATGATAACCTTTTGGAGCTTATTAGTGGCATCAACCTTCTGCCACAGACGGACATGCTTATATGGTCTCTTGCTGGCTCAGGAGAGTTTTCTGTGAGCTCTATCAAGTATTTAATTGATGATACTCGTTCTCCTAGTGTCTCGTCTAAAACTAGGTGGGTGAAATACATGCATATTAAGCTGAATGTATTTGCTTGGAAAGTTAAGTTGAATGCTCTTCCAACTAGATTTAACATATCTCGTTGTGGAATGGATATTAGTTCTTTATCATGTCCGGTTTGTCAGCAAGGGGTGAAGTCGTCTTCGCATTTGTTCTTTGATTGTGCATCGATTCGTCAGCTTTATAGTAGGATTGCTCGCTGGTGGGACATTTCTTTCGACGGCTGCAACTTCTATGAGGAATGGTTAGAGTGGTTGATCTCCCTACGTTTGCCAGTAAAGACCAAATTGACGTTAGAAGGAGAGTCATCTATTCTTTATGGTGGCATATTTGGGTTTTTCGAAACAAGACCATCTTTGACAGCAAGCCTCTTTATAAAGCAAAATTGTTCGACGATATTGTATCAAGTTCTTTTTATTGGTGTAGTTTTAGATGTAAACCCCCTTCAGCTAGAACGTATGGCTAAAAAATCCTTCTCTCATTGTTTTGTAACTCTAACTTCTTGCTAGTTTTTTAATAACAAATCGCCGTTAAAAAAAGAAAAAGTCAAATGCTACACAAACAAATGTGACATAATTTGAAATTGAAACATTTAATGAATCTTTTAGTTATGATAGTTTTCGACTTTTTATAGTTGAGGAAGCCAATCACAAACGTTATAAAATGGATTTTTAAAAATTGGTTGATAGTTGAACATCGTTTAATAATACCACATATCAGTGCTAACATAGTTTTTTTTTTCAGCAATACATAACAATAACATTTACATAAAATAGACGACATACAAATTTTAAGATGGTTAAAGTAATTTTGGAAAAGTGAAAGTGGAAGTAACAATAATAAAAGAGTAATAATATTCCCAAACACCCACATAAACCCTAGCCTCTCTCATTATCAGGATCTTCATTTCATAATCAATCTTTCTTTTAACATCCCTTTCCTGTCTATCTAATGTACTCAACTCCCATATTTCCCACTTAATAAACCCTTCTTTATTCGATCCATTAAATAACCCAGGTATATCCTTCTTCTGTATTCTTACTAATCGAAAACTTATTTCAAATTTATGGTTGATCGTATAATTTAAGGTGCATTTTCGTTAATATATTCAGATTATTGTTTTTTTCTTTTTGATCAGTACTATTTTTTTTTTATAGATTTTTTAAAGGTTTGAATAGTTTAGGTTTAGGTTCTCTAATTTAATTAGATCTTAGTATAGTCGTCTCGGGTACGAACCTTACTTGGTACACATTTTGGGGATACGGCTGCGTATATCCGAGTCTAAGCGGGTGTTGTTTAAGCTTATGAGCTTACCTTATTTCGGCTTATTATCATTCATAAGCTTACTTTTTTCTGGCTTATTTTTCAACTTATGGTTATATATAAGCTTATTATGATATGATATAATCAACTTATATAAGCCACTAAGTTTGAAAGGAAAGCTAGAAATAAGCCGAAATGAAGCTTGTAAGCCCAAAAATGAGGTTAAGCGGACACCTCCATAGAAGGTGTTTGTTTAAGTTTATTTATGGGCTAATGAGCTTATTTGTTTTCGGTTTATGTTACGATAGTCCATTTTTTTAATCTTATTTTGAAACTTATATAGTCTTATTATAACATAATAAGCTCATATGGGCTGAAAAGTTTCAAATAAGCCGGAAACAATGGACTTATGCAACATAAACTGAAAACAAATGAGCTCATAAGCCCATAAATAAGCTTCACAAACACCTCCTAAGACTCGCCTTCCCCGCGTAACGTGATAAACCTCATACATTTGCCCGTTTTAGTGTAGTTTAAAATATCTGATTGAAGATAGATAGAACTGTGTGTATATTGACCAGGTACTACATTACCATTTTCGGTTAGTGGTTAGTATATAATTTCGAAAAACTAGCAAAGAGTTATGTTTCGTTCAGTGCCAACCGAAAAAGTGCAAGGATGAAATTTGTAGTGTACTTACTATTGTAGGTTACTAGTTAGTAGAGGCGGCTAAATGTTAATGAGGGCAAAAGTTAAGTTGTCTGAAAAGTACACTCTGAAGAAATTAGAAGTTAGTTTATAAATGTCGGCTGTTAGAACACTTTGCTATGTTTTTTTATTGCAATACTAGTTTTACAAGTGTATTCGGTTATTTGTTTAGTGCTTATTACAAGGTTTTGTTAATGGTTATTATTTTGAGGTTTAATTGTTCTATGGTCGGAACTTGGAAGCTAGTTGTGCTGCTGTAGAAATGATACAAGTTTTTTTTTCAAAAATGTTTTTATTCATAGAGGCGTGGTGTATGGTTAATAATTTAATCTGCCTGAATTTTATGGTCTCCTCCATTTGATTGATATTATTTTATCCAAAAGCCTTTATTGTCTTTTCTAATAATATGTTTTAATTTACCTTCTCGGGTTTTCATAATTTCCCGCAGAAAGTAACTTCTAACGAGACTTTACTTGGTACATGTTTTTGGGTTTGCTGAGTGAGATTTTTTTGGGGTTTGAAACTTACGATAGGAATGTTCTGCTGGTTAAATGCTCATTTTAGAGCTTTATTGTTTCTGACTTATTGGACTAAGATACTAAGGGGGTGTTTGGAATTCGGTTTATACATAGATTATTTGCTTATTGCGTTTTCAAAATGAAAATAATCATATTTTAGTGTTTGGCAAAGATAGTTGAAGAAGCACTTTTTTCCGTTTTGTGGCTTTCTAAACGACGTTCCAGAGCTGGATGTCACCCCATGCTTTTTGTAAACGTGAATTTGTTTTGTCTTTGTAATTACTATTTTGCTTCCCTTTGTACACGTGGCTTTGCTTCAAGCCTTATGTTTCTAACATTTACCAAGTTTTGTTTTATTTATTTATGTATTTTTGGTAATTTTACAACTAAAATTTGTAAATAATTTAATTATTGACATATCAAACAATATAATCAAATCCAAACACTATTTTTCATAACCACGTTTTGTAACAGCTGATTATCTGATTATTCGTTTTCAAAACGAATAATCTATTTCAAATAAGCAAACCCAAACACCCCCTAAGTATCATTTTAACAGTGTGGACTAGGAAACGTAAAGGTATTATTAATGTATAAAAGACTTAGTGAAAGGCTTGGGGAAAATGTTTTTGTGCACCGAATTATCATTTAGATGCAAGTATGCTGTAATCGTTTGTTCTAGGATGTGATTTTCTAAAATATAGGAACATTTAAAATTTAAAATGCTGGACACAGATGTCGAGTCTTAAGGATTTAAGTAGTTTTTTGTAGGATTATTTTGACTTCTTTATTCTAGTGTTCTGCAGCAAACATCTAAGGTTTGCAAACCCATTACCAAGTCAAGCGACTTAATATACACATTTAAAATGTCTTATGTAACTTGAATTTAAGTTTTTGAAGACTTGTGAAAAAACTATCAACACTGAAAGAATATCATTGTCAAAGGTTATTCTGCACCGCATATGTGTTTTGTACAGACTTCTCATGCTGTGTGCTTTGTTTTCTTGCTCTTTCTTCTAAACGTCGTATTTATTTTATTTTGTGAAGAGAGATTTCTTCTCTCTTTTTATATTTTTTGTGTCTATAGGTTCTTTCTGTAGTGTGAGGTCCTCAGCCATTGTTAAACTCAACCTGAAATGTTCTTCGTTACTGAATGCAACTGCGGACACATTTGCCTCTTTAGTTAAGGATATTGCTACAATTTGAATGTTACATATTTGCCAAATATATTTTTTAAGTTACTGACGATTTTGGGATACATTATTAAATTTACCGGTTCTTCACTTTTTCAGTAGATTATGAATTCCACTGATTTTGAATATATTAAGAAGGTTGTATTTCATTTAGCCCTAAATTACACGGAGGTTTTACTGTATTTACCTTTTATTTGCTCGTTTGGAACTCCTTCATTACAATCATTTTCATTTAGAACCGTGTCTAGAAATAGTTATGAAATTGAAAGTTTCAGGCCTCCGATACATTCAGCGCTAATTCTTACTATTAAACCAAACAGGCCTTGAATATCAACGCTGTTAAGTATTTCATTCTCTATCTGCATCACTCTCAAATCTCAATGTTTTGTTGAAATCGATTGTGGTCATTGGCTTTTTGTACTGTACTAATCTTGTTTATTGGTTTTGTGTTTGGGATTTTATCAGGTATTAGCTTTGGAGAACATATATTGCAAATTGTAGACTGTTGACTAAAGGCATAATTGGGAAACATGCGATCATTTGCTCGTGTAATATCACAGCTGTCCACAAACTCAAGGGCCAGATATCCAAAAAGTGCCACAAATCCGGTGGCCTACAATTTTCTTCTAAACAATCGATTTCTTTCAACTGACTCTACGAAAGGGGGGAACGAAGGTGATATTGACTGGGGCTCTGAATCAACATGGTCCAGTGGGCTTACCAAAGACCATTTTGATGGGGAAGTTGTAGGCGAAAAGGTTGAGGACATTGTTGGCGGTGTTAATGGCGGTTTTAGTGGCGGCAGTGGTGGAGGAGAGGCGCCAAGAGGAGGGGCACCAAGAGGAGGGGCACCAAGAGGAGGGGCGCCAAGAGGAGGGGCTGCACCGAGTTCATCTCCGTTTACAGCTGCAAGAGAAACTGATGATGATTTAGAAAAGTTAAGGAAATTAGCAGCTGAAGCTTCTCGCAAAGATGGTGAATTTGCAAGTAAATGGAAAGATAGGATGCGTGAAACTAATGTGTTGATGAAGCAGGTGATTGAGCCCGGCGCAAGAGGCGCATATTTGAAGGATTCAGAGAAAGCTGAAATGTATAAGCTTCACAAGCAGAATCCTGAAGTTTACACTGTTGAGAAATTGGCTAAAGATTACAGGATTATGCGGCAGAGGGTACATGCTATTTTGTGGTTGAAAGAAGATGAAGAGAAAATGGAAAAAGAGCTTGGACACCCTCTTGATGATTCAGTGGAACAGTTGCTCGACAATTTCCCAGAGTAAGTTATTTAATCCACATGATGTTTGTTTTTTTTGGAATTCATTTTCCTTCCGTCTATAAAGTGCTAACCGTTTTAAGTGCCACATAAGGTTTGAGAATAACAAGCATAACAAACTTTTTATTTCAACTAACTTGATATAGGCGAAAAGTTGAACTATAAATAACTATATTATAATGAAAATGACGACCAAACATAACGATGGGGAACCTTTAGGCTTATAAGAGTTGAATTTTTATGCAAGGTCAAGTCTTCCATTATTCTCCACCCATTAAAATTCTTGCAAGTACTCTATTTTTGCCAACATTTATCTTCCACAACTACGACTTTTTGTGTTGTGTCTTCTATTTTAGCTGGTTCATTCAAAAGTCTTAGCTGAAGATAGTGAACCACCTTCTATCTTTTGTATCAACTTCTTGTACCTATGTCATTGTAATATACTCTCATGTGTCTTCTTGTATAATCATGGTATATCTGGTAGGCCAACTTTGTACCTAGTAAGTAACAACTATACTGCCTTGTTTTTAATCATAGTGGAACATCGTGGGCGTGTGACATATTTCATTCACTTCATTCCCATCTTCTGCCTGTCATCTTTATCATTATTTCCACCCTTCTGTAAAATTGTTCACTCATTATGATGAAAGATGCCGTCTATATTCATTGTTCATGTAGCTTATTACATCTTATTTTTCTCTTATGAACGTTGTTAATATTAGACTTCATATACACTGTTTTATTATGGCTTCATGTAATTTCTCTTTATATTAGAGCATTTCACCAAACCTTAGCCATTTTATAGTCTCATTGTCGGCGAAAATCATAGACCCGGGCATACTTGTATACCAACTCACAGATACCTAAAGGTATGGTTTGGTTATAGAGTTCATCAACATGATCATTATGGTGGCTAGTTTTTAGCTTTTATCTCCTTTTCTTCATGTTTCAGTTTAGATGGCTAGTTATTTTACTTATGGCGTTTGTAGACTTAATTTTGTTTTTAGCTACTTTTGTAAGGGTCAAACTCTTCTATTGCGGTCTCTCTCAAAAAAAACATGTAGTGTTTATTTGAGAAACTATATTAGAAATGATTTATATTTAAATGCTATAAAAAGCTGGTTCTTGCAGTTGAGTAGCTACAGTATGTGGCCAACATGATTTTTCAGTTCTTGCCATTTCTAGTATCTTGATGTTTCAACTTTTTTCTCTTCTTAATCTATTTTTTTGTTTCAGACCCTTGTCGCACATGGGTGGATTTACTTACTTAACACTACTTTTAGAATAGTTCTGAAAATCAAGATTATATTTAGAGGTAGTTCTTTGAAATATGCACCATTTTCTATGATATAATGAACATATCCTTGTCATTCATGTATGGTCACAACTTCATTTTCATGCTATATAAAATATAACTTTTGCTCCTGAAGAATTGGCGAGTGATAAACAGTTAGTTACACAATTTACTGAAACTAGGTGTAATATATTGAACTATAGTCAACAGTTGGAGGTTCATGTCTCAGATTCACATTTATGAATTTAAACTTATCAAACTCTGGTCAGGTTATAGTCTTATAGAGTTCCATCATATTTTAACCTTATTACCAGTATTTTTCTTTTATTACCTTTTGTCTTACACTTAGCTTACTGAGTAACTTGCACGGAAGGCGCTCCATCCTGATCCTCATGCATTATAGAAAGTTGAACTGTGTGCAATGTTGTTTACATTACCGTGTTTTATTGGACAATATCTTTTTTACCATGAACGGCTTACTGCTATAAAACTGTAGGAACATTAGCTGGTGTAATCTGACGAGCTTAAACAGTAATTAGCCCACTAGAGTTTATTTCATTATTACCGACAGCTGAATTCTTTTCAATCTAATCAGCTTTTGTTCTTGGATACTTGAAGTTGAAAAAGTTGTCATGATCAAAAGTTTGATAAAGTGTGTTCTTGAAAAACAACCACCAACATTGTCTTAAGGTTTTCACTAGGTTCGAAATGGTCAATACTTAGCTGTGTCATTCTTTATTAGATTTATTATTTCATTATAAAGCAAAACTGACCATTGTATATGGTTAAAGGATGGAGTATTAGAAACATAATTTATAAGTGATTATTGTTGATTGCTGCAATCGGGGAGGCACATTACTTACAATTACGCTAACTTTATAGAGCAGATAAAGCTAACTTGTGGTGTTAATTTTTCTGTCGATTTTGATGGTATGTTGTTTTGTAGATTTTTCGAGTGGCATGATCGTGAATATCATGTTGCAACTCTACCATACAAACCAGACTTCAAAGTCATGCCTGAAGGTTGGGATGGGACCATCAAGGATCCAGATGAGGTGCTGTATGAAATATCTATGAAAGAAGATGAAATCTTGTATCAGGAGTTCCTTGAGAAGTTCAACTTTAACAAGTTAAAGGTAATAATCAAACATTTATTTTATTCCTAACTAGTGGTAGCAATTTCAACCCATTTACGTATGAAACGGGTTGATCCATGTTATTTGTTTCATACAGTCAAGCTCTGAAATCTGTTTTCAAAAAGTAATACTCCGTAATGTTTATGAAACATGTAGTTTGTGTAATGATACTTCACTCACATGTTTATAGTCAACCTAACACTTCCCCTTGTTTGACATATGGTGAAAGAGAATAAATTCAATACTTCCGATGGTATTGAAATTTTAATCTAGTGCTCCGTTTTATAAACAGATCGAAGGCAAGGTAAAAGTCCACAAGTATAGCAGGAGACGTCCATCTGATGGATGGGAAATCACGGTGGAGAAGATGGGGCCTCGTGGCAAGCGTGGGGACGGTGGTGGCTGGAAGTTTAAGAGTCTGGCAGACGGATCCACCAGGCCACTCAACGAATATGAGAAGATGTTTGTGAAACGAGAGAAACCTCGCAGGCGAAGAAAGATTCTCCCCCCTAAGTGAAATGAGAGGTGTCTCTTAGACTAGACAGTTCTATTGATTGGTGAAAAACTTGGTCGCCTTTTGTTTTGTCAGCAGCAGCTTCATTTATGTTTCTATGCAGCTTTTGTTAGCTCCTAGTCTTATATAAATCTTACGTTAAGGCCAAAACTTTTGAGCAATAACATTGTCATGTATTTGCTATGAATTATGATGCTATGAAATGAAAACGGAACTATGTTTCATCTTGTGGATTGAAATATGGAATAAAGAGTTGATTTCAGAGTTTTACCTTCATTCATTCCATAAAAAAGTCATGTTTCATTTATGCGTTAATAGCCTTTCCCAACTTTTCAGATACAATTTCTAGTATTATTATTGGCAAACGGGTCTGATCGGTTTGGGTCAGGTCAAACAGATCTGATCGGTTTGGGTCATGGGTCAAATGGGTCTGATTGGTTTGGGTCATGGGTCAAACGGGCGATACTTTAAGAATGCCTTTTGTGACAACCTGTAATCAAGCTACTAATGTAAACCATTATCGAACAATATAATCGTATTCTTTTCAAAAAAAAAAAAAAAACAGTATACTCATACTGTAACAGATAACAGATGGAACATTCGACACATTCAAAGATGAACTTGGTACATCATTAATGAAACGACGACCTTGAGGCACACCCTGTCTTCCCTGACTGAAGTTGGGTGTGTTGTCTATTAAAGCGGCCCACCTTCATATCATTTGATCATTTGGTCTTTGATTGGAACAGAACAGGTAGTACTCCAGTCTTGTTAGAATGTGAGCTCAGTACTTCGTGTTTCAAATGTGAGCTAGGTATTTCAGAGCTCGAACCGAACATAGTTTGGCTGAATTGTCTCGCCTGTGGTGCAACATTTTCTCTTCCAGAAGTGCTTGGGAAGAAGTCCTTCCATTACTTGTAACCAAATTCCTGCCTGCAACACCAGCCACCCACCAGGTACTTGAACAGAGTTCAATGCATGCACAGATGTCTCGACTCCTCCAACATTGGCCAAATAAGGTTTACACCAGGTTTTCTGGTCCCGAGGCTTCTTTAGTAATCGAATCTTAATTTGTTTACCTATAATATCAAAGAATTTTAATGAAAAATGCACTGGATCATAAATTCCAAAAAGTGTTCACCAATTTTAAACAAAGGTGCACTGGATCATAAATTCCATAAAGATTTTTAACAATTTCGAACATAGGTGCGGTTCTAATGCTTCGCTTTAGGCCTATGAGAAAGTTGAGCCACCCGTGGCTGTATTCATATTGTTGGTCCCTTTTGTTATTTTTTTTAGCTGTATATGTTATGCTTAGTAGTAATGGTTGTTTTGACATTGTATCGGCTTTCCATGTTTTAGTTTATAGAATTAGTTTGGTTGAAGTGAATTAAAGCTAACGGGGAACAGATGCCAAATGTTTTATTGGTCATAGATATAGTGATGCATCAGTACAAAGTCACATCAAGCTATGGCCTTTTAAGGTTAGTCCTGCTTCGGCTGAGATACCAATTATTTCTGTCAACTACAAAGAGAATTCGTTTTTCGCTGAGAAAATCTCGTCAATGGTTCTTATTAAAATGAAAGAAATTGCCGAAGCTTTCCTTGGAACGACAGTGAAGAGTGTTGTGATCACAATTAAAGATTCCTAAAATATCAATTAGAATTAATCTCGAATTAGATGCAGCATTGGAAGAATTACCCGCCACCACAATAGTGGCTAACGATAACGTCATTCAGAAAAAGGCTTACAGCGCATTGATCTTGTGTTTGGATGATCGGGTCCTACGGGAGATCACCAAGGAGACGACTGCAGCGGGGATTTGGAAAAAGTTAGACTTTATACATGACAAAGTCTTTAGCAAATCGTTTGTACTTGAAGAAAAAGTTATATACTTTTCAAATGCATCAAGGTAGGAGTCAGTCTGAACATATTGATGAGTTTCACAAGCTCGTAGGTGACTTAGCGGCTATAGATACTGCTATATCAGATGAGGATCAGGCATTATTATTACTCACATCTTTACCATCGTCTTACGATAATCTCGTGGAGACTTTGCTATATGGTCGGGATACTTTGAAGCTAGAAGACGTGCTCGCGACACTTAATTCTAGGGAACTTCAGAAGATGACGGAAGCAAAGGGGGATGGTGGTGAAGGGTTGTATGTGAGGGAGAGATCTAATCAGAGAGATATGGAGCAGGGTGAAAATAGTTCGTGGTTAAGGTCACAAGGAAGGAGCAACAAACTCAGGTGTTATATATGTCAGTCTGAGGATCATTTGAAGAGGGATTGTCCCAGGTATAATCACAAGAAATCTCAAGGTTTTGTCAGGAGTAAAGATCAGGTATCCGGTTCTGGAGCTGATGGGTATGACAATGCTGATGTTATGATGGCTATGAGTGTTGATGAACTTTTGGATTGGATCATGGATTCAGGGGGCTCATACCATATGACACACAGGAGAGATTACTTGGTTGATTTTAAAGAGTATGACGGTGGTAATGTACTGCTAGGTGATGGCAGGGAATGCCGTGTACGGGGGACAGGAAAGGTTCGAGTACGAATGAGGGATGGATCAAGTTTCTTGTTGGACAACGTCAGGTATGTTCCGGAATTAAGACGAAACTTGATATCGCTAGGCACTCTTGAAAAAGAGGGTTTTACCGTGAAGATGCAGTTGGGCAAGATCAAGGTTATAAAGGGTTCACTGGTGGTACTATCAGGAACCAGAAGGGCTAATTGTGTATATACCCTGAACGGTCAGGCTATGACCGGGAAGACAATGAAGGGTAGGAAGCAGTTAGGAAAATTTCAGACTGGGTAGAAGATCAAGACAGGTGATGTTCTTGATTCTTGTAATCAGAAGTCTACACAACAATGTATGAAGAGTGGGGTCGCCAAACATTTGGATGTTGCAGGGTTACAGCAACAGAATGGGTTGGTTGAGGAGACGAACGTGACACTCTTGGATAAGGTACGTTGTTTTCTGATTCAGTCTGGTCTGTCCAAGGTTTTTTGGACAGAGGATACAACCATGTCCACATATCTAGATAATAGGTCACCATCAGCAGCGATTGGATTCAAGAAGACTATAGATATGTTTGGCGTTTTTGGTTGGCTTGCTAGTATTGAGCAAGGGATGCTTGAACCGGTTAAGTTCAAGTGCATATTCCTGGGATACCGTAAAGGTATGAATGTTTATCAACTTTGGAGGTTAGATGACGTTACTTCAAAGGGAGTGCTTTACAGGAATATGGGTTTCAATGAAAGTGGGCAATACAAGAAAACTTTCATTGGTTCTGGTGTATGTACAAGTTCAGTGCACGTGTTGCAAGGAGTTGAGTTTGAGGTGGAATATCGGGAGGATCAAGCACTTGAGGTGGAACCTCAGGGGAATGTTAGTCATGTAGTTGTTCCAAAGAAAGTACAAACTCAAGTTTTGATATACTATCATCTAGCACGTGATAGGGAGCAACACTTAGCACGGGAACTATTCAAGTATAGAGAAGACAGTAATGATGCTGCTTTTGCAGTTGCTGTAGTGAAGAAGATATATGCACACGAGTCATTGACTTTCAATGATACAGTTGCTTGTGAGGTTCTTTCCAAGTGGATGGCTGGATTGAAAGAAGAAATGGATACTCGGTTAGATGTGCATGTGCTCAGCAACGGTTGCAGGAAAAGCAGTGACGACAGATACGGTTATTACTGGGAGGATACACCAGGTATGTTCATACATCTATTTCTCTATATAGATTGTATGGTATTTTCTTGCGGATGCAAGGCTGAGATCTCGGTTACCAAGGGTTTGCTGGTTAAAGCAAAGGGAAATATACTTGGTATTAAGTTCATCAGGAATCGGAGTGGTAATACTCTGAGGGTGTCACAGTCCAGGTTTTACAACAGAAAGTTAGTACAGACTTTGTTGAAGGGACACTCCATACTGTCGTTGGAGGATAGTCTATCAGGAGACCGTGATGTGGTAAAGAATAGTAAGTGGTCATATATATATGCGGTTGGAAGCCAGGAGTATCAGGTGGTCTGCACGAGACCTGACATAGCATCTGCAGATGTGAGTATGTTGGATAGGTTTGATCGTGGATTACAGACATACGTACAAGTTTTTGTGGATTTTGACTACACCATGGGTAGATCGATCACTGTCATGGGTACATCAATCACAGGGTACGAGTTGCTGATACATGGATGTGCGAGGAGCTGGGAAGCTAAGTTGCATCACACGAAGGCTTTGTGGATAACTAAAGCGGAGTATATGACACTTACAGAGGTTGTGAAAGGAGCTATTTGGCTAAGGGGATTCTTGGAAGAGTTAGGCGTGAAGCTTAACACTGTTGCTGTTAATTGTGATAATCAGGGCGCGATTCATCTATCGCGGAATCATGTTTTTCATGATAGGACTAAGCACATCAATGTGCGTTATCACTTTTCAGAGGAGTCTTGGATACAAAGACGACTGAAGTTCTGAAGGTGGGTGCTGAACACAATGCTGCGAATGCCTTGACAAAGGTGATACCTAGACGCAAGTTACAACACTACTTGGAGTTGCTGAGTGTTGGGATAGGCTAATATAAGCCTAAGGTGGAAATTGTTATGTAATAGTCTTTATTAGCCTAATGTCGTGTCTAGGGTCTAAGTTCTAAGTTTCCTAAGTAGCTAATAGAATATAGGTCGGTTGGTTGTGTCGAAACCCAACCCGACCCATATTCTATTAGCTACTTAGGAAACTTAGAACTTAGACCCTAGACACGACATTAGGCTAATAAAGACTATTACATAACATAAATAGACAATACGAGATAACAAAGCTAAATGATAGGAAGTCTTAAGACTTCATGCCCTCGTGATACTTGGGTGCTGTTTGATTTCAATATCAGGCTTAACAGGAATACAGGACAATGACTTCAGTGTATTTGTTTGTAGTTCAATACTTCAATAGGCTTAATGGTTTACATAGAATATTTGTTGGCTTAAAAGATCCAAGGCTTCCATAGTTCCATGTCTCCGACCAAGTTATGTGTTTGGCTAGGACTTGGTTTAAGTGTTGAAGTCCCCCCCAATTAGTCCCATTGTGCCTTAGTTCATAACAAAACTGCCCTCCTATCACCTCATAAACTCTCTAAAGCCCACCAACCACTGCTTCTCCTCTAGTCATCCACACAACAGTATAATAAAACAAACAAGGCCTAATACTACTTATGTAAGATTGAGGGAACCAACAACTAATAGTTTCCATTTTAAAGTGCAAAACTTTAAGCAACTATTCTCACTTGTTTGACAACCACCTAACAACAATGAACTTGGAGCAGTCATACCGACACGTTGCCTTTGTAGTTCATTAACTTTTTCTAGGTATTTCGGAACTCGAACCGAACATAGTTTGACTGAATTCTCGCATGTGCTGCAACATTTTCTCTTCCAGATGTGCTCATGACAGTGAAGGGTCTACACCAACACCAGGTTCAGGTCATCGGGCTTCTTTAGTATCGAATCTTAATTTGTTTACTCGTTAATATCAAAGAATTTTAATAAAAGATGCACTGGATCATAAATTCCAAAAATTGTTACAATTTCGAACGAAGATGCACTGGATCATAAAATCCAGAAAGTGAAATTAGCGATGACTCAAAGAACAACAAAAATAACATTTGTATAGTGTTGAAGCAAAATTCCCCGGCTAACTAGTCACGAGCGAATCCACTTCGGTCACAATGATTGTGTCGCTTGAGTCTTGGCGATGAACCTATTAACACAAGACCAAGCTCCGGTGTGAGAGTAAGTAACTTTCTCTTGGATGGTGTCCGGTGTTGAATAACGGAATAGACTAGGAGTATTTAAGAATAACAATGGTGAGCACGTATCTTAAATCAGTTGAATGTGTATTAAATGTGGGGAGTATTTATACTACTCCCAAATGTACCTGGATGTCTAGTCACATCTGTAGATTAGGCTCCAAGTCCAAGACAAGATCTTTCCCACAAATCAAGGGATTTGTTCCCCAGGGCGGCGGTGTTATGCCTTACCCGCTGGGTCGAAACATGCATGCTGGTTAATACATTGAGTCTCTTTTGCTTTTCAATTTCTCCCAGGCTTGTGGCATTAAATGATAGCCGCCCTTGTCAGTTCATTAATTGCTAACCCTGCGGCAACTATCCGGAACTAGTGGTGAGTCCGGAGGCCCTTGGCCGGAGACATACGCGAACATGTCCACCCAGTATTACCGTGTTAGCTTCGGCTGACGGCGTGATAATTATGTTTGTCGCCTTGCTATTTGTCCTTAGTGTTGGGCCTAATAAATGCAGCCCCTTGCATTAATTGTTCCTTAATTACCTTTGTCTTACCCTAATCTTGCTGGCATCCACTTGAAACGCTTCCATTGCGCTGTCGTTACCCACGTCATGCCACGTGTCTTTGTTTGCCTTTTATGGTGTGGATTGAACTTTGGAAATTGTGCACGTCTTTTCATTGTCCCCTCTTTCAGTATAAATACCTCCTTTCGTTTCATTTTCATTTCATTTTCTTTTCTTCTTTCCTCCATTGTTGTGTTTCTTGATCTTGACAGACGTCCTACTGAACAGGCGTGCGCTCCGTTTCCCCCTTTTGATTTATTCTAGGCTCTTTTCTTGTTTGTTCGTGTCATGTCTGTTAGTGGTTCTGATGAGGAGGACGAGACCACAACCTTTCGTGATCCCAAATGCGATATGCATATTAGGGTTTCTACCTTGTCTGGGGATGATCTTAAGCTCATCATTAGGGAATATCATATTCCTGATGAGCTTCGCCCTCGGGTACCGGATCCCTTATTAACCATGGATCGACTTCCTAAATGATTTATTGGGATTTACGAGGAATATTTGAAGCATGGAGGATTACGGATTCCCTTCTCTAGTTTTTTCTTGGCTGTCATCCGGTTTTTTTATGTACATATTTCTCAATTGATACCGATGAGTGTTAACCGTGTTGTCATGTTCGAGATACGCTGCCGCAGCTTAAACATTCCTTCCACCGTCAATCTCTTCGGGGTTTTCTATAGATTGTGCAAGCAAGGACACTGGTTCTCTTTCGAGAGTCACTGGCCCCCCAAGTATGGTAAATGTTTGAAGGAGAAGACATCTAGTCTGAAGGGGTGGAAACGCAAGTGGTTTCTTATTGATAGGAGGGCCATTATCCATGCTATGCCTTGGAGAGATAGGGATACGGATGTCCACGATGATTTCCTTACTCACTTTAATGAAGAACATGCTAAGTTGCTTGCAGACAACCCCATAGCTCTCCGTCCTCCTCACAGGCATCTGTTCCTTTCTGGTTTGTGGTATCCTTATGACAACCCTCCCTTCCGTCGTATTGTTGTTGACCTTGATAAGAAGGGTATTTATATATGCTTTTTTTTTTGTTTCCGCGGGCTATTTTTGCTCGCTCTAACCATGATTGCCTTTCTTCTATGCAGAAATTAACATGGATGAGTTTCTAAAGCTTCCCTCATTCGACAATGCTAAAGTTGGTCGAGATGAGAATACGGTGATGCCGAATCCGGCGCCTCAGGTTACACAACCGTTACCCGTGGGTGCCAAAATACCTGCTCTAACCCCTCAGCAGGAGGCTGTGACTGTTCCGGATCCTAAGATTCTAGCTGCCCGTATCCGTAGCGAGGGTAAGAATGTTGTTGTGAATGCTAAGAAGAGGCCTCAAGGTGGAGAAACTTCAGGTCGTAAAGCTAAAAGGAAGACTGTGAAAGGAGATGGGTCATCAGGGACTGAGGATACTGAGGTGCATTCCATCTCTCCTCTTAATCACTCGCATCCTTCTCAATCATAGAAGAAACCTAGCAAGGCCAACGGTAGCAAACCGAAGACTCCTCCACTCATCAACCTTAGCGATCAGTCCTCCTTAGTAAATGATCATGCTCATACTGACGACGCTACATGTATTTTTGCTTTTAGTTTCCTTTTTGTTACTTTTGTTCTTCCTTCCTCTTTATCTTGTAATCAACTTTTTCTTTTATGTCTTTTTAGGAGGTTCCAGTCCCGTTTTTCAGGACAGAGGCTCATCTCACCATTTTGTCCCTCCGTGGAGGTTGGAAGAGGATGTTCGTATCGACTCCCATTACTCATCTCGTGAGTTGTTGTTCCACTTGGCTACTCCGGCAGAACAAACTGAACTCTCTTTGCTTTCAAACTATGATGTGTTGAGCCATTCCTACCAAGCTTTGGCTAGGAGCACGCTTACCCTTTCTGAATTATTGAAGAGATATGAAGCCTTGAGTCGCGAACATTCTCGTTTGTCTTCTACTTATCGAGGTGTGCAGGGTCACTTTATATCTGGGAAGACCATATTGGATCATATGGCTCTTGCTCATAAGAAGTTGGAGGATAATTACAATGGGTGTTTGGCCCCGGGAGCAGGAGCATCTTGGTGCTATTGAGTGGTTGGAAAAGGATGTTCAGTACTTTCGAGGCTTGTTGGAGTCTAGAGACAAGAGGGTTGCGGATTTGGAGAGGCTTCATGCCGAGAGTACCCATACTTATATCAAGGATTTTGATAAGATCAAGGAGCTAGAAGGTGATAACCTTCATTTGACTTCCATTCTTGCCCAGGCCGAGGTGGATAAACAGGTCCTTGTGAGAGATGGCATCCCAATCCTTGATCGTAAGCTCTTTGCAAGTTATGAATATCAGAGATCTTTGTCTTTGAAAGCCAATGCAGTTTTCAATGGTGGGTTTATGAAGGCCGTGGAATACAAGCGTACACCTGAGGAAGTAAAGGAGGCCATTGTCGCGGCTGACAATCTTGATGTTGAAGCTGCAAAGACTTGGAAGGAAGATTTCACCACCCTGTTCTCGGCCGAGTATCCCTTTATTGCTAAGGTGGCTGATGCCAATAGGCTCCCGGTGGTGGATATCATGCAGCTTAGTCCAGCTGAAAGGTCCCCGGTGCTTTCGTCCGAAGATCCCTCTGCGTCCATCAATGCCAACTCTTCTCAAGCCTTAGGAAATGGTGCTGGTTTGACCAAAGACACTACCCAGAAGGATCAAGGCTCTGCGGCTCATGGTGATCAACAAAAGGAATAAAGGCCCGGTATGCCGGTGCATTTTGTAATCAACTCTTCGCAAACAATTATTTCCTTTTTAATTATGTTTTGTAATGTTTATGGACAAGTTTCATCCCGTGACTTCTGCTTATAGCTTTCAATAATATGTGTGTTTCTTGCTTTATCTATTGTGTCTTTATGTTCGAGCTTATGTACAATGAAGACACTTACTACCGGAGTGTGTTTTGACATCGTCCTTGGATCCCCCTGGGATGACAAATGATGTTTTTTTATATTTTGGATTGCCCTTCGGGGGTGTGCGTCCCATACTTGTATACATATTTTAATGAGAGACATCCACACATAGCCGCTTTTGATTTGTCTACGGACTGCCTATTAGGCGCGTACAACACTTATATATTTTGACACTTGTGATTTTATGTTATTCATGAGAGACATCGGCACCGAGCAGCTTTTGATTTGTCTCCGGACTACCCATAGGGCGCGTCCAACACTTGTGTATTCGACACTCGTGTTCTTATGTTGTTTGCGGGAGACATCGGCACCAAGCCGCTTTTGATTTGTCTCCGGACTACCCATGGGGCGCGTCCAACACTTGTGTTCTTATGTTGTTTGCGAGAGACATTGGCACCAAGCCGTTTTTTATTTGTCTCCGGACTACCCCTGGGGGCGCGTCCAACACTTGTGTATTTAATACTTGTGATTTTTCCTTTTTTACCTGGGAGACATCGGCACCGAGCCGTTTTTAATTTGTCTCCGGACTACCCCTAGGCGCGTCCAACACTTTTAACGCGTATTTATATACCTTCCGGTTAGCTAAGCCGAGGCCTATAATTATTGCAATTAATTATGCTTAAAGAAAGAAAGCTTTCATTCATTGAAAAGTATTGGTACACTGTTGCTTATATTACATAAAACATTTCTATAAATTGGTCGCGTGCCAAGTGCGCGGTATTTCTTTTCCGTCCATAGTTTCCAACTTGTATGAGCCAGTTTGGTAGGCTTCCACGACTCTGTAGGGTCCTTCCCAATTAGGGCCGAGTTTCCCAATCTTCTCTTGTCTGTTGGCCATATTACGGCGGTAGACGAAGTCCCTGACTTTGAAGGAGAATGGCTTGACGTGCTTGTTGTAATATTGCTCAATCTTTTTTTTATATTTTGCTTCTTGTATGGTCGCAGCCTCCCTTCTTTCTTGAAGCAAGTCTAGATTCAACCGCAACTCTTCCTCATTTGTGTTTTCGTCAAAAAGCAAAGTTCTTGCTGACGGAATTCCTATTTCTGCGGGGATTACGGCTTCACTCCCGTAAGTGAGGCTAAAAGGAGTATCCCCATTGCTGGTTTTGAGCATTGTCCGGTGTGCCCATAAAATGTGAGGTAATTCATCAACCCAACCGGTTAGCCTTCTTCCCAGTCTGGCTTTCAAGCCATGCATCAACGATTTGTTGGCTCTCTCAACTAAACCATTTGCTTGCGGATGTGCTACCGCGGTGGTCATCTGCTTAACATGCCATTTATCACACCACTTCCTAAATGACCCATCTATTAGCTGCTTTCCGTTATCAGTCACTATCACCCCCGGAAACCCAAATCTGCAAATAATATTTTCCCAAGCTAATTTCTTGACCTCTTTTCCTGTTATCTTGGCTACTGGCTTGGCCTCAAGCCACTTGGTGAAATAGTCGATGGCTAAAATTACGAACTTGATATTACCAGAGATTCCGCTGATCGGTCCCAAGATATTCATTCCCCATTGATGGAAGTGCTATGGTGACGTTATCGAAGTTAGATTCATCTTGGGCGGCCTTGGTATGGGACCATGTATCTTGCACGAGTCACACTTAGAGATCTCGTCACATGCGTCCCGATGCATTGTGGGCCAGAAGTATCCCTGACACATTATTTTTGCAACAATTAATTTTGATCCGGCATGCATTCCACAGGCTCCTTCGTGGACCTCTCGGATGATGTAATTTGCTTGTAATGGACCAACACACCTTAACGTTGGAGACAAATATGACTTTTTGAATAAGATCCCATTCTCCATGGTATATTTGGGTATCTTCATCCTTAGATTTATGGCTTTCTCTAGATCGTGTGGCCATATTCCTTCTTCTAAACACCTTTTGATGGGAGTCATCCAATGTGACAACCATGGTTTTGAGGTTCTTCACTTAGTTTTATTTTGGGCATATTTCGTGAAATTATGTGTCTTTATGTGTTTATGTGTTATTTGGTGTGTATAGAGTGTGGTTTGGACATCGTTTTCAGGTACGGGGTACATTGTGAGTGAAATGATGTGTGACATTTTTATGTTTATGAGCTCACATAGTAGTGACTATGAAAAATGATGGTGTTATTTAGTGGTTTTACGTATACGTATATGTATTATAGAAAATCGTATTTTTACGATTTAAGTTTTATCATTTAGAGGTCTCGGATGAGGTAATTAGTCACGAGAGTATTTTTCGGGATGGTTTTAAGTCATTTTGGACTTATTTAATTAGTTTATTTCATATTTCAAGAGTTTTTATAAAACTGTATATTTTACGTCTTTTACGGTATACGCGTAAATTTGACTAGTTTTACGGTTTTGAGGTTTTGGAGGCTTTAGGAGCTGAAATAAATTTTGGGAATTTAAGTTAATAATAATTAATAGTTAATTTAAAGTAATATAATTAAAAAAGTCGGCCATATGATGTTTGGGCTTGGATTTGGGCTGACTTAAACTTAAGGAAGGGAAAGGGAGCCCAATTTGAGTCCTAATAGGAAGCCTTTTTTAATTTAACCATAAATAACACTCCATATGACCAAAAAAACGAATTTATCCTTCCCCAAACCAAATCTCAGTCGTTTGTATCAATGCAGGAGCAAGAAAACCCAATAATTTAATTAGGGTTTAAGGTACACACTAAAACTATGTCAATTAACGTTTAATTTACGTATATGTAACCTAATATGATGGATTAGGGTTGAGATTCATAATTTTTATTAGGGTTTGTTAAGGAACTATAATTAGTAAGGTAATTAATGGGTTTTTATCATTCGAAATCGTTTTAGGTATTAATTAGGGTTATGTATGATTAATTAGGGTTGTTTAAATCGTTTTTAAAAACTGGGCAGAATTTTAGGCTTATTTTTTTGATCATATCAAGAGTTCTAGAAATATTCATTAATCGAACCAAGTATCCCTGAAAAGGTATTTGAGTTGAATTTTGAATGCAAGAAACGTGGAATAAATTGGAGGTCGGGAAGTGGGTCAAAAACAGGTTACAACAGTCGGAGGTCAAAACAGTTTTGAAATCAGTCTGGTTTAAATTAATGTTTTAAGATGTTTAGGGTACTTAGGAGTATAATTGGACCTTCAAACGAACATGATACTTATATTATATGTTAAATAAAAGATCTGGATGAGGGCTAAACAAATGGGTTAGGGTAAGACCCTCTGATCATAACAAACTTTTCATATGTTCAAAATCAGTAAATTCTGGATAGGTAAACGTATATATATATATATATATATATATATATATATATATATATATATATATATATATATATATATATATATATATATATATATATATATATATATATATATATATATATATATATATATATATATATATATATATATATATATATATATATATATATATATATATATATATATATATATATATAATAGACGAATACCCGCGCATAGCGGCGGAATGTCTAGCGACGGATAATTGACGTAATGACTCATTTTGTAGTAAATGTTTCTTGAAATTCAAAGTGATTTTTTAAAATAAAAATGGAAATGTTCATAACATTCTATGAGTTCTTACCATGTAGATCGATTCATGAATATGATTTTAGGATCATTTTGAAACTGGGCCTTTTTTAATTTTCAAAATGAGTCGTATGGTGAAAGCTTTAAGATTTACATTTAAGTTGTAATATTTTTCTTGTTTAGATGAAATGTTGAAAATTTTTAACTTTTCAACAATTTGGGATAAATATTTTATAAGGTATAGCCTTGTACCCGCGCCTAGCGGCTGCTACATTTGATGTCGATTATATTTTAACACGAAATAATTATTTCAACTGCATTGTTGCATTTTAACAGTGTGTCTAAGGCTTGGTTGCATTTTAGTTGTTTGTCTAATGCTTCGTTCCATTTAAGCTATGTTGCTTTAATGAGTCGTTGCACTGTTTTTTTTATGGATTTCGTTTTATGTTAAAACTATAATAATAATATACTTAGGTCATAGTTAAGTTCACGCGCTTAACATCAACGATGTATATTTTTGTCTCAAAATTATAGTTCAGTTTTAAATTAATAGTTTTTTTACAATAACAGATAAATAAAATATATGTTAAATTTAACATATTACTCTTATCTGAAAGTATTATTACAAATAATAATAAAATTATAAATTAGTTTTTGTTAAATAAAGTTATTATTATGTAAAAAAATAAAAGAGATAACGAAAATAGTGATGCTTTCAATAAATTAGTTGGTTTTTTTCGAGGGACTACCATTACAAGAAGCGAGTATAGTAGCTGTATGATCATGTTCGGTTGCTTTATAAATGTGCAATTTCCTCATTTTATCTGAAAGGTCAAACGAACACTTCCCTGTTTGTGCCGTATTTTTTCTTTGATCCATTTTTAATTTTATATTATTGCGTATGAGTTTGTTGATGGCACATGATATTTTAGGCTTGTAGTCAAACTTGCATGAAAGGCTCTATTTTACTTTGACTTTTTTTTGTCATGTCATACATCATTACATCCTTACAGCTTTATTGTCCTCCTTTGTCTTACTTTTGTCCTTTAATTAAAGTATCCAACAATTAAAAGCAAAAACATCAAACTTAAACAAAGTGTGCCACACATCTCATTGAAAAATTTCATAATAAATCAAAGCTTTTTTTATAATCAGTAAACTTACAACATATAATTAATTTATACTACGTACATTAGTAGTTCCATTCATTTCTTAAAATAATTTTGATAAATCTAAAATTTGTCCACTTTCTACAAAGACTAAAAATTTACTTTTATAATAAACTTTTATACGCAGTTTTCAAAATAAGAAACTTTTATAAAATATCAAGAGAATGCAATTGAAAAGAATAATTACTTTTTATCTTCCCGATGCATTTACAAATTTCAAAATATTACAAATTTCAAAAGATTCTCAAAATATCTCAAATTTCTAAAATTTTCACTTTCAAAAATTTTGAAAAGTTAATAAAAATTCAAAACACCTAACAAAACTCAAATTATATCAAATTTTTAAAATTTCACTTTCGAATCTAAATTGATTTTAAAATTTAATATTTTTAACTTTTTTTACAAAATATAAATTTAACAAAATTATCACGCTAATCGAGTAACACAAACTTTTTTAACTTACAAAATTACCACAAATCTAAATTTAACAATAAAACTTTCTGTTAACCTAATAAGTGATTAAAAATTTGACACGGGCTTTACAAATTAAATAAGAAAAATAAATATGAACTATACAACAAATTGACAACAAACTTAGGTAATAAAAGGTCGTCATGTCGACGTATTCTACTGAAATCGGCAAAGATTCCAACATGGTATAGTATCTACAAAAAGATAAATAAACATTAAAAACAAAGAATATAAAGATTTATAAAGAGACAGTCAATACTTTATTCTGGCAACCCAACAGCGGCAACAACAAGTATATCCGGTGAGACACCAGCAAGACTGCGACACCATGTTTTTCTGACGGAATAGTGGCTGCGGCCATCGGCGGCTATAACAAACATTACCGAAAATGTTATAAAATATTAGATCTACAAATATTGAGAGAACTGTTAGACACAACTCAAACCAAACTAAACCTCAAATCATTAATTTTTATTCACGTACATAAAAAAATAGTGAAATGTGTTTATTATGAAAAAAAAAGATATGAGAAAACAAAATCAGTACTCTAAATAACTCCGATCGAATCAAGAAAAAAAGAACGTATTAGTGAGTAAGAATTGCACAAATCACAAGTTGGTTTAAAACTTTTAAAGTTTACGCATTAAACTTTATAAGAGACCTAATGCAATAATACTTTATGTTATAAACATCATAACAAAACCTTACATGTAGGAAACACAAAGATATCTAACAGTGGTAGCAGCAATTCGGCTTGTTGTCCGCGACCATTTCGTCAAGTAAGCTATGTCGGCGATGGCTGCTTTTTCCGGCAAGTCAACTTTGTTAGGTGTGCCTGTTTCCGGCCAAAAAGCTACGGCTACCTCTGGCAAAGTGGCAGCTGACCTAGAAAAACACAAAAAAAAAACAACCTCTGATTATTTATATTTATAAATAAAAACTATAAATCTACATTTAGAAACTATAGAACTAAATATAAAACCATTAGATTTAGATATAAAAACTATGGATCTATAAAATACCATCAAAACATAATTAATAATCAAGATATATAAAGATATCTTAAAACATACCTTAGTAGTCAAGTGTAGTTTTATGTGGTTGTGAGGTCCCGCGGAGGCGATTGTGGTGGAAACCATTGGCAGAGATGACAACAAAGGTTGTGGCGACCTATGGTGGGGACCACCGGCTGAGGAGGGAGTGATGGTGCGAGTTTCGGTCGTGGAGTGTTGTTACTTGGGTGTTATTTTTGTTGTGTGTGAATTTTTTTGGTATTAGTAATGTAGTACTACGTAGTATTTTTTTTGGAGTGTATATTGACTATGGTTGTCTGGTGGAGTAAATGGATTTGAGTGTGTGTTTTTGGGAGGTGTTTTTTGTATGGTAGGTAAGTGTATGTGGTAGGGCCCACAAAATAAAAGTTTTTCAACCATCCTAGTTTTTTCAACATTCAACCATCTTTGTTTTTCCTTTATAAAGGAGTATATATATATATATATATATATATATATATATATATATATATATATATATATATATATATATATATATATATATATATATATATATATATATATATATATATATATATATATATATATATATATATATATATGGAGGCCTTAACAGTAGCTTTAAGATTGAGGCCAAATATGAGAGTTAGCTAACACATGTAAGTGAATAAGGTTTCTTTTACAGTGCATGTTATTTTGGTTAAGGGGGTGTTCGACCCATAGTTTGAAGTATGAAAAAGGGACTGTTTTGGGTTAAATGTTAACGGGGTGAGTTATGAACTAAACTAAGTTAAGGGCTTTATAGAGGGATGTAATGAGATGCATATGGAATATAAATAGGGTTAAGTGGTAGGATAAGGTTATATATCCATCATAGATTAGTGAGCCATTTTGGTATGTGGTTCATGTCTTGATTGTATACGTTTATGTGTTTAGATTTATGTTAGAGCGCGGATATTTGGAGAAGCTTGTTCAGGTGAGTTTCATAGTCCCATGTCTTTTTATGATTTGAATTTCAGATGGGATGGAAGAGACACTCTATGGTTTTGTAACTAATGTTGTGAGTGTTTTTATGGTTTGTGATGGACTTGTGTGTGCACTTATGTGATTAACTGTTATGTGATTCTTGATTGTGTTTATGATTTGGATCGAGGGACACGTACCATCTCATTTATTGTGGTTTGACTTGGTACCAAGGGGATGTTGACAAGGCGGGGCCTTGGGATTGGTTCATAGGTGTATGGGCGCCTATGGGACCATGGTTATTGGTAAGGCTTGGAGATTTGGAATTGTGGTTATTGGTAAGGCTTGGAGCCTTGGATTTGTGGTGATTGGTTAATCTTGAATGCTAGTTGTTAATACATAATTGTAGCACATTCTCCATATGTTCTTTTGTTAATGGTTGTTATTCACACCTTATAATTGATTTGGAGTTGGAGTCTAAAACTATGACTCTCACCAACTTTATGTTGACGTGTTTTAGTGTCTCTTTCAGGTGAGAATGTGGTTAAGCGTGAGAATAGGAGTGGCTAGCTGGGAGGCTTAGGATTGCATTGGAGGAACCCCCTTTCCTCTTAGTCTTTACTTATGTTTGAATAAGTGATACTTTGTAGACACCTATATGTTTGTATTTGTTAATTGTATGTATTTGGTAAGAGGTAGACCTGTTACCTACTTACCTAGACGCCTGCATTATTTGTGATATCTTCATAACATTGTGTCACCATTTATGATATTTCCATTTCATTTAGTTATCTCTATAGACACGCTATTGTTGTAATGATATGCATACGTCGCACCCCATATTCCGCCATGATGGGGTGTGACAGAATGGTATCAGAGACAATGGTTATAGAGAAATAGGTTGCTTAGTTTAGTAGCCTAGTCTATAGCTTAAGGGTCCATGCATGTAGGTGTCATAGGGGTATGTGTGCATTATAGTATATGGAGTGCTTAAGTGTTAATTTCGTTTTAGATATTTATTTACTTTCATACTTACTTACTGAGACATAGTATATGTAAGTACATTCATTTATTTTCTATTGATGTGACGTATGAACCAGAAGTGTAGGAACCTATTTAGTGTTACCCATGTCGCGTAGTGGAAGAGGTGCACTAGGTAATAATAGGATAGTACCGATGTTGAGTCTGCGACTAGTAGTAGATTCGAATTTCCGCCTGAATTGTTATGGGATCATTTTCTTTAATGTTGGATATTTTGTTGTTATTGATTTGTTTTGGCTTTTGAGCCTCGAGTTATGAATGAAGTTAGGGTTGGCGTATGAGATGTTCTTATTTGACCTATATGGTATATATATAGAGTGTATTTTATGTGGTATATATGTGTTCCGTGTAGTACTAATTTCTTATAAATGTCGTCATAGGAGGGAGTACATGGGTTAAAGGGGACATATATAATTATGGAGGCCTACGTAATTATATATGTGCCACAACACCGATGGACTTCCAAGTATGGTTGCATGAAAAAGGGGTTAGTACATGCTTGTATATGATGAGATTCGTATTTTGGGTATTTGTATACAATATGGTTTATGTAATGGTTGCCTATGATATGGCTATGTTTTTTTTTGTGTTTTATGTTTTAAGTAATAGTCATGTTGTGTGATTATGGGGTCACACGATATGGGTTGGTTTTGGTGATGGGTTTTATGCCTTGTTGTGGCATGGTAAAATGGTGAGATGGTGATTACTCGTATGGAAAAACGAGTGTATGACGCGATCTATTGACTTGACATGTATGATAACGAGTATGGTTTGGGAGATTTAATAGGTATATATATACGGAGGTATATATACTAGTAGATGTTATGTTATGATATACGGTCGTTCAATAGTTATTATAACTTGAACGTACCTAGTGTTCTCTCGTGTTTAAACAGTTTATTAGTGTTGGAGTTTGATGGAGTTCCAACGACGTTTGAATCTTTTAAAGTGTGTCTACATTCGGGTATGTATTTTAACTGATGAGAACTACCAAATTTTATTGCAAAGGAGTCTAGCTAATTAAAGGAAAATGCTTTTGAAAATACTTTGTAAGTGTATGGTATGATTTCCTGACTTCCATATCTTTTCTTTAAGTTTATTGGTAATAAGTTTAAAAAAAATCTTGACAACGAATGGATTAGTTTTCTAGGTAACATTTGATAGTACGTATAAAGGGTAAAGAAATTTTACGATAATTTTCTTAAAAGTGGAGTTAAGATTTTAGAAGTATTTAAATAGACGGAAAGATCAAAAAGGAAGATTTTATTATAATAATGATAATAATAACACCACACCTTGTAAATATGTAATATTTAGTTATAACAAGCCTAAATGGATTATATAAAATAATTATAATATAGAATAAAATGAATAAAGACACCATATTTTATAAACACATATTGGTTTCATAATAACAAGTGAATGAGTTTAATGTGAGTAAACAAGATAATGGTTAGAATAACGTTATACTCTACTAACTAGTAGATACCTTTGATAAAATAATGAAGATAAAAGAAGAGTTTATTGTTAAAGGAGATGATAGATAAAGTGAGTTTTAGTACACTAACTGAGTTAGGCCCTTTGATAGTAACGAAGATGGTAAAATATGACTATGATTTCATTTATTGGTGTTAAAATATGGTCCTAATGTGAAGTAAATAATTGAGATGAAAATTTAAAATTTTCTAAGATATTGAAATTTGGTAATACAAATCGTGATGAGTCTATCTTTTGTTGTTGGCACACTCCATTGATCTTTCGGATTACATTGTTTCGTTTTCAGTTGTTTTGGCTAGGGTTCATTATGGTTGATCTTTTGGTTTACCCTATATTTATTTTGGGACGCGATCGTTTGGAATTCTTTTGGTACACGCCATGATTGATTTAGTTATGCGGTTGTGGAAACGTTAGGATGAGAGGATAGAGCTGGGTAGTATTACTTATGGTTAGATATTAGAATGTAGAGATGTGTTTTGGTTTAAAGGTGGTGTTGAAGGAATGATTAAGATTTGTGGAGTTTTGAAACTTAGATTGGTTACGGGAATAAGGGATTAAGTAAAGTTAGTTGACTGGTTGTGGGAACGAGATGTCATGCTATGAGAAGTTGGTTGAAGTACCATTAGGAGATTGATGAAAGTACTAGAAGATGTGAGGGTAAAGTAGAAAGTTTCTACTAATGGAAAGATGGGGCAAATAACACGCAAGGGAATTGGTATAGTTATGGAGGCAAGGTAGTAGTAGACAGGTGAAGGAAAACATGGATGTGAAAGAATGATTGGTAGGAGGCTGATTAATGGTGAAGTACAACAAGTAAGGAAGAGTGAGTCATTGAGGGGTTGAAGTACCTTTAGAAATATTGTGGTTGATGAGTTGAAGTTAGAAGCTACCGCGTAGTGTGAAGTTCCTAGGTTACATCATGGAGACGAGAAGGAGTGCGTGAAGAGCTACATCATGAAGTAAGGAGCCGAAAGGACTACGTGTCGGCTGCTAGAAGGATGCAAGAGATTTTGAAGGAGTCACAGCAGTTGCAAGGAATGGAAAGGTGACAAGCACTATGATGGGAATCTCCATATGGTTCGTGACAAAGAAGGACAGATCGAGTACCGGAGTGGAGCTACAAAGAGCTGAAGCAATAGATCATGATGGAGTGACTACATAACATGGGAGATTAAGAGCTCGTGGAGGTAACAAGGGGAGTCGAGTGACTGCACAAAGATAAAATTTCGTGGCAATCAATATCGAGGGATGAGTAGTGAAGCTGAGCGGAATAAGTCTGTGGAGAAGTGATTATAGGGTCAGTTTAGTGAAGGTGTTTATGAAGGATCTTTGGAAGAGACAGTTATGCATTATCCAATGAAATAACGATTTCCGTAGAGTTGATGTATTGAGTGAGAAGTTTTGGTTGGACATGATAGTGTAAGAATTAGGGAGAACCATGGAAGGAGAGAACCAGGTATTCTTAGAAGATGATGATTGAAAGTACCTCATGTTGTGCAAGGTCATAATAGAAGTATGAGACTTGAGTAAGAATTTAGAATATGGCTTAGTTTAGACATATGGAAACTAATATGGGTATAAGATGTGAGTGTGATCCGCATGTAATCACATGAAACTCTAGTTTGTCCCTATTAGGAGGGAGTAGGAGAACTGGTCGTGAGGAAAACAAGTGAAGCTATGTGGAAAATTTTAACGTATAGATGATTTGAAAGACGTGAAGCATAACCTCGTGATGTATGCCATTAGCTACGAAAGAAGAAGGAAGTGTGGATAGATGCGAATCATGAATGAAATAGGTCTAGATAGGAACCGAAGGTAAAACTTTGGTATAGCCTAATGAGTAGACAAAAGCACAAAGCATGCTAATATTGCTGTAGTGTGGAAAAGGGAATGGCACTGACTGATACTGTTGGATTGGAAGGCTTAGTATTGATAATCGAATGGATGAGGAGTTATAGATGTGATGTGTCATCAGAGACGAAGGGTTTGGTCTAACTGAGAAAAGATGAGGAGCACTATGACCTTGAAGGTAAGACATTGTGTAGGTATAAAGGAAGTGTTGGGTATTAAAAAAAGTATATACAAAATCTTTAATTGAGGTTAGTGAGAAAATAAGTGTATGGGTGTTACTAATGAGCTATCCAAATTTGATAGAATTAGTTGTAACATGGTTTTGGATGACAGTTGATAAAACTAACTAATGAATATGTGAAAGACCGTCATAGGTCACTTGTGTAAGGAAATTGGAATTTTTAAGTAGTTTGGGGTTACGGACTAAAAGGAGTTGATGAACATGGCTGGATATGAGTATATCCAGCTAATTGGAAAAGGATGGACGAAGTGAGAAATTGCTACAAGTATAGGAGTCATGTTGAGAGCTTGGGTGACCGATTTAGAGGGAGGTGGGAAACTCGTTTGCGATGTCTGAGTTTTCATATAATGATAGTTATCATACGAGAAGTCGATGAATGCCATTTGAGGCACTATATGGAAGGATATGGTGAGTTGAACTTATGGTGGACTAAAATTGGTGAAAGAGACTACTAATGTGGAAATGGTGTTTGTGGAAAGGATGAGACCAACAAGAGATGCTATGTTGAAAAGGAGGAAACCACTAGGGTTTAGTGACAAAGTTATGTAGGAAGTTTCACCCATAGTAACGGGTGGTATATTTTGGTAAAAAGGGAAAAGTTGATGTCGAGTTTTGCAGGTCCATTTATGATCTTTGGAAAGATCAGACCAATAGCTTATGGGTAAAGTTTACCTGGGGAATTAAGTGGTGTACATGATATATTTCATGTATTAAGATTGAGAAATGTCGTTTGAGAATGCATATTTGCATGTACGGTTATTTGGGATTTGTGTTAATAAGAGTCTTCGATTTATCAAAGAGTCATTTGTGAGATTTATGGGCTGTGAGGTCAGGAGTTTGGGAATGGATTTTAATATTGTTGGTTAGTATATGTGGTAAATTAAGACATGAACTGAAGTACACATGGTAATGAGAGGAGTTCATTTAGAACAAGTATCCTCATGTGATTAGTTGATTGTGTGTTTGATCCTAAGGAGTAAATCTCGGGACGAGATTTCTATTAGGGTGGAGTGATGTGACAACCATGGTTTTGAGGTTCGTCACTTAGTTTTATTTTGGGCATATTTCGTGAAATTATGTGTCTTTATGTGTTTATGTGTTATTTGGTGTGTATAGAGTGTGGTTTGGACATCGTTTTCGGGTACGCGGTACCTTGTGAGTGAAATGATGTGTGACGTTTTTATGTTCATGAGCTCACATAGTAGTGACTATGAAATAAGATGGTGTTATTTAGTGGTTTTACGTATACGTATATGTATTATAGAAAATCGTATTTTTACGATTTAAGGTTTATCATTTAGAGGTCTCGGATGAGGTAATTAGTCACGAGAGTATTTTTCGGAATGGTTTTAAGTCATTTTGGACTTAGTTAATTAGTTTATTTCATATTTCAAGAGTTTTTATATAACTGTATATTTTACGTCTTTTACGGTATACGCGTAAATTTGACTAGTTTTACGGTTTTGAGGTTTTGGAGGCTTTAGGAGCTGAAATAAATTAAGGGAATTTAAGGTAATAATAATTAATAGTTAATTTAAAGTAATATAATTATAAAAGTCGGCCATATGGTGTTTGGGCTTGGATTTGGGCTGACTTAAACTTAAGGAAGGGAAAGGGAGCCCAATTTGAGTCCTAATAAGAAGCCTTTTTAATTTTAACCATAAATAAGACTCCATATGACCAAAAAACGAATTTATCCTTCCCCAAACCAAATATCAGTCGTTTGTATCAATGGAGGAGCAAGAAAACCCAATAATTCAATTAGGGTTTAAGGTACACACTAGAACTATGTCAATAAACGTTTAATTTACGTACATGTAACCTAATATGATGGATTAGGGTTGAGATTCATAAACTTTTATTAGGGTTTGTTAAGGACCTGTAATTAGTGAGGTAATTAATGGGTTTTTATCATTCGAAATCGTTTTTAGGTACTAATTAGGTTAATGTATGATTAATTAGGGTTTAATCATGTTTAAAATCGTTTTTAAAAATTGGGCAGAATTTTAGGCTTATTGTTTTGATCATATCAAAAGTTTTAGGAACATTAATTAATCGAACCAAGTATCCCTGAAAAGGTATTTGAGTTGGATTTTAAATGCAAGAAATGAGGAATAAATTGGAGGTTGGAAAGTGGGTCAAAAACAGGTTACAACAGTCGGAGGTGAAAACAGTTTTGAAATCAGTCTGGTTTAAATTAATGTTTTAAGATGTTTAGGGTACTTATGAGTATAATTGGACCTTCAAACGAACATGATACTTAGATTATATGTTAAGTAAAAGATCGGGAGGAGGGCTAAACAAATGGGTTAAGGTAAGACCCTCTGATTATAACAAACTTTTCATATGTTCAAAATTAGTAAATTCTGGATAGGTAAAAGTATATATATATATATATATATATATATATATATATATATATATATATATATATATATATATATATATATATATATATATATATATATATATATATATATATATATATATATATATGGAGGCCTTAACAGTAGCTTTAAGATTGAGGCCAAATGTGAGAGTTAGATAACACATGTAAGGGCATAGGGTTTCTTTTATAGGGCATGTTATTTTGGTTAAGGGGGTGTTCGACCCATAGTTTGAAGTATGAAAAACGGGACTGTTTTAGGTTATGTTAACGGGGCGAGTTATGAACTAAACTAAGTTAAGGGCTTTATAGAGGGATGTAATGAGATGCATATGACATATAAATGGGGTTAAGTGGTAGGATAAGGTTATATATCCATCATAGATTGGTGATCCATTTTGGTATGTGGTTCATGTCTTGATTGTATACGTTTGTGTGTTTAGATTTTTGCTAGAGCGCAGATATTTGGAGAAGCTTGTTCATGTGAGTTTCATAGTCCCATGTCTTTTTATGATTTGAATTTCAGATAGGATGGAAGAGACACTCTATGGTTTTGTAACTAATGCTTTGAATGTTTTTATGGTTTGTGATGGACTTGTGTGTGCACTTATGTGATTAACTGTTATGTGATTCTTTATTGTGTTTATGATTTAGATCGAGGGACACGTACCGTCTCAGTTATTGTGGTTTGACTTGGTACCAAGGGGATGTTGACAAGGCGGGGCCTTGGGATTGGTTCATAGGTGTATGGGCGCCTATAGGACCATGGTTATTGGTAAGGCTTGGAGCCTTGGAATTGTGGTTATTGGTAAGGCTTGGAGCCTTGGATTTGTGGTGATTGGTTAATCTTGAATGCTAGTTGTTAATACATAATTGTAGCACATTGTCCATATGTTCTTTTGTTAATGGTTGTTATTCACAGCTTATAATTGATTTGGAGTTGGAGTCTAAACCTATGACTCTCACCAACTTTATGTTGACGTGTTTTAGTGTCTCTTTCAGGTGAGAATGTGGTTAAGCGTGAGAATAGGAGTGGATAGCTGGGAGGCTTAGGATTGCATTGGAGGAACCCCCTTTCCTCTTAGTCTTTACTTATGTTTGAATAAGTGATACTTTGTAGACACCTATATGTTTGTATTTGTTAATTACATGTCTTTGGTAAGAGGTAGACCTGTTACCTACTTACCTAGACGTCTGCATTATTTGTGATATCTTCATGACATTGTGTCACCATTTATGATATTTCCATTTCATTTAGTTATCTCTATAGACACGCTATTGTTGTGATGATATCCATACGTCGCGTCCCATATTCCGCCATGGTGGGGTGTTAATACAAGACTTTTGCCTAATTAAAAAGATTCGTTTAAGTATTTCTAATCGAATTGATCTAGGTTCTAAGTGTGACTCAGCTGTTCTTTGGTGAAAACAAATAGTTGTCGTTGTAGTATAATTAAAAAGTGCGAAACGTAAATGTAAAAGACGTTAATGTGAAATGGCGTTTAAAGTAAATTAATTAAATGACTTAAATTAAAAGCGTGACGAGAATTAAAATTTGACAAAGTATAAAAATGAGAACTTAAAATTAAACAAAACGAAATAAGTGAAAAATAAGCCCCGATCGGAATATATTCCGATCAGACCCAATCGGAATGTACTCAAACCTATGGCCGGAATGTGGATCGGAAAATCCAATCGGAAAGCTGTCACCTTACCTTGATCGGAATACCAAACTCACCTCGATCGGAATACTTACTTACCTGATCAGAATGATGAATGGAATGCTGATCGGAATGAACAGTGGGCTACCAATCGGAATATGTCACCTTACCTTGATCGGCATACCTCTAACGTCTCTGATCGGAATACCAAGCCACCCAATCGGAATGTTATAACCCTTTTCCGACCAAGCCAAAGAGCTATGGGCGGAATGTGAAACCCTTTTCCGATTTACCAGATCGGAATACGGAGGAAAAAAGCACAAATTAAGCTAAACAAATAAGCTATAATTCTAATAAGCATAAGACGAAAATCCTAAGCAAATCAAGTATAAGAAAAACTAATAAGCTGAAATTTAAAGACTTTTTAAACACGAAATGAACAAAGTTTACGAAAACAACTTTTATATGAAAATAACTTTTATAAAAACTTTATAAAACTTAAAGATAAACACAATAAGCTATAAGAATCAATGATCTAAAACAATCAAAAGCATAAAAACACAATCTTCAATCAAATAAGCAAGACAATAAGCATGTAAACGTAAAGATCAAACAAGAAAGAAAGGTAGAATGAGAGCATAAAAGCAAGAAAATTAAAGAACACTTACTTGGAAATTAAATGTATTAAAAGTGCAAGACAAGTATTTAAATGTGCAATAAAGTAAATATGCAAGTAATTAAAAGGTGGAAGAACTAGTGTCACTCTAGCCAATAAAATGAAAAGGATTAATAACTAATCTATATATAGGGGGGATTAAGGAAGCTTCCTCCCCTCCTTCATTTCTCCTTAATTGCATGCTTAGTCCTTTCTTCTTAATCTCTTTGTTAATTGCACCATTAGTCCCTAAGCCTTTAAATCTTCTTTAATATTGGACTTTAATGACTTTTGGCTCAGGATTTCTTTGAACTCGTCTTTTAATTCTTCAATAAAATAGACTTGAGCTCTTCGGCTTTAAGTAAACTTCCGTCTTTCGACTTTTTCTTCGATAAATCTTCAGAATTGGTCTTGGACTTCCGTTCTTTTTGCACTCTTGACTTCTCGACTTCATGTTTCATCTTTTTCTTCAATAAAAGCCCGTGAATGCCGTGTTTTATCCACTTTTCACAATTTCGTCCTAAATCACAACAAAAACACAAACCACGCATAATTCTGACATAAAAGACATAAAATACACGTTTTGGCTCGGTTATTATTGTAATTAAGTGGTAAAAAGGATGGGTGTTTACACACCTATCAAATCCCCTACACTTGACCATTGCAATGTCCTTATGCAATGCATTAGTTACAAAGC
Organism: Glebionis coronaria; assembly: GCA_025667525.1. Classification (NCBI taxonomy): domain Eukaryota; kingdom Viridiplantae; phylum Streptophyta; class Magnoliopsida; order Asterales; family Asteraceae; genus Glebionis; species Glebionis coronaria. The sequence continues at coordinate 454,297,389 of CM046876.1, forward strand.
ACGTTTACATTTTTCATCATAATCAATCCACGATGGCCTTTATTAAAGAGATAGAAAACTATAAACATTCAAAGTAAAGAAAATAAAGAAATCAAAAACATACCTTGGGTTTTGGAAATTTCATGAATAATCATCATCCTCAAGTTTTCACTTTCTCCAAACCAAGCTTAAAAACGAGATCATTGTTATTATAAGTTAGCAAACTAACACGAACTCATGTGGGCCAATTATTCACTTAGACTCCCTTATTCCTTGGTGTATCTCTTATATTTTATTATTGTCTTGAATGATCACGAGGATGCATTGTTAATGTATTGCTTTCATTATTCGAAAAATAACTTTTAGGATCATAAAACTCAAATAGATTCATCGTCCCCGACTTTTCACTTTTCCAAGCCAAGTGCAAAAACAAGATCATTGTTATTATAAGTTGGTAAACTAACACGAACTCATGTGGGCTAATTATTCACTTAGACTCCCTTATTCCTAAGTGTATCTCTTATATTTTATTGTTGTCTTGAATGATCACGAGGATACATTGTTGACTTATTTCGATAATTTATTAGGCCGAAAATAAAGTGAACGATTTAATCAATAGTTAGCTAAAGGACAAAATATTTTAAAACTGCTTCTCGGGCTCTCATAAAGTTCATATCTTGGCATAACTTGTTTCGCGATTTGAGACCTTTCTCGGATCGATATTTGGCAGTGACTTTATACTTCCAACCTTGAGAGATGTTCATGAAATAATGGTCTTCTCTTCATAATATTTCTTCACTTGAAGTTTTGAGAGATTCATACTTGGACCACGACTTCTTCATTTTTCTCCAATCTTTACTTGGGATTTTGATTAACAACGATCCGCCTCCTTTTTGGACTTGGCTTCATTTATCCTCATACCTTATTTTGGTCTTTTTGGATAGACTTCTCCATGACTTTTTGGAGTATTTTGCTTTTCGTCGTGTGTCTCGATCCTTCATATTGATTTTTGATAAATGAGTCTTCACATCACTTGAGATCTTTAGCAATAAAACATAGCCCTCATGTCTTGTTAGGACCTTTTTGGACTCGCCAATCTTCGCATCCCGCTTCAATAAGTTATGCCTTGGCTATGAACTCTAATCCATACCGAGCAACTTTTAAACGATCTTGGGCTAGAAGCTAAGTAACTTTTCAAATCGTTCAACCTTATTTATTGCAATTAAATTTATTAACAAGCGATGGGAGAATAGGCTCATAATCAACTCACATAAATTCCCGAAAGAATACCACACTTATAATTGGCTCTATCATCTCTTGTTCTCCATATTGTAAAATTCCAAGAATGAAATCAATGGATACTTAGCCTATTAAATCAAAGTTTTGGGTTCTCAAGTCATCTATAGGATCTTGCAACTTCTTATACTTTTGCAAGTTTTAGAATTTGCGTTTTAAAGTTCCCTTGATAAACGACTTTCTAGGATCAATTATAGGAGCTTGCGAAAAGTTCTTGTCCTTAACTCGTATAAATTAAGACTTTCGCGTTTTAAAGCTCCCTATATAATAGCCTAGCAAAACTTAATTCAAATACGTTAAGGAAAAGCTAAGGTTAAAAACCGAGTCGAGTCAAAAACTATTCTTATTGAAAGCCTACATTCGTGTCAAAAACACTTATTTTATTTATTAAAACTAAAAAAAACACAAAATATTTTAAATTTTATTGAAAAATGATAAAAACAACACGTTTGGACACGACAAAAGCAATTGCAAGCGATTATATCGATTGACTCCCCCATGCTAAAACCAAACATGGTCCTCAATGTTTCTTAGCTCAAGAGTAACACCCCCTTGCTAAAACACGAAGAGTCTAATGCAAACTCCTAGCATGGAAAGAGTACGCAAATCTATAAGCCGTTTATTAATTATGCCTCAAGATAAAACGTTAGTCAATAATAATCAAGGGATAGAAAGTGTGCCCCTTTTTGGCATTCAAAGAATGGAAGATCAAGTGGACCGGCAAAAACCGAACACGAGAGTCTTCAAATATTAGGGTCGTACCTAAGATCACAACACAACAAATCACGAACACGAGCTTGAAAGATCAAGCCTTATTAGGTGTTAGAAAATAGAAAGAAGATAGAAAAACTCGTTTTTGTTCACCGAGTCATGAGCTCGACTCGATCCCCGCATTCATTGGTCCTTAGGGAAAATGGTGAAAACCGACATATTAGGATAAAATCATCATAAAGCACGATGCCGGGGTCAAAGATCTCATCCTCGTTGTCGGATGACAAACGAAAGGATAAAACTCCAACACAAATCTCTAACAAGAGATAGTAATCACAACGAATGGTATGGATAAAGCATGCTCCACGAGATAAACTCGCACCAAGATGATTAAAAAGTCTTTCAATTATTGCATCGGTGAAAGGCCGAGATTTCCCTAAATCAACAATTCCGGGATCGAATACCTCGTCCTCGGTGGAGAAAGGAATAGACAACAAGGTGTCGTCCCCCCATGCTAATCCTAAGTCATATGAAGAACATAATAATGGTGGTACAAAAGTCTCAACACTAGTGGTTTCAACTTTGTCGACCTTTTTACTCTTAGGAACGTGAACAAAGGGGTCATGGTACTCAATATGAGACACATGAAAACCCCGCACATTAAGATCAACGCGAGTGGGAGGGAGATTGGGAATAATGTAAATTTCTCCATCCGAGTCGACATACTCATCACAAAAGGTGTGATCATCATCACAAACCTCATCAACCTCCTTCATAAGAAGATCATCATCACAAAGGTTGTAAGATGTAGGAGGTATGATGTTCTCAAAATCCTCTTGAAACAATGGATTATTGTTCAATGAAGCTTCAAATAGAGGATTTGAGTAAGTCACAAAAGTGTCGTCATCCTTGTCATCACAAGAAATTTCCGACAAAGTATCGAGTGTGTCACACTCGGATACAAGATCATCATTCTCATTTGAAGGCAATTCATCGGTGATTTCCTCGAGAATGGTAGGTAAAACACAAGAATCACGCTCGATCTCGAGATCAGAAACGTCTTCACTTCCCCGTGGAAGTGGATCAATGATAGCAAAAAGTTCATCGACGAACTTATCTAACGAATAGTCATTAACCTCACTCGGTGTGAAGCTAGGAATCAAAGGCTCTTCAATTGAAGATTGTGCCTTAGGAACATCAACATGATCCTTAGAAAAGAGTGAAAATGAGTTCATTTTCAAAGATTGTTCAATTAAAGCAATATCACTCTCGGGATCAAAATTTTCATTAACAAACTCACTAGCCTCAAATGGCTCACTCAAGTAATCATCTATTTGTTTTTCAATCTTAGCATCCTCGTGTGGAGTGAGTGTAGATGAGGAAACATTACAACATGATTCAACAAAATTAGGTTCTTCACTTTCCAATTTCTTAGGAACCAATCTTGAAATTTTTTCCGGTTTGAAAATCATATGTTTATCCCCATGAAACAATTTAAGCTCCCCTTCTTTCATATCAACCAAAACACCGGCCGTACACAAAAATGGTCGTCCTAAAATTATAGGCGCACGAGGATTCGGCTCATAATCAATGATAGCAAAATCGGCTAGGTAAACGAACTCCCCCACTTTAACAATGACATTTTCCGCTATACCAACCGGTCGAGTGGTGGTTCCATTAGCAAGCTCAATGATCATTCGAGTGGGAATAAGTCACAAATAGTCAAGAGTTTTCCAAATGGACAAGGGCATAACGTTAATACTAGCTCCTAGATCGGCTAGAGCTTTGTATTCCCCAAGCTCATCGAAAACACAAGGTATCAAGAAGTGACCCGGATCATTATATTTCTTAGGAAAGAGATCAATGAAATCCGAGGTACTAATCACATTTAAAGTAGCCTTGGTGACATTCCAAAAGGTTTCTTTAGGTGGCACAATAAGCTCAAGCTTCCTTTCTAAATTATCATAAGCGGTGATAGCCTTAAGCTCTCCCCTCGGGTTAGGAATGGTATTACTAGGTAAGCAACCCGAAGAAGATGACGGTTTAGACATAAATCCCTCAAACATCGAAAGCAATTTATTTTGACTTTGTTCCACACTTTGTTGCATACGATTTTGACTTTGCTCTAAATTTTGTTGCAAACGATTTTGACCTTGCTCAAACATTTGCTCAAATCTTTGTTCCATTCTTTGTTGATTAAGCTTAGTCTTGTTATTTTGCCCCTTTAGCGTATTTTGAAACTCATTTTTCAAAGTTGCCATTTGTCCTTGAATGTTATTTTGCAAAGCTTTCATATTCGCCTCATTTGACTTCATGTAACTTGACAAATCATTTTGATTATTCCTCTGAAAACCTTGATTGTTTTGATTAGCATTAAATCCATTTTCTTGATTAAAATTCCCTTGGTTACCACGGTTAAAATTATTCCCATTATTACCATTGTTGTACCTATTTTGAACCGGTGGAAAACCCGGTGGAGCAACATGATTTTGACGAGGAACTTGACCGTTGGAGCCATAAGTTCCCGTCGCGGCAAAAACACTAGCTTGATCAAACCCCGCGTTTAAACAAGCATAATTAGGATGTGCTCCACCACATGATACACAAACATTCCCAACCATATTAATCGATCCATGAGGATTCTTCCTAATCTCACTCAACAAAGTCGCAAATCCACTATCAATCTTAGAGTCCAATCTAGCAATCTCGTGATTAGATGAATTCACATTGGAAACAACCGGTGTGTTTCGTGAATATTGTGCGCTAGACTTATCCTCATTTATTCTTCACGCGTCTCTCGGTGTTTTTCTTAAAAGATTACCACCCGCGGCGGCATTTAAAGAATCTTGTTCAATCATATTAAGCCCATTATAAAAAGTATTTATTTGATGCAATTCCGAGAAACCGTGGTGTGGACATTGTCTTAACAAATCTTTAAATCTTTCCCAAGCAAACCCAAACGATTCATGCACTTTTTGTTCAAACCTAGTGATCTCATTTTTAAAGTGTGTTGTCTTGGACGGTGGAAAGAAATAATTCATAAACTTTGACACTAAATCATCCCAAGTTAAAATCGAACCAGGTGGTTCTTTCTCATACCAAAGATTAGCATTACCCTCGAGCGAGTACGGAAAAAGCATGAGCTTAATCACGTCATTCGGCACATCTCTAAACTTGAGAGTCGAGGTAATTCTATTAAAATTCCGAATGTGAGAATGCGGGCTATCGGCCTCATTGCCACGAAATTGGTCGGCACGAATGAGTGATAGAAGACCCGTCTTAATCTCAAAATGATCCGCCAAAATAGCCGGCACAACGATTACTTCCCCATACCCTTCGGTGGGTGCACGGAGCAATTCCTCTATTGTTCGGTTATCGGCCATCTCTACAACAATAGGTGGAATATCGGGTTCCACTATTCGTTGTTGACGATTTCTATTTCTACGAGGAATATTTTCAAGCCTATTAAAATCAATCACAAGACGTGAAGAACGTAATTGCATACACTACAAAGACGAGAATTTAGAGGATTGAAGAAAAGAAATTAGACAAGAAAGAAGATTATTTTTGGTATTTTATTTGGTATTGCTCAATCAATAATGATCGATAAAAACAAGGAATAAAGATAACTAATATGGAAGTAAATTACCCTCGGTCAACTTTGAAACGATAGGTGAAAACCTAAACATCTCGAGGTTCAATAAGTAAACAACAAAAAATAAGATTTATTACTACTTGAGTCGGCAAACCAATAATAGGTTGTCCCTCTCAATATACGCACAAGCAAGCGGGGAAACGAGGTGGCACTAAGCACTTAAAAACCTTTTTCCTTAGACGGCTTTTTATAGCACGTCGCCTTATACCCACCTTATAGTTTGTATAAATCGAGTTCAAACTTCTTATTAGTATTTATCTATTTTGCCTTTTATTTTTGTTTTGGATTCGAATACAATAGCTAGGTGATGAAATCCCAACTAAGGCTTATTTGAAAAGTATTTAAAATTGTTGTTCTACGTAATACAATATATTATTCACAAAAAACGAGAAAAACGATACATACTATATAATAGAAAAATAACAAACTTTCCGAGGACGGAAAGGGTCTTCAAATCCACGATCAACAAATCTCCACAAAGACGAATCGTACACAAGATCCCCGGCAGCGGCGCCAAAATTTTTGATGTGTCGTGGATAGTATATGTGATAATTAAATATACGTTATAGGGTAAATTAGAAAATTACCTTTAGGAAAAAGTAATAGACTAATAATACCAATGACGAATTCAATTAAACACGTGAGTGAGTCGAGTTCGTTGTACACGAAGATCTTATGAATTTGAGACGTTTTGTTTTGATTTGGACAATCGATTTGAATTGGTTTGTGTTTTTTTAAACTACAATTAAATTCTACAAATTTTAAGCTATTTAAATTAATCCTAAAGTGCATGAATCGTAAACCCGCCTATTTAAAATAAATCTAAACAATTACTTAAAATAAAAACACTATTTAAAAATTAAACTAATTAAAAATCTTAAAAATTTAATCTATTTAAATATCTATTAAAAATAAATCTATTTAATTAAAACAACTTTTAAACTAATTTACTTTATTATTTAAAATTATTTTAAACAAATTATTTAAAAACTATATTTATTTAAATCTAAAGTAATAAAAATTAAACTAATTAATTTATAAACTAATTAAACTTTTTAAATAACATAAAAAACATTTTTATATTTTTTTTTTTTATTTAAACTCCTTTTTTATAAAGAATTTACTTTAATTAAAATGATAATTAAAAGTTATATAAAGAATTAAAATGTGACAAAGAAAATCAGCCTAAAACAAAAGCTGCCAAACTATTACCACTATATTAATGAAATAAGTGAAATAAAAATCAAAAGAGCCTATAGCTCGTCTGGTTATCACACTGGACCTACAAACGGGGGGGGGGGGGGGGGGGGGGGGGGGGCTCGAGTTCGAGTCCCATGGATGACATATTTTTTTGAATTAAATCTTTTTTGACAAATTATTGAAGCAGTCTTAGGAAAGACTTTTTGGACAAGCTAATTTGTGTAAAGCTATGAGGACAAGCTTTTTGAGCTTATCAGTCAAGTGAACTGATAAGCTTTTACTTAAGTAAAAATGTAAGGATATCCAAAAAACATTCAAATTATAAACAAGATTCAGCCTATTAACTCAATTTAACACTTAAGCAGATAAAGATTCAGTAAAACTCAATCTAAAATCAACTAGAACAGATTTCTGAAACTTATCCTCAACATATCTAAAGCTTGTAAATCCATCAGTAAATAACAAAACATAAAGCTCCTCATGCAGTTTTAATTAAACTGACTGAATAAACAATTTAATCTATCAAACGTTTAACCTTATAATGTCATATAGTAAATCATCAGATTAACAGCATCACAATCAAATTAAAGAACAGATTTCAGAATTTAACTAATCAGTACACTAGACTGATTTTCAGCACTTACAAATCCATCTCTCAAAATTAACTAAAACAAAACTTTGTTCTTCAATCTAACAGCAATCCTAATATGTAACATAGATCTTACACAGCATACCAGTAGCACATATCATAACAGACCCGTTTTAGCAAGCATAAAAATTGCAGTGACATAGAAACGACTAAACAACAAATAAAAATGTGTAACTTCAACTAGAACATATTTCAAAATAATATTCATTCAACTTCCAATCAAATATTCAATATCAGTAAAGCAAAATCAATTAACTACCAAATCTCAATCAGTTAACAATCAAGCTATAGCATATTAACCAAAACCAACATATTAACATTCAGATACATCAACACATACAAAAAAAAATTAATACATGAAAAATAATTGAGCTTAACCATTCTATGAAGAAACCGTTGAGAAGAAGGTGGAGCGCTGAGCTACCTTAACTAAAACGACACCGAGCTATAGTCCATCATATAAACATCACGATTCAGCAGCAAACTCAAACCATAAACGACACCCCGAATCAGCAGCTTCTTTTAAGTACTCATCCAGTGGGGATGAGCATATTATATCCCTTATTCTAACTTATTATTCAAACAAGCTATAGATTTCAACTCATATGAACAATATAAAATTATAACATCGATTTATAACTTGTAAATTGCAATTAATTCGAAAAGAATAAACTAAAACGTGAGAGGTAAAAAGATTAACAGAAAGATAAACTTTTATTAAAACAATTCAAATCAATACAACTTAAAAGAAAATTACAATTTCTAGAAATAAACTAACATTATAACTTTAAATTAAAAGAAGGGATAAAAAATACAGAATAAATTGGGGGTATTTATAGCCCCCCCAAGGGCATCCTTGTGCGTATATTCGCATCTGATGAAGAATATTCCCTTTCACTCTGAGCCTTTGATCTTCAATCTCCTTATTCTCTCTCCTGTTGGATGGTTGTGATGATTCCAAATAGCACACGGATCGTCAACGTGGCATCCGTGTGCTAGTTGTGCTTCTTTTAAGAGCGCTGATTGGTGGATATGATAGATGAGGTGTAAATACCAATGAGATTAAGCCACGTAGCCCCTTCAATCCATCTACTCTCTTCCTTAAAAATGGGGGTTTTATTTCTTTCTTTGTGAATTAATTGAATTTATCAAAACCCCCATGTAAAACTGATTTAATTGTGGTATAGGTTTAGGAACAGTAACTAAAAGTTACTGGTTAGGGTTGAGATGGGATGAAGGAGAAGAAGGGTTGGCATAGGTAACATCGAAAGATTATTTGTTTATTTAACTGTGTGTGAGTTAATGGGTGAGAGAAACGGTTTTTTGTTTATTTATTAAATGGGTGAAAAAAAACGTGAATGTAAGGTGGGGGTCGGTTTGTTTATAAGTGGGTGAATATATTTATGGACGGTTCATGTGATGATCAAAGTTTAACAAAAATGAAACCCTAAAGCCCATTTAACATTCGTCCCTTTTATTTCAGTTTGGGCCTGAGGCCCAATTCTCCTTATTTTCATCCGTGTAAGAACTTTGGGCTATTAATGGACTATTCAAAAACCTTTTATTTATATCTTGAGTCGATAATGGGATTTTAAGCCCATTAGTCCAATGAGGGACCCACTTGGCCTAAATCCTTTATTAAAATATTAAATCCTCTAAATCGAGCTCGGTTTTGGCTTCTTTGATCTTTATCATCAAACTCGTGTCGATTTTTATCGGTTTTCGCGAACTTGGTACCTACACACATGAAAACAAGAAACAAGCATTTCCAAGGCATATTTGATACATTTAATGCAATATTTCAATGTTTTAAGCTACTAATGATATGAGTAAATACACTCATATCAATTGTTGACTTATTTCGATAGTTATTTAGTCCAAAAATAAAGTGAACGATTTAATCAATAGTTAGCTAAAGGACAAAATCTTTTAAAACTGCTTCTCGAGACCTCATAAAGTTCATATCTTGGCATAACTCGCTTCGCGATTTGAGACCTTTCTCGGACCGATATTTGGCAGCGACTTCATACTTCAAACCTTGAGAGACGTTCATGAAATTATGGTCTTCTCTTCATAATAGGAATTTCTTCACTTGAAATTTTGAGAGATTCATACTTGGATCACGACTTCTTCATTTTTCTCCAATCATTATTTTGGACTTTGATATACAACGATCCGCCTCCTTTTATGACTTGGATCTATTTATCCTCATACCTTGCTAGGGTCTTTTCGGATACACTTCTCCATGACTTTTGGGGAGTTTTTGCTTTTCGTCGTGTGTCTTGATCCTTCATATTGATTTTCGATAAATGATTCTTCACATCACTTTGGATCTTTAGCAACAAAATGTATCCCTCATGTCTTGTTAGGGCCTTTTCGGACTCGCCAATCTTCGCGTCCCGCTTCAATAAGTTATGCCTTGGCTATGAACTCTAATCCATACCGAGCAACTTTTAAACGATCTTGGCCTAGAAGCTAAGTAACTTTTCAAATCGTACAACCTTATTTATTACAGATAAATTTACTAGCAAGCGATGGGAGAATAGGCTTATAATTAACTCACATAAATTCACGAAAGAATACCGGACTTATAATTGGCTCTATCATCTCTCGTTCTCCACAGTTTAAAATCTCAAGGAATGAGACTCGTGTATGCTTAGCCTATTAAATCAAAGCTTTGTGTTTTCGAGTCGCCTATAGGATCTTGCAAACTCTTAGACTTTTTCAAGTTTAGAAATCGCATTTTAAAGTTCCCTTGATAAACGACTCTCTAGGATCAATTATAGGAACTTGCGAAAAGTTCTTTTACTTAACCCGTGAGAGTTAAGACTTTCGCGTTTTATAGCTCCCTATATAAAAGCCTAGCAAAACTTGACTTAAACATGTTAAGGATACTAGCTAGAGTAAACTAGATAAGTAAACTCGGGTTGAGTCAAAAGATTCACAACGTTTGAAAATTAAAACCACTTTATTAAACATTTATTCTAGCAAGGAAAGAAAATAACTATACAAAGGTAAAAACTAATAGGCCAAAATAGATCAAAATTTTTGAAAAATGTCGAAAAATTGATTTTCCGGTTAAAATGAGGACAAATACAAGGAAAAGGCCACTTAACTTCGATAGAAGTCCCCCCTACACTTAAGATAAACATTGTCCTCAATGTTTAAGCATGTGGGAGTAAACTCCCCTACACGTAAGACATTGTGCACTTTGTTTAAATCTTGCGAAGGAAAAGACAACTAAAGAGATTCCTATTTTAATATTGAGAAAATATAAAATAGTGAATCGAAAAGAGTTTAGGATAGAACCGGGATAATGGAACACGGAATCACGGGTCGTCAAGAATCATCAAGAGTGGATCATTGAGCGCTCGAATCCCTGATTATAAGAAGGGAGGATAGGAAATAGCAAACCAACGGGCCCCCCTACACTTATGATAAAGAAAGCGAAAAGATAGATACATGGGTTGCCTCCCAAGAAGCGCTTGATTTTTGTTAACCGAGTCGTGAGCCTGACTCGACCTTGATTATCATAGGAAGAAGCATGAAACATATCCACCAGGATCAAAGACATAGTTTTCGTCCATCAAATAGCAGAGGCTTAAGGCGAACAAGGCAAGCCAAAGAAGAATAGGCAAGGTTCCCTTAAGCAGTGATGGAGCACAGTGGAAGTAAGGGTGAAGTGGTGCAAGCAGATTTCCATAATTTCCAAAGAGAATTCCTTTTATTTCATCAGGTGGATACTGAGATGGCTGCAGAATATCGATACCGGGGTCGAACACCTTTTCCTTTAAGGGAAAATAGCACTCAGGCTCAGCAGAGTGTGAAGAAGATCCGCGAAGAAGCACAACCTCGTCCTCAGAAGGGGGACAAAGAGGTGTTAACTCATACGTGCTGCGGATATTGGTGTCGATCGGTTTCTTCTCCTTTGAAAGAATGTTCTTCAAATCCAAAGTAGGATCAAGACGATAATCTTCAAAATCATAAGGAGGAGCATCACTCTCATGAGGGAAGTAAGTGTTGAGAAATTCAGAGAAGTCTTCCTCAAATGAGTAATCGTCCAAAGTAGGAGCGAGTGATGGCGGAGGATCTTCATCATGTGAAGAATCGCTCGAAAGAGTATCAGCCTCATCAAAATCCTCATACGTGGGCAGATCGGGATACTCAGAAGTAAGGTCATCATAATCATCCGAATCTGAGCTAGACTCATCATCATAAGCATCAAAGACCGGTGGAGAATCATAAATGGGAGAAGGTTCCAAATTGGGGCGAGAATCATCCACATCATCATGAAAAAGTGGATTAACGATGCAAGAATCGAATAGCGGATTGTTGTAGACGACAAAATTATCAAGCACATTAATCATATTCACTGATTCTTGGCCTCCAAAGGATTTACTTGTAAGCTTCCCCATTTTAAAAACTTGTGAATCATTCCTGACTCTTAAGATTAACTCACCTTCGGCCACATCAACTAAAGCTCGTCCGGTTCTCAAGAATGGCCGACCAAGTATTAAAGGAATACGAGGGTCCATTTCATAATCAACAACGACAAAATCGACCGGGAAAGTAAATGTGCCAACTTTAATGAACACATCTTCGGCTATACCAACGGGGTAAGCGAGAGTGCGATTAGCAAGCTCAAGAGTCATCTTTGTTGGAGTGAGGTCGGGCAATGATAGTGTTTTCCAAACACTCAAAGGCATAAGATTAATACTGGCCCCGAGATCAGCAAGGGCAGTAAATTCTTCAGTTTTGTTGAAAACGCAAGGCAACACAAAACGACCGGGATCTCCAAGCTTTTCCGGAAGTTCTTTAAGAATAACTGCAGAACAGTTTTCATTTAAGCGTGTATTGGCGAGCTCAATCTACTTTTCCTTCTTGTTAAGCAATTCCTTAAATGCTTTAACAAATTTGGGCATGTGGACAAGTGCTTCAAGAAAGCTAATGTTGAAGTTCATTTGAGAGATCATCTTCACATAGCGTGACACTTCAGAGTCGTCCTTGGTTAGCATTTTGGTCTTGCCTAAACGAGAGGGATAAGGGATATTGGGTTTGGGTGGTGAAGGTGTAGGTGTAGGTAAATGTTGAGATGTTGAAGGGTCCTTCCTAGGAACATCGTCATGGCGGGGCGAAGACGGTAATGGTGCACTAATACTAGGTGTAGGAGGAGTAGGGATAAATGGTGGTGGAGGAGGTGTAGATGATGGTGGTGGGATAGGTGGATCGACAATGGTAATTCCACTACGCGTAGTAATAGCACTCACATTTGCTCGCGGAATGGTGACGATGTTTGAAGGTAGAGAACTCGAAGAAGAAAGTTGAGCGGCGGGCAAGAAACTAGCAAGCGTATTCTTTAAATCATTCGTTTGATTGCTGAAGGAGGATTGAATATTATCTCGAAGCTCGGATCTAATATCATTTCCTTGCTTGGTAATATCTCCTTTTAGATTAATGATTTGGCTCTGCAGATTCTTGATTTGCTCACCGTGGGTTCTCATTATGGCTTCAACATCCGGATTACTTGGTGGGGTTTGTTGAGCGGGTGGGTGATAAGGATTAGAAGCTCTTGGTGGGATTTGGTTGCTTCTATTGTAGTTGTTGGCGGGGTTTTGGTTTTGAGGAGAAAAACCGGGTGAAAGGTAGTTATTGGATCGGTAACTCAGCAGATTTCTATCCCCTTGAGGTCGAGCTTGGTAATTTTCCGGTGAATAATTACCGTAAGCTGCATACACATTTTCCGGATTTCCTTGTGTAGAAGGACAATCGGTGTATGAGTGAGGACCGCCGCATGTTTCACAAGGATTAGCAACCGCTTTAACTTGTTGTTGTTGTTGGTTTGAAGCGAGAAGCGTGATACTTTTGCTCATTTCAGTCATCATGCGGGTGAGTTCGGTCATATCAGGGTTTGCTGAAGTGGAAGAAACATTGACTCTCGGGTTGTTCCTTGAAGAAGCGGAGGAATCCCAGTTTTTGTGGTGAGTAGTCATGTTCTCAATAAGCTCTCTACACTCCTCGGGTCGCCTCTTCATGAATGTGCCACCGGCGGCTGCATTAATCGTATCACGATCACGAAAAGTCAAACCGTTGTAGAAAGTATCAATTAAGGTGACGGGAAGCATGTTGTGGTTTGGACAACGATCAATCAAGACATTATATCTTTCCCAAGCATCAAAAAGAGATTCATCAGGATCTTGCATGAACCCGCTGATTTGATTGCGAAGGCTCGTGACCATGGATGGTGGAAAGTAGCGCGACAAAAAGCGTTGAGTCATGTCATCCCAAGTATGAATAGAATTCTTCGGGAGACGATCAAACCATTTCTCGGCATGATGTGATAAAGTATGTGGGAAGAGTTGTAGGCGTAGAACATCCATTGTGGCACCAGGCAACTTCATGCTTTGGGTGATTGTAATGAACTTGTCGAGGTGTTTGTTGGCATCATCGTCAGGTAGTCCTCTAAAAGGATTTGTTTGCACTTGCTGAATCATGTGGTGCTTCAACGAAAACTCAGGAGCGTTGATTTGCATCGGCGCAATCGGTCCTCCTCGTCCAAACTTGGTAGGTTGACAAAGCTCCTCCATGGTCCGAAGATCAGGCTATGGAAGAACATTGTTGTTATTGTTGAGGTGCGGTGGATTATTGTTGTTGACACCTGACATACTTAAATCTTCTCGAGTCTCGGGCTCTTGATAATTATAAAATCTAGTACGCATACACCTGAAAATGCAAAAGAAAAAGAAACCAAACACAAAGACAATATATATATATATACACAATAAAGATAAAATCTTTTTGGATTTTTGAAAATTTTAATTTTTATGGATTTTTATCAATTTTAATTTTTATGATTTTTGAATTTTTTATGCAAGAAAAATAACGCTCACAAGTGAACGGATCCCAAAAAGCAACGCGTCTTTCACAAAAAACCGTTAATCTTTACGAAAAGAGCCGGCAGCGGCGCCATTTAATACAAGACTTTTGCCTAATTAAAAAGATTCGTTTAAGTATTTCTAATCGAATTGATCTAGGTTCTAAGTGTGACTCAGCTGTTCTTTGGTGAAAACAAATAGTTGTCGTTGTAGTATAATTAAAAAGTGCGAAACGTAAATGTAAAAGACGTTAATGTGAAATGGCGTTTAAAATAAATTAATTAAATGACTTAAATTAAAAGCGTGACGAGAATTAAAATTTGACAAAGTATAAAAATGAGAACTTAAAATTAAACAAAACGAAATAAGTGAAAAATAAGCCCCAATCGGAATATATTCCGATCAGACCCAATCGGAATGTACTCAAACCTATGGTCGGAATGTGGATCGGAAAATCCAATCGGAAAGCTGTCACCTTACCTTGATCGGAATACCAAACTCACCTTGATCGGAATACTTACTTACCTGATCGGAATGATGAATGGAATGCTGATCGGAATGAACAGTGGGCTACCAATCGGAATATGTCACCTTACCTTGATCGGAATACCTCTAACGTCTCTGATCGGAATACCAAGCCACCCAATCGGAATGTTATAACCCTTTTCCGACCAAGCCAAAGAGCTATGGTCGGAATGTGAAACCCTTTTCCGATTTACCAGATCGGAATACGGAGGAAAAAACACAAATTAAGCTAAACAAATAAGCTATAATTCTAATAAGCACAAGACGAAAATCCTAAGCAAATCAAGTATAAGAAAAACTAATAAGCTGAAATTTAAAGACTTTTTAAACACGAAATGAACAAAGTTTACGAAAACAACTTTTATATGAAAATAACTTTTATAAAAACTTTATAAAACTTAAAGATAAACACAATAAGCTATAAGAATCAATGATCTAAAACAATCAAAAGCATAAAAACACAATCTTCAATCAAATAAGCAAGACAATAAGCATGTAAACGTAAAGATCAAACAAGAAAGAAAGGTAGAATGAGAGCATAAAAGCAAGAAAATTAAAGAACACTCACTTGGAAATTAAATGTATTAAAAGTGCAAGACAAGTATTTAAATGTGCAATAAAGTAAATGTGCAAGTAATTAAAAGGTGGAAGAACTAGTGTCACTCTAGCCAACAAAATGAAAATGATTAATAACTAATCTATATATAGGGGAGGATTAAGGAAGCTTCCTCCCCTCCTTCATTTCTCCTTAATTGCATGCTTAGTCCTTTCTTCTTAATCTCTTTGTTAATTGCACCATTAGTCCCTAAGCCTTTAAATCTTCTTTAATATTGGACTTTAATGACTTTTGGCTCGGGATTTCTTTGAACTCGTCTTTTAATTCTTCAATAAAATAGACTTGAGCTCTTCGGCTTTAAGTAAACTTCCGTCTTTCGACTTTTTCTTCGATAAATCTTCAGAATTGGTCTTGGACTTCCGTTCTTTTTGCACTCTTGACTTCTCGACTTCATCTTTCATCTTTTTCTTCAATAAAAGCCCGTGAATGCCGTGTTTTCTCCACTTTTCACAATTTCGTCCTAAATCACAACAAAAACACAAACCACGCATAATTCCGACATAAAAGACATAAAATACACGTTTTGGCTCGGTTATTATTGTAATTAAGTGGTAAAAAGGATGGGTGTTTACACACCTATCAGGTGTGACATCCAACATTCTCCCTCATCTTCTACTCTATCGTTGACTTCTTGTACATCAATAGATCTTGTGTCCAAAGATTCTACCAGTACTTCTTTAGTGAGGTGGTTGAATGCGACTGACACGAGCTTACTTAACACATCGGCTTTTTGATTCTTGCTCCGGAGTATGTGTTCAATGCTAATTTCTATGAAAGTGGTTAGCCGTTCCCTGACTTTGGCCAGATATTTGGACATCCTATCATCGCTCGCTTCGAACTCTCCCTTGATTTGGCAAGCTACTAATTTCGAGTCCACTTTGGCTTGTAACTTCTTTACTCCCATTTTCTCGGCTAAACAGAGACCGGCTAGAAGTGCTTCGTATTCGGCTTCATTGTTTGAGCAGTTAAAGTTAAACCTTAGAGCATATGTGAATTCCACCTCTTCTGGGTTGATTAGAACAAGCCCGGCGCCGACCCCTTGCTATTGGTTGCCCCGTCTATGAATAGCATCCATTGACCCTCCGGCTCTTCTTCTTCGGATATTTCATAGATTGTTGCGGCATCTTGCTGCTCTAACGGAGTTTCATTAAGAAAATCTACTAAAACTTGCCCTTTGACAGAATTTCGAGAGACATAACAGATTTCATATGTTCCCAACTCTACTGTGTACTTTGCTAGTCTTCCCGAGGCCTCAGACTTGGTTAGTATTTGCTTCAAAGGTTGATCTGTTATGACATGAATGTCATGAGCCTCAAAATACCTCCTCAATCTACGTGACAAATGCAGCAAACCGAGTACCAATCTTTCTATCGGAGCATATCTTCTTTCGGCGTCATGCAATGTCCGACTTACATACCTTATTGGCATTTGTATCCCATTTCGTTCAGCCAATAGTACACCGCTGACTGCTTCTGTGGATGCGGCAAGATAAAAATCATCACAAAAGCCATGGGATAAACTTCAAGAGCCATGGGATGATTGTTTGGTTTTTGTGTTTGTGTTCTTGATTAATACGCCTATTTTGATCCTTATTCATTCGTACCAATAATATTTTTGTGTTTTTATGGTTTAATCTTGATACAAATCATCTACATACTTGTGGTAGTGATTTGGTATTGTTACTTTGGTTAAAAACACAAAATTTTGGGGTGTTTGATTCGTTTTTAGGCTTAAAATTTCGAATTTGTTGTGTACTATCCGAGAAAAGTGGCACTTTTGTCTCCATCGCAAAGTTGGTATCCATCGCAAAGTAAGCAGGGTTCTACATTGCGATCGCAAAAACCCTAGGGTTTCTACATTGCGATCGAAGAGTATTCTGACACTTATTCCGATCGTGGATTGCGATAGCTCCTTGCATCGTTCATTGCGATCGGGTATAAGGCAATATTGCGACGTTACTCTGTCCAAATTTCGTCAACATTGTGATAGGTATTGCGATAGGTATTGCGATCTAACATTGCGATAGGTATCATTGTGATAGGTATTGCGATCAAGCATTGCGATAGGTATCATTGCGATAGGTATTGCGATCACGCATTGCGATAGGTAACATTGCGATAGGTATTCAGATAGATATTCCGACAGTAATTCCAACACTTATTCCGACACGTATTCCGACAGGGTATTCCGATAGAGTGACAAGTTTTTTCAAGATTTTTCAAAAACGTGTTTTTAAAAATGTAATTTGTCTTGGAATTTTTAGTTTATCGAGAACATAATTTAGGGGATTTCAGCATTATTTCTCGGCTTCTACACACAACAACAAACACAGTTACTTTCTTTCATTGTTCGATCGAGAAGTAGTCCTTACCTTCATTTATCATCGATTTTCAATGGATTCGTTGAATTCGACATCTCGAGAGGGAGAATTACAGATGATGCAAGAAGAAGCAAGACAAAAATGTCAGGTCTCATTTAGACAATTTGAATGTCATCTCTACGAGCTTACCAAGCTAGACTATGGACCATCCTTTGTGGCAATATTTGGTCAAGATGCTCCTTTCTTTATGGAGGCTATGATGATAAACTTGAATATTCTTCAGCAGCAACTTGACAAAGAAGACTTTAATCATATTGAATCTGCATCTGCACTTCAAGTTCTTTTGAAACAATTATCGATTTTTCTTCAATTCGATGTTGCCAAGAAAGAAAATTCAGTGCCCTGTCAGTCATTCCTTGAAGACATGCATAAAGAGATTCAAGACTTCCGTGGTACTTTGTTAAAATACATGACTACTCTTACACATCTGTTTCAAGAACGGTCACGACTTCAAATTGCTTATGATACTTGGAAGCAAGAACATCCGATGTAGATGCCAGAGGAAACAAATAGTCTTACGGATGACTCAAAGGAGACCGCTTTGGTTAACGATGACAACAACGTCAATGCATCACGACAACATGACTCAAGCATGCATGACGAAGAGCCACTAGTTGAGGTACAATTGAATATTGAATCTCACAATGATCTACATCATGCTGAGAACTCAGAATCTACCTATGACAAACATGGGATGGAAAAGGGTGATTCCACTTCTTATTCATCCGATGTGAGTCATAATGGGGGAGAGAATGATCAAGATGCTCAAAATCATGATATATGCCCTATGACTGCTTCTTTAACCAATTCTGCTTCTAGGATTGAAGAGCTTGAAACGATCATAGCTAAACAATAAAAAGAGCTTGAGGATACCAAATTGAATTTTCGAAGAAAACGGATAAATTTGAAAAGTATTTTGAAAAACTTGAAAATTCAAACGTTGTTCTTGAACGAAAATTAAATCAAAAAATTCAAGATTCTAAAGCCGAAAAAGATAATTTTGTGAAACAAATTATTTTGCTAGAATCTAAGTTGGCATCCCAAGAACTCTTACAAAAGGAACAAGAGACCTTAAAACAGCGTTGTTATGAGTTAAATAATACTATCATAGAGATGAGGTCTAAAAATCTAGAGTCAACGACCTTGTTAACTACTGAAAATGCTGATTTAAAGGCTCAGGTTCAGAAAAAGGTTTTTGCTATAGCTGCTCTGAAAAACGAGCTAAGGAAAATTAAGGGCGCTAGTGTGGACACTAAGCTTGAAAAACCATCAAATTTGGGGAAACCGCCTAAAATCCAGTCTGTTCGACAACCGACTGCATTTAGATCCGAGCGACCAAAATCCTCGAGACCGCGGTTTGCCTCCCAAGTTGATATGGTTCATAGTTCTAGACCAGTCACTCCACTATCTAGGCCTAATGTGGTCAAATCAGCCTATGCAAAACCTACAAACAAGACTACTACTAGTGATTCTAGGTATACATCTAAGAATATGCCACAACATAGGTCCAATAACATGCCTAATAATCACTATGTAGATGCATCTAAGAAAATGACACCAGCAAGAACTAGGATTTCTAGATATCATTCGGATCTCAAACACGGTGTTTGTTCCGTATGCATGAAGAGTGTTTTCACAAAAACTCATGTCGCTTGTGTTTCTAAAGTCTTGAAGGAGTCAAACTCCCGTGATAACAGAGGGAATTCCAAAGGAAATAGGTTTTCTACCGCTAAGTTTTCCACTCTGCATAAGAAAACCATATCGCCTAGATCCAATCTTAGGTGGCAACCCACAGGTAGGATTATCAAATCAGTTAATCTTCAATGGGTTCCTACAGGAAGGATGTTTCCCTCTAGCACTACCAAAGTTGGCTGTGAACCCCCGCATGATTCTAAAATAGATATCGCTAAGCCAAGTGAAAGTATGCAAATTATTGATTCCAGTACAGGTACTAAAGTCAAGCATCAACAACAACAAACCGGTCAAATCTCTGTATACCATTCAACTAAGGACACTCTTAGCGTTTGGTTGCTGAAGAAGCTGATATCTACGAATCAAGTGTTTCAGGGGATTTACGATTAAGCTAACAACAAAGGCTTATAGACAAATAACAGTCTGTGACCCGTTCATCAGATAAAGGAAAGTTTATCGCCGATGATAAGCTTATCCTCAAAAACGAGAAATTAAATTTTCTTGGGCACGAGCTTACATTTAAACTATTCAAAGGTTTTAAGCTCGTGTATATGGTTCATTGTTAAATTTCAGACGATGACCCGATCTTCAAAGAAAGGAAAGTTTATCGCCGATGATAAACTTATCCTCATTAACGAGAAATTAAACTTTCTCGGACGCGAGCTTACATTAAAACTATTCAAAAGTTTTAAGCTCGTGTAAATGACGTATAATTATATTTCAAATTATGCCCCGGACCTCAAGGAAAGGAAAGTTTATCACCGATGATAAACTTATCCTTACAACGAGAAATTAATTTTTCTCGGGCATGAGCTGATATTAAAAACATTCGAAGTTTTTAAGCTCATACACAATGACTTACAGTTAAATATCAGACTGTAACTCAGACTTTATATTTAGGAAAGCTTATCTTTAAAGATAAGTTATCCTCGTAACGGGAAATTCATTTTTCTCGGTCATGAGCTTGTATTAAAACATTCCAAGTTTTAAGCTCATAAAGGAAAGTGTATCTTTTAAATAAGAGAATTTTTCTTCATAACGAGAAATTCACCTTTCTCGGTCATGAGCTTTACGTTAAAACATTCAAAGTTTTTCAAGCTCATGAAAACGATTTCTAAGTAAATGTCAGCTTAGAACTCGCTCTTCAGTTAAAAGGAATGTTTATCGCCGAAGGTAACTTATCCTTAAAAACGGGAAGTTTACAACTTCTCGGACTTGAGGTGGTTTTGTAAGATATTCAACATATTAAGCTCAAGTAGTTGGTTTTTTCAAAACTTTGAACATAATTTTTCGAGAATTTCTCAAAAGGTTTTTCTAAATCTTGTTTTGATAAAAAGAACATGTCTTCTGCAATCGATAATATTTACGAACCTAGAAATGTCGTTCAATAATGACACGGGGT
This sequence comes from Glebionis coronaria, assembly GCA_025667525.1. Classification (NCBI taxonomy): domain Eukaryota; kingdom Viridiplantae; phylum Streptophyta; class Magnoliopsida; order Asterales; family Asteraceae; genus Glebionis; species Glebionis coronaria. The sequence continues at coordinate 454,318,366 of CM046876.1, forward strand.
TGTAAATAAAGTTTGAGCAGAAGTTTAAATGATTTAAAACATGTTCAAAATGGCCTTTGAGCAAAGCAGCTCTGAACCCGTACTTCATGAAATGGGACCCAGTAACATTAGCTCTGGTCTTGTCCTAAATAACACTACTTCATCATCATTTATACCACCAACTAGGAATGAATGGGATACGTTGTTTCAAACGTTATTCGATGAATTCTTTACTCCTCCAATTATTCTTGCTCCAGAACCTGAGGTAAATAGCTCCGGTAACCGAAGTTGTAGCTCCAGCAACCGAAGCACAATCAGATACGTCTGCACCTACAATTGGTCAAGACATACATCAACGAGTAATTCTCAACCAACACCCGAATCAACTACCCATGTCATGCCTATTGATGATGAAGAGGATGATGATGATCACGATTTGGAATTCGCTCAAATGCGTGAACTTCCATTCTTTGGTGTACCTATTCCCGACCCTAATCCAGCCGGGTCGTCCACCTCAGAGGAAGCTCCTACCACGGTTTACTCCAATCCATGGATTCGTGAACATGACAACAAGTGGACAAAGGATCATCCTATAGATTCAATTATTGGTGACCCTAATCGTCCGGTATTCGCACGAAGTCAGTTACAAGAAAATGCAATGTTTTGTCATTTTGATGCTTTTCTCACTGAAGTTGAACCTAAGACATGGCAAGAAGCTTTTACTCAATCCTGTTAGATAGAAGCTATGCAAGAAGAACTTAATGAATTTATACGTCTTGAAGTATGGGAACTTGTCCCATGCCCGGATCAAGTGCATTTACTCACTTTGAAATGGGTTTACAAGGTGAAACTCGACGAGTTAGGCGTAATATTGAAGAACAAAGCTCGACTAGTAGCTCGTGGATACAAGCAATTATTGGGCATCGACATTATGGAATCCTTTGCACCTGTTGCCCGTTTGGAAGCTATTAGACTATTCCTCGCTTATGCAGCCCATATGAATATGACTGTCTATCAGATGGATGTGAAGACGGCATTTCTTAATGGTGAAATCAAGGAAGAGGTCTATGTTCAACAGTCGGATGGTTTTGTGAATCCTAAATACCCTAATCATGTGTACAAGCTTAAGAAGGCTCTCTATGGGTTGAAGCAAGCTCCACGCGCATGGTATGATCTATTGTCACAATTCCTCATCACGCAAGGCCTCACTAAAGGCAAGGTGGATCCCACATTGTTTATTCAGAAACGAGGTAAAGATATGATTATGGTACAAATATATGTTGATGATATTATATTTGCTGCCTCGACCCAAACCTTATCGGATGAGTTTGGGACACTCATGTCTTCCAAGTTTAAGATGTCAATGATGGGCAAGGTATCGTTTTTCTTAGGTCTTCAGATATCTCAGAGTCCCAGAGGCATCTTTATCAATCAATCCAAGTATGCACTTGAATCTCTTAAGAAATATAAGATGGAATCTTGCGACCCCGTAGATACTCCAATGGTGGAACGAACTAAGCTTGATGCAGATCTACATGGAGTTGCTGTTGATCCGACACTTTATCGTGGAATGATCGGTACCCTTCTGTATATCACAGCTAGTCGACCTGATCTTCAGTTTGCTATATGTATGTGTGCTCGATATCAAACCAGGCCTACTGAGTTACACCTGGCTACTATGAAACGGATCTTTTGATATCTTAAAGGAACCATCAATCGGGGACTTTGGTATTCGAAGTACTCTTTGATTTCACTAATGGCATATGCAGATGCGGATCACGCGGGTTGTCAAGATACAAGGCGTAGCACGAGTGGAACTTTGCAACTACTAGGAGATCGACTAATCAGTTGGGCATCAAAAAGGCAGAAAGCGCTGATATTTCAAGTACGGAAGCATAATACATAGCTATGTCCGGTTGTTGTGCTCAAATTCTTTGGATGAGATCGCAATTAACCGACTATCTTCTAGGTTTCAACAAAATTCCGATGTACTGTGACAACAAGAGTGCAATTGCCTTATGCTGCAACAACGTTCAATTCTCCCGGTCGAAGCACATTGACATTCGCTACCACTTCATCAAGGAGCAAGTGTAAAATGGAGTGATAGAGCTTTACTTTGTCCGACCTGAATTGGCGGATATTTTCACGAAGGCTTTAGATCGCGCTCGAATGGAATTTTTGGCCGACAAACTAGGAATGAGAACTTTCTCGCCTGAGACTCTAAAGGAACTGTCAGATGAAGCAAAAGAATAGTGGTGGTAAACTATTCTCCGTATCCTTGGTGATCATCTGTATATATTGTTTATATTTTTATCCACAAAAGCAAAATACAAAAATATAAAACCATATAAAAACCATAAAAAATCGAAAAATACAGAAAAATCCAAAAATATTTTTACTTTATTTTTCAAAGGCATGTCTTTTGGTACGATAATATTTACGGCCTTAGAAATGTTGATTAATAGTGACACGGCGCCATAAATAGAGTTCGTACAAAAGTTGTAAATATTTCATAAAACATGCCCAAATGGCTTGTAGTTATTTCTGACTGCAACCCGTTTTTCATATTAAAGTCAAGTATTTCTTATGAAAGCTTTGGCTTAACAACGGGAATTAATTTTCTCGGGCATGGTTTACTTTATAACCATGTAAGGGATTGTGTTTACGGTATAACACAATCTAACACGAATATATGTACGATTCAGTGCATTTATTTGTTAAAATAAGAGAAGTCTTGTTTTTATGAAGCTATCATCTCTACAACCATAGCAATCTACAATTGGTATCTACATACTCGACGATGCAACTACTCAACCAACGACTACAACTCTTTCAATAGAACACGGGTCAACAATTGAGGGGGAGCAATTGTCAAGCATTAAGAATCTTCGATGCCGAAAGTGCCAAGTTCACAAACTGGTGTCAAGACAACAATACCAATCGTACACATGGTGTCAAGAGATGAATTCAGACGTGACGAGGCGACCAACATATGCCGACAAGAACCACTTGATCTTATCATATGATGTTCTCATCAATCAGGTTCAACCTTGTCAATTTTTTCTAATATGGTGATTATGTGATCATGTTACAAATCGGTATCATATCTCATACATTTGGTATCATGAAGATAAAACGGACTCGCATTTTTCTTCCCAAAACCTTTGTTAAAACTTCATTAAATCAACTGATATTAAAAACATCGATTGGATTAATATTTTTAATATGGGGGAAAAATGTGATTTAATATGGGAAATTATCACAAATCGTTTGACTTAATGTGTTGGCTCATCCCGACATATGCTAAATGTTTTCGAATATCGTGGCATATGTTAAGGGGGAGCAAAACGGATTTGCATATCAAAATGGATTTTCATGGTGACATATACTTACCCAAAATCCATTTATTTCACGAGATGAAGATTGTGGTGACATAAGGATGGTAGGATAGGTTACGTCCAATGATTCTTCCAAAACCGGAGGAATCTTCCCAAGGACATTCCTTAGCTAGAAATAGTAGTCCTTAGGAAAGATGGAGAAAGATTGTGAACGTAGTTGAATGCCGACCAAGTACTTAAGTTAGCACTAGAACAATCACAACAAGGTGCTAGTTATGACGTATTGGTAAACATTGAAGGGGTTGAAGAATGAAAAAGAATTGTAAAGATAAAGGGTGAAAAGAAAGAAGCCCTCCTTACAACTTAGGCAGAAACCAGGTCAACACATATGCTATTGAGATCATTTTTAATGATGCTCGATATTGAAGATAGACATCATGGACCCAGTGATGCAATGCACAACCCAACCCAACTAACTCAGATATCTCTCAAAAGGTATTTGTTTTAATCACACGGAGATCAACATGTCTTCTATCGATTTATTCACTCCGAATAAGTTGGTATTGAAATGGTGGCACTCCTCTCCAGCCTCCGATCACTAAAATCCAAAATACACGATCGAGTCTAGAGCCATTTGAGATCATCAAATATCTCATTAGGACACACTTTCATAATTCCTTGCTTCTTCACACATTGTGAAAAGTAAGAAAGATCTTAAGAGTCCTACGCAAAATCTTCATGATCTTGCCTGAACATCCGAGTAATACGAAAGTATTTACAATGAAGATGGAAATCCTTCTTGATCGAATATCAAAAAGCTCATGATAGATGACTTGTGCGATTCTTTATGAATCAAAATTGTGATAACTGGAAAGCAACAGTGGTTTAATTCTTAACAGAATTTAAACACGTTCCAGGCCTCTACGTAATATCTTAGTGATCTTGCCAGAACACTCAGAGTGATACCTTAGTGTTCACAGTGATGAGTGGAAATCCTTCTAGTGTTAACCTCAAACAGCACTTGGTAGGTAACTTGTAAGATCCTATACGAATCAAGCTCGTGACAACTGGAAAGCAACGATAGTGCGGTTCTTAATTGAATTTCACTTGTTCCAGGAACATGAACTGACGGCTTCAAATCATACGGATATTATTATCCAAATGATTCACTCTTTATGTTCGCAGTCAACTTTGGACGGTCGAATAAAGAGAACGGGTTTACCCGCGAAATCTTGTCAAGGAGGTTCTTAATTGAAACTACCTGCCACAAGTACGATATTTTATATCGTCCAACGGTCTTCACCGACCGGAGGTAAAATGCTACCGAATTAGAATGAAATGTTCAAGGCCATTTCATCCGTGTATATGTTTTGTTGCTAACTGTCTTATGCATCGTAACAAGAAGGTGGCATTGCGGTGTACAATCCAGAAGAAGTTTTCACCACATGCTTATACTGTATGCACTTAATACTTCAACAAATTCAAGAAAGTCTAAAAGTCAAGTCTTCCGCTGTATCAAACTCTGAAGCTTTCAAGAATATATAAAAGTATAAGTATGTGGAACATGAAGTCACGAGGAGGCAAATATTACAAGTGATGAATGCACAAGGTCAAGGCAAGGAAACATGCTCAAGACTAAAGTCAAAGATCTCATTTGCATGTTCACAAGAACAAGATCAAAGACTCAAGCATAGTATGTTAGGTTTAAGATTTTGTAAAATGGTGTGACCTCCCTTAGGGGGAGATTGTTGGAAATACGTTTTTCCAAAGAAAGTCTCGGTCACATCATTGTTAGCATAGATCACAAGCTATAGACTATTTAGGACATTGAAACTTGGAGTGACCTCCCTTAGGGGGAGATTGTTGGAAATACGTTTTTACGTATTTAGAAAGGATCGGTCACTCCAACGATATATTCAATTATTGGGCTCGTGATCCAATATGTAACAATATAACCCACAAAGCCCACATGTAGGGTGGGCTATATATACCCCCTCCTAGCATGTTAGGAGAGGTTGGTACACACATTACACACACTTCTAATCTAATCTTTCATTTTTTCTCTCCAACCTCTCTCTTCTTTCTCTCTCTACATCTTCATCTATCTCTCTCTCTAATAATCATCTCCATAGTTAGATAATCCAAGGATTACGATAAACTGTCACATATAACACTTCTCCCTGGACCGGAGAGGTAAGCAATGGGAGTTCTAGGATTGCCTTCTTGAGCTGCTGGAAGATTCCTCAGCCTTTTCAGTCCAACAGAACTCTTCTTTATTTTCTTTGGTGATATTTTTCAACGTTTCAAAGAACGGCATTGAACGCTCGTCCGACCGAGACAAGAATCGGTTAAGTGCTGCCAGCTTGCCACTCAAAGACTGCATCTCTTTTAATGTTTTGGGAGATCTCATTTCTGTGATTGCTTTTGTATTTTTGGGGTTTGCTCTTATGCCCTCTAGGGTTACCATGTATCCGAGGAACTTCCCCTCTTCGACTCCAAATGAACACTTCTTCGGGTTTAACTTCATGTTAATCCTTTTCAGGTTGTCAAAGGTTTCTTGGACATATGCGAGCATTTCTTCCTCGGTTTTGCTTTTGATCATCAGATCATCTACGTATGCTTCTAAGTTTACACCAATTTATGATCGGAATGCTGAGTCTACCAACCTTTGATAAGTGTCCCCGACATTCTTTAGACCAAAAGGCATTTTCGTGTAGCAATATGTGCCTTCATCAGTGTAGAATGCCATTTTTTCCTCATCTGCTTCGTCCATGAGCACTTGATGATATCCCTTATACGCGTCCAAGAAGCATTTGAATTTATACCCCATGACTGCTCCTATTTTTACATCTATGTATGGTAAGGGGTAGTAATCCTTTGGACAAGCAGAGTTAAGGTTCTTGAAGTCTATGCACATTCGTCAATCACCATATAGTTTCTTTACTAGGACAGGGTTCGAGATCCACGTAGGATATCTCACCGGTCGTATGATGCCAGCCTTCATTAACTCCGTAACATCCCTTTTGAATGCTTGACTTTTCTCTTCCCCTAATGTCCTTCTCTTCTGCGCAACCGGAGCGACTTCTATGTTGGCATTCAACGAATGTTTTATGATCCTTCTCGGCACCCCGGTCATGTCCGAAGGTTCCCAAGCGAACACATCGACATTGTTTCTCAGCAAATCTATGAGTTACAGCCGACATTTCTTAGTAAACAGCCTTCCGATGGTGACTAACTGTTTCGGGTACCCAGGATGGACCATGATATGTTCCGTCATTCCTCCCGCCTCTCGTTGTTGCTGGTTGAATCTTTCATGGGCGAGCCATTTGTCCAATTCCTTTCCCACGGCCGTTGCCTTCATTTTTTTCTATTTTCTGTCCATCCTCTTATGACTCTGCATTCATAGATCGCCCGAGCCTTAGTCCTTATTGTTGCTATTCCATTAGGAGTGGGAATTTCATGGCCGAGTGCACCGTGGAGAGTACAACCCTTAACTCCTTGATCCCGGTCCTTCCAAGTATTATGTTATAAGGTGATGGTGCCCTAATCACCGTGAAGCTCATTATGGTTCGTCTTGACAGGTCGTGTGATCCGAAGGTTACTTCCAAATCAATCTTTCCAAGGGGTGTGGTTTCTTCACCTAAAAAGCTCAAAACTTTCGCGTGGTCGGGGGTCAGCCTTTTCCGGATTGAGGGTTCCAAGTTCAGGAAGCAATGTTCGAACATGACCTGCATCGTGGCACCTTCGTCCACGAACACCCTTTTTAACCAGTATCCTTCTACCTCGACTTCAAATATCAAAGGATCATCGGATGCTTCTGCATCGGTCACCAGAGGAAAAGTGATGGGAGTGTTCATCCAATCTACCTCAATCTTGCACACCTCTTTTCTTTTTAGGCCGCTATACCTGCTTTCTATCATATTTATCGTTTTCCCTTTAAAGTCTCCATTTCATCTTCCTTGATTGCCCCTATTCACCCTACCTTGCAAATCTTTCACGAGATGATTCAATTTACCGGATTCCAAAGCAGCTTCCAACTGTTTTCTTAACTGATGACAATCGTTGGTGAGATGTCCCTTCTCTTGGTGATAATCACAATACTTATCCATATTTTCTGGCCGAACCATGCCTTTGGTCGGCGGTGGTGGAGGAAGACACAATTGTAACTCAGTGGCTAAAATTTCCTTAGGGAACTTGGTTAAAGATTCCAATCCGGGACGCTGGTATGGTTCCCTTCTCCCTTGATTCTGATTTACTAGAGGTACATATGGAGAAAACGTGGGCTTAGACCGATAGTCATTCCTTTGACGACCTTTGTTGCGTCCGCGCGACCCGGACGAGAGGTACCTTTCTTCCCTTACATATTTGGAGTTCCCATCACCCGCTTCTCCTTGCGGTAGCTCCGTGTTTTTGAAAACCTCTTCAGATTTGATGAAATCATCTACCCTTCGCATCATTTCTGCCACTGTCGCTGGTGTATCATCCGAGAATCGTCGGGCTAATTCTGGGCATTTAGCGCCATTCATGAAAGCTGATATCTTCATTACCTCCGACACTCCTTGGATATAACTCGCTTCATCCATCCAACGTTCTTTGAATACTGCCAGGGACTCATGTGCCTTGCGGATTATGGTGGTGATCTCCATTGGAGTCTTGAGGCTTTTTATTCTTAGAGAGAATCTCTCTAGGAATTGGTCCTTTAAGTCATCCCATTTATCTATGCTACCCCTCGGTAACCTTTCGAACCAACCTCCTGCGGCTCCGTCCAATGTTTGTTGAAAAAATCTGCACCACACCGGCATTGGCCACTCCCCCGAGTTGGCTGCACCAGCGAAACGAGTGATGTGAACATTAGGATTAGTGGCTCCTGTGTATAACTTGATAGTTGCTGGTAGTATATGTTTCGGTGAGGAGAACTCTATGATTCTTTTGGTGAAGGGAGAAGCGATAACGTCCTTAGAAGGTTTTTGCAAGTCGTCCATCGGGACGTTGGCTTCTCTCTGAACCTTCCGCGCCTTATTTTTATCTTTTTGTGCATCATGTTGGTCGTCTTCGAAGACCAACCTTGTAGGCGAGATAGGTTTTTTGGACACGGCGTTGTGGCGCTCCACCAAATTCTACAACACGCTCATGCTTTCCAAAAACTTTTCTTGTAGGTGTGAAGGTGTTTCAGTCTCCTTTTCCGCAGTTGTGGGATCACGGTCTGGAGACAATGGTATTGGTGACCCTCCTGAAACTCTTGCCATAAATAGTTGTTTTGTAGAGATTCGAGTTTAAGGTCCCACGGATGGCGCCAATTGTTGAAGCAAAATTCCCCGGCTAACTAGTCACGAGCGAATCCACTTCGGTCACAATGATTGTGTCGCTTGAGTCTTGGCGATGAACCTATGAACACAAGGCAACACACGTTAGCCTCATCCCAAGTGTGACCCTGAGACCAAGCTCCAGTGTGAGAGTAAGTAACTGTCTCTTGGATGGTGTCCGGTGTTGAATACCGTAATAGACTAGGAGTATTTAAGAATAACAACGATGAGCACATATCTTAAATCAGTTGAATGTGTATTAAATGTGGGGAGTATTTATACTACTCTCCGAAATGTACGTGGATGTCTAGTCACATCAGTAGATTAGGCTCCAAGTCCAAGATAAGATCTTTCCCACAAATCAAGGGATTTTTTCCCCAGGGCGGCGGTGTTGTGCCTTACCCGTTGGGTCGAAACATGCATGCTGGTTAATACATTGAGTCTCTTTTGCTTTTCACTTTCTCGCAGGCTTGTGGCATTAAATGCTAGCCGCCCTTGTCAGTTCATTAATTGCTAACCCTGCGGCAACTATCCGGAACTAGTGGTGAGTCCGGAGGCCCTTGGCCGGAGACATACGCGAACATATAGGAATGTCCCCAGGAACCAAAACACTTTGTTACGTGTGTGCAGTTATATGATATTTTGTAGAAGAAAGAGCATACATAGTTACATATTAAAACTTTGAGAAGCCATGACGCCTGAAATGAAGTGCCACACGGTTTGGCTCAATCAATGTTTGTCACGTATGAGCGAAAGGATCACCTGGCTGCATGGCCCACTCTTACTCCACATCAGCTAAGAAAACATCTCCAATCGCAAGACAGGGTTGGCTGAGCAAACCAAACCAAAAACCGAACCCAACGGACAAACCGAGCCGAACCGATCATTTTCGGTTCGGTTTTCAATTTTGCATATATTTTTCGGTTTTGCTCGGTTCGGGTTAAAACAAACAAAAATACGCATAAACTATATATGCGATTCGGTTTTTTCGGTTCGGTTCGACTCGGTTTTGATTTTGTTCGCTTTAGTTCGGTTTGGTTTTCAGTTTACATTTCCTTCAAAATCGATTTTTGGTTCGATTTGTTTTTTTTTTAGTTCGGTTCACAACAGCGAAAACCACATGCACCTCTAAACAAATCAAATGATTCAATATTTGAGCCGAAGTACATATCACAAATAGCGTCTCTTAGACAAATTCTGTTCCACTTTTTGACACACAGTTACACCAGGCTATCCTAAACGAGCGCTCGGAGATTAGTTGGCTTGCAACTTAAATTCGAAACCTAGATTAAAAAAATAATAATAAAATAAATAGAACAAAATAATTTTTTTTTAAAACAGTTTTGTTAAAGGACCAAATTGGAACATGAATTGTAAGTAAGAGGGTCCAAATGTAACATACACATTTTAGTAAAACCTAGTAAGAAACAATTTGGAATGATAAACCCTTGAGCAATAGACAGCTGCTGCAGTCGAACCACCACCACAACAAGCCGCCCACCACCACCGGATAATTGTAAGCGATGTCGTCTCGACCGGAGTTACAAGCACCACCGGAGATATTCTACGACGACGTTGAAGCTCGAAAGTACACGTCATCTTCCCGTATCGTTGGTATTCAGGCTGAGTTATCGGAAAGAGCTTTAGAGCTTCTTGCTTTGCCCAATGATGATGTTCCCAGATTGCTTCTTGACATTGGTACTAACCTTAAACTTCCTTCCTTCTTTTAGGGCTGTCTATTTTAGCTTATATAACCTAAGCCCCACTTTTGTGGTTTATTTGGAGATTTTATTATGATATACGGGGTAATAAACTTATATAAACCCATAAGTCTCCAAATAAGCTTAAAAAATGGGGGGTTATGAAATGTAACCCGAAATGTGACCTATATAACATAAGCCTCAAATTTGTGGCTTACTTTGAGACTTGGAGAATTATATAAGATTATCATGATATAATAAACTATATACGCCCATAAGTCTCCAAATAAGCCACAAAATTAGGGCTTATGTTATATAAGCTGAAATGAGCTTACGTTATATAAGACAAACCACACATATCCTTCTTTCCGGTTAGGAGGTTAGGGGGGTGTTTTTTTCGCCTTATATAGCTTGCTTGTGGCTTATTTGGTTTTCGGCTTATGTTTCATAAGCTCCCTTTTTGTTGCTTTTTTTAAAACTTTTTAAGTTTATTATGACATAATAAACTTATATAAGCTGACAAGTTTAAATTAAGCCACAAAAAGCAAGCTTGTGAAACATAAACCAAATAAGCCATAAGCCAGCTATATAAGGCGAAACAAACACCCCCTGGGTTCTGAATCTTCCGTAGCACAGCTGTTGGAACATAGCATTAGGGTTTATGGTGTTTCACCTTTATAAGATAAGACGTGGAAATGTGTTGCCTTTTTTAATACTTTGGATAAGACGTGGAAATGTGTTGCCTTTTTTAATACTTGGGATAATCTAAGTTGTGGTAAATGAATTATCCTTGTTAACTCGAAGGAAATGGAAAAGAAACAAGTGCCTGCTATATTTTGATTTGGTGGATCAAAACGTACTAGTTACTAGTTCGGACTATAGTTTGAAATGCTCATAAGAATATAAGTCGGGGGTGTTTATTTCAGCTTATATAATGGGCCTATGGCTTATTTGGTTTTGGGCTTATGTTTCATAAGCTCACTTTTTGTGGCTTATTTTGAGACTTATGGACTTATATAAATTTATCATGTCAAAACAAACTTATATAAGTTCACAAGTTTCAATATAAGCTGAAAAAATTGACCTTACGAAATATTAGCCGAAAACATAAAAGCTAATAAGCTCATTTGAGCTTAATTGATTTCGGCTTACATTTCATAAGCCCTAATTTTTCGGCTCCTATTGAGACTTATGGGCGTATATAAGCTTATTATGATATAGCAAACTTATATAAGCCCATAAGTCTCAGAATAAGCTTTGAGACATGTGAAATATAAGCCGGAATCAAATAAGCTCGTTACCGCACATATAAGTTTAAACAAACACCCTTGGTAAGAATATATATAAGTGTGTTACAGATATTGGAACCACCACCAATTCACCAAATGCCAAGGCACCGAACCTCCTCACAAGAGGTCCATGGTTCAAACATGGGGGTGGCCAGGGAAAGGTTGACGGGGATACATTGGGTAGGCTGTGACACCGCGTACATCTGACACAGAGACTCCTCCCCGGGGGACTTCAATAGTTCTTGTTTGATTTTCTTTGATATCCCATCAGATGTGGTTTAGTCATTCTTGGTTTGAATGGGTTTTCATTTAGTAAACACAGTTTGTTTTCATGCTTGATTTGAATGGTGGTGTTGGTTTTGTGTTTAGATGGTGGTGGGTCTCTTTTATGTTTCCACATAGTCACAGCTTTTTGGGCAGCACTATATGCAGTTTTATGGGCGTTTGGCACACTGTGTTAGCACTATTTGCAGTGTTAAGGGTTATGGGCATTTGGTACAGTAAGTCTGCTGTAAATGCAATTTTTTGTTGGGTGGTTACCCGTGTTATAGCATTTGGTAGGAAAACTTAATGATCTATGTTTGGATTGTCTTTTCCGCTAATGACTTGGTAAACTGTTAATGGTTGTATTGTCTTAGGATTGAGTGTTGTTTGCTCTCATGATTGGCAGGTTGTGGTTCGGGACTTAGTGGTGAAACAATATCTGAGTATGGACATCAGTGGATTGGTTTAGATATTTCACGTTCGATGCTTGGTAAGCGTTAAATGCAATTCCTCTCTCCTGACTCTCTTTGTTGCTAATAGTATTGCTTGTGCACACTCATATATAATATTTACCCTATTCAGATGTTGCATTGGAGCGCGAGACTGATGGTGATCTTATACTTGGTGACATGGGCCAGGTACCGTTTTTCTTATAATTCGATTCATTAGACATATTAAGGGTAGTAGGAGATTCTTAATTTTATGACTGTTCTCTTCTTGAAGTTTAAAGAGTAATGTGTTGCTTATGCAGGGCCTGGCTATCCGTCCTGGAGTGATTGATGGTGCCATCAGTATCTCAGCTGTTCAGGTTATAATATTTTTCTCAAAGTTTCATCTTTATACCTTCTTTTGCAACACATTGGGTGGAGTTGATCTCTGATATAATAGAATTCTAGTATCAAGAGGCTGAGAATAATGATATATTTTTCTAAAGACATATACGCATAGTCAATGGCGCTCACATAAATGATAGAACATAGTATGTATAGGTACCGGTCGAGATGTTATCAGACCTAGGATGTAGAAGATCATAACATGAGTGATGCGGCAGATTTTGATTCCTATATATCCACCCATATAATGTCATCATGAAAGGAAAAACTTTCATTTGTAGTTGATAAGTATAAATACTGATAGTTGATTTTATTTCATTTGATTGTGCAGTGGTTGTGCAATGCTGATAAATCTTGTCATGAGCCACGACTAAGATTGAAGTATGTATAGCTTCTTTTATCCTTGTTCCCATTGCTAACATGATGATCGTATTTCCAATGTTCATTTTGTATAAATGGTCTTAAATATTGCACAATTTGTCTTGAATATGGAATCTAGGTCTGATAAAGGATTATTGTCATCTATTTTTTCAGAGCTTTCTTTGGATCCCTTTATAGATGCTTGGGCAGGGGTGCTAGAGCAGTTTTCCAACTGTATCCAGAAAATAATGCCCAACGAGAGCTAATTTTAAGTTTTGCCATGCGTGCTGGTTTTGCTGGTGGTGTTGTCATCGATTATCCCCACAGGTATCACTTCTTTTTTCTCATAACAATCCCTTAATAAAATTTGTGGACTTCAGACCAAAAAAAAATGATGACCGTTGCTCCGGTTAATAAATAAAAGTCACGAGTTTAAACATAGAAGTGGGCTCATAGCCTTTCCGTTTTTTCTGCTGAAATGAGTTTGGCTCAACTGATTTGCAATGATCTCTACAACAGCACCAAGAAAAGAAAAGAGTATCTTGTGCTTACTTGCGGGCAGCCTTCTATGAACACCGTGACACCAAGTGCTAAAGGTGAATATCAAAATAGTTGTTCGGATGATGATGATGATGAGAGTAGTGGCGATGAAGAGAACCAAACTGTAAGTTATAATTCCAGTTCTTTTGATGACAGTACACCAATCTTCTTAACTCTACATTCTGTGGACTAGAAACACACTAAAGTTCTGTCACTGCGCTAAGTCTTTTTCAATCCATTCTGCAGGTGGGTATTTCAGACAGGAACAGGCCACGAAAAAGGCAAAAACTGACAAAGAAAGGCAAGACAAGATCATGGGTATTAAAGAAAAAGGAACAGATGAGGAGCAAAGGAAATGTTGTTCCCCGGGATACCAAATACACTGCCCGCAAACGCAAGGCTCGTTTTTGATCTGTTAAGCTTTTTATATATATGTTCTTGTCACATTTGAGACATGATGATGGATCAATTCTAGAGGTTTTTCTCGAGGTTTTGTAATTTTATACCTTCTGCATTTTGATGTCGTGTCAATACGTAGATGTATGTCTATTGGATGGATGAGTCACAACCTTGGTTGATTTAAAAGTTTTGAACTTTTGATTACTATATATTTATTTTTTATATATACTTAAGTGTGTCAACAATGATTACAAATGTTATGTTATTACAGTTCTAAACTTAATTATTAGAATAATATAATTCTAGAGGTCTTGGGTGACTTTTTTATGTAACGCCGAGAGCTTGGAAGTAGTCGCACGATACAAGTCTACTTTAAATGACCATAAGTTTCAAACAGTGGTGACGGGCTTGCTGTTTCACGAACTATCATCAATTTTTCCACTTGAAATCAAATGTGTTTCCTACAGGCCACGCTCTCAAATTTTGTGACAACCTGGAATTTTGATTTTTATCTAGATGCCGCGTCTCACATGAAATGTTGTTTTTCACGCAAGATTTATGCCTAAATTCAGATATTTTTGCTTAATCTTAACATGGAAAAAGGGAAAGGTTATTTTCACTTGGATACTGACATATCTAGTTGCTAGTTGAAGGTTTATCGACTACCCGAAGGTTTTATATAACTTCGAAGTTTTCCCTCATTATGGCATGCCTATTCATTATATGTGCTTATCTTCTAGTTGGGTCACATTTTATAATTTGGACCCATATTAGAAGATAAGATTATCGGATTTTTATAGGGGTCTAATCACTCGGTTATCGCAACACGCCGAGCAAAAAGGCACCAGTTGCAATGAATAATCAAGAGAAGTCGCTAAATGAACTGAAGATTATCTAAATTCATGCCAAATGTTTATTTTTTATGTTTTTCAAGAACATTACAATAGCCATTCCTAGCTAAAACAACAGATGTTCAGACAAAGCACACTCAGACAAATGGTTTAAGAATTTACAGCTGCTGCAATGAACAATCGTAATTATGCATCATGATTGTTCAAACGCCATCTATACATGTCGACTAATAATTTGAGATCTTTGTGACTTCCTGTGTTCCAAATAAGTCTCTGTCCTGTTTTTCATTTTCAGTAGGCTGCTTGCATGAAAGAATGAAACACTTTCACATAAATATGTCCAGCATCCGGTTAAGGACGTGGCGATTGAATTTCTGCAGGTAACAAAATTTGAACACAAGGGTCAAATTCCTTTAAAAAAGGTATTTTCGATATTCAAGTACACATTATGGATTTTCCTACGGAGACGTGCTGCAATTTTCATGCATATGGAGTAAAAAACGATTACATATGATGTTTATTATGATTTAATTTGATAATGGACATCCTGTTTGTTTGAAGCCACCGGATAACCAGGTATTCAAAGGTTCGGAAACTTGTGGCTACTTGAGGAACTAACAGATAAAATCACCAAAAGTGCCATGCGACTATACAAGGATAGGTGTGTTCTAAATTAGGTCAAATGAAGACATTTTGTACTTCTCTTAAACGCTTTAATAATAATGAGTTCTGTTATTTGACCCTTGAGTGATCCTAAGATATATTTATCCAAGCATTAGAGACTAATTATTGTGGATCAGATGATCAGTTTTAAAACGCCCCCTATAAACACAACTAAGTCCACATTTTATCAATAAACAAAGAAGAATCAAGATATGTACCTTCGCCATATAATTGCTCAAACCGAGTGACAATATGTTTTCCATAAGTATATTTCTTCAATGAGTTGAGATGAACTTTTATTCGACCAAGCAGTACCTCCCGTTGATCACCCGTACATGTTTGAAGAACCTTTTGGATAACATAATTTGCAAATTGGTCTTTCACCATCGCCTACAACATCAAAGCCACTTAGAATACGAACTTTCACAATTGGGTACCACTGTAGCAGCAATACGCTTGTAACAACTAACCCCTAAATATTGACTTGACACATTACTATTACTTCACCCAATCGACAATTGTTTTCTCTGAGTCCCAGCTATATATACAAGAGAAAGCATAATATGTATATTTTCTATAGAATAAATTACTTACCAATAGATTATCATTATCATCACCAAGACCAACGATTTCTTCAATCAAAATTCCTCTTGCTGTAGAATCGCCATATTCCAGGCACTTCTCGATTACATTTGATGCAAATTTATGCTGACTTAGTTGTACAACATGACCTGCCAACCTTTTCACGATCTCGATTCTTTCCTCAGGCTTTCCCCTCTTTAATACATGCTGCAAGTGGCATAAGAATAAACGAAACAGATACAATTAAATAGGAACTCATTACCTTGAACAAGTTGGAAGATAATAAACACAAACCTGAGTTACATAATTGCCATACTGATCCTGTGCAAGAGTATAAACCGACTCCAATATCTCATCGACTATAAATTGGCTTTGCAATTCATCTGTGGAGTGTTCTAGTACTCTCTGTTAACACCACAAATGGTTAAACTAGTCACATCCTTTTATGTAATATACTTCAAGAAAAAATATATACGATATAAACATAAGGGTGATATTACACCTGTATGACACGACAACCATACGGATGCGTTGAAAGGGCTGCAACTTGACTACGGAAAGACGCGAGTACAAATTTGATCTTCTCCATTGGAATACTTTCTATACACTTTTGTATCACATGATTTCCATTCTGATCACGAACACATCTTAAAACATGTCCATCAAGTTCCCGAACAAGCTTGATTTTTTGTTCCAGCTCAATAACATCGAGGGCCTACCAAAAAAGTAACAGAAATATTGCCTCATTATATACTACGTAGTATTAATCGCCCCTTTACAAAATAAACGCAGCATTTTATTCTGGCAAAGTTTACGTCCGACATTATGACTACTCTTTAGTAATCATCGAAGAGTATTTCACAGTATTTATTTACCTTTTGGATGACTCGGCAACCGTACATCTGGAGACTTAAAGGCAATATCTGACCTTCAAGCTGGTTTGCAAGCTCCTTCCTTTGCTCACCACTTCCATACTCAAAAAACTGTAAAACACCAAATTCGATAAATGAGATATATAAGCAAATGGTCGACAGAATAAGTATGTAAATATGCAAATTTAACCTGCAATACCTTTTGAATAACGTAGTTACCGAAAACATCAGTGATTAAACTAGAAGCACTAGGAAGAACTTCCTTAAATACAGATTCCTTTTCCTCCATGCTACATATTTCCAATTTCTGTTGTATGAATCGACTTCCGTGTTGATCACCGCTGCATTTATAGTTACAAATGACAATATTATATATCATATAACCAAAGAAAGTTGGCTTACTATGACTCATTTGGCACTCACCAGAATTCCACAATGTGACCAAATATATCAGAAAGCTCAAGCCTTCGACCTTTACCAGATTTCAATTCTTCCAGAAAAGAATAAGTTTTTGGATCCTTAAAACCCTGACTTCCACTATGCGCATATGATCTCCCACCAGTAAAACGGACCCCACCTATAGGTGACCCAGGGACCGGTGGACTAGCATAAGATGTGGCTGGAAACTGTAGAATACCCATGTTGGTCGGGCTTCCGAAGTATCTTGAGTTTGAGTTATTGTGACCCATGATTCCGAAAGATTGTTGTTTATGTATATGTTCATCTCCATGAGTAGAAACGTGCAAACTTTCAGTATAAGGCTGTTGCATTGGTACCCCGGGATGCCCATAAAACTTGTTCAAATGTTGCAAAGAAGTTTGACTTTGACCTTGACTAATAGCATTAAAGTCGAAAGGCATATGAACTGGGCCGGTAGGGACATATCCGGATACATATGGCGAAATAGATGGTGGATTAAATGCATATCCACCAGGGCCATATTGTTGAGGGAAGTATCCAGACGGGATCATATTTTGGTAAACATGATTTCCCGGCATCATATAAGGTGAACCGGGCGCATACACTGGTGGTGTGAATCCAGACGTCTGAAGTACCCGGTGTACCTCAGATGAGAAATTTTGTGGACTTTGAACATATTGATTCATCCCAATGTATGTTTGACCTTGTGAAACTATTTGAGGGTTCGGTATATGGACTTGTAACATATTTCGTTGTTGTTGGTCCCATTGACTTTGTTGATTTTCAGTATTCGGCATATTAGACATATTAATAGCAGCCATTCCATTTGTTATACTCGTAATATCTGCATTAGTTGACCCGTCATCTTCTGAATGACTAATAGAGCTTCGGTTAACGGACGACGCGTTCGAATACACTTGTTGCCTCGTATCATCCACATCATGATGAAGCACATGTGATGTATCTTGAGGAAAATTTTCCTGAATGACATGATTATTTTTAGCACTTAAATACAAACGAAGTCACTAAAACCAAGTTAAAATTTGACAGTCAGAAATCATGAGAACTTATATACCTGTTTGGTTGATTGATCATCGTCTGATTCTTCTTTATGAGTAGAAAGGCTACTCTGAGTCAAACGGGTCGAATCATCAAAAGATGTGAATCTCGGATTACTTCCAGTATTTGCTACATTATGTAAAAGATGTCGATTTTCATCTGAGACAAGTGGCGGAGGGAGTCGTGGATTCAAATTAACATTAGCTGAATAATAAGCAATATAGGCAGGATCCGAACGAATTTGTTCTTCAGACTCGTTACCACGATTCGGACTCGCATTTGCCCCAATTTTATGTCTAGACATGAGGTTTTCAATCGCTGCAAATGAACCTTCCATACTTGGAGGTGCACTTCCAGTTCGATTAGGACCCAAAGTCCTCTGCTTTTCTTGTAAATTCTGCCCCTTCAACATCAGTCCCAGCTCCTCAATGCTCGGACCTTTCCCATACGTCCCCTGCGACGCCCATTTTCCACTTCCGTCCATAATCCTTATCGGGCTCTCAGTCGCCATTTCACCTTAAAAAAAATAAAAAAGCCCCTACTTTGGGTCAAAATCCTCCCATCTTTTGACGATAAGCCGCACTATAAGTCTGCAACTACAAAACAACCTTAACCAAATCAAACAGAAACACATATAATCCCAACTATCTTAAAAAACACTAATACTAACTATTTGACTTCAATTTCACTAAATTAACATAAAGCCCAATACTTTAATCCTATTTTAGTCTCATTAGCTTCAATTCAAACAATTCAAATCAAGAAAACATAAACCCTTATTCAAATAACCAAAAAAATCCAAACTTTATAAAAAAAACACATAATACAACAAAACCCCATATGAAATATCACAAAAACTTAGAACCAAATAACCACACAAACAAAGCAACACCTTTTAAAACCCTAAACATAAACTTACTATTCAAACCAACAAAAACACAAAATAAAAAAAACCCTCACCTGGGTATGTCCTAAAATAGAAAGATAATGAAAACCCTTAAATCATTAAAAACAAAAACAACTAGAGAAGAAGGTGCAGGTGATCAAAGAGAAGAAGAAGAAAAAAAAGGGTGTTGAAAATGAAATAAGGGGTTTGTTTGTGGGGTTTATTATTAATAAAAAAAGTGCTAACTCCAATCTTTAAATGTGTCACAAATGACATAACAAGAGTTAACAAAAAGACAAAGAAAATAATCTGCCAAAAGGGTTTTTTGGTCTATAAATAGTAATTTTATCATTAGATAGATGCTCTAGTCAGCATGTACATATGGGGGCAGATTGTATATACACTCAATCTAGTTTTTCAAGCCTACAAATAGCAATGGAAGTTGTTTTTTTTGTTTACTTGGATTTGCTTTGTTATAATTTTTGCTTGGGAAAACTTTATTCGTACATTTATGCTACTAATCTGACGTATCGAACGTAATTGGAATTCAATTATATTAGTTCACCAAAAATCATAATTTATTTTACATTACGTAAGAGGTTTAGTTTACATTGTAATTATAACTGAGATATTACAATTACATCAAATGATGTAATTCGGTTTACATAAATTGTATGAAATGTTTTGAATTACGTCATAATTTATAATTTTATATTTTTTTGGTAAAGAGGACTAACTCGATAAAATTTATAATTTTATTTTAAATCATCATTAATATTATCATTATTTTTTTTTAATTATTTATTATTATTATTATTAAAAACTAATCATTAAAAACTATTATTATTATTATTATTATTATTATTATTATTATTATTATTATTTTACTATTAATATTATCAAAAGAAAATATTGGTAAGAAATGTATCCAAGTTTTTATTTAAAAAGAAGTTCTAAAGCGACAGACGATCGAAATGATCGAAATGATTTGTACTACAAATTAACACATGTTTACAATTATACATACATAAACGTACTTTAATATAACACGTGTTAATTTGTGGTGTAAAATCGTTCCAACCACCTTGATGCATTTTGGAAAAACACAAAATATAAGTTGCAATTGTCATCAATATATTTTTCCAAAACTAGAATAAAAAAATACGAGGTTACAAAATATGAGTGAATTTGTCATTAATATATTCTTTCTAGGATACAAAATGAAATTATCCTTTCTAATAAGGATAACGGTGTCAACATATTATTTACTTTCATTTGTCTTAATAATAGGTGGGTGTGTAGGATTTAGGTGTTTTATGTAGATAGGGGTAAGTAGGTGAATTTGGAGTGATTTGGCAATTATTGGTTGGTCAAATATATTAAAATATTGAAATGACATTAGAAGAGATTTTTTAATTTATGTTTTATATATGTTGTTATTTTATTTTCAGAAATGATGTCGCTATTGCTTGAAATTATGTATTTCGTTTTCAAAATACATCATTTTATCTTAAGTCTAGTTTTAACTTGTTATCGGAAGGAAAAAAAAAGGAAGTTATGATAAAAAATTAAAAACCGAAAAAGTTAACAAAGTTTAAATATAAACACTAAACATAGAAAAAAGTATGCTCTTGTAGTAACATTTAAGGAAAAGAAAATACCGTATTCAAAACCAAAAAGCACAAAATATAAGCTATATTGGATTTTTAAATTTAGTGGTTAACTAAATGACAATTATCATCTTTTATATAATATAAGAATTACAATTTTTAGTAATTTTAATTACAAGTGAAGATTGTAGAAAAAATAATTAGACAAATTAAATGATTTGATTTTAACACATAATCAAAACAGAGTTATGTGATTGGTGGAAAAAAGTCAAAATTGAATTTAATTTAGTCAAAATTCAAAATTTTGGTGGAAGAATTTGATAAAAACACACAAAGATATATGTGTCAAATTTGTGAAAATAAAAACTTAAAAAAAGGAGTAGATTGATAAAACTTTAGTGATTGAATTTTAAATAAATTAGATAAACTTAAGTGTAAACTTATAATTATCCATATTTTTTACTAACTTTATAAAATAAACAAACTACCTTCTTAAACTTTATACCCTCTAGACTTTATATTTTAAAAATACAACATATATGTTCTGTTAAAAAATCAACAAATGACATAATTATATATATATTCAAATAAAAACACAAATTATTGTGTATTCTTATTTTGACACTTAACAAAGTCAAACAATGCAACCTACGTAAATTATTATTAACATGAATATAAATATAAAAATGAATGCGGGACCTTACGAGATGAAAATAAATACACGGGATTCTACATATCACAACAACATATATTTTTTCAAGGTCGTTATGTGTTACTAAACACAAAATGTCTAGAAAAGGATAACTTACATTTCAGTTAAACAAAGTCAAATCCTTTGTGCAACAAATATTTACACAAATATCAATTAATATGATCATATAATGAAAAATCATGTAAAACTTGTAGGTCCATGAGTATCGTTTATTTAAGTATTAAAAGTTTAATATTGTTTTATAAAATAATAATAAGCATTACAAGATCATAAATTTATAAATCGTGTACGTGTAAGGTTGCTGTAAATGGTTTGTTGATTAATAATTAAGATACAACTATTTAGAATAAAAATATCGAAAGTAAAAAAAGTATGAAATTCGAAAAATAAAAATTAAGGTGACTTTATATTAATTTACACGATGCACAATAAAATAACAACATAATCAAACATATAAACATTAGACGTTCATAAAAAATATATATAATATATATAAAATCGTAATAAAAAATTATTACTTAATTTATCATTTATATTCAAGTCCCGTGCATGCACGGACATTAAAACTAGTACTCTTTTATGGAACATTTTAGCATGTTATTTAAGGAATACTTGAAATTTCAAGTTACAACATTATTAAGTTATTTGTACAACCAAAATAAGCTTACTTAATGAAAATAGAAACTTGAAACATGTAATTATCTCTACTATATATTAAAAGAAAATCCTTTCTAATTATAGAATGTTACAAAAATCAACTTACTAATTCTAATGTATCATGTACAAATTAACTTAGCTTCAAAAATGAAAATAGAAATATTAAATACCATTTAATTAATCATTATTAAAACTAATCAATACATAATATTAAAATTAATTAATACATAATTTAATATTCAGTTTAAAACTAATTAATACATATTAATTAATACACACTTAAAAATAATGAATGCACCACATTACTTATAAATATTACTGTATTATATATTCACATTGTACAACAATTAAAAACATATATATGTACAAAATCGTACATATTGTCTATCTGTACTATATATTAAAAGAAAATCCTTTCTAATTATAGAATGTTACAAAAATCAACTTACTAAATCTAAGGCATCATGTACAAATTAACTTAGCTTCAAAACTGAAAATAGAAATATTAAATACTATTTAATTACTCATTATTAAAACTAATCAATACATAATATTAAAATTAATTAATACATAATTTAATATTCAGTTTAAAACTAATTAATACATATTAATTAATACACACTTAAAAAATAATTAATGCACCACATTACTTATAAATATTACTGTATTATATATTCACATTGTATAACAATTAAAAATATATATATCTACAAAATCGTACATATTGTCTACCTAAAATTATAAGGTTCAACTAGGAACCGGAGTCACGGTCGGCTCAACTAGCAAAAAAACCATCAGAAGACAAACCGGAGATGACCCACCGAAACTGATAAAAACGACACCGTTAAATTAATCTGTACTACTTTTTTTAAACAACACATAAATTTGTACTACTTATAAAAGAGATTGTACTCTCTCTCTCTCTCTCTCTCTGAAACTTTAAGGAGTAGTACAACGTCACAAAATTTTGGTACAAACCTTTACAACACAAAAATTTCATAAATTAATTTTTATATTAATTGGTGGGAATAAAGATTAAATGACAAAATTAATACAAATTAATATGCAACATGTACAAATAATTATTGCTATAAATTATAACTTTTTAGATACAATTATTTAAATTGTTCACTAATATAAGTTTAATATCAAATTTCTACATTTGATTTTGAACCTCTCAATTTCTTTTTAATAAATTTGCATTTTTTTAAAACATATATCGTCTATGTATGTATTTTTGTACTAATTTAGTGAAATACCGATAATTTTACTAATAAATTCGATTAAATTGTGTACATTAAAGTATGAGATTTTAAGGTCACTATAATGTATGAAAATGTGTAAACATATAAATTAAGAAGATTTTTTATATTTATTTGTTATATAATATTGCGACGAATGTTACACAGATTTACAAATACATTTCACCGTCAATAATCACAATCTCGTAATACTATTTCTATATGAATGGTTTATTATTGTTCAAAGTTATCCCAACTTAAAGTTATCGTAATTATTAATAGAAATAAGTATAAAGCATCGCGCTTACAGACTTTTAGTTTCAGAGTAGTCATAGCCGCAACGCGCGGGTACCCTGCTAGTAACATATTACATTAAATGATATAATTAAAACAAGCCTTCACTATATTTTACAACTAAAACAACATATGGTACAAATATTAATACATAATTAAAAATCAATTTAACCATAAAAATATAATTTAATACTCATATTAAACTAATTAATACACATTTAAAAATAAAATTAATTAATACTAATTAATTGATATAATTAATACACATCATTACTTAAAAATACAATCATATATACACATTATACACCAATTAAAAACATATATCTCCAAAATCGTATGTATGTTGTCTACCTAAAATAATGGTGTATATAGTTTTGAAACCGAACCCGACCAACGGGTTCAACTCGGAACCAGAGTCATAATCGGTTCGGCTAGCCAAAAAGCCGTCCAAATAAGAACCGAATAGGCCACATCGAAACCGATAAAAAAACATCCTCAATACAAAAATATGTACAATTTTTTTAAGACACATAAATATGTACTACTTATAAAAAAGATTGCACTATCTTTTCAAAATTTAATGCATTACACCCTTACAAGATTTTTGAACAAACTTGTACAACAAAAAAACTATATAAATTTATTTATGTATTAAATAGAGAGAAATACACACTAAATGACAAATTTAATACAAATTATATGAAACATGTACACATATTATTGTTATAACTACAATTTTTTACATAAACATATTTAAATTGTTCACAAATGTAAGTTTAATATTAAATTTGCGTTTAATTTTGAATCATCCAACTTTTTTATAAAGTTGCATATTCGAAAACACAATGTTAATGCAAGTGATGCCTAAAAACATTATTAGTGTTAACTAATCTTTCTTAATTTTGATCATGACAAATTAAAAAGACATTTATCGTCAAAGACAATTGTAATACGAATTATTTAACAAACACTATCATCAATGTAATAATCATTTAGTTATTGCACAAACATATCTTAATCATGATTAGTGATCATAAAAAGTGATTAGCCTTAAAACTAACATTTTGTCAAATGTGACAAAATATTGTAATAAACTTTCTTTTAAGAAAACGTTTTATTAAAATGAAAAATGTAAATTTGAATATGACATATTTCAAATGTCATAGGAATATCTTTTGAAAGTAAAAATTTACCTCAGATATTACTTCCCCACTAAAGGACAAAAAGGAGTGTAACACCCCACTTGGATAAGTGGACCGTTACGTGTATTTATGGCGTGTCATCAAAGCATAAGGTAAATGTCCTACAACATTAACTGGCCATAAAGGAGTTACCGGAATCAAACATCGGTAATCCAAACATAAGCTCAAAACATGAAAAGTAAATACTGAAGGAAAAGGACTAAACAATGTCCAAATAGTAGAATAATGTAATAAGTGCATAAAGTAAGAAGTTTGTAAAGCTTACATCCAAATGCACATGCTCTCAGAATCCTAAGAACGTCCTGGTGTACCTGCCGTTAGAACATGAAAGGAATTACGGATGAGCATAAAGCTCAGTGAACGGATGTAAAGCATGATAAGAAATTACTGAAATGAGCAGATGATAAACAACTAAAGCTGTAAGACTAATAAGTAAAGTTGCAGCGGAAATCTGTGTATAATCTGTAAAGTCTGATTTATAAAATAATAAAGTTGAACTGTTATTTGTAAATCTAAAAACATGCATTTACTGTATTTTAATTGCCAAGAGCTTATATAGGTCATGAGTTGTAACAACTGTTGCATGAATACATAGAGGGGTGACCTCGTCATGCTGTAGAGGGGTGACCTCTAAATAACTGTAGAGGGCTGACCTCTAAGTAACTGTAGAGGGGTGATTATAACTAGGTTTTCACTAGTTATGAAAGAGTTATCGTCCGATCTTTTCGAATTGATTATTGGAAGGAAGTGAGACTCAATTGTTCTTGGTGGAAATAAAAAGGTTTGGTTATCTATTTTAAACTAAAAATGAAAATGTCGTTGAGTAAATAAAGATGAAAGCTTTAAAATTTAGAACTAAAAATGAAGACTTTAAAAATTGAAAAGTAAATGACTAAAACTTATAAAAATGTAAATTCAAAATATTAAACTAAGACAAGACAAGTAAGATTAATTCTAAGTAAAAAGGCGGGAAAAAATAAAATTTTAAAAATGGAAATACTTAACCTTATCCGGAATATTATCCGGAATGTTATCCGGAATGAAGAACTATGGCTTATCCGGGAAAATGAAATGCAGCTTATCCGGACTGATTGAACTTGAGGTTATCCGGAATAAAATTAAACAGCTTGTCCGGAATAACGTGACTTCGAAACCTTATTCGGAATCTTCTCAAATGGACACTATCCGGAATAAATTCCGGACTCTTATCCGGGTTAATTTTTGGTATGCTATCCGGAATCCACTAAACTATCCTTATCCGGAATAAAATTCCGAGCTTTATCCGGAATAAATCAAGTCGCTTATCCTGAATATCTCCGTCTTCTTATCCGGAATTCTAGGTGAAGTACTTATCCGAAATTCTCCACGAGACCTTATCTGGAATGTCGGCTTATCCGGAAAACAAAGTGTAACTACTTATCCGAAATCCTTATCCGGAATACTCAACAAATGAAGCTTATCCTGAAACTGTTATCCGGAAAAACTCAAAGCGGGCTTATCCGGAATAAGACTTTTTAGTCTTATCCGGAATATAAAGCTAGAACTGTTATCCGCAATATGTAAAAGAACCCTTATCCGGAATATGTTGTACGTGCTCTTATCCGGAAAAATCTGACTATCCGGAATAACTTAAAGAACTACTATTTGGAATAAAGGGAAAGACGCATATCCGGAATAACTAGATGAGTACTATCCGAAATAACTGAAGAAGCTCCTTATCCGGAATAAAAGGGTTATAAAAATAATCCGAAACACTCAAACTTAGCAATAAGCACAATTAAGCCAAAAATCAATAAGCACATACCAAAACTTAAACCAAAAAGATTTTTAAGAAAAACAAATAAGCTAGAATTTAAAAACTTTTAAACATTAAATAAGCTAGAAATTAAAAAGCACTTTTTATAAAAAACTTAAATTTATCAAAAACAACTTATATATAAAAACTATTAAAACTTTAAGATTAAAGAAATAAGCACTTTTATAAAGAAACTTTTAAGATCACCAATTTAATAAGCACAACCAAATAAGCTACACAATCAAACAATCAACAAGATTAAGATAAAACTACATGATTATCAAGATTAAGTAAAAGATTAAGAAAGGTAGAATGAGAATTAAGGAAATAAGCTTGATTGATTAAAGATTAATATCAAAAGATTACAAGATTAACGTAAAGATTAATAAGTTTCAAAGGAAAAACTAGAGAGAAAAATTAAAAGCACTTAAAAATTAAACTACAACTATTGAAATCTAAAACACCTAACCACTAACACCCTCCTAATGACACATTAGGAGGGTATTTATAGGAGGTGGGAAGATTACATGCTTAAGCTATCTAATTTCTTTCTTCTCGACTCGACTTAATTTCTTTGTCTTTCTCGACGTCGTCTCGGGATTTGTCGATATAAGTTGAACTTGTCTTATAATTTTCTTCTATAATTAGACTTGAGTTCTTCGACTTCATTAAACTTTCGTCTTTAGACTTTTTCTTCGATAAATCTTCAGAATTGGCCTTGGACTTCCGTTCTTTTTGCATTCTCGATCTTTCGACTTCGTCTTTAGTCTTTTTCTTCGATAAAAGCCCGTGATAGCCCATGTTTTCTTCCTTTTGCATCTTTTGGTCCTAAAACACAATAAAAACACAAACCACGCATAATTCCGACTTTTACGACATAAAATACACGTTTTGGTCTTGTTATTATTGGAAATAAGTGGTAAAAGGATAAGTGTTTTCACACTTATTAAATCCCCTACACTTGACCATTGCAATGTCCTCATGCAATGCACTAATTTCAAAGCACGGTTTACATTTTTCAGCATAGATAACCCACCTTGGCCTTTATTAAATACTAAACACTAAGAAAACTAAAAGAAAAAAACAAGTAAGAAATCAAAGACTTACATTGGGGTTTTAGGTTGTCATGAATGTTCATCATTCTCAAGTTTTACGTTCCCCATACCAAGCTTAAAAACGAGATCATTGTTATTATAAGTTAGTAAACTAACACGAACTCATGTGGCCCAATTATTCACTTAGACTCCCTTATTCCTAGGTGTATCTCTTATATTTTATTTTTGTCTTGAATGATCACGAGGATGCACTGTTTGACTTATTTCAATAGTTATTTAGGCTGAAAATAAAGTGGGACGATTTAATCAATAGTTAGCTAAAGGATAAAATCTTTTAAAACTGCTTCTCGGGACCTCATAAAGTTCATATCTTAACATAACTCGCTTCACAATTTGAGACCTTTCTCGGACGGATATTTGGCAGCGACTTCATACTTCAAATCTTTGAGAGACGTTCTTGAAATTATGGTCTTCTCTTCATAATAGGAATTTCTTCACTTGAAGTTTTGAGAGATTCTTCATATTTGGACCATGACTTCTTCATTTTTCTCCAATCTTTATTTTGGACTTTGATATACAACGATCCGCCTCCTTTTAGGACTTGGATCTATTTATCCTCATACCTTGTTAGGGTCTTTTCGGATAGACTTCTCCATGATCTTTAGGGGAGTATTTGCTTTTCGTCGTGTGTCTCGATCCTTTATATTGATTTTCGATAAATGATTCTTCACATCACTTTTGGATCTTTAGCAACAAAATGTAGCCCTCATGCCTTGTTAGGGCCTTTTCGGACTCGCCAATCTTCGCATCCCGCTTCAATAAGTTATGCCTTGGCTATGAACTCTAATTAATACCTAGCAACTTTTAAACGATCTTGTGCTAGAAGCTAAGTAACTTTTCAAATCGTACAACCTTATTTATTGCAGATAAATTTATTAGCAAGCGATGGGAGAATAGGCTTATAATCAACTCACATAAATTCACGAAAGAATACCAAACTTATAATTGACTCTATCATCTCTCGTTCTCCACAATTTAAAATCTCAAGGAATGAGACTCGTGGATGCTTAGCCAATTAAATCAAAGTTTTTGGGTTTTCGAGTCATCTATAGGATCTTGCAAATTCTTAGAATTTTTCAAGTTTAGAAATCGCATTTTAAAGTTCCCTTGATAAACAACTCTCTAGGATCAACTATAGAAACTTGCGAAAAGTTCTTGTTCTTAACCCGTGAGAGTTAAGACTTTCGCGTTTTAAAGTTCCCTACATAAAAGCCTAGCAAAACTTGACTTAAACACGTTAAGGATACTAGCTAGAGTAAACTTAGATAAGTAAACTCGGGTTGATTCAAAATATTCACGACTATGAAAAATTTAAAAACACTTTATTGAACTTTATTTTAGCAAGGAAAGAAAATAACCATAACAAAGGAAAATACAACTATACAACTAGGCCAAAATAGATTAAAAATTTTGAAAAATGTCGAAAAATCAAATTTTCCGGTTAAAATGAGGACAAATTCATGGAAAAGACCACTTACTTCGATAGAAGTCCCCCCTACACTTGATATAAACATTGTCCTCAATGTTTAAGCATGTGGGAGTAAACTCCCCTACACTTATGACATTGTGCACTTTGTTTAAATCTTGCTAAGGAAAGGACAACTATAGTGATTTCAATGTGAACATATAAGATATGAAATATTGAATCACGACAGTTTAGGATAGAACCGGGAAGATGGGAACACGGGATCACGGTTCGTCAAAAGTCATCGAGAATGGATCTTTGAAGTTTTGATCCCTGCACAGAAGAAGAAACAAGACAACAAACACATACGGGGCTCCCCCTACACTTATTATGAAAACGGTAAAGAATAGATCAACGGGTTGCCTCCTGAGAAGCGCTTGTTTTTGATAACCGAGTCACGAGCCTGACTCGACCCAAAACTAGTTCATGGGAAACGTGGTGAGGGTTGGAATCATCTCATGAGAGATGTCCTCACCAAAGTACAACTTCACGCGCTGGTCATTCACCTTAAAATTGGGCCCATTTGGCTGAGAAAGCTCAATGGTGCCATAGGAAAAGACTTTGGCGACGGTGAATGGACCAGACCAGCGGCTCTTCAACTTGCCCGAGAAGATCTTCAACCGAGAGTTAAAAAGTAAGACTTGATCACCAACGTGGAACTCTCGGTTCTTAAACCTTGCATCATGGATGATCTTGGTCTTCTCCTTGTAAATCAATGAGTTCTCGTAAGCTTCGTTCCTCAATTCATTAAGCTCGTTGAGTTGAATCTTGCGAAGATCACCGGCTTTGTTGATGTCGAAGTTAGCCCACTTCAAATCCCAGTACGCCTTATGTTCCAGCTCGATAGGGAGGTGGCATGCTTCCCGTACACAAGACGATAAGGTGTACAACCGATCGGCGTCTTATAGGCAGTACGAAAAGCCCACAAAGCATCATCTAACTTATCGGCCCACGAGGCACGATGCTCTCCCACAGTACGCTCGAGAATTCGCTTCGATCCACTGTTAGATATCTCGGCTTGACCATTGGTTTGGGGATGATAAGCGGTGGAAAGACGGTGATTGACACCGTACTTAGCCATGACTCTTGCGAATTGATCATTGCAAAAATGAGTCCCGCGACCACTGATAATAGCACGAGGAACACCGAATCGAGCAAAAAGTTGCTTCAAAAAGTTCACAACCACCCTCGCATCGTTCGTGGGGAGAGCCTTAGCTTCAACCCATTTGGAAACGTAGTCAACGGCTACGAGGATGTACTTGTTCCCTTTAGATGATGGAAAGGGCCCCATATAGTCGATACCCCATACATCAAAGATTTCACATTCTTGTATGAAATTTTGAGGCATCTCATCTTTATGTGTGATCTTGCCTTGTCTTTGGCAAGCATCACAATGTTTAACCATGTCGTGAGCGTCACGATAAATGGTGGGCCAATAGAATCCAGAGTCGAATACTTTCTTCGCGGTGTAATTGGGACAACCGGTGGGTCCTTTATGGCAAGCGTCAAGGATTTGTACCGCTACCGGCCCATCAACACATCGACGAATAATCAGATCAGCACATTGTTTGAAAAGGTAAGGGTCGTCCCAGAAATAATGTTCAATATCTTTAAAGAACTTTTTCTTTTGTTGGGACGTTAACCCTTCCTTGAGAATTCCACCCGCTAAGTAGTTTGCAATGTCCGCAAACCACGGGTTGTCATCAAGATTGGAGTTGATAGACATTAAGGCTTCAAGGGGAAAAGAGTCATTGATCTCTTGGTTCGGATGATCCCCTTGATAAGGATCCTCAAGTCTACTTAGATGATCCGCGGCTAGGTTTTCCGATCCCTTTTTGTCACGAATTTCGATTTTAAATTGTTGAAGGAGCAAAACCCAACGAAGAAGTCTTGGCTTAGAGTCTTGCTTAGTCAACAAGTACTTCAACGCGGAATGATCGGTATACACGATGGTGGTAGAAAGGACAAGATAGGGGCGGAATTTTTCAAAAGCATACACTACAGCTAAAAGCTCTTTTTCGGTAGTGGTATAATGCAATTGAGCCCCCGTCATTGTCTTGCTAGCGCAATGGATTGGTTGGAAGTGTTTGTTCACTCTTTGGCCCAAAACCGCTCCAATAGCAAAGTCGCTAGCATCACACATCAATTCAAAAGGTAGCTCCCAATTGGGGTAACTAAGACCGGTGCCTTAGTTAGCTTATCCTTAAGAAGATTGAAGGATTCAAGACACTCTTTGGAAAAGATGAAAGGAGTATCTTTTTCCAAGAGGTGGGTCATCGGGCGAGCGATTTTAGAAAAATCTTGAATGAATCGACGATAGAAGCCCGCATGACCAAGGAAACTTCTCACACCCTTCACGGTGGAAGGTGGAGGTAATTTGGCTATGACATTCACTTTAGCACGGTCCACTTCAAGACCGGCTTTTAAGATTTTATGTCCATGCACAATGCCTTCTTTTACCATGAAATGGCATTTTTCCCAATTCAGAACAAGGCGAGTGTCTTCACACCGCTTAAGCATGCGTTCCAAATTGGCAAGGCAAGAAGAGAAAGAATCACCATAGACCGAGAAATCATCCATGAAGACTTCCATAGTTTCTTCAACCATGTCATGGAAGATAGCCATCATACACCTTTGAAATGTCCCAGGAGCATTGCATAAGCCGAAAGGCATTCTTTTATAAGCAAATGTTCCGTAAGGACAATTGAATGTGGTTTTCTCTTGGTCTTTGGGATCGATGGGAATTTGAAAATACCCGGAGAAACCGTCTAAAAAGCAGTAATAGTCTGAAGGCCTACTAATTCTAAGGATTTGGTAAATGATGGATTAGATCTATGGATTTGGTGGAAGAGATGGGGAAGAAGGAGATTAGGTGTAGAGAGAGAAAGGAGAGGGAAGAAAAGTAGAGAGAGAAAGTAAGATTAGATTAATGAAAGTGAATGAATGAACTAACCAACCCCCTCCTAACATGCTAGGAGGGGTATATATATAGCCCACCCTACATGTGGGCTATATGGACTATACACTTACAAAGTGGATCACGAGCCCATTACATAATTATCATTGGAGCGACCGATCCTTCATAAATACGTAAAACGTATTTCCAACAATCTCCCCCTAAGGGAGGTCGCTCCAAGTTACAAAGTTCTAAATATTCTATAGCTCGTGATCTATGCTAATAATGATGTGACCGAGACTTTCTTTGGGAAAACACATTTCCAACAATCTCCCCCTAAGGGAGGTCACACCATTTTACAAAATCTTAAACCTAGCATACTATGCTTGAGTCTTTGATCTTGTTCTTGTGAATATGCTTGATGTGATCTTTGACTTTAGTCTTGAGCATGTTTCCTTGCCTTGACCTTGTGCATTCATCACTTTGTGAAATTTGCCTCTTCGTGACTTCATGTTCCACATACTTATACCTTTAAATTCTTGAAAGCTTCAGAGTTTGATACAGCGGAAGACTTGACCTTCAGGCTTTCTTGAATTTGTTGAAGTACTAATTGTATGTAGTATAAGCATGTGGTGACGACTTCTTCTGGATTGTACACCGCAATGCCACCTTCTTGTTACGCTGCATAAGACAGTTAGCAACAAACAATATACACGGATGAAATGGCCTTGAACATTTCATTCTAATTCGGTAGCATTTTACCTCCGGTCGGTGAAGACCGTTGGACGATATTAAATATCGTACTTGTGGCAGGTAGTTTCAATAAAGAACCTCCTTGACAAGATTTCGCGGGTAAACCCGTTCTCTTTACTCGACCGTCCAAAGCTGACTGCGAACGTAAAGAGTGAATCATTTGGATAATATTATCCGCATGATTTGAAGCCGTCAATTCATGTTCCTGGAACAAGTGAAGTTCAATTAAGAACCGCACCATCGTTGCTTTCCAGTTGTCACTAGCTTGATTCGTATAGAATCTTGCAAGTTACCTACCAAGTGCTGTTTGATGTTAACACTAGAAGGATTTCCACTCGTCACTGTAATCAATAAAGAGTCACTCTGAGTGTTCTGGCAAGATCATATGATAATGCGTAGAGGCCTGGAACGTGTTTAAATTCATTTAAGAATTAAACCACTGTTGCTTTCCAGTTATCACAAGTTTGATTCCTAAAGAATCGCACAAGTCACCTACCATGAGCTTTTTGATATTCGCTCAAGAAGGATTTCCATCTTCATTGTAAATACTTTCGTATTACTCGGATGTTCAGGCAAGATCATGAAGATTTTGCGTAGGACTCTTAAGAACTTTCTTACTTTTCACAGTGTGTGAAGAAGCAAGTAAATATGAAAGTGTGTCCTAATGAGATATTTGATGATCTCAAATGGCTCTAGACTCGATCGTGCATTTTGGATTTTAGTGAACGGAGGCTGGAGAGGAGTGCCACCTTTTCAATACCAATTTATTCGGAGTGAATAAATCAATAGATAATGTGTTGATCTCCGTGTGATTAAAACAAATATCTTTTGAGAGATATCTGAGTTAGCTGGGATGGGTTGTGCATTACATCACTGGGTCCATGATGTCTTTCTTCAATATCAAGAATCATTAAAAATGATCTCAATAGCATATGAATTGACCCGGTTTCTGCCTAAGGTTGTAAGGAGGGCTTCTTTCTTTACACCCTTTATCTTTACAATTCTTTTTCATTCTTCAACCCCTTCAATGCTTACCAATACGTCATAACTAGCACCTTGTTGTGATTGTTCCAGTGCTAACTTAAGTACTTGGTCGGCATTCAGCTACGTTCATAATCTTTCTCCATCTTTCCTAAGGACTACTATTTCTAGCTATGGAATGTCCTTGGGAAGATTCCTCCGGTTCTAGAGAAATCATTGGACTTTAACCTATCCTACCATCCTTATGTCACCACAATCTTCATAGTCGTGAAAAGAGATGTTTTGGGTAAGTGTATGTCACCATGAAATCCATTTTGAAGTGCAAATCCATTTTGCTCCCCCTTAACATATGCTACGATATTCGAAAACATTTCGCACATGTCGGGATGAGCTAGCACGTTAAGTCAAACCATTTATGATTGATCATTCCCCATATTAAATCACATTTTCTCCCCCATATTAAAAATATTAACCCAATCGATGTTTTTAATATCAATTGATTTAATAGCTTTTTAAGAAAATTTGGGAAGAAAAATGCAAGTCCAATTATCTTCGTGATATTAACAAGCTCCCCCTCAAATTAATGAGGGTGTACTTGAAACGTAAATTAAATACCTTTTAAACACAAGTGTAAGGTATTTAACACGTGCAACGATCAATATATGATAATGAATTCACAAGATTAGCAATGTACGAGGTTGGACCTGAATAATAGAGAACAGCATATGAAAGAAGCACATGGTTCTTGTTCACGAATGTTGGTCACCTCGTCACGTCCCCGAGAAAATTAATTCCCGTTGTTGAGTCAAAGCTTTCCGGTGAAATGCTTGACTTGAGTATGAAAAAGCGGGTTGCTATCTGAAATAATAGCAAACCATTTTGAGCATGTTTTAAAAGTTTGAACTTCTGCTCGAACTTTATTTACAACCCCGTGTCATTATTGAATGACATTTCTAGGTTCGTAAATATTATCGATTCCAGAAGACATGCTCTTTTTATCAAAACATTTTTGAACACACAATTTTGAAAGATTTAAAAAAACCTTTTGAGAAATTCTCGAAAAATTGTGTTCAAAGTTTTGAAAACCAATTACTTGAGCTTAAGATGTTGAATATCTTAGGAAAGCTCAAGTCCGAGAAGTTGTAAACTTCTCGTTGTAAGGATAAGTTACCATCGGCGATAAACTTTCCTTTTATCTGAAGAACGAGTCCTAAGCTGACATTTACTTAGAAGTCGTTTTCATGAGCTTGAAAACTTTGACTGTTTTAACGGAAAGCTCATGACCGAGAAAGGTTAATTTCTCGTTATGAGGAAAAGTTCTCTTATTTAAAAGATACACTTTCCTTTCTGAGCTTAAAACTTCGAATGTTTTAATACAAGCTCATGACCGAGAAAATTGAATTTCTCGTTATGAGGATAAGTTTATCATTAATGATAAACTTTCCTTTATTTGAAGTACGAGTTACAGTCTGACATTTAACTGTAAGTCATAATGCATGAGCTTAAAAACTTGGAATGTTTTTGATATAAGCTCATGCCCGAGAAAATTTAATTTCTCGTTGTTAGGATAAGTGTATCATCGGCGATAAACTTTCCTTTCTTTGATGAACGAGTTATAGTCTGTGATGTGACTATAAGTCCTAGTGCATGAGCTTAAAAAACGTGGAATGTTTTTAACATAAGCTCATGCCCGAGAAAAATGAATTTCTCGTTGTAAGGATAAGTCATCATCGGGATGAACTTTCCTGTCTTTTGAGAGCGAGTTACAGTCTGTTATGTGACTGTAAGTCCTTTTTGCAACTTAACCATGAATCCCCTGAGACAGTTGTTTCTCTGATATCTGCTTCTTCAGCAACCAAACTCTAAGAATGTCCTTAGTTGAACGGTATACAACGATTGGACCGCTTCGTTCTTTTGGAACATCAACTTTGGTACCTGCAATCTCATTAGGAGTTTGTATACTTTTGCATGGGTTAGAGATATCTATTTTTGAAGCACGTGGGGGTTCACAGTTGGCTTTACTTGTGTCAGAGGTGGCCTGAGGGGATGATTCACTTGTCTTAGTTGGCAAACGTTTCCTTTTATAGAAAATCTTAAGTTCAGGCTTAAGTGATGTATCATCCTTTGCAATTTCCTCCCTAGTAGTCTTCGTAGAATCAGAGACTATCCTAGTTAAAGGGCACTCGTTTCCTACAAGAGTAAAAGTTCTACTAGTGGGGCGCCAAACTTTACCAAAGGGTTTGATTTTAGCTATCCACTGGGACTTAATTCTAGCACGGGAGTTCACCTCATCAAGTAATTTCTTGACACAAGCATCATGATTTGCCGTAAAGACACATTTTCTACATGTTTTACAAGTAGCATATTTAATGTCTGAATAATTCCTAGATGAATGATCGATGCTCCTAGAAGATGGCATGCTACGGTTAGCAGTGTTGGGTAATCTAGAAGGCATCTGACTAGGTTTGACATTGCTATCTCTTACATGTGTCTTTTGCTTAGCTTCCCTAAGACCAGATTTATGGCAATCGTCATTTGAACTAGTTCTAGACGTGGTCTTGGTATTTTTAGGGAAACTAGAGGCAATCATATGATTTGGTCTTGCTAAAGCTGGAGTGATCACATTGGGCCTAGTTGCTGGAGTGTCTGGTCTAGAAAGATGAACCAAATCAACTTGGGAGGCAAACCGCGGTCTCGAGGATTGTGGTCGCTCGGATCTAAATGCAGTAGGTTGTCTGACAATCGGTTGTCTGACGAACTGATTTGTAGGCGGTTTCCCCAAGATTGATGGTTTTTCAATCTTAGTGTCCACACTAGTTCCTCTATTTTTCCTTAACTCGTTTGTCAACGCAGCTATAGCAAATACCTTTTCCTGAACTTGGGCTTTTAACGTTTCATTTTCTTTGAGCAAGTTATCTTGGGATGCCAACCTAGATTCAAGCAGTTTAATTTGTTTCAAAAAATTATCCTTTTCAGCTTTAGAATCTAGAACAGTTTGATCCAATTTTCTTTCAAGAACAACGTTTGACTTTTCAAGTTTTTCAAAGTATGTTTCAAATTTATCCGTTTTCTTAGAAAATTCAAGTTTGGCATCCTCAAGATCTTTTGATTGCCGAGCTACGATCGTTTCGAGCTCTTTAATCTTGGAATCAGAATCAGTTAACGAGGCAGTTATAAAGCATTTATCATGATGTTTAGCATTTTGAACAATCTCTCCCCCATTATGACTTACATCGGATGAATCAGAAGTGGTATTGCTATCACTCTTTTCCATCCCATGTTTGTCATAATTAGGTTCAGAATGGTCAATATGCGGTATATCATCAACATATACATCATAAACAACATTACATTGTACCATGTTGGCCGGCTCTTCGTCATAAACGGGTACGGTGTCAGCAAAAGAGATCTCGTGAACAGTTCCTGACATGCCACTGGTATCATGTTGTCCTCCTGATTCCGTGCTCTTGGCATTGATAGGCTCCAATTTTTCAACCGTATGACAATTCTCCTCTTGCATCTGCGGCATTGATTCTTGCACTCCATTATCATACGTTTGCTGAAGTCGAGATCTTTCATAAATCGAAGACGAGACCGATGTCATGAGTTTCAAAATTGTATCACGGAAAGCTCTAAACTCGGTATGTGTATCTCGAAGAAATGATTGGCAAATCACTAAACTTTCAGGCATGATGATATTGAATTGGAGGAAAGGCGTGAGTTGTGTCACAAGAGTCTTGTATGCAAGTGCCGATGCAGAGTGATTAAAGTTGTCACGGTTGAGTTGCTCGGCGAGTTCGGTCAAAGTGGTGAAAAGTGAGTCGATGAATATATGACGATCTTGTCCAAAGATTGTCACAAATTCGCTCCTTCCTTGAATCCTCGAAAGAGTGACCAGATGATACTGAAGCATTTGAAATGAAGTGATGCCACTTTTTCTAGCGTTGGCTTGCACTTGATGCAATTCTCCCTTGTTCGATTTGACCGAATCCATTGAAAATCGAGGAAAGATAAACGTGGTAAATGTCGAAAGACCAATACGATACTTGACAAATCGTGGATAAACCAAGAAAAATGAAATTCACAGGATTTTTCCACGTTAATTTTCAGAATAACTGCCTCAACAATCCGTCGGCTAAATAATCCTTGTCACTATATCACGTCACTTTGTCCCGACTATAACTTTGTCACGTCCCCGATTATAACTAAATATCAAAAAGTTTTTCAAAATAAAATAAAATAATAATAAAAAAATAAAAAAATTTGAAATAAAATAAAATAAAAATAAAATTAAAATAAAAATAGAAATCAAACTATCAAAATAGAAGTAATAGCAAAAATAAGAATTTTGAGAGAAAGTGATTAGATTAAAATAAGTGAATGAATGAACTAACCAACCCCCTCCTAACATGCTAGGAGGGGTATATATATAGCCCACCCTACATGTGGGCTATATGGACTATACACTTACAAAGTGGATCACGAGCCCATTACATAATTATCATTGGAGCGACCGATCCTTCATAAATACGTAAAACGTATTTCCAACATAGTCATTACCCGCTAGACGTTCAAGCATTTGGTCCATGAAAGGAAGGGGAAAATGATCCTTTCTCGTAGCATCATTGAGTTTGCAATAGTCTATACAAACTCTCCACCCTGTAACGAGACGAGTAGGAATCAACTCGTTGTTTTCATTGGACACAACGGTGATTCCGCCTTTCTTAGGCACACAATGGACGGGACTACCCCATGGTGAATTCGAGATAGGATAGATCATTCCCGCATCAAGAAGTTTGATAACCTCTTTTTTGATTACGTCATGGATCTTAGGATTCACCCTTCTTTGGCTTTGAATAATGGGTTTAAAGTCGTC
This sequence comes from Glebionis coronaria, assembly GCA_025667525.1. Taxonomy (NCBI): domain Eukaryota; kingdom Viridiplantae; phylum Streptophyta; class Magnoliopsida; order Asterales; family Asteraceae; genus Glebionis; species Glebionis coronaria. Next base: position 454,357,301 of record CM046876.1, read on the forward strand.
CTCCATGAGAATTTTATGTGAGCAAAAGTGAGGATCAATTCCACGAATATCGGAGATTTTCTAAGCAATCGCTTTCTTGTGATTCTTCAGCACGGCGATAAGTCGGGATTTTTCTTCCTCTTTCAAGTCCTTAGCGATGATGACGGGTGACTTCTTGTTGTCTTCAAGGAAAACGTACTCGAGATGAGACGGTAGGTCCTTAAGCTCTAAATCCGAAGGATTTTCGATGGAAGGCGTAGTCAAATTCGGTTCATCGATAGAGATATCCTTAGGAGATGGTGGAGAAATATGGTCCTCATTGAGAAGTTTCTCAATGGTACGAATGTCTTCATCCCAATTGGAGGGAGAATCGTCATATTTTAAGTCCGCATCTCCCAAAGTTGCTTCAAATTCTTTCAAGATGAAATCACTTTCTCCAAATGGAGTTAGTGATGTAAAACCCGCATGCTTTTACCATGAATAGTACCCATTAGATCGTACGTACTAGATTAAAACTTTCCTTTTATAGTATGATTACGTTTACATGTTAGGATTTTACGTATTACGTACGTGTTAGAACACGATAAGTATTTATTACGCACGAACACGCAATAATTATTTAACAATAATTAATTACGGACATGCGATCATGAAATCATGAACGTAATTTAATCACGAGCTAATATTAATTACGTATATACATTTATTACGAACACGAATAAATATATTAAGTCACGATTGATAATTAATTAAAACACGTAAAACACGAACACGAGAACACACGTATTAATTAGACACGGAAAATGATCGGGTTACCCCATGTGGGCCCCATATGCCACGAAATTAGGAAGGAGGATGGGCCAAGCCCATCAAATTTTACTAACATGGGGTAAAAGGTAAAATCTTGTTTCATTTTTCACTTTACAGTAAACTAAACAAAAACCCTAAAAGATTTTTCTCCTTCCTCCTTGTCCTCTCTTTTGGCCGCCACCTATAACAACAAGAAAGGGGGTGTTTAGTTGATTTTGATATTGAATCTTGTACGTGTGTTCGTGTGTGTTCATCCTCGTTAGATCCAATCATTCGGTATATTCTTTTTACCCTTTTTCTTTTTGATTTGATCTAATAATTAATTAAGAACATGATGTTTTTAAAACCTAATTAAAAACATAGATTAAACATGTAAATGGTTTTTGGAGAAATCAAAAAGGGTGTTTTGTTTTGGCCGGCGCCTAAACCGAACCCCAAGGGGGTCTCGGTTTGGCTACTCGACCACCACCGAGACCATATGGTCCCGGTTGGGTGGTGTGGGTCCCACGGCAGCAGCAAGACAAGGGGAACCCCGAAGTGGTTTGGGGTATGGTGTCGATTTCATGTCCGGTTCATGGGTTCTAGTCAAGATCCGGTTCACGGTTTATGTTAAGATTATTTTTTTATAATCATATGTTAAATTAAATTAATAAATATGACATGATTAATTTAATAACATGACTTAGGTTATAATTAAGTTATTAGATCATGAAATTATTAACCTAAGTATTTTATATTTTTAGACTTATAATTAATTAATTATTTAAAAACCATGGTTATAATTAATTAATTAACATGACTTAGGTTATATTATTAATAAATAATAATACATGTTTTAACCTAAGTATTTAACTATATTTAATTAAAAACATGATATATTTTAATTAAATACTTTTAACCTATAGTTTATTTAAATTACATGTAATAATTAATAAACTATACATTATATCATTATGACTTAGAAAATAATCAGAAAAACACTTAGGCTTATATACTTAGCTTATTTAACCAACTTATATCTAATTATGGAAACTTTCTATTTTTAGAAACTTATTTAATTCAGGCAGCTAATCTATGTATGGAAACTTTCTATTTTTAGAAACTTATTTAATTCAGGCAGCTAATCTATTTATGGAAACTTTCTATTTTTAGAAACTTATTTAATTCAGGCAGCTAATCTATTTATGGAAACTTATTTAACTAAGGCAACTGATCTATTTATGGAAACTTTCTATTTTTAGAAACTTATCTATTTTAAGCAGTAGTTCTATTTTTGGTAACTTTCTATTTTTGGAAACTTTCTATTTTTGGAAAATTTCTATTTTTGGAAACCTGCTATTTTTGGAAAGTTACTTATTATTACACAGTAAGTATAATAATACATGAAATACCAAAAATACTTAATCAGAATAGACAGAATATAAGATAAACACAGTTTAAGGCTTTAAACAGTAAAACATGATATGAACATATAAAATAAGCTAAGACATGATATAAAACCAGTTACGTATTTAGTAGTCAGATACTTATTCACGTATGTATTCATGTAGCATTAGTGATACGAAAGTAGGATTCCTCTCAGTTCGTCTTCTTCGTTCACTGGACATAAGGTACGGATTCCCGTCCTTTCAGTATGGACATTCTTTCCTTATTAGGATTCCCCGTATGCAGCCAAATGTTTTCCCGTAGTATAAGTATGTGTTTGAATTGCTTATGTTTAATTTAGAATACCTATAGCCATATACATGCATGACCAGTTTCACCTAGTTATGGAGGTACCATAACCATAACATTAGAGGCACTGATGTTATGACTTCACCACGGCGGAGTGATTGCTCGTGGCGTCCCTTCAGCTTTTGGTCATTTATATTATATTTATCATGTGGGGCGTATGGGTGCATCCTAGTTACATGTTTCAGTCAGGATTTCATGGTGAATGTGGTGTGTGCCTTGCATCCTTCACAAGGAGCTGATCCCTCCTACCCAAAACCAGTATTGTAAAACCCGCATGCTTTTACCATGAATAGTACCCTTAAGATCGTACGTACTAGATTAAAACTTTCCTTTTATAGTACGATTACGTTTACGTGTTAGGATTTTACGTATTACGTACGTGTTAGAACACGATAAGTATTTATTACGCACGAACACGCAATAATTATTTAAACAATAATTAATCACGAACATGCGATCATGAAATCATGAACGTAATTAAATCACGAGCTAATATTAATTACATATATATATATATTTATTACGAACACGAATAAATATATTAAGTCACGATCGATAACTAATTAAAACACGTAAATTACGAACACGAGAACACACGAGAACACACTATAATATTTAGACTCAGGAAATGTATGGGTTACCCCATGTGGGCCCCATACCACAAAATTAGGGAGGGAAGATGGGCTTAGCCTGATAGGTGTGAAAACACCCATCCTTTTACCACTTAATTCTGGCTAAAACGAGACCAAAACACGTATTTAATATCATTTGTTTGGAATTATGCGTGGTTTTTTGTGTTTATTGTGTTTTCAAAGTCAACCGGATGAATATTGAAGAAAACATGGGATTGCACGGGTTTTATCGTGGAAAAAGACTCAAGACGAAGTCTATTGTCCAAGAGATGCAAAAGATTTGAAGTCGTTGTGCCTATTTGAAGATTTATCGAAGAATAGAGCCAAAGATGGAAGATTCATTTATGTCGAAGAACTCGAGTCTATTAAACAAAAGATTATAAGACGAGTTGGAATTATTCACCGACACTTCTCGAATCCAAGTCGGAAACGTTTATTTAAAGAAGCGTGAAGATTAAAGAAGGAAGAAGAAAAAGAAGCCCAAGCCAAAGCCCAATCACAAGCCCACCACCATTACACACGCCTATATAAAGGCCTTACCTCACAAATTTTCATACACTTAGTCTTTTAGGTAGTTTTTAGTTTTAGAGAGAGAAAGTTTAGAACTTTCTCTCACTACTTTTCATCTTTTTTCTCTTTCAAGATCAATATTTGTATTACTTTTTCATTAATCAAGTTCAAGTTTTTCTCTTTTAATCTTTATTCTCATCCTTCCTTTCTTTTACTTTTATTGATTTTGGTACAAATCTCGTATGATCCGTGTTGTTCATCAATGATTTGTGCTTAAAAAGTTGATTTCTTTTTATGTTTCCTTAAGTTTATACACTAATAAGCTTTAAGATCATTGTTCTTTTTGGCTTATTGGTTGATTTAGCTTATTTTACTTTTAAGGTTTTTATGAAAAGTTCATCTTTTTATTGATTTGATTTAAAAGTTGTTTATTTCAAGCTTAGATAAAGTGTTTTTAGTGCTTATTTGATCAGCTTATTATTGGATTCGAGCTTGTTAGGGAGTTGGCTTATTCCATAAGCTCATTTCCTTGCTTAATTTTCGGATCAGCACCATTTTCGGAAAGGGCAAAGCCCTTTTCCGATCCAGTTATTCCGACCAGCAACACCCCACCCTTTCCGATTGAGTCCAATCGGAAAAGGGTTTAGTGGATTCCGACGGTGAGCATTTCTAGTATTCCGATTTGCCCTCCAAGCCTTATTCCGATTGAGGCTAATTGAGTTATTCCGATTGGTAAGTTTAGTAGATTCCGATTAGTGTTGATTCAAGTATTCCGATTGTACCAAGTTGTATCACATTCCGATTAGCACTCATTTCACATATTCCGATTGCCCCCTTTCCCCTATATTCCGATCAATTGATCGGAATACATTCCGATTGGTGCTAGTTTCTCCTTATTCCGATTTAGCCTATTTTGCTATTCTCCGTTCTTACTTTCTTTTAGTACTTGTCAATTAAGTTTATATTTTTGCAAAGTTCTCCAAGTGTTAGTTTTTATTGAATGTCCATTTATTTTTCTCATATAATCATTAAGTTTCCAATCTTTTATTTTTAAACTCGTTTCTTACCTTAATCTGTTAAAGCTTTAAGTTTACTCTTCGACACTTAATTTCTTGTCATTAGTTTAAAATAGATAAATAACCCAACTACCTTTTTATAACCAAGAACAAATCATTCCACTTAGAGCTGAGATCAATTCGAGAGGATATCGAGAGACAAATTGAACCCATACAAAATCCTTGTATCAAATGGCGCCGCTGCCGGGTCTTCTCGTTAAGATCAAAAGTTTTTTGTGAGAACTTGGATTTTGGGATCCGTTCCCCGTGAACGTTACTTTTTCATAGAAATCTTCAAAAAACACTAAAAAATATAAAATTTTCAAAAATACAAAAAAATTAAAAAACAATAAAAACCAAAAATATTTTTGCTTTGTTTTTCTTTGTTCGTTCTTTTGCAGGTGTATGCGCACTCGATCCACGTCATATCAAGAGCCCGAGCCTCTCGATCACTTAGACATGGCCGGTGTACCACCTCAAAACAATAATAATAACAACAACCCGCCTTTCAACAACATGAACAATAACAACAACAATGAGCCCCTTCTGGATAATCGCCCGATGATTGAACTGCTGCAAGCTCATGTAGATGGCAACACTGATCCAATTGTCATACCTCCAATTGCCGCCAACAACTTTGAGCTAAAATCAGGCTTTATCCAGATGGTCTCTGCTCAACCATTCTTGGGACGTACCATTGATGATCCACACGACCATATCAAGAGATTCTTGCAACTCACCAACACGGTCAAGTTCAATGGTGTTCCACAAGAGGTTATCAGGTTACAACTTTTTCCCTTTTCTTTAGAGGGACAAGCCCGGCATTGGCTTGCTAAAGAACCGCCACAGAGTATTCTCTCGTGGACGGATTTGGAAACAAAGTTTATCAATTACTTTTTCCCACCCTCTCGTACTACCGCTTTGCGGAATGAAATCATAAATTTTGAACAAAAGTACGATGAGTCGTTCAGTGAATCTTGGGATCGTTTTAAATATCTTTTAAGAAAATGCCCACAACATGGTTTTACCAAAGTACATCAAATTAATACTTTTTACAATGGTTTAAGCATGAGTGACCAAGATTCACTGAACAGTGCCTCGGGGGGGGGGGTAATCTTTTGGCTAAGACTTCCAATGCTGATTGGGACATCATTGAGAATAAATCTCGTGTGCAAACCAAGAGTGTTAGGACCAATGTCGCTAGTGCTAGCACTAGTGACAGCGATAAGCGACTGGACAAAATAACTACGCTTCTTGAATCGCTTGTCACCCACACCGTCAGCAACAACAACAGCAACAACGCTAAAAACGCTCAAGTTAACGCTGTCAGCCAACCTTGTGAGATATGCGGTGGTCCTCACTCTTACACTACATGTACTGCCACCCAAGACTACCCTGCTGAGAATGTGAATGCGGCATATGGCTCCTATCCTCAACCTGCTTATCAAGCTAGACCTCAAGGTGACCGTAATTTGCTTAGCTATCGATCCAACAACTATCTTTCACCACCTGGTTTTCCCCCAAACAACCAAAACCAACAACAAAACCTCAACCGCCCTCCTCAACAACAACAACAACCTCGTACACCATACATCCCTCCTCACAAGCAGCAACAACCACCTCAACGTAACAACCAAGTTTACCAACAACCTGCTTATCAACCACCCGCATACAATGCTCCTCCCAACCAAACCACCACTACATTACACCAAGAGGTTGCAACCTACATGAGGACCAATGATGTGATCGTGGAAAATCTCCAACAGGAAGTGCGAAACTTGAAAGCAGACTTGGTAAAGCAAGGAAACGATTTGAGAGCCGACATGAGAAATACGCTGGATAGTCAAACAAATGACTTGAGGAACATGATGGCTAGTTTCTTCCAAGGTAATCAACCCTCTTCTTCGGGTACTCTTCCGAGTAACACCGTTACGAACCCAAGAGGGGAGATGAAATCAATCACCACTCGAAGTGGCAAAGGTACCAAGGAACCCGAGCTTCCTATACCTCCACCGTTGGTTGTGACTAAGGAGAACGAGTCACCTGCTCCTATTCCTCATCCTTCTCCTTCCCCAATTTCTCCACCTCTTCCCTCTACCCCTCCTCCACCCAAGGATGTGAGTGATCCTATTCTACCAAAGCCTTCCTCTTCTTCCAATATACCTTATCCATCTAGGTTGAGGAAAGAGAAGCTCAAAAGCAAGGACGATATTCAGGTTTCGAACTTTCTTAAAATGTTTAAACAACTGAATTTCAATATCTCCTTCGCTGAGGCTCTCGCTCACATGCCTAAATATGCAAAAATGTTTAAAGATCTTCTGAGCGACAAGGAAAAGCTCCTCGATATTGCCAACACCCAACTTAATGAGAACTGTTCTGCAGTGCTCTTAAGGAAATTGCCAACCAAGCTTGGTGATCCGGGTCGTTTCTTAATTCCTTGCAATTTCCCGGGAGTAGAGAATTGCATGGCCCTAGCCGATCTAGGTGCCAGTATTAATCTCATGCCTCTAAGTGTTTGGAAGCAATTATCTCTCCCAGAGCTAGTCCCCACCAAAATGACTTTGGAATTAGCTAACCGTACGGTTGCTTATCCAGTGGGGATAGCCGAAGACGTTATTGTAGGAGTCGACAAATTCACCTTTCCTGCTGATTTTGTTGTCGTCGACTACGAGATGGACCCCCGTGTACCACTGATTGTTGGTCGTCCATTCCTGAGGACCGGTCGCACTCTCATTGATGTCGAAGCCGGTGAGCTTATCATGAGAGTGGGTGACGATAAAGTAGTCTTCAACATGGGAAAGTTGTCTAAACAGCCTTATTCATATGAGAGTGTTAATTGCATTGACGTTCTTGATGAGGCTTGTGAAGAACACTTTAATGATGCTTGCAAAAGTATTCCTACCTCTCTTCCCAATGTTGAGACCGTGTCCTCTATTGATTCATCATTGTCTCTATTTGGAGATAGTGATTTGTTTTGGAAAGATCTTGAAGACACCATGGGAGATGTGAATTTAGCTACTGATGATTCTCCCACCGTTGGGGATGAAGACATGAATTTCTTTGACAATCTTCTCAACGAAGACAATCCTTCGCCTCCATCTCCCACGGTCATTGCTATCGACACTCCGACTTTGAAAACGCCTCCCGTCGAAAATCCTCCGGATTTAGAACTTAAGGAGTTGCCGCCCCATCTTGAGTATGTATTCCTTGAAGAAGAGAAGAAGTCGCCAGTCATCATTGCTAAGGACCTAAAGGAAGACGAAAAAGCCCGACTTATCACCGTGTTGAAAGATCATAAGAAGGCTATTGCTTGGAAGATTTCGGATATTCGTGGAATTGATCCTCACTTCTGCACCCACAAAATTCTCATGGAGGACGACTTTAAGCCCACAATTCAAAGCCAACGAAGGGTGAATCCAAAAATACATGAAGTCATCAAAACAGAGGTTATCAAACTTCTCGATGCGGGTATGATTTACCCTATTTTGGATTCACCATGGGTTAGTCCAATCCATTGTGTGCCTAAGAAGGGCGGAATTACCGTTGTCCCCAATGAACACAACGAGTTGATTTCCACTCGTCTCGTTACTGGGTGGAGAGTTTGTATAGACTACCGCAAACTCAATGATGCCACGAGAAAGGATCATTTCCCTCTACCTTTTATGGACCAAATGCTTGAACGATTAGCAGGTAATGAATATTACTGCTTTCTTGATGGTTTCTCGGGTTATTTCCAAATACCCATCGATCCCTAAGATCAAGAGAAGATAACATTCACTTGTCCCTATGGCACATTTGCGTACAAAAGAATGCCTTTTGGCTTATGTAATGCGCCCGGTACTTTCCAAAGGTGTATGTTAGCTATCTTCCATGACATGGTTGAACAAACCATGGAAGTCTTCATGGATGATTTCTCGGTCTTCGGGGATTCCTTCTCTTCCTGCCTTGCCAATTTGGAACGTATGCTTAAGCGGTGCGAAGACACTCGCCTTGTTCTAAATTGGGAAAAATGCCATTTCATGGTAAAAGAAGGCATCGTGCTGGGACACAAGATTTCCAAAGCCGGTCTTGAAGTAGACCGTGCTAAAGTCGATGTTATCGCAAAGTTGCCTCCACCTTCAACCGTGAAGGGTGTGAGAAGTTTTTTGGGTCATGCGGGCTTCTACCGTCGATTCATCAAAGATTTTTCTCAAATCGCTCGCCCGATGACCCACCTCTTGGAAAAAGATACTCCTTTTATCTTTTCCAAAGAGTGTCTTGAAGCCTTCAACTCGCTTAAGGATAAGCTAACAAAGGCACCCGTCTTGGTTACCCCTAATTGGGAGCTTCCCTTTGAGTTGATGTGCGATGCTAGTGATTTTGCTATTGGAGCGGTTCTGGGACAAAGAGTGAACAAACACTTCCAACCGATCCATTACGCTAGCAAAACAATGACTGGGGCACAATTGCATTATACGACAACCGAAAAAGAGCTTTTAGCTGTTGTCTATGCTTTTGAAAAATTCCGCCCCTATCTTGTCCTCTCCACAACAATTGTGTATACCGATCATTCCGCGCTGAAGTACTTGTTGACAAAGCAAGATTCCAAACCAAGACTTCTTCGCTGGGTTTTGCTGCTCCAGGAATTTAAAATCGAAATTCGCGATAAAAAAGGAGCAGAAAACCTAGCCGCGGATCATCTCAGCAGACTTGAGGATCCTTACCAAGGGGATCATCCAAACAAAGAAATCAATGATTCTTTTCCCTTGGAGACCTTAATGTCTATAAATTCGAATTCTAATGAAACCCCGTGGTTTGCGGACTTTGCAAACTACTTGGCGGGTGGAATTCTCAAGGAAGGGTTGACGTCTCAACAAAAGAAAAAGTTCTTCACCGACATTAAGACTTACTTTTGGGACGACCCTTACCTATTCAAACAATGTGCCGACCTGATTATCTGCCGATGTGTTGACGGACCGGCAACGTCAGAAATCCTTGATGCTTGCCACAAAGGACCCACCAGTGGTCACTTTGGTCCCAACTACACTGCTAAAAAAGTGTTTGATTCGGGATTTTATTGGCCCTCCATATATCGTGACGCTCACGATATGGTTAAAAGATGTGTTGTTTGCCAAAAACAAAGCACGATCACACATAAAGACGAGATGCCTCAGAATTTCATTCAAGAGTGTGAAATTTTTGATGTTTGGGGTATCGACTTTATGGGGCCATTCCCTTCTTCTAAAGGAAACAAATACATCCTTGTAGCCGTTGACTACGTCTCCAAATGGGTCGAAGCCAAAGCTTTACCCACTAATGACGCAAGGGTGGTTTGTAACTTTCTGAAAGCTCTATTCGCTAGATTCGGTGTGCCTCGCGCCATTATTAGTGATCGTGGGACTCATTTTTGCAATGACCAATTCGCAAGAGTCATGGCTAAGTACGGTGTAAACCATCGTCTTTCCACATCCTACCACCCACAAACTAATGGCCAGGCTGAAATATCCAACCGAGGACTGAAGCGAATTCTTGAAAGAACCGTGGGAGAGCATCGTGCCTCATGGGCTGATAAACTTGATGATGCTTTGTGGGCTTTCCGTACTGCGTACAAGACCCCGACGGCTGTACGCCTTATCGTCTTGTGTACGGGAAAGCATGCCACCTTCCCGTCGAGCTGGAGCATAAGGCGCACTGGGCCTTGAAGTGGGCTAACTTCGACATCAACAAAGCCGGTGATCATCGTAAGATTCAACTAAACGAGCTCAACGAACTGAGGAATGAAGCTTATGAGAACTCGCTGATCTACAAAGAGAAGACGAAGATCCTTCATGACGCAAAAATCAAGAACCGAGAGTTCCACGTTGGTGATCAAGTCTTACTTTTTAACTCTCGGTTGAAGATCTTCTCTGGCAAGTTGAAGAGCCGCTGGTCTGGTCCATTCACCGTCGCCACAGTCTTTCCGTATGGGACCATTGAGCTTTCTCAGCCAAATGGGCCCAATTTCAAGGTGAATGGCCAACGTCTGAAGTTGTACTTTGGTGAGGACATCTCTCAGGAGATGATTCCATCCCTCACCACGTTCCCCATGAACTAATTTTGGGTCGAGTCAGGCTCGTGACTCGGTTATCAAAAACACGCGCTCCTCGGGAGGCAACCCGAGTATCTATCCTTTTATGTTTCAACCTCCTAAGTGTAGGGGGACCTGTATAGGTGTTTGTTTTTGTGTGGTGATGTGATTACAGGGATGAATGCACTCTTGAAACCTAAGAAGAACCGTACTCCCGTGTTATCCGAAATCCGGTTTTATCTCTCAACTATCGTGATTCAATTTTCTTCATACTCACATCTGAAATTGATCACTTTAGTCGTCTCTTCCTTAACTTGAGTTAACCAACGTGCACAATGTCATAAGTGTAGGGGAAACTTTTCCCACATGCTTAAACATTGAGGACAATGTTTATCTTAAGTGTAGGGGGACTTCTATCGAAGTTTTAAGTGGACTTTTCCATGAAAATGCCTTCATTTAACCGGAAAATCATCTTTTTCAACATTTTTCAAATTTTTAATGAACTTTGGCCATTTAGTCGTAATTTTTAAATTTTTTATCATTGCTTTCATATGTATATATCCCGCAATAAAGTCAAATTTTTTAATAAAGTGGTGTAGCTAGTTTAGAAATCTTTGACATATTAGGCCTGTTGCGTTTATTTTGACTCAACCCGAATAGACCTATTCAAGTTTATTCTAGCTAGTATCCTTAACCATGTAAACCTTAATTGGTTTATTAGGCTAAGTATCCACGAATCTCATTACTTGAGATTTTAAATTGTGGAGGACGAGAAATGATAGAGTCAATTATAAGTCGGTATTCTTGCACAAGCTCACTTGGTGTAATTGTTTGCCTATTCTCCCATCACTTGCTAATAATTTATCTGCAATAAGTAAGGTCGTACGATTTGAAAAGTTACTTAGCTTCTAGCCCAAGATCGTTTAAAAGATTCTCGGTAATGATAAGAGTTCATAGCCAAGGCATAACTTATGAAGCGGGGCGCGAAGATTGGCGAGTCCAAAAAGGCCCAAACAAGGCATGAGGATTCCATTTTATTGCTAAAGATCCAAGGTGATGTGAAAAGCATTATTCCTAAAATCAATATGAAGGATCAAGACTCACGACGAAAAGCAATCAACTCCCATAAAGATCATGGAGAAGTCTATCCGAAAAGACCCTAACAAGGTATGAGGATAAATAGATCCAAGTCCGAAAAGGAGGCGGATCGTTGTATCTCGAAATCCCAATTAGAGATTGAAGAAATAATCATGAAGTCGTGGTCAACAAAGTTGGAGTACCCCTCAAAAGTCTCCAAGTGAAGAAACTCTATTACGATGAGAAGACCATTATCTCAAGAACGTCTCTCAAGATATGAAGTATGAAGTACATGCCAAATATCGGCCCGAGAAAGGTCTCAAATCGCGAACCAAGTTATGCCAAGATATGAACTTTTTGATATCCCGAGAAGCAGTTTTAAGAGATTTTGTCCTTTAGCTAACTATTGATCAAATCGTCATACTTTGCTTTCAGCCTAAATGAACTATCGAAATAAGTCCCAAAAATGCATCTTCATGATCATTCTAAGACAAAAATAAAATATAAGAGATACACCTAGGAATAAGGGAGTCTAAGAATTTAATTAAGCTATGTGTGTGAGTGTTTGAATTGCTAACTTATAATAACAATTCTCGTTTTTTAGCTTAGTTTGGGGAACGTGAAACTTGAGGGTGATAAATCTCCGCAGCACCGAAGCCCTAATGTAAGTCCTCGTTCTCTTTGCAAGTTATTTCCACATAGCTATTTTCTATCCTTTAGTTTTTCTCTTAGTACTTTAATTTTTGTTTAGTAGTATTTTAATAAGGCCAAAGTTGATTAATTATGAGAAAAGTGTAAATGTGCTTTATCACTAAGCATTGCATGAGGGCATGGCAATGGTTAAGTGTAGGGGATTTGATAGGTGTGAAAACACCCATCCTTTTACCACTTAATTCTGGCTAAAACGAGACCAAAACACGTATTTAATATCATTTGTTTGGAATTATGCGTGGTTTTTTGTGTTTATTGTGTTTTCAGAGTCAACCGGATGAATATTGAAGAAAACATGGGATTGCACGGGTTTTATCGTGGAAAAAGACTCAAAACGAAGTCTATTGTCCAAGAGATGCAAAAGATTTGAAGTCGTTGTGCCTATTTGAAGATTTATCGAAGAATAGAGCCTAAGATGGAAGATTCATTTATGTCGAAGAACTCGAGTCTATTAAACAAAAGATTATAAGACGAGTTGGAATTATTCACCGACACTTCTCGAATCCAAGTCGGAAACGTTTATTTAAAGAAGCGTGAAGATTAAAGAAGGAAGAAGAAAAAGAAGCCCAAGCCAAAGCCCAATCACAAGCCCACCACCATTACACACGCCTATATAAAGGCCTTACCTCACAAATTTTCATACACTTAGTCTTTTAGGTAGTTTTTAGTTTTAGAGAGAGAAAGTTTAAAACTTTCTCTCATTACTTTTCATCTTTTTTCTCTTTCAAGATCAATATTTGTATTACTTTTTCATTAATCAATTTCAAGTCTTTCTCTTTTAATCTTTATTCTCATCCTTTCTTTCTTTTACTTTTATTGATTTTGGTACAAATCTCGTATGATCCGTGTTGTTGATCAATGATTTGTGCTTAAAAAGTTGATTTCTTTTTATGTTTCCTTAAGTTTATACACTAATAAGCTTTAAGATCCTTGTTCTTTTTGGCTTATTGGTTGATTTAGCTTATTTTACTTTTAAGGTTTTTATGAAAAGTTCATCTTTTTATTGATTTGATTTAAAAGTTGTTTATTTCAAGCTTAGATAAAGTGTTTTTAGTGCTTATTTGATCAGCTTATTATTGGATTCGAGCTTGTTAGGGAGTTGGCTTATTCCATAAGCTCATTTCCTTGCTTAATTTTCGGATCAGCACCATTTTTGGAAAGGGCAAAGCCCTTTTCCGATCCAGTTATTCCGACCAGCAACACCCCACCCTTTCCGATTGAGTCCAATCGGAAAAGGGTTTAGTGGATTCCGACGGTGAGCATTTCTAGTATTCCGATTTGCCCTCCAAGCCTTATTCCGATTGAGGCTAATTGAGTTATTCCGATTGGTAAGTTTAGTAGATTCCGATTAGTGTTGATTCAAGTATTCCGATTGTACCAAGTTGTATCACATTCCGATTAGCACTCATTTCACATATTCCGATTGCCCCCTTTCCCCCATATTCCGATCAATTGATCGGAATACATTCCGATTGGTGCTAGTTTCTCCTTATTCCGATTTAGCCTATTTTCCTATTCTCCGTTCTTACTTTCTTTTAGTACTTGTCAATTAAGTTTATATTTTTGCAAAGTTCTCCAAGTGTTAGTTTTTATTGAATGTCCATTTATTTTTCTCATATAATCATTAAGTTTCCAATCTTTTATTTTTAAACTCGTTTCTTACCTTAATCTGTTAAAGCTTTAAGTTTACTCTTCGACACTTAATTTCTTGTCATTAGTTTAAAATAGATAAATAAACCAACTACCTTTTTATAACCAAGAACAAATCATTCCACTTAGAGCTGAGATCAATTCGAGAGGATATCGAGAGACAAATTGAACCCATACAAAATCCTTGTATCAAATGGCGCCGCTGCCGGGTCTTCTCGTTAAGATCAAAAGTTTTTTGTGAGAACTTGGATTTTGGGATCCGTTCCCCGTGAACGTTACTTTTTCATAAAAATCTTCAAAAAACACTAAAAAATATAAAATTTTCAAAAATACAAAAAAATTAAAAAACAATAAAAACCAAAAATATTTTTGCTTTGTTTTTCTTTGTTCGTTCTTTTGCAGGTGTATGCGCACTCGATCCACGTCATATCAAGAGCCCGAGCCTCTCGGTCACTTAGACATGGCCGGTGTACCACCTCAAAACAATAATAACAACAACAACCCGCCTTTCAACAACATGAACTATAACAACAACAATGAGCCCCTTCCGGATAATCGCCCGATGATTGAACTGCTGCAAGCTCATGTAGATGGCAACACTGATCCAATTGTCATACCTCCAATTGCCGCCAAAACTTTGAGCTAAAATCAGGCTTTATCCAGATGGTCTCTGCTCAACCATTCTTGGGACGTACCATTGATGATCCACACGACCATATCAAGAGATTCTTGCAACTCACCAACACGGTCAAGTTCAATGGTGTTCCACAAGAGGTTATCAGGTTACAACTTTTTCCCTTTTCTTTAGAGGGACAAGCCCGACATTGGCTTGCTAAAGAACCGCCACAGAGTATTCTCTCGTGGACGGATTTAGAAACAAAGTTTATCAATTACTTTTTCCCACCCTCTCGTACTACCGCTTTGCGGAATGAAATCATAAATTTTGAACAAAAGTACGATGATTCGTTCAGTGAATCTTGGGATCGTTTTAAAGATCTTTTAAGAAAATGCCCACAACATGGTTTTACCAAAGTCCATCAAATTAATACTTTTTACAATGGTTTAAGCATGAGTGACCAAGATTCACTGAACAGTGCCTCGGGGGGTAATCTTTTGGCTAAGACTTCCAATGTTGCTTGGGACATCATTGAGAATAAATCTCGTGTGCAAACCAAGAGTGTTAGGACCAATGTCGCTAGTGCTAGCACTAGTGACAGCGATAAGCGACTGGACAAAATAACTACGCTTCTTGAATCGCTTGTCACCCACACCGTCAGCAACAACAACAGCAACAACGCTAAAAACGCTCAAGTTAACGCTGTCAGCCAACCTTGTGAGATATGCGGTGGTCCTCACTCTTACACTACATGTACTGCCACCCAAGACTACCCTGCTGAGAATGTGAATGCGGCATATGGCACCTATCCTCAACCTGCTTATCAAGCTAGACCTCAAGGTGACCGTAATTTGCTTAGCTATCGATCCAACAACTATCTTTCACCACCTGGTTTTCCCCCAAACAACCAAAACCAACAACAAAACCTCAACCGCCCTCCTCAACAACAACAACAACCTCGTACACCATACATCCCTCCTCACAAGCAGCAACAACCACCTCAACGTAACAACCAAGTTTACCAACAACCTGCTTATCAACCACCCGCATACAATGCTCCTCCCAACCAAACCACCACTGCATTACACCAAGAGGTTGCAACCTACATGAGGACCAATGATGTGATCGTGGAAAATCTCCAACAGGAAGTGCGAAACTTGAAAGCAGACTTGGTAAAGCAAGGAAACGATTTGAGAGCCGACATGAGAAATACGCTGGATAGTCAAACAAATAACTTGAGGAACATGATGGCTAGTTTCTTCCAAGGTAATCAACCCTCTTCTTCGGGTACTCTTCCGAGTAACACCGTTGCGAACCCAAGAGGGGAGATGAAAGCAATCACCACTCGAAGTGGCAAAGGTACCAAGGAACCCGAGCTTCCTATACCTCCACCGTTGGTTGTGACTAAGGAGAACGAGTCACCTGCTCCTATTCCTCATCCTTCTCCTTCCCCAATTTCTCCACCTCTTCCCTCTACCCCTCCTCCACCCAAGGATGTGAGTGATCCTATTCTACCAAAGCCTTCCTCTTCTTTCAATATACCTTATCCATCTAGGTTGAGGAAAGAGAAGCTCAAAAGCAAGGACGATATTCAGGTTTCGAACTTTCTTAAAATGTTTAAACAACTGAATTTCAATATCTCCTTCGCTGAGGCTCTCGCTCACATGCCTAAATATGCAAAAATGTTTAAAGATCTTCTGAGCGACAAGGAAAAGCTCCTCGATATTGCCAACACCCAACTTAATGAGAACTGTTCTGCAGTGCTCTTAAGAAAATTGCCAACCAAGCTTGGTGATCCGGGTCGTTTCTTAATTCCTTGCAATTTCCCGAGAGTAGATAATTGCATGGCCCTAGCCGATCTAGGTGCCAGTATTAATCTCATGCCTCTAAGTGTTTGGAAGCAATTATCTCTCCCAGAGCTAGTCCCCACCAAAATGACTTTGGAATTAGGTAACCGTACGGTTGCTTATCCAGTGGGGATAGCCGAAGACGTTATTGTAGGAGTCGACAAATTCACCTTTCCTGCTGATTTTGTTGTCGTCGACTACGAGATGGACCCCTGTGTACCACTGATTGTTGGTCGTCCATTCCTGAGGACCGGTCGCACTCTCATTGATGTTGAAGCCGGTGAGCTTATCATGAGAGTGGGTGACGATAAAGTAGTCTTCAACATGGGAAAGTTGTCTAAACAGCCTTATTCATATGAGAGTGTTAATTGCATTGACGTTCTTGATGAGGCTTGTGAAGAACACTTTAATGATGCTTGCAAAAGTATTCCTACCTCTCTTCCCAATGTTGAGACCGTGTCCTCTATTGATTCATCATTGTCTCTATTTGGAGATAGTGATTTGTTTTGGAAAGATCTTGAAGACACCATGGGAGATGTGAATTTAGCTACTGATGATTCTCCCACCGTTGGGGATGAAGACATGAATTTCTTTGACAATCTTCTCAACGAAGACAATCCTTCGCCTCCATCTCCCACGGTCATTGCTATCAACACTCCGACTTTGAAAACGCCTCCCGTCGAAAATCTCCGGATTTAGAACTTAAGGAGTTGCCGCCCCATATTGAGTATGTATTCCTTGAAGAAGAGAAGAAGTCGCCAGTCATCATTGCTAAGGACCTAAAGGAAGACGAAAAAGCCCGACTTATCACCGTGTTGAAAGATCATAAGAAGGCTATTGCTTGGAAGATTTCGGATATTCGTGGAATTGATCCTCACTTCTGCACCCACAAAATTCTCATGGAGGACGACTTTAAGCCCACAATTCAAAGCCAACGAAGGGTGAATCCAAAAATACATGAAGTCATCAAAACAGAGGTTATCAAACTTCTCGATGCGGGTATGATTTACTCTATTTTGGATTCACCATGGGTTAGTCCAATCCATTGTGTGCCTAAGAAGGGCGGAATTACCGTTGTCCCCAATGAACACAACGAGTTGATTTCCACTCGTCTCGTTACTGGGTGGAGAGTTTGTATAGAATACCGCAAACTCAATGATGCCACGAGAAAGGATCATTTCCCTCTACCTTTTATGGACCAAATGCTTGAACGAATATCAGGTAATGAATATTACTGCTTTCTTGATGGTTTCTCGGGTTATTTCCAAATACCCATCGATCCCCAAGATCAAGAGAAGACAACATTCACTTGTCCCTATGGCACATTTGCGTACAAAAGAATGCCTTTTGGCTTATGTAATGCGCCCGGGACTTTCCAAAGGTGTATGTTAGCTATCTTCCATGACATGGTTGAACAAACCATGGAAGTATTCATGGATGATTTCTCGGTCTTCGGGGATTCCTTCTCTTCCTGCCTTGCCAATTTGGAACGTATGCTTAAGCGGTGCGAAGACACTCGCCTTGTTCTAAATTGGGAAAAATGCCATTTCATGGTAAAAGAAGGCATCGTGCTGGGACACAAGATTTCCAAAGCCGGTCTTGAAGTAGACCGTGCTAAAGTCGATGTTATCGCAAAGTTGCCTCCACCTTCAATCGTGAAGGGTGTGAGAATTTTTCTGGGTCATGCGGGCTTCTACCGTCGATTCATCAAAGATTTTTCTCAAATCGCTCGCCCGATGACCCACCTCTTGGAAAAAGATACTCCTTTTATCTTTTCCAAAGAGTGTCTTGAAGCCTTCAACTCGCTTAAGGATAAGCTAACAAAGGCACCCGTCTTGGTTACCCCTAATTGGGAGCTTCCCTTTGAGTTGATGTGCGATGCTAGTGATTTTGCTATTGGAGCGGTTCTGGGACAAAGAGTGAACAAACACTTCCAACCGATCCATTACGCTAGCAAAACAATGACTGGGGCACAATTGCATTATACGACAACCGAAAAAGAGCTTTTAGCTGTTGTCTATGCTTTTGAAAAATTCCGCCCCTATCTTGTCCTCTCCACAACAATTGTGTATACCGATCATTCCGCGCTAAAGTACTTGTTGACAAAGCAAGATTCCAAACCAAGACTTCTTCGCTGGGTTTTGCTGCTCCAGGAATTTAAAATCGAAATTCGCGATAAAAAAGGAGCAGAAAACCTAGCCGCGGATCATCTCAGCAGACTTGAGGATCCTTACCAAGGGGATCATCCAAACAAAGAAATCAATGATTCTTTTCCCCTGGAGACCTTAATGTCTATAAATTCGAATTCTAATGAAACCCCGTGGTTTGCGGACTTTGCAAACTACTTGGCGGGTGGAATTCTCAAGGAAGGGTTGACGTCTCAACAAAAGAAAAAGTTCTTCACCGACATTAAGACTTACTTTTGGGACGACCCTTACCTATTCAAACAATGTGCCGACCTGATTATCCGCCGATGTGTTGACGGACCGGCAACGTCAGAAATCCTTGATGCTTGCCACAAAGGACCCACCGGTGGTCACTTTGGTCCCAACTACACCGCTAAAAAAGTGTTTGATTCGGGATTTTATTGGCCCTCCATATATCGTGACGCTCACGATATGGTTAAAAGATGTGATGTTTGCCAAAAACAAGGCACGATCACACATAAAGACGAGATGCCTCAGAATTTCATTCAAGAGTGTGAAATTTTTGATGTTTGGGTATCGACTTTATGGGGCCATTCCCTTCTTCTAAAGGAAACAAATACATCCTTGTAGCCGTTGACTACGTCTCCAAATGGGTCGAAGCCAAAGCTTTACCCACTAATGACGCAAGGGTGGTTTGTAACTTTCTGAAAGCTCTATTCGCTAGATTCGGTGTGCCTCGCGCCATTATTAGTGATCGTGGGACTCATTTTTGCAATGACCAATTCGCAAGAGTCATGGCTAAGTACGGTGTAAACCATCGTCTTTCCACAGCCTACCACCCACAAACTAATGGCCAGGCTGAAATATCCAACCGAGGACTGAAGCGAATTCTTGAAAGAACCGTGGGAGAGCATCGTGCCTCATGGGCTGATAAACTTGATGATGCTTTGTGGGCTTTCCGTACTGCGTACAAGACCCCGATCGGCTGTACGCCTTATCGTCTTGTGTACGGGAAAGCATGCCACCTTCCCATCGAGCTGGAGCATAAGGCGCACTGGGCCTTGAAGTGGGCTAACTTCGACATCAACAAAGCCGGTGATCATCGTAAGATTCAACTAAACGAGCTCAACGAACTGAGGAATGAAGCTTTTGAGAACTCGCTGATCTACAAAGAGAAGACGAAGATCCTTCATGACGCAAAAATCAAGAACCGAGAGTTCCACGTTGGTGATCAAGTCTTACTTTTTAACTCTCGGTTGAAGATCTTCTCTGGCAAGTTGAAGAGCCGCTGGTTTGGTCCATTCACCGTCGCCACAGTCTTTCCGTATGGGACTATTGAGCTTTCTCAGCCAAATGGGCCCAATTTCAAGGTGAATGGCCAGCGTCTGAAGTTGTACTTTGGTGAGGACATCTCTCAGGAGATGATTCCATCCCTCACCACGTTCCCCATGAACTAATTTTGGGTCGAGTCAGGCTCGTGACTCGGTTATAAAAAACACGCGCTCCTCGGGAGGCAACCCGAGTATCTATCCTTTTATGTTTCAACCTCCTAAGTGTAGGGGGACCTGTATAGGTGTTTGTTTTTGTGTGGTGATGTGATTACAGGGATGGATGCACTCTTGGAACCTACGAAGAACCGTACTCCCGTGTTATCCGAAATCCGGTTTTATCTCTCAACTATCGTGATTCAATTTTCTTCATACTCACATCTGAAATTGATCACTTTAGTCGTCTCTTCCTTAACTTGAGTTAACCAACGTGCACAATGTCATAAGTGTAGGGGAAACTTTTCCCACATGCTTAAACATTGAGGACAATGTTTATCTTAAGTGTAGGGGGGACTTCTATCGAAGTTTTAAGTGGACTTTTCCATGAAAATGCCTTCATTTAACCGGAAAATCATCTTTTTCAACATTTTTCAAATTTTTAATTAACTTTGGCCATTTAGTCGTAATTTTTAAATTTTTTATCATTGCTTTCATATGTATATATCCCGCAATAAAGTCAAAATTTTTAATAAAGTGGTGTAGCTAGTTTAGAAATCTTTGACATATTAGGCCCGTTGCGTTTATTTTGACTCAACCCGAATAGACCTATTCAAGTTTATTCTAGCTAGTATCCTTAACCATGTAAACCTTAATTGGTTTATTAGGCTAAGTATCCACGAATCTCATTACTTGAGATTTTAAATTTTGGAGGACGAGAAATGATAGAGTCAATTATAAGTCGGTATTCTTGCACAAGCTCACTTGGTGTAATTATTTGCCTATTCTCCCATCACTTGCTAATAATTTATCTGCAATAAGTAAGGTCGTACGATTTGAAAAGTTACTTAGCTTCTAGCCCAAGATCGTTTAAAAGTTGCTCGGTAATGATAAGAGTTCATAGCCAAGGCATAACTTATGAAGCGGGGCGCGAAGATTGGCGAGTCCAAAAAGGCCATAACAAGGCATGAGGATTCCATTTTATTGCTAAAGATCCAAGGTGATGTGAAAAGCATTATTCCTAAAATCAATATGAAGGATCAAGACTCACGACGAAAAGCAATCAACTCCCATAAAGATCATGGAGAAGTCTATCCGAAAAGACCCTAACAAGGTATGAGGATAAATAGATCCAAGTCCGAAAAGGAGGCGGATCGTTGTATCTCGAAATCCCAATTAGAGATTGAAGAAATAATCATGAAGTCGTGGTCAACAAAGTTGGAGTACCCCTCAAAAGTCTCCAAGTGAAGAAACTCTATTACGATGAGAAGACCATTATCTCAAGAACGTCTCTCAAGATATGAAGTATGAAGTACATGCCAAATATCGGCCCGAGAAAGGTCTCAAATCGCGAACCAAGTTATGCCAAGATATGAACTTTTTGATATCCCGAGAAGCAGTTTTAAGAGATTTTGTCCTTTAGCTAACTATTGATCAAATCGTCCTACTTTGCTTTCAGCCTAAATGAACTATCGAAATAAGTCCCAAAAATGCATCTTCATGATCATTCTAAGACAAAAATAAAATATAAGAGATACACCTAGGAATAAGGGAGTCTAAGCATTTAATTAAGCTATGTGTGTGAGTGTCTGAATTGCTAACTTATAATAACAATTATCTCGTTTTTAAGCTTAGTTTGGGGAACGTGAAACTTGAGGGTGATAAATCTCCGCAGCACCGAAGCCCTGATGTAAGTCCTCGTTCTCTTTGCAAGTTATTTCCACATAGCTATTTTCTATCCTTTAGTTTACTTTAAAGTTTTAATTTCTCTTAGTACTTTAATTTTTGTTTAGTAGTATTTTAATAAGGCCAAAGTTGATTAATTATGAGAAAAGTGTAAATGTGCTTTATCACAAAGCATTGCATGAGGGCATGGCAATGGTTAAGTGTAGGGGATTTGATAGGTGTGAAAACACCCATCCTTTTACCACTTAATTCTGGCTAAAACGAGACCAAAACACGTATTTAATATCATTTGTTTGGAATTATGCGTGGTTTTTGTGTTTATTGTGTTTTCAGAGTCAACCGGATGAATATTGAAGAAAACATGGGATTGCACGGGTTTTATCGTGGAAAAAGACTCAAGACGAAGTCTATTGTCCAAGAGATGCAAAAGATTTGAAGTCGTTGTGCCTATTTGAAGATTTATCGAAGAATAGAGCCAAAGATGGAAGATTCATTTATGTCGAAGAACTCGAGTCTATTAAACAAAAGATTATAAGACGAGTTGGAATTATTCACCGACACTTCTCGAATCCAAGTCGGAAACGTTTATTTTAAGAAGCGTGAAGATTAAAGAAGGAAGAAGAAAAAGAAGCTCAAGCCAAAGCCCACCACCATTACACACGCCTATATAAAGGCCTTACCTCACAAATTTTCATACACTTAGTCTTTTAGGTAGTTTTTAGTTTTAGAGAGAGAAAGTTTAGAACTTTCTCTCACTACTTTTCATCTTTTTTCTCTTTCAAGATCAATATTTGTATTACTTTTTCATTAATCAAGTTCAAGTTTTTCTCTTTTAATCTTTATTCTCATCCTTCCTTTCTTTTACTTTTATTGATTTTGGTACAAATCTCGTATGATCCGTGTTGTTCATCAATGATTTGTGCTTAAAAAGTTGATTTCTTTTTATGTTTCCTTAAGTTTATACACTAATAAGCTTTAAGATCCTTGTTCTTTTTGGCTTATTGGTTGATTTAGCTTATTTTACTTTTAAGGTTTTTATGAAAAGTTCATCTTATTATTGATTTGATTTAAAAGTTGTTTATTTCAAGCTTAGATAAAGTATTTTTAGTGCTTATTTGATCAGCTTATTATTGGATTCGAGCTTGTTAGGGAGTTGGCTTATTCCATAAGCTCATTTCCTTGCTTAATTTTCGGATCAACACCATTTTCAGAAAGGGCAAAGCCCTTTTCCGATCCAGTTATTCCGACCAGCAACACCCCACCCTTTCCGATTGAGTCCAATCGGAAAAGGGTTTAGTGGATTCCGACGGTGAGCATTTCTAGTATTCCGATTTGCCCTCCAAGCCTTATTCCGATTGAGGCTAATTGAGTTATTCCGATTGGTAAGTTTAGTAGATTCCGATTAGTGTTGATTCAAGTATTCCGATTGTACCAAGTTGTATCACATTCCGATTAGCACTCATTTCACATATTCCGATTGCCCCCTTTCCCCCATATTCCGATCAATTGATCGGAATACATTCCGATTGGTGCTAGTTTCTCCTTATTCTGATTTAGCCTATTTTGCTATTCTCCGTTCTTACTTTCTTTTAGTACTTGTCAATTAAGTTTATATTTTTGCAAAGTTCTCCAAGTGTTAGTTTTTATTGAATGTCCATTTATTTTTCTCATATAATCATTAAGTTTCCAATCTTTTATTTTTAAACTCGTTTCTTACCTTAATCTGTTAAAGCTTTAAGTTTACTCTTCGACACTTAATTTCTTGTCATTAGTTTAAAATAGATAAATAAACCAACTACCATTTTATAACCAAGAACAAATCATTCCACTTAGAGCTGAGATCAATTCGAGAGGATATCGAGAGACAAATTGAACCCATACAAAATCCTTCTATCATAGCCCATCAATTTTTACTAAAACAAGGAATTAGGAAAAGATCACAACTCATTTTCACTTTATAGAGGATTTTTACAAAAACCTAAAAGTTCTTCCTTTTCCTTCTTTTTCTCTTTTGGCCGCCACCCATAAACACACCAAAGGGTTGTTTATTTGATCTTTGATCTTGGTTTTGGTGCAAGTGTTCGTGTTTGTTCATCCTTGTTTAGATACACGCATTCGGTAATTCTTTTAACCCTTTTCTTTTGATTTAATCTTATAAATAATTAAGAACATGATATGTTTTTTTAAAAAACTTAATTAAATCATAGATCTAACATGAAATTGGTTTTGGAATAAATAAAAAAGGGTGATTTAGGGGTGTTTGTTTTTGGCCGGCGCCTAAACCGAACCCGAGGGGGGTCTCGGTTTGGCTACACGACCACCACCGAGACCATATGGTCCCGATTGGTTGGTGTGGGTCCCACGGTAGCAACAAGACAAGGGTAACCCCAATTTGGTTCGGGGTATGGTGTCGATTTCATGTCCGGTTCATGGTTCTTAGTCGAGATCCGGTTCACGGTGTATGTTAAGATTATTTTTCTTTTATAATCATGTTAAAATTAAATTAATGAACATGACATGATTAATTTAATAATATGACTTAGGTTATATTAATTATTAAAATCATGAAATTATTAACCTAAGTATTTTATATTTTTAGACTTATAAATTAATTAATTATTTAAAAACCATGGTTATAATTAATTAATTAACATGACTTAGGTTATATTATTAATAAATAAGAATACATGTTTTAACCTAAGTATTTAACTTTATTTAATTAAAAACATGATATACTTTAATTAAATATTTTAACCTATAGTTTATTTTAATTACATGAAATATATAATAAACTATATATTATATCATATGACTTAGAAAATAATCATGAAAATACTTAGGCTTATATACTTAGCTTATTTAACCAGCTTATTTCTAATTATGGAAACTTCTATTTTTAGAAACTTATTTATTTCAGGCAGCTAATCTATTTATGGAAACTTATTTAAATAAGGCAGCTAATCTATTTATGGAAACTTTCTATTTTTAGAAACTTATCTATTTTAAGCAGTAATTCTATTTTTGGAAACTTTCTATTTTTGGAAACTTTCTATTTTTGGAAAATTTCTATTTTAGGAAACCTGCTATTTTTGGAAAGTTACTTATTATTACACAGTAAGTATAATAATACATGAAATACCAGAAATACTTAATCAGAGTAAACAGAATATAAGATAAACACAGTTTAAGGCTTAAAACAGTAAAACATGATAAGAACGTATAAAATAAGCTAAGACATGACATAAAATCAGTTACGTATTAGTAAGCAGATACTTATCCATGTATGTATTTATGTAGCATTAGTGATACGGAAGTAGGATTCCTCTCAGTTCGTCTTCTTCGTTCACTGGACATAAGGTACGGATTCCCGTCCTTTCAGTATGGACATTCTTTCCTTATTAGGATCTCCCCGTATGCAGCCAAATGTTTACCCGTAGTATAAGTATGTGTTTGAATTGCTTATGTTTAATTTAGAATACCTATAGCCATATACATGCATGACCAGTTTCACCTAGTTATGGAGGTACCATAACCATAACATTAGAGGCACTGATGTTATGACTTCACTACGGCGGAGTGATTGCTCGTGGCGTCCCTTCAGCTTTTGGCCGTTTATATTATATTTATCATGTGGGGCGTATGGGTGCATCCTAGTTACATGTTTTTAGTCAGGATTTCATGGTGAATGTGGTGTGTGCCTTGCATCCTTCACAAGGAGCTGATCCTTCCTACCCAAAAACCAGTATATTAAATTAAAGGCAGCCCTTCTAATTTGCATGATGAGGTCACCCCTTCAAGTATTCATGCACGGTGGATTTTCATGACCTATATTGGCTAATGGTAAAATATGTTAAACAGTTTTTACAAGATAAACATAAGGCTTTTCAAACTATAAAACCAGTTTTACCAAGACTTAACCGGGTTATCCAGGACTTAGTTTCTTCCGCTGTTTCATGCTGTTATGCTTACATTATTCATGCTATACTTGTATATCCGTGCACTGAGCGTTATGCTCAGCCGTTTTTCCTTTCATGTTCCCAAAACGGCAGGTACCCAGGACTCGAGCATTTGGAGGACGTGCATAGGATGGAAGCTGCCATAGACTTCTTTTCCTTTTTGCCTTCATATACTTATGCTTGTTTAGTCTTTCATTCATTTCTTTTGCTTTATTATGTTTTGAGCTTATGTTTGGGAACCGATGTTTGATTCTGGTTTACCCTATGGTCATGTAATGTTTTAGACATTTATCCTTGTATGCTTTGATGACACGCCATAATTACGCGTGACATTCTATTATCAAAATGGGGTGTTACAATTATGGTATCAGAGCTTGGTTTCGACCTGTAGGCTCTAAAACTTGACCTGTGACTAGTGGGTAGTCACAAGGAGCTTCCTAAGCCAACATTTGTTATTCTATGTATTGATGTTTTCAACGCATTGTTGTTTAACCATGATGTTTTCAACACCTTGAGGTTTTAACCTTCATGTTTTCATCGATATTGTTTTACTAATATGGATGGACAACCGTCATTCATATGTAGTTATGTGTCATTGTTTCATGTATAATGTTTCTCGTGAACTGTGGCTATGTGGACTGAACTCCAATAGTTCATAATTAGTCACATAAATTTTTTTTCTGATAAGTTTTGATAGATGAGTTTCATTTACGTATGTTTCATGTATCATTGTTGCAGGGATTATGACTAAGTAATGGTTGGTACAGGACTGGCCCTATTTAGTCGCATGTGCTTTTATCGAAACTTTTAACTTTGGGACCGACCCATAGGCGTCCCCTCGCCATGTCTTTTGTTTTGGGACCGACCCATAGGCGTCCCCTCGCACATATAAAGGTTTTTATAAACTACATTACGCATTCATGCACTGTTTTTCATGCATAAAATTTTTCTCATGATTTATTCGCATCATTTTTTTTCATGTCCCCTCATAAGTTAATATGTTTTTATGTCAAGTATGTTTTCATACTGTCATGGTTAAACTCAGTTTCATGCTGATTATGTTATACACTCCTTCATGTTAACTCGTTTCGTGTTTCTTCATGATAATTCCGTCTTCATGTGGATTACGTCTTACGCCTCTTTTGTTATTATGCCTTCATGCAAGACATAGTTGGATTTCATTGAATTCTGCTTTCATGATAGTCATGGTTGGTTTTTCATTGATCATGCTGTCAGGCAAATCATCGTTGAATTTTGTGTAACCACACTTTAACGTTTTTCGATATAACCAAAATGATGTCTATGCTAATACTGCCAGGTTATCATAATGGTTTTCCTAACCGTTTAACCGATATACTTTCCTTAAATCATGATAAATGATCGACCCCAATACCGATAATTTCATGTGCATTCCATGTGTACTCCATGTACCGTATTCCATGTGTATTACACATACCTAAATCCATGTGTATTTCACTTGCAATACTTCACGAGTATTCGCTAGTCGATTCTAAATCATCTCAGGCGCATGTTCACTTGCTGATATTCTACAAGATTGCCGATGCCGCCCATAACTTGGAGATGTTACTAAAGGTTGACGCTGCTGACGTTAGGAGACGCTACGAGATGCGGATGCTGTTCACAACATGGAGATCCTACAAGACGAAGACAAAGGCGTCAGAGCAAAGCAATTGGACGAGAAGATGCTTCACCATCAGACGATTTCCATCAATCATTGTCCCAAATTCTTAGTTACATGTCACATGTCATTCGGCTGTCATTTCAGCCATATGAGTGCAAACCGGTACCAGCCGGCCACTCAGCTGAATAGTTACATGAATTACGGTCATAAGAATGACCGTCATGGAACTGACAGACAGGACGATAGTAACCACTACTACGACAAAACTATCCTAGAAATCACAACCGAGGCTTCGGCCGCGGACGTGATCAGACATACAAAGGATCAGTAGTCCAACCGATCCGCCAAGTCTGGCATAATAACCTAATAATGTAGTTCTATTGAATCACGTCTCGAGACACATGTCAAGACATCAGTCAAGACACATATCTTACGTATACTTTCTGAAGGCACATGTCAAGACATCAGTCAAGACACATGTCTCACGTATACTTTCTGAAGACACATGTCAAGACACCAGTCAAGACATATGTCATGCTTATAGTTCCAAGAAACGAGTCAAGACACATGACTCACGTCCAACTCTGGAACATTTCTAAGAAATTCAGGGTACCCTCCAAGGGTATATCCATTTTGTTGTGCCAGGTATTAATCAGGTCACAAGAATTTCAATACCATTACCGGCGCATCAGTGAGAACTGTCATGTTGCCATTGTCACTTTCATTCTTGTAACCATAAATCATTGATTCATGACCATGAAGGACGCCTTTCGTATTCCCACATATACGAAGGTTTTCCTTTAGCTTAATGATGAGATCCAAGCTGCTAACGCATTTCCTCGGACATACACGAGATGAATTTTATCCTAATTATGTACTATGAACAGCACACCATGCTACGATTCATAATTATGTACAGTAATGTTCAGGCTCCTGAATACATTCAGCTTGATTTTCCATCAGTAAAATCTGTACAAATTATCTATTCTTACAAGCATGTGCATTGTTAGCCATGATCGCTAAAAATTTCTAGCTGTCAGTAAGACATGACTACTTAAGTCCTTTTACGCATAGCCAGTTGATTATTCCAAAATCTTCCCATATATTCCAAAAGAACCTTCAAGGAGAAGGACCGTACCATGAGATTATGTGTCGACTACCGTCAATTTAAACAAATCACCATTCATAACCGTTATTCTCCTCCACGTATTGACAACATGTCCAATCGACCTTATAGTGTTAATCACTTTTCCAAGATCGAACTCATGATCATGCTGCCAACAGTGACGAGTGAAAGAGCAGGACATGTCCATGACTGCTATTCGTACACGACTCGGTCATGCTAGATTTATGATTTTGAATTAGTCTCATCAATGCTCCAACGACATTATAAGAATGAGTTTCCATGAACTCATAGCAAATTCATCAGTGTTTTCATTGAGGATAACCTGATTTCCTTTAAGCCTAGAGAAGAACAGGAAGACCATATCTGCACTATGTTGCAAATTCTATGACAAGATAAAATTTACCCTAGAAATTTTTCTGTTTGATTACAGTGACACGCTGAATCACATGGGTTTCTACGGTTAATCCTACCATGACTCAGCTTATGCGTAAAGGAGAGAACCCTACACTACATTAGGTGTTCTAGAAAATCCTACGCTAGGAGAAGCCTAGATTCAGAGACTCAGAGTTTCGCAAACTCCTATGTAAAAAGTTCTACGAAGCAAGATACAGTTACGTTCATATCTAGGTACATGACAATCCAACAGGTTAAGAAAGGAAACCAACAAACTGGGATGTTTTCATCATCTGAAATTGTGAATTGAAATGGGACAAGATCTCCACGGATTTTGGTTACCAGATTAACGCAAACTTAGAAGAAGCATGATACTATCTGGGTTATTGCAAATAGTTTGATCAATTCTGCAGAATCCTTACATTCGCAAGGATTGTAGAACCAACAGATTGATCGGACATGTTCTAGCCAAGGCTCATCCGACCACTTGGTAATCCCTCAGCTATCGGGTCAGACAAAGATTCGCAATTGTAATCCTAAATTACTTCACGTCTTCATTCTGATACCACGACTTGCTTTCGCGCTCGCGTTCATGACACTATTCACCTTCATGATCGTATTTGGGCTTACGATTTTACGTTCATTTCGTTCTGGGAAGTTTTGCAAGAACTTGAGAGACCAGACCCAAGTTTAGTATAACTCTCCATCATCAGATAGACGTGTCACGTCATATTCCACGTCTCACCTTGTAGCGTTTGGCGTTACCGCCATTGTATTCTATGATCACGATATGTTTCACATGTCATTTTCATTCCACGTTCCTCATATAATGATCAAGATATGTTACACGTATCATGGATCACGATATGTTTACTCATACTACACTCGCCATATCTCCACGTAGCACGTTCAAAATTTTTCACGTATCACGTTCAAAAATTTTCACGTACTACGTTTCTTTATGTCTCGCGCATCGTTTCTAATTTTCATTTAAGTCAGATTGTCTTGCATCGTAACGTTTCAGTTACCCTAGCACGTTAACTCTTATTTTCCTCGATCGAATTTAGGGGATCTACCTTCCGTTGATAACCAAGAATTTCTTCGTATTCTAAGTCAAGGTCAGGAGGACCAAGATTTATCATTTGTGTCAAGATCTTCTGAGGGAACCGTTCCAAGAGGGAGGCCACTTGGAAACGGACAAGTTCATCCGGACTTTTATCCGTTTTCTCTCATCAATTAGATATGTCCTTTCAGTCACGTCACGTTCCATGTCCTTTCAAGACATGTCACGTTCCACGTTCCTTCTACCATGTCACCAGTACGTTCATTAATCTTACATACCCTCTCAGTTTGATTCGGGTATGTTTCTCTTTCAATTACGTTATCTATAATTCGGGGACGAATTATTCTTTTTAGGGGGAAGAGTTGTAAAACCCGCATGCTTTTACCATGAATAGTACCCTTAAGATCATACGTACTAGATTAAAACTTTCCTTTTATAGTACGATTACGTTTACGTGTTAGGATTTTACGTATTACGTACGTGTTAGAACACGATAAGTATTTATTACGCACGAACACGCAATAATTATTTAAACAATAATTAATCACGAACATGCGACCATGAAATCATGAACGTAATTAAATCACGAGCTAATATTAATTACATATATATATTTATTACGAACACGAATAAATATATTAAGTCACGATCGATAACTAATTAAAACACGTAAATTACGAACACGAGAACACACTTCAATATTTAGACTCAGGAAATGTATGGGTTACCCCATGTGGGCCCCATACCATGAAATTAGGGAGGGAAGATGGGCTTAGCCTATCAATTTTTACTAAAACAAGGAATTAGGAAAAGATAACTACTCATTTTCACTTTGCAGAGGATTTTTACAAAAACCTAAAAGTTCTTCCTTCTCCTTCTTTTTCTCTTTTGGCCGCAACCCATAAACACACCAAAGGGGTGTTTATTTGATCTTTGATCTTGGTTTTGGTGCAAGTGTTCGTGTTTGTTCATCCTTGTTTAGATCCACGCATTCAGTAATTCTTTTAACCCTTTTCTTTTGATTTAATCTTTTAAATAATTAAGAACATGATATGTTTTTTTAAAAAACCTAATTAAATCATAGATCTAACATGAAATTGGTTTTGGAATAAATCAAAAAGGGTGATTTAGGGGTGTTTGTTTTTGGCCGGCGCCTAAACCGAACCCGAGGGGGGTCTCGGTTTGGCTACACGACCACCACCGAGACCATATGGTCCTGGTTGGTTGGTGTGGGTCCCACGGCAGCAACAAGACAAGGGTAACCCCAATTTGGTTCGGGGTATGGTGTCGATTTCATGTCCGGTTCATGGTTCTTAGTCGAGATCCGGTTCACGGTGTATGTTAAGATTATTTTTCTTTTATAATCTTATGTTAAAATTAAATTAATGAACATGACATGATTAATTTAATAACATGACTTAGGTTATATTAATTATTAAAATCATGAAATTATTAACCTAAGTATTTTATATTTTTAGACTTATAAATTAATTAATTATTTAAAAACCATGGTTATAATTAATTAATTAACATGACTTAGGTTATATTATTAATAAATTATAATACATGTTTTAACCTAAGTATTTAACTTTATTTAATTAAAAATATGATATACTTTAATTAAATATTTTAACCTATAGTTTATTTTAATTACATGAAATAATTAATAAACTATATATTATATCATATGACTTAGAAAATAATCATGAAAACACTTAGGCTTATATACTTAGCTTATTTAACAAACTTATTTCTAATTATGGAAACTTCTATTTTTAGAAACTTATTTATTTCAGGCAGCTAATCTATTTATGGAAACTTATTTAAATAAGGCAGATAATCTATTTATGGAAACTTTCTATTTTTAGAAACTTATCTATTTTAAGCAGTAATTCTATTTTTGAAAACTTTCTATTTTAGGAAACCTGCTATTTTTGGAAAGTTACTTATTATTACACAGTAAGTATAATAATACATGAAATACCAGAAATACTTAATCAGAGTAAACAGAATATAAGATAAACACAGTTTAAGGCTTAAAACAGTAAAACATGATAAGAACGTATAAAATAAGCTAAGACATGACATAAAATCAGTTACATATTAGTAAGCAGATACTTATCCATGTATGTATTTATGTAGCATTAGTGATACGGAAGTAGGATTCCTCTCAGTTCGTCTTCTTCGTTCACTGGACATAAGGTACGGATTCCCGTCCTTTCAGTATGGACATTCTTTCCTTATTAGGATCTCCCCGTATGCAGCCAAATGTTTTCCCGTAGTATAAGTATGTGTTTGAATTGCTTATGTTTAATTTAGAATGCCTATAGCCATATACATGCATGACATGTTTCACCTAGTTATGGAGGTACCATAAACATAACATTAGAGGCATTGATGTTATGACTTCACCACGGCGAAGTGATTTCTCGTGGCGTCCCTTCAGCTTTTGGCCATTTATATTATTTTTATCATGTGGGGCGTATGGGTGCATCCTAGTTACATGTTTTCAGTCAGGATTTCATGGTAAATGTGGTGTGTGCCTTGCATCCTTCACAAGGAGCTGATCACTTCTACCCAAAAACCAGTATATTAACTTAGAGGCAGCCCCTCTAATTTGCATGATGAGGTCACCCCTCCAAGTATTCATGCACGGTGGATTTTCATGACCTATATTGGCTAATGGTAAAATATGTTAAACAGTTTTTACAAGATAAACATAAGGCTTTTCAAACTATAAAACCAGTTTTACCAAGACTTAACCGGGTTATCCAGGACTTAGTTTCTTCCGCTGTTTCATGCTGTTATGCTTATATTATTTATGCTATACTTGTATATCCGTGCACTGAGCGTTATGCTCAGCCGTTTTTCCTTTCATGTTCCCAAAACGGCAGGTACCCAGGACTCGAGCATTTGGAGGACGTGCATAGGATGGAAGCTGCCATAGACTTCTTTTCCTTTTTGCCTTTATATACTTATGCTTGTTTAGTCTTTCATTCATTTCTTTTGCTTTATTATGTTTTGAGCTTATGTTTGGGAACTGATGTTTGATTCCGGTTTACCCTATGGTCATGTAATGTTTTATACATTTATCCTTGTATGCTTTGATGACACGCCATAATTATGCGTGACATTCCATTATCAAAATGGGGTGTTACAAGTATATTAAATTAGAGGCAACCCCTCTAATTTGCATGATGAGGTCACCCCTCAACGTATTCATGTACGGTGGATTTTCATGACCTATATTGGCTAATGGTAAAATATGTTAAACAGTTTTCATAAGATAAACATAAGGCATTTCAAACTATAAAACCAGTTTTATGAACATGTTCCAGGTTTTCCAGGACTTATACATTTCCGCTGCTATTAAGTCTTTATTATGCTTAGTCATTCATACTATGTCTATATCCGTGCACTGAGCGTTTTGCTCAGCCGTTACTTTCCTTTCCATGTCCCAAAACGACAGGTACCCTAGGTAAGACTTGAGCATTTGGAGGATGTGCATAGGATGGAAGCTGCTAGAGACTTCTTTTCCTTTTTGCTTTCATATACTTATGCTTGCTTAGTCTTTCATTCATTTATTTTACTTTATTATGTTTTGGGCTTATGTTTGGGAACCGATGTTTGATTCCGGTTATCTCTATGGTCATGTAAAGTTTCAGACATTTATCCTTGTATGCTTTGATGACACGCCATAATTACGCGTGACATTCCATTTATCAAAATGGGGTGTTACAATTATGGTATCAGAGCCAAGGCTTCGACATGTAGGCTCTAAAACTTGACCTGTGACTAGTGGGTAGTCACCAGGAGCTTCCTAAGCCAACGTTTGTTATTCTACGTATTGATGTTTTCAGCGTATTGTTGCTTTAACCATGATGTTTTCAGCACCTTGAGGTTTTAACCTTGATGTTTTCATCGATATTGTTTTACTAATATGGATGGACAACCGTCATTCATATTTAGTTATGTGTCATTGTTTCATGCATAATGTTCCAAATGAACTGTGGCTATGTGGACTTAACCCCAATAGTTCATAATCAGTCACATAAATTTTTTTTTCTGATAAGTTTTGACAGACGAGTTTCATTTATTTATGTTTCATGTATCATTGTTGTAGGGATTATGACTAAGTAATGGTTGATACAGGACTGGCCCTATTTAGTCGCATGTGCTTTTATCGAAACTTTTAACTTTGGGACCGACCCATAGGCGTCCCCTCACCATGTCTTTTGTTTTGGGACCGACCTATAGGCGTCCCCTCGCACATATAAAGGTTTTTATAAACTACATTATGCATTCATGCATAAAATTTTTCTCATGATTTATTGGCATAATTTTTTTTTATGTCCCCTCATAAGTTAATATGTTTTTTTATGTCAAGTATGTTTTCATACTGTCATGGTTAACTACAGTTTCGTGCTGATTATGTTATACACTCCTTCATGATAGATGGTTTCATGTTCCTTCATGATAATTCCGTCTTCATTACGTCTTACGCCTCTTTTGTTATTTATGCCTTCATGCAAGACATTGTTGGATTTCATTGAATCCTGCTTTCATGATAGTCATGGTTGGTTTTCATTGATCATGCTGTCAGGCAAATCATCGTTGAATTTTGTGTAACCACACTTTAACGTCTTTCGATACAACCAGAATGATGTCTATGCTAATGCTGCCAGGTTATCATGATGGTTTTCATAACCGTTTAACCGATATACTTTCCTTAAATCATGACAAATGATCGACCCCAATACCGATCATTTCATGTGCATTCCATGTGTAATCCATGTACCGTATTCCTTGTGTATTACACGTACCTAAATCCATGTGTATTTCACTTGCAATACTTCACGAGTATTCGCTAGTCGATTCTAAATCATCTCACGCGTATGTTCACTTGCTGATATTCTACAAGATTGCCGATGCCACTCATAGCTTGGAGATGTTACTAAAGGTTGATGCTACTGATGTTCAGAGACGCTATGAGATGCGGATGCTGTTCACAACCTAAAGATCCTACGAGACGAAGACAAAGACGTCAGAGCAAAGCTTTTGGACGAGAAGATGCTTCACCATCAGACGATTTTCATCAATCATTGTCCCTAATTCTTAGTTACATGTCACACGTCATTCAGCTGTCAATTCAGCCATATGAGTGCAAACCGGTACCAGCCGGCCACTCAGCTGAATAGTTACATGAATCACGGTCATGAGAATGACCATCATGGAACTGACAGACAAGACGATAGTAACCACTACTATGACAACAACTATTCTAGAAATCACAACCGAGGCTCCGGCCGCGGACGTGATCAGACATACAAAGGATCAGTAGTCCAACCGACCCGCAAAGTCTGGCATAATAACCTAATATTGTAGTTCTATTGTTTTACGTCTCGTGACACATGTCAAGACTCAGTCAAGACACATGTCTCACGTATACTTCCTGAAGACACATGTCAGGACACCAGTCAAGACATATGTCATGCTTATAGTTCCAAGACACGAGTCAAGACACATGACCCACGTCCAACTATGGGACATTTCTAAGAAATTCAGGGTACCCTCCAAGGGTATATTCATTTAGTTGTGCCATGTATTCATCAGGCCACAAGAATTTCAATACCATTATCAGCGCATCAGTGAGAACTGTCGCGTTGCTGATGTCACTTTTATTTCTTTCACCATATTTCTTATGATTCATGACCATGAAGGACGCCTTTCGTATTCCCACGTATACGAAGGTTTTCCTTCATCTTAATGATGAGATCCAACCTGATAACGCATTTCCTCGGACAGACACGAGATGAATTTTATCCTAATTATGGACTATGAACAGCACACCATGCTATGATTCATAATTATGTACAGTAACGTTCAGGCTCCTGAATACATTCATCTTGATTTTCCCTCAGGAAAATCTGTACAAATTATCTATGCTTACAAGCATGTGCGTTGTTAGCCATGGTCGCTAAAATTTTCTACCTGTCAGTAAGACACGACTACGTAAGTCCTTTTACGCATAGCCAGTCGATTATTCCAAAATCTTCCCATATACTCCAAAATCTTCCCATATATTCCAGAAGAACCTTCAAGGAGAAGGACGGTACCATGAGATTATGTGTCGACTACCGTCGGCTTAAACAAATCACCATTCATGACCGTTATTCTCCTCCACGTATTGACAACATGTCCAATCGACCTTATAGTGTTAATCACTTTTCCAAGATTAAACTCATGATATGCTGCCAACAGTAACGAGGGAAAGAGCAGGACTTGTCCATGACTGCTTTTCATACACGACTCGGCCATGCTAGATTTATGATTTTGAATTAGTCTCATCAATGCTCCAACGACATTATAAGAATGAGTTTCCATGAACTCATAGCAAATTCATCAGTGTTTTCATTGAGGATAACCTGATTTCCTTTAAGCCTAGAAGAAGAACAGGAAGACCATATCTGTACTATGTTGCAAATTCTATGACAAAATAAATTCCACCCTGAAAGTTTTCCAATATCAATTTTGGTTGATTGCAGTGACACGCTGAATCACATTGGTTTCTATGATTAATCTTACAATGACTCTGCTTATGCGTAAAGGAGAGAACCCTACACTACATTAGGTGTTCTAGAAAATCCCACGCTAGGAGAAGTCTAGATTCAGAGACTCAGAATTTCGTAAACTCCTATGTATCAAGTTCTACGAAGCAAGATACAGTTACGTTCATATCTAAGTACCTGACATACCAACATGTTAAGATAGGACACCAATAGACTGGGATGTTTTCATCATCTAAAATTGTGAATCAAAAAGGGACAAGATCTCCATGGATCTTGGTTACCAGATTAACGCAAACTCAGAAGAAGCATGATGCTATCTGGGTTATTGCAAACAGTTTGATCAAGTCTACAGAATCCTTACATCCGCAAGGATTTCAGAACCAACAGATTGATCGGACATGTTCCAACCAAGGCTCATCCGATCACTTGGCAATCCCTCAGTTATCGGGTCAGATAAAGATTCGCAATTGTGCTCCTTATTTACTTCACGTCCTTGTTCTAAGTTCACGACTTGCTTTCACGATCGTGTTCATGACACTATTCACGTTCATGATCGTATCTTGGCTTACGATTTTATGTTATTTTTTTTTCTCATTCTGGGAAGTTTTGCAAGAACTTGAGAGACCAGACCCAAGTTTAGTATAACTCCTTATCCTCAGATAGACGTTCTCGTCATATTCTATGTCTCACATTGTAGCGTTTGGCGTTACCGCCATTATATTCTATGTTCACGATATGTTTCACGTGTCATGTACATTCCACGTTCCTCATATCATGATCAAGATATGTTACAAGTATCATGGATTACGATATGTTAACTCATATTACACTCATCATATTTCCACGTATCACGTTCAAAAATTTTCACGTATTACGTTCAAATTTTTTCACGTACTACGTTTACTTATGTCTCGTGCATCGTTGCTAATTATCAGTTAAGTTAGAAGTGTTTTGCACGATAACGTTTTAGTTGCCCTTACACGTTAATTCTTATTCCCTCGATCAAATTCAGGGGATCTACCTTAAGTTGATTACCAAGAACTTCTTCGTATTCCAAGTCAAGGTCAGTGATAGGTGTGTAAACACCCATCCTTTTTACCACTTAATTACAATAATAACCGAGCCAAAACGTGTATTTTATGTCATTTATGTCGGAATTATGCGTGGTTTGTGTTTTTGTTGTGATTTAGGACGAAAAGGTGAAAAGTGGAGAAAACACGGGCATTCACGGGCTTTTATCGAAGAAAAAGATGAAAGACGAAGTCAAGAAGTCAAGAGTGCGAAAAGAACGGAAGTCCAAGACCAATTCTGAAGATTTATCGAAGAAAAAGTCAAAAGACGGAAGTTTAATAAAAGCCGAAGAACTCAAGTCTTATTTATTGAAGATATCACAAGACGAGAGTAGAAATCCCGAGACAAAGTCGTTAAAGTTCAAAGAATTAAGAAGATTAACAAAAGATTAAGAAGACAAGGACTTAAGTGTGCAATTAAGAAAGATGAAAGAGGGAGGAAGCTTCCTAAGCACTCCCTAATCTCCTCTATAAATAGGATTTATTTCATTTCATTAGATTTTGTTGGATAGCTTGACAAACTATTTCTTTCATTTTAATTTTATGCACATTTAAATACATGTCATTTAATTTCTTGTCCAATTTAAATACTTGTCTTGCACCTTAAATTCCTTTAGTTTCAAGTAAGTGTTCTTTTAATTCTTGTCAATCTTTATTTTTATTGTTTATCTCTCATTCTACCTTTCTTTAATCTTTAATCTTTATGTTTATTTGTTCATGTTCATGTTCTTATTTTTATTGATTTGATCAAAGTGGGTTTTGATTATTTTGATTAGTTTTGTTAGTTTTGTTGATTTGGATTGTTTGTTTATGATTAATAGATGTTTTGTGTTTAGTTTGATTTAATCTTGTGGTTGATTTTGTTTAGATTTTATTAGATCCGTATTATCCTTGTATCCCTTGTTCTTCGCTTCTCTGCTTACTTTCCCAAGAAAAGTTCTGGATCAAGCCAGTTATTCCGTGTGAAGGATTTCAAAGGGTGTTCATCCGAAATATTGGACATTCCGGATCAATTGAGTTCATTCGGAATAGTTGTTATTCCGCATCAAGTTTCTTCATCCGGAATAATCAATTATTCCGGATCAACCAAAAGTTCCGGATCAACCAAACATTCCGGATCAACAAGATATTCCGGATCAAGGTGCTATTCCGGATCAACCTCTCATTCCGAATCAAATAATATTCCGGATCAGCAAGTTCATCCGGAATAATTTATTATTCCGGATCAAGGAGTTTATTCAGAATATTAAGACATTCCGGATCAAGGATTTTATTCGGAATAACATTCCGGATCAGCAACATTCCGAATCAAGACAAGTATTCCGAATCAAGACTTTATTCCGGATAAGTGACATATTCCGGATAAAGGATTTATTCCGGATCAAGGATTTTGGTGAATATTCCGAGTGAAGAAGAACATTCCGAACGAAGGTGACATTCCGGATGAGTGTTTATTCCGAACGAAGGATTATTCCGGATGAGCTAATTTTCAGGTTCTTTTAAGTTACTGTTTTTAATTTTCTGTTTTTAATTTTCAAGCTTTATTTTTCCCGCCTTTTTACTTAGTTGCACTTTAAGATTATTTGCCTATGATTTATTTTAGCCTTGCCTTAGTTTTAAGTTTTAATTGCGTTTTAAGTTTGCCTTAGATAGATTTAAGTTTGCGTCATTTACTTTTAGTGCCTTTTAATTTTCCGTCACGCTTTTAAATTCTTGCCCTTTTATTTTAAATTAGATTTAGATTTACTTTAACGTCATTTTACTTTAATTGTTTTGCACTTTTATTTTAAAAACAACCAAAAATATTTGTTTCACCAAAAACAATAGAGTCGTACTTTGAACCGGAAATCAATTCGTTAAGATACCGAGAAACGAACAATAATTGAACCTAGCAAAATCTCTTCATTAAAATGGCGCCGCTGCCGGCTCTTTTCGTAAAGATAAGCGGTTTTCTGTGAGAGACGCGTTGCTTTTTGGGATCCGTTCATTCGTGAGTGTTATTTTCTTGCCTAAAAAATTCAAAAAACCATAAAAATTAAAAAATTGTTAGAAATCCATAAAAATTAAAAAATTTCAAAAATCCAAAAAGATTTTATTTTTATTGTGTATATATACTGTCTTTGCGTTTAGTATTGTTTTCTTTTGCCTTTGTAGGTGTATGCGTACTAGATCTTCTAATTATCAAGAGCCCGAGACTCGAGAAGATTTAGATATGGCAGGTGTGAACAACAACAATAATCCACCGCACCTAAACAATAACAACAATGTTCTTCCACAGCCCGATCTTCGGACAATGGAGGAGCTTTGTCAACCTACCATGTTTGGACGAGGAGGACCGATCGCGCCGATGCAAATCATGGCTCCGGAGTTTTCATTGAAGCACCACATGATTCAGCAAGTGCAAACAAATCCTTTTAGAGGAATGCCTGATGATGATGCCAACAAACACCTCGACAAGTTCATTACAATCACCCAAAGCATGAAGTTGCCCGGTGCCACAATGGATGTTCTACGCCTTCAACTCTTTCCACATACTTTATCCCACCACGCCGAGAAATGGTTTGATCGTCTTCCAAAGAATTCTATTCATACTTGGGATGACATGACTCAACGCTTTTTGTCGCGCTACTTTCCACCATCCATGGTCACGAGCCTTCGCAATCAAATCAGCGGTTTCATGCAAGAACCCGATGAATCTCTCTTTGATGCTTGGGAAAGATATAATATCTTGATCGATCGATGTCCAAACCACAACATGCTCCCTGTAACCTTAATTGATACTTTCTACAACGGTTTGACTTTTCGTGATCGTGATACGATTAATGCAGCCGCCGGTGGCACATTTATGAAAAGGAGACCCGAGGAGTGTAGAAAGCTTATTGAAAACATGACTACTCACCACAAAAATTGGGATCCCTCCGCTTCTTCAAGGAACAACCCGAGAGTCAATGTTTCTTCAACTTCAGCAAGCCCTGATATGACCGAATTCACCCGCATGATGACTGAAATGAACAAGAATATCTTGCTTCTCGCTTCAAACCAACAACACCAAGTTAAAGCGGTTGCCAATCCTTGTGAAACATGCGGCGGTCCACACTCATACACTGATTGTCCTTCTACTCAAGGAAATCCGGAAAACGTGTATGCAGCTTATGGTAATTATTCACTGGAAAATTACCAAGCTCGACCTCAAGGGGATAGAAATTTGCTGAGTTACCGGTCAAACAACTACCTTTCACCCGGTTTTTCTCCTCAAAACCAAAACCCCGCCAACAACTACAATAGAAGCAACCAAATCCCACCTAGAGCTTCTAATCCTTATAACCCACCCGCCCAACAAGCCCCACCCATCAATCAAGATGTTGAAGCCATCATGAGAACCCAAGGTGAGCAAATCAAGAATCTGCAGAGCCAAATTATTAACTTGAAAGGAGATATTACCAAGCAAGGGAATGACATTAGATCCGAGCTTCGAGATAATATTCAATCCTCCTTCAGCAATCAAACGAATGATATAAAGAATATGCTGGCTAGTTTCTTGCCCATAACTCAACCTTCTTATTCGAGTTCTCTACCTTCAAACACCGTCACCAATCCGCGAGCGAATGTGAGTGCTATTACTACTCGTAGTGGAGTTACCATAGTAGGACCACCTATCCCACCCGCATCATCTACACCTCCTCCACCACCATTTATCCCTACTCCTCCTACACCTAGTATTAGTACACCATTACCGTCTCCGCCTCGTCGTGATGAAGCACCCACCAAGAATCCTCCACCAACCCCACCTTCAACATCTCAACCTTTACCTACACCTACACCTTCACCACCCAACCCCAGCATTCCTTATCCATCTCGCTTAGGCAAGACCATAATGCTAAACAAGGATGACTCTCAAGTGTCGAGCTATGTGAAGATGCTCTCTCAAATGAACATCAGCATTAGCCTTGTTGAAGCACTTATCCACATGCCGAAATTTGTGAAAGCATTTAAGGATCTGCTTAACAAGAAGGAGAAGCTAATTGAGCTCGCCAACACACGCTTAAATGAAAACTGTTCTGCAGTTATTCTTAAAGAACTTCCGGAAAAACTTGGAGATACCGGTCGTTTTGTGTTGCCTTGCATCTTCAACAAAACCGAAGAATTTACTGCCCTAGCTGATCTCGGGGCCAGTATTAATCTTATGCCTTTGAGTGTTTGGAAAACACTATCATTACCCGACCTTACTCCAACAAAGATGACTCTTGAACTTGCAAATCGCACTCTCGCTTACCCCGTTGGTATTGCCGAAGACGTGTTCATTAAAGTTGGCACATTTACTTTCCCGGTCGACTTTGTCGTTGTTGATTATGAAATGGACCCTCGTATTCCTTTAATACTTGGTCGGCCATTTTTGAGAACCGGACGAGCTCTAGTTGATGTTGCCGAAGGTGAGTTAATCTTAAGAGTCGGGGATGATGCACAAGTTTTTAAAATGGGGAAGCTTACAAGCAAATCCTATGGACGAGAATCTGCAAATATGATTAATGTGCTCGATGATTTTGTCATCTACAATAATCCTCTATTCGAGTCTTGCATTGATAATCCACTTTTTTAAGATGATGTGGATGATTCTCTCTCCAATGTGGAACCTTCTCCCATTTATGATTATCCACCGATCTTTGATGCTTATGATGATGATTCTAGCTCAGATTCGGATAATTTTGATGATTGTACCTCCGAGTATCCCGACCTGCCCATTTATGATGATTTTGATGAGGCCGATACTCTTTCGAGTGATTCTTCACATGATGAAGATCCTCCGCCATCACTTGATCCTACTTTGGATGATTACTCATTTGAGGAAGACTTTTCAACTTTTCTCAATACTTACTTCCCTCATGAGAGTGATGCTCCTCCTTTAGATTTTGAAGATTATCGTCTTGATCCTACTTTGGATTTGAAGAAAATACTTTCAAAGGAGAAGAAACCGGTCGACACCAATATCCGCAGCACGTATGATTTAACACCTCTTTGTCCACCTTCTGAGGACGAGGTTGTGCATTTTCTTCGCGGATCTTCTTCACATTCTGCTGAGCCTGAGTGCTATTTTCCCCTAAAGGAAAAGGTGTTCGACCCCGGTATCGATATTCTACAGCCATCTCAGTATCCATCTGATGAAATAAAAGGAAATATCTTTGGAACTTATGGAAATCTGCCTGCACCACTTCACCCTTGCTTCCACCGTGCTCCATCTTTGCTTAAGGGAACCTTGCCTACTCTGCTTTGGCTTGCCTTGTTCGCCTTAAGCTTGTGCTATTTGATGGACGAAAACTATGTCTTTGATCCCGGTGGATATGTTTCATGCTTCTTCCTATGCTAATCAAGGTCGAGTCAGGCTCACGACTCGGTAAACAAAAATCAAGCGCTTCTTGGGAGGCAACCCATGTTTCTATCTTTTAGCTTTCTTTATCCTAAGTATAGGGGAGACCCGTTGGTGTTTGCTATTTCCTCTCTTCTTCATATTCAGGGATTTGAGCGCTCAATGATCCACTCTTGATGATTTTTGACGACCCGTGATTCCGTGTTCCCATTTTCCCGGTTCTATCCTAAACTCTTTTCGATTCACTATTTTATATTTCTCAATATTAAAATAGGAATCTCGTTAGTTGTCTTTTCCTTAGCGAGATTTAAACAACGTGCACAATGTCTTAGGTGTAGGGGAGTTTACTCCCACATGCTTAAACATTGAGGACAATGTTTATATTAAGTGTAGGGGGACTTCTATCGAAGTTAAGTGGCTCTTTTCCTTGTATTTGTCCTCATTTTAACCGGGAAATCAATTTTTCGACATTTTCAAAATTTTTGATCTATTTTGGCCTATTAGTTTTTCCTTTGTATAGTTATTTTCTTTCCTTATTAGAATAAATTTTAATAAAGTGGTTTTAATTTTCAAACGTTGTGAATCTTTTGACTCAACCCGAGTTTACTTATCTAAGTTTACTCTAGCTAGTATCCTTAACGTGTTTAAGTCAAGTTTTGCTAGGCTTTTATATAGGGATCTATTAAACGCGAAAGTCTTAACTCTCACGGGTTAAGAACAAGAACTTTTCGCAAGTTCCTACAATTGATCCTAGAGAGTCGTTTATCAAGGGAACTTTAAAACGCGATTTCTAAACTTGAAAAAGTCTAAGAATTTGCAAGATCCTATAGGCGACTCGAAAACCCAAAACTTTGATTTAATAGGCTAAGCATCCACGAGTCTCATTCCTTGAGATTTTAAACTGTGGAGAACGAGAGATGATAGAGTCAATTATAAGTTTGGTATTCTTTCGTGAATTTATGTGAGTTAATTATAAGCCTATTCTCCCATCGCTTGCTAATAAATTTATCTGCAATAAATAAGGTTGTACGATTTGAAAAGTTACTTAGCTTCTAGCCCAAGATCGTTTAAAAGTTGCTCGGTATGGATAATAGAGTTCATAGCCAAGGCATAACTTATTGAAGCGGGATGCGAAGATTGGCGAGTCCGAAAAGGCCCTAACAAGGCATGAGGGCTACATTTTGTTGCTAAAGATCCAAAGTGATGTGAAGAATCATTTATCAAAGATCAATATGAAGGATCGAGACACACGACGAAAAGCAAAAACTTCCCAAAAGTCATGGAGAAGTCTATCCGAAAAGGCCCTAACAAGGTATGAGGATAAATAAAGCCAAGTCCAAAAAGGAGGCGGATCGTTGTATATCAAAATCCCAAATAAAGATTGGAGAAAAAATGAAGAAGTCGTGGTCCAAATATGAAGAATCTCTCAAAACTTCATGTGAAGAAATTCCTATTATGAAGAGAAGGCCATTATTTCATGAACGTCTCTCAAGGTTTGAAGTATGAAGTCGCTGCCAAATATCGGTCCGAGAAAGGTCTCAAATCGCGAAGCGAGTTATGCCAAGATATGAACTTTATGAGGTCCCGAGAAGCTGTTTTAAAAGATTTTGTCCTTTAGCTAACTATTGGTTAAATCGTTCACTTTATTTTCAGCCTAATAACTATCAAAATAAGTCAACAATGCATCCTCGTGATCATTCAAGACAACAATAAAATATAAGAGATAC
Organism: Glebionis coronaria; assembly: GCA_025667525.1. Taxonomy (NCBI): domain Eukaryota; kingdom Viridiplantae; phylum Streptophyta; class Magnoliopsida; order Asterales; family Asteraceae; genus Glebionis; species Glebionis coronaria. Next base: position 454,402,193 of record CM046876.1, read on the forward strand.
CACTAGGAATAAGGGAGTCTAAGTGAATAATTGGCCCACATGAGTTCGTGTTAGTTTGCTAACTTTTAATAACAATGATCTCGTTTTTAAGCTTGGTTTGGAGAAAGTGAAAACTTGAGGATGATGATAATTCATGACATTTCCAAAACCCAAGGTATGTTTTTGATTTCTTTACTTTGAATGTTTATAATTTTCTATCTCTTTTATAAAGGCCAAGGTGGATTGATTGTGATGAAAAATGTAAACGTGCTTTGTAACTAATGCATTGCATGACGACATTACAATGGTCAAGTGTAGGGGATTTGATAGGTGTGTAAACACCCATCCTTTTTACCACTTAATTACAATAATAACCGAGCCAAAACGTGTATTTTATGTCATTTATGTTGGAATTATGCGTGGTTTGTGTTTTTGTTGTGATTTAGGACGAAAAGGTGAAAAGTGGAGAAAACACGGGCATTCACGGGCTTTTATCGAAGAAAAAGACGAAAGATGAAGTCAAGAAGTCAAGAGTGCGAAAAGAACGGAAGTCCAAGACCAATTCTGCAGATTTATCGAAGAAAAAGTCAAAAGACGGAAGTTTAATAAAAGCCGAAGAACTCAAGTCTTATTTACTGAAGATATCACAAGACGAGAGTAGAAATCCCGAGACAAAGTCGTTAAAGTTCAAAGAATTAAGAAGATTAACAAAAGATTAAGAAGACAAGGACTTAAGTGTGCAATTAAGAAAAGATGAAAGAGGGAGGAAGCTTCCTAAGCACTCCCCAATCTCCTCTATAAATAGGATTTATTTCATTTCATTAGATTTTGTTGGATAGCTTGACAAACTATTTCTTCCATTTTAATTTTATGCACATTTAAATACATGTCATTTAATTTCTTGTCCAATTTAAATACTTGTCTTGCACCTTAAATTCCTTTAATTTCAAGTAAGTGTTCTTTTAATTCTTGTCAATCTTTATTTTTATTGTTTATCTCTCCTTCTACCTTTCTTTAATCTTTAATCTTTATGTTTATTTGTTCATGTTCATGTTCTTATTTTTATTGATTTGATCAAAGTGGGTTTTGATTATTTTGATTAGTTTTGTTAATTTTGTTGATTTGGATTGTTTGTTTATGATTAATAGATGTTTTGTGTTTAGTTTGATTTAATCTTGTGGTTGATTTTGTTTAGATTTTATTAGATCCGTATTATCCTTGTATCCCTTGTTCTTCGCTTGTCTGCTTACTTTCCCAGGAAAAGTTCCGGATCAAGCCAGTTATTCCGTGTGAAGGATTTCAAAGGGTGTTCATCCGGAATATTGGATATTCCAGATCAATTGAGTTCATTCGGAATAGTTGTTATTCCGCATCAAGTTTCTTCATCCGGAATAATCAATTATTCCGGATCAACCAAAAGTTCCGGATCAACCAAACATTCCGGATCAACAGGATATTCCGGATCAAGGTGCTATTCTGGATCAACCTCTCATTCTGAATCAAATAATATTCCGGATCAGCAAGTTCATCCGGAATAATTTATTATTCCGGATCAAGGAGTTTATTCGGAATATTAAGACATTCCGGATCAGCAACATTCCGAATCAAGACAAGTATTCCGAATCAATACTTTATTCCGGATAAGTGACATATTCCAGATAAAGGATGTATTCCGGATCAAGGATTTTGGTGAATATTCCGAGTGAAGAAGAACATTCCGAACGAAGGTGACATTCCGGATGAGTGTTTATTCCGAACGAAGAACTATTCCGGATGAGCTAATTTTCAGGTTCTTTTAAGTTACTGTTTTTAATTTTCAAGCTTTATTTTTCCCGCCTTTTTACTTAGTTGCACTTTAAGATTATTTGCCTTATATTTATTTTAGCCTTGCCTTAGTTTTAAGTTTTAGTTGCGTTTTAAGTTTGCCTTTGATAGATTTAAGTTTGCGTCATTTACTTTTAGTGCCTTTTAATTTTCCGTCACGCTTTTATTCTTGCCCTTTTATTTTAAATTAGATTTAGATTTACTTTAACGTCATTTTACTTTAATTGTTTTGCACTTCTATTTTAAAAACAACCAAAAATATTTGTTTCACCAAAAACAATAGATTCGTACTTTGAACCGGAAATCAATTCGTTAAGATACCGAGAAACGAACAATAATTGAACCTAGCAAAATCTCATCATTAGTCAGGAGGACCAAGATTTATCATTAGTGTCAAGATCTTCTGAAGAAACCGTTCCAAGAGGGAGGCCACTTGGAAACGGACAAGTTCATCCGGACTTTTATCCATTTTTCTCTTATCAACTAGATATGTCCTTTCAGTCACGTCACGTTCCATGTCCTTTCAAGACATGTCACGTTTCACGTTCCTTCTGCCAGGAAACCGCACGTTCATTTATCTTACATACCCTCTCAGTTTGATTCGGGTATTTTTCTTTTTCAGTTTACGTTATCTATAATTCGGGGACGAATTATTCTTTTTAGGGGGGAAGAGTTGTAAAACCCGCATGCTTTTACCATGAATAGTACCCATTAGATCGTACGTACTAGATTAATACTTTCCTTTTATAGTTTGATTACGTTTACATGTTAGGATTTTACGTATTACGTACGTGTTAGAACACGATAAGTATTTATTACGCACGAACACGCAATAATTATTTAACAATAATTAATCACGGACATGCGATCATGAAATCATGAACGTAATTTAATCACGAGCTAATATTATTTACGTATATATATTTATTACGAACACGAATAAATATATTAAGTCACGATTGATAATTTTATAAAACACGTAAAACACGAACACGAGAACACACGTATTAATTAGACATGGAAAATGATCGGGTTACCCCATGTGGGCCCCATATGCCACGAAATTAGGAAGGAGGATGGGCCAAGCCCATCAAATTTTACTAACATGGGGTAAAAGGTAAAATCTTGTTTCATTTTTCACTTTACAGTAAACTAAACAAAAACCCTAAAAGATTTTTCTTCATCCTCCTTGTCCTCTCTTTTGGCCGCCACCTATAACAACAAGAAAGGGGGTGTTTAGTTGATTTTGATCTTGAATCTTGTACGTGTGTTCGTGTGTGTTCATCCTCGTTAGATCCACGCATTCGGTATATTCTTTTTACCCTTTTTCTTTTTGATTTGATCTAATAATTAATTAAGAACATGATGTTTTTAAAACCTAATTAAAATCATAGATTAAACATGTAAATCGTTTTTGGAGAAATAAAAAAGGGTGTTTTTAGGGGTGTTTGTTTTGGCCGGTGCCTAAACCGAACCCCAAAGGGTCTCGGTTTGGCTACTCGACCACCACCGAGACCATATGGTCCCGGTTGGGTGGTGTGGGTCCCACGGCAGCAGCAAGACAAGGGGAACCCCAAAGTGGTTCGGGGTATGGTGTGGATTTCATGTCCGGTTCATGGGTTCTAGTCAAGATCCGGTTCATAGTTTATGTTAAGATTTTTTTTATAATCATGTTAAATTAAATTAATAAATATGACATGATTAATTTAATAACATGACTTAGGTTATAATTAAGTTATTAGATCATAAAATTATTAACCTAAGTATTTTATATTTTTAGACTTATAATTAATTAATTATTTAAAAACCATGGTTATAATTAATTAATTAACATGACTTAGGTTATATTATTAATAAATAATAATACATGTTTTAACATAAGTATTTAACTATATTTAGTTAAAAACATGATATATTTTAATTAAATACTTTTAACCTATAGTTTATTTAAATTACATGTAATAATTAATAAACTATACATTATATCATTATGACTTAGAAAATAATCAGAAAAACACTTAGGCTTATATACTTAGCTTATTTAACCAGCTTATATCTAATTATGGAAACTTTCTATTTTTAGAAACTTATTTAATTCAGGCAGCTAATCTATTTATGGAAACTTTCTATTTTTAGAAACTTATTTAATTCAGGCAGCTAATCTATTTATGGAAACTTTCTATTTTTAGAAACTTATTTAATTCAGGCAGCTAATCTATTTATGGAAACTTATTTAATTAAGGCAGCTGATCTATTTATGGAAACTTTCTATTTTTAGAAACTTATCTATTTTAAGCAGTAGTTCCATTTTTGGTAACTTTCTATTTTTGGAAACTTTCTATTTTTGGAAACTTTCTATTTTTGGAAACCTGCTATTTTTGGAAAGTTACTTATTATTACACAGTAAGTATAATAATACATGAAATACCAGAAATACTTAATCAGAATAGACAGAATATAAGATAAACACAGTTTAAGGCTTTAAACAGTAAAACATGATATGCACATATAAAATAAGCTAAGACATGATATAAAACCAGTTACGTATTTAGTAGTCAGATACTTATTCACGTATGTATTCATGTAGCATTAGTGATACGGAAGTAGGATTCCTCTCAGTTCGTCTTCTTCGTTCACTGGACATAAGGTACGGATTCCCGTCCTTTCAGTATGTACATTCTTTCCTTATTAGGATTCCCCGTATGCAGCCAAATGTTTTCCCGTAGTATAAGTATGTGTTTGAATTGCTTATGTTTAATTTAGAATACCTATAGCCATATACATGCATGACCAGTTTCACCTAGTTATGGAGGTACCATAACCATAACATTAGAGGCACTGATGTTATGACTTCACCACGACAGAGTGATTGCTCGTGGCGTCCCTTCAGATTTTGGCCATTTATATTATATTTATCATGTGGGGCATATGGGTGCATCCTAGTTACATGTTTCAGTCAGGATTTCATGGTGAATGTGGTGTGTGCCTTGCATCCTTCACAAGGAGCTGATCCCTCCTACCCAAAACCAGTATATTAAATTAGAGGCAACCTCTCTAATTTGCATGATGAGGTCACCCCTCCACGTATTCATGCACGGTGGATTTTCATGACCTATATTGGCTAATGGTAAAATATGTTAAACAGTTTTCATAAGATAAACATAAGGCATTTCAAACTATAAAACCAGTTTTATGAACATGTTCCAGGTTTTCTGGGACTTATACATTTCCGCTGCTGTTAAGTCTTTATTATGCTTAGTCATTCATACAATGTCTATATCCGTGCACTGAGCGTTTTGCTCAGCCGTTACTTTCCTTTCCATGTCCCAAAACGGCAGGTACCCTAGGAAAGACTTGAGCATTTGGAGGACGTGCATAGGATGGAAGCTGCTAGAGACATCTTTTCCTTTTTGCATTCATATACTTATGCTTGCTTAGTCTTTCATTCATTTCTTTTACTTTATTATATTTTGGGCTTATGTTTGGGAACCGATTTTTGATTCCGGTTATTCCTATGGTCATGTAATGTTTCAGACATTTATCCTTGTATGCTTTGATGACACGCCATAATTACGCGTGACATTCCATTTATCAAAATGGGGTGTTACAAGTGATGGAGCAATAGAGGCAACGGTCTCAACAGTGGGTAGAAAAGAAGAACCACTTTTACAAGCATCTTTGAAATGTTCTTCACAAGCCTCATCAAGAACGTCAATAAAATTAACACTCTCGTTTTCCGAAGGCTGCTTAGAAAGTTTACCCATGTTGAAGACGATTTTATCATCACAACTCTCATGATTAATTTGCCAGCGACTACATCAATGAGAGTGCGACCGGTCCTCAAGAATGGACGTCCAACGATTAATGGAACACGGGGATCCATCTCGTAGTCAATGACAACAAAATCCGCCGGAAAGGTGAATTTGTCGACACCAACGAAGACGTCTTCGGCTATCCCCACCGGATAAGCAATCGTACGGTTAGCTAATTCCAAAGTCATTCGTGTGGGGACTAGCTCGGGGAGAGATAATTGCTTCCAAACACTTAATGGCATTAAGTTAATACTAGCACCTAGATTAGCTAGGGCCATGCAATTCTCTACTCCCGGGAAGTTGCAAGGAATCAAGAAACGACCCGGATCACCAAGTTTGGTTGGTAATTTCCTTAAGAGCACTGCGGAGCAATTCTCATTAAGTTGGGTCTGAGCAATATCGAGAAGTTTCTCCTTATCACTGAGAAGATCTTTAAACATTTTAGCATATTTGGGCATGTGAGCGAGAGCCTCAACAAAGGAGATATTGAAATTCAGTTGTTTAAACATCTTGAGAAAGTTAGAAACCTGAATATCATCCTCGTTCTTCAATTTCTCTTTCCTCAACCTTGAAGGATAAGGTATATTGGGTTGAGATGAAGGCTTTGGAATGGAATTCTCACTCACATCCTTGGGTGGTGGAGGGGTAGAAGTAGAAGGTGGTGGAATTAGAGAAGTAGAAGGTGGAGGAGTAGAAGTTGGAGGAATTAGAGAAGGAGACTCGTTTTCCTTTGTCACAATCACCGGTGTAGGTGTAGGAAGCTCGGGTTCCTTTAAACCTTTTCCACTGCGAGTGGTGATTGCTTTCATCTCCCCTCTTGGATTAGCAACGGTGTTACTCAGAAGAGAACCCGATCCAGAGGCTTGATTACTTGGGAAGAAACTAGCTATCATGTTCCTCAAGTCATTCGTTTGACTTGCCAAAGTGTTTCGCATATCAGCTCGAAGATCATTCCCTAGCTTCACCATATCTGCTTTCATGTTGGCCATTTCCCGCTGAAGATTTTGCACTATCGCATCATTAGTCCTCATGTAGGTTTCAACCTCTTGGTGTAATGCAGTGGGTTGGTTGGGAGGAGCATGGTAGGCAGGTGGTTGATAAGCAGGTTGTTGGTAAACTTGGTTGTTTCTTTGAGGTGGATATGGGTTTCTTTGGTTTTGATATAGAGTTGGAGCACGAGGTTGGTTTTGATTATTGCGATTGAGGTTGTTTGGGTTTTGTGGGGGAAAACCGGGTGGTGAAAGAAAGTTGTTTGAGCGATAGCTGAGCAAGTTGCGGTCACCTTGAGGACGTGCTTTATAGCCTCCTGTAGAATAGGTACCGTTGGCGGCATACACATTTTCCGGATTGTCGTGAGTCAAAGGACAATCGGTGTATGAGTGAGATCCCCCGCATATATCACATGATTGAGTCAAAGCACTAGCTTGGGCAGTGATAGCTTTGGTATTATTGGCGGCTTGGAGAGCAAGTGATTCAACAAGCAAAGTAAGCTTATCAATTCTCTTGTCGCTCTCATTAGTGCTAGCACTAGCCACATTGGTCCGAACACTCTTGGCTTGTACTCTAGACTTGTTCTCAATAATATCCCAAGCGACATTAGCAGACTTAACCAAAATGTTACCCCCCGAAGCACTATTTAGTGAATCTTGGTTATTCATGCTTAAACCATTGTAAAAAGTATTAATTTGATGTACTTTTGTTAAACCATGTTGTGGACACTTTCTTAAAAGTTCCTTAAAACGGTCACAAGATTCACTAAATGACTCACCGTACTTTTGTTCAAAAGTAATGATTTCATTCCGCAAAGCGGTAGTACGTGAGGGTGGGAAAAAGTAGTTTATAAATTTGGTCTCTAAATCCGTCCACGTAAGAATACTTTGTGGCGGTTCCTTATCAAGCCAATGCCGGGGTTGTCCCTCTAAGGAGAAAGGAAAAAGTTGCAAGCGAATTACCTCTTGTGAAACCCCATTATACTTAACCGTATTAGTGAGTTGAAGAAACCTCTTTATATGGTCATGAGAATCATCAATTGAACACTCCAAGAAGGGTTGAGCAGAGACCATTTGTATAAAGCCAGATTTGAGTTCAAAGTTGTTGGCTCCAATCTCAGGTATGACAATTGCATCGGTGTTGCCTTCTACGTGCGATTGCAAAATCTCGATCATTGGTTGATTGTTCATGGTGACAATAGGTGGAGTAATGACTTCGGCTTGAGCTAGTTTCTTCTTACAAGCACGAGTACACATGCACACCTACAAAAGGAAAAACAAAATAGACAAGAAATATTTTTGGTTTTTTAAGTTTTTCTATTTTTTTTTTTGAAAATTTTTTAATTTTTTGGATTTTTGAAAATTTTAAAGCAAGGAAGATAACGTTCAAAGATGAACGGATCCCAAAATCCAACGCGTCTCTCACTAAAAACCTTTAACCTTAACGAAAAGAGCCGACAGCGGCGCCATTTAATAACTAGGTTTTCACTAGTTATGAAAGAGTTATCGTCCGATCTTTTCGAATTGATTATTGGAAGGAAGTGCGACTCAATTGTTCTTGGTGGAAAATAAAAAGGTTTGGTTATCTATTTTAAACTAAAAATGAAAATGTCGTTGAGTAAATACAGATGAAAGCTTTAAAATTTAGAACTAAAAATGAAGACTTTAAAAATTGAAAAGTAAATAACTAAAACTTATAAAAATGTAAATTCTAAATATTAAACTAAGACAAGACAAGTAAGATTAATTCTAAGTAAAAAGGCGGGAAAAATTAAAATTTAAAAAATGGAAATACTTAACCTTATCCGGAATATTATCAGGAATGTTATCCGAAATGAAGAACTATGGCTTATCCGGGAAAATGAAATGCAGCTTATCCGGACTAATTGAACTTGAGGTTATCCGGAATAAAATTAAACAGCTTGTCCGGAATAACGTGACTTCGAAACCTTATCCGGAATCTTCTCAAATGGACACTATCCGGAATAAATTCTGGACTCTTATCCGGGTTAATTTTTGGTGTGCTATCCGGAAACCACTAAACTATCCTTATCCAGAATAAAATTCCGAGCTTTATCCGGAATAAATCAAGTCGCTTATCCTGAATATCTCCGTCTTCTTATCCGGAATTCTAGGTGAAGTACTTACCCGGAATTCTCCACGAGACCTTATCCGGAATGTCGGCTTATCCGGAAAACAAAGTGTAACTACTTATCCGGAATCCTTATCCGGAATACTCAACAAATGAAGCTTATCCTAAAACAGTTATCCGGAAAAACTCAAAGCGGGCTTATCCGGAATAAGACTTTTTAGTCTTATCCGGAATATGAAGCTAGAACTGTTATCCGCAATATGTAAAAGAACCCTTATCCGGAATATGTTGTACGTGCTCTTATCCGGAAAAATCTGACTATCCGGAATAACTGAAAGAACTACTATTCAGAATAAATGGGAAGACGCATATCCGGAATAACTAGATGAGCAGGCCCGGTTATTAGCATGTGCAGCCTGTGCGACGGCATAGGGCCTTCTTTTTCTTGGGGCCTCCAACTTCTGAATTTGTTCGTTGCTCGATATGAGATTATACTCACTTTCGTATGTTTTGATCCACATAAATGATGGTCTTAGACAAAATGAATATGTTTTACAATGTAGGAGTTAGTTATTTTGGTAATAGTTGCATCAAAACTTGTTTACAGTGGAGTAAGAATGGAAGCGTTGTGTACAAGAAGATGACACAAAAACCCAGTTTTTTTGTTTTATTTGGGATATTTCAAATTTAGCCCCTCATGGTTTGTGAAAGAGTCATATTCCGAAAATAGGAAAAGTTAAAGTAGGTATATAATAATGACACATTAAATGGTTTCATAACAATATTTCAATTTAGTGGCAAGTAATGTTTGGGAAATCCAAATCCGATAGATCAATTTCGAAAAATTTACAAGGGAAATCAAAAGATGAAAATTTTAACAAATTGGTACTAACTATTATACAAAACAACTGTCTTTTATCGGATATTCAAAATTCTGTTACATGGTCCGCGACGTAATAAAGCGCAATGTTGCACAGGGCCTCCTAATTCAACGAGCCGGCCCTGTAGATGAGTACTATCCGGAATAACTGAAGAAGCTCCTTATCCGGAATAAAAGGGTTATAAAAATAATCCGAAACACTCAAACTTAGCAATAAGCACAATTAAGCCAAAAATCAATAACCACATACCAAAACTTAAACCAAAAAGATTTTTAAGAAAAACAAATAAGCCAGAATTTAAAAAATTTTAAACATTAAATAAGCTAGAAATTAAAAAGCACTTTTTTATAAAAAACTTAAATTTATCAAAAACAACTTATATATAAAAACTATTAAAAGTTTAAGATTAAAGAAATAAGCACTTTTATAAAGAAACTTTTAAGATCACCAATTTAATAAGCACAACCAAATAAGCTACACAATCAAACCATCAACAAGATTAAGATAAAACTACATGATTATCAAGATTAAGTAAAAGATTAAGAAAGGTAGAATGAGAATTAAGGAAATAAGCTTGATTGATTAAAGATTAATATCAAAAGATTACAAGATTAATGTAAAGATTAATAAGTTTCAAAGGAAAAACCAGAGAGAAAAATTAAAAGCACTTCAAAATTAAACTACAACTATTAAAAACTAAAACACCTAACCACTAACACCCTCCTAATGACACATTAGGAGGGTATTTATAGGAGGTGGGGAGATTACATGCTTAAGCTATCTAATTTCTTTCTTCTCGACTCAACTCGACTTAATTTCTTTGTCTTTCTCGACGTCGTCTCGGGATTTGTCGATATAAGTTGAACTTGTCTTATAATTTTCTTCTATAATTAGACTTGAGTTCTTCGACTTCAATAAACTTCCGTCGTTAGACTTTTTCTTCGATAAATCTTCAGAATTGGCCTTGGACTTCCGTTCTTTTTGCATTCTCGATATTTCGACTTTGTCTTTAGTCTTTTTCTTTGATAAAAGCCCGTGATAGCCCATGTTTTCTTCCTTTTGCACGTTTTGGTCCTAAAACACAATAAAAACACAAACCACGCATAATTCCGACTTTTACGACATAAAATACACGTTTTGGTCTTGTTATTATTGGAAATAAGTGGTAAAAGGATAAGTGTTTTCACACTAATTAGGTGACTTCTAAATACTGTGCTGGGTGGAGGGATCAGCTCCAATGTGAAGGATGTAGAGTACACACCACATTCACCCCGATAACTGTAAACTGATAAGCCTAGGATGCATCCATACGCCCCACTAAAAATACTGATAAAATGGCCAAACTGAGCTGAGTGGGACGATGCAGGATATCACTCTCCTGCATGTGAGTCACGACACCGGTGCCTCTAGTGCCATGGTTACGGTACCTCCGTAACTAGTACATAAACTGGTCATGCTTGTATATAATGCTCAGACAATTTATTTAGTTGTTATCATGATTAATGATAAGCTTAAACATATATTGGGGAAAACATTTGGCTGCAGACGGGGAATCCTAATCATGCATAGGAAAGGAAGTCCTTACTGAAAGGACGGAAAATCCGTACCTCGTGTCCAGTAACGAAGTAAGAACGAAAGCTGAAAGACCTACTCCGACTTCAAGAACACTACATAAATAACGGACGCGAAAATAAGTTGACTGATGTTATAAATTTTACTGCTCTTAACTGTATTCGTTGGTTTTAATTTATTCTTGAATACTGTCCGTATGTATAAACTGATAAATCTAAGCCTTCTAATATTTCTTTTAAACATATTTCCGTTCTACTAATAATTATGGTATAACACGTATTCTGACGTTATACAAAATCTATATTTGGTAACCTACTAAAAATAGAAACTTTCCTAATTTAGAAAGTTTCCAAAAATATCTTCGAAATTAAATCATTACCCATATATTTTTAATTGGATAAAACGATAAGGTTAAAATCAATTTAATTTTTATTAATTACATTAATAAAACTGGACAATATAATTTATTTATAAAACTTAGTTACAAAATGATTTGCCGATTTAAATAAATCCCATGGTTCCCACTGTTTTCATTTTATTCCCACTGTTAGTTATATAGTACCCACTGCTTTCATAATATTACCACTGTTTTTTGTTGTATTCCTACTGTTTGTATACAGTTCCCACTACTATCTATAAGTTCTCACTGGTATCTATCGGTTCCCACTGTTTTCACTATTTTGTTAACCCAAACACCCCCTTATGATGATGCAGACCCAAACACACCCTTTCTGGTATTGCAGACCCAAACTCACCCCCTGCTGAGCTATTGTTTGTCACAGTTTTGGGCTTTGGCAGTTGTTGTCCCGTACGAACCAACCCGCACCCCTGTTTGGGGTTTATTTGGCGTCGGCTGATAAAAAATGCACCACCGAGACACTAGGTCTCGGCTGCACACCAAGAAGACCCCACCGAGACACCAGGTCTCCGTTTTCGTAGTCAACAACAAACCCGACACTCCTTCTTGTTTATTAATTCAGTGATCATAACATATACTCGTTTTTTATTCTGAAATGCTAACACGCGATAAGAAAAAGTTAAAGTGGAGGGTGATTTCCGTTTATTCATGTTTGAGAATTAACCACAATGATTCTCGAATTCAAGATCGTAACCAACTGGATCTCCCTTTTGTTTTCTCTTGTTTCCCGGCGGCACAACCCACACGGTAACCCTACCTTTCTTTTTTTTTCTTTTTTTTTCTTTTTGTCTGAATATAACAAAATGGTGAGCCCCGTGTTTTATTTTTCTTTCTCTAAAACTGGGCCTAAAGCCCATTTAATCTTTCCTTGTTTTGTTTTTTTGTACAAACAGCCCCTTTATAAACTTATATAGTTTTCCTTTTTTTCTTCTTTTTTTTAAAGTTTTTAATTATTTACATACTTTCGTGATGAACTTTCGCGTGTCTTTAGTCTTTCTAAACGTACTAAATTTGCGTAATTAACGTATATACATTTGTAATAATTATTTTCCTGAATAATTGCATATAGTTTTATATAATTAAAATTGTGTGTTTAATATTTAAAATATTTAAATACGGGTTTTACAATTCCTTCCCTCTAAAAAATAAATCGTCCCTGAATTAAGGATACAACTGTACTGGTTTTTACAATTCTCCCTCTCTAAAAATAAAAATTCGTCCTCGAATTTAAAGGTAATAAGCTGGTGGAGTTATAACAGCTGAAAGTACGTATATGCTGAAGGAGCATGAAGGCTGAAAAGGCATATAAGCTGAAGGATCATTCGTCCTTGATTTAGAACATAATGCTGCTGAAAGGGTATAACCATGACATGACTGAAGTGAACATGGAACGTGACATGGCTGAAGAGAACATGGAACGTAACCTGACTGAAAGAACTTATCTGGATTTATTGAAGGAAAGTGATGAGAGGTCCGGATGGACTCCTCTGTTTCGAGTGGCTTCCCGCTCGAGACGATTCCTTCAAGGGTCTAAACATAATAAAATCTTGGTCCTGATGACCCTGTCCTGATGATGCTGAATAGTTTCTGGTTCCATACTTAAGATGGGTTTTATGAATCTGATAGACTGAATAACTATAACATGTATGATACATGAAACGGTACGTGTAAATATTCTGAAAGATAACATTTATATCTCTGGGTAAGCTACTGAAAGTATAAATGGACGAACTACGTGAACAATTGTGAACGTACTACGTGAGCCATTGTGGACGTGGTTCACGATTATATGAGGAATGCTAGGCACGGAATATATTGTGCCCGATGATACATGAAACATACTGTAAACGTGATGCTAGGACATATCATGAACATATGCTGACTGAGGAAAGAATGCCAAACGATACGACCTGAGACGTGAAACGTCTGCTTGGGTATGGAAAGGTTATGTTAGACTTGAGTCTCGTTTCTCAAGCTTTCTGTAACCATATTCAGTAACAAGCTGTGAAACGTGTATCGTGATATGGAACAAGAACCTGAACGTGAACAATGTCATGAACGCGAGCGTTAAGTTAAATCATGAGATAGCACAATCTATGGACAGAAACAACATCATAATGTGAACGTAAGACACAAACGTGAAGGTGAACGTACACGTGAACATGAACATAAACGTGAACGTGAAGTTTTCTATCTGATATGATGGTTGATGGAATACCGTGAAATCTTACGATTTATTGCTGAATTTCCTGCAGGTCTGTTACTGCGTAGTCCTTTCAGATAAGAGTAAACATGTAGGCTAGTTTAAATAGTTGACAATGACTTAGATAGGATCAAACTTTTCTAGGTTCTATGGTAGCTGATAGCAACCTTCATAGAAACCTTGTCCCATTTCTGTTCAAAATTTCTAATGGTTGTAACCACTCACTGGCATGACGACGTTCTATCTTGAACCTGCGGTGTGTCAGGCATTTAGATATGAACATAGCTGCATCCATGTGTTATACTACTTCTTTCAAAATTCTATCTGAGATTTTGGTACATTCGGGTGGAATCTGGATGAATAGTCATGGAAGAAATTTAGTGAGAACTGTCAGTAATTTTTGCAGTAGTAGTCAAATAAGTTTTAGAAAATTTTGTACTCTAGTTACAGACGTCGGTCTTGACCATCTACTGATGGCCTTCACCTTCGCAGGATTGTCTGAAATTTCTTTCTGCTCAAATAGGGTGGTTCAGAAATGCTACCCTGTTCAACTGGAATTCACATCTAGGAAGCTGCTTATATAATTTTCTCTTATCAGAGATTATGTACAACTGTGAGAAGATGATTCTCTTGTACTTCTAGAATTTAGTAGGTCAGAATTTTATCAATGAATACACTAGCGATTTTGTTTGAGAAGTTATGAAAAAAATTTTATTCATAATTTTCATACTATAGCTGGAGCATTAGGGAGCTCAGAAGTATAAATAAAAAAAAAAATTTTTTTTTAGGGAAACTATAACGTGTGCAACAGCAATCTGGAAAACATCATGTTCTTTCTCTCACCACTGATGGTGACATGGTCGTGAATTGTTCTAGAAAATATTTAAGACATCGTAGCAGATCTGGTTATCTTCTATACGTGGAATGAACATCGATTAAGAAAGGTGATCTTGTAAAAATTTCGGTGGTCGATTCATGATCTCATGATATATACCTTTTTTATGGTAGATAGAAATCGGTGCACCTCCTGGTGGTGCGCTAGGGCGAATAAAGCCTCCTTCCGGTAACTCTCGTAGCAAATGCTGCAACTCTTTTAACTCAGTTGAAGCCATACAATAAAGAGTTCTGAAATAGGTTCTGTCCTTGAGACAGACTTGATGTTAAACTTTGTCTCGTGGTTAGGAAGGAATTTTTGGAAAACCTTCTGGAAACTCTGGAACAATCTGCTGATCAAGGGTTTGAGGGACTTCAGAAGTTTATTTAAAATTGGTAGCTATAAATCCTCGTGACTTTGGGCTGATAAGTTACGCGCTTGTAATGTAGAAACAATTTGTACTGATTTTTCTGGTAGAAAATATAATGAATATATTTGGAATTTAGTAAGACTGATATCGTCGTTGACTGAAAGAAAACATTAATAAATATTGGTGATTGTGGAGTCTTTTCTGGCTGGGACGTAGATAAATAGCTGATTTAGGAATAAGCTGACATAAGAATACGTGAAGTAAACGTGACAACTTTCACTGAATGTGTTCGTTTGTAACCTCACAAAATGAATACTGCGTGTTTAACCTGATTAATACTTCAGTGGTGGTAAATGGATCTTTCATGATCTGATTTTATACGTGGCATGACGAAACGGTCATATCCCCTTGGAGGGTACCCTGAATTTTTGAGAGCCTGATTTAGAAAACATACAGAGTTATGAGTTCTGACTCGTACTCTGAGAAGATATTCGTATGACGTGTACCATGACTGGTGTCGTGATATGTATCTTCCGAAATGATATCTGTGACATATGTCTTGAGTGATGACTTGACATGTGTTTTAGTAGATAAATCTGAACAAGGCTGAAAATTTTGGTAACTGCTAGGATTGGCGGACCGGTTAGAATGCTGACCTCTGTATTTCTGGTCACGTCCGTTCCGGAGTTCCGATGGTTACTGATTGATTAATTATAAGCACGGTGGTTGTCACTACTGCTTTTTCTATCAATTTATGACGGTCATTATCATGACCATGATTCATGTAACTATTTTGCTGAGTGGCCAGCTGGTTCCGGTTCCCACTCTTTTGAATAACGGTTAGCTGGGTGAAATGTGACATCTAGCTGAGGAGGTAAAAGTATGGAATGGAATGGTAGTGTCTGATGGTTGAAATTTATTCTTGTCAGACATTTCAAATTTATAGTTTTAGTCTTTGTTCTGCAGAGTCTTCATCGTATAAACGACATCAGCATCTTGAGAAATCTCCAAAGTATCAGCAGCATCAGCCTTTGTGAAGTCTTCAAAGTGTTAGCAGCATCAGCATCTGGCAAAATCTTCGACTCACGAGCAGCATCAGCACCTGGTAGGATATCGACAAGTGGAAATGCCTGAGATAATTGAGAATCGATTAGCAATATCCATGGATTAGGGTACCTCGGGTACACCTAGACTACTGTAAGAGAAGTACAAAATGAATACTGCACATGGAGCATATCTGGGACACTATACGTGGACTACACATGAAATACTGTACATGGAGTATAACTGAGACACTGTACATGGAGTATAACTGAGACACTGTACATGGGGTACATATGGAATACTATACATGGCACTAGTGGAAATTTTATGGGATGGTCGATACTGGTGTCGCTTGTCGGACATGATCAAGCAAATAATTTAATTTAAACGATAGTAAACTGATCTAAAATAAGTAACATGATAGGCTGACAATTCTTGCGTTGACTTACTGCTGGTTGTATCGAGGTTGAAGAGTATGATATAATCGAAGTCCCAACAGTGGTCAGCGTGAAGCATGATCAATAAAGGCCAATCATGATTTATCATGAAAACGGTTTTACTGAAATTCTTTTTGTGTCTTAGCATGGAGACATTTATCATTCTGCTGAACATAAAACCCTCGCACGGAGACATGAAACTGAAACAGCGTGGAAGCAACATCAACTTGAGATTGTGCGAACTGGATTGTTATAAAGACTATAAGAGTATGATCAACTGAGGTTTAACATCAACTGATGTGGATGGCTATGGTTCAATCCATAGAATTCAAGGAACAAAACATATGACTAAGTATGGGCGATTCTGGTTTGATCCATGCTTGTCAAAATTTTCTGAACTGTCATGTATAGAAATTTATAATCTGGGACTAAATATGGTTGGATGTAGTCCAGTTCATACTTCTCAAAACTTTATACAATGTCTTGATATGAGCAAAGGTGAACATCTATTGTTCAGTTCACAAAACAATATTCGACTGAAAGCATGAAAATTTGACCTGAATAATGGTGAACGTTTATGGCTGGTTCACTAAGTAATATTTGACTGAAATCATGAATCTGACATGAGTAAGGGTAAACGCCTATGGGTCCGTTTACCAATACAAAATCTGAACGGGCAAGGGAACGCCTATGGGTCAGTTCACCAAACAAAATTCATAGAAAAGCACATGCGACTAAATATGGCCAGTCTTGTACCAAACTTTTACTTAGTAAAAAACATTAAGAAAACTGACTGATAATTAAAGAAAAATGACTAATAAATGCACGAGGAATATGAAAGATAACAACGCCAAAATCTGGGAAGTTCCTGGTGACTACCCACTAGTCACAGGTCAAGTTTTAGAGCCTACAGGTCGAACCAGGCTCTGATACCATAATTGTAACACCCTACTTGGATAAGTATACCGTTACGTGTATTTATGACGTGTCATCAAAGCATAAGGTAAATGTCCTACAACATTAACTGACCATAAAGGAGCTACCGGAATCAAACATCGGTAATTAAAACATAAGCTCAAAACATGAAAAGTAAATACTAAAGGAAAAGGACTAAACAATGTCCAAATAGTAGAATAATGTAAGAAGTGCATAAAGTAAGAAGTCTGTAAAGTTTCCATCCAAATGCACATGCTCTCAGAATCCTAAGAACGTCCTGGTGTACCTGCCGTTAGAACATGAAAGGAACTACGACTGAGCATAAAGCTCAGTGAACGGATGTAAAGCATGATAAGAAATTACTGAAATGAGCAGATGATAAACAACTGAAACTGTAAGACTGATAAGTAAAGTTGCAGCAAAAATCTGTGTATAACCTGTAAAGTCTGATTTATAAAATAATAAAGCTGAACTGTTATCTACTATTAAATCTGAAAACATGCATTTACTGTATTTTAATTGCCAAGAGCTTATATAGGTCATGAGTTGTAACAACTGTTGCATGAATACATAGAGGGGTGGCCTCGTCATGCTGTAGAGGGGTGACCTCTAAATAACTGTAGAAGGTTGACCTCTAAATACTATGCTGGGTGGAGGGATTAGCTCCAATGTGAAGGATGTAGAGCACACACCACATTCACCCTGATAACTGTAAACTGATAAGCCTAGGATACATCCATACGCCCCACTAAAAATACTGATAAAATGGCCAAACTGAGCTGAATGGGACGATGCAGGATATCACTCTCCTGCATGTGAGTCACGACACCGGTGCCTCTAGTGCCATGGTTACGGTACCTCCGTAACTAGTACATAAACTGTTCATGCTTGTATATAATTCTCAGGCAATTTATTTAGTTATTAACATGATTATTGATAAGCTTAAACATATACTAGGGAAAACATTTGGCCGCAGATGAGGAATCCTAATCATGCATAGGAAAGGAAGTCCTTACTGAAAGGACGGAAAATCCGTACCTCGTGTCCAGTAACAAAGTAAGAACGAAAGTTGAAAGACCTACTCCGACTTCACGAACACTACATAAATAACGGACGCGAAAATAAGTTGACTGATGTTATAAATTTTACTGCTCTTAAATGTATTCGTTGGTTTTAATTTATTCTTGAATACTGTCCGTATGTATAAACTGATAAACTGAGCCTTCTAATATTTATTTTAAACATATTTCCGTTCTACTAATAATTACGGTATAACACGTATTCTGATGTTATACTAAATCTATATTTGGTAACCTACTAAAAATAGAAAGTTTCCTAATTTAGAAAGTTTCCAAAAGTATCTTCGAAATTAAATCACTAATACCCATATATTTTTAATTGGATAAAATGATAAGGTTAAAATCAATTTAATTTTTATTAATTAAATTAATAAAGCTGGACAATATAATTTATTTATAAAACTTAGTTACAAAATGATTTACCGATTTAAATAAATCCCATGGTTCCCACTGTTTTCATTTTATTCCCACTGTTAGTTATATAGTACCCACTGCTTTCTTTATATTCCCACTGTTTTTTGTTGTATTCCCACTGTTTGTATACAGTTCCCACTGCTATCTATAAGTTCCCACTGCTATCTATAAGTTCCCACTGCTATCTATCGGTTCCCACTGTTTTCACTGTTTTGTTAACCCAAACACCCCCTTATGGTGATGCAGACCCAAACGTACCTTTTCTGGTACTGCAGACCCAAACGCACCCCCTGCTGAGCTATTGTTTGTCACTGTTTTGGGCTTTGGCAATTGTTGTCCCGCACGAACCAACCCGCACCCTTGTTTGGGGTTTATTTGGCGTCGGCTGATCACAAAAATGCACCACCGAGACACTAGGTCTCAGCTGCACACCAAGAAGACCCCACCGAGACACCAGGTCTCGATTTTCGTAGTCAACAACAAACCCGACACTCCTTCTTGTTTATTAATTCAGTGATCCTAACATATACTCGTTTTTTTATTCTGAAATGCTAACTCGCGATTTAAAGAAAAAGTTAAAGTGGAGGGTGATTACCGTTTATTCATGTTTGAGAATTAACCACAATGATTCTCGAATTCAAGATCGTAACCAATTGGATCTCCCTTTTGTTTTCTCTTGTTTCCCGGCGACACAACCCACACAGCAACCCTACCTTTCTTTTTTTTCTTTTCGTCTGAATATAACAAAAGGGTGAGCCCCGTGTTTTATTTTCCTTTCTATAAAACTGGGCCTAAAGCCCATTTAATCTTTCCTTGTTTTTTTTGTACAAACAGCCCCTTTATAAACTTATATAGTTTTCCTTTTTTTCTTCTTTTTTATAGTTTTAAATTATTTACATACTTTCGTGATGAATTTTTCTCGTGTCTTTAGTCTTTCTGAACGTACTAAATTTGCGTACTTAACGTATATACATTTCTAATAATTATTTTCCTGAATAATTGCATATAGTTATATATAATTAAAACTGTTTATTTAATATTTCAAATATTTAAATATGGGTTTTACAATTCTTTCCCTCTAAAAAAAATAATTCGTCCCCGAATTAAGGATACAACTGTACTGGGTTTTACAAGGAGCAGAGTCTACTAATCACGGTTCCTCAAATGGCTATGCGGTTCTTTATTGATACGGAAACAAAGGCGCAATAATTATTACTTAATTTATCCTTTAGTATAAGGAACCACACTTAGAGAGCCGTTGGCTTTTGTCTCCTATAAATAGTGGATCAAATCTGCATTTTCCATGAACCTTTTTGGACATTCTTTATGCCTTCTTTCTCTTTTCTAAATCTTAATCATTAGTAAATGATCACTTAATGTGTTAAGTATGTTTACTTATGATTATCCTCTTGATCCCCTTCTTTACTTGTCCAAAGAGAAGATCACTCACACACTTGTGATGTGATTAAAGATGAAGTCTTGACGAAGATCAACCTACCTTAGATCTAGTCTTGTTCATCATTTTTATTTGAGTCTTGTGTAGATCCAATGTATTTATGTATACTTGGATTAGTTGTGTTAATCCCATGTATTTGTGAATACTTGGATTAGTCTTGTGTAAATCCATTGTATATGTGTATACTTGGATTTGTTTTTGTAGACCTAAGTTACATATGTATATTTAGATATGTTTTATTGAGTTGTAAGTGTTGTGTGTTAGTTCTCATTAAACTATAAAGTGATTTTTGTATGTGTCTTGTGAGTTCTCACTTAGCTTCAAAGTGAAGAGTTGTGAAGATTGGTTCTAGCTTTAAATTAGAACTTTACATCTAGCCTTGTGTCAGAAAAGAAGATGGGCGACGAAGACTGGTTCTAGATTTCGATTAGAACTCGACATCTAGCCTTGTGTCAGAAAATGGTGAAGCAGGCGACGTGTGTAGATTGGTCCTAGCTAAGATTAGGTCTCGCCATTTAGCTTAGT
The DNA here is from genome assembly GCA_025667525.1 of Glebionis coronaria. Classification (NCBI taxonomy): domain Eukaryota; kingdom Viridiplantae; phylum Streptophyta; class Magnoliopsida; order Asterales; family Asteraceae; genus Glebionis; species Glebionis coronaria. The sequence goes on from CM046876.1 coordinate 454,423,098, forward strand.
GTCAAAAAATAATGTAAGCAACGTTGTAAGGTTTTCTCCGCCAAGAAGGGAGCTTGTGGATATAGTGGAAATCTCTAGTAAGCTGTACTCGAGGAGTGGAGTAGGAACGAAGATAGAGCTTCGTTGCCGAACCACTATAAATCTTGGTGTCTCCCTATTAGGTTGCTTCTTTCCTTACTTACAATATTACATTGCATACATCTACTACTTGTCATTGTTAATGCATTCGAATTGAACCTAATCATTATGAAACTAGCTTTCAAGTAAAAGGTAGTTTTGGGACAAACCTAACTGAAAAGTCTAACACCCCCAATTTACATTGCGCAACGGAAATAGACAATTGGGTGCTAGACACAAGCATCATCACACAAGGTATATTGAACGACTCAAAAGTGAGACGCTTACCCATAAAACATAAACAAGATTTTCATAATAGGTCTAAAACATAATTTCATCCCAAAATTGTACTAAAACGACACCAGAATAAAGCGTTTAGTCCCCATGGATCTCGACCAACAACCAACAAGTTTAGTATAGTACACAGACATATAACAAATTGTTCAACAGTTAAAAGGATAGAAATAGTTTTTAGACCAACATTCTTCCAAAAGACAAGCCACAAACTCCACAACAAAGCTCCATTCTCCATCACTTCCTATTACCTGAAACACATGCTAAAACGAGTCAACAATAATGTTGAGCGAGTCTATAGGTTTATCAAATCACATTTGAACACAAGAAGAAAATCAATCATAATCATTTATAGAATTGTCCTACACACAATCTATATTCAAGGCAATAATAAACATTGTATTTAAGCTCATGACACCGACCCCTTAACCAATTAGTCACCCACGCCAAATGCCGGCATGACTAGAATAAAACCATTGCCCCTCTAGGGTATCAGTTGCTAGAATACCACATTCTTATTCCCGTAAATTATCCTTCCTAGAGGTTACTCAACGTAATTCCCTGGTCTCAGATAGGGTGGTCAACCCAATAGTACTATCATTAGAATAAGCGGCTATTCCCGACTCACAACATCAAGTCAGAAGATAGTTAACGGCTCATGAATTTAGGGTCTTTAGCAACAAGGTACTCAATACAATGTAAACAACTTAGGCAACATTCGGGTCCAACAATTACTCATGACTTGTGTTCATTTATTTTCAAATAGCATGTATCCCCCTCGCGGGTAATAAAACATTTAGTAGCTAGCATAAAAAGCCAGGCTACAGACTCACCTTAGTATAAGAGATCTAGCGAGATGATCGTCGATGATAATGGATGCCTTTCAAACACGAGAACCGCCACCTATCAAATAAGACGCGTTCATTAATAATGACTCGAGAAATAAATCATATATAACAACATCAAACTCAAACTCATAAAATCACGATAAACTCGAGAGAAAACGATATAAATTACTCTATTACACCCTACTATATATTTACTTTACCATTTTACACTTTTGACAAAGTCCGCCGGCACATACTATATATACTAGCTTATTTACCCCTTTTAAACTTGTCAAACGTTTATGAAACGACTCGATAAACTAACTTACTATATATAGAAAGTCCTCCTACAAGTTTATCAAATGAAATTACTTTTAAAGTCCTTTACCCGACTCATTTTCAAACTACAAAATCCAGACAGCTTTACGTTAATTTTTCATACAACCGTTTTAACTTCTTTAAACGACTCCGTTTACAAAACCGACACTCGGGTTTTAAAATAAACTCACCCTCTAAGGTTCACAATTCGTTATCAGTAGGTTACACATTTCAAAACTTCAATTTATAGTCCCCGAGATTCGATCCAAATATCGACAACAAGTATATGTAGTGCCGATACTCGTCTCCCGGTACACGAATAATCAAAACATCATAACTTCGCGCTCGTTTGGAGCTAGAAGCTCTACTTTATATCAAATCGTAGCTAATCAAATTATCTACAACCCTAGGCTATAAGTTAAGCCAATATCAAAAACATAAAAATCCCGAAATTACCGTTTACTTACTGTTATAAAATGACTATCAAAATCTTGTACAAAATCATATTTTTGACCAAAACCAACCATGAATATGTTCATCCCAATACCCTAACACTAACATATATCAATCATAACACTAGAATAATCATAAAAATCAAAACCTTCAAATCAAAATCAAGTTTTTAACAAGATTTTTAGTAAGATGATGCGTTATTTTTGTACACTTTTGTTTTAGGAAAAACAAAGCGACAAAAGCGGGTAAGTATTAAGTATCACATTTTGTGAAAAACGCGAATACTCGTCATTGAGTTCGTTCTCGAGGAGGTATGGTGTTTAACCAAATGATATAGACGTATTTAATCGAGTGATTACGTTTTTGGAAAGAAAGAAAGAAAAGATAATGGAGACGATTTACGCTAAAAACGGTCGGAAACGCGTATACGTACGAACGTAAAAACACGACCTAACGAAAAATTTCACCTAAAAAAGTTTTGAAAATTACTAAAATGTTAAAAAAAACCTAACTAAGAAAAATATGGAAACCAAAAAAGTTGAAAACTTTTAAATTAATTTATATTTATTTTTGAAGTTAATTAAAAAATCTAAAAATAAAACTAGCTAAGAAAAAGACAAAATTCAAACTTTTTTATTTGTAAACCTAAATTTATTATTTAAAAACTAAAAAATATTTTTTTGAAAATAAAAACTTAATTTAACTTTTTTTTTTACTTTTCTCAAATTTAAAACTAAAATAATCCTAGAAAAGGAAATAATTAAAAGAAAATTATGAAATTTAAACTATATAAAAGCAAATTTATTTTTCCTACATCCTAAATGACAAAAGTAAATTTTGAAAAAAAGAATTATATTTTTTTGACTTTTATATTTTTTATTATGAATTAAATACGTCTTAAACTAATTAAATGCTTTAAAAATAACAAACGATTTTTATAAAATCTAAAAAATTTACAGAAAGTCTAAAATACTATTCTAATAATAGGAAAAATAAAATCCTCGAAATTAAGCTGCTTATAAGCTGAGAATTAAGCTTAAATAGCTAATAAGCTAACTTGTAAAACAAAGGATAAAAGGAATGGGTTGCAAAGGTTAAACAAGAAAGTGCATTAGCTCAGTTGGTTGTGTTGCTGTATACTGCGTCTATTAAAGTGGGGAGGTCAGGGGTTCTAATCCTGTTAATGCCTTTTCATATTATTTCTTTAGTAAAAAGAAACAGAAAAACGTATAAAAGAAAAAGAGAAAGAAGAGTTTACAAAACAAGCAAGTAGAGCAGATGGTATGAGGAGGTGGTGTTACGTCTGCTTGTGGAGTGCAGGTCTGAGGTTTTATTCCCACCAGCAACCTTTCTGTCTTTGTTTTTTTTGTATTTTGCTTATCGGTTTTCTTGGAATTCAGCACAACTTAAGAGCAGTTTGCTTTTGAGTGGTTAACAACGAATACAAACACAATCACAGCAGTCCAAATTCACACAGAAAATACAGAAAATACAGAAAATACTAGCAAATAAGTAAATATGAACAGTGGCAAATGCTAAAGTAAACAAGCAGCATATAACCCTTTTTATCTTTTGGTTTCCTTTTTTTTATTGCTGTTGGTTCAAGGGAGCATAAAAACACAAATGGGTTCACAATCACTTCACACAAATCACGCCACTTTTTGGTGCTTGTGCGTACAGTGAACACAAAACCTTAGCAGGCCACTTTTTTTTCTATCTTTCTTTTTGGTTTTGCTGCGTCTGAACTTACTTGTTTTGGCTTCACAGTAACTTAACACATACACAAAACATTAAACACAATCCAAAAATCATACCTCAATTCACACATATAAACAACAGGAACTCCAATGTTCCCTTTTTGAGTTCTCTTTTTTTCAATTGGTGAGTTGCTGTTAGCTTGGTAAGGTACACAGGTGAGAACACAAACACAAAACACCCCAAAACCCACAGGTCACGCCACTGATATCATCACTTATGTGCACAGTTATGAACAAGAAAAAAAAAGCAGGCCTTCCTTTTTCTTTTACTTGTTTTTGTATGGATGATGGGTGATGTTAAGTTTTTACTACCGTTTAGGAAAAGAGAGCAAATAGGACAAGTATTAAGTGTCGGTTTAGGAAAACCGAGCACTAATGACCAAATAAGTTCAAGTTCGTTTCCCAAGGAGGCTAGTGTGTTATGTGTGTAATGAATTGGATTAATTTGTGATTATATTGTTGAGAAAGAAAAATAGAAATGAGATTAGAAGAGAATGACGGTTACGAAGACGGATTAAGCTAAGACGAGAAAGGTATACACGTAAAACCGTAAAAAGCACTAAAATTAAAATTTTGCCCTAAACATTCAAAAAAATTACCAAAAATCCACAATAATATTCTAAGAGTTTACAAAAAATCCAAACTTGCCAAAACCTTTTAATTAATTAGATAATGATTTTTTAATGCTAATTAAAGCCCTAAAAATCAAAATTAATTATTAAAAAGTCCCAAACAAGATTTTAAAGTTTGTAAACCTCAAAAATACTCTAATTAAACTAAAAAGTATTTTTTAAAATTTTAAAACCACTAAAAACTATTTTTAAACAATTAAAAACTACTAAAATCAATTAAAACTCAAATTATTTCTAGAAAATAATTAAAAGACTCTAAAAATATTTGGAAAGTTGCAAAAATCCTAATTAAGTGTTTAAAACCTAGGAAAAATATAAAACTTAGAAAATCAGACTTTTAATTTTTAACAATAAAATAATATTAAAATATTATTAAAAATCCATAAATCATAAAAAATTCTAAAAACTTGCAAACTAGCTTAATTTAACCTAAATAACTCAGAAATGAAAGTGAAATTACCTAAATACCCTTAATGGGCCTAGAAAATGGGTTAATCCCAAAACAGTGCCTTATTGGGCCAAATTTGGGGCCCAATATAAAAAAGTGTTCAAAATAAGCCCTAAATGCACTGGTTGACTCAAAATTTGATTTTAAACAACTTTTTCCAAAGGCCCAAAAGCTGAAAGTGTGAAATAAGCTAGCTTATACCAAACAGCTTATTCTTAATGGGCTTTTTGGCCCATTAAGCTATAAGCCAATGCCATAAGCTAAATTTGACACACAAGCCTCTTTTGACCTAAATAAGACTTCTGAAAAAAGAAATTTGAAATAAGCCCAAGGAATAAGCCTGAAAATGCAATAAGCAATCTACAGAAAACGACAAAATAGTCGTTTTTGAGTTCTAGGCCACCCCAAGTGCTGATTCAAGTTTCTATAGCTTCTAAATGACTTAATTAAGCAAAATCAACAAAGAGTTTTCAAATAAGCTGACTCAATAAGCTGGAAAAAGCAAATAAGCACTTATGTAAAAGTCAAATAAGTTGGTTTTCTAGCAAAAAGTCAAAGTCAAAGTCTGATAAGCTCCAGTCTACTTAAATGGGTCAAATAATGAAGACCTATCACAAAAAATAAGTTGTTGCAAGTCTGGATAAGCTAGAATAGCTTATTGATAAGCTGAGTTCAAAATTACACTAGCAGGGGCTAGTTTTGGGTGGTGAGCAGTAGAAACTTTTTCCACTGCTTGACTTGTTTGACCTTTTGTCTTTAGTGACTTTTTTGGAGATTCAGATTACACAAAGGCACCCAAATGATCTTTGGATCAAAAGGAGTCAAGAACAATCAAAATAACACAATCACAAACACCCAATTGATATAGTTTAATCAATAAATCACCAGATGTTGCACAGACATGAACAAATAAGCAGTTAAGCACTTATGAGTAGTTTTAGCACAAATCAGCCAGCCAAATTCAACCAAATGCATACACAAGCTATTATAAACTCCAATAAGCAAGTCTAAACAGGTTTCATGCAATGATTCAAAGAATGAAGCAAGATTCAAGCCAATGAATGTTATTGATGAACACTAACACATGCAGTTTTACAGTTTGCTGATGTATTTGACACTTAAGCCAGATTCAACACCTCAAATCTTTCAAACAGGTTACAATGACTTTGTTTAAACCACTTTTAGCCCTAAGCATGCATACACACTAAGTATTCCCAAAATCCTAGGTCAAAACAGGCAATAACAAAGACTCTATAGCAGATTGTTTGATTCAAGGCTTCAAACCCAAAAACTTGCAGCAAAACACTCTCAACAAGGCATATATCAAATACTGAACACAAACACAAACTTTCTACAACACAATACCAAGATGTGATCTCAAACAGGTAGACCCAAACACCCCTTTATCTTTTCAAAATCAAATACATCAAAGGAAAAGTGAGATTTAAGACCACCCAAGCATCAATTAACACAATAACAAGTAAGATTAACAGATTCAAGCAGATATAAGCCACAAAATTCACAAGAACACAAGCCACATACAAATATCACCAAAAATCAAGATCTTAAGCAGATTTTAGGATTGAGTATGCAAACCTCATGGATATACATGCACACCCACAAATTTATGAGCTTATGTACTAGCAAGAACAAGTACAAGCTTCCAATAACACCCCTGCTAAGAATCAACAAGGTTAGAAGCACAAGTATAAAATCAGAAACTTGAAAAATCTTGATTAATGCAACCTTGTTACCCCACACTTGATTATCACCAAGTTATAAGCCTCACCACACCTTAATCAACACAATTAGGATGCTATGATCAGCCCTATAACCCAAGAATTCCAAGGTTGAAACAAGAACTTAGCAAAGTATCAAGAAAATGAAGAAAATGTGCAAACTTTTGCACACTCCTCTTTTGAAAACAGGTTTTTAACTTCAAAAATCAGTAAACTAAGAACATAAACAAGCAATAATAAGATGGCACTTGGTCTTTCTTCAAAACACTTAACTCAAATTTCATAAACTGAAAAGGGATTTACAAGTGTTTGAACAAGGAAAAACCAAAAGCAAACGTAAATGAAGGACCCTATACCCTTTATATGGAGAGTGTACATGGTCTGCTTTAGCTAAAAACTTAAAACCCTAACTTGTGGAAGTCCCAAAATGCCCCTTGTCTTGTTTTGAGTTGTGAAGAACATGTGACATTTTCTTGGCAGTTTGTGGAGCTGGCAATGTGGAAAGTTGATCAAAGGGCTCCAAATGAGCTTAACTTCAAAGTTATGTTGTGTGACGTTGGATGAGGGCCACTGTTTTGGCTTCTTCTTCAAAGGTTGAAAAGCAGGGGAAAACATTTGACCTTGTGCTGATGTGGCAAGTCTTTTGAAAGTGGGGTTAAGGTTATTAGTCCCTTAATCTTAAATCTGGAAGAGATTAAGGGCTAATTTCAAGTGTTAATAAAATACCCAATTTTCATAAGAACACCAAGAACACCTCATTTGATCTGTTTTCATGTTTAAACATGTTGTTAGGCGCCATAATCTTTATTTAAATAAAGATTAGTTAATACGGGTGTAAGTGAGATGTGATGTGGCACCAGGGAGAGAGTTGATTGGTGGAGAGAGTGAGTGGGGCACGTGTCCCCCCACCACTGGTCTAGGTATTAATCCTTGTCTACCATGATTCACCCCCAATCTTTCATAAACTTGTCACTTTGTAAATAATCACTCAAAACTGGATTTCCTTTGTATTTAAACTTTCAGTTTTCACACTTTTGCCCCAAATACTTTTCTAAAGTATTTTTAGGGGTATTTCTTGCCATTTTTGAATTCTTCAAGGGCTAATTTGGCATTTTGATGATGGATAATGGTCTTGACTTGTATGTTGAGCATTTTGGAGGACTGAAATTGTCAAGTCTTGTTTGATGAGGGACCATTCTTGCCAAATGTTGAAAGTTAAGGGTCCTTTTTGTAATTTTGGGATTTTCAAAGGACCAAACTTATAATTTCTTGTACTTTGAAGGACTTCATGATGTGTTTGACTTTGTGGAGGACAATGGTTGACAATTTAGCTTTGTTGAGGGGCTAAACTTGCCAAATCTTCAAAGTGGAGGGCCCTTTTTGTAATTTTGACAAACTTTAGGGACCAATCTTGTAATTATGAAGATACAAGGGTATAAAGTGTCAATTCTTCCATATTGGAGGACCCTTCTTCATAATTCTTCAAATCTTCAAGGGTTGATCTTGGGAAAGTCTTCATTAGGGCTTGGTTCATTGTGCGGCTTCGTTTCTTGTGTTCGATTTTGAATGATTCTTGTGATCTTTTGTCATTTTCTCAATATCCGTACCTAAAATACACAAGTAACAAACACAAGCATATATATGGGTATTTTGATGATATTTAATGCATTTTAAGCCCTATTTGGACGATGAGACTATGTATAAAAGCAGTCTCATCACTCTCCCATACTAAACCATTGCCGTGCCCTCACGCAATGCTAGAATTAAGTATCGTAGCATCTCCAAAATTCATTTTTATTCACTTTATTGAATGATAAACTAGCTACACTACTACTATTGCTACTACTACTTGCGTTTTAGACATAATGTATGATTTTCATCGCAAAATGGGACGTTTAGGTTCATAGAATAAGAACACGTGAATGCTTCTTTAGAAATAATTTCATCGTCCTCGATTTTCACCCCAATTCCATGCCAAGCGTGCAACGAGATCATTGCCATTATAAGTTGTTAATGCTAACACTACTCATATGCCCTAATCACGTACTTATTCTCCCATTATTCCTAAGTTGTATCTCTTATATTTTATGTTGTCTTGAATGTTTCGCGAGGATACATTGTTTGACTTATGCGATAATAGAGATTTGGGTCTAAAAATAGAGTCCTAACGGTGTAACCAAGACCATCAAATCAATAACCCCTCCCAATAGACAACGATGTCAAAAAATTAAGTTGACAAGAAGAATCGATAAACACGGTTTTATAACGGTTTTGAACATGAGAGTTATTACCAAAACTTTTATACGCCCCCTAACGGAATGGCCTTATTATCTTTGGTTTACCTCCATCTTTTATTCAACTTCGCCATGAAGCTTTTATTATGACTTCGGTCTTGCCCTGCCTTTTATTATCCACCTCATCGGTAGTTTTATTAGCCAAAGACGTATATCCTCAAGCTAAGGCGAATTTTGGATCTTTAAAGCTTCGAAGATTAAGGCTTGATTCACTTTCAATTTTGCATAGATTTTTCGGCCTTGTGGGGCTTCAAATTGTTTGCTTGATTTAGGTGAGCACTTGAAATCTTATTATTGGGTGAAGCTTTTGATTATTCGGGTGCCAATACTTCAAAACCGTGACGCTGGTGATACCTTAATGTCTTCCCAATTTAATTACACGGAAGCTACTAGAAAAGACTAGAAACCCAACAATCCTAACTAAACCGCTAAGTCAATATTTATTAAGCAAAAAAAAAAAATATTTACACGCGAAGGGAGAATAAGCGAACAACGAGAACACATGCGGTTTTGAAAGAATACGGGTACTCTACGTTTAGCATAGTAACTTATAATTAACCCTATCATTTCTCGTCCTCATTTAAGAGACTTAGCCTAATGTGTAGTTAAGGAATCAAAGCTAAGTGCTCAACACGCACGGTCGAGTCAAAAATTACTCTTATTCTCGCCATCGGAAAACCTACATTCGTGTCTTCAAACACTTATAAAACATGAGAAAATTTTTAAAATTTGGCCATTTTTAGCCTTATTTTGCAACAAAAACGATAAACAAAAAGATAAACTTTGGCAAGCGTGAAGGTTTGGCAAGGCAAGTATCTATTCACCCCCCATACTAAAGTTAAACATTGTCCTCAATGTTTCGAGTCTAGGGGTGCAAACACCCCCATACTAGAGACGTAGTCGAATGCCTAATCTAGCATGGAAAGGGTGTAGCCAATAATTTAATAGCCGTTTATGAAGTGTGCTAATAACCTATGGTTAGAACATTAAAAGGATATATCATGGATATTGAGAAAGTCTTCAAAGCAAACGATCGAGTGCTCCCATAAAACGAACACGAGAGGCTCCAATCGTGAAGATCATGATCATCTAAAGTCCACAATTCACAAACAACCACGAAACAAAGGTTGGAAGGGCACAAATCCCCACACGTTAACTACATTAGAAAGCGATAATATGTACATAGGATAAGCATGGGACTCCCCCACGAGGCTCCTCGTTTTTGATTACCGAGTCATGAGCTCGACTCGATCCCCTCAATACTAATTATCATTGGGGAAGGTGACTTGGTCGAGGTAGTTCAAGGATGGAACTTCCCCGCCAAAGTAGTGCTTCAATCTATGTCCATTCACCTTGAAGTTAGGACCATCATCTTGAGCTAGCTCGATGGTCCCATACGGAAACACTTGAGTCACGGTGAATGGACCAGACCAACGGGATTTCAACTTACCGGAAAAGATTTTCAAGCGAGAATTAAAAAGCAAAACTTGATCCCAATGTTAAAAACCCGGTTTTTAATTTAGAATCATGCAACTTTTTAGTTTTTTCTTTATAAATCAATGAATTTTCATAAGCAATGTCCCTCAATTCATCCAATTCATTCAATTGCATTTTCCGGTGTTTTCCCGCTGTCTCCATATCATCATTACAATGCTTTAGGGCCCAATAAGCCTTGTGTTCTAACTCGATAGGCAAATGAAAATTCTTTCCATACACAAGCTTATAGGGAGTGCACCCAATAGGCGTCTTATGAGCGGTCCTAAAGGCCCATATAGCATCGTCCAACTTATCCGACCATAATTGTCGGTTTTCCCCAACGGATCTCTCCAAGATCCTCTACAACGCTCGGTTTGAAACCTCGACTTGCCCACTTGTTTGTGGGTGATACGTAGAAAGCCGATGTGTAACCCCATATTTCCTTAGGACCCTTTCGAATTGGTCGTTACAAAATGGGTTCCACGATCGCTTATGATCGCACGAGGGGTTCCAAACCGAGAAAACAAGCTTTTCAAAAACTTGACTACCACATGAGCATCATTGGTGGGCAAAGCCTTAGCTTCCACCCACTTAGATAGGTAGTCAACCGCAACGAGAATGTACTTGTTACCACGAGATGATGGGAATGGCCCCATAAAGTCTATACCCCAAACGTCAAAGATCTCACACACTTGGATGATATTTTGTGGCATTTAATCTTTTTGTGAGGCTTTTCCTTGTCGTTGGCATGAATCACATGACTTCACAAGATCTTGTGCATCTCGGTAAATAGTAGGCCAAAAGAAGCCGACATCAAACACCTTTTTAGCCGTGAGATTAGCACCGTGGTGACCACCCGTGGGTCCCTCATGGCAAGCTCTAAGGATGTTAGAAGCTTCGGTGCCAAATACACAACGTCAGATGATTTGATCCGCACAAGTTCGAAACAAGTAAGGGTCGTTCCAAAAGTAGAACTTGACGTCACGAAAGAATTTTCGTTTTTCTTGAGTCGTCATACCCTTAATGATGAAGTTACCCGCATGGTAATTTGCAAAATCCGCAAACCATGGGGTGGAAGAATCAAGCTTAGAATTCACTACACCAAGTGTCTCGAGCGGAAATGTTTCGGTGATTTCCTTGGGCTCGTAAACACTTTGGTGAGGATCTTCCAAACGAGAAAGATGATCGGCCGCTAGATTCTCGGCTCCTTTTTTGTCAACGATGGTGTGATCAAATTCTTGAAGGAGGAGAATCCAACGAAGTAATCTAGGCTTAGCATCTTGCTTTGCCATGAGATACTTGATAGCCGAATGATCCGTATACACTATCCATTTTGCTAAGACGAGATAAGGTCGGAACTTCTCAAATGCATACACCACGGCAAGGAACTCCTTTTCCGTTGTAGTGTATTTTAGTTGAGCCTCGGTCATCGTTTTGCTAGCATAGTGAATAGGCAAGAAGTGTTTTTCATGACGTTGCCCCAATACGGCCCCAATAGCGTAATCACTAGCATCACACATGAGCTCAAAGGGGAGGTTCCAATTGGGAGCAACAAGAATGGGAGCTTCGGTAAGTTTCCTCTTAAGGATTTCAAAGGCTCGTACACAATCTTCATCAAAGACAAAACGTGCCTCTTTTTCAAGAAGATGTGTAATGGGTCGAGAAATCTTCAAAAAATCCTTGATGAATCGACGATAAAAGCCCGCGTGGCCTAGGAAACTCCTAACTCCCTTAACGGTTTTGGGATGAGGTAATTTGGCGATGACGTCTACCTTAGCTTGATCTACCTCAATCCCCGCTTTCGAGACCTTGTGCCCTAAGATGATTCCACTCTTAACCATAAAATGACACTTTTCCCAATTGAGCACAAGGTTGGTTTCCTCACAACGTTTCAACATTCTCTCAAGGTTCGACAAACACGAAGTGAACGAATTACCAAACACGGAAAAGTCATCCATGAAGACTTCCATCATCTTCTCGATCATATCATGAAAAATAGCCATCATGCACCTTTGAAAGGTTCCCGGTTCATTGCAAAGTCCGAATGGCATTCTACGATAGGCAAACGTTTCATATGGACACGTAAACGTAGTTTTTTCTTGATCACGAGGATCGATGGGAATTTGGAAGTAACCGGAAAAACCATTTAAAAAGCAATAGAAATCGTTTCCCGCAAGACGCTCCAACATTTGGTCCATGAAGGGCAAGGGAAAATGGTCTTTTCGAGTGGCTTCATTCAACTTACGATAGTCAATGCACACTCTCCATCCGGTCACGAGTCTAGTGGGAATCAACTCGTTGGCATCGTTTGGCACAACGTTCATCCCTCCCTTTTTAGGGACACAATGAATAGGACTCACCCAAGGGCTATCGGAAATAGGGTAAATCATTCCCGCGTCAAGGAGTTTAAGGACCTCCTCTTTGATGACGTTGTGAATTTTGGGGTTCACCCTGCTTTGACTTTAGATTGCGGGCTTGTAATCCTCCTCCATTAATATTTTGTGGGTACAAAATTTGGGATCGATTCCCTTAATGTCGGATAACTTCCACGCAATTGCCCCTTTGTGATCCTTTAGAACATCGACAAGTGCGGTTTTTTCATCATTTGAAAGTTCCTTCGCAACAATAACCGGCAACTTGTCGTCCTCTTCCAAATAGACATATTCGAGATGAGGAGGTAAATCTTTCAACTCGAGGATAGGTGGTTCCTCAAGTGAAGATTTGGGCTCGATACTCATAACCTCCTTGGGTGGAGGAAATGGGAAATCGTTAAGAAAATCCTTGATAATCGAGAAGTCCTCATCGTTGTCGAGGTCTTCGTTTCAAGTACGTGGAACATCGAATTCTTCCAACGTAAAACCACCACCTTCAAATGGAGTGAAGGTTGGTGTCGAATTATCAAGAATTGGATCTAGCATAGTGGGATTGCCACTAGTTTCTTCATCACCAAAACCTAGAACTTCTTGTGAAAATTCCTCGCAAACCACGTCAATCATATCAACGAGGTTTATGGTTGCAACGGAATAAACATGAGAAGTTTGAGAGTTTTGAGTTGCGTTTATAACAAGTTCCTCGTCGTTGAAACGTAAGGTGATCTTTCTAGCATGAACATCGATCAAAGCCATAGACGTATCTAAAAACGAACGACCTAAAATGAGAGGAACTTGAGGATCCGTGGGGATATCAACAACGATAAAGTCTACGGGATAGTAGAACTTCCCCACTTTCACAAAAACGTCTTCCGCCAAACCACATGCGGGAATCGTGGAATGGTCGGCCAAATCGATAGACATTAGTGAAGGAGTAAGATTGGGAAGATTGAGCGACTTGAAGATTGCAAGTGGCATCAACTTAATGCTAGCATCAAGATCGGCCAAGGCATAGCATTCTTCCATATATTGGATTGCACAAGGGATCAAAAATTTACCGGGATCACCGACTTTTTGAGGTATGCGATTAAGATAAACCGACGAACAACTAGACAATTGGTGCAATTTCTCCTTGTTGTTCAACATACTCTTAAAGTTAGCGGCAAATCGAGGCATCATGACCAAAGCATCAGCGAAACTCACATTAAGGTGCAAATCACGAAACATTTTCATAAAAAGCTCAAATTGATAGTTGTCGCGCTCTTGACGTTTCTCCTTTCTAAGTCTCGATGGATAGGGCAAAGGTGGTGTGGGTTGAGGCATAGTAGGCATAGCCTTTGGAATCTCGGGTTCCAATGATGGTAATGGGTCAACCGTAGGTGTGGCATGAGCGGTACTTCGTGGGATTAGGACATGCTCCTTTTGGACCACCACCTCGGGTTCTTCCTCAATTGCTTCCTCCGTAGGAGCAATTGGTTGAGGAGTCGGTTCCTTAAGTGTCTTACCACTACGTGTGGTAATCACTTTCATCTCACCCTTAGGGTTGGATACGGTGTTGCTAGGAAGACTACTCGAAGACGGTTTACACATTATTGCCTCAAACATAGACGAGATTTTATCTTCAAACACGGATTGCCTTTTCTCGGCCTTAATCATTTCTTGTTTAATCTCATGTTGCCCTTGTTCCATTTTTTGTTGGTTTTGTTGCAACCTAGTGACATTTCCTTCCATCTTGTTGGTGTGGATTTTAAGTTCATTAGCTAACTCATTTTTCAACTCTTTCTTCAAGTCGTTCTTAAACTCGGATCTTAGGCTAATGATTTCTCTTTAAATATTGTCAAACCTAGCATCATTCCCACTAGCGTATTCAACAAACTCACTTGGAAGATCTTTCAAAGTTTGCAAACCTTTGTTGTTGTTTTGAAAATCATTTTGATTCTTGTTTGAAACTTGATTATTAACCCCTTGATTCCCATAGTTTCCCTTGTTGTAATTGTTTTTGAAACCAACTTGATTGTTGCGATAGTTGTTGTTAGCATTTTGATTTGAACCAAAACCCGGTGGAGTCAATTGATTGGAGCGGGAAACTTGACCGTTTTGGTTGTAATTTCCCGTGGCCGCGAAGGCACTTGAAGTGTTACCACCATTGGTAATGCACTCGGAGAAATCATGACCTCCACCACAATACATGCAAGAAACCTCAACCGCTTTAGCCGTAGCGGGAGCACTTTGTTCACCAAATTTAAACTCAATCAAAAGTCCTTTTAGCTTATCAAAAATCTTGTTTCCAAGTTCGCCTTAATTTGGAAAGCATCGATGGTAGTAGACAAAGAAGGTGAAGCTGAAGACGAAGCCTTACGAACACTAGACGTGCTACGAGGACTATACACCTTAGATCTATTCTCAGTTATCACTAAAGCTTCCTCAACCGTTTTACACAAAAAATTACCACCCGCGGCGGCATTCAAATAATCCCTTTCATGATCATTAAGTCCATTGTAAAACGTGTCAATTTGATGCAAGTCGGAAAAACCGTGATGAGGACATTCATGTAACATTTCCTTAAACCTATTCCAAGCCGTTGAAAAACTTTCATTAAATTCTTGTGAAAACTTTGAAATCTCGTTTTTCAAGTGTGTAGTCTTAGAGGGCGGAAAAAATTGGTTCACAAACTTAGACACGAGATCCTTCCACGTCAATATAGAATTGGGTGGTTCTTTCTCTAACCAAATTTTAGCGGGCCCCGCTAAGGAATACGGAAAAAGCATCATCTTAATCGAGTCATTCGAGACATCCTTAAACTTGCAAGTGGCGGTAAGACGATTGAATTGGCGGATATGGTTGTGTGGATTGTCCTTCTCATCACCACGTAATTTGTTGTTTTGGATCATCGACAACAAACCCGTTTTCACCTCAAAATTCTCCGCAAGGATAGCGGGAATCACAATAGCCTCTCCATAACCCTCGGTGGGTGCTTGAAGTAACTCCATCATAGTTCGATTCGCCATGGTTGGTGCTTCTCTTACAATGGGTTCGTCAATAGGAGACTCCTCACTAGAAATATTTGGAGTGGGAGTTTTGTTCTTTCGTTTACGTGCACGTCTTGCTTGATTACGAGTTAGCATAAACGTCACGTACAACGAGGGGACGAGCAAAGAAGATTCTTTTTGGTGTTTTGTATTTTTCAATTTTTTTGTGGTTGTTGATTGTATTAACCTTTTTAGAATTTGGTGAATGTATTAAGTAGACACAAATCTACAAATCTCCCCCTTAATCAAATCTCTCGATTAAAGAAGCCTCAAGGAATGAAAACGATCACGTGAAGTGAACGCCTTCGATGACTTTAGAACGTTGGTGGAACACCAAAACGTTCAAGAGGGTTTAATCAATGGAAACCAAGAAAATATATATGATACTTAGTAATACTTTGGGCGGCAAAACCCTCGATTAGCTCTCAAAATCAAATACTCACAAGCAAGCGGGGAAACGAGGCGGCGCAAAGCACTTAAGAGCCTTTTTCCTTAGGATATATTTTATAATATCCGCCTTATACCCACCTTATAGTTTGTATTTTTCAAGATTGAGCTTCACGAAAGTATTTATCTATTTTTTCCTTTTTCTTTGGTTTGAGATTCGAATACAATGATTGGGTAATGACCTCCCAAGTCAAGGTTGTTATTTCTCACGCATTTGGAGTACTTGTGAATTTATTGTTCTACGTATACACTATAGTAATAGTATTCACACAAAAACCGAAAACCGATAATACGTATTAGTAGAGTGCGACTAATACAAATACTAATTATGGTTAGTATATAAAAACAACAATTCCAATCAAAACACAACACGCCTCCCCGACAGCGGCGCCAAAATGATGTTGAGTTTTTACTATCCTTTAGGAAATGAGAGCAAATAGGGCAAGTATTAAGTGTCGGTTTAGGAAAACCGAGCACTAATGACCAAATAAGTTCAAGTTCGTTTCCCAAGGAGGCTAGTGTGTTATGTGTGTAATGAATTGGATTAATTTGTGATTATATTGTTGAGAAAGAAAAATAGAAATGAGATTAGAAGAGAATGACGGTTACGAAGACGGATTAAGCTAAGACGAGAAAGGTATACACGTAAAACCGTAAAAAGCACTAAAATTAAAATTTTTCCCTAAAAATTCCTAAAAATTACCAAAAATCCACAATAATATTCTAAGAGTTTACAAAAAATCCAAACTTGCCAAAACCTTTTAATTAATTAGATAATGACTTTTTAATGCTAATTAAAGCCCTAAAAATCAAAATTAATTATTAAAAAGTCCCAAACAAGATTTTAAAGTTTGTAAACCTCAAAAATACTCTAATTAAACTAAAAAGTATTTTTCAAAATTTTAAAACCACTAAAAACTATTTTTAAACAATTAAAAACTACTAAAATCAATTAAAACTCAAATTAATTCTAGAAAATAATTAAAAGACTCTAAAAATATTTGGAAAGTTGCAAAAATCCTAATTAAGTGTTTAGAACCTAGAAAAAATATAAAACTTAGAAAATCAGACTTTTAATTTTTAACAATAAAATAATATTAAAATATTATTAAAAATCCATAAATCATAAAAAATTCTAAAAACTTGCAAACTAGCTTAATTTAACCTAAATAACTCAGAAATGAAAGTGAAATTACCTAAATACCCTTAATGGGCCTAGAAAATGGGCTAATCCCAAAACAGTGCCTTATTGGGCCAAATTTGGGCCCAATATAAAAAAGTGTTCAAAATAAGCCCTAAAAGCACTGGTTGACTCAAAATTTGATTTTAAACAACTTTTTCCAAAGGCCCAAAAGCTGAAAGTGTGAAATAAGCTAGCTTATACCAAACAGCTTATTCTTAATTGGCTTTTTGGCCCATTAAGCTATAAGCCAATGCCATAAGCTAAAATTTGACACACAAGCCTCTTTTGACCTAAATAAGTCTTCTGAAAAAAGAAATTTGAAATAAGCCCAAGGAATAAGCCTGAAAATGCAATAAGCAATCTACAGAAAATGACAAAATAGTCGTTTTTGAGTTCTAGGCCACCCCAAGTGCTGATTCAAGTTTCTATAGCTTCTAAATGACTTAATTAAGCAAAATCAACAAAGAGTTTTCAAATAAGCTGACTCAATAAGCTGGAAAAATCAAATAAGCACTTATGTAAAAGTCAAATAAGTAGGTTTTCTCTCTAACTTCTCTCTAACTTCTCTCTAAAAACTTCTCTCTAAAAACCCTAAAGCATTTTATTAAGAAATCATTGATTAATTTTTGATCCAACCATGGGATCATGAGTTTTATTATAGATCCATAATCTCCTATTCATTTTACACATTATCATATAAAATTTCACCATTAAATCTTCCTGTTCACCCATTTTAAATACATTTTATTAAGTTTTTTTCACTGTTTCTTATCCGCCTTAACCGTTACACTAATCCTCCTTCCTAACCTTAAACCTTCTCTAAACCATGATTCATGTCTAACCTTTCTATGACTACTCCGGTGGGTTCTGTTGAACCATCTCCGGTGGAGGTTGTTGGACCTCCTCCGGTGACGACTTTTGTTCCACCTCCTAGGAAATCAGGGAAGCTTAAGCCGGTGAAGAAGACTAGGAATATGAATCCTAGTTCAGGTAATACCATGAAATATATTGATAAAGATTTTTTAGAGCATCCTGCGAATATTATTGTTAAAAAGGGGGTGAATACTCGTTCTAGTGTTAGGTCAGGTGATTTGGGTGGTGTTGTTGAAGAAATGGAGATTGTTGATGAAGTGGGTATTAAGAAGGGTGATAAAAACATCTTAGTAAACTCAGGTGAGGATACTGAGATGTTTTGGGGTCCTAATGGGGAGAATGAAGAAAGGGGTAAGGGTGAAGTAGGTGATAAGAAGGTTGAAGTAGCATCTGGGTCTAAAGGGGTAGGTGATAACTCTGTTGCTGCTAAAAGTGATAATAGTAGTAAGCCTAGTGTTGTTAAAAATATTGTTAAGAATATTGATAAGGGGACTCAGGGTAAGGGTAGTTCTGAGGGTTCTCCTATGCCAGTTCCTTTTACTGAAAACCCTGTTTTCAATCCTAAGGTTGCTAATGGAAGTAAACCTAGGAGCCCTATGAAAGTTAGTTTTGGTGGGGAAAAAAGGCCGGGTATGTTTAAGGTTAGTAGCGTGAATGCTAGTAATGGAATTAAATCAGTGAGTAATTTTGAGGTTGGCGAAGGAAGTGGTGTAAAGGATGAGCAGATGAAGGATAGTGAGGCTAGTAGTAAGAAGCCGTTTTCATTTGTTAAGGCTTTAACAGGTGATAATGTAAGTGGTAATAATAGATTGAAGTTTGTTGAAGGTTTGGTGAATAGCAAAGGAAAAGAAGTTGCTGATATGGATCCAATAGTTGAATCAGGTAGTGCTAAATGGAGCAGGACTCTCATTGGTCATTTTGTCGGATATCATATGAGTCATAGGGAATTATTGGGGAATTTGAGAAGGATGTGGAGGCCATACCAATTCAGTGATGTGATGATGAATAATAGCGGTTTATATTTCTGTAATTTTAACTCTGTTGATGGTATGCAAACTGTGCTTGAGAATGGCCCATGGTTTGTAGACAACAAACCGTTCTTAGTTCAAAAATGGGAACTGGGGATTTGTTTGTCTAAACCAGAAGTCACTAAAGTACCAGTATGGGCTAAGATTTTTAATGTACCATTGGAAGCCTGGAATATTTATGGAATTAGTCGCATTGCTAGCAGACTTGGTATTCCTATCATTATGGATAGAATCACCACAGAGATGTGTGAAAAAACATATGGTAGGGCTAGTTTTGCTAGGGTTTTAGTGGAGGTTGATTCTTCAAAGGAGCTTTTGAATGAGGTGGAAATTTATTATAAGAGTATTGATCGCTCTATGGTTTTGGAAGTTGAATACCCATGGAAGCCTCCGGTTTGTGAAATTGTAAAGTATTTAGTCATATTTTGAAGAATTGCATTGTTAAGAAAGGAGGAGATAGTACTAAGCCTGCTGTGAATCATATAAGAGCAACTAATACTAATAATGTAAGCAATGCCAGCAATGATGGATGGACTAATGTTGTTAATAGAAGAGGAGGTTATAGCAGGGGTGGTTTTAGTAACTCAGGAAGAGGTTCATATAATGGTGGAAGAGGTAATGGTGTTTATGGTGGTAGAGGAAATGGTGCTGTGAAACAGGGTGTTCAAAACAATAAAAGTGATCAAGTTAATGATAGTAGTAAGCCAGTGGTGCAAGAGACAAAGGAAGATAAGAGTAAGAAAGTTAATGAAGTCAAGAAGAAAGTTGTTGTTCCTAGTGATAAGAAGTCAACTCCAAATGAGGCTCCGAAAAAAGCCAATATGGTCCATGAGGTGACTACAGGAAACAAATTTGGAGTTCTAGTTAATGAAGGAGAAAAGGAAACAAGTGAGAAGAAGAAGAAATTTATTGATGTTATTGTAGAATCGGGTGTTGTTGTGATAGAAGAAGACAAGAAGAAATGGTCTGCGGAAGAGTTGAAATATTATGAGGAGAAGAGTAATAGTATGAATGTTGATCCAAAGTCGCAGGAAAGTATTATAAAACATAGAATTGATGAGATACAAGAGAGTATTGCTGCTATTAAAGAAGGTCTTCATGAGACTGCTACAAAGGTTGCTAAAAAAAGAATTGTTGATGAGTATGGAGGAAAAAAGAATAATGTAGCCTTTGGTAAGTTTTATGAACAAGCGGTGAAAAAAGAATCTGACAAGGTGGTTATGTTGGCTTGGGAAAGGGATAAGTTGAGAGTGGATTTATTTGTATACTTGGGTATGTCTCTGACGGATGAAGTTAAAGCTACATGGTCAGAAGATATGGTTGAGTATTACGATGATGCACTTGAGAACTTCTATCAGGATAGGATTAATGGACATTATAATGATGTAGAAGGTGCTCCGAACGCCACTGCAGAGTTTGTGTCCAAAAATGAAATGAGTAATGTACATGATGTGTCCATGGCAGAAATGTAAGGGGGTGTGGCAACAGATCCTTCAAGTTTTCAATGATAGGTAAGTTAGCCGTGTGGAATGTACAAGGGTTAAATTCTACCCTTATGCAGAAAGAAGTAAAAGATTTTATCAGCGAAAATCATGTGAGTATGTTTGGTATAGTTGAATCTAGATTGAGGAAGAAATCGGTTAAGGATGTGTGTGATAATGTGTTTGGGGAATGGTTGTGGGTGTCAAACTCTGTAGATAGTAGAAAGGGTTGTAGGCTAATTGTAGGCTGGAATCCTTTGGCTATTAATGCTAGATTAGTATCCCATATAGATCAAGTAATGCATTTTGAGGTGTTGTTTATGAATGATCAAAGGAGGTACTTTGTCTCTTTCGTATATGGTGAGATAACTGAAATGAGCCGAAGACTCCTATGGAAAAATTTGGTTGAGTACAAGTCTGATATTGGAGATTCCCCATGGCTGTTACTTGGGGATTTCAATGTTATATTATCCTTTGAAGAGAGCTCAAGGGGTTATACATCTAGAATTAGTGGAGTGGATGACTTTCGAGAGTGTGTCCATTTTATTGAAGTGGAGGACTTATGCAGCAGTGGTATGTTTTACACTTGGATTGAGAAGCGAAATGATCCTAATAGTGGTATTCTTAAGAAACTGGATAGGGTTATGTGTAATGAAAGCTTCAATCATATGTTTGGTAGAAATTTTGCTAATTTTTTTACCTTATTTGACTTCAGACCATTGTCCTGCTCTAGTCACTTTTCCTGAGGTAACTAGTATGAAGCCGAGGTCATTCAGATTTATGAAATTCTTGGCTGAGAAGGAGGGTTTTGTTGAAAGGGTGAAGGAAAATTGGTTTATTGAGGTTAATGGCTTTTCCATGTATGTGTTGGCCAAAAGACTGAAAAATATGAAGAAATATATGAGAAGATTTAACAGAGAAAACGGTAATGTGTTTGAGAAAGTGAAGACTTGTAAGGACAATCTTAAGGATGTGCAGCGAAGACTTGATTCAAATCCTCTCAACCCGTCCTTGAGAGAAGAGGAGAGATTGTTCTCTAAGGCTTATCATGATGCAGTCCTTGATGAAGAACGGGTTTTAAGACAGAAGACCAAGGTAGAATGGCTTAGAGAAGGAGACAACAACACGACATATTTCCATAAGCTTCTCAAAGGCAAGAAGAGTAGGAGAAGAATTGAAGCTGTTTGTGATGATGAAGGTCATACCTATTATGGGTGTGATGTTTATGATCGGTTTGTTGACCATTACAAGAAATTTTTCCAGAAAGATGATGATATTTATCAGATTGAAGATATTGATGTTTTATTCTCCAAGAAACTTGATCCTTTGATTGCTGAGCATATGATTAGACCCGTCTTAGATGAGGAAATAAAGATTGCTATGTTTGGGATAAAGGATGATAAAGCCGCAGGCTCGGATGGTTATATTTCCAAGTTTTTCCAGAGAGCTTGGAGTGTCGTTGGTCCGGATGTTTGTAAAGCTGTGAAGGAGTTTTTTGTCTCAGGTAAACTTCTAGGTGAGTTGAATACGAATCTCATTACTCTTATTCCTAAGCTTAAAGTTACTAGGAAGTTTTCGGATTATAGACCAATAGCATGTAGTAATGTTGTTTACAAGTGTCTTAGCAAGGTTATAACTAATAGGCTTAAGGAAGGTCTTGATAGCCTTGTGGATAGTAATCAGTGTGCTTTTGTTCCGGGTAGGCACATAAGTGATAATATTTTGATTATGCAAGAGTTATTGGTGGGTTATGATAATTCTACTAGTTCTAAGAATTGTGCCTTTAAGGTTGACATTAAGAAAGCTTATGACACAGTTAATTGGGATTTCCTTAAAACCATTCTTGCTAAGTTTGGCTTTCATAACACAATGATTAATTGGATTATGGTTTGCCTTACGACTGCAACCTTCTCTTTATGCATTAATGGAGAAGTCCATGGTTTTTTTAAGAGCGGTAGAGGTTTAAGACAGGGTGATCCTATATCGCCCTATCTTTTTACCTTGGTCATGGAAGTTTTGAATCTTATGATTAAAATGCATATTAATATGGATAAAAGATTTAAGTTTCATTCTTTTTGTAAGGAGCTGAACTTAACACATTTATGTTTTGCGAATGACTTGTTGCTTCTTTGTCATGCTGATGAAATATCGGCTAGTGTTCTTAGAAGAGGATTCGATGAGTTCAGTATGTGCTCTGGTTTATACCCAAGTATGGAGAAAAGCACAGTTTATTTTAGTAATGTTTCTCATGATATCAAAGCTAGAATTTGCTTAGCTATGCCGTTTCCTGAAGGAAAGCTTCCTGTTAAGTATCTAGGAGTCCCTATGGTTACCAAGAAGCTTCGTAATATTGATTGTAATTTTCCGATGGACAAGCTTAAATGCAGAATTCTTGATTGGAAGAACAAGTATCTCTCGTATGCAGGTAAGTTACAACTTATTTCATCTGTTCTATCCTCGTTAAGTGTTTATTGGGCGTCTATGTTTGTTTTGCCTGAACATGTTTGTTCTAGTATTGACAAACTGTTGAAGAATTTTTTATGGGGTTTTAATGAGGGAAGAAAGGGGTTTACTAGCGTTGCCTGGAAAGATATTTGTAGACCTAAAAATCAGGGTGGTTTAGGCATTAAGACTACTAGGAGTATGAATGACAGTCTGATGATTAAGCATTTGTGGAATGTGTTTAGTAGAAAAGAGTCGTTATGGGTAAAGTAGATTAATAGTTATAGGCTTAAGGGTTATAGCATTTGGAGTTGTCAGATTAAGAGTCATGCTTCTTGGTCTTGGAGACACATTCTAATGCTAAGAGATAAAATTAAGAATTTCGTTGGTGTTAAGATTGGTGATGGTAAAGACTGTTTTCTTTGGGTTGATAAGTGGCATGCTAAAGGTCCCCTTTGTGATATCATTTCTGATGCCCTTAAAGAGTCTAGTGGTTATAATATCAGAGACAAAGTGGCGGAGAGAGTTAATGGGATTGCTTGGTCTTGGCCACATGATTGGAATAGGAGAGATAGAAGTTCGCTTAATTTTGAGGTCCCTGTTCTTAGTGATAATAATGATAAGGCCATTTGGTTTAATAAGCATAGGGAGCCGACTAACTTTAGTGTGAGTGAACTTGGTAAGGTTTTAAGACAGGATGACCCTAAGGTTTTATGGTATGAGCATGTTTGGTTTCCTCAATGCATACCTCGCCACTCATTCATTTTATGGCTTGCGGTTAGAGGGAGGCTGAAAACACAAGACAGATTATCTAAATGGTTTCGTATCGACATGGTTATGTGTCCTTTGTGTAATTCTGTTTTGGAAACTGCACCTCACCTGTTCTTTGACTGTAATTTTTCTAGATATGTTTGGGATAGAATGAAAACCCTTGCTAAATTAGACAACCTTTCATATGTTTGGGCTGAGGTGGTTTCTGGGGTTTGCATTAGAAAGGTCAACAAGTCTATTTGGAGCGTTGTCCAAAGACTTGTATGGGGTGATACTGTTTACTATATATGGCAAGAAAGAAACTCCAGAATTTTTGCGAAGACTTCAAGACCTGCTGAGGCTGTGGTAAGTATCATTACGAGAGTGGTAAGATTGAAACTCCTTGGGCTTAATTTCAACTGGTCCACTGATGTTCATATTGCTGCTAAGCTTTGGGATCTTCCTGATCTTATAGCTAAGGAGATTTGTGATGGTGTTACGGATATGCAAACTGATGATAGGTAGTTCTTTTAGTTTTATTCTCTACTGTATGTTGATGAGAGGTATGCAGATTGTTTGGGTGTTGTTTGGTCCCGTTTGTTTCTTTCAGGTTACTTGCTTCCTTTGGTGGAATGAAGGGTTCCAAGACGATGGTTTAGAGTGTGGAGCAGCTTGGGTATTCCATTTTCTGATGGGGTGTTTGGGAGGACATTTGGGGTGGATTGTGGAGGTTTGATGTGCTATTAGTGGTCATTAGGGTAGTTCTTGGGGGAGTGATCTATGCCTTCTAGAGCGTGCTAATTGATGTGCCGTCTTGCTAGGTATGGTTCATTTCTTCCCTTGTTTCTACCCTTTTGAACAATTTTTTAGATCCCAAACCTGTTTCTGTTGATGCTTTGTCCTCCCTTGTTATCTTTTTAACCTTGTATCTGTTGATTGTCAAGCTAATAGATATATAGGTTTTGCATCATTGAGAGGATTCATGTTCAGTTGTACTCTTTCCCCCTTCTATGGTTTCCCACTAGGTTTTACATAGATGGGGGTTTTGAGGAGGCAATGAATGTGATGTGCTACACTGGCACCTCTCTTATTTCCTGTATTTAGTCTGATGGCATTTTGAGTAGGTCTCTTTTATCTACTCTGCTTGTTTCTTAGTTGTGGTGGGGTTTTCCATAGGGATGGATTGGTTGGTCTTGGTTGCTTCCCTTTGTGGTTGAATCAAGATCAATCATGGATTCCGAAGTGGTTTCCTCATCACAAGCTAAGAACTTGCCTTGTATTAGGTGTGCCATGGATTGCAGAAGCTTGGTCTTTTCTACTGGGATCAAGATTGTGTTATGGGGAGCAACTATTTGTCATTCTTTTAGTTGCTTGTTTATTTGTATTGAGCATGGGGCTTGTCCATTGCCTTTACTTGTAGTATTTTAGAGTATGGGATGTTGTCCATACCTTTTTTGTTGCTATTGCTTGTTAGTTGGGGATGTGTCCCATCTAATTTTTGTCAAGCTTTAGCTTTGTACTTCTGCCTTTGTGGCCTTTTCTTAATAAATTTACCGTTAAGAAAAAAAAATAAGTTGGTTTTCTAGCAAAAAGTCAAAGTCAAAGTCTGATAAGCTCCAGTCTACTTAAATGGGTCAAATAATGAAGACCTATCACAAAAAATAAGTTGTTGCAAGTCTGGATAAGCTAGAATAGTGATAGGTGTGAAAACACCCATCCTTTTACCACTTATTTCTGGCTAAAACAAGACCAAAACACGTATTTAATATCATTTGCTTGGAATTATGCGTGGTTTTTGTGTTTATTGTGTTTTCAGAATCAACCGGATGAATATTGAAGAAAACAATGGATTGCACGGGTTTTATCGAGGAAAAAGACTTAAGACGAAGTCTATTGTCCAAGAGATGCAAAAGATTTGAAGTCATTGTGCCTATTTGAAGATTTATCGAAGAACATAGCCAAAGATGGAAGATTCATATATGTCGAAGAACTCGAGTCTATTAAACAAAAGATTATAAGACGAGTTGGAATTATTCACCGACACTTCTCAAATCCAAGTCGGAAACGTTTATTTAAAGAAGCATGAAGACTAGAGAAGAAAGAAGTAAAAGAAGCCCAAACCAAAGCCCAATCACAAGCCCACCACCACAAGACTTGCCTATAAATAGGACCTTACTTCACAAAAATTCAACACTTAGTCTTTTAGGTAGTTTTTAGTTATTTCATTTTCTCTAGTTATAGAGAGAGAAAGTTCCAAACTTTCTCTCACTAGATTTCATCTTTTTCTCTTTCAAGATCAAACATTTGTCTTATTTTTCATTAATCAAGTTCAAGTTTTTAGCTTTTAATCTTTAATCTCATCCTTCCTTTCTTTGATTTTGATTGATTTTGGTACAAATCTCGTATGATCCGTGTTGTTCATCCATGATCTTGTGCTTAAAAAGTTAATCTTTTTATGTTTTACTAAGTTTCTACACAATTAAGCTTTGAGATCCTTGTGCTTATTGGCTTATTTGTTAGTTTTGCTTATTTACTTTTTAAAGTTTTTATGAAAAGTTCATCTTTTATTGATTCGATTTATAAGTTGTTTATTTTAAGTTTAGATAAAGTGTTATTTGTGCTTATTAAATCTGCTTTTATTTAGATTCGTGCTAGTTGTGGTGATAAGCTTATTCCATAGCTTATTCACCTTGCTTAATTTTCGGATCAAAGTGGTGATCGGAAAGGGTTATAAACCCCGATTGGCTTTCCGACCAGCAACACCCTCCATTCCGATCACATGATCGGAATAGAGTTTCTTAGATTCCGATTTGCCCCTTTTCGTATTCCGATTGTAGTTTAATTTGAACATTCCGATTGATGTCACTTTATGATATTCCGATTGGTAAGTTTCCCCATATTCCGATTAGTACTCATTTGAATATTCCGATTGCTTCATTTTGCACAACATTCCGATCAGGTTATTTTTCCATTATTCCGATTTGCCAACTCCTCAACATTCCGATCAAAGTGATCGGAATATATTCCGATTGGTGCATTTTTTTCCTTATTCCGATTTAGCCTATTTTGCTTTACTCCGATCTTACTTTCTTTTAGTACTTTTCAATTAAGTTCATATTTTTACAAAGTTTTCCAAGAGTTAGTTTTTATTGAGTGTCCATTTATTTTTCTAGTATAATTTTAAAGTTTTCAAACATTTATTTTTAAACTCGTTTTTTTACTTTAATCATTTAAAGCTTTAAGTTTACTCTTCGACACTTAATTACTTGTTATTAGTTTAAAATAGATAAACAAACCAACACCTTTTCATTAACCAAGAACAAATCATTCCACTTAGAGCCGAGATCAATTCGAGAGGATACCGAGAGAATTAAGAACCCATTGCAAAATCCTTGTATCAAATGGCGCCGCTGCCGGCTCTTCTCGTTAAGATCAACAGTTTTTTGTGAGAACTTGGATTTTGGGATCCGTTCCCCGTGAACGTTACTTTTTCATAAAAATTTCAAAAACCCAAAAAAATATAAAATTTTCAAAAAATCCTAAAAATTAAAAAACATAAAAACCAAAAATATTTTTGCTTTTCTTTTCCCCTTGTTAGTTCTTTTGCAGGTGTATGCGCACTCGATCAACGTCTTATCAAGAGCCCGAGCCTCTCGATAACTTAGACATGGCCGGTGTACAAAACAACAACAATAACCAACCTCAAAACAATAATAATAACAATAACAACTCACCTTTCAACAACAATCATAACAACAACAATGAGCCTCTACCGGATAATCGCCCGATGATTGAACTTCTGCAAGCTCATGTAGATGGCAACACTGATCCAATTGTTATACCCGCGTTTGCAGCCAACAACTTTGAGCTCAAATCCGGCTTTATCCAGATGGTCTCTGCTCAACCATTCTTAGGGCGTACCATTGATGATCCACATGACCACATCAAGAGATTTCTACAACTCACGAATACGGTCAAATTCAATGGTGTTCCACAAGAGGTAATCCGTTTACAACTTTTTCCCTTTTCTTTAGACGGACAAGCCAGACATTGGCTTGCTAAGGAACCGCCACAGAGTATTCTTTCGTGGCCGGATTTGGAGACCAAGTTTATCAATTACTTTTTCCCACCCTCTCGTACTACCGCTTTGCGGAATGAAATTATCAATTTTGAACAAAAGTACGATGAGTCGTTTAGTGAATCTTGGGACCGTTTCAAAGACCTTTTGAGAAAATGCCCACAACATGGTTTTACCAAAGTGCATCAAATTAACACTTTTTATAATGGTTTAAACATGAATGACCAAGATTCACTAAACAGTGCCTCGGGGGGGTAATCTTTTGGCTAAGACTTCCAATGCTGCTTGGGATATCATTAAGAATAAGTCTCGTGTGCAAACCAAGAGTGTGCGGACCAATGTCGCTAGTGCTAGTACTAGTGACAGCGACAAGCGAATTGACAAAATCACTGGGCTTCTTGAATCGCTTGCTACCCAAACCGCCAGCAACACCAACAGCATCAACGCTAGAAACGCTAAAGACGCTCAAGTCAATGCTGTCAGCCAACCATGTGAGATATGCGGGGGTCCTCATTCTTACACCACTTGTACTACCACCCAAAACTACCCTTCTGAGAACGTGAATGCAGCATACGGTACCTATCCTCAACCTGCCTATCAAGCTCGACCTCAAGGTGACCGCAACTTGCTTAGCTACCGCTCCAACAACTATCTCTCACCAACTGGTTCTACTCCTAACAACCCAAATCAACAACAAAACCTCAACCGCCCTCCTCAACAACAACAACAATCTCGTGGACCATACATACCACCTCACAAACAACAACATCCACCTCAAAGAAACAACCAAGTTTACCAGCAGCCTGCTTATCAACCACCCGCATACAATGCTCCTCCCAACCAACCCACCGCTTTACACCAAGAAGTGGAAACCTACATTAGGACTAACGATGTGATCGTGGAAAATCTTCAACAGGAAGTGCGCAACTTGAAAGCAGACCTGATGAAACAAGGGAACGATCTGAGAGCTGATATGAGAAACACTATGGATAGTCAAACGAATGACTTAAGAAACATGATGGCTAGTTTTTTCCACGGTAAACAACCCTCTTCTTCGGGTACTCTTCCGAGTAACACCGTTGCGAATCCAAGAGGGGAGATGAAAGCAATCACCACTCGCAGTGGCAAAGGTACCAAGGAACCCGAGCTTCCTATACCTGCACCGGTGGTTGTGACTAAGGAGAACGAGTCACCTGCTCCTATTCCTCAACCTTCGACTTCCCCAATTTCTCCACCTCTTACTTCTACCCCTCCTCCACCCAAGGATGTGAGTGATCCTTCGATCCCAAAGCCTTCCTCTTGTTCCAATATACCTTATCCATCTAGGTTGAGGAAAGAGAAGCTCAATAGCAAGGACGATATTCAGGTTTCAAACTTTCTTAAAATGTTTAAACAACTGAATTTCAATATCTCCTTCGCTGAGGCTCTCGCACACATGCCTAAGTACGTAAAAATGTTCAAAGATCTTCTTAGAGACAAGGAGAAGCTTCTTGATATTGCTAACACCCAACATAATGAGAATTGCTCTGCAGTGCTCTTAAGGAAATTGCCAACCAAGCTTGGTGATCCGGGTCGCTTCTTAATCCCTTGCAATTTCCCGGGAGTAGAGAATTGCATGGCCCTAGCCGATCTAGGTGCCAGTATCAACTTAATGCCTTTAAGTGTGTGGAAGCAATTATCTCTCCCTGAGCTAGTCCCCACCAAAATGACTCTGGAATTAGCTAACCGTACGGTTGCTTATCCAGTGGGGATAGCTGAAGACGTCTTTGTAGGAGTCGACAAATTCACTTTTCCTGCCGATTTCGTCGTCGTCGACTACGAGATGGACCCTCGTGTGCCATTGATCGTGGGTCGTCCATTCCTGAGGACCGGTCGCACTCTCATCGATGTTGAAGCCGGTGAGCTTATCATGAGAGTGGGTGACGATAAAATCGTTTTCAACATGGAAAAGTTGTCTAAACAACCTTATTCCAACGAGAGTGTTAATTGTATTGACGTTATTGATGAGGCTTGTGAAGAACACTTCCAAAATGCTTGCAAAAGTATTCCTACTTCTCTTCCCAATGTTGAGACCGTTTCCTCTATTGATTCATCACTGTCTCTATTTGGAGAAAGTGATTTCTTTTGGAAAGATCTTGAAGACACCATGGGAGATGTGAACTTAGCTAATGACGATTCTCCCACCGATGGGAATGACGACATGAGTTTCTTTGAAAACCTTCTCACATAAGACAATCTTTCTCCACCATCTCCCACGGTTATTGCTATCGATGCTCCGACTTTGAAAACGCCTCCCATCGAAAATCCTCCGGATTTAGAACTTAAGGAGTTGCCACCCCATCTCGAGTACGTGTTCCTGGAAGAAGAGAAGAAGTCACCGGTCATCATTGCGAAGGACTTGAAAGAAGAAGAGAAAACTCGTCTCATCGCTGTGCTTAAAGCTCATAAGAAGGCAATTGCTTGGAAAATTTCCGATATCCGCGGAATTGATCCGAACTTTTGTACTCACAAGATTCTCATGGAAAATGACTTTAAACCCACAATCCAGAACCAAAGAAGGGTTAATCCTAAAATTCATGACGTCATCAAACAAGAGGTTATCAAACTTCTAGATGCCGACTTGATCTACCCTATTTCGGATTCGCCGTGGGTAAGTCCCGTCCATTATGTGCCCAAGAAGGGTGGAATTACCGTTGTTTCCAATGAACACAACGAGTTGATTCCCACTCGCCTCGTTACTGGGTGGAGAGTTTGTATTGATTATCGCAAGCTCAATGATGCCACGAGAAAAGATCACTTTCCTCTTCCCTTCATGGATCAAATGCTCGAGCGTATAGCTGGTAATGACTATTACTGCTTCTTAGACGGTTTCTCCGGGTATTTTCAAATCCCCATCGATCCCAAGGACCAAGAAAAGACCACATTCACTTGTCCCTATGGAACATTTGCTTACAAACGCATGCCTTTTGGTTTATGTAATGCTCCTGGGACGTTCCAACGGTGTATGATGGCTATCTTCCATGACATGGTGGAAGACACTATGGAAGTATTCATGGATGATTTCTCGGTTTATGGCGATTCTTTCTCTGCTTGCCTTGCCAATTTAGAACGTATGCTGAAGCGGTGTGAAGACACTCGCCTTGTTCTTAATTGGGAAAAATGCCATTTCATGGTAAAAGAGGGCATCGTGCTAGGACACAAAATTTCCAAAGCCGGTCTTGAAGTAGACCGTGCTAAAGTCGATGTTATCGCTAAGTTGCCTCCACCTTCAACCGTGAAGGGTGTGAGAAGTTTCCTTGGTCATGCGGGCTTCTACCGTCGATTCATCAAAGATTTTTCTCAAATCGCTCGCCCGATGACCCACCTCTTGGAAAAAGATACTCCTTTTATCTTTTCCAAAGAGTGTCTTGAAGCCTTCAACTCGCTTAAGGATAAGCTAACTAAGGCACCCGTCTTGGTCACCCCTAATTGGGAGCTGCCTTTCGAGTTGATGTGCGATGCTAGTGAATTTGCTATTGGTGCGGTTTTGGGACAAAGAGTGAACAAACACTTCCAACCAATCCATTACGCTAGCAAGACAATGACGGGGGCTCAATTGCATTACACGACAACCGAAAAAGAGCTATTAGCTGTTGTCTATGCTTTTGAAAAGTTCCGCCCCTATCTTGTCCTTTCCACCACAGTCGTTTACACCGATCATTCCGCGTTGAAGTACTTGTTAACTAAGCAAGATTCCAAACCAAGACTTCTTCGCTGGGTTTTGCTACTCCAAGAATTTAAAATCGAAATTCGCGATAAAAAAGGAGCTGAAAACCTAGCGGCGGATCATCTCAGTAGACTTGAGGATCCTTACCAAGGGGATCATCCGAACAAAGAAATCAATGATTCTTTCCCCCTGGAGACCTTAATGTCTATCAATTCGACTGCTGATGAAACCCCGTGGTTTACGGACATGGCAAACTACTTGGCGGGTGGAATTCTCGTTGACGGGCTAACATCCCAACAAGGGAAGAAGTTCTTCAAAGACATTAAGACTTACTTTTGGGATGACCCGTATCTATTCAAACAATGTGCTGATCTGATCATTCGCCGATGTGTTGATGGACCGGCAGCTTTAGAAATCCTTGACGCTTGCCACAAAGGACCCACCGGTGGTCATTTTGGTCCCAACTACACCGCCAAAAAAGTGTTTGACTCGGGATTTTATTGGCCCACCATCTATCGTGATGCTCACGAGATGGTTAAACGTTGTGATGCTTGCCAAAAACAAGGCAAGATTACACATAAAGATGAGATGCCTCAAAATTTCATACAAGAATGTGAAATCTTTGATGTTTGGGGTATCGACTTTATGGGGCCATTCCCTTCCTCTAAAGGAAACAAATACATCCTTGTAGCCGTTGACTACGTTTCAAAGTGGGTTGAAGCCAAAGCTTTACCTACTAATGACGCAAGGGTGGTTTGTAACTTTTTGAAATCGCTGTTCGCTAGATTCGGCGTTCCTCGTGCTATTATCAGTGACCGCGGGACTCATTTTTGCAACGATCAATTTGCAAGAGTCATGGCTAAGTATGGTGTCAATCACCGTCTTTCCACCGCCTATCATCCCCAAACCAATGGGCAAGCCGAGATATCCAACCGTGGATTGAAGCGAATTTTGGAGCGTACTGTGGGAGAGCATCGTGCCGCGTGGGCCGATAAGTTAGATGATGCTCTGTGTGCTTTCCGTACTGCTTATAAGACCCCGATCGGTTGTACACCTTATCAGCTTGTGTACGGGAAAGCGTGCCACCTTCCCATCGAGCTGGAACATAAGGCGCACTGGGCCTTGAAGTGGGCTAACTTCGACATCAACAAAGCCGGTGATCATCGCAAGATTCAACTCAACGAGCTCAACGAACTGAGGAATGAAGCTTATGAGAACTCGCTGATCTACAAGGAGAAGAAGAAGATCCTTCATGACGCAAAAATCAAGAACCGAGAGTTCCACGTTGGTTATCAAGTCTTACTTTTTAACTCTCGGTTGAAGATCTTCTCTGGCAAGTTGAAGAGCCGCTGGTCTGGTCCATTCACCGTCGCCAAAGTCTTTCCATATGGGACCATTGAGCTTTCTCAGCCAAATGGGCCCAATTTCAAAGTGAATGGCCAGCGTCTGAAGCTGTACTTTGGTGAGGACATCTCTCAGGAGATGATTCCATCCCTCACCACGTTCCCCATGAACTGATTTTGGGTCGAGTCAGGCTCGTGACTCGGTTATCAAAAACAAGCGCTCCTCGGGAGGCAACCCGAGTATCTATCCTTTTATGTTTTTACCTCCTAAGTGTAGGGGGACCTGTATAGGTGTTTGTTTTTGTGTGGTGATGTGATTACAGGGATGCATGCACTCTTGGAACCTTTGAAGAACCGTGCTCCCGTGTTATCCGAAATCCGGTTCTATCTCTCAACTATCGTGATTCAATTTTCTTCATAGTCACATTTGAAATTGATCACTTTAGTCGTCCCTTCCTTAACTTGAGTTAACCAACGTGCACAATGTCCTAAGTGTAGGGGAAACTTTTCCCACATGCTTAAACATTGAGGACAATGTTTATCTTAAGTGTAGGGGGGACTTCTATCGAAGTTTTAAGTGGACTTTTCCATGAAAATGCCTTCATTTAACAGAAAATCATCTTTTTCAGCATTTTTCAAATTTTTAATTAACTTTAGCCATATAGTCGTAATTTTTAAATTTTTATCGTTTCTTTCATATGTATATATCCCACAATAAAGTCAAAAATATTAATAAAGTGGTGTAGCTAGTTTAGAAGTCTTTGACATATTAGGCCCGTTGCGATTATTTTGACTCAACCCGAATAGACTTATCTAAGTTTATTCTAGCTAGTATCCTTAACCATGTAGACCTTAATTGGTTTATTAGGCTAAGCATCCACGAGTCTCATTACTTGAGATTTTAAATTGTGGAGAACGAGAAATGATAGAGTCAATTATAAGTCGGTATTCTTGCGCAAGCTCACTTGGTGTAATTATTTGCCTATTCTCCCATCACTTGCTAATAATTTATCTGCAATAAGTAAGGTCGTACGATTTGAAAAGTTACTTAGCTTCTAGCCCAAGATCTTTTAAAAGTTGCTCGGTAATGATAAGAGTTCATAGCCAAGGCATAACTTATGAAGCGGGGCGCGAAGATTGGCGAGACCGAAAAGGCCCTAATAAGGCATGAGGATTCCATTTTATTGCTGAAGATCCAAAGTGATGTGAAAAGCATTATTTCCAAAATCAATATGAAGGATCAAGACTCACGACGAAAAGCAATCAACTCCCATAAAGATCATCGAGAAGTCTATCCGAAAAGACCCTAACAAGGTATGAGGATAAATAGATCCAAGTCCGAAAAGGAGGCGGATCGTTGTATCTCAAAATCCCAATTAGAGATTGAAGAATAATCATGAACTCGTGGTCAACAAAGTTGGAGTACCCCTCAAAAGTCTCCAAGTGAAGAAACTCTATTAACGATGAGAAGACCATTATCTCAAGAACGTCTCTCAAGATATGAAGTATGAAGTACATGCCAAATATCGGCCCGAGAAAGGTCTCAAATCGCGAACCAAGTTATGTCAAGATATGAACTTTTTGATATCCCGAGAAGCGGTTTTAAGAGATTTTGTCCTTTAGCTAACTATTGATCAAATTGTCCTACTTTGCTTTCAGCCTAAATAAACTATCGAAATATGTCCAAAAATGCATCTTCATGATCATTCTAAGACAAAAATAAAATATAAGAGATACACCTAGGAATAAGGGAGTTTAAGCATTTAATTAAGCCATGTGTGTAAGTGTTTGATTTGCTAACTTATAATAACAATGATCTCGTTTTTAAGCTTAGTTTAGGGAACGTGAAACTTGAGGGTGATAAATCTTCGCAGCACCAAAGCCCTAATGTAAGTCCTTGATCTCTTTGCAAGTTATTTCCATCCTTTTGTTTACTTTAAAGTTTTAGTTTCTCTTAGTACTTTCATTTTTGTTTAGTAGTATATTAATAAGGCCAAGGTTGATTGATTATGAGAAAAGTGTAAATGTGCTTTGTCACTAAGCATTGCATGAGGGCATGGCAATGGTTAAGTGTAGGGGATTTGATAGGTGTGAAAACACCCATCCTTTTACCACTTATTTCTGGCTAAAACAAGACCAAAACACGTATTTAATATCATTTGTTTGGAATTATGCGTGGTTTTTGTGTTTATTGTGTTTTCAGAATCA
This sequence comes from Glebionis coronaria, assembly GCA_025667525.1. NCBI lineage: Eukaryota > Viridiplantae > Streptophyta > Magnoliopsida > Asterales > Asteraceae > Glebionis > Glebionis coronaria. The sequence continues at coordinate 454,458,390 of CM046876.1, forward strand.
ACCGGATGAATATTGAAGAAAACATGGGATTGCACGGGTTTTATCGAGGAAAAAGACTCAAGACGAAGTCTATTGTCCAAGAGATGCAAAAGATTTGAAGTCATTGTGCCTATTTGAAGATTTATCGAAGAACAGAGCCAAAGATGGAAGATTCATATATGTCGAAGAACTCGAGTCTATTAAACAAAAGATTATAAGACGAGTTGGAATTATTCACCGACACTTCTCAAATCCAAGTCGAAAACGTTTATTTAAAGAAGCATGAAGACTAGAGAAGAAAGAAGTAAAAGAAGCCCAAACCAAAGCCCAATCACAAGCCCACCACCACAAGACTTGCCTATAAATAGGACCTTACTTCACAAAAATTCAACACTTAGTCTTTTAGGTAGTTTTTAGTTATTTCATTTTCTCTAGTTATAGAGAGAGAAAGTTCCAAACTTTCTCCCACTAGATTTCATCTTTTTCTCTTTCAAGATCAAACATTTGTCTTATTTTTCATTAATCAAGTTCAAGTTTTTAGCTTTTAATCTTTAATCTCATCCTTCCTTTCTTTGATTTTGATTGATTTTTGTACAAATCTCGTATGATCCGTGTTGTTCATCCATGATCTTGTGCTTAAAAAGTTAATCTTTTTATGTTTTACTAAGTTTCTACACAATTAAGCTTTGAGATCCTTGTGCTTATTGGCTTATTTGTTAGTTTTGCTTGTTTACTTTTTAAAGTTTTTATGAAAAGTTCATCTTTTTATTGATTCGATTTATAAGTTGTTTATTTTAAGTTTAGATAAACTGTTATTTGTGCTTATTAAATCTGCTTTTATTTAGATTCGTGCTAGTTGTGGTGATAAGCTTATTCCATAGCTTATTCACCTTGCTTAATTTTCGTATCAAAGTGGTGATCGGAAAGGGTTATAAACCCCTTTCCGATTGGCTTTCCGACCAGCAACACCCTCCATTCCGATCACATGATCGGAATAGGGTTTCTTAGATTCCGATTTGCCCCTTTTCGTATTCCGATTGTAGTTTAATTTGAACATTCCGATTGATGTCACTTTATGATATTCCGATTGGTAAGTTTCCCCATATTCCGATTAGTACTCATTTGAATATTCCGATTGCTTCATTTTGCACAACATTCCGATCAGGTTATTTTTCCATTATTCCGATTTGCCAACTCCTCAACATTCCGATCAAAGTGATCGGAATATATTCCGATTGGTGCATTTTTTTCCTTATTCCGATTTAGCCTATTTTGCTTTACTCCGATCTTACTTTCTTTTAGTACTTTTCAATTAAGTTCATATTTTTACAAAGTTTTCCAAGAGTTAGTTTTTATTGAGTGTCCATTTATTTTTCTAGTATAATTTCAAAGTTTTCAAACATTTATTTTTAAACTCGTTTTTTTTACTTTAATCATTTAAAGCTTTAAGTTTACTCTTCGACACTTAATTACTTGTTATTAGTTTAAAATAGATTAACAAACCAACACCTTTTCATTAACCAAGAACAAATCATTCCACTTAGAGCCGAGATCAATTCGAGAGGATACCGAGAGAATTAAGAACCCATTGCAAAATCCTTGTATCAAATAGCTTATTGATAAGCTGAGTTCAAAATTACACTAGCAGGGGCTAGTTTTGGGTGTTGAGCAGTGGAAACTTTTTCCACTGCTTGACTTGTTTGACCTTTTGTCTTTAGTGACTTTTTTGGAGATTCAGATTACACAAAGGCACCCAAATGATCTTTGGATCAAAAGGAGTCAAGAACAATCAAAATAACACAATCACAAACACCCAATTGATATAGTTTAATCAGTAAATCACCAGATGTTGCACAGACATGAACAAATAAGTAGTTAAGCACTTATGAGCAGTTTTAGCACAAATCAGCCAGCCAAATTCAACCAAATGCATACACAAGCTATTATAAACTCCAATAAGCAAGTCTAAACAGGTTTCATGCAATGATTCAAAGAATGAAGCAAGATTCAAGCCAATGAATGTTATTGATGAACACTAACACATGCAGTTTTACACTTTGCTAATGTATTTGACACTTAAGCCAGATTCAACACCTCAAATCTTTCAAACAGGTTACAATGACTTTGTTTAAACCACTTTTAGCCCTAAGCATGCATACACACTAAGTGTTCCCAAAATCCTAGGTCAAAACAGGCAATAACAAAGACTCTATAGCAGATTGTTTGATTCAAGGCTTCAAACCCAAAAACTTGCAGCAAAACACTCTCAACAAGGCATATATCAGATACTGAACACAAACACAAACTTTCCACAACACAATACCAAGATGTGATCTCAAACAGGTAGACCCAAACACCCCTTTATCTTTTCAAAATCAAAATTTTCAAAGGAAAAGTGAGATTTAAGACCACCCAAGCATCAATTAACACAATAACAAGTAAGATTAACAGATTCAAGCAGATATAAGCCACAAAATTCACAAGAACACAAGCCACATACAAATATCACCAAAAATCAAGATCTTAAGCAGATTTTAGGATTGAGTATGCAAACCTCATGGATGTACATCCACATCCACGAATTTATGAGCTTATGTACTAGCAAGAACAAGTACAAGCTTCCAATAACACCCCTGCTAAGAATCAACAAGGTTAGAAGCACAAGTATAAAATCAGAAACTTGAAAAATCTTGATTAATGCAACCTTGTTACCCCACACTTGATTATCCCCAAGTTATAAGCCTCACCACACCTTAATCAACACAATTAGGATGCTATGATCAGCCCTATAACCCAAGAATTCTAAGGTTGAAACAAGAACTTAGCAAAATATCAAGAAAATGAAGAAAATGTGCAAACTTTTGCACACTCCTCTTTTGAAAACAGGTTTTTAACTTCAAAAATCAGTAAACTAAGAACATAAACAAGCAATAATAAGATGGCACTTGGTCTTTCTTCAAAACACTTAACTCAAATTTCATAAACTGAAAAGGGATTTACAAGTGCTTGAACAAGGAAAAACCAAAAGCAAACGTAAATGAAGGACCCTATACCCTTTATATAGAGGGTGTACATGGTCTGCATTAGCTAAAAACTTAAAACCCTAACTTGTGGAAGTCCCAAAATTCCCCTTGTCTTGTTTTGAGTTGTGAAGAACATGTGACATTTTCTTGGCAGTTTGTGGAGCTGGCAATGTGGAAAGTTGATCAAAGGGCTCCAAATGAGCTTAACTTCAAAGCTATGTTGTGGGACGTTGGATGAGGGCCACTGTTTTGGCTTCTTCTTCAAAGGTTGAAAAGCAGGGGAAAACATGTGACCTTGTGCTGATGTGGTAAGTCTTTTGAAAGTGGGGTTAAGGTTATTAGTCCCTTAATCTTAAATCTGGAAGAGATTAAGGGCTAATTTCAAGTGTTAAGAAAATACCCAATTTTCATAAGAACACCAAGAACACCTCATTTGATCTGTTTTCATGTTTAAACATGTTGTTAGGCTCCATAATCTTTATTTAAATAAAGATTAGTTAATACGGGTGTAACTGGGATGTGATGTGGCACCAGGGAGAGAGTTGATTGGTGGAGAGAGTGAGTGGGGCACGTGTCACCCCACCACTGGTCTAGGTAATAATCCTTGTCTGCCATGATTCACCCCCAATCTTTCATAAACTTGTCACTTTGTAAATAATCACTCAAAACTGGATTTCCTTTGTATTTAAACTTTCGGTTTTCACACTTTTGCCCCAAATACTTTTCCAAAGTATTTTTAGGGGTATTTCTTGCCATTTTTGAATTCTTCAAGGGCTAATTTGGCATTTTGATGATGGATAATGGTCTTGACTTGTATGTTGAGCATTTTGGAGGACTGAAATTGTTAAGTCTTGTTTGATGAGGGACCATTCTTGCCAAATGTTGAAAGTTAAGGGTCCTTTTTGTAATTTTGGGATTTTCAAAGGACCAAACTTGTAATTTCTTGTACTTTGAAGGACTTCATGATGTGTTTGACTTTGTGGAGGACAATGGTTGACAATTTAGCTTTGTTGAGGGGCTAAACTTGCCAAATCTTCAAAGTGGAGGGCCCTTTTTGTAATTTTGACAAACTTTAGGGACCAATCTTGTAATTATGAAGATACAAGGGTATAAAGTGTCAATTCTTCCATATTGGAGGACCCTTCTTCATAATTCTTCAAATCTTCAAGGGTTGATCTTGGGAAAGTCTTCATTAGGGCTTGGTTCATTGTGCGGCTTCGTTTCTTGTGTTCGTTTTTGAATGATTCTTGTGATCTTTTGTCATTTTCTCAATATCCGTACCTAAAATACACAAGTAACAAACACAAGCATATATATGGGTATTTTGATGATATTTAATGCATTTTAAGCCCTATTTGGACGATGAGACTATGTATAAAAGCAGTCTCATCAATGGGTACACACAGACAACACACAAACACACTCCAATCACCAAAACGCAACAAATACAATTCACACAGTGGGCATTCAACCGCGACTAAATTGGACCTACAACCTAAGAGAGCCTATTGCTGTTAAAACCAAAGAAACTTGCAGCCTACTGATTCCTGTTTTTTTCTTTCTCGATTTAATGAAAATAAGTGACGACTAAACTAAGCTTCTCTACCCTATTTGGCTACAGTTGGCTGCTATGTGCACAGGTACCCCCCACACAAATATCAAGCACCAAACGCAGTTCAAATAATACCTAAATACACCACAGGTTTGTGCTTGGTTGAACAAGAAAAACAAGCAGGGGATGTTTGGTTTACTTGTTTGGGCGTTCGTTATGATGTGGTAATGACAGCGGGCACGAAGGCTCAAATCCAGGTACACCAAAGAATAACACACGCCAAACAGTCAGCAATCATACTTCCTATGTTTTGGTCACTTGTTCGCTGACCACAGTGACTCAACACAAACACAATAACAAATTTAGCACAAAGAACAAATACTCGGCAAGTTTAACACCCAAAACACAGTCAATGCAGCGAGATTAAATCAAGAACGTGGTCAGTAAGCAACAAACACATAGGGACCCCCTTTTTAATTTTTTACAGTGGCTAAAATATGGCTAAATAGTGAGCTAGATCATAAACTGTGAGCTTGTATAAGCTTTTGAACAACCACTCAACAATCCACCATCCTAATTCCTACCGAAATCTAACAGAACAATAAGATTTCACTCTATAAGCCACTAACTAAAGGTTGAACAGCAGAATATATATCTTAAGAGCACAAAAGCTGACAGACTTTGCTAGATGCTTAATTGGTGAACTTTGGGGTAAACTCAAGGATTCAGTAAGCACTCCCACTTATCACATAACACATCAAAACCTAAAGCAGACCTAGGACTAACTGGTTTCAAAAGGGCAACACCCAAAAAAAACAAATATCTGTTTGGTATTATCTGATGGTGTGGGTGGGTTTGACAGCAAATTAACTCAAATGGACCCAAAGATAGCTACAAATAAAGCCACAAACACGAACACAACACAAGGAACAACAATTATCACGCATGCACTCTTACACACACCAACACGCGTGCATCATCTATCCTACAAATCTTGGCAGAAATATCATTAGGACATGCAATTTTTAGTTACACTATTCAACGACCCCAACCAAGACTCAAAGTTAACAAACAGCTTTCATTCCTACATGAACGTACTCCATGTTTCATAGCCTAAATCGACTTGCTAGACAAATATGAAGCATACACCAAATTTTACAAATTTTCATCACTCTTGAAAACGCGACCCTTCTTTTAAAACTACAACTCTATTTTGCAAAATTAAACACTCTAATCCCCTAAATTGGGTGCAGAGCTTAGCAAGCCCTAGGTTAGTCTTCACCACCCTAGGTCTAGCTCTCCCAAACACCCTATTAAAAACAGAAAGATGAAAATTATCAATTAAATACACTATAACTTGTACCAAATCCAGTCAAATCTATCTAAACATGCATCAATCTAACAAGTTAACAATATCTAGCATTTGATCTAACATCCTAACAGCCTAAACTCTAAATCATCATAACTCATGAAAATTTTCAAGCAAGTATAGAAAACATAAAATCTTTACCTTGTGAGCTTACATCCAAGCATCACAAAGGCTTAGCTTAAGCCTTCTCCATCAAGCTCGGGCTTGAGCTGACAAATTTCAGAAAGGAGCTTGTTGGTATGTAAGATGATGATGATGATGATGACCAAAAGAAAAGACCACCACCAATCCAATATACTGGATTTGTAACCTGTCAATAGTCAACACAGAAAAGAGAGAGAATGACCTGGGATAAAGCAGCCACAAAGAGTATAAGCCTGGCTTATTGATTAAGCCAGCTTATCTCTTTAGGCTAAAAATAAAAAAAAAACTTTTGAAACTGATTCTTCTCAAACCATTTAAACCAAACAGAAACTTGAACTTTCTTGACAGAAACTTGTCAAAATCAATAGCCCAATACTGAGATTCGACTTTCACTTCAAATCAATATTGGGTTCATGATTTTTCAAGTGTTTGCCTAAAAAAAAATTCAAAAACAGATTCTTTGAAAACTTGTTGATAAAAGTGAAAACTTGTAACTCTAAACTATTTCTCAATCGAAAAATATGATGAAACTTAAAACATTAACTTGGAACTCAGATTATGCAATTTAATAAATTTTTCATTTTCATTAATAAAATTAAGAAAATACAAAATCTGGAACAAAAACTTAAAGAAAAGACATATGCCTCTTATATAATGGGGCTTACAAGATTCTAGAAATGAAACAAAAAGCAAACCCTAATGGCCTTGATAATCCGAAAATGCCCTTGGTCTTGGATTCTTGTTCTTGGTCAAAAGCCCTCTCATGTGATTTCTGAGCAACCATGTGAACTCCAGCTGTTGAAGTTGAATCACGGACGTTCATTTAACCCTTAGCCAACAAGAAAGAAGCTTGGGTCGTTGATATGCTGTACAACCTTTGTTTTTTAGCCAAAACGCAGCAGGGGAGGGGACCATGGGTCACATGGGTTTGTTGGAATCGAATCTCTAGGTGGGGTTGTGTTAGTTAGGGTGCTAATCAAATATGTGGAGGAAATTGGGTTATAATTTAGGGGATTTAGGGATTTGGTAATTAGGGTTCTTGTGGGTAAGAAGGGGGGTTTTGATTCTGGGTTAGGGGAGGGGATGGTGTTACCCGGTGTTTTTATATTAATTAAAAAGGTTTTTAAAACTTTATTAATAATAAAACATAAATGGGTTAAAGGTTTGGGTTGGATTGGGTATTTGGATCCGGGTTTGGATAGTTGGGTGGGTTTAATGAGGTGGCAGGGTGTGATTGGTGGAGAGAATGGGTATGGGTTTTATGTCTTGGCAGAAAATACCCCCCATGTTCCAAATATCCTTCAAACAAAGTCTTAGCCATAATAAGTGCTTATTCTCCTTATAACAACTTTGAGAAAGTTGTCAAATTTGGCACAAGCATTTTCATAACTTTTCACATGGGCTTTTCACATGGGCTTAATGTGTAATTTTGACCATTCTTCAAGAGTCAAACTTGTATATATGACTTCTTCAAGGACCAAATGTGATAAGTCTTCAAACTTGGAGGACTAAACTTGTATTTTCTTCAAACTTCAAGGGCATTTTTGCAAATTCCACAATCAGGTCCGGTTCATTGTGCGGCTTCGTTTCCCGTGTTTGTTTTTCTTTATTCCTTGTGATCTTTTTGTCTTTTTCTCGATATCCATACCTAAAATATACAACAAACGAATACAAGCATATTTTGGGGTATTTTAATGACATTTTAACCGTTTTAAGCCCGATTTGGACGATGAGACTATGTATAATTGCAGTCTCATCACTCCCCCATACTAAATCATTGTCGTGCCCTCACGCAATGCTAGAATTAAGTATCATAGCACTTCCAAAATCTATTTTACGATGACATTTATTGAAGACATAAACTTAAATAAACTACTACACGTGATTTTGACATAATGTATTGTTTTCATCACGATAAAGTGACTTTTAGGGTCAAAGAATAAGAACATGTGAATGCCTCATAGAGATAAGTTCGTCATCCTCGATTTTCACTCGATTCCATGCTAAGCGTGTAACGAGATCATTGTTATTATAAGTTAGCAACACAATCATATCTCATGAGTGTTAATTACACACCTAAACTCCCTTATTCCTAATTGGTATCTCTTATATTTTATATTTGTCTTAATGATCACGAGGATACATCATTGACTTATGCGTGAATAGAGATTAGGTCTAAAAATAGAGTCTTAACGGTGTAACCAAAATCATTAAATTAATAATTCACCCTAATAGACAACGATGTCAAAAAATTAAGTCAACAAAAAGGATCGATAAACACGATTTTAGAACGGTTTTGAACATGAGACTTATTACCATGACTTTTATTATCCGCCTCATCATCGGTGGTTTTATTATCATGGTTTACCTCCATCTTTTATTCAACTTCGCCATGAAGCTTTTATTATGACTTTGGTCTTGTGTTGGGTCAATTCAGTGCCTGATTTGTCCTTTGCACAGGATTTGGATGTAAAGTATCCTAAGTAGTGTTAGTCACTGAACTTACGTATGTTATAAGTTCAGTGTGTCATTATTTAGAGTTCTTTAGAGTCTACGAGATAGACTCGTCATTAGCTGAGGCGGATCTCAGTAAGTGTGCAAAGAATCAAGGATGATGGAGTTAGTAAGTGATGACATAATAGCTTACTAACTCCTCAAGACTATTACTGTTTACAAGACCTGAAGATGTTAAGAAGACCTGAAGAAGTGTCTTATGTATTAGTGGGCACATGTCTTATTAGCAATGAAGACAAAGGTTCAAGAGGAAGGCTTACTTTGTCAAAGGTGCAAAAGATGAAGACAACAAAGTACAAGGTGGTTACTTGTACTTTAGTAAAGCTTCTCAAGGAAGCTTCACACTCCCACTATATATATGTGGTACTTGTAATAGAATAGTCATTGATTCCCACCCACAGAAACAAACATGTAATACTTTAGTGGTTTAGGGTTTCATCCTCCCATTGTTTCATAAGCTTAGCTAGCTATGAACATGGGAGTTTAGTTTGTCATTCATCGCCCGGTTGTTGTTCCGCAAACAACCGGGCAAGTCATGTATATTTGTTGATTCATTATTAATAAGATATACATACGATGAAAAGTACAAGCTTGTGTTATTAGTTAGTCAATTGGTTATTTGTGTACATTGTTCCTCATTGTTCTTGATAGATTCATTATGTGCACAAGATTCGTGGACCAACAATTGGTATCAGTGCGGGTTGGATTAATTTACTATCCAGATCCGTTCAGTATATGACTGCTAATAACAATTTTAGATCGTCAAATTTCAGTGTTGATTAAAAAAACTGCTACTGCTAATGTAGTATGTGCAGTTTTTAAGGAGGAAATAATACACTGCTATTTGATCTACTTACCCACCACCACCTAAAATCTTATCCTATTCTCCCCACCCTATTCACGTGTCAACCAAAAACATAAAGAAACCCTCTCCGTCTCTTTCTATTCTTCATATCTCCAAATCTTATTCCACCATAACCAAATCACAATCAAAACCTCAATCAATCACCGAATGTCACACAAATTAAAAAAATCAGTTTAACAAAAAAAACAAATTCATCACCACCTACGCTCATTTAATCCTATCCATCATCTATACTCTAAATCCCCCACCGCCACTCACATTCATTAAAAAGGAATATGTCAACACAAAGTTTTCATATCCATCCATTCACAAAACCGGATCTACAAATAAAAAAAAAAAACAATCCCATCTCGTCACAATGTCCTAATCCAAAGAAAAACCGAGATCTAAATAACAAGATCTCAAACACGTGAGATAACGAATCGAGTTTACAAGTTCGAGAAATAATCAGAATGGATTTCGTCCTTGTGGCCAAAGGATGTGATTCGCTTATATCGAAGCTCGAGTGGGTTCTCAAAATTTGTAGATTAAGTTGTTGATGCTTCGGTTTATTGTGAATCGAAAGAAGATGGAGTTAAGTTGCGGTTGTGATGATTATTAAAGCTGTTTTTTTTTTAAAAAAATCAATGCGTTTTGTTAGCATGAATGAGAGGATGCCGCATGTGGTTTATGGGTCTCGATGGCTTTATGGTGCTTTGAGTTTGTCGAAAGAAATGGCGTTGGTTTTGAACAAGAAAGATCTTCCAATAATCAGCTGGGCATAGTCAATGGAACATGCTGAGTCAAACCCGCTGGGATAACCAAGTGTGTATTCTGTGATTATTTCTGATAACTGATCAGCAAATGTGTTGTTTATCTGGTGTATTGGAATACACATGTTCTTCAAAATTGATAAGAGTTAATGCTGAAAGTTGATGATTTTGTTGATGATGAGGTTGTCAGGGGATTGTGGTTACTTTAAAAGAAAAATAAAAAAAAAGATGTGTAGATTTGCTTACCAAGAAAAGCTGATCATAAAATCAGCAGGTAAGAATGGTTTGTCCCGATTGTTCAGTGAAAAGCTGAATATGATGGGTATTGAGGAGTGTTAGTATCAGCTGAAAAGAAAGCTGAGATGCTAGTAATAAAAAAAGGCAGCGATTGACTGTTCAAAGAAAGGGAAGTCTCTAGGCAAATGAATCTGTGATTGTGGTGTAAGTAGCTGAGTTTCGCTGAGCCTGTAATTTCATTGGTTGCTGATCCTGAACTGGCGAATACTAAGTCCCAACGCAGATCCATGACCTTTCCCCATATCGATCAGCAAACAAACAGCTGAAACCTGGACCTCTGTTGCTGAACCCTCACAGCGACCCCTGTTGTCACTACTACCAGGTGAAAGAACTCCCATCAGTCGCTGAACCCTTCATCAGCGAGCCTAGTGGCATAAACCACCAAGATAGCGAACCCTTCTCTGGTCGCTGTACTGAAACTCCTCAAGCCAATGTACCCACAACCTGTTTAAAGCCGGCCAACCACAGGGGTTGGTTACATCATGGGTTGTGTATGATCTTCAGGTGGTGGGAGCATAGAGGTCGAGAGAGCACAGAGGTCATTGAAAGAGCTGGGCTTATGAACTCTCATACTCAGCTCACAGCCTTTTATGACTCCAGCTGATGTTGAACCCCTGTCTCCATATGATAGCTGAACCCCCAGGGTAGCTGAACCCCCAGGGTAGCTGAACCCCCAGGGTAGCTGAACCCTCAGGGTAGCTGTACCCACAGGCGACCCCTGTCTCTGAACACCCAGGGTCGCTGAACATCAAGGTCGCTGAACCCCCAAAGGTCGCTGAAGTAATGAACATGCAGCTGAACCATCAGTTCTCAACCTTCAGCCATTTCGAACCCGTGAACCATCAGCAGTTTGGACCTCTTCCAGCAATGTCTGGACCCCTGTCCCTGAACCCCTAGCTATCTCTGAACCCCCAGAGTTCGCTGAAGAGAACTCTTCTTCATATACTTTATTGGAGTCAAAAGATGCTGCTAAAGCTGCATATTTTGAGGGGGAGAGAACCACGGACATACACACCGCTGTGATATTGATGCCGCTGTGATCCACATGCAACTGTGATATACCCACCCAAACCATACACAAAACACACAAACCAAAAAAAAAAAAATTTTTTTTTTTCAGTTTAACAGGTATTCGCTGGCAAGATGACCAGCTGATCAACATGCTATCTTTAGAGCCTTCAGCTGTTGAAGGACTTGGTCACTCAGGAAATTTTTTCTCACACCAAGATAAAGAAAGAAGATATGTTCACAGCCCCCTCCCCTCCCCAGCAGTTGTCACCCTCCCCTACCCCGCTGTAACCCCAGCCACAGAGTTTTTGAGAGACCAGGTTGTGTTACAGGGGTTTGATGAAACATTTATTATACAGGGGTTTGATAACATCAGGTGGTTCATAGGAGATGAAATTCAGGGGGAGTTGTATTTCAGGCGAGATGAAGACCATCACGCTATAATTGTGTACTAGTATGTAGCCGGTCAAAAGTTGCTTGGTTCCCTAACAAATTTTGAGGGGGGGAGAAGCGAGGACAGAGGTAAACTTGTGTTTATGTGAAGAAACATCAAGTTTACTCAAGCTACATACATACTATCATACACAACACATAACCTTCAGGGACTTAGAATGTTTACACTTGGCTGATTGAGCAAAGTCACTGAAGATGGGTTGCTGAACAAGTTGCATTGTCTGATCTTTTATGGTTGCTGTGTCAACCATTGACCACGCTTCTCTGATTGAAGGTAAATGAACTCGTGATTTACATTGGATATAATATGCTACTTTAATATATGCTAGGGTGAAGCATATGGTCTTTATGGTAAAGCATATAATATACTTCACTGATGACCTAAGGTGAAGTTACATTTATGAGTTCTATATAAGCATCAGGGAATTGGTTCAAGTGTTTCTCAAAGTACAAGATCAGACATTGCAGTTCAGTAACAACTACAACAGGTACAAGACGATACAAGTTAGCGGATGACTTGAACTAGTAAAGCTAGTTATTCTTGGTATTCATTGTTGTAATATAGCAGGTAAGAAGAAGCCTTTATGCTCACTTACTGCTATTTAACTTAGGCTACTTTTCTATCCAAATAGGGGGAGATTGTTGGGTCAATTCAGTGCCTGATTTGTCCCTTGCACAGGAGTTGGATGTAAAGTATCCTAAGTAGTATTAGTCACTGAACTTACGTATGTTATAAGTTCAGTGTGTCATTCTTTAGAGTTCTTTAGAGTCTACGAGATAGACTCGTCATTAGCTGAGGCGGATCTCAGTAAGTGTGCAAAGAATCAAGGATGATGGAGTTAGTAAGTGATGACATAATAGCTTACTAACTCCTCAAGACTATTACTGTTTACAAGACCTGAAGATGTTAAGAAGACCTGAAGAAGTGTCTTATGTATTAGTGGGCACATGTCTTATTAGCAATGAAGACAAAGGTTCAAGAGGAAGGCTTACTTTGTCAAAGGTGCAAAAGATGAAGACAACAAAGTACAAGGTGGTTACTTGTACTTTAGTAAAGCTTCTCAGGGAAGCTTCACACTCCCACTATATATATGTGGTACTTGTAATAGGATAGTCATTGATTCCCACCCACAGAAACAAACATGTAATGCTTTAGTGGTTTAGGGTTTCATCCTCCCATTGTTGCATAAGCTTAGCTAGCTATGAACATGGGAGTTTAGTTTGTCATTCATCGCCCGGTTGTTGTTCCGCAAACAACCGGGCAAGTCATGTATATTTGTTGATTCATTATTAATAAGATATACATACGATGAAAAGTACAAGCTTGTGTTATTAGTTAGTCAATTGGTTATTTGTGTACATTGTTCTTCATTGTTCTTGATAGATTCATTATGTGCACAAGATTCGTGGACCAACATCTTGCCCTTGTCTTTTATTATCCGCCATCATCGGTGGTTTTATTATGACTTGACGTATATCCTCACGCTAAGGCGAATTTTGGATCTTTTAAGCTTCAAAGATTAAGGCATAAATCACTTTCAATTTTGCATAGACTTTTCGGCCTTGTGAGCTTCAAATTTTTGCTTAATTTAGGTGAGCACTTGAAATCTTATTATTGGGTGAAGCCTTTGATTATTCGGGTGCCAATACTTCAAAACCGCGACGCTGGCGATACCTTAGTGTTTTCCCAATTTAATTACATGGAAGCTACTAAAACAAATTAGAAACCAACAATAGTGACTAAACCGCTAAATCAATATTTATTAATAATTTATTATAAAAGCGTGGGGATGATAAGCTAATAATTACTACACATGAGATCGCGACGATTACGAGACTTATAAATAACTCTATCATTTCTCGTCCTCATTTAAGATACTTAGCCTAAAAAGTTAAGGAATCGAAGCTAAGTGCTCAACACGCACGGTCGAGTCAAAAATTACTCTTATTCTCACCATCGGAAAACCTACATTCGTGTCTTAAACACTTATGAAAAATACGAAAATTTTTAAAATTTGGCAATTTTTAGCCTTATTTTGCAATAAAACGATAAGCAAAAAGATAAACTTTGGAAAGCGTGAAGGTTTGGCAAGGCAAGTATCTATTCACCCCCCATACTAAAGTTAAACATTGTCCTCAATGTTTCGAGTCTAGGGGTGCAAACACCCCCATACTAGAGACGTAGTCGAATACTTAATCTAGCATGGAAAGGGTGTAACCGTTAAATTTAAAGCCGTTTATAAAGTGTGCTATAAACCTAAGGTTAGAAAATAAAAGGATATATCATGTGGATATCGAGAAATTCTTCAAAGCAAACGATCGAGTGCTCCCATAAACGAACACGAGAGGCTCCAATCGTGAAGATAATGATCATCTAAAAACCACAATTCACAAACAACCACGGAGCAAAGGTTGGAAGGGCACAAATCCCCTCACATTAGGATTAATTAAAAACAATAATATTTACAAGGATAAGCATGAGAATTCCCCCACGAGGCACCTTGTTTTTGATAACCGAGTCAAAAGCTCGACTCGAATCCCCATAAATGTGATCATTTAGGGATTATCTTGGTTCGGTCATTTTTGGTGGGACTTACATGTAATCAAGGCCCAAAAGCAACCGATAATAAAGTCAAAGCCTTTATACCGGGATCAAAGATCGTATCCTCACATTTTGTTGAAAATAAAACACGTAAAGCCGGAGGGTACGTCTTGTAAGGAAGAAAACTCCTTATGACGTAGGTAAATTCATCATATCCGAGGGGGTGGGTTGGTATACTTTGAAACGAAGGTAAAATTGAAAGAGAATCGCTCAAAATAGGAGTTTCAAAATTTCCCCTCGGATCAAAGGCAAAAGCCTCATTAAAATCCTCACTCTCATCGAGAGGCGGTCCATCGGTGAACCCCTCGAGAATGGAAACGTCATGAGTAGAAAGAGTAGTCTCAACCGTATGAGACGTCGGGAGGGTGACTAGCAAATCCGGCTCATCGAGTTTAAGATCCTTAGAATCCACACTCTCGATGTCCTCGAACGTCTCATCAAAGAGAGGATTTACGTCACCAAAAATGAACGTGTCATCAAATTCGAATAAAGGGTTCGAAAAGATTTTAAAATCGGTATTTTGAACGTCCTCGTCGATTAGTGACTCGCCATCACTAGCGGAAAAATCGTCGTCATTGAAAAGAGGGTTCGAAAAAGTCGTTGATTCTCTCCCCGAAGTGTCAATGGGAAAGACATCATCACAAGAAATCGATTCACACTCACTATTGTGATTTGCCTCGTTGTAATCTTCGTGGAAAAATTCATCGAGAGAAAAATCACTTACCTCATCTTCGGAGAAAACAGTAGGCTCCCTTTGGATTGGAATAGGGATCTCGACACTAGGATTAGTGCTAAGATTCGTCTCCCCCATACTTAGAGAGGCATCGGTTTCCGTAGTGGGTATAGGAGTAAAAGGCTCTTCATTTGAAGATTTTGCCTTAGTAGTTTCGACATCAGCGTCGAAAAAAGTATCAATGTGAGCAAGGCCATCGGCGAACTTCTCACATGATAAATCCATAATCTCACACGGTGTGGGATTAGGAATAAAAGGCTCGTCACTTGACGTTGTAGCCTTGATGGTTTCAAGTTGGTCCTTCGGAGGGATCGAAAGCGGGTTCTCAAAAGACGTAGAAATAGTAGTAACGCGTCCCTCCGGAATTAAATTTTGATACTCTTCAAAAATCGAGGGGTCAATGATTCTCCTTAAAACCTTATCAATTTCTTCTTTTTCAAAATCACTTAACGGACTATCTTCGTCAAAATTTTGTGTATTTTGATTTTGAAAATCTTTGATAATTTCAACTTCATTAGAAAAATTAGGTTCCAAAGGTTTAACATTCATTGTTCCAACACGTGCTACGAGTTTTTCTTGTTGTTTAATTTCGAAAACATTTTCAAAAACCTCGTTAGTTGACACCCTCGTTTCCTCATCCTCGATGCTCTTTTCAACCTCTTCAACAATTAGGGTATCTTTTTTCTTCATAATTAGTTGGAAAAGCATATCAATTCGTTCATTGAAACGATTAGACCTTTCGTCGACACGACTAGAACCTAGATCATCCTCGAAAATATGTTGTGAAGATGGTTGGTCAAAGTCGGAATTGTAACATGGATCGTGCTCATGGGAATTTGGAGGATCGAGATTGTATGGTGGGGCCTCAAAATTATCAAAACCGGAATTATCGTATGAATTGGGCTCATCATAATCCATTGGTTGGCAAGAAAAAGTATCGTGAGGCCCCCCACAATTGTCGCAACACGGATTTTGAGAAAAATCTGGTTCGTCCTATGGATAACCACCCCCATTGTCGTAATCGTAACCCATGTTGTGTGATTCGTCAAAACCGGAAAATTGATTGTCGAAATACGTATTTTGGTTCATCGGTTGACAATCGTACCCATAGTGAGGTTCATCTCCACAATACTGACATGACGGTGAGTATTGCGAAGATTGGTCAACGAAATTCGGATTTGGCTCGTGATTGTGACCATTTGGGTATTGAATTTGACACTCATCGTGCCAATGGGAAGGGCTTCCACAATATCGGCAATGGATAAGATGTTCTTCGTTAGAGTACAAACAATTCTTCGGATTACACGGTGGACATGCCCTAAATATTGCATAGTTGACATATTTTCCGCACCTTTCGAATACACACCATGGACAAGTCACGGAACCATACTTTCGTCTCCCACAACCTAGGCAATGAAAATCCATGAAGAATTAAAATTTAGAGGGGTTGAGAAAAAGAATTATGAAAATAGAGGGAAAAATCGAAGAATCTTTTTGTGTTTTTGGTTTTTTAATTTTTTTGGAATTTTAGTGTATTACGTAGAAATTAATCTACAAAAACTATCCACTAATCAAAGGTATCGATTAATGAATCCAAGAAGAATGAAGGTAATTACGTGAAGTAAAAACCCTCGTCGACTTTGAAACGTTGGCGGAACGCCAAAACGTTTCGAGGTTCAATAATTAAAACTCACAAAAATAGATTAATTAATACTTGATGTGGCAAACCCCTGATTAATCGTCACTTTCAAAATACGCACAAGCGAGCGGAGAAAACGAGGCGGCGCGAAGCACTTAAGAGCCTTTTTTCATTAGGTCGTGAAATACAACCGCCTTATACCCACCTTATAGTTTGTATTTATCGAGATTAAATCAATTAAGAGTATTTATCTATTTTGCCTTTGATTTCGTTTGAATTCGATACAACAACAGTGACCGGAACGCTCAACTATTGAGGTGCGATTTATCGCGTATTTGGATAATTATTGTGTGTTAATTGTTCTACGTAAATACAATATATTATGCACAATAAAAACGAGAAAACGATTTTGTGTTAATAGAGTTCTATTTAACACGTATTTATTTCTATGGTTAATAATATAGAAAAATAAAAAGAAGTATTTACGATAAAACGTAAACATTCAAACAAAGACGATAAATAAATATGGCTAAACACACATCCCCGGCAGCGGCGCCATTTAGTGATGCGTTATTTTTGTACACTTTTGTTTTAGGAAAAACAAAGCGACAAAAGCGGGTAAGTACTAAGTATCACGTTTTGTGAAAAACGCGAATACTCGTCGTTGAGTTCGTTCTCGAGGAGGTATGGTGTTTAACCAAATGATATAGACGTATTTAATCGAGTGATTAAGTTTTTGGAAAGAAAGAAAGAAAAGAAAATGGAGACGATTTACGCTAAAAACGGTCGGAAACGCGTATACGTATGAACGTAAAAACACGACCTAACGAAAAATTTCACCTAAAAAAGTTTTGAAAATTACTAAAATGTTTTAAAAAAACTTAACTAAGAAAAATATGGAAACCAAAAAAGTTGAAAACTTTTAAATTAATTTATATTTATTTTTGAAGTTAATTAAAAAATCTAAAAATAAAACTAGCTAAGAAAAAGACAAAATTCAAACTTTTTTATTTGTAAACCTAAATTTATTATTTAAAAGCTAAAAAATATCTTTTTGAAAATAAAAAATTAATTTAACTTTTTTTTTTACTTTTCTCAAATTTAAAACTAAAATAATCCTAGAAAAGGAAATAATAAAAAGAAAATTATGAAATTTAAAC
The DNA here is from genome assembly GCA_025667525.1 of Glebionis coronaria. Classification (NCBI taxonomy): domain Eukaryota; kingdom Viridiplantae; phylum Streptophyta; class Magnoliopsida; order Asterales; family Asteraceae; genus Glebionis; species Glebionis coronaria. The sequence goes on from CM046876.1 coordinate 454,476,480, forward strand.
TATATAAAAGCAAATTTATTTTTCCTATGTCCTAAATGACAAAAGTAAATTTTGAAAAAAAGAATTATATTTTTTTGACTTTTATATTTTTTATTATGAATTAAATACGTCTTAAACTAATTAAATGCTTTAAAAATAACAAACGATTTTTCTAAAATCTAAAAAATTTACAGAAAGTCTAAAATACTATTCTAATAATAGGAAAAATAAAATCCTCAAAATTAAGCTGCTTATAAGCTGAGAATTAAGCTTAAATAGCTAATAAGCCAACTTGTAAAACAAAGGATAAAAGGAATGGGTTGCAAAGGTTAAACAAGAAAGTGCATTAGCTCAGTTGGTTGTGTTGCTGTATACTGCGTCTATTAAAGTGGGGAGGTCAGGGGTTCTAATCCTGTTAATGCCTTTTCATATTATATTTTTAGTAAAAAGAAACAGAAAAACGTATAAAAGAAAAAAGAGAAAGAAGAGTTTACAAAACAAGCAAGTGGAGTAGATGGTATGAGGAGGTGGTGTTACGTCTGCTTGTGGAGTGCAGGTCTGAGGTTCTATTCCCACCAGCAACCTTTCTGTCTTTGTTTTTTTTTTGTATTTTGCTTATCGGCTTTCTTGGAATTCAGCACAACTTAAGAGCAGTTTGCTTTTGAGTGGTTAACAACGAATACAAACACAATCACAGCAGTCCAAATTCACACAGAAAATACAAAAAATACTAGCAAATAAATAAATATGAACAGTGGCAAATGCTAAAGTAAACAAGCAGCAGACAACCCTTTTTATCTTTTGGTTTCCTTTTTTTATTGCTGTTGGTTCAAGGGAGCATAAAAACACAAATGGGTTCACAATCACTTCACACAAATCACGCCACTTTTTGGTGCTTGTGCGTACAGTGAACACAAAACACTTAGCAGGCCACTTTTTTTTCTATCTTTCTTTTTGGTTTTGCTGCGTTTGAACTTACTTGTTTTGGCTTCACAGTAACTTAACACATACACAAAACATTAAACGCAATCCAAAAATCATACCTCAATTCACACATATAAACAACAGGAACTCCAATGTTCCCTTTTTGAGTTCTCTTTTTTTTCAATTGGTGAGTTGCTGTTAGCTTGGTAAGGTACACAGATGAGAACACAAACACAAAACACCCCAAAATCCACAGGTCACGCCACTGATATCATCACTTATGTGCACAATTATGAACAAGAAAAAAAAAAGCAGGCCTTCCTTTTTCTTTTACTTGTTTTTGTATGGATGATGGGTACACACAGACAACACACAAACACACTCCAATCACCAAAGCGCAAAAAATACAATTCACACAGTGGGCATTCAACCGCGACTAAATTGGACCTACAACCTAAGAGAGTCCATTGCTGTTAAAACCACAGAAACTTGCAGCCTACTGACTTCCGGTTTTTTTCTTTCTCGATTTAATGAAAATAAGTGACGATTGAACTAAGCTTATCTACCCTATTTGGCTACAGTTGGCTGCTATGTGCACAGGTACCCCACACACAAATATCAAGCACCAAACGCAGTTCAAATAATACCTAAATACACCACAGGTTTGTGCTTGGTTGAACAAGAAAAACAAGCAGGGGATGTTTGGTTTACTTGTTTGGGCGTTCGTTATGATGTGGTAATGACAGCGGGCACGAAGGCTCAAATCCAGGTACACCAAAGAATAACACACGCCAAACAGTCAGCAATCAAACTTCCTATGTTTTGGTCACTTGTTCGCTGACCACAGTGACTCAACACAAACACAATAACAAATTTAGCACAAAGAACAAATACTCGGCAAGTTTAACACCCAAAACACAGTCAATGCAGCGAGATTAAATCAAGAACGTGGTCAGTAAGCAACAAACACAAAGGGACCCCTTTTTAGTTTTTTTACAGTGGCTAAAATATGGCTAAATGGTGAGCTAGATCATAAACTGTAAGCTTGTATAAGCTTTTGAACAACCACTCAACAATCCACCATCCTAATTCCTACAGAAATATAACAGAACAATAAGATTTCACTCTAAAAGCCACTAACTAAAAGTTGAACAGCAGAATATATATCTTAAGAGCACAAAAGCTGACAGACTTTGCTAGATGCTTAATTGGTGAACTTTGGGGTAAACTCAAGGATTCAGTAGGCACTCTCACTTATCACATAACACATCAAAACCTAAAACAGACCTATGACTAACTGGTTTCAAAAGGGCAACACCCAAAAAAAACAAATATCTGTTTGGTATTATTTGATGGTGTGGGTGGGTTTGACAGCAAATTAACTCAAATGGACTCAAATATAGATACAAATAAAGCCACAAACGCGAACACAACACAAGGAGCAGCAATTATCACGCAGGCACTCTTACACACACCAACACGCGTGCATCATCTATCCTACAAATCTTGGCAGAAATATCATTAGGACATGCAATTTTTAGTTACACTGTTCAACGACCCCAACCAAGACTCAAAGTTAACAAACAGCTTTCATTCCTACATGAACGTACTCCACGCTTCATAGCCTAAATCGACTTGCTAGACAAATATGAAGCATACACCAAATTTTACAAATTTTAATCACTCTTGAAAACGCGACCCTTCTTTTAAAACTACAACTCTATTTTGCAAAATTAAACACTCTAATCCCCTAAATTGGGTGCAGATCTTAGCAAGCCCTAGGTTAGTCTTCACCACCCTAGGTCTAGCTCTCCCAAACACCCTATTAAAAACAGAAAGATGAAAATTATCAATCAAATACACTATAACTTGTATCAAATCCAGTCAAATCTATCTAAACATGCATCAATCTAACAAGTTAACAATATCTAGCATTTGATCTAACATCCTAACAGCCTAAACTCTAAATCATCATAACTCAAAAAAATTTCAAGCAAGTATAGAAAACACAAAATCTTTACCTTGTGAGCTTACATCCAAGCATTACAAAGGCTTAGCTTAAGCCTTCTCCATCAAGCTCGGGCTTGAGCTGACAAATTTCAGAAAGGAGCTTGTTGGTATGTAAGATGATGATGATGATGACCAAAAGAAAAGACCACCACCAATCCAATATACTGGATTTGTAACCTGTCAATAGTCAACACAGAAAAGAGAGAGAGTGACCTGGGATAAAGCAGCCACAAAGAGTATAAGCCTGGCTTATTGATTAAGCCAACTTATCTCTTTAGGCTAAAAAATAAAAAAAAACTTTTGAAACTGATTCTTCTCAAACCATTTAAACCAAACAGAAACTTGAACTTTCTTGGCAGAAACTTGTCAAAATCAATAGCCCAATACTGAGATTCCACTTTCACTTCAAATCAGTATTGGGTTCATGATTTTTCAAGTGTTTGCCTAAAAAAACTTCAAAAACAGATTCTTTGAAAACTTGTTGATAAAAGTGAAAACTTGTAACTCTAAACTATTTCTGAATCGAAAAATATGATGAAACTTAAAACATTAACTTGGAACTCAGATTATGCAATTTAATAAATTTTTCATTTTCATTAATAAAATTAAGAAAATACAAAATCTGGAACAAAAACTTAAAGAAAAGAAAGTCCTCCTACAATTTTATCAAATGAAATTACTTTTAAAGTCCTTTACCTGACTCATTTTCAAACTACAAAATCCGGACAGATTTACGTTAGTTTTTCATACAACCGTTTTAACTTCTTTAAACGACTCCGTTTACAAAACCGACACTCGGGTTTTAGAATAAACTCACCCTCTAAGGTTTACAATTCATTATCAGTAGGTTATACATTTCAAAACTTCAATTTATAGTCCCCGAGATTCGATCCAAATATCGACAACAACTATATGTAGTACCGATACTCGTCTCCCGGTACACGAATAATCAAAACATCATAACTTCGCGCTCGTTTGGAGCTAGAAGCTCTACTTTATATCAAATCGAAGCTAATCAAATTATCTACAACTCTAGGCTATAAGTTAAGTTATTATCAAAACATAAAAATCCCGAAATTACTGTTTACTTACTGTTATAAAATGACTATCAAAGTCTTGTACAAAATCACATTTTTGACCAAAACCAACCATGAATATGTTCATCCCAATACCCTAACACTAACATATATCAATCATAACACTAGCATCATCATAAAAATCAAAACCTTCAAATCAAAATCAAGTTTTTAACAAGATTTTTAGCAAGAACACCATGGATCATGCCAAAAATAACATGCATGATCATGGTTTCCACCTACCAACTTGAAAAAAAAAAACCCTTGCATGTGTAAAATTCTTACACCAAAATGATCTTTGTGCAATTATAAGATAGGGTCTTGTTTTAGTTTAGCTCAAATCATCCTCAAAGTGGAGCAAAATTTGAAAGAATGGGTGTTTTGGGGTGGGTGGAAGTCACGACTAACAAAAGAAAAGAGAGAGAGAGAATAAATTTTGAGTTGGTGAATTTTTGAGTGGTGTGTGTGTAATTTTTAGCTTTATATATAGTGGTTGAGGGACCAACGTTGTAATTTTGCAATAGTTGTGGCTTCAAATGAAAATAGTTAGCTAAAAAGCGGGAAATAACTATTAGTTAATTTTGAAAATATTTACGGGGCTCGGGTTTCATAAAGATACTTTTAAAAATTTAAAACGTACCTCAAATATAATAATATCAACTCCCGACTCGACTTAACACATCATTTAAAATAAAATATCAAAAATGACAAAAATCAAACAACCGACAATAAAACGTAAAATATTTGGCATCCATCGACATCACGCTTACTAATACTCCTTATACTTATTAAATATTAAATATAAATCTTCCAACATCGGTTTAAACTTAAACCTCCAAAAACAAATATCATTCAAACTCATCCAAAAATTTCAAAAATAATCGTAAAATAAGATTAAGCAATGACCTCAGTTTTGGGTTATCACAAAAAGAATTTTAGTTAGGACATAAACCGAAGAGAAACTATTCACCCCCCTTATATTTTCTACAATTGGTATCAGAGCCATGGTCACTCGAGATCTTTGAAGTATATTGTGCTTGAAAGTTTGGATCGATCCATAATCTCCTCAAATTAGAAGGATTCGTTATACTAAAGTTTCTCTTTGGTCATAACTATTTTTTAATTGAAAATAGACCTTTTAATTGGTTATATAGCATCTCATCTAGATTAGTAGTACTTATACATTTTATATTTACTTTTGAAATGTATCAGCTAGTTTGTATTTTGCTATGTGTAGGTACTCATGAAGACTAATCATTAAATTGATTGTGGATTGAGTTGCATACAATTGTAGAAGACTCAATTTATTTGATTTCCAACATCATTGAATGATGATATCAAGATGGATGAGAGTGAGACTAGTCTTGAAGACTTATTAGTCACATTAGTCATGTTTTGGCATTGCATTAGTTCTTAGAAGACTTGGCATGCATTTTACGTCTAAGGTACGCTTTCATCCTTCCACACACCCTCTTGATCATTCTTTTGATTATTACTTGACTATGTGCTTGTTCTTGGCATCCTTGCCTTGACATTTGTTTGTGGTATGTGATTCTATTCTTATACCCTCTCAAACCTACATTGCTTGGATACTTGACTCACTTAGGAGATGTAGAGTGAGTTAGTAGTAGCTTAAAGTATCAAGCATGATTTCCATGGTTTGCACTATACGGTTAGTAGGCCCTATATCATGTGTAGTATGTGAAACTAAGCTCATCTCTAGGATGATTAATTAATCCCTTGAGATACCAAACTACTCCATAAGTTGTAGTTAGGATATTACACATTTGGAATTAAAATATTCCAAGGATATTGTTATTGCAATCCCTAGCAATAATATTTGTCCGATCATGTGGGGGAGAAAGTTAATCTATACTTTGCTCACATTTTGAAATAGCTTAAGACTATCCTTGAAAGTGATCTTACTCTATTTATCAAAATTGCTTGGTATAGTTCATTACCAAAGCCGTTTATAATTACTTCGGAAAGGCACGTCTTAAACCACTATAGATGACACAAGCTCTTCGTTTCTACAACTTGAAGATTGTCACTTGTCTCTTGAGCATTGAACTTAGCCTTGATTCACTTCCCTTGGTTTCTCTCTTCTTTGTTTCCTTTTTACGAGTAGTCGTTCTTCCGTATCGGTCTTTTTCTGTCTTTTTTGGTCCTTTTCGGTTTCGATTTAACTTGTAATCCTTCATCAAGACATTATAACTTAGTATTGAAGTGGTCCAATGATTTCTAAAAGGGTTGAGATATATTTTAAGTATTTTAGAAAAAACTTGGTTTTGAAATTTTCATTGGTTTTCATGGTTAAAAACCACCCACTGTAGGCGGTTCGTTAATTGTCACGACTCAAATGCGCGGTTCCATATGAATAAGGAACCGCGTCCTACTAAGTGACTAAAATAATCTGGTTTTTATTTTTTAATCATTTTTCAAACAAAACCCTCTCCTTCTTCTCCATAGGCGACTAGTTCATTCTAAAAACCACCATTTTTGATTTTCCAAAAGCTTCAATCACTCACGATTAATTGAATCCAAGGCGTGGGTTTCACTCATCCCTCTTCCAACATCAATTAATTGTAAGTACATTCATTCAATTTCAATCATATTGTTCTAGGGTTTTTATTTTCATAATTGGGGATTTTTTATATTAAGATTGAATTAGAACCTAACTAGGAATGTGGGTTGACATAGTTATAATGCTATGATTCCTTTGGTTTGAATTCATTGTGACTTCACTAAAACCCACTTGTAGAACAATCCGAATTTTACTAAATTATTCTGGTTAAATGATGGAATTGATATGAACCCATGAACAAATTGGTAATTGCATTGTTAATACTTACTTAAAAACGAATTTTGAAAAACTAATTTTCAATGTTCATGTTTGATTTTAAAAAACTTTCAATTGGTATCAGAGCGGTGTTTGATATTAAAACCTTCATAAATATCGTTCTAAGTTTTATAATCAAGATGCACCATGCCTGAAACGAGCAACACACCACCACCACCACTGCCTACTCGGAACAATCAAGCACAAAACAATGTACCTCCACCTCTTCCATCGTCACCAAGAGTAACCCCCATGCCTAATCAAGATGCTCTTCTATTCTTGGTAGTCTACTACAACACTTTAGAGAAACAGAGTTGACACATGTTCCCTTTTCTTCATACTCGTACATTAGGCTGCTTTACTTTAAAGCAATTATTTTTCCGGCCTAAATAGTTTCCGTCTAAAACACTAAGGTATGTCCAAAGTGTACTAAGTGTTAACAGGGTATTGCCACCCCTGTTAACACTCAACCACTGAGAGTCCCTGATACATCTTGGTTTTATCCATCACAGCCAAGGAGTATGTCTTCAAGTAATCTTTGACTTCCTTGAAAATGTCTCTAACATAGACTCCTCTGTGGTTGCTCACAGAGACTAAGTTCTCTGTGAGTCTTGTAGTACTTGTCTGTCACCTTGGCACAAGCAAGTTGATAACACACAACTTGATTTACGTTTAAATCTACGACTAAGGGAAATCTAACAAACTTAGATTCCCAACAATCTCCTCCTATTTAAACATAAATACAACTAGATCTAAATTAGTTATAGTAAGTGAGATAACAACTTCTTCTTACCCATAACAAAAAACAAACAACTTCATAATTCATTGAAACTATAAAATATTACAAGTACAAAACACAAGTACAACTAAATTATGAAAACAAAGTGCAACTGTGATTTCTTTAGTAATCACCATTCTTTATTTTCTCTTCAGCTTCAGCTATATCATCTCTGGAATCTAATTTAGCTTGCAATGCTTTGGCAAAGACTTTGGAATACTCAAAGTTAATTTTTAGCACCTTCTTGAAGACTAGAAGCTGGAAGCTAGACCCAGTTCATTTTCCCTTTGAAAGACATATTGGCACCTCATGTTCATAAAGGCCATTCCCTTTTCAGGCTTAGTGTATGTCTGTCCATCAACGGGTCCTACAATTCCATTTGGTAAAATAAGATCCTTGAACATTCCATCAACTTGAACATCAGTTGTTACAAATGTTTCTTCAAGAATTTGATTTAGCCTCTTTCTTTTCTTTTCAGCTTTTAGAGGTTCTTGTTCAAACAGTTTTGGAGGGGGATCAATGTTAAGCTTGACAGATGTTTCTTTCACCCAATCGAATTTAGCTTTCAAAGTCTTTAGAAGTAGGAAATTAGCCTGTCTAGACTTCTTCTCAGCTAACTTCTCTAGTTCAAACCATTCAGATAAACAAAGTGTCTTTAATTTGAACTTATCAAATGTATTCATGTTAGCCTGTTGGTTATCTCTACAAATTACCATCTGTGGAATGTGAGTTGACTTTTGAATAGTATATTTGAACTTGGTGATTTCCCTGGGTGATATCTCGAGTTTACACAGGCATCATAGTCAGCTTTGATTTTCTTGAGTGCCTCTGTGCGTTTCAGCTCCATCTGCCTTAGAATTTCAGCTAAGGTTGTTTGTTCCGACAAGACAGGCTTATCGATAGGTGTGTAAACACCCATCCTTTTACCACTTAATTCTGGCTGAAACAAGACCAAAACACGTATTTAATATCATTTGTTTGGAATTATGCGTGGTTTTTGTGTTTATTGTGTTTTCAGAGCCAACCGGATGAATATTGGAGAAAACATGGGATTGCACGGGTTTTACTGAAGAAAAGGACTCAAGATAAAGTCTATTGTCCAATAGATGCAAAAGATTTGAAGTCACTGGGCCTATTCGAAGATTTATCGAAGAAAAGGACCAAAGATGGAAGATTTACACAAGTCGAAGAAACTCAAGTCTATTAAACGAAGAAATTAAAAGACGAGTTAAATTTAATCGACGACAAATTCCGAATCAGAATCGAAAACGGAAACTTTTCTGAAAAGACGAAAAGACAAGAAGAACGGGAGAAAGCCCACTCACCAACCAAAAGACAAGCCTATATAAGGAGTCCCCTCACACACATAGTGCCAGTTAGTTTTAGTTTTCTCTCCTCCTTCTTTTTCTCCCTTTAGTTCGTCCCATCACCAACACCATTAGGGTGTTTGGTGATCTTGATCTTTGATTTTTAATCTTGTAATTTTCATCTTTGCTTTGTTATTGTTAAAACATCAATCATCAATACAAAGTCTTGTTTAATATTTCCATTTCATCTTGTTCATCATCATCTTTATCTTCAAGTTCTTAAGTTCTTATTTTATTGAGATTTGATCTTCAAAAGTTGTTGGGATTTGTGTTTTTGTTGATGGGATTTGTAGTTATTTGTTAGTAAATCATTTGTGTTGAGTTTTATTTAAGTTTTTTGGTGAAAAACTTGGTGATTTTTGGATTAAAAGTAGTTTCCTTGTTCTTCGGGTAAACGACTGTTCTTGTGTTCCCAGACTTCCGAATGAAGCAAAACTTCCGGATGAGCACAAATCTTCCGAGTGAACATAAAGTTCCGGATGAACAGTAAGTTCCGGATGAGCACCTAAAGTTCCGAATGAGTTTATTTCTAAAAAGTTCCGAATGAGTTTATTTCTAAAAAGTTCCGAATGAGTCCAAATGTTCCGAATGAGTAAAACTTCCGAATGAACCTAAATCTTCCGAATGAATTAAAAAGTTCCGGATGAACACCTTAAGTTCCGAATAAAGAGTATTTCTAAAAAGTTCCGAATCAGTCCAAAGTTCCGGATGAACCTAAGTTCCGAATGAAACAAAACTTCTGGATGAGCAGCTAAATCTTCCGAATGAGTTTATGTTGAGAAAAGTTCCGGATGAAACCAATCTTCCGAGTAAAAAGTTCCGGATGAGCAAAGTTCCGAATCAAGGTTAAAAAGTTCCGAATCAATTTTCCTTTAGTGTTACTGTTCTACTGTTCTACTGTTTCTTTACTCTTATTTCACAATTTATATTCTAACTGTTATTTTAACTTTAATTTCAGTTTTCATTTTAGATTCAAGTTCAAGTTTTTATAAATTGTCATTAAAGTAATTGTCTTTGATTTAAGTTTTCATTTTTAGTACATTTAGTGTATTAGGAAACCAAACCCTTTTATTTAGTAACCAAGAACAATCATTCCACTTAAAGCCGAGATCAATTCGAGAGGATCGGGAGAGAAATTAGAACCGTAAGAAAATCCGTGTATCAAATGGCGCCGCTGCCGGCTCTTCTCGTTAAGATCAAAAGTTTTTTGTGAGAACTTGGATTTTGGGATCCGTTCCCCGTGAACGTTACTTTTTCATACAAATTTTCAAAAAATCCTAAAAAATATAAAATTTTTAAAAATAAAAAAAAAATTAAAAAACATAAAAACCAAAAATATTTTTGCTTTGTTTTTCTTTGTTCGTTCTTTTGCAGGTGTATGCGCACTCGATCCACGTCTTATCAAGAGCCCGAGCCTCTCGATCACTTAGACATGGCCGGTGTACCACCTCCAAACAATAATAACAACAACAACAACAACATGAACAATAACAACAACAATGAGCCCCTTCCGGATAATCGCCCGATGATTGAACTGTTGCAAGCTCATGTAGATGGCAACACGGATCCAATTGTCATGCCTCCAATTGCCGCCAACAATTTCGAGCTCAAATCAGGCTTTATCCAGATGGTCTCCGCTCAACCATTCTTGGGACGTACCATTGATGACCCACATGACCATATCAAGAGATTCTTGCAACTCACCAACACGGTCAAATTCAATGGTGTTCCACAAGAGGTTATAAGGTTACAACTTTTTCCCTTTTCTTTAGAGGGACAAGCCCGGCATTGGCTTGCTAAGGAACCGCCACAGAGTATTCTCTCGTGGACGGATTTGGAAACAAAGTTTATCAATTACTTTTTTCCACCCTCTCGTACTACCGCTTTGCGGAATGAGATCATAAATTTTGAACAAAAGTACGATGAGTCGTTCAGTGAATCTTGGGATCGTTTTAAAGATCTTTTAAGAAAATGCCCACAACATGGTTTTACCAAAGTACATCAAATTAATACTTTTTACAATGGTTTAAGCATGAGTGACCAAGATTCACTAAACAGTGCCTCGGGGGGTAATCTATTGGCTAAGACTTCCAATGCTGCTTGGGACATCATTGAGAATAAATCTCGTGTGCAAACCAAGAGTGTTCGGACCAATGTCGCTAGTGCTAGCACTAGTGACAGCGACAAGCGATTGGACAAAATCACTGCGCTTCTTGAATCGCTTGTCACCCACACCGTCAGCAACAACAACAGCAACAACGCTAAGAACGCTCAAGTTAACGCTGTCAGCCAACCTTGTGAGATATGCGGTGGTCCTCACTCTTACACCACTTGTACCGCCACCCAAGACTACCCTGCTGAGAATGTGAATGCGGCATATGGCACCTATCCTCAACCCGCCTATCAAGCTAGACCTCAAGGTGACCGTAATTTGCTGAGCTACCGCTCCAACAACTATCTTTCACCACCTGGTTTTCCTCCAACCAACCCAAACCAACAATCAAACCTTAATCGCCCTCCTAAACAACAACAACAACCTCGACAACCATACATCCCTCCTCACAAGCAGCAACAACCACCTCAACGTAACAACCAAGTTTACCAACAACCTGCTTATCAACCACCCGCATACAATGCTCCTCCCAACCAAACCACCACTGCATTACACCAAGAGGTTGCAACCTACATGAGGACCAATGATGTGATTGTGGAAAATCTCCAACAGGAAGTGCGAAACTTGAAAGCAGACTTGGTCAAGCAAGGAAACGATTTGAGAGCCGACATGAGAAACACGTTGGATAGCCAAACTAATGATCTGAGGAACATGATGGCTGGTTTCTTCCAAGGTAATCAACCCTCTTCTTCGGGTTCTCTTCCGAGTAACACCGTTGCGAATCCAAGAGGGGAGATGAAAGCAATCACCACTCGAAGTGGCAAAGGTACCAAGGAACCCGAGCTTCCTATACCTCCACCAGTGGTTGTGACTAAGGAGAACGAGTCACCTGCTCCTATTCCTCCTCCTTCTCCTTCCCCAATTTCTCCACCTCTTCCTTCTACCCCTCCTTCCCCCAAGGATGTGAGTGATCCTATTCTTCCAAAGCCTTCCTCTTCTTCCAATATACCTTATCCATCTAGGTTGAGGAAAGAGAAGCAAAAGAGCAAGGATGATATTCAGGTTTCGAACTTCCTTAAAATGTTCAAACAACTGAATTTCAATATCTTCTTCGTTGAGGCTCTCGCTCACATTCCTAAGTATGCGAAAATGTTTAAAGATCTTCTGAGCGACAAGGAAAAGCTCCTCGATATTGCCAACACCCAACTTAATGAGAATTGCTCTGCAGTGCTCTTAAGGAAATTGCCAACCAAGCTTGGTGATCCGGGTCGTTTTCTTATCCCTTGCAATTTCCCGGGAGTAGAGAATTGCATGGCCCTAGCCGATCTAGGTGCCAGTATTAATCTTATGCCTCTAAGCATTTGGAAGCAATTATCTCTCCCAGAGCTAGTCCCCACCAAAATTACTTTGGAATTGGTCAACCGTACGGTTGCTTATCCAGTGGGGATAGCCGAAGACGTCATTGTAGGAGTCGACAAATTCACCTTCCCCTCTGATTTCGTTGTCGTCGACTACGAGATGGACCCCCGTGTGCCACTAATTGTTGGTCGTCCATTCTTGAGGACCGGTCACACTCTCATCGATGTTGAAGCCGGTGAGCTTATCATGAGAGTGGGTGACGATAAAGTAGTCTTCAACATGGGAAAGCTTTCTAAACAGCCTTATTCTTACGAGAGCGTTAATTATATTGACGTTCTTGATGAGGCTTGTGAAGAACACTTCAAAGATGCTTGTAAAAGTATTCCTACTTCTCTTCCCAATGTTGAGACCGTTTCCTCTATCGACTCATCACTATCTCTATTTGGAGAAAGTGATTTCCTTTGGAAAGATTTGGAAGCCACCATGGGAGATGTGCATTTTGACAATGACAATTCTACTACCTATTGGGATGAAGATCTCAGCTTCATTGAAAACCTTCTCAAAGAAGACAATCCTTCTCCTCCATCTCCCACGGTCATTGCTATCGATACTCCGACTTCGAATACGCCTCCCGTCGACAATCCTCCAGATCTAGAACTTAAGGAGTTGCCGCCCCATCTTGAGTATGTATTCCTTGAAGAAGAAAAGAAGTCGCCAGTCATCATTGCTAAGGATTTGAAGGATGAAGAGAAAGCCCGACTTGTCGCCGTGCTTAAAGATCACAAAAAGGCGATTGTTTGGAAGATTTCAGATATTCGTGGAATTGATCCTCACTTCTGCACACACAAAATTCTCATGGAGGACGACTTTAAGCCCACAATTCAAAGCCAACGAAGGGTGAATCCAAAAATACACGAAGTCATCAAAACAGAGGTTATCAAACTTCTTGATGCGGGTATGATTTACCCTATTTCGGATTCACCATGGGTTAGTCCAATCCATTGTGTGCCCAAGAAGGGCGGAATAACTGTTGTTCCCAATGAACACAACGAGTTGATTTCCACTCGTCTCGTTACTGGGTGGAGAGTTTGTATAGACTACCGCAAACTCAATGATGCCACGAGAAAGGATCATTTCCCTCTACCTTTTATGGACCAAATGCTTGAACGTTAGCCGGTAATGAATATTACTGCTTTCTTGATGGTTTCTCGGGTTATTTCCAAATACCCATCAATCCCCAAGATCAAGAGAAGACTACATTCACTTGTCCCTATGGCACATTTGCTTACAAAAGAATGCCTTTTGGCTTATGTAATGCGCCCGGGACTTTCCAAAGGTGCATGTTAGCTATCTTCCATGACATGGTTGAACAAACCATGGAAGTCTTCATGGACGATTTCTCGGTCTTCGGAGATTCCTTCTCTTCTTGCCTTGCCAATTTGGAACGTATGCTTAAGCGGTGCGAAGACACTCGCCTTGTTCTGAATTGGGAAAAATGCCATTTTATGGTAAAAGAAGGCATCGTGCTGGGACACAAGATTTCCAAAGCCGGTCTTGAAGTAGACCGTGCTAAAGTCGATGTTATTGCCAAGTTGCCTCCACCTTCAACCGTGAAGGGTGTGAGAAGTTTCCTGGGTCATGCGGGCTTCTACCGTCGATTCATCAAAGATTTTTCTCAAATCGCTCGCCCGATGACCCACCTCTTGGAAAAAGATACTCCTTTTCTCTTTTCCAAAGAGTGTCTTGAAGCCTTCAACTCGCTTAAGGATAAGCTAACTAAGGCACCCGTCTTGGTTACCCCTAATTAGGAGCTGCCTTTTGAGTTGATGTGCGATGCTAGTGATTTTGCTATTGGAGCGGTTCTGGGACAAAGAGTGAATAAACACTTCCAACCGATCCATTACGCTAGCAAGACAATGACTGGGGCACAATTGCATTATACGACAACCGAAAAAGAGCTTTTAGCTGCTGTCTATGCTTTTGAAAAATTCCGCCCCTATCTTGTCCTTTCTACTACAATCGTGTATATCGATCATTCCGCGCTGAAGTACTTGTTGATAAAGCAAGATTCCAAACCAAGACTTCTTCGCTGGGTTTTGCTGCTCCAGGAATTTAAAATCGAAATTCGCGATAAAAAAGGAGCTGAAAACCTAGCCGCGGATCATCTCAGCAGACTTGAGGATCCTTACCAAGGGGATCATCCGAACAAAGAAATCACTGATTCTTTTCCCTTGGAGACCTTAATGTCTATAAACTCGAAGCCGAATGAAACCCCGTGGTTTGCGGACTTTACAAACTACTTGGCGGGTGGAATTCTCAAGGAAGGGTTGACGTCCCAACAAAAGAAAAAGTTCTTCACCGACATTAAGACTTACTTTTGGGACGATCCTTACCTATTCAAACAATGTGCCAACCTGATTATTCGCCTATGTGTTGATGGACCGGCAGCGTCAGAAATCCTTGATGCTTGCCACAAAGGACCCACCGGTGGTCACTTTGGTCCCAACTACACCGCTAAAAAAGTGTTTGACTCGGGATTTTATTGGCCCTCCATATATCGTGACGCTCACGATATGGTTAAAAGATGTGATGTTTGCCAAAAACAAGGCACGATCACACATAAAGACGAGATGCCTCAGAATTTCATTCAAGAGTGTGAAATCTTTGATGTTTGGGGTATCGACTTTATGGGGCCATTCCCTTCTTCTAAAGGAAACAAATACATCCTTGTTGCCATTGACTACGTTTCAAAGTGGGTTGAAGCCAAAGCTTTACCTACTTATGACGCAAGGGTGGTTTGTAACTTTTTGAAAGCTCTATTCGCTAGATTCGGTGTGCCTCGTGCCATTATTAGTGATCGTGGGACTCATTTCTGCAATGATCAATTTGCTAGAGTCATGGCTAAGTACGGTGTAAATCATCGTCTTTCCACAGCCTACCACCCACAAACTAATGGCCAGGCTGAAATCTCTAACCGAGGATTAAAGCGAATTCTGGAAAGAACCGTGGGAGAGCATCGTGCCTCATGGGCTGATAAACTTGATGATGCTTTGTGGGCTTTCCGTACTGCTTACAAGACCCCGATCGGCTGTACGCCTTATCGTCTTGTGTACGGGAAAGCGTGCCACCTCCCCATTGAGTTGGAGCACAAGGCTTATTGGGCCTTGAAGTGGGCTAATTTTGATATTAACAAAGCCGGTGACCTACGCAAGCTCCAACTCAATGAGCTCAATGAACTTCGGAATGAGGCTTATGAAAATTCTTTGATCTATAAGGAAAGAACTAAGCTCATTCACGACTCCAAGATCAAAAACCGAGAGTTCCATGTTGGAGACAAAGTCTTACTTTTCAACTCTCGGTTGAAAATCTTCTCGGGAAAGCTCAAATCTCGTTGGTCCGGCCCATTCACCATTGCCCAAATTTTTCCATATGGTACTCTCGAGCTCGCTCAACCTAATGGACCTAATTTTAAGGTGAATGGCCAATGAGTGAAGTTGTACTTTGGTGAGGACACCCCTCAGGAGGTGATTCCATCCCTCACCACGTTCCCCATGAACTAATTTTGGGTCGAGTCAGGCTCGTGACTCGGTTATCAAAAACAAGCGCTCCTCGGGAGGCAACCCGAGTATATATCCTTTTATGTTTTAACCTCCTAAGTGTAGGGGGACCTCTATAGGTGTTTGTCTTTGTGTGGTGATGTGATTACAGGGATAAGTGCACTCTTGGAAACTTTGAAGAACCGTGTTCCCGTGTTATCCGAAATCCGGTTCTATCTCTCAACTATCGTGATTCAATTTTCTTCATACTCACATTTGAAATTGATCACTTTAGTCGTCTCTTCCTTAACTCGAGTTAACCAACGTGCACAATGTCATAAGTGTAGGGGAGACTTTTCCCACATGCTTAAACATTGAGGACAATGTTTATCTAAGTGTAGGGGGGACTTCTATCGAAGTTTTAAGTGGACTTTTCCATGAAAATGCCTTCATTTAACCAGAAAATCCTATTTTTCAACATTTTCAAATTTTTTTATTAACTTTGGCCATTTAGTTGTAATTTTTAAAATTTTTATCGTTGCTTTCATATGTATATATCCCGCAAATAAGTCACAAATATTAATAAAGTGGTGTAGCTAGTTTAGAAGTCTTTGACATATTAGGCCCGTTGCGTTTATTTTGACTCAACCCGAATAGACTTATCCAAGTTTATTCTAGCTAGTATCCTTAACCATGTAGACCTTAATTGGTCTATTAGGCTAAGTATCCACGAGTCTCATTACTTGAGATTTTAAATTGTGGAGGACGAGAAATGATAGAGTCAATTATAAGTCGGTATTCTTGCACAAGCTCACTTGGTGTAATTATTTGCCTATTCTCCCATCACTTGCTAATAATTTATCTGCAATAAGTAAGGTCGTACGATTTGAAAAGTTACTTAGCTTCTAGCCCAAGATCGTTTAAAAGTTGCTCGGTAATGATAAGAGTTCATAGCCAAGGCATAACTTATGAAGCGGGGCGTGAAGATTGGCGAGTCCGAAAAGGCCCTAACAAGGCATGAGGATTCCATTTTATTGCTAAAGATCCAAGGTGAAGTGAAAAGTATTATTCCCAAAGTCAATATGAAGGATCAAGACTCACGACGAAAAGCAATCAACTCCCGTAAAGATCATGGAGAAGTCTATCCGAAAAGACCCTAACAAGGTATGAGGATAAATAGATCCAAGTCCGAAAAGGAGGCGGATCGTTGTATCTCGAAATCCCAATTAGAGATTGAAGAATAATCATGAAGTCGTGGTCAATAAAGTTGGAGTACCCCTCAAAAGTCTCCAAGTGAAGAAACTCTATTACGATGAGAAGACCATTATCTCAAGCACGTCTCTCAAGATATGAAGTATGAAGTACATGCCAAATATCGGCCCGAGAAAGGTCTCAAATCGTGAACCGAGTTATGCCAAGATATGAACTTTTTGATATCCCGAGAAGCAGTTTTAAGAGATTTTGTCCTTTAGCTAACTATTGATCAAATCGTCCTACTTTGCTTTCGGCCTAAATAAACTATCGAAATAAGTCCAAAAATGCATCTTCATGATCATTCTAAGACAAAAATAAAATATAAGAGATACACCTAGGAATAAGGGAGTTTAAGCATATAATTAAGCCATGTGTGTAAGTGTTTGAATTGCTAACTTATAATAACAATGATCTCGTTTTTAAGCTTAGTTTGGGGAACGTGAAACTTGAGGGTGATAAATCTTCGCAGCACCAAAGCCCTAATGCAAGTCATCGATTTCTTTGCAAGTTATTTCCATGTAGCTATTTTCAAGTGAAAATGGTTTTCTATCCTTTTGTTACCTTTAAAGTTTAATTTCTTTTAAGTATTTTAATTTTTGTCTAGTAGTATTTAAATAAGGCCAAGGTTGATTAATTATGAGAAAAGTGTAAAATTGCTTTATCACTAAGCATTGCATGAGGGCATGGCAATGGTTAAGTGTAGGGGATTTGATAGGTGTGTAAACACCCATCCTTTTACCACTTAATTCTGGCTGAAACAAGACCAAAACACGTATTTAATATCATTTGTTTGGAATTATGCGTGGTTTTTGTGTTTATTGTGTTTTCAGAGCCAACCGGATGAATATTGGAGAAAACATGGGATTGCACGGGTTTTACTGAAGAAAAGGACTCAAGATAAAGTCTATTGTCCAAGAGATGCAAAAGATTTGAAGTCACTGGGCCTATTCGAAGATTTATCGAAGAAAAGGACCAAAGATGGAAGATTTACACAAGTCGAAGAAACTCAAGTCTATTAAACGAAGAAATTAAAAGACGAGTTAAATTTAATCGATGACAAATCCCGAATCAGAATCGAAAACGGAAACTTTTCTGAAAAGACGAAAAGACAAGAAGAACGGGAGAAAGCCCACTCACCAACCAAAAGACAAGCCTATAAAAGGAGTCCCCTCACACACATAGTGCCAGTTAGTTTTAGTTTTCTCTCCTTCTTCTTTTTCTCCCTTTAGTTCGTCCCATCACCAACACCATTAGGGTGTTTGGTGATCTTGATCTTTGATTTTTAATCTTGTAATTTTCATCTTTGCTTTGTTATTGTTAAAACATCAATCATCAATACAAAGTCTTGTTTAATCTTTCCATTTCATCTTGTTCATCATCATCTTTATCTTCAAGTTCTTAAGTTCTTATTTTATTGAGATTTGATCTTCAAAAGTTGTTGGGATTTGTGTTTTTGTTGATGGGATTTGTAGTTATTGGTTAGTAAATCATTTGTGTTGAGTTTTATTTAAGTTTTTTGGTGAAAAACTTGGTGATTTTTGGATTAAAAGTAGTTTCCTTGTTCTTCGAGTAAACGACTGTTCTTGTGTTCCCAGACTTCCGAATGAAGCAAAACTTCCGGATGAGCACAAATCTTCCGAGTGAACATAAAGTTCCGGATGAACAGTAAGTTACGGATGAGCACCTAAAGTTCCGAATGAGTTTATTTCTAAAAAGTTCCGAATGAGTTTATTTCTAAAAAGTTTCGAATGAGTCCAAATGTTCCGAATGAGTAAAACTTCCGAATGAACCTAAATCTTCCGAATGAATTAAAAAGTTCCGGATGAACACCTTAAGTTCCGAATAAAGAGTAGTTCTAAAAAGTTCCGAATCAGTCCAAAGTTCCGGATGAACCTAAGTTCCGAATGAAACAAAACTTCTGGATGAGCAGCTAAATCTTCCGAATGAGTTTATGTTGAGAAAAGTTCCGGATGAAACCAATCTTCCGAGTAAAAAGTTCCGGATGAGCAAAGTTCCGAATCAAGGTTAAAAAGTTCCGAATCAATTTTCCTTTAGTGTTACTGTTCTACTGTTTTACTGTTTCTTTACTCTTATTTCATAATTTATATTCTAACTGTTATTTTAACTTTAATTTCAGTTTTCATTTTAGATTCAAGTTCAAGTTTTTATAAATTGTCATTAAAGTAATTGTCTTTGATTTAAGTTTTCATTTTTAGTACATTTAGTGTATTAGGAAACCAAACCCTTTTATTTAGTAACCAAGAACAATCATTCCACTTAAAGCCGAGATCAATTCGAGAGGATCGAGAGAGAAATTAGAACCGTAAGAAAATCCGTGTATCACTTATACATGTTCTTTTTGCTTGGTTGTTTAACAAGCAGAGAGAAAGTCTTAACAGGTAAAGTCTCTACCTCAGGTTTGGGTTCAAACCTTGCTCCCCTAGATGTGAGCTTGGGTTCAACTCCAGAGTTTGGCAAGTGATGGTAAAGGTAAAGTGCTTTCAATCACATCTTCAGAGACAGGAACATCTTGTAAGAGTGGATCAGACACATGTATGGTCTCTGTAGATTTAAAGACAATGTCTTTGGGGGCTTTAAATTTGTTCTTTTTAGCAGCTACAACCATAGCCACATCAGCTGGAATTTTATCATCAAGTAATTCATCAATGGTGAACTTACTACATATCCATTTTTCTATGACTTTATGTAGTTCAATTAATTGATCAGATAATGTACTATTCTGTCTAGTTAACTTAGCAACTTCATTCTGTAGAGTTATTCTTTTAGAGTTAACATGTTTTAAATTTTCACAATCAGCCTTAATCAATTCATGTTTAACAGAATGAAAATTTTCAAGCAAGTTGTTTCTTTGTTCTTCAACAAAATGTAAATCAACTATGGTATAATCAAGTACATGTTTACGTTCATCACTTTCAGACATAGATATAAGCATGTGTACCTTTTTCATAGTTATGTCAACCCATTGTCCTGATCTAGCATCGCTTTTTCCCATAGCTGGTTCATTTTCTGCAATTGCCATAAATGCCCTAAACCTGGTGGTGTCTTCTTCATCTAACGTCAAAGGCCATCATTCCAATCCTATGCTTAAACTACCAACCCTTTCTCTGTCTTTTTATCACCCTTTTTTTTCTTGGACAGAGCTTCTAGTTTCAAATTCATCTGTTCCAGCTCAACTTTTAGTGCCTTGTACTTGTTTTTGTAATCCTTTTTTTCATGATCGGAGGAATTGGATCGGTGAAATGAGTTGTTTTTTCAGGATTTGAACTTGTACGGTTTGGATGATGAAGGATAGGATGGTGATGATGTTTTTGTAGATGGACAGTCTTTTTGAAAGTGTCCAGGTTTTCCACAGGCAAAGCAAGTTTCTTTTGATTTGTCAGTTTGTCTACTAACTGATCCTACTCTCCCTGATCTTTTAAAGTATCTTCTCAGATTAGCTAGTAGAGCTCTTTCATGAAACTCAGCATTAAGATCTGGCATGAATTCTTGGTTGCTGCGAGTGTCTTCTTTAACATCTGTGTCACTATCATGAGGATTTGAAGTTGATATCATGGCTTTTGAGGTTGCTCCCTGAACTACAAATCTTTCAGACTCAGATTTGTATATGGTGTCAATCAACCCTTCTTCATAATTGTACTTTCCATATAGTTGGTCCAACATATCATTTTTGATCGAGTTGTTAGCTCTCTGGGTCTGATTCATGCTTAATCATTTTCTCGGAAGGCTGTTGACAAAGGTAGCATTTACTTCAACTTGTGAAATGGTAACCTCATTCATTACAAGGTCATTGAAAAGAATCTTCAGCCTTGTGGTATGTCTGTTAAACCTTTTCACCATCAAGTGCTTTGAAGGCATTAAACTGAAGTCTTAGTGCCCGAATGTTGGTTTCTCTAGTCTTAGAGGGTCCTTCGTGACCAAGGATCAAATCTGTCCACATTTGTTTGGCTGTTGGACATTGAATGACAGACTTCATGATGTGTTTTGGGAGATAGGATATGATGATGCTTTTGAGACGTTTGCCTTGGTTTGCCAATATTCTATCAGGTGGTGTCCACTGTTTGAGTGGTTTTGGGAGTGGATTCTCATCAGTTGAAGTAAGGGCCATGGGAACATATGGTCCATTTTCTAGAATTTCTAGAAGAAATGGCTCAAGTCCATCTAGAAAGACAAGAAATTGATTTTTCCAACTGGCAAAGTCATCTTCATCAAATACGGACACATTAGTTACATGGGATCCACATCTTAAGTCGAGAAGTTGTGGAAGATTGTCTGGTATCTAGATAGTGGCTGTTCTAGACACATGACATGAGTTCAACAATACCTACAAAGATATTCAAGGAGTCAGGTCCTAAGGTGGTGTTTGAGATAACTCTTTAGGTGACATAGAGAAATATGGCTCAATCAACTACAATGGAATAACTTTCACAAGGGTTGCATATGTGAATGGTCTTAAACATAAATCTTATTAGCATCAGCCAGTTGTGTGATGTTGACTATAAGGTTTTGTTTACTAGGACTCAAGGAACCATATTTAACAAAAAGAACGATGTGGTGTTAATTGCACCTAGAAGAAGAGATGTGTACGTTATCAACATGGCTTCTTGTTCTAAAGACAACTCAAATTGTTTTCTTGCCAAAGCCTCTGAAAGTGTCAATTGATTGTGGCACAAAAGACTCTCTCATCTCAACTTCAAGAACATCAACAACTTAGCCACACAAAATTTGGTTGTTGGTTTACCACATGTCACCTTCACTAAAGACAAGACTTGTTCAGCTTGTGTGAAGGGAAATCATCATAGGTATTCTTTCAAAACCAGGCAATCATTCTCAATTAACAAGTGCTTACATCTCCTACATATGGACCTGTTTGGACCTGTTAAACCACATACCATTAATCACAACAAATATACCTTAGTCACCGTAGACGAATTCTCAAGGTATACATGGGTTTTCTTCCTCAAACGAAAAAGTGATGCATCAGATGCCATCATGTCCTTCATTAGACAGGTTGAAAACATGAATGAAGTTAGAGTAAAATCTCTAAGAAGTGATAATGGGATTGAATTCAAGAATCATCAGCTTGAAGCATTCTATGATGAAAAAGGAATATCACAAAACTTTTCTTCAGCTGGTACTCCCGAACAAAATGGAGTAGTTGAAAGAAGAAACATAACATTGATTGAAACAGCGAGAACCATGCTAAATGGTGCATCCTTGCCAAAGAAATCTTGGTGGGAAGCTGTTAATATTGCCTGCTATACACAAAATAGATCAATCATCATTAAAAGGCATGAAAATACCTCTTATGAACTATTTAGAAAACGAGCACCTGATGTCAGCTACTTCCATGTCTTTGGATGCCTTGTGTTCATTTATAACTACAAGGACCACCTTGGAAAGTTTCACCAAAAAGCTAATGATGGTTTCTTCTTAGGATACTCTCCGATAGCCAAAGCATATAGAGTATTTAACACAAGAAGAAATGAACTAAAAGAAACATTTCATGTAACATTCAATGAAGATGATGACGTGATTCAAAGAACATGACAGAAGGAGATGAAATTAATTTCAATGAAAACATGACATTTCTAAAAGATGAATTCTCTGTACCAAGACCTTCCTTCCATCATCATCCACTCACAGAAACACTTATTCCATATGTCCCTGCATTTGATCCTCTGTCAACTCACAATATTGATTTGCCTTCTATTTAAGAAACATTTGAAGAAGAAATTCAGCCATCTCACAGTCCTTGTTCCACCTCAGCTGAAGATGACTCACCTGTTACTCAGAATCATGAAGATTCTCCTATCATCTATGACTCATCTCCTTCAGGTGAAGCTGGTGATGATACATACATATAGGTTATTTTTGAAGAGAGTCCTCCTATCCAATAGGCTGAAGTTCACGATGTTCTCTCATCCTCCATACATGTCTCTGTTGAAAGTCCCTAATCGATGCAAGAAACCCTAATCTTAACTTAATCAACACAAGGTATTACTTTTCAAACTGTAACACCCCCACAAATGCTATGCGCAGCGGAACTACAACATTGGGTGCTACGTAGTTATCATCACACACAAGCTATTTCGAACGACTCAAAGAGACATAGAAATTTAAACATAAATTAAAGATTGTTTAAAACAACAAAGTCTACTGTTTTCCAAACCCCATAAATAATATAAAACAGAGTTTGCGTTTTGGTCCCCACTGAATCTCAACCCAAAATACAATTTTCGTTCACAGGACATAATATAAAGTATTTAAGTGCTAAAAGAGAGGAAAAACAAAGTAGACCGCCAAGCCACAACAACTTCCATCCTCGCATGCTCCACTGCTATCAACCTTGATTACCTGAAACACATGCTTAAAATCGTCAACACAAAGGTTGAGCGAATCTATAGGTTTATCAAATCATCAGTTGAACATAAGTATAAAAAAAACCAATCATGATCATTCAATAGCATTGTGGCCATACAATCTATTATTAAAGGATATGACAATTGTGTTTAAGCTCATGACACTAAACCGTTAACTCAATCACCCGCGTAATAATTACCGGCGTGATTCAGATGAAACCAAGGCCCCTAATAAGGCATCAGTTGCAATTATACCTTATCTCTTATCACAAATTATCCGTCCGCAGGGGGTATCAACGTACTAGCCATCGTCTCGGATAGGGTAGTCAACCCCATAGTACTATCACTTTGTATAAGCGGCTATTTCTAATCCACGCTAGGACTAAACAATAGTTAATAGTTCATGAATTTAGGGACTTTTGCAACTAGGTACTCAACACAATTTCAAGGCAACATTCGGGTCCAACAATCATTCATGACTTATGTTCATTTTCCTTTAAATAGCATGTATCCCCCTCGCGGGTAAAATCATTTGAAATAAGTAAAGAGCGAGGCTATAGACTCACCTTGCGTAGTAGTAGTGGTTCTAGCGAAGACGTAACGAGAAATGCCACCGACGACATGGATGCCCGGGAAAATCAAACACTTGACCTAAAAATCAAGGTACGTAAACCAAATCAATACTCCGCGTACATTATTGTACTAAACACACGCAAATGCAAACACACTCAATGCTTATGAAAACTCACGCCAAAGTCAAACAAGTAGTTGTTACTAGACTTATACCATTTATCAATGTTATTAAAGTTACTATCCATTTTACGGTTTCGCCGATACTTACCAAAAGTTTGGGCTGTTTTACTAGACTTAACCCTTGTTATAAAAATTAAGAAAATTCTCAAAAATACCTTAAGACCTGTAGAAAACCTATTTTTAATCCCATTAAAAGTTTTCGCTTTTACGACCCGTTACTCAACACATTACTAAACCTACATTTTTCGGACTGAAATTGCACTTTGACCAAGTCGGACTCATTTGACCCATTTAAAATATACCATTGACCTCTACGACACCTAAGTCTAATAATAGACTCACATACACAGGTTTGAGACCAAAAATCAACTTTCAAACATTTACCAAACTCTATCTATGGTCCCCGGGATTTGACCCAAAACCAAACACAAATTCGGATTGTGTTGATTCTCATCTCCCGGTACACGTATTTTCAAAGTTTCATAACTTTTGACTCGTTTGGAGTTAAAAGCTCTATCTTATACCGAAACGAGCGTCTCGACGACCACTACAACTATATCCTATAATCACAACCTGGACCAAAAATTAAAACCACGAAAATAACCCTAAACAATCTGTTCTAGATTCACCCTTCCAAAATCATTTCAAAACTTGATTCCAACCCATTCTATCATTACCTAAGCCTATACCCATTACCTATACTCATTCCCAAACACTCTAAACAGCCTACATCATCAAGAACATCAAATCTTAATCAAAACCCAATCCTAAATCATACATGCAATATGTTTAAATGATTTAAAAACACTAAAAACACCATTTTAAACAAAACCCCACAACACATTTCATCAAACACCTTGAACACTCCAAACACCCCAAAAATTCGTGGGTTTTGGTGACCAAAACACCCAAAATAATCATCCCCCAATTCTTTTTATGAATGAATAAACATTATCAATACCCCAATTAAACATCCCACTAGTTTAATTAGATTAAAACACGTTTTTGAAAAATCTTTAATTCTTGAAAATTTTTATGAATGCATGTTGGATTAAAGTACATGAAAAGAATGAGAATGATGAAATTAGAGGGGGTCTAACCTTGGTTTTAATCAAACAAAGTAGAAAAAAAAAATTTAATGGTGGTGCTATGGTGGTGTAGGGTGGCCGTCGGCCTTAGGAGAAAAAGGGAGAGAGAGTGGAAAAATTTTGAATGTATTTTTGTGTTGTGTGTGTTTACTTTTCCACCTTGTAAGAATTGGAGGGACTTGTGGTGCAATTTGGCTAATCTTTTGGCCTTAAGTGAAAACGACTCTTCTAAATAGCGGGAACGACCTATTAATCGACTTGAAAATTTTACGGAAGTCGGGGGTTGTCCCGAACACTCGAAAATACTTTTAAATGGTTCAAACGCACACAAAACGAATATACACATGGTTCCGACTCGACTTAACACGTAATCAAAATAAAATCTCGAAAAACTCAAATATCGATCAATCGATAATAAAAGGTAAAGTTTGGGCATCCGTCGGTATCGTAGTCGTTATCGGTTCTTCTTAAATCGTCAAACGTTAAATTACGACCGTAAACGTTGGTTTCAACTTAAACCGTCAAATATATAGCAAACGAAATTTCTTAAAAATTTCAAAAATTATCCGTAAAATAGGATTAAATAAATAATGTTGGGCTCGGGATATCACATCCACAAGTGAGCCACAACTTAAGAGAGATGCTCATACTGAAGAGCTCTTGAGACAATAACTTAGCATCATACGGCACTTTCACTGGTGTTACATCCTTCCCCCCTTAAGGGAGCGACGTCCCGGCGCTCTCCGGTTCTTATACTCGCATTTTGTACTACTAGGAAGATAAAGGTACTTCTTCCTAAAGAGGTCTTCATGTTCTGTTTCGAGCTCCGGTTCACGTTTCTGGTTCTATCACATTTTCACCATGGGTATTATACCTTGCTTCAGTCTCTTACCATCTTGATCCATGATCTCCACTTCAGTTTCCCAAAATTCTTCCCACGGGTATCAACACATCTCTTTCCACAGCTTCTCGCGGTTAGCAAATAATTCTTAATCTACACCATCTCTTCCGTAGCCTCTCGAATCAATTCAAGTCCATTCAACTGACTTTTTCCTACTTCATTCCACTCAACTGGTGATCTACCTTTTTGTCAACATAGTTCTTCAAATGTTGCAGCTTCACGGCTAACATGGTAAATGAAATTGTACAAGGATACCTCCACGGCAAGTGTCGGTCTCAACAACTATCAAAATCAATCACACACGCTCGGAGCACGTCCTTCAACGCTCGAATCGTCCTTACACTTGGTTCATCGTCTCATAAAAACAATTTAATCATGAAGGAAACATCACACGGGTCACACATAACCCCTTCGGAAAACGTTCAAAATATAAACGACGAAGTAATTAACACTAGTCATACAAAATCACCTTATCGCAATATTACGTACATACAACCCTAGCTCGTCAAAGACGAATTCATCGATACGAAATCATTCGGCGTATACATAACTCTCTCGAAGACATCACAATCCAAACAAACACAAAAGCCATTATGAAACACATACAATCACATTACGACATGTTTACAACATATCCAAACCATGCCACGTCAATCCGCTCAATCAAGTTAACCCACGCTTGCTAATCGGCCAAGCCATGATAAAATAAGAAATGTTGACACATTTCTCGGATGAGTCTAGTCAAAAGAAAATTGCAATATTACGAAGATTCACGAGCTTGCTAGCTATGGATGCATATCCAAAAAGAAATAAAATACATACATATGTCATCGCAGGGTGCTCACACACGGATCCGTACCCAAAAGATATTACAAGAACACCATCTCACTTCCGTCCCAAACGTGGTCAAAATCTCAACAAGCATCACCGTTCACAGTTAAATATAAAAAGAAATATATTACATGGCACGTGTTCTCCATGATCGGACTTCATTGGACAATGTCATCTCAAGTTCCCACAACTTACGATCACTCGACTAGATCACTTACCGCATAAATACATAAAAGGCAATGGTTCACCATAAAAACATCAACTATGGCTATCTATCGTTTAACCATCGATAATCAAGGATGGTTGAGTCAAGAAAAGAGGATTCCTCACTTGAATGAACGAAGACGGCAACGGAATTGTCTTCCAACTACTGATGCACAGTTGGTAAACTGCAACAGTTTATCGCGTGTCGTTAAACATATCAAAAGAACGAGAAAAGAAAAAAAAATTAAATAAGATACGATACGTTTGATGTAGGAGAAGTCGTCGTCATTCCCCTCAGAGTCACTTGAACTCTGATTTCCTCTACTTTGGCAGTCTTCTATTCTTGTTTAAAATTTCTTCTCAGTGTCGGTATGAGTCCCTTTGGTATTTCATCAACACCCTCGTGATTCCGATGAAATTCGCACGTTACACACACACATAAAAACATTTTCCAAAATTACTCGGTCACAGTGACTTACTAAGTCAACGCCAAACAAAAAGAAAAGATTTCAAAGAACACAAGAAAATTCAAAAATTTTCTTTAAGAATCAAAGAAATTACGACTACTTGCAAAAATGATCCACCATTTTAAAAAGAAACATTCTCATCCAAACGTTTATCAAAACACTACTAGTTTCAAGATGACCAATTTGTTTGAAACTACATTGCGCTTCCTAAACTATGCATAATTAGCTAGATCATGCATACTTGAGGACCAAGCAACGACAATTAACAAAACAGGACTCTTCCCGAATTATGCATAGTTAGCTAAGCTGTGCATAATTGAGGATCGAGTGATGACGCAAACATTATTATTACATACCAAATATGACCACAAAAGCTTTCGACATAATCTTCAAAATAATTAAATTATTTGAAATGGAATCTGAAATGGGGAAATATTTTACTATCATTTTAGGAAACACATCAAACATTTTTCGTCCACTTTGGAAACATACTTTTACTTTGCCTTTTTATGAGAAATAAATAAATAATTAAGTAAATAAATGGACACCATTTATATTTGGTTAAACGAAACATTTCACACACATACATATTTTCAAATAGATTATTCACAAAATAGCGGTAAGGTGGTTCAAGATTAAAGATCATTGCAAGCATAATGAATAATAAAAATCAAAAATCAATGAGACCGAACAAGGTAAACGAGCAATATAATTGCCAGCTAAAATTAATTACATCAGAAACGAAAATACTTCAAATATATGACAAAAGTCTCGAGATAACAACAGCGATCTACGAATACATGGAGTAAAAATCGAATATCAGCACAAACGTCAAAAATAAAACAACGATCACACTTCCCATCGTCTCGAGTTGCACACCCATTCCACCAAGGGTATACGGGGAGAGAAGAATAATCACTTGGTTAAATGGAAACAATTTCACCAGGAAGATCGAGTTCTTTCACCTCTACAATTTGGTAAAGCGGCTACGCCTCCTCGCTTTTGTTAAGTATAAATAAACAACCACTCTAATGAAGATTTATAGCATCATACAAGTAAATACAGAATTTTAGGTTCCATTAACCGAAAGAAGAAAGTTACGGCGTCCATGAACATGACAAAATACACCGGGTGACATACCCTCATTTTCAAGTACTAGCGAAATAGTAGTTTTAAAATAAATATAACAATAATGGTTTCATATCATGATAAATGTTAAAATGAACAGTCACATGACGACTCAAGTTTAGATACAGACTCACAAAATCAAAGAAGTGATGTCGCACGATCGAACCATCGTGACTCAAAACATTATATATACATCTTAAGAAAATAATACAAATATTCGTTTGTTGGGTAATCCATTAGCGTATTATAATTTGTGTTACCTTGCACATTGTAAAAGCGAGCATTTACACATTTTTAATTCGTGTTACCCCATTAAAGATTTCAGACCTTTCATGTTTCAATCTATACAAAGTTTTTATTTCTGGAAAAAAAATTTCAATCTCTCGGAAATTATTAACATTAGTAGATGCGGTGACTCGGTTAACATAATTGACAAATCATTAGCTTTGAAAATCTCCATACTCGTGTCAAAATCTCGTTAATGTTCATATCTTAAGTACCAAAACGTATATAGTAAGAATTTTCAAAGTTTCTCATTACTGTTATTAAGACTTATCTCATTACGTATATACAAATATCCAAAATAACTCAATCTAGTCCAATTAACTCTTAAAATCAACTTTTGACTTTTGATTATACATAAGTCTTCCTTAAAACTGGTTTGTTAAATCACATTCGCGCACTTCGACTCAAATGATAAAGAGGTTTCACGTAGTTTTATTTCGGATAATTACTGATTTTAGTCGAGACTTGAATCTCAAAAATAATAATAATATAATAATGTAATAAATAATTCAGAAATGCTTATTTCAATAATTCAAAGATATATATAAGATTCAACTTTTAATCATTAGCCCATTATCAAGTGATTTTAAAATTAACACATCTCGCAGCGGAATAAAACAAAAGATTTTTCAAACGATTTTAAACAAGCATCATCGAATTACGCATAATGATTCTCTATAACGACAATTTAATAAACAAATGATTCCCAATGACGTTCCATCAATATTTAATAATTTGTTTCAAGCGTTAGAATTTTTTTTTCACTTATAGTGTATATTCCGATTTTATCCCAGTTTATTCACTACAACAAGTAACGTGTTCTAGTTTACACCAATGCATACGTAAACATAACCTTATGTTTAAAATAAAACAAATTTTACAAAGGTTCTAGCTCCAAAACACATGCCCACATCTTCTACTCATGTTTTATATTACAAGATACGTCAAAAGTTTATTACATTGACCCGAAAATTAATTCATAATAAATCCAAGTTATATATACTCAACAGTCATATCGTAAATTTTATTATAAACTCCTTTTTCAAATTATATTAAACAAATTTTGACAGTTCCATCACAAGCTTTTAGTATCAAATTATTAATATATAAAAATAAGGATTTTACGAGTAATATAGATTACTTATTACAATTTACCAACCAAGGTTGAAGGAAAAATAATTTCACTTTGTCCATTTCTTCTCTACACTTATTTTTACTTGTTACAAGACACATTATCAGTCATTTTTATCCAAAAGTTTCATTCGCCAATTATTTAATATGTAAAATACTTTAATTCGATCAACAAAGTTTAATGCTTATTTAACTCGCACAATTGCCGGATCTCGTCATGTAAAATATCGAATTCAAAATAATGAAACAACAAAACAAAATGAAATAAACGAAGCGAGAATACGTATGTCAACTAAATGTTGTTATCGGCCTCGGATGAGTCCCGAAATTGTACACCACAAAATTAACACAAACCAACAAAATTCTAAGTTATCACGATTGATCACAACGCTAGTCAAATTTTAAAACACATCTTTAAATTCAAGTAGAATAGTAAGCAATGATGAAATGGCAACACGCCTCAACCATGTTTCATAATATACACACATGATTCGCCGCCCCGATGTACGCATCGTCGATTATACTTCGTCTATGTTATAGTTACGTGAACTAACATATCAAACCCATTAGGAATAAAGGAAATAAAGTAATACGTAAGTAAATTACGTTTCAAAAGAAAATGTCCAAAATGACACATCACGGTGCGATAACGACAATCGAGATCGACCTAGTCGATATAAAATATGTTACGAAGCATCATTTACGTATCTAGGATATCAAACGAGGTTCACACTCGGTTATTCGAACAATAAATTAATTATCAAGATTGATAATTAGCGGTTAAGCCGAAATCTCAACGAAACCGCATTTTAAATGTACAATAATCGCACAAGGACCATTGCTCCTCGTGCAATGCCTTTAAATACCATAGTATATACATACTTATACGTACAATCATTCCTACATGCACATAGGATTACAACGCGGTGTTGCCATGTAATGCAATGTAGCCCGTATGCCAATTACATGCAACATATAAGATAATCTTACAAGGATTTGCAAATTACGATGATAAGTACTCAACGTACACAACAATATATCTCAATATATATCAAAGTATTTACATACTAAATACTAGGGAATTCATATTAGTTTGAGGGATACATCTAAAATATAAAGCAATGCTAAAGAATTCTTACCGGAGCCATGCAGGATAGTTGTGTGCTTGGACAAATTTCTTACGACACCAAAAGTTATAGTTTAGGATTTTTCAAAATGACCTAGTTCTCTATAACTCATGGCTCTGATTACCAATCTGTAACACCCCTACAAATGCTATGCGCAGCGGAACTACAACATTGGGTGCTACGTAGTTATCATCACACACAAGCTATTTCGAACGACTCAAAGAAACATAGAAATTTAAACATAAATTAAAGATTGTTTAAAACAACAAAGTCTACTGTTTTCCAAACCCCAAAAATAATATAAAACAGAGTTTGCGTTTTGGTCCCCACTGAATCTCAACCCAAAATACAATTTTCGTTCACAGGACATAATATAAAGTATTTAAGTGCTAAAAGAGAGGAAAAACAAAGTAGACCGCCAAGCCACAACAACTTCCATCCTCGCATGCTCCACTGCTATCAACCTTGATTACCTGAAACACATGCTTAAAATCGTCAACACAAAGGTTGAGCGAATCTATAGGTTTATCAAATCATCAGTTGAACATAAGTATAAAAAAAACCAATCATGATCATTCAATAGCATTATGGCCATACAATCTATTATTCAAGGATATGACAATTGTGTTTAAGCTCATGACACTAAACCGTTAACTCAATCACCCGCGTAATAATTACCGGCGTGATTCAGATGAAACCAAGGCCCCTAATAAGGCATCAGTTGCAATTATACCTTATCTCTTATCACAAATTATCCGTCCGCAGGGGGTATCAACGTACTAGCCCTCGTCTCGGATAGGGTAGTCAACCCCATAGTACTATCACTTTGTATAAGCGGCTATTTCTAATCCACGCTAGGACTAAACAATAGTTAATAGTTCATGAATTTAGGGACTTTTGCAACTAGGTACTCAACACAATTTCAAGGCAACATTCGGGTCCAACAATCATTCATGACTTATGTTCATTTTCCTTTAAATAGCATGTATCCCCCTCGCGGGTAAAATCATTTGAAATAAGTAAAGAGCGAGGCTATAGACTCACCTTGCGTAGTAGTAGTGGTTCTAGCGAAGACGTAACGAGAAATGCCACCGACGACATGGATGCCCGAGAAAATCAAACACTTGACCTAAAAATCAAGGTACGTAAACCAAATCAATACTCCGCGTACATTATTGTACTAAACACACGCAAATGCAAACACACTCAATGCTTATGAA
Source organism: Glebionis coronaria (assembly GCA_025667525.1). Classification (NCBI taxonomy): domain Eukaryota; kingdom Viridiplantae; phylum Streptophyta; class Magnoliopsida; order Asterales; family Asteraceae; genus Glebionis; species Glebionis coronaria. The sequence goes on from CM046876.1 coordinate 454,509,230, forward strand.
AACTCACGCCAAAGTCAAACAAGTAGTTGTTACTAGACTTATACTATTTATCAATGTTATTAAAGTTACTATCCATTTTACGGTTCCGCCGATACTTACCAAAAGTTTGGGCTGTTTTACTAGACTTAAACCTTGTTATAAAAATTAAGAAAATTCTCAAAAATACCTTAAGACCTGTAGAAAACCCATTTTTAATCCCATTAAAAGTTTTCGCTTTTACGACCCGTTACTCAACACATTACTAAACCTACATTTTTCGGACTGAAATTGCACTTTGACCAAGTCGGACTCATTTGACCCATTTAAAATATACCATTGACCTCTACGAAACCTAAGTCTAATAATAGACTCACATACACAGGTTTGAGACCAAAAATCAACTTTCAAACATTTACCAAACTCTATCTATGGTCCCCGGGATTTGACCCAAAACCAAACACAAATTCGGATTGTGTTGATTCTCATCTCCCGGTACACGTATTTTCAAAGTTTCATAACTTTTGACTCGTTTGGAGTTAAAAGCTCTATCTTATACCGAAACGAGCGTCTCGACGACCACTACAACTATATCCTATAATCACAACCTGGACCAAAAATTAAAACCACGAAAATAGCCCTAAACAATCTGTTCTAGATTCACCCTTCCAAAATCATTTCAAAACTTGATTCCAACCCATTCTATCATTACCTAAGCCTATACCCATTACCTATACTCATTCCCAAACACTCTAAACATCCTACATCATCAAGAACATCAAATCTTAATCAAAACCCAATCCTAAATCATACATGCAATATGTTTAAATGATTTAAAAACACTAAAAACACCATTTTAAACACAACTCCACAACACATTTCATCAAACACCTTGAACACTCCAAACACCCCAAAAATTTGTGGGTTTTGGTGACCAAAACACCCAAAATAATCAGCCCCCAATTCGTTTTATGAATGAATAAACATTATCAATACCCCAATTAAACATCCCACTAGTTTAATTAGATTAAAACACGTTTTTGAAAAATCTTTAATTCTTGAAAATTTTTATGAATGCATGTTGGATTAAAGTACATGAAAAGAATGAGAATGATGAAATTAGAGGGGGTCTAACCTTGGTTTTAATCAAACAAAGTAGAAAAAAAAAATTAATGGTGGTGCTATGGTGGTGTAGGGTGGGGGCCTTAGGAGAAAAAGGGAGAGAGAGTGGAAAAATTTTGAATGTATTTTTGTGTTGTGTGTGTTTACTTTTCCACCTTGTAAGAATTGGAGGGACTTGTGGTGCAATTTGGCTAATCTTTTGGCCTTAAGTGAAAACGACTCTTCTAAATAGCGGGAACGACCTATTAATCGACTTGAAAATTTTACGGAAGTCGGGGGTTGTCCCGAACACTCGAAAATACTTTTAAATGGTTCAAACGCACACAAAACAAATATACACATGGTTCCGACTCGACTTAACACGTAATCAAAATAAAATCTCTAAAAACTCAAATATCGATCAATCGATAATAAAAGGTAAAGTTTGGGCATCCGTCGGTATCCTAGTCGTTATCGGTTCTTCTTAAATCGTCAAACGTTAAATTACGACCGTAAACGTTGGTTTCAACTTAAACCGTCAAATATATAGCAAACGAAATTTCTTAAAAATTTCAAAAATTATCTGTAAAATAGGATTAAATAAATAATGTTGGGCTCGGGATATCACATCCACAAGTGAGCCACAACTTAAGAGAGATGCTCATACTGAAGAGCTCTTGAGACAATAACTTAGCATCATACGGCACTTTCACTGGTGTTACACAAACGTAATCTTATTATTGTATAATAAAGAATTACAAGTGTTATGGATAACACAGTTTGATGACAATGTGTTGTGCACACTTTGAACAACAATAAACCCTAACTTATGAATACAGTCGTAGCTGTTTGATTCACTAAGTTATATGCACTAATGTTCCTAATATCTCAAAGTGTTGAGTATTAATGCATGGATACACATCCTACTTATAGTGTTACGAGTTTGACTTAAACAGTACTTGATGTCGACTACACAAGCTTTTACAAGTTCCCACATCAGTCACATGATGTCCTTCTATTCTTGGTAGTCTTCCATTATGCTTTAAGGAACAGTTGTCAAAAACAGTTTCCTTATTCTTCATAGTCTCGAACACACAAATGGCATGTCCAAAGTGTGCTGAGAGTTATCAGGGTATTGCCACCCCTGTTAACTCTCAACCCCTCAGAGTCCCTGATACATCTTGGTTGTTATCCATCACAGCCAATGAGTATGTCTTCAGGTAATTCTTCGACTTCCCTGACAATGTCTCTGACATGGACTCCTCCGAGGTTGCTCACAGAGACTTGGATCTCTGTGTGTCTTGCGAAACTTGCCTGCCTCCTAGGCACAGGCAAGGGACTATCTAACAGCCTAATTATGTTTAAATCAATGATCAGGGAATCTAACAAGTTTAGATTCCAAACAATTTCCCCCTATTTAAACATAAATAATGCTAGATCTAACTAAGTTAAGGTAAGTGAGTTTAACAGCTTCTTCTTACACATAACAGATCTAAACAAACATACCTCATGATTTTATTAAGACTTAAAGAAAATTACAAGTTCATTACATAACTAAAATAAAAGATAAAGGTAAAAGGGCTGTGAACATCTTCAATAGTCATCATTTTTTATTCTTTCTTCAGCTTCAGCCAAGTCTAATCTGTTATCAATTTCATCCTACAAAGTCTTTGCAAACTTCTTAGAATACTCTGTGTTGATCTTCAGACACTTCTTGTGACAGAGTAGCTGAATAGTTGAAGCCAAGCACAGCTCATCTTCCCTCTGAAAAGCATACTGGCAAGCTTTATTCATGAATGCCATTCCTCTTTCAGGCTCTGTATATGTCTGACCATCAACAGGGCCAACAATACCATTTGGGAGGATCAAATCCCTGTGCATACCATCCACATGAACATCTTCAGTAACAAAAGTTTCATTAACAATTTGTGAAATTCTTCTTCTTTTGTTGCCTGTCTTTGGGGGTTTTTGTTCAAAAAGCTGTGGTGGGGGATCAATCTTGAGTTTGGCTGCTGTTTCCTTGATCCAGTTAAACTTGGCCTTAAGAGTTTTAAGCAGAAGGAAATTTGCCTGTCCAGACTTTTTGGCAGCTAAGGCTTCGAGTTCAAACCATTCTGATAACCCAAGTGTCTTTAACCTGAAGTTGTCAAACACATCCCTATTTCTCTGTTGGTTTTCCCTCCATAAGATCATTTGTGGGGTGTTTGTGGATTTGTGAATGGTGTATTTGAACTTGGTTATCTTGCCAGCAGCATATCTGTTGTTCACGCAGGCATCATAGTCAGCTTTGACTTTCTTTAAGACCTCAGCGCGTTTTACTTCCATTTCCCTCAACCTTTGTTTTTGTTTTTCTCTTTCAGGTGGTGTCATCTTCCTCAGAGTCGCTTCATTTAATTCTTTGGCTGTCTTGAGTTCACTTAATCTTTTGAATTCTTCAGCCTGTTGCTCAATTTCTTCAGGGGTCAAAGGAATCTCATCGGAAGGTGTAAAGGTTGAGAATTGTGAAAGGTCTGTGGTGGATCCTTCTGTCTCTAGCATCGCAGCTATCTTCTTAAGTTTGGTATCAGTGTCAACCAAAACTATCTCCTTTCCTTTCTTCGAGACAGAGGACTCCACACTTATGTTTTTCAAAACTTCAGCTCTTTTGAGAAACGCTGTCTGAGCCTGAGTTTGAATAGCTTTGGGGAGAGAGCTAACAGTGAATTTTAATTTCTTGGCCGCTGGCTCATCATTATCCTCAGGCTTGCTGACGTTAACCATGATCAGAGACTTTGATGAGTCAGCTCCATCTTGAGTTTGTTGCTCCCCCTGAGAATCATCCTCATCATCAGGTATTATAACTGGTGTGATGACTTGGAGAGGAACAGGTGTAGTGGTAGGGTTAGCTGATGATGAGCCTTGTTCAGCAGATGCAAGGCTGAGTGTCGTAATCTTCTCCCCCTCACGTTTATCCTTACTTTGCAGATGTTTGGATGAACGTGCTTGAAAACGCCTTGCAATCTGTTCCACAGAGGCAGCCATAGCACGTTGTCTTTTTCGTGAAGCCCTGGCAATCTTCAGCAGGAGGTTGGCATTTGCATTAGTATTTGCCTGAACACGCCTGACAATAAAGTTAACATGGTTGTATTGCCTGTTGCGAACAACATTAAATTGCCTTTGTAGGGTGAGTTCATGTTCATGGAACATAGCAGGGACAGCTGAGTCAATAGCATCCTTGATTCGTGTTGAAAGATGACTGAGTCCCTGGGCTACACCTTTTCTTGCACCCTCCTGAATTGGCTCAGTGACAGCTTCAGTCACAGCCTTTTTGATGATGCCTGGAAATGTCACAGTAAAGTTATGCATCTCTGACTTGATCACATCCAGCTTCCTTGATAAGCGCTCAATATCAGATTGATGATGGACTGGCTGAAGATTCTTGATATTGAGGCTTTGCTTAGCATAGTCATCCCCCCTTGGTATTAAGTCAAAGTTGGTCTGGGCAGGATGATCAAACATGAGAAATTCTGCTGTTGGATCATAAGTTGGTCTTTGGAAGACTGTTGTTGCTGAGGTAGCAAAGTTTGGAGTATCAACAGCTTCCTTGAGAGGAGAAGTCTTGTTACCAGCTGGTGTAGACACAACTATTTCTTTAGGAGGAGAGACAGACAGCTGGTCTTCCTCATCTTCTTCATCCTCTTCATCGAACATTCCCTCAGGGAATTCATCCTCAGGCATTGGCTCAATATCAGAGACATAATCTTCTAATGAGAGCATTTCTTCATCAGCATTAAACACAGGCTCTTCATCAGTTGGTTTGTCCTGAGTCATAGTTTCAGCCTCCTTTTCTTGTTGTACCTGAGATACGATGACTGGCTGTACAATTTCAGCCTGCAAATTTGTTGTAATTAGTAACAAGGAAAAATATAAAGGGAATGGTCGCCATTTCGCTGTCCCAGAGAGGCTGAGGGTGATTACTCAGCCACTCCAAAGGATAAATCCTTGGGATTCTTTTAAGGGTGAATAAAGTGTGGTTAATGATCGCCATTCGCTGCCCCTAGGAAAGCTGAGTGTGATTATTCAGCCCCCCCAAAAGGTAAAACCCTTTGGGACTCTTTTGATTGTGAAACATATGTTGTTTATGGATCGCCAGTCGCTGCCCCTAGGAAAGCTGAGTGTGATTATTCAGCCCCCCCAAAAGGTTAAAAACTTTGGGACTCTTTTAAGAGTGAAACATATGTTGTTGTAGGTCGCCTGTTACGCTGCCCCTAGGAAAGCTGAGGGTGATGATTCAGCTCCCCCTGAAAGGATAAATCCTTTGGGACTCTTTTAAGGAGGGAACCAAGAGGCTGTGTGAAGTACAGCTGATCAAGGTTGAGACATTAGTGTATTCAGGTTGTTGTTAGCCTGAATACTGTCTAGAGGGTTCAGGGTCATCGGGGTGCTTTATAAACACGAATGAATCATTCCCTGGTGCAAAGACAGGGTGTACAGAAGTCTTAAAGTATTCTAAGTGTATTCACAGACTTCTATGGGTCGAGGATTACCCTAACTTCACCACTCTCTCCTACAGACAAATGAGAGTGGCTGCTTGTGAACCTCTAAAAATGTACACTGATTACCTGTGAGATATCAGCTTGCTCAGGCTGGTTTCATGTTGTCTCAGCTGACTTAGAGACACTAGACGCCTGTTGTTTGTAAGCCAAAGAGTCTGAATCCACAAGAGTATCTGGACCAGAGGCGGTGTCAGTCTTCTTTCCCTTAGCCTTAATAACAGCTTTGGAGTGGGAAGAAGAGGGGATTTTCTTCTTCTTAGGCTGTTGGCCAGATGAAGCCTTGGACTTAGTAGTGTGCTTCCCGGAGGTCAAAGACATAGACTTGCCAGCAACACTAGAAGTATTCACCTTCTCAGAGGAAGGGAGCAAGGGCTTCTCAGCGTTTGGTACTTGGTTGGCCACGTTCAGCATATGGGCGGTGACAGGGATATCCTCAGCTCCTATTTCCTTGTAGATGGCGCCTGTGATGCGATAGGGCTTAAGAGCAGTCAAGGCCTTGTTGTGGTAGTTATCTCCCAGCAAACTTTCAAAGATCAGGGACAGGAAGCGCACATAACAGATGTTCTTTTCCCTGACCTGATTCCTTCCCTTCAGTTGTTCTACCAGGTTTGAGAATAGGATGCTTCCAACGTCAACATTAGCTCCCCAGATTAATCCATACGCAAAGCCTGATGATTGAACGACATCTGATCCTGTGATCCCTGCATTCCTCCCAGGGACTTCACAATGTGGGTGAAGAGGACACGCCACATAGGAGTGAAATACTTAATCTTCAGAGGGGATTTGGCGAGGACCTCAGCTGGTGTAAGGGCAGGGTTAACGTCATGGCAAGGGTTGAGTGTGGCCAGGGCTTCCTTGACAGCCTTTTTGTCAACTGCCTTCAGGAATTCATCTCCATGTTTTAGTCCGGCCACACTAGAAAAGTCTTTAAGGGAGAAGGCAAAAGGATGTTCATTGCATGAAAGGCTAAATGTAATGGTGTCTTCTACTACTTCAGCAGAATACCAGAATTCCCTAAGGTATTCTTGGTAAAAGGTGGATGGAGATTTGGTGAAGGCTTCATTTAGGTCACAATTCTGCATGAAATTTACTAGATCTGAATAGGTGCTGTTTGGTGCCTTAATCCATCCAATGGCGTTGTTGGAGGCGAGGATGCTCTCGTTGATCTCGAAGTTAACATTGGAGGCTTTTGGAACTGAAAATGCCATGGATTTGAGGTTGAAGGTGAACGAAAATGGCGGATGGTTGAGAGAGATAAGAACTTAGAGAGAGAAGTAGATTTGAGAATGGTGGTGGGTGAGAAGAGAAAGGAGACAATATATATTCAAACTTAAGTGAACAGTTATTCAACCGTATTAAATGCAAGGTGCGAAAATGACTGCTCAAGTGGGTCCCCTTGACCTTTCAAAAAGTTTGTCTCCTCGTTATCCGAAAAATAAATGATTAAATATTTGAGAATGTTTTTTGCATTTACTTGGAAAGTAACTACCTAGTTTCATGTGAAAAACATTTAATATAGAATCAATCATTTAATGAGCACATTTAATATCAAGCCACAGGCTTTGAGATATTGAGCATCCCTAGCTCAGCAACTAGCCTGTTGAACGAAGGTTCAACCAAAGGCTTTGTAAAGATATCAGCTAGTTGCAGCCCTGTGGGAACAAAATGCAGCTCAATATCTCCCTTCATTATATGATCCCTGATAAAATGATACCTGATATCAATGTGTTTGGTACGAGAGTGAAGAACAGGGTTGTTGGATATGGCAATGGCACTGGTGTTGTCACAAAAAATTGGTACTTTGTCATACAAGATTTCATAGTCAGCCAATTGACTTTTCATCCAGAGCACCTGAGCACAACAGCTGGCTGCAGCGACATATTCTGCTTCAGCTGAAGACATAGCCACAGAGTTTTGCTTCTTAGCACTCCATCCAACCAATTTTCCACCTAGGATTTGACAGCTGCCTGAAGTGCTTTTCCTGTCAATACAGCATCCAGCATAATCTGAATCTGAATAGGCCTTGAGATCAAAGCCTGATTCCTTTGGATACCATAGACCTAGGGATGGTGTTCCTTTGAGATACCTGAAAATTCTCTTAACAGCCACTAGATGGGATTCTTTTGGGTTAGCTTGGTACCTTGCACAGAGACATGTGGAGAATTGGATATCTGGACGACTGGCTGTTAGATACATCAGTGACCCAATCATGCCTCTATATAAAGTCTCATTGACAGAGACCCCTGACTCATCAGGGCCCAAGTTGTTGGGTGGAAGCATGGGGCATTTCACTGATGCACAATCAGCTAAGTCATATTTTTTAAGTAAATCCTTAACATACTTTTCTTGACAAATAGAAATTCCCTTAGGACATTGTTTAATTTGAAAACCCAAAAAGTAAGTTAATTCACCCATCATACTCATCTCATATTTCTTGGTCATTAATTTAGCAAAACGTTTACTAAGATTGACATTTGTTGACCCAAAGATGATATCATCCACATAAATCTGCACAATGATGAAATCACTCTTGTCCTTGAAGGTAAAGAGTGTTTTATCAATAGAACCCCTGATAAATTTATTTTCAGTTAAGAAATTTGAAAGAGTTTCATACCATGCTCTTGGAGCTTGTTTCAGACCATACATTGCCTTGTGAAGTCTGTACACATGGTTGGGAAACTCGCTGTTCTCAAATCCTTCAGGTTGTGCAACATACACTTCCTCAGCCAAATCACCATTGAGGAAGGCACTCTTAACATCCATCTGATACACAGTGATGTTCATATAGGCAGCATAAGCAAGGAAGATTCTGATGGCCTCAAGTCTAGCAACAGGTGCAAATGTTTCATCATAATCAATTCCTTCAGTCTGAGAGAACCCCTGTGCTACCAATCTTGCCTTGTTCCTGATGATGTTCCCAATTTCATCCATCTTATTTCTATAGATCCATCTAGTGCCTGTGATATTCTTTCCAGGTGGAGCTGGTACTAGTGTCCATACTTTGTTCCTTTTGAACTGATTGATTTCTTCTTGCATATCAGCTACCCATCCTTCTTCTACTAGTGCCCCAGCAACTCTTTTAGGTTCAATTTGTGAGAGAAATTCAGCAAAGAGACATTCATTGGCCGAGGCTGACTCTGAGTCTTGGATTCGCTGTCTGGTTGTCACCCCTGCATTAGGTTCCCCAATAATGTTGACGAGAAGAATGTGTTGATCTCTTGACCACTTATTTTGAGGAGCTGGGGATTCAAGAACAGGGGTACTTGAGGGCACAGCTGGTACAATTTGAGTCTCATCCTGCTGACTAGGAGGGCTTTCTTCAAAGACGACTTCAGTGTTAGAGTCTTCTTCAGCCATATCAAGGGAAGCTATTTCATTTTCAGCAGGAGAATCTTCAGGGATTTGAAGAATTGGTGTGTCATCAATATTATGAGAAGGACCATCAGGGATTTGAGGTTCTTCTTCATCAAGTTCTTGAGAGGTAGGAACTTCTATGTTGTGAGTAGACACAGGATCAAAAGCAGGGACATAAGGAGTGAGAGTGTTGGAGTGATGATGACTGGTAGGTCTGGGTTCTGTGAACTCATCACTTGGGAAAGAAATATTTTCATTAAAATCTATTTCATCACCCTCTGTTCCTGTTCTCTGTATGACTTCATCATCTTCATTGAATCTGACATGGAATGTTTCTTCTACTTCTTGTCTTCTGATGTTGAATACTCTGAAGGCTTTGGCTGTTGGAGAGTATCCCAAAAATAAACCATCATCAGCTTTTTCATCAAACTTTCCAAGTTTATCCCTGTAGTTATAAATAAACACAGGGCATCCAAACACATGAAAATAGCTGACGTCTGGAGATCTTTTTCTGAAAACTTCATAGGAGGTTTTACCATGTCTTTTGACAATGATTGATCTGTTTTGAGTGTAGCAGGCAGTGTGAACAGCTTCTCCCCAAAATTGCTTTGGTAAGGCTGCACCATTTAACATAGTTCTTGCTGCTTCAATCAAGGTCCTGTTTCTTCTTTCAGCCACACCATTTTGTTCAGGTATGCCAGCTGAAGAGAAGTTCTGAGAAATCCCTTTTTCATCACAAAATGATTCAAGTTGATGATTCTTGAATTCTGTACCATTATCACTTCTTAGAGCTTTGACTCTAACATCATTCATATTTTCAACCTGTTTGATGAAGGACATGATGGTTTCAGCTGCATCACTTTTCCTTCTGAGGAAGAACACCCATGTATATCTTGAAAATTCATCAACTATGACCAAGGTGTATTTGTTGTGATTAATGGTTTGAGGTTTGACAGGCCCAAACAAATCCATGTGAAGGAGATGTAAGCACTTGTCAATGGAGAATGATTGCCTAGTCTTGAATGAAGACCTGTGATGTTTTCCTTTGACATAGGCAGAACAAGTTTTGTCTTTGGAAAACATTACTGAAGGTAGACCAGCAACCAAGTTTTGAGTGGCTATCTTATTTATGTTCTTGAAGTTGAGATGAGACAGTCTTTTGTGCCACAGCCAGTTGACACTTTTAGAGGCTTTGGCAAGAAAACAATTTGAGCTGTCTTCAGAGCACACAGCCATGTTGATGACATAAACATCTCTCCTTCTAGGTGCAATCAGCACAACATCATTGTTTTTGTTGAATATGGTTCCCTGAGTCTTAGTAAACAAAACCTTATAGTCAGCATCACATAATTGGCTGATGCTAATAAGATTGTGCTTAAGACCATTCACATATGCAACCATGGTAAATGTGATCCCATTGCAGTTCACTGAGCCATATCCTTCTGTGTCACCTGAAGAGTTATCTCCAAACACCACTTTGGGACCTGGCTCCTTTGAGTATCTGTGCAGGTATTATTGAATCCCTGTCATGTGTCTAGAACAGCCACTATCTAGATACCATACCGATTCCTTGAGATATTTCTGCACAGATACATAGAAACAGATTAGTTCCTATGGTGAACCCACTTTCCAGTGGGTTCCCTGAATTGCTTGTTAGCAACTCTTGTGTTCCTGAAAAACTTTTGGCGTTGGGATGGACAGTTCATTGTTTCATGGTTATAACTCCCACAGATATCACACCCAGGGAAGTCACCACACTCGTCTGAGTGATGGTCTGTGAACCCACAGAATTTACAGGGAGGATAAGATTTGTAATTTCCCTGTTGCCTTTTGGAACTCTGTGGTCTGTCCCTAGAGGGTGTCTGAGCTCTTTTAGCTGCCATGTGTCTGTCATGATCTAAGGTCGAATGGTGAGAATTTTTACATATATTGCAATAAGGTTTGATTAACCTTTCCCCTTTGGGTTCACCTAGGACTGACTTAGGTTCATGAGAAGTATAGCATTCAGCGGAAGGCTTAATGAGTTGTTTCAAGAGTTCTACTTCTTTCATAAGAGACAACAGGCGATCTTCAGTGGTAGGGTCAACCTTATTCACAGCTTTAGTAGTAACAGGCTTAAAAGCTACTTGTTTACCAGTTTGTTTAGCAGGCACATGAAAAACTTTAGCTGGAGGATTCTTAATATCAGTCCTAAGTTCATCCTTAGCAGATCTAGAAGAGCTGCTAGGTTCAACTCCAGAGAGTTTGGGCAAAGGTGGTAGCTCAGCCACATCTTCAGAGACAGGGTCATTTGTCAAAGAGGTATCTGACATATGAATAGTCTCTGTAGATTTAAAGACAATGTCTTTGGGTTTGGTGAGAATCCTCAGCTTATTTTTCTTAGCAGATATATCCCTTTTTAAATCAGCAGGCACTTAATCCCTAAGCAATTCATCAATAGTAAACCTAGCACACAGCCATTTTTCAATAATCTTGTTCAATTCAGTGACTTGATCATTTAAAGCTATGTTTTTCAAGGTTAATCTAGCTACTTCATTTTGCAGGGATATTTTCTCTAAATTAACCCGCCTGAGAGTTTCACATTCAGCCTTAGCATTTATCATTTCAGTTTTAACCGAGTAAAATTTATCAAGTAGGTTCTTTCTTTGTTCCTCAACAAAGTGAAAATCAACAATGGTGTAATCAAGGACATGCTTACGTTCATCACTATCAGACATAGATAAAAGCCTGTGTACCTTTTTCATTGTGATGTCAACCCATTGTCCTGATCTAGCATCAGCTTTTCCAACAGCTGGTTCATCCTCAGCTATCGCCATAAAAGCCCTGACTCTTGTGGTGTCTTCTTCATCTGAAGTCAGTGGTTCATCATTCCAATCATAAGTTTCAGCAACCAACCCTTTCTCTATCTTTTTCTCACTACCTTTCTTTTTGGACAGAGCTTCAATCTTCAAGTTCATTTGTTCTAACTCAGCTTTAAGTGCCTTGTACTTATTTTTGTAATCTTTCTTCTCAGTGTCTGAAGAATTGGATTGAGATGAGTTGTTATGTTGTTTGAACTTGTATGGTTTGGATGAAGATGATGGATAAGAGGGTGAGGATGTCTTGGTAGAAGGACAATCTTTTTGATAATGTCCAAGCTTTCCACAGGCAAAACATGTTTCTTTTGACCTGTCAGTTGGTTTACTAGCTGATCCTACTCTTCCAGATCTTTTGTAGTATCTTCTTTGGTTGGCTAGCAACGCTCTTTCATGGAACTCTGCATTGAGGTCTGACAAGAACTCTTGGCTGCTACGGGTATCTTCTTCAATATCAGAATCTCTATCATGAGGATGTGTTGCAGAGATCAAAGCTTTGGAAGATGCTCCTTGGACTACAAATCTTTCAGTCTCTGATTTGTAGATAGTATCGATCAGCCCTTCTTCATAATTGTACTTACCATAGAGCTGAGCAAGGGTATCATTTTTGATTGAGTTGTTAGCTCTCTGAGTCTGATTCATGCTCAGCCACTTTCTTGGAAGGCTGTTGACAAAAGTAGCATTGATCTCAGCTTGACCAATAGTGACATCATTCATAGCCAGGTCATTTAGAAGAATCTTCAGCCTAGTATAGGTTTGCTGAACCTTTTCGCCTTCAAGTGACTTAAAGGCATTAAACTGAAGTCTGAGTGCCTGAATCTTTGTCTCTCTTGTTTCAGAGGGTCCTTCATAGCCAAGAATGAGGTCTGTCCACATTTGTTTAGTTGTGGGACACTGAATGACAGACTTCATGATATGCTTGGGAAGACAGGAAATTATGATGCTTTTGAGACGTTTATCTTGGTTTGCTAATTTCTTATCAGCTGGAGTCCATTGTTTGAGAGGTTTGGGAAGAGGGTTTTCTTCAGTGGATGTAAGCGCCATGGGAATATATGGACCATTTTCTAAAATTTCTAAGAGAAAAGGTTCAAGCCCATCAAGGTATACAAGAAATTGACTCTTCCAACTGGCAAAGTCTTCTTCATCAAAGACTGGTACACTGGTAACGTGTGATCCACCTCTTGAGTCAAGAAGTTGGGGTAGATCATCGTCATTGGCTGGAGGGTTAAGTCTTGGTTAAGATGGGTTTGTGGAAGGTGATTGAGGGCTAGAATTTTCCGGCATGGTGGATCTTGATTATAAAACTGAGAACGATGTTTCTTGAAGGTTTTAATATCAAACACCGCTCTGATACCAATTGAAAGTCCCTAATCGATGCAAGAAACCCTAATCTTAACTTAATCAACACAAGGTATTACTTTTCAAACGTAATCTTATTATTGTATAATAAAGAATTACAAGTGTTATGGATAACACAGTTTGATGACAATGTGTTGTGCACACTTTGAACAACAATAAACCCTAACTTATGAATACAGTCGTAGCTGTTTGATTCACTAAGTTATATGCACTAATGTTCCTAATATCTCAAAGTGTTGAGTATTAATGCATGGATACACATCCTATTTATAGTGTTACGAGTTTGACTTAAACAGTACTTGATGTCGACTACACAAGCTTTTACAAGTTCCCACATCAGTCACATGATGTCCTTCTATTCTTGGTAGTCTTCCATTATGCTTTAAGGAACAGTTGTCAAAAACAGTTTCCTTATTCTTCATAGTCTCGAACACACAAATGTCATGTCCAAAGTGTGCTGAGAGTTATCAGGGTATTGCCACCCCTGTTAACTCTCAACCCCTCAGAGTCCCTGATACATCTTGGCTGTTATCCATCACAGCCAATGAGTATGTCTTCAGGTAATTCTTCGACTTCCCTGACAATGTCTCTGACATGGACTCCTCTGAGGTTGCTCACAGAGACTTGGATCTCTGTGAGTCTTACGAAACTTGCCTGCCTCCTAGGCACAAGCAAGGGACTATCTAACAGCCTAATTATGTTTAAATCAATGATCAGGGAATCTAACAAGTTTAGATTCCCAACATCTGTCAATGAACCACCAGCTCCTCAAAATAAATGGTCAAGATATCAACACATTCTTCTTGTCAACATTATTGGTGAACCAAATGTTGGGGTAACCACAAGACAGAGAGTTCATGACTTAGAATCAGCCTCAGCCAATGAGTGTTTGTTTGCTGAGTTTATTTCACATATTGAACCAAAGCGGGTAGCTAATGCTCTTCTTGAATAAAGTTGGGTAGCTGCCATGCAAGAAGAAATCAATCAATTTAAAAGGAACAAGGTATGGACTCTAGTGTCAGCTCCACCTGGTAAGAATATCACAGGCACTAGATGGATTTACAGGAACAAAATGGATGAAATTGGAAAAATCATAAGGAACAAGGCAAGGTTAGTTGCTCAGGGGTATACATAGACAGAAGGGATAGATTTTGATGAAACATTTGCGCCTATTGCAAGACATGAGGCTATCAGAATCTTCCTAGCATACGCTGCATATATGAATTTTACTGTATACCAAATGGATGTTAAAAGTGCATTCATCAATTAAAATTGGCTGATGAAGTATATGTCAGACAACCAGAAGGATTCGAAAATAGCCAGTTTCCCAACCATGTGTACAGGCTTCACAAAGCTATGTATGGTCTTAAATAAGCACCAAGGGCCTGGTATGAAACGCCATCTAATTTCCTTACTAAAAATAAGTCTGTCAGGGGTTCTATCGATAAAACAGTATTTACCTTCAAGGGTAAAAGTGACTTTATCATTGTGCAGATATATGTGGATGATATCATCTTTGGGGTTAACCAATGTTAATCTTAGTAAACGTTTTGCTAAATTAATGACCAATAAATATGAGATGAGTATGATGGGTGAATTAACTTACTTTTTCGGTTTTCAAAATAAATAGTGTCCTAAAGGAATTTCCATTTGTCAAGAAAAGTATGTTAAATATTTACTTAAAAAATATGACTTGGCTGATTGTGCATCAGTGAAATGCCCCATGCTTCCACCCAACAACTTGGGCCTTGATGAATCAGGGGTCTCTGTGAATGAGACTTTATACAGAGGCATGATTGGGTCACTAATGTACTTAACAGCCAGTCATCCTGATATTCAGTTCTCCACATGTCTCTGTGCAAGGTACCAAGCTAACCCAAAAGAATCCCATCTAGTGATTGTCAAGAAAATTTTCAGGTACCTCAAAGGAACACCTTCCCTAGGTCTGTGGTATCCAAAGGAATCGAGCTTTGATCTCAAAGCCTACTCAGACTCAGACTATGTAGGATGCTGCATTGATAGAAAAAGCACAGCTGGAAGCTATCAAATCCTTGGAGGAAAGCTAGTTGGTTGGAGTGCAAAGAAGCAAAAGTTTGTATCTATGTCATCACTTGAAGGTGAATATGTTGCAACTGCCAGTTGCTGTGCACAAGTTCTTTGGATGAAGAGTCAATTGGCTGATTATGAGATTCTCTATGACAAAGTGATAATCTTTTGTGACAATATAAGTGCTATTGCCATCTCAAATAACCATGTGCTCCATTCTCGAACCAAACACATTGATATCAAGTATCATTTTATCAGGGATCACATCTTAAAGGGAGATATTGAGCTGTACTTTGTTCCAACCGAGCTGCAACTAGCTGACCTTTTTACTAAGCCTTTGGCTGAACTTTCGTTCAACAAGCTAGTTGTTGAGCTGGGCATGCTCAATATTGATAAGCCTGTGGCTGATAAACAATGTGTAATTAATGAAGTCTGATCTAAATATTAAATGTTTTCAGAAGTTACTAGGTAGTTATAATCACACTAAATGAGAAAAACATTCAAATAATAAATTAAGTCAGTTACGGTTTTCAAGGAGACAAATTGTATGAAAGGTCACATGTCCCACGTCTGCTACTATTTTTCAAACTACGCATTAAATGAAGTTGAAAACTGTTTTCAAATTTTGGATATATAAATCATTTTGGGATTATCATTTTGGCATTCAACCATCATTTTTCTCACACACTTCTCTCACAACCATCTCTCTTAATCACTCACATTCTTTATCATCATCACCATCATCTACCATGGAGTTCTCAGTACCAAAAGCATCAAATGTCTCTTTTGAAATCAATTAAAGTGTATTAGCATCCAACAATTCGGTTGGATGGCTCTAAGCACCTATGATTCGTATGTGGATCTGGTTAATTTCATGAAGAACTGTGACGTTGGTGAAGCTTTTACTAGAACTCCCTCTCTCCTATATCAAGAATATCTTCGTGAATTCTGGTACTCAGCAAAAGTACTTGACGATAACACCATCTCATTTCACCTTTTTTGCAACCAATATCCCTTTGCTTTTTCTGTTGCCGATTTCTCATCTATGGCTGGGTTTCGACATGGTGAAGATTGGCTTAAGTCTGTCGATAAGAAAGCTGTTAAGGATGCCCTTGCCACTCTTTACCCTGTCTCTGATACTAACCCAGCTCTTACACCATCTGAAGTTGTAAACAGATCCCCATTAAAAAGCAAGTATTTTTCTCATATGTGGAGAGTTTTATTCTCTCATATTGTTAAGTCATTGGGAGGAATGCAAGTTTCACAGGATCATATGCCGTTTTACCATTAATCCATTGCATATGGGCTGATCTGAGGTGTTGATGTAGACATAGGAAGCATTTTATTCTCCAACCTTGTGGAGAAGCTGAAGGGAACCAATCACTCAAGAGAGAAGAACATTTGCTACGCTCGATTTCTCTCTCTCGCCTTCCAAATTCTTCTAGCAGATCATTACGATAATGCTAAACTAACCGCCATGAAGCCATATCATTTGACAGGAGTTGTGTACAAGACGATTGGACCACATGATTTGCCTGTAACTACTCACATGAAGAATGTAGCTGATAGACAGCCGTCTGTCTCAAAGTCTTTGATCCCTTCCTATGAGAAGGTGAATACAGCGAAAGTGTCTGACAAGTCTACGTCTTTGACCTTTGTGCAAAACTCTAGGCTGTCCAAAGCATCAACTGACCAACAACCTAAGAAGAAGTCAAACCCTACTTCTTCCAAAACCCTAAATATTAAAAAGGCCAAGGAAAAGAAAAACGAGACCTGTTGGGAATAAAATTGACTAAGTCTACGAGCCGCTAACAAGAGAAGCTTAGCCGCTGACAAAGTGCTATCACGCCCCCGACAGCTCAGGACCAGACAAGAGATATTTAGCCACTATCAAGCTTTATGAAGTCAACACGTTTTACATGTTAGGAAGATATGCATGTATATTGTATTTTCTATGTTTATCTTAATATATCTTCCTAGAATAGTTGACACATTTTTTTATTGTACAAGGCTCTTTATGTCTATAAAAGGAGGTCTTTAGATTAGAGTTTGATATATGTTTTACACTTTCATTGTACGCAAAGTTTAATCAATCAAATTAAAAGTTTGGTTTATATTGTGTTTAACATTGTTCTTTGTTCTTAGTGTTAAATTCCGCATAACACTTAGATTGTTGTTAATACAAAGTTTCTCTACGTGTTAAGCTTGATTTAATCTCGTTAACACAAAGCTAATCAATCTAAGTTTGGGATCAACAAGTGGTATCAGAGCTTAATATTTCACTTTTAAAGTTCGTTTATTTCTCGGTATCCTCACGAATTGATTAATCGAAAGAAATCAAGTTAACTAATTGTTTTTTGGTGTTTGATTAATAAGATTGTTGTAATCTAGGTCTAATTTCACAAATCACGTAAAAAGGTAAAAATAGTATCACTACGTATCCATACTAATCTAGAAACATAGTGCACATACCACAAATAAAGCCAAATGTACAAGTAAGTAATGCACAATATGTAAAATTGCTCAAAATGTAAAGTTTATGAAAGTTAAAGGACTGGAAAAGTAAATTCAGAAAGTTAAAGGACTGAAAATGAAAATATATCCAACTAGTAACCACTTATAACAATTCTAACAAACTTACCAACTGAAAATGCAACTAACTAACAAATCCAGGGACTAACTTACGAAACCTAATGAATTATAAGCTAATTAAAACAGTTTGAACTACCACCTAAATTTTAGGGAACTTTATGCAATTTTCAAAAGATTATTATCAAAACTGGCTTAATGTAATCAATAAGCTATATCTAGAGTTTTAAGCCACCAAATAAGCTGAGATAAGTTTCAAAAGATTGCAAATTCAATTTTACCTAGACAGTATCAAGGATTTCAGCTAAAAATCTCTATAAGTCCAATAAGCACTTTTAGAATAAGCCACTTTTAAGGAACTGGCTTATTGGGATAAGCACTAAAGGTGTACTTCTCAAAATATGATCTAGAGTCCAAATCAGGAACACCTATCCAAGAAAAATCCAAAAATCACCAAGAAATAAGCTAATTTGAGCATATTTTGACCAAACGTTGACCAAGTTTGACCAAGGTCCAATCTTGTTTTCTGAGCTTATTGAACTTTTTTGTGGAAGAAAATAAGCACTTTTGTGAAAAGAATAAGCTTGAACTGAAAATCTGTTAACTCTATTATTACAACAACTGAGCTTGGTTTAGTGCTTATTCTAAGGCTTATTTCTCACTCAAATTTGAGAACTGTATGCTATAGCTTATATTTATAGAAAGCTTGGATGTTAAGCTACATTCAGAACCAAAAATCACAACCTAATTCCCAGAAATGAAGATTTGAGAAAGGTTTAAATGAGGCATGTTTTAAGCTTTATAACTGACCCAATGTTTTAAAAAGCCTTTTGCCTGTTTGACTTGGAGTTTGACTCTAAAACTTTGCACATTCAATTGTTACCAATTAGTGAGTGTAAACAAACTCTTAACAACAATTTTAACAAGTTGATTCAAAGATTCAGCCTATAGCCAAACACCAGTTACTGAATAAACACAATATTAAGGTATACAAACTACTCAAAACCAACACATTAAGCTATCAAGCAATCAAAAAATATCAAGGAGCTTAGATTGAACAAATAACAAGAAAATTCAAGTAGAATTACACTAAGACACAAAATATAGCATGCAGAAATAAGATTTTTAGTGAAAATTGTAAAGATGACTTATGATTGGACTTTGAAGGCTCCTTTAATGCAGAAGTGAGCGCTGAGCTTACTTGTGATCTAATCAACACCCAATTTATCTACTCATCATAGCTACAGCCTAATCAACCATCATGATCATATACAGTCTGATCAATCTACAAGAACTGGCATCTTTTGGCTAATTTTGAGCTACGGAATGAACTGCTACTGTCTGAACACTTGTGAAATCTTCCAAAGCAATCAACAAGCTCTGTTGATCAAGTGTGATCAACAGAATCAAAAGTAAACGTGAATAGTAGTAATGCAGTAAGAAAGAAGAAGGTATTTAAGTCATTAGAGAATGAAGAATTCTATTAATGGAGTAAGTTGGTTACAACTGAAGTAACTACCTAACAAGCCTTCTAAAAGTGGTTGTCAATCACTTTTAGAAGCTTAACTACTAAGTGTATAACAGAACTGAGAGAGAAATGATAAGTGTGTGTGTTTTCACACTTAAGCTAACTACACAAAATGAAGAGTACAGTGGGGTATTTATAGAACTAAGATTGAGTGCTGCTGAGGGTGATGACGTGTTGCAACCACTAGCATAGCGCCACATGTCCCAATTCTGGAAATGATATGATCAAGTGTTCTTCATGAATTGGGGGTTTTAAATCCACTGGATGAATTGCTAATTAAAGTAGTGGGATGGATTCGTCTCTCCATTTTGATCAATTTTCATGTTTAACACATTTTTTGAAATGGCCTATATCATCTTCTTCGATCTGGGATTGAGTTGTCCACCATGACCTCATGCAATGCCATATTTCAAAGCTCTAAATTACATTTTTCTCATAATTAATCCACCTTAGCCATGATGAAATGCTTTTACACTACACTACACTATATGATGCATGATTTTGATTTTTACAATGCAATGCAAGGAAAACAATTCTATTTATATATTTTTGAGTTTTTCTTGAAATAGTTTTGTTGGAAATAACTCATAAAGAAATCAAGGACTTTGATTAGGGCTTTGGTACCATGAACACTTATCATGCTCAAGTTTCACTTTCCCCAGTCCAAGCTTAAAAACGAGATCATTGTTATTCATAAGTTAAAGTGCATTGACTTATTCATAAAAATTAATTGTGTTACTATTATACCCCCACTTATTATGCCTCTAAGACCGGTTATTGTTTGAGCGAATTACTTTTGGGAAAATTTGTCATTATTTAAAGCGTGAAATATAAGAAGTGTAAAATTTGAAAATAAGGAAGCACAGTTTTAATCCTAAGTAACCATCTTATCCATTACTTGAAAAATCGCCCACAATTAGTATAAGTCCGACCCAAAATAATTATTCATTCCTCTTATGCGTAAGACCCTTATGTCATGCATTAATAAGTATCTACACACTCGCTAAGAAAAGAAAAATAAAACTCACGCAATAATTTATATCCGCCGCCTTTTTGAGACCTTGGACCTTCAATCCCGCAACCCACCAAGGTAATATTAGATTGGAGCAACTATTAAATCCCTGCAACCCTTGTGAGAGTAATATTGGAATTTAATAACTACTATAATTAACACTTCACTGCCCCTCTTGGGAGTCTTGTATAATATTTTTTCTTCTTTTCTTTTATTTTTCTTTTCTTTTTTTTCTCTATCGACTCATTTTTTTTATAAGTCGCTCTTATTTTTCTTTATTCCTCACAAATAAAAGGAAAATAATAAAAAGAAAAACACCCGCTAAGTATTAAGCATGGCATAAGTCTAGTACACATAAAAGGTTCCAACTTAGAATCTTAAGACGTACTTATACCAACCACGAATGATTAGTCAAAAATACATAAGAGACTACGAACCAATTAAAACCGTTCTTGATTATTTATTATCAATATATACATGCGTTGACAAGAAAGTAAAGGTAACGAAAGGGGATATAATAGCCACAAATAATTAATATGAGGTTTATCTAGCCCTTTACACTTACTTTAAACTCTATCATTTCTCGTTCTCCACAGTTTAAAATCTCAAATAATGTGACTCGTAGATGCTTAGCCTAATAAACCAATGAAGGTCTACATGGTTAAGGATACTAGCTAGAGTAAGCTTGGATAAGCAAACTCGGGTTGAGTCAAAATATTCATGGCGGGCCTAAATGTCAAAGATTTCTAAACTTGTTAAACAATATCCTTTATTATATTTTTTTCCTTTTTTATATATTTTTGAATAAAAGAAGAAATTATATACAATGCATATGTTTTATGTAATTGAAAAGTGATTAATGCAAAAATTATGAATGCATATTTTTGGTGGCCAAAGTAGATCAAAAATTTGAAAAATATTTGAAAAATTAATTTCCCAATTATCATGAAGGTAATGACAATGTTCTAGGTAAGGTCACTTCGAAAGAAGACCCCCTACACTTAAGATAAACATTTTCCCCAATGTTTAAGAGTATTGGAGTAAACTCCCTGATAACGCCCCATTTATACATGTTTGTAATGATGCATTTGTCCTTGTTTTCTATGTAAATAAATAAATTATGTGTTGAATTGATACTAATAAAGGATATTGTTTGTATTGTACCTAAGGAAGAAACCATGAAGGAAAAAAATGAAGAAATAAAGAATAAAGGGGCTAAAGAAGAAATTATGCTGAAAAGGAGCCAAAGTGTGGCGCACAAATGGAAAAGTGCGGCATAAATTCAAAGTACCCCGAATTTGGAGAATAACAAGAAGTGCGGCGCACAAACTCAAAAGTGCGGCACACATTTACACCTGAAGAAGTGCGGCGCACAATTGGACAAGTGCGGCGCACATTTTACTGCAGTTACATAATTAAGTGCAATTATGCATGGTTATTGATGATCCCTATAATCGTTCGACTCAATGGTTAGGAACCATATATCTAGGTTTGATCATCATTCATATGATAACATAGCGGAAAAGAACAATGATCATGACAAGGTGTTTAGGAACAAAGAACAAGAATTTAAACAATTGGGATGTTCATTATATTAATAACAAACATCCACTAGACGTGTATACATTGAATCCCACGTCTAGTGTGACACACACTTTAGGTTTACATTGTGAATGAATAATATTATGTAAAACCTACGTCCTATGTTTTCTTTATATACTAGAAAACATAGCTTACAAAGAAAGCTAAAGTAATAAAAAGACTCCAACGGCTTGTTCTTTTGCAACTTGTACTTTTTAGCCCTTGTCTTCTTATTTTGTTGTGTTTTGACTTATCAACTCAATAATTCGACCCAACAATCTTCCCCTAGTTGATGATGTCAAAACACTCCTCTTAAGCATGAATCCTTTGTATGTAGTACATGATCTCCAAGAAGCTTCCCCTTAAGTATAGCACATATTCTTCCCCTTTTTGACACATCAATAGGGAATATGTGAAAGTATGTAATCTTGAAGATTCTCCAAAAGTAGCTCTATGTAATGATCTTGAAGAAAAATAAATAAAGTAGTCTTGATGTTGAAGTAAAACAACCCAAACCTATGTT
The DNA here is from genome assembly GCA_025667525.1 of Glebionis coronaria. Classification (NCBI taxonomy): domain Eukaryota; kingdom Viridiplantae; phylum Streptophyta; class Magnoliopsida; order Asterales; family Asteraceae; genus Glebionis; species Glebionis coronaria. Next base: position 454,531,689 of record CM046876.1, read on the forward strand.
CCATGTCTTGTTTATCCATGTGATGAAGAACTTATACCAGATAGAAAATATAAGTAGACCTCGATCCCTTGTCAATATTCTCATCCTTTGTGAGACACTGAGCACGATAATGTAACTCCTTCAAGTGTTTATGACAAGTCTTCATCACCAACCATGTAAAGCACGAACAAGTTATTGTTAAAGTAAATGGCTGATGTCCACTACCTTAACAATATGATAAAACACAAACTCGCGAAAATCTCCTTCAATCATCAAACTTCCCATAAGAATTCTTCCCCTTAAGCTAACACTTCTTCATGATGATTTTAATGGAATCACATCTTCATACCATATGTAAAAGCCAGTTATGGATAACTCTTACATAGTTTAAAATATCCATCAAATCCCACAAATAATTGCTAACTCGCTTTAAAATCATTAATCCATTTAAAAATATCCGAGCCATAAATATCAACATGATATTCTATATTAAAACGGAGATTCCATGTACCTTTGTGTGTATAATTCTCCTTTTTGTGTGCTAAAAACGTACCAGTTTTTCTCAAACAGCAGCAATCAGTGTGTTATCCAATATCTCTTCTGTCCAATATCTTTGGCAGATGTATTGTCCAATATCGGACAATACGTGTCAGCGTTGAAGTACATATATCGGACAACACTGTCAACCTATCAGTGTTGACTTATTCCTTGTCAGCGTCGAAACCCTTCCTGTCAGCGCTTTAATTACACACGTCAGCGCCAACCATAACTCTTGTCAGCGTCCTGATTTTATCAACGTCAAACCATACTCTTGTCAGCGTTGCATTCTTACTTGTCCACGTTGAATATCAATTACCTTTTCAACCTTGAATAAGTGAACAAAGCTTCTTTGATCTTATATATCACATTCCTCTACGTGTAACATAAGAATGGATATGCCCTTTGCTTCGTGTGAACACATACTGAACACAAACCAATCAATGTTCATCTACCGTGTGAACACAAAGAATTTCCAAACCAATCAAAAGCAATGCCTCGTGTGAACACTTAACTCTCCACCAATAGGAACGAATAACTTACGGTAATATAATGGAATAGCATATAGAGGATCAAAGCTTAATATAACGTATATTAGGGCTTTAATCTGACAAACCGTGTGAAAGCAATAAGCTTCAACCAATCAAAAGCGCAGAACCGTGTGAACACAATTGTGCTCTACCAATAGAAAGATCTAAACCATGTGAACACTCCAATTTCCTCCAATGAGAAATCGAACTTCGTGTGAACACAATCGTGAATACCATTACAAAACTTACGCACCATATTTGCTCATAATAAATCAGATCCCTTTTATTCACTGTTATAATACGTGACAACTTCTTTTTCTGTTTTGAATCGATCCTAGGGTTTATAATTTGAGCACCGAAACCCTAATTAGGGTTTGTAAATAAACCTAGCTCGATTCTCCCATCATAACAGCCACAAATCCATAATCTTTCTGCTTTTAAGTAGATCTAGGGTTTGAGGAAACCCTAGTTCATGATTTCATGTGAAAGCAGAAAACTGAAAATCTACCATCAGCCAACTTCGACGCTTAATAAATTTTGCCTGGGGATAAAACTCGACAATCCCTCCGGTGGATGTTTAGATCTATGTATGTAGAACACACATCTAAAATTTCATGACGATCCAACGGTTCAATCAAAAGTTATGACCTTCTGAATACTGCTGTGCACACAAAAACGTCCAGAAAAACTCCATACGAATTTTTCTTCTTCAGGATACACGAACACCTCGTCGGACCTAGATATCACGAGCCTTAGGCTCTGATACCAATTGATGATCCCTATAATCGTTCGACTCAATGGTTAGGAACCATATATCTAGGTTTGATCATCATTCATATGATAACATAGCGGAAAAGAACAATGATCATGACAAGGTGTTTAGGAACAAAGAACAAGAATTTAAACAATTGGGATGTTCATTATATTAATAACAAACATCCACTAGACGTGTATACATTGAATCCCACGTCTAGTGCGACACACACTTTAGGTTTACATTGTGAATGAATAATATTATGTAAAACCTACGTCCTATGTTTTCTTTATATACTAGAAAACATAGCTTACAAAGAAAGCTAAAGTAATAAAAAGACTCCAACGGCTTGTTCTTTTGCAACTTGTACTTTTTAGCCCTTGTCTTCTTATTTTGTTGTGTTTTGACTTATCAACTCAATAATTCGACCCAACAGTTATTATGGGGAACCTTTGATATACTTCCAGGGTTTCTAACCTACGAAATTTCAAGTATAAATAAGACCCATGTCCAGGCATAAACATATATCATTCCTCACTTTCTCCATTGTTTAGGAGAAACTAAAAATAAAGGATTTCTGCAAATCCTTGATCATAGTCACTAGAGTTAGTAAACCTTAGTTGGTTTATGGTATTGGTGCTGGAACAAGAAACTCAGAAGTGTTGCTAGCCATTTGTAATAAGTTCAAAAACTTATAAATCCTTTGGAAGCAATTATTAAAATAATCTTGTGGTATAATTCTTATTTCAATTATGTCAATCTTTTACTTTGATTTACATATGTTTGAAATGATCTTGTTTACTGTTATTATGGAGTAGTGTGATGTGCACTTGGTTAAGGTTTGATAGCCTTATGATTAGATGTGCATATTAGCTTTGCTGGGGCAAAGTGTGGCGCACAATTAGTTTTGTACGACACACTTTTTCCCTGGGTTCTTGAATATAAGTGTGATTTGGATGCTCATGTATTATATGTTACTACGTAAGACCATTGTTATATGTTGGATTCATCCATGATCATCGACTAGTACTCATGTGAATGGATGAGTTTCATGTCATCTAGTATATGAATCTTGTTAATCACTTTTGTAACGATTAATGGATTAAAACATATACCAACTCTTGCATAATCTCATGTACTACCTTAGTAATCGAAATCAAGCATAAACTTATCTTAATGCTGTTGATATGACAAAGTCTTTAGCCGGATTCTTGTCATATCAATTAGATGTTGCATGCACGACTAGTAATCGGTATGTTGTCTTACATTGTTTATGTTCGTATATTTCATCATTGCTACCTATCTATCATATGGTTATGACCTTAGCCAAACACACCCTTTAATACCAATTGTTAAGTATATCTTTAGAACTTGTGACACTCTAGAGGTAATTGTTTTGATATTGTGATAACAACAATCCCGTGGAACGAACTGGACTTACCATTAAGCTATGCTATACATGAAAGGGTATACTTGCCCATGTTTATGTTTCTAGTCATTTGTGTGGTAGTATCTTGAATAAAAATTAAGACTTGCAAACGAACATCAAGTTTCTTGGCGCCGCTGCCGGGGAAGCCTAAATTTTTTTGAGTTATTCGTAAAGCAACAAACATGAAAAAGATGATGTATTATTCTTTAAAACATCCGGTGGTAGTAAAAGTTTTTTTGAAAAAGACCACTTTTGATATTCTACTTGGTGCTTACGCCAAATTTGGTTTAGTTTAGTTACTTGCACAAGCCTATGGTAATTTACTTTTCATGACCGTGCTATTGAGCGATAATCTACCCATAATAAGGAGAGTGTGTGAAATAAAAATATCTTCTTCGTTAGGTGTTTTATGGCGTTATCTCTGTTTTCGATTGTTGGCTTTATCTATTCTTTCGACACTTATCAAAAATATATTTTTACCTTACTTGTGGACAAGCAAGAAGTTAAGTATGGGGGAATATGATAACGCCCCATTTATACATGTTTGTAATGATGCATTTGTCTTTGTTTGCTATGTAAATAAATAAATTATGTGTTGAATTGATACTAATAAAGGATATTGTTTGTATTGTAGCTAAGGAAGAAACCATGAAGGAAAAGAATGAAGAAATAAAGAATAAAGGGGATAAAGAAGAAATTATGCTAAAAAGGAGCCAAAGTGTGGCGCACAAATGGAAAAATGCGGCGTATATTTAAAGTACCCCGAATTTGGAGAATAACAAGAAGTGCGACGCACAAACTCAAAAGTGCGGCGCACATTTACACCTAAAGAAGTGCGGCACACAATTGGACAAGTGCGGTGCCCATTTTACTGCAGTTACATAATTAAGTGCAATTATGCATGGCTATTATGGGGAACCTTTGATATACTTCCAAGGTTTCTAACCTACGAAATTTCAAGTATAAATAGGACCCATGGCCAGGCATAAACATATATCATTCCTTACTTTCTCCATTGTTTAGGAGAAACTAAAAATCAAGAATTTCTCCAAATCCTTGATCATAGTCACTAGAGTTAGTAAAACTTAGTTGGTTTATGGTATTGGTGCTAGAACAAGAAACTCAGAAGTGTTGCTAGCCATTTGTAATAAGTTCAAAAACTTATTAATCCTTTGGAAGCAATTATTGAAATAATCTTGTGGTATAATTCTTATTTCAATTGTGTCAATCTTTTACTTTGATTTACATATGTTTGAAATGATCTTGTTTACTGTTATTATGGAGTAGTGTGATGTGCACTTGGTTAAGGTTTGATAGCCTTATGATTAGATGTGAATATTAGCTTTGCTGGGGCAAAGTGTGGCACACAATTAGTTTTCTGCGACGCACTTGATCCCTGAGTTCTTGAATATAAGTGTGATTTGGATGCTCATGTATTATATGTTACTATGTAAGACCATTGTTATATGTTGGATTCATCCATGATCATCGACTAGTACTCATGTGAATGGATGAGTTTCATGTCATCTAGTAAATGAATCTTGTTAATCACTTTTGTAACGATTAGTGGATTAAAACATATACCAACTCTTGCATAATATCATGTACTACCTTAGTTATCGAAATCAAGCATAAAATTATCTTAATGTTGTTGATATGACAAAGTCTTTAGCCGAATTCTTGTCATATCAATTAGATGTTGCATGCACGACTAGTAACCGGTATGTTGTCTTACATTGTTTATGTGCTTATATTTCATCATTGCTACCTATCTATCATATGGTTATGACCTTAGCCAAACGCACCCTTTAATACCAATTGTTAAGTATATCTTTAGAGCTTGTGACACTCTAGAGGTAATTGTTTTGATATTGTGATAACAACAATCCCGTGGAACGAACTGGACTTACCATTAAGCTGTGATATACATGAAAGGGTATACTTGCCCGTGTTTATGTTTCTAGTCATTTGTGTGGTAATATCTTGAATAAAAATTAAGACTTGCAAATGAACATTAAGTTTTTGGCGCAGCTACCGGGGATTGATTAGTTATTTATTTTTGGAACATTCTGAAATACTTGGTAAACAAAAATTATAAATCGCCGTACAGATTTCTGGCAATCTGAAAAGTTTTTAACAAAAAAGTTAAAAAGTACGCCACGCATTTCCAAAAGTGCGCTGCACATTTGATACGAATTTGCAAAATGTTGGTAGAAACAATCCCAAAACACCACCAAAACCTTTTACTCTCAACACTTACTGCTGAAAACATGAGAGTTGCTTTATGTGTGCTTATGCTTGTTGAGCTTTTGTGTTTGTTAATATTGCATTTCAAGAAAAACCAAAAATATTTTCTTTCAAAATTTTATTTTCTATTTAATTTACTCTTTGGTAGAATAATTTGCTTTGGTATGTCTTATTTGATATTTATCATAAATTGTGGTATTTTTTCTGGAATTTTTAACAACCTTGAGATACAAGAAAATGAGGAAACAAGCGGAAGTGAAAAAATAGTTATTTCTTGCAAAATACTTGAGAACATATTACAAAATTTGGTCACTATTTCTTATTTTTACTACATGTTAAGGAAGTATTATGAAAAAAATTCTATAACATTGTTTGATTGGTATATAGATCATACAGTTATGAACAATTTTTTTTTGCAGAAAGTGCGCCGCACATTTCAAAAAGTGTGCCGGCTTTTCTGTATCGGGCAAAAGTGCGCCGCACATCTCAAAAGTACGACGCGCAACTGGAAAAGGAGAACGCCGAATTTGCTTATAACACAATTAAAAAGATATTTTCATCGAAACTAATAAGTTGCCTTAAGACTACAGAATATGAAATGTCATTTGGATTTTATGGCACTATGTTAGAAATACGTTTTAACGTATATTAGAAGTATCGGTCACTCCACAATATTATTTATGTTGTAATAGCTCGTAGTTAGTATTACTTACTAAGTTAAGTAAGAAACCGGCCCATGGGCTTGTCATGGGCCGGCCCAAGTCCAAATAAGGCTTGGAAGTATAAATACCCCTTTCCTCCTTGGAAAGGGGTTGGTTGTTGGTTTCCACTTTATTCATTTTTAATAAAAGACACATAGTTTCTCTCTCACTTTCTCTCTCTAGTTTCTCTCTCTAGGAATCTTCAACCTACTTCATAGATTCATAGTTTATCAATATTCTACATTTGGTATCAGAGCCATGGGGTGATTTAAGGTAAGGATTGCGTTGCTTTTTTAGTTACTGAATCAATTAGTGATCTTTAGAAAAAATCAATCTTGAATCTTGTTGTTTTTGGTGTTTTTGTTATTGGGATTAATTGATAAGGATTGGGTTTAGCTTATTTTGGTAAAAATCATAAAACTTTTTGTGGTTTTTGATCAAAAAATCGGATTTAAAGCTCTATTCAAAGTCTCGCACTTAATATTCCCAGATTATTCCGAATAGACGTTCTATTCGGAATATTAGATATTCAGCATAAAGGTTTTCCGAATAGATATTCCGAATAGGAGAGTTTTCCGAATAGCAGGATTTTCCGAATAGACATTCCGCATAGAAAAAGCTTTCCGAATAGCAATTTTTTCGAATAGCAAAATCTTTCCGAATATCAAAGTTTTCCGAATAGGCCATCTTTCCAAATAGCCATTTTTTCGAATATCAATCTTTCAGAATAGTCGACATTCCGAATAGACATCTTTCCGAATAGCCAACATTCCGAATTGAAGAATATTCTGAATAGCAGGAACATTCCGAATAGGGTTTATTCCGAGTAAGGGTTATTCCGCATAAGGGTTTTTCCGAATAGGGGTATTCAGCATAAGGATTATTCCGGATAAAGGTTTTTCAGAATAGGGATTATTCTGAATAGCAAGTTCAAGGGGTATTTTTTCCTGATTTGTTTTTTCGACGATCTTTAGTGGATTTAATCTTGATTTCAACTACACAACACAAATTCTCAACCTTTCTTCACTGCTCGATCAACCGATAATCTTTGAGTCTTTTAAGTGATCACAATGAATCCGAGTTCATTAATGCCTCAAATGACATCACTTACGGATATCTCAATCATAACGGGAACTGATAATCGTCCACCGATGCTTATTAAAGAGGTGTTTGAGGCATGGCAGGGCCGCATGATGCAATACCTGAAGGGCAAACCAACATACGGAAGGCTTATGGTCAAATCGATTTTGAATGGTCCACTCGACTATGGTACCATTGTGGTGAATAACGTGACTCGACCAAGAGAATTTGAAGAACTCACACCGGCACAACAACTCATTGCTGATGCTGATGAAAAGGCTCTACAGACTCTTCTCCAAGCTCTTCCGCATGATATTTATCGTATGGTAAGTCAGTATACGGTTGCAAAGGATTTATGGGAACGTCTAAAGGTGTTGCTACAAGGTACGTCTCTTACCAAACAGGAAAGGGAATGTCAGTTGTATGATCTGTTTGATAGATTCACGTACAGCCCAGGGGAAACGCTACACGACTACTACTTCAGATTCTCTACTCTCATGAATGATCTGAATGTATACAATCTCGTGATTGCTCCATTCCAGGTTAACACCAAGTTTTTGAATACTTTACCTCAAGCTGAATGGGGTGAGTATATTACCGATGTTAAGTTAACCAGGGATTTGCATAAGTGCAAATTGGATCAAATCTATGCTTTTCTTCAGCAGCATGAGAAACATGTGATCATGCACCGTTCGCCTCGAGGCATGTACCCTGATTCTTTAGCTTTGATGGCAAATCAACCAAGTTTGTCCTACAACAACACTCCTTATATCATGGGACACCAAGCCTATCATCCTTCACCATACATGACTCCAAGCTTCCCCCAATATTCGATTCTGCCGCAACCACCCACCTCACATCAGCAACAATATCGGTTTAGTGCACCTTCACCTCAGAGAGAACCAGAAGCTTCACACTATACCTCACAACCTCACCCATATTCACCAGCAAGCATGACATCTTATGGTCAGTCATCATACCCTTCTTATCAAGAAAATGCTGCATATCCATCAAGCTATTCTGACCACATGAGTATTCCTCAACAAGACCAAGCATTGTATTATGATAATGATGAAGTTCCCATTCCTGAGTTCCAACAAGGAACTGACCCAGTTGAAATGTTAGCCACTTTGTCTGCTTATCTCACTAAGACATTGAGCAAACGAGGATTTCGAGGATCAACTCCTACTAACAATCAGCTGAGGAATTCATCCAATTCTCGCCAACAAGCTACTATTGAGAATGGAAGGGTCATGGTTCAACCTATTCAACCTTATCAGGGGAGACCTACTACATCAACCACCAATGCATGCACGGTCAATCCTGCTCCAATGGTCAACACTCCTCCACGGACTAATTCCACAGGCAAGTTGTGAATGATTACATGCTACAACTACAAGGAAGAAGGACACATGTCCAGGGATTGCAAGAAACCCAAGAGGAGAAGGGATGGTCAATGGTTTGCAGAGAAGATTTATCTGGTGAATGCTCAGGCACAAGGAAGGGAACTTGATGAAGAGGAGCTTGCATTTCTTGCTGATCCAGGGATTGCCGAACAAGACGTTGTCACTACACAGAATGCAGCATACCAAGCAGATGATCCTGATGCGTATGACTCAGACTGTGATGAATTTCAATCTGCAAAGGCAGCTCTTATGGCAACTATCTCCAACTTAGGGCCAGAAAAGAGATCTGAGGTACTTATTAATACCACTGATAATACCACTGATGCTAGTATTCAACCACATCAAGTTGTGCAAGAGAGTGCTGATTCGAATGAGTCTTCGGTGGTGAATCTTTCAAATGAGGAGACAATCAATGATAGTAATATCAATGTGAGTCCCCAGACTTTGAGTGAAACACAACCGGGAGTTATTTCGCATACGCATACTCCTGCTCAACAATATTTGGTCATGGTTCCTGCTACATTACTTAGCCAAATGAATGCTGCACTCTTAGAAACCTTAGCTAAGAATAAGAATTTGTCTGATGAGCTTGCCTTAAGCAACGAGAAAGTTCAAACTTTCGAATTAGTGCCTTCGTCTAGTGTTCTAACAAATCCCGAGTATGATCATTTTCGAAACAAACAAATGGGTCATTTGTAGGAAATTGAAACCTTAAGAGCAGATCTTTCTAACGAACTTAAAGAAAAAGAATTAGCGGTCACTAATTTTCAAAACCTTCAAACGGATTTTGAATTACTAGAGTCTAAGAAGAATGAAATGGAAATTAATGCGGCTAATAAGATTAGAAGTCTAGATTATTTGCTTTTAAGACAATACGCTGCCTCTCAACTAGTGCACTTATTTGATGCTTCGTTTAGAGAATTTAACTTATCGCGTCAAAAAGGCCTTCCCCCTAATCCACGGTATGCAAAACAAGCTTTAATCCATAGTCCTAGACTTTATAATGCAACCAAATTAGGATTGGTCTTAGACCCGATTAATATTTTCGACGATCGCACCAATAAGGATCTAGTTGATGAGAATCGGTCATACAACTCTGCAAAATATCCAGATTGTGATTATTTTAAAATGAATCAGGAGCTTGCTAAAACGGATTTTAGGATTCGCTTCCATATGGACAAAGATCTCATTACAGCACCAACCTACATGTTGAATGAAGAAAACCCTAGTACATTTCCTACACTTGTCAACATGGAAGGTCCTAAGGAAATTCCAAAGGATCTTCTACCTGTTAGCACTGTATGGTTAAACTTGCAAGAGATTAATCAATACCTTACTAATTTTGACAAGGTCATTTTGGAATGTACGACTTCAAATGGCCTAAACGCCGGAGAATGGGCTTTCGAACACATGAACGAGGTGTTTAAGAATGAGATCAATCCATTTGTCGAAAGTCTAAAAGGAAGTTTTGCATATCTTAAAGAAAATCTTGAGTTTGAAATTGGAGAAGTTCAAAAAGTGTTTTATGAAATGGACACCGCTTACGAACTACAACTGATTGAAAAGGAAAAGATTTTATCTGAATATGACCGATTCTTGTCCCAAGTAATTTCGTGTGATGTGCTTACTACTGTAAATGTTAATTATTCGAATGAGCTTACATCCGCTATGATTAAATGTGCTGTTGTGAATATATGTGATGATGTTTGTGATCTCTCTGTAAATGTTGCTGATACTGTAAATGAGGTAGATAATCATTCTTGTCACGAATCTAACGCTGAGTTTTTAAAGCTACAAGATTCTTACAATTTACTTTCAAAACGCTTTAATCAACTAGAACAACATTGTATATCTTTAGAACTGAAACAACAAACTCAAAATGAGGATCTTTTGATAACAAATAGTTGTGAATACGGTGTTGAGACGAGTGACAAGATGATTGCAATAGTTAAGGCATTAGAGGAAGAGATTATGATATTGAAGAGAGATGTGTCATCAAATGAAACACTAAAATTGGAACTAGAGGCTGCAGAGTCTAAAAACCAGGACTTAGAAATCAGACTTTCGTCTATTCTAGGGGAGATGGACCGTGCAAGACAGGGAATGTCCACACTTTATGGTTCACTAGAAGAACGCTTCGCTTTTAATGCGGCACAGCAACAATTTTATGTTGAACAATTGAACCAAAAATGTGAGGAAATCTCTGACTTAAACATCCTGCTCATTGACAAAAACATGGTTTTGGCCGAGTTAAAGGAGACACTTCTTCTCACCCGACAAGAAGCGGTTGATAACTTAGCTACCAACTCTGCACCGTCCACTAGTGCTCCAACAAACAAGTCAGTAGTGCTCTATAAGAACCCGCTTCATAAGAGAAACCCGGTTACCTACGATGATTATATGAGGAATGCCATTAAGCATGTAGATCTTGTTAGGGATATTTTAGACGATCTTTATGCCTTAGATCCCTCAAGTAGCTACTATTATTCAGCCCATGAATATATTAAGCGAGTTCAATATTGCTTAGCTTATTTGCAATACATAGGTAAAACAGGTTCTGCACTACTCACTAATAGACCCATTGCTGTAACTCCATTCAATAAGACCCTAGGAGCAAAACCGTCATTGGCACCATCAAGTAAGGCACCTTTAAAATCTGTTGCTAATATTCCCACTTTGCCTTCTACAGGAGTAAAAGAGTCTACTAAGGCTAAAGGATCGCCACTCAAGAAAGATAAGATCAAGCCCTATACTAGTAGTACCAACAAGAAGAAAGTAGAAGCTCACCATAGGAATGTTAGTTCAGTTTTAAATAATAAGAATCATGTTAAGACTAAAAGCTCTGCGCCTGTGCAGAAGCCTAAACCATTTGTGAATTCTGATTTGAAATGTTGGAATTGTAATGAATGTATGTTTTCCCAACGTCATGATTTGTGTCTTATTGATCATGTGAATGAAATGAATGCCATTAGGAATGATCTTGAATGGAAGCCAACGGGTAGAACTCGTGCCCAAGTTGGCTGGCAATGGCGTCCCACTAGTAGGACCTTTACATTAGATGGAAAAACGTGCCCTTTAACTAGGAATGCATCCATTGAGGTTAGGTCTGAGCGTCCTTTAGTTAGGCACACTAGCACTCAAGTATGGAAACAGCGCCCTTTAATTAGGTCAGCTCCCACTATAGTGCCTATCAGTGAAGAAATACCACAGGATTTAAGCCAACTAGAATCTACACCACCAACTAGGAAAAAGAAGGCTAGGAAATCTAAGAAACCTAGAGTTAGCAAAATCTAAGATTATTAAATCTGTACCTGCTAATAACAAGGAACACTCAGATTCCGATACCTCTACATTGTCCTCGTCTGGTGATATTTTCAGGTGGTCCAAATCATCCTCTGGTATTTGGACTCCGGTTGTTCAAAGCATATGATCGGAGATCGCTCGATGCTCCGAAATTTTGTCAGCAAGTTTCTTGGAACGGTTAAATTCGGTAATGATCATATAGCAAAGATAATGGGGTATGGTGAATATCAGATTGGAAACGTTACGATTTCAAGGGTATACTATGTAGAAGGTCTTGGTCATAACTTATTTTTTCCGTAGGACAGTTTTGTGATTCCAACCTAGAGGTTGCTTTTCGACAACACACTTGTTTCATCCGCAACTTGGAAGGAAAAGACTTGTTGAAGGGATCTCGTGGTGAAAATCTTTATACGTTGTCCCTACAAGACATGATGGCCGCCTCTCCAGTATGTCTTCTCTCTAAAGCATCTAAGACCAAGTCATGGTTATGGCATCGCAGATTATCTCATCTTAACTTTGATGCTATTAATCATCTGGCTAAAAACGAATTAGTTCGTGGTCTTTCAAAGCTCAAATTTCACAAGGACCATTTATGTTCCGCGTGTTCAAGGGGGAAAAGTACCAAGAAATCATACAAGCCCAAAGCTGAAGACACCAATCAAGAAAAACTTCATCTTTTGCATATGGATCTTTGTGGGCCAATGAGAACTGAAAGTGTGAGCGGTAAGAAATTCATTCTGGTTATTGTGGATGATTTCTCCAGGTTTACATGGGTTAGATTTCTACGTACAAAGGATGAAGCACCGAAGGCTATCATCACTTTTTTGAAATTCATTCAGGTACGTTTGAATACTACTGTCCGCCGTATTCATACAGATAATGGAACAGAGTTCGTTAACCAGACTCTTCGTGATTACTATGAAGGAGTTGGTATCTCACATGAAACATCCGCTGCACGCACTCCACAACAAAACGGTGTCGTTGAAAGACGGAATCGTACGCTTATGGAAGCTGCTAGGACTATGCTAATTTATGCGAACGCTCCATTGTTCTTGTGGCAGAAGCCATATCTACTGCATGTTTCACCCAAAACCGTTCTATCATTCGGAAACGCCATGGAAAAACACCTTACGAGCTTCTACATGATCGTAAACCCGATGTTTCATTTTTTCATGTGTTTGGTGCTCTTTGTTATCCAAACATTAATAGTGAGAACTTGGGCAAGCTTCAACCGAAAGCCGATATATGTATTTTCATTGGTTACTCACCCTCCAAGAAAGCATACCAAATTTACAACCGTCGTCTTGGTAAGATCGTAGAAACTATGGACGCAGATTTCGATGAGCTGACAGCGATGGCTTCTGAGCAACGCAGCTTTGAACCCGCGCTTCACGAGATGGGAACCGGTACTATTAGTTCCGGATTAGTTCCCAATAATCCTACTTCTACATCATTTTTACCACCTACAAGGCCCGAGTGGGATAAATTGTTTCAACCGTTGTTTGATGAATTCTTTGATCCCTCAAATGATGAAGTTCCAGCACCTGTAGTGATAGCTCCAATCCCTGAAGTTATTGCTCCTGCAAATGAAGCTTTACCAAATGCATCTTCAATTAACATTGAACCGGATTCACCTTCACCAAGTAATTCTCAAACTACACCTGAATCGTCACCCCTACTTGTGCCTAATGATGTTGAAGAGGATTCTATTGATCACGATTTGGAATATGCTCACCTACAAGAGCTTCCTTTCTTTGGTGTTGCGATACCTGAAAACCCTTCAGCCGCGTCTACCTCAGAAGAAGCTCCTTCTATTGTTCACTCCAGACCACCTAGGATTGAAAAACATAGCACCAAATGGACAAAAGATCACCCAATTAGGAATGTCATTGGTAATCTTGATCGACCAGTCTCTACACGCCATCAATTACAAGAGAGTGCACTCTATTGCTACTTTGATGCATTTCTCTCCGAAGTTGAACCTAAAAACTGGCAACATGCTATGACTCAATCATCTTGGATTGAAGCCATGCAAGAGGAACTAAATGAATTTCAAAGACTTGAAGTATGGGAATTAGTTCCTCTCCCTGACAAGGCTAACATCCTTACTTTGTTGTGGGTTTATAAGGTTAAACTTGATGAGATGGGTGCAGTCTTGAAGAATAAGGCTAGATTGGTTGCTAGAGGATATAAAAAGCCTTGGGTATAGACTTTGAAGAATCTTTTGCTCCTGTGGCAAGATTGGAGCATATCTATGAAAAACCAAAAATATTTTTCAAGAAAAACCAAAAATATTGATAGTTATCCTTAATAGTTTCAAGAAAAACCAAAAATATTTTTCGTTTTTAAATCGGGCATGTCTTTTAGTACGGTAATATTTACGGCTTTAGAAATGTCGATCAATATTGACACGGCGCCATAAATAGAGTCCGTATAAAATTTGTACATTTTTAAAACATGCCCATTATGGCTTGTAGTTATTTCTGACTGCAACCCGGTTTTCGCATTAAAGTCACGTATTTCCTTGGAAAACGTTGGCTCACAACGGGAATTAATTTTCTCAGGCATGATTTACAAGCCAAATCATGCAAAGGGATCAAGTTTACTTTACAACTTGATCTAACACAAATTAGTGTACGTCTCAGTGCATTAATTTGTCTAAATAAGAGAAATCTTATTGCCACCACGAATCAATCTTTTCAAGATATTAATTGGAAATGTTTTCATCATGTGCCTCGTTAAACAATGACTACAGCTCTTTAAATAGAAAACGGGTCATCGTTTAAGGGGGAGAAAATGTTAAATCATCTTTGACATCAAAAAGATCTTCAAAAGTTTTCGAGGAAACTCAAGTAGCTCAATGGTTAAATGGTTGGATTGCTTTGGCATTTGTCTTGTTGTTGCTTGTAAGCTTGTCATGAATAGTTAAGATTTGTGTGTGTGTTAAGATAGATTAATGAATTAAGGCTCGGGAATTTAACATAAGATAGGGTAAAAAATGATAAGAATTAAAAGTTGGAAAACAAAAGAATTTTGATTGAAGAAAGAAGAAAAGTTGAGGGGTTAAATTTGACAATATGTCAAACATGTGAAAGTTTGACCAAGTCAAAACTCACCCCCCCCCCCCCCCCCCCCCGTTTCTTCCTTCCTTCATTCTTCTGTTTCTCTTTTCCTTTGGCCGCCATTAACATACAAACACATAACCACACGAATTCAACCAAATCATCTCAAACTGTTAATCTTCTAGATCCAGATCTTCAAAAAGGTATTAAATCGGCTTAACATTCATGCAATTCAATTTAATTACCTCTTTTTAATTGGAATCAATCGAATTAAGTTTCTGCTTAAAATTAGGGTTTAATTAATTGGGGGTTTTGCCTGGGATTGATTCGGAATTGAACAAAATGAACGGATATGGCCTTTAGAACACTTGAATCAACCGAATTCGTGCTTAATTAGAAAAATCATAAGTGTTTATTCATTCCGAATAGGATGATCTTTCCGAATAAGGCATTTATTCCGCATAGAATGAACATTCCGAATAGAGTTTTTATTCCGCATAGAGTAATCTTTCCGAATAAGAGTTTTTATTCCGCATAGAGTAATCTTTCCGAATAAGAAATATTATTCCGCATAGACAGATCTTTCCGAATAGAAATTTTATTCCGCATAGACTGATCTTTCCGTATAAGAATTTTATTCCGCATAGAGTAATCTTTCCGAATAAGAGTTTTTATTCCGCATAGAGTAATCTTTCCGAATAAGAAATATTATTCCTCATAGACAGATCTTTCCGAATAGAAATTTTATTCCGCATAGACTGATCTTTCCGAATAAGAACTTTATTCCGCATAGAGGTTTATTCCGAATTGAATGTTTATTCCGAATAGAAGATGTTTGAGTGTTTTACAAGCTTAAGGGATTAGGTCATATGTTCAATGCTTAGGTTTAAAATCATAATGATATTCATACTTGTATGTTTCAACTTTTGTGTTTTATCTTAAGCAGAGACGATGACTAACCCAACAGTACAACAAATACAAGACGCCAGAGCCACCGCCATTGCCGAAGCCAAGACTCTAAAGTTTCTTCCAAACAACTTCCGTTTGAAGGAGGTATCTCATTCTACCCATAATGGATTTAAGGTAGGTTCAGCCATACTTGATAACTCTCATCTCAAGCATGCGCTAAGGAGAAGTGCTTCAGTGCCCTATGACTACCTTTACGAGTTCTGGGCTACCAAGGAGAGGACGTCGAACAAAATCACATTTTCCTTGGACAACAAGCAGCAGACGCTTAATGTGTCAGACTTCAGGAAGATCTTTGGATTTCGGCCGACACTCAAAGGCCTATCATTCTCAGCCAACCCGACTAAGGACCAGATCATGGAAATGTTCACTGCCATTGGATGTCTTGACATACGAACCGTGTCTGAGTTTACTACTGCCAAAGTTGGTCAACCATGGAAAGCTATTTTTGGGATTCTAAGCCGATGTCTCACACCCAAAACAACTGGATTTGATGCTGTTCGTCCACCAATCGTCAAGCTGTTTTATGGGGTATACAGAGGTATGGGTATTGACTATGCATCATTACTATGGGAGGAGTTTGTTTTCCAACTCTTTGCCAACACGAAGTCTAAGGCCAAAGCATTTCAGTACCCTAGGTTTATAAAACTAATCATCCATTATTTTATGGAGAACGATGCTTCCATTGACAAGCGTGCAGGTAGTCGTCACCACACGATGGATGATGATGATTTGGTAGACTTAAGGCAGGAGACTCATTCGAATATGGTTATTCCTGGTCCCATTCCCAGTCATCTCCTGACCGATGAGATTATCGCTTCTACTGACTACAAGAACTTGCTACAAGAAATTGAGAATCAACGAGCAAGCATTCAAGCAGGTGAAGACTCATCTACCACGGTTAAGAGCAAAGGTAAACGGAAGCAAACAGCTTAACCTGAACCCAAAGCCAAAAAGAAGAAGACTGAAGTTAAGAAGGGAAAGGGTACGGCTGATGAGTTAGTTCTCCACGATGAAGAAGATGTTGATGATCCTACTCTTAACAAGGCTGAGAGAAAAGCAATGAAGATAGCTATTGAAAGGAGTAGGAGAGATACGGGTGGTAGTGGTTCGGGTGCTCAGATGAATATTAAAGAAGAGTACGAGGAGCCAGAGGATGTTTATGAGTTTGGATCACCTGAACGGTATTCTACTTCGAAGAAGATATCCATCCCCGTTTCAGCAAGTGTTGAAAAGGAGTCCGGTGCTCCTACAATCATGGTACCTACTCAACCTTTAACACAACCTCCACCAATACAACCCTTACCAACCAGACCGGTTTCAACGCCATTTCTTCCACCACCGATAACTCCCATCCTTAGTACCGTAGTAACAACCGAGCCTCTTCAACCTTCCCAGAGTAGCTCTGGAACATCTTCAATGGCTGCATTCGTCATGGCAGAAATGTTGGATAAAGACACGGATAATCAAAAAAGAGAGATGGATAATCTTCGCCAAGAGCTACTTCGAAGAGTGCAAAGTGAAGAGGCATCCAAGAAAGCCCAAGAAGAGATGCTAGCCAAGTTCGCTGCAGAGATGGAGTTGACACGTAAAGCTCATGCAGAAGAACTTGCTCAGGTCAAAAAGGCTGAAGCTGACAGGTATGAAGCACGACTTACGAGACTTCGAGCTATTAAGGATAACTACAAGGAGCAGAAAGAAACTCTTGAAGCTTCTATTGAGGAGAGAGTGAAAGAATCCGTTGAATCCCTTATGCCAAAACTGCGTGATGAGTTGAAGACACTCGCGGCTGATAACTTGATGATCAAGTCATCCAATCCTTCTCAATCCGCCTACAAAATTGCCTATGACTTGACGGATTTTGAATTGAAGAAGATCCTCAAAGCTCGTATGAGGGAACTTGGATCTTTTGATAAATCTAGGGTTCAACGAGCTCTCTACAAATCCCTGAATGACGCTATCATGGAGGATGATAGGTTATTTAAAACGTTTGGAAGTGTGGTACCATACCACATTCTGCCTGAGGAAGAAAGGGAAGGAAGTGATCAAGAAGAGGGTGACGGGGAAGAAGAAGATGAAGAAGAAGAAGAAGAAGATGATGATGATGATGACGATGGCGGTGAGAATGATGAGGATGATGATGATGATGATGATGATGATGATAATGATGGTAATGATGGTGGTGATGGTAATGAGGAGAGTGCTAAGGGAAGCAACGAGAATAGCGATAAGGATGATGAGGGTAACCAGCAGGAAACAGGGGATAAGGCTGCCAGCAAAAAGAAACCTTCTAAGTCTGGAACCAAGTCTAAGAAAGATGCAGCACAGAAGGAAAAATCAACTTCAACGGAATCAAGACGATCCAAGTGGCGCCACGATATGAATGCTACTACGGCGTCATCGATTCCCGGTACATCTATTGCTGTATCTATACCTGTTACCACTAACCCTGTTAGTTCTGTTGTTGTTGCTCCTGTGATTGCAGAGTCCGTAACTGAACCTGAAGCTGCACAACACTCGCCCGTTCATGACACTGCCGAGATGCCTGAATCCGAACCAGCAGATGTTCACGTTTCCACTCCTCTACAACAAGAACCACAATCTACTGTTCCTGAATCAAGCACACGGGACTGGGCAGACACGTTGGAGATTGACGAGACTGCACCGCCACAGGCTTGGATCACGGCAGCGGCGCAATATGATCCAATCCCAGACGCTGACAGAGATGTTTTATATCTCTGTATCCGCAGTCCAATTGACTTGTGCGCATTTCTGGCTCATGAGTATAAGACTTCGGTTACTCCGTCTTTGGTGAAGAGAGCACTGAAGGATAAGAGAATTCGCGCCAAAACCCGGTTAACCCGAATGGAGTTCGAGTATTATGCTGATGAGATCCTAAAAGCTCTGAATACCGTTCAACGACCAGGTCTTCATGAATCAGAAAGAGCTCCACCTCCACTTGATCCTTCTCAAGATAATCAGATTGCTCTTGACTTCTTCGTCACCAATGATCTTGTTTATCTCCTCAAGGGTTCATCAAAGTACGCAACCTCCCTGACCTTGCTGAAAGCTGCCAACTGGGGAACAATACCCTTTATCGAGGAAAAGGTAAACCGACTCTGGGTCCCAAAGGTAAATCGTAATTATGATATGTATGCTGTTATAGGTGCATCTCATTGGGACGAACGAGTCCGAAGGGCGTACAGGGGTTGCTGCTTAGCCAATTCAGGAAGCAATGTTAGATCCGATATTCGCATCTCCAGCATTTTAGGGCTGAAAACTGAAGCCAAGAATGGCTATTATCATGTGACGGAGATTCGTCTGAAAAGGGAGGATGACAGAGAATATAAAATCCAGCAGGGAGATTTTTCTATCATTCGCCTTGAGGATATCGAAGATATGTTGCTTATGATGACCCGGGATCAACTCACACATATTCCTCGTGAAGACATCATTGCCTTGAATACAACACTTCGTATGTTCACACGAAGTGTTGTTATCAAGAAACGAGTTGAAGATCTTCAGTTGGGAGTCGAAAGCTACCAAAGGAAGCTCAACCTAACCCGTCCAGTGAATCAAGTGTTACCTCAACATGTAGATAGATGTCCCTATACAGGCATTTCTGTTCCGAATTGCGGGATTTTCTACTTGAACAGTCGAGGGTTAATGAAGTTTATGAGGGTGGGTGAGCTTTATAAGTACAGTGATGGGACTCTTCTACAAGTCAGAGGAAAGTTGGAGCATCTTAACTCGGGTGGGACTTTACCAGAGATGACTGAGGATTGGCATCAGGGTTATCGGCACATGGCGAAGTATGTGATCAAGAAGATTGATCAAAAGCTCCGTGAACGTAGATTGATGAGGAGCTTGGAAAGATTCGTTGGTGGTAGACCATATTTAGTGCACCACAAGCTACTGCAACGATCCATCTAATGGGTCGTACATTTCAGGTCCACTTTATATTGGTTTTCAATTGTGAATATGTATATTTGTGAATATTGTGCTTGTACGGCTTGATATAGTGTTAAGGTATGATAATTTTTCAAGAATTTCTCACGAGATTCTAAATCTTTCAAAATATATCATATTAAAACACTACAACTATCCCTTATTAACTTAAGGGGGAGCATTAACATGTTCTGTGGCCAAACATCGATTTCATTTTTTACCCAAAGACCGGTTAATCCATTCAATATCCCAAATATTAATGGTTAACATTTTGGATAAGGGGAGAAAATGGGATTAAGGAGATTTAAATGATACTTGGCTAAAAGATGAAAAAGACTTAACGATTATCCAACTTAATATGTGTAAAGCACGTGTTAAGGGGGAGCGTTTTTTATGAACAAAACACCTAAGGTACAAAACTTTTGATGACAATATCACAAGTACTTTAGGTGATTTTCAATGATTTTTCATGGTGGCTATACTTTCCCAAAACACGCTTAATTCACGACGAATGTGGTGACAAAAGGGTGGTAGGAATAGGTTTAGTCCAATGATTCATCAGAGCCGATGGAATCTTCCCAAGGACAATTCCCTAGATAGAATTAGAAGTCCTAGGAAAGTTGGAGAAAGATTGTGAACGTAGTTGAATGCCGACCAAGTACTTAAGCTAGCACTGGAACAATCACAACAAGGTGCTAGTGATGACGTATTGGTAAGCATTGAAGGGGTTGAAGAATGAAAAAGAATTGTAAAGATAAAGGGTGTAAAGAAAGAAGCCCTCCTTACAACTTTAGGCAGAAACCGGGTCAATACATATGCTATTGAGGTCATTTTTGTTAATGATTCTCGATATTGAAGAAAGACATCATGGACCCAGTGATGCAATGCACAACCCTTCCCAGCTAACTCAAATATCTCTCAAAAGGTATTTGTTTTAATCACACGAAGATCAACACGTTATCTATTGGTTTATTCACTCCGAATAGACTGGTATTGAAAAGGTGGCACTCCTCTCCAGCTATCGCTCACTAAATCAAAACGCACTATCGAGTCTAGAGCCAAGAGATCATCAAAAGTCTCATTAGGACACTTTCCATTTATTCTTGCTTTCTCACACACTGTGAAAAGTAAGATATTTTTATGAGTCCTACGCAGTATTCCTGTAATATTGCCAGAACATCCGAGTAATACGCAAGTATTACAATGAAGATGGAAATCCTGCTTGAGCCAACATCAAACAAGCTCATGGTAGGTTACACATGCGGTTCTTTTAGAACCAATCTTGTGAAAAACTGGAAAGAAACAGTGGTTTAACTCTTGATTGAACTTAAACTCGTTCCAGGCCTCTACGCATTATCATATGATCTTGCCAGAACACTCAGAGTGACTCTTTATTGATCACAGTGACGAGTGGAAATCCTTCTAGTGTTAACATCAAACAGCACTTGGTAGGTGACGTGCAAGATTTGGTATGAATTGAGCTCGTGATAACTGGAAAGCAACGATGGTGAATATCTTAATTGAAATTCACTTGTTCCAGGTTTCATGAATTGACGGCTTCAAATCACAAGGATAATTTATCCAAGTGATTCACTCTTTATGTTCGCAGTCAGCTTTGGACGGTCGAATAAAGAGAACGGGTTTACCCACGAAATCCTGTCAGGAAGTTACTTAATTGAAACTATCCGTCACGGGTACGATATCTAATATCGTCCAACGGTCTTCACCGACCGGAGGTAAAATGCTACCGAATTAGAATAAAATGTCAAAGCCATTTTATTCGTGTCGTTGCTGTGTACCTGTTAAAGACGGTGGCGTTGCTGTGTACCTGTTGAAGACGGTGGCGTTGTTGTGTACCAGTTAAAGACGGTGGTGTTGCGGTGTACCTGTAGAAGTCGTTCCCACATGCTTATGTTTTTCTGCATCAAACTTCAGCAAAAATTCAAGAAAGTACAAGATAAAGTCTTCCGCTATATCAAACTCTGAAGCTTTCGAGAATTCAACAAAAAGACATAAGTGTGTGGAACATGGAGTCACGAGGAGGCAAAATTCACAAGAAGGCAAAGATCGCACGTGAAAGGCCAAAAGAACAATGCTCTCAAGCCAAAGCCTAAAAGATCAAATCAAAATATTCACAACAAAAAGAAAGAAGAAAAGACTACGAGCTGAAGAACGAAGACTTAATATAGTATGCTAGGTTTAAAACTTTGTAAACGTGGAGTGACCTCCCTTAGGGGGAGATTGTTAGAAATACGTTTTAACGTATATTAGAAGTATCGGTCACTCCACAATATTATTTATGTTGTAATAGCTCGTAGTTAGTATTACTTACTAAGGTAAGTAAGAAACCGGCCCATCAGCTTGTCATGGGCCGGCCCAAGTCCAAATAAGGCTTGGAAGTATAAATACCCCTTTCCTCCTTGGAAAGGGGTTGGTTGTTGGTTTCCACTTTATTCATTTTTAATAAAAGACACATAGTTTCCCTCTCACTTTCTCTCTCTAGTTTCTCTCTAGGAATCTTCAACCCACTTCATAGATTCATAGTTTATCAATATTCTACACACTAACATACTAATGTTTCTTTTGATGTGTTGTTGTTTTAATATGGATCCAAACACTAGCTTGGGTAGGCTATGCTTAGGAGTAGATGAGCATATTAGCCTAAATGATAAGATTGAATCGGATGGAGAATGGACATGATCTGAATATAGGGACACAACCGATAGTGGGATTCAAAAGGTCCTAACTTTCTATCGTTTGGAAGACTTGACACCTAGCGAAAAGTACTCAATGCCTGGTCATGTGGAAGGTAAATTTGCCTATGATGGGCAAGTTGATTTGGAAATGGAGAGGAGTTTTGTTAGCAATGAATTTGTAGTGGAGCTTGGCGTAACCTACAAAACGCATCGTAGTGGGGACAAAGAAATAGATAAGAAGCTCATTGTTATGATCAAGGACGAATTGTTTTTCGTCGACTTCTTCGTTAATCCGGAAGAAAATGACTGTGAACCGTGCGCAATATTTGGGAGGTCTTTCCTAAAGCAAGCCAATGCACAAATTGATATCACTTGTTACATACTCACCTTATGGCCAAAAGTGCATGAAAGCTTGGACTTAGAAGAAATTGACGAGATACTTGATAATCTCGACTTTGATGAATTAACACCTATTGAAAACGAGGGAGTTGATGCCCCTAGATTTGTTTGTAATATGGGAAAAGGAAAAAGAAACAAAGGAAAACAACCCGCTCATGCTTACAAATTGAACTATAATGGTGAAGGACATTCTCTCACCATTAATAAACCCTTAAGTAGAGAAGAACTAACAATAGAAGAATTAAGGAAAGACGTTGAAGAAAGAGTAATGTTGTTAAACATGAATCGACCAATCATTGAAACATTAAAATATAGTGATAAGTATAAAATGATTGTCGATGGGGTCTTGCTTGATAAGTTGAAGATTGAAGATGGACTAACCTCGGAATATGAGGATGTGGCAATCCAAATGCTCCGTGAAAACAAAGTAATGAAAGAAAAAGAAGTTCCGGGTTATTTTGTCCTACCTATAAGGTTGGAAGGTAAAACTACATACAATGCTTTGGTAGACACCTGTTCGAATGTTAATATCATGCCACTTGGAATCTTCAAAATGTTAGATGTTGGAAGAGTCAAACCAAGGTTTGATCGAATAAAAATGCTTGATCACTCCTACGCGGAGGGATTTGGGCGTTTGCTTGGAGTTCTATGCCAAATAGGGACAACCACAATACTAGCCGATTTTATGCTTCTCGATATTCCTATTGATCGAGATATTCAACTAGTGGTTGGAAGAAAGTTTTTGCACACCGTTGGTGCAAAGGTAGATGTTGGAAAATCTATCATGACTAGCTTTGATGTGTTTGTCCATCAAACATATAATGTGCTAAAAGCGAAAGAACATGATGATAGTGATGATAAAGATGATAAGTACTACACCACAAAAAGAGAGGAAAATGGTATGCCGATTTATGGTCCACATTTGCAACCATTGATGGAACCGGAAGAACTATTTGATGCTTCACTAAGTGAAAGGAGCTACCATAACCCTTTCTTTGATATTTGTGTGTACAAGAAAATTGTGGGGATGCTTGGAGTACTTCCCGTATCATTAAAAACAAATAGTGGCAAGTGGGTAACAAGTGAGAATGTGAGAATACTGCAAAAGATGGAGATAGTGAATGGCATGTTGCCATAGTCATTGTTGATCCATGTGGAAAGAGATACGAAAAAGTGTACGAGACAAAGGACACCAATAGAGAGGTCTCGGGACGTTACACGGAGAGTGATATCATGTCACCTCTGAATTTCTGCTACAACTAAGAGGAAAGGAAGAAAAGAGGAGTGCATCACTGGCTCCTAGTTACTTTTATGCATTTTTATCTTTTTGTATGTAGATAATCAATAAAACGAAGTAATATCTAAGAGTCCTAGAAGTTTTAGGATGGTCTTAGAAGTAGGGAAAGTTCTCCCTAGTGTCTTTTTATTTCTATCGAATGAAATTGGAGGTTTTCTTTTAAATTTTGTGTGTTGTGTACTTAAAAAGTAAAAATACAGTAAACATGTCTGGATGCACAGAATGTGCGCCGCACATTTCAGAAAGTGCGCCGCACTTCTGGGGGGATTTTTTGTATATACCCCCGTTTTTCTCATTAGAAACCTAAAAACACACACACAAAAACCTCCTGACGATTTTTGATCATCACCAAAAATATTTTCGAGTCTTTGCTCCAATTTCACATTCGAGATCATGTCTAGGGTAAGTTTTTATATTTGATTCATGTCTGTTTAAATTAAATAGTTTTTAATATTTGATTAATTTTCAATTAGGGTTCTTTGTAATTGAAGAACGAATTACAATTCAATTAGGAATTAGGAATGTAGAAATAGATTAAGAAATGATTAGATTATAGTAAGATAAAATTGAAAAATTGAAAAAAGAGGGTTTTTGAAAACCTTAGAGATGAAGCAATGTCGTGGATTAGAACGAATTGGGAATGGGTTAGTGTTCGATTCTAGCCATTGTTATTAGTTTGTAACCATTTAGTTTGCGAATTTGGTTAGCTACTAGTGTTACCCCGACATATGCTGTAATACCCAGAAAGTACGCCGCACTTTACATATTGTGCGCCGCACTTTTTATGAAATTTCCCCAGGAAGTACGCCGCACATTCCAAATTGTGCGCCGCACTTTCGTCTGGAAAACAAACAGAATGATCAGAACAAGATCATAGGATCACCGTTGACCCCTAACGCTTATCTAATGTTAATACATGTTTGTATGTGATGAAATTTTTTTAGAATACAGGTTCTGGGAAATTATGAAACCAGCTCATCTAGCCGAGGAAAGAAGCGAAGGCCTACCGAATAGGCAAGTGCCGCACTCATGGGAACACCGAATCACCAATTTTTGAACTGGCCTGGATGTACTAATGATACCAAAACCATCTACAACAATGCTCTTAGTCTTTAAATGCCAAAACAAATTTTTGCCCCTAGCATTGTGGATTCTGGAGTTTTGAACAAGCTTGGTTGTGAAGCTCAAATAAGGGAGATGCTTAAGATAGTAGTGATAGAGGCTGGAGGTAATGAAGTCTTATTTGAATCCGATGCTAAGATTCATGCTTTTACTTGTAGGGAGAAAATCTATGCGGAGCTTGTTCTCGAGTTTTTTCTCTACTTTTAATTTTGATGAAGATGCCGAAGGAGATGAGTTGTTGACTAAGAAGATTTTGACTTTTAGACTTTGTGGAAAGGGACATTCTTTGACTTTGAAAGAATTTGCTAAGTACTTGGAGTTGTATAATAGAGATGAGAAAGGCGGGAATGATTTGAGGTATATTTACAAGGAGGGGAGCGTGATCATGGAAACTTTAATGCTAATGAATTTTGGGCATCAATTTGCCCAGATGAGGATCCATTGAGCTTATCTAGGAGCTCGGCACTAGAATTTCTAGTCCACTTTTGAGAGTGCTTCAAAAGATGATTGCTTATGCCGTTAGCCAAAGAACCACAGGATATGATAAAATACAAAAGAATGATTTGTGGTTATTGAGCATGTTTAGGGACAAGAACCGTGAGCAATACGCTAATGTGGCTTGGGTGATAGCAAAATAGATGAAAAGGAAAGGTCATGGTAGTCAAGCGGGTAGTATCATTATGTGTAGACAATTTGTGACTAGGTTAGCTCGAAGAATGGGGCTTTTAAGTGATCAAGTTGTGAGTAGTCTTAGTACACCGATTGTTTATGATACCATTGACCGAATTACCTTGAGAGATTTTATTGGATCGGATGGAAGGTTGATGCGAGAAGACTCACCTGTTAGAGCACCTCGTGTAGGTATGGCGCGAGCTCCTCGTGCATCACTCCAAGATGTTTGTGATAGAAGGGGAAGGATGGAGGTTAGGCAAGACCAACTTGGGTTTATGTTGGAGCGCCAATGTTATAGTATGGATCGATACGTTCCAGTTTTTGAGAGGATGGCGGGAACAATATCATGTTCCAATGAGTGGACCCTATGGACCAACCCGGATATCACCACGAGACATTCTACTACACCCAACAACCACCACCCTATCCACCACATTTTTACCCATCTCAAGCTCCAAGGAATGATGAAACTGAAGAGGATATGTGAAGCCTTGTATGTGTGTGACTTTTGTGTTAGTCACATTTGAAAACAATTTGAAAATAATTTATTTGGGCTTTGTAATATGCATTTGTTGGCATTTAGGAAAACTTAATACTTTGTGTGTGGAATTTTTATTTTTTATTTGGTATGTGAAATATGTTTGTATATATTATTTGTGTTAATTTACAGAAAATAAGCGAGTCAAGGAGAACTTAGGAGAAGATTGAAGATCTCGGCTTCGCTCACGACTTGGAATAAAAGGGGAGTATTATTCTTATTTTCCTCTAATTTTTACTTTTTCCTTATGTTTAGCATTAGGGACAATGATCATAATAAGTATTGGGGGGGGGGGGGGGTGATTGAGTGAAAATAAGATAGAATAAAATCTTGTTTTTAAGAAATTTAGTTTTCTGAAATTTCTGTACCCAGAAGTACGCCGCACATTTCAAAAAGTGTGCCGCACTTTCTGGGAGAATTTTTAACTTATTGTACAGTTTTAATAAAAAAAAGTTTTTGTCGAAGGATTTATAATTCTTATAATTATAAAGCTATTTTGACTCGGAATTGATAGCGTTATTTACACAATACTTTATTCATAATTGTGAGGATCTTTTCCGTAAGCATTCTTACATTTTAAATTGTGTGTGTCGATGATTAGTTTAATTCTAGAACTTGTGCTTGGTAATCTTTACGAGACCATAGTGGGATCATACTTGTATGATAAAAGGTATTTTTAAATAATAAAGAGGCAAAATAAAATAAAAGAGAAAACATTGAAAGTTTTACCGATGTTTTAAGATGATTATATTGTTGGAAACTATATTGCAAAATGATAGTATATCATAAGTATGGGGGGGAAAGCATGTTCTCCCAAAAGAAAGATTATTATAAAAAAAGAAAAAAAGAAAGAATAAAAAAGGGAAATAAAAGGCAAAAGGAAGCCTAAAAAGTTTTGAGTTAGCAAAGAAAACAAACATGAAAAAGATGATGTATTATTCTTTAAAACATGCGGTGGTAATAAAAGTTTTTTGAAAAAGACCTCTTTTGATATTCTACTTGTGCTTACGCCAAATTTGGTTTAGTTTAGTTCCTTGCACAAGCCTATGGTAATTTACTTTTCATGACCGTGCTATTGAGCGATAATCTACCCATAATAAGGAGAGTGTGTGAAATAAAAATATCTTCTTCGTGAGGTGTTTTATGGCGTTATCTTTGTTTTCGATTGTTGGCTTTATCTATTCTTTCGACACTTATCAAAAATATATTTTTACCTTACTTGAGGACAAGCAAGAAGTTAAGTATGGGAGGAATGTGATAACGCCCCATTTATACATGTTTGTAATGATGCATTTGCCCTTGTTTGCTATGTAAGTAAATAAATTATGTGTTAAATTGATACTAATAAAGGATATTGTTTGTATTGTAGCTAGAGGGAAGAAACCGTGAAGGAAAAGAATGAAGAAATAAATAATAAGGGGCTAAAGAAGAAATTATGCTGAAAAGGAGCCAAAATGCGGCGCACAAATGGAAAAGTGCGGCGTACATTCAAAGTACCCCGAATTTGGAGAATAACAAGAAGTGTGGCGCACAAACTCAAAAGTGCTGCGCACATTTACACCTGAAGAAGTACGGCGCACAATTTGACAAGTGCGGCGCACATTTTACTGCAGTTACATAATTAAGTGCAATTATGCATGGCTATTATAGGGAACCTTTGATATACTTCCAGGGTTTCTAACCTAAGAAATTTCAAGTATAAATAGGACCCATGGCCAGGCATAAACATATATCATTCCTCACTTTCTCCATTGTTTAGGAGAAACTAAAAATCAAGAATTTCTCCAAATCCTTGATCATAGTCACTAGAGTTAGTAAACCTTAGTTGGTTTATGGTATTGGTGCTGGAACAAGAAACTCAGAAGTGTTGCTAGCCATTTGTAATAAGTTCAAAAACTTATAAATCCTTTGGAAGCAATTATTGAAATAATCTTGTGGTATAATTCTTATTTCAATTATGTCAATCTTTTACTTTGATTTACATATGTTTGAAATGATCTTGTTTAATGTTATTATGGAGTAGTGTGATGTGCACTTGGATTAAGGTTTGATAGCCTTATGATTAGATGTGAATATTAGCTTTGCTGGAGCAAAGTGTGCGCATAATTAGTTTTGTACGACGCACGTTTCCCCTGGGTTCTTGAATACAAGTGTGATTTGGATGCTCATGTATTATATGTTACTATGTAAGACCATTGTTATATGTTGAATTCATCATGATCATCGACTAGTACTCATATGAATGGATGATTTTCATGTCATCTAGTAAAATGAATCTTGTTAATCACTTTTGTAACGATTAGTGGATTAAAACATATACCAACTCTTGTATAATCTCATGTACTACCTTAGTTATCGAAATCAAGCATAAACTTATCTTAATGCTGTTGATATGACAAAGTCTTTAGCCGGATTCTTGTCATAGCAATTAGATGTTACATGCACGACTAGTAATCGGTATGTTGTCTTACATTGTTTATGTGCTTATATTTTATCATTGCTACCTATCTATCATATGGTTATGACCTTAGCCAAACGCACTCTTTAATACCAATTGTTAAGTATATCTTTAGAACTTGTGACACTCTAGAGGTAATTGTTTTGATATTGTGATAACAACAATCCCGTGGAACGAACTGGACTTACCACTAAGCTATGCTATACATGAAAGGGTATACTTGCCCGTGTTTATGTTTCTAGTCATTTGTGTGTTAATATCTTGAATAAAAATTAAGACTTGCAAACGAACATCACTCCCCTACACTTATGACATTGATAAGTTTGCTTAATCCAAGCTAAGGAAAGGTCTACTAAAGTAAATTCATGTTAAGCACAATGTTTGGAATATCACAATAGTATCGAAGTGAACCCGATACGAAGGCCTCCTCCATAAGCTCCAATGCATTAAATGAGAGAGAGCAACCCTACAAACACGAAGAAGACAAAAGATAGGCACCCCCTACACTTCATCTCGACTATATTACCCTTTTATTCCTATCCTACCACATTCTAATCTAAATGATCTAATCCTAGTTATTCAAGCTTGATTTAAGGAGTCTCTAGCTCGACTCATCCTACACTTAAAGTGCCTATGGAAAACCTATCATGGAGAGTAAAAGATTTACCCTCTTAGGAGAAACTCTCAATGATAAGGTAAAACAAGTTTTCAAGTACACAAAACCCTATAAATATCCGCCCGAATCAAATACATAATTTCCATCCCAAGAGTAGCACAATCCAAAAGTGGACATCTCAATCAATGGTGAGGTAAGTGAGGTGTCCTTGTCCATGATACTTCCCCATATGTTTCCCATAATATGATGAGGTGAATCTCTAGAACTTCTCATAAGGTTTCCTTTTATTGCATCAGGTGGATACTGAGTTGACCTACCATTCTCTATACCAGGATCACAAATCTTTTCCTTCATGGAAAATAACAAGTAGTGGTAGCCTTAGAAGATTCCCCCTTATACTTCACATCTTAAGAGAAATGTTGTGGAGTATTAAGTGTCAACACACTCTTAGGAGAAACCACAATGTCTTTCTTGTTCTTAGAAAACTCCCTCATCAAAATTATCCTCATAAAGTGAAATAAAGAATCTCTCTAATTTAACCTCCAAATGATATAAGTCAGTATCATCTTGAAACATCTCAAAAATGGGTTCATCAGTTGAAGGCTCAAAGAAAGGATGTGAATTGGTTTGTAGGAAAGGTGGTGAAAGAGTGATAGAGGAAATAGGTGAAGCAACTTGGTTATGAAGTGTTTCACAAGGTGTGTAAAGAAAGAGTAATGTGTGAAGGTTCATGAGAAGGTTAAGTGGGAATAGAATCTCCATAAAGCAATCTCTCTAGTTCAAGAATGTCTTCCTCCTAATTATAAGATGATGTATCAACCACAAGATCATCTCTCTTAAGATAAGCTTAAATTTCATCATTTATCAACTCCGCTTCACTAAGCAATCTCTCAATCTCAATACCTCCTCTTTCCCCATTTGAAGTATAAGAATAAGCTCCATAATTCACTTTGCCCAAACTTACCTCAAATTCATCTATAAGGGAATCACTCTCTTCAAAGGAAGGAAATGAGGAAGAAATGGAAGCTATAGTGTCAATATGGGGAAGATCATATTCACCACTCTTACAAGCTTCATGAAAATATTCATCACACACTTCATCAAGAATATCAACTTTATTCACTTCTTTATCAAGAAAATCAACATGATTCACCATCTCGGGCTGATTGAATTTCTTAGATAACTTCCCCATATTAAACACAACCTTTTGATCTTCCACCCTCATAATGAGTTCCCCCTCCGCAACATCAATAAGAGTACGATCGGTTCTTAAGAAAGGCCTTCCTACAATACGGGGAACTCGAGGATCTACATCATAATCCACAACCACAAAGTCTGCGGGGAATGTGAACTTATCGACCCATACAAAGACATCTTCCGCTATCCCCACCAGATAAGCAATTGAATGGTTTGCCAATTCAAGTGTCCTTTTAGTAGGTGTAAGTGCGGGAAGAGAGAGTCGTTTCCAAACCGATAAAGGCATCATATTTATGCTAGCACCAAGGTCCGCAAGAGCCAAATAATTCTCTACCCCCGGGAAATTACTTGGAATCAAGAACCGGCCTGGATCACCAAGTTTAGTAGGCAACTTCTTTAATAACACTGTGGAACAATTTTCGTTCAATGAAGCATTAGGCACATCAACCAATTTCTCTTTGTTCTAAAGAAGGTCCTTAAACATCTTGGCAAACTTAGGCATATGAGCTAAAGCCTCCACAAAAGATATATTGATATTCACTTGCTTAAACATCCTCAAGAAGTTGGACACTTGTATATCATATTTGTTCTTAACTTTCTCTTTTCTCAATCTAGAAGGATATGGAAGATTTGGTTTTGGTAAAGGTTGAGTGGTAGTTGTTGAAGGACTCTCTTTTTGGGTTTCTTCAATGATAGGTGTGGAAGATGAAGTATTAGTAGGTGTAGGATTTGAAGGTGTAGGCGTAGAAGGTGTAGGCTTTTCACAAGGAGGAACCGTTGTAGGAGTGACCAAAGGAGGTGTAGGAGGAATTGAAGGGTCAATGGTTGTTTTCCCACTCCTTATAGTGATTACATTTACATTTGCCCTTGGATTGGTTTGAGTGTTGGAGGGTAAATCACCTTATGGTCTTTGATTTAGGAGCAACATAAATTTCTTGTTTGTCTCCTCGTGCAAAGCCCTCAATTGATCTTGAGTCCTTTTTTCACTCTCACGGGTCCTTCTTTCGGTCTCTTGATTCATCTTATGAAGTAGCTCTGATGAGACTGCTTTTATACATAGTCTCATCGTCCAAAACGGGTTTAAAATGCATTAAATATCATCAAATATGCCAAATATATGCTTGTGTTTGTTACATGTGTATTTTAGGTACGGATATTAAATGACAAAAGATCACAAGAAACAAGCAAAAACGAACACGGGAAACGAAGGCGCACAATGAACCAAGCCCTAGTGTTGATTTTCCAAGAAAAACCCGTGAAGATTTGAAGATTATACAAGAAGGGTCCTCCAATATTGAAGAATTGACACTTTAAACCCTTGTATATTCATAATTACAAGTTTGGTCCTTAAAGTTTGTCAAATTTGCAAAAAAGGCCCTCCACTTTGAAGAATTGGCAAGAATGGTCCCTCAAAAATGAAGACTTGTCAATATTAGTTCTCTAAGAAATCAATCATACAAGTCAAGACCATAATGTTTGAAGAAAATGCTAAAACAACCCTTCAAGAATCATGAATTGGCAAGAAATACCCCTAAAAATACTTTGGAAAAGTATTTGGGGCAAAAGTATGAAAAATAAAACTTCTATAACAAAGGGAATCCGGTTTTGGGTATTTAAATTACAAGTGAAAAGGAAAAGAAAAGCTGGAGGTAATATTTGCCAAGACATAAAAGATACCTAGGCCAACCAAATACTGCCACATGCCCCACTCACCAAAACCAACCAATGGGAGCTCACCTTTCCTCCACATCAGCCTTCCACTCACAACAATATTAACTAATCTCTGATTAGTTTAATATTTGGCGCTTAACACCACATTTAACCCAAAAACGGATTAAAACCTCTACTATTCACGTGATGAACACAATTGTGTTTTCCTTAATGGCTTGTAATTAGACCTCCACCACCTCCAGAATTATGATTAGGGTAATCATAAACATAACCCAACTCCTAAATCCTATACCACATCATCACCATTGTCACATGTTAAACCCTTGTCCCACATTTTATGAAGAAGATGCCAAAATAGGCCAGCCAATCCACTTCTCACAAAGCTGCTTCAAACTTAAGCTTAATGTGAGCCATTGATCAAATTTCAACCTTTACAACTCACACAAACAGCCAAAGAAACTTCACATAATTCCAAGTTTTCAAAAATCTGCAAGGGCAATATTGGGACTTCATAGCTTAGGGTTTACGTTTTTCTTTGCATTTCTAGAACACATGTAGCCTATAAAAGGCATTAGGAACCTGCTCTTGGTTTTTCCTTTGTTCAAAGTTTTGTAAATCCTCCTTCATTTTTAATGAAAAAGTGTTTGAATGTTTGAAGAAAATACAAGTGCCAACTTATTATTGCTTATTAGTGATATTTGTTTGTGTTGTTTAAGTCTTAAAACCCGTTTTCAAACTTAGTGCAAGAAATTGCTCAAAGTTCAAAATCTTGATATTTTGCTAAGTCTTTGGTACATCTTTGGAATTTTTGGATTACAAGTGATCTAAACACCCTAATAAGGAGCTTATCAAGGTGTTGGGAGCTTGTGGATTGGGGATAATCAAAGAGTGGGTACAAAGGTTGCATTAATCAAGCTTTTCACTTTTCTGATTTTCATATTTTATGTTCTAACCTTGTTGAATCTTAGCAGCCTTGTTGTGGAAGCTTGTGCCTTGTTTTGCTAGGCACATCAGCTCAAAAATTCGTGAGTGTGGATGTACATTCATGAGGTTTGAGTCCTTTTACCCAAAATCTGATAAAAGTCTTGATTTTTGGTGAATTTGTGTTCTGCTATTGTTCATGTTGTTTTTTTGGCATAATCTTGCTTGATACTGCATAATATAGTTGTTATTGTGTTTGATTGGGATTGGGTAACATTGAATCATACTAATACTTTGTTAAATCTTGGATTGAAAAAGATAAGGGGTGTTTGGGTTAACCTGTTTAAGTGCATAAATTGGATTTCAGTTATTGTTTGTTGGTTATTTGAGTTTGTATCTGCTTAATACTTGGTTGTGTGCTAATATCTGCAAGTTTTCAGCTTTAAAACATCAAATCTAAGATTGTGTTATAGCTCACTTGATTTTGCTTATTTTGACCTAAGATTTTGGAAACACCTAGAGTGTATGCATGTTTAGGGCTAACAAGTGTTAAATCAAAGTTTGTGTAACCTGTTAAGAAGATTTGAGTGTTTGAAATTGGATTTGTGGTCAAGTATATCAGCAAAGTATTCAAACTGCTTGTTCTTGTTCATCAGTAATTTTCATTTGCTTGAATTTGGATCTAGACTTTGAATCATTGCATGAAACTTGTTTATTTATGTTCATTTGAATTATTTATAGCTTGTGTATGCATTTTGGTGAAGTTTGGCTGGCTTATTCTTTCTAAAAGTGCTTATTTGGTGAAAAACTGCTTATTGTTCATATCTGGTGCATGTCTGGTGATGTTTTGTTGTAACTGCACTGATTGGCTTGGTGAATTTGTGTTTTTGTTGTTGTTATTGACTCCTTGTGATCCACTGATTACAAGGGTGCCTTGTTTGTAACTTGAATCCAACAAAAAGTCACTAAAGACAAAGAGTCAAATTGGTCAAGCAGTGGGAACTCCTTTCTCCTACTACTAGCCACTGCTAGTGTAATTTATGAAACAGCTTATTCATAAGCCATTTTGGATTATCCAGACTTGCAACAACTTATTTTTTGTGATATATCTTCTTTATTTGACCCATTGATTTGATCTGGAGCATATTAGGGTTTGACTTTAAGCTTTGACTAGAAAACCAATCAAGTTGACTTTTACATAAGTGCTTATTTGCTTATTCTGGCTTATTGCTTGTGCTTATTGGAAAACTTTTTGATTATTTTGCTTAATTAAGTCATTTAAAACCTTTTGCAACTTGAATCAACACTTGAGGTGGTCTAGAACTCAAAAACGACTATTTTGTCGTTTTGTGAAGAGAGCCTTGGCTTATTTCAGGCTTATTTCTTGTGCTTTTTCAAAAATTTCTTTTCACAGATCTCTTTGGTAACTCAAAAGAAGCTTTTGTGTCAAATTTTAGCTTATGGCATCAGCTTATGGCTTAATGGGCCAAAAAGCCCATTAAGAATAAGCTGTTTTGAAATAAGCTAACTTAAGCTCATTTTCAGCTTTTGAGCCTTCAGAGTTTTGTTCTTAAAATCAAATTTTAAGTTAGACAGGAAGTTTTGGGCTTATTTGGTTGAGTTTTTCTTACTAAGGCCAATTCTATGCCCATTAAGGGACTGTTTTGTCATTTAGCCCCTTTTAAGGCCCAATAGGGGTATTTTGGTAATTTCAAGTTCATTTCTGTATTATTTAGGTTAAAATAAACTAGTTTGCAACTTTTTAGAATTTTTTATAAATTTTGGATTTTTATTAATATTTTATTATTAAAAATTAAATTTAGATTTTTGCAAGTTTTTCATTTACCCAGTTCAAATACATTAAGTTAGGAATTCTAAAATTTTTAGACTAATTTTATTGTCATTAGATTAATTTTTAGAATTATTTTCATTTTTAATAGTTTTTAATAGTTTTTAATTGTTTTTAAATAGTTTTAATTAATTTTAAAATTTTCAAAAATAGTTTTAAATTTAGTTAAGGTATTTTAGAGGTTTACAAGTTGAAAAATCTCATTTTGGCTTTTTGTTAATTAAATTGATTTTTGGGCTTTAATTAGCATTAAAAAATTAATATTTAATTAAATAAAAGGTTTAAGTGATTTTTGATTTTTTGTAAACTCTAATTACATTTTCTAGGATTTATTGCGATTTTCTAGGAATTTTTAGGGTAATTTTTAAATTTTGTGACTTTTTACGGTTTTACGTGCACGATTTCGTCTTAGTTTAATTCATAATCGTAACCGTCATTCTTTTCTAATCTCTTTTATATTTTTCTTTTCTCATCAATATAATTACAGACACTTAATCTTATCTCTACACAACACACAAGCCTCCTTGAGAACGATCCCCACTTTTGGGTCATTTGTGCACGGTTTTCCTAAACCGTCGTACTTACCCTAATTACCTCCTTTTCCTAAAGGTGTGTAAAAACTCAACCATCATTTTGGCGCCGCTGCCGGGAGGCGTGTTGTGTTTTGATTTGAACAATTGTTGTTTTTATACTAGCCATAATAGCTATTTGTATTAGTAGCACTCTACTAATACGTATTATCGGTTTTTGATTTTTGTGTGAATATTACTATATTATATACGTAGAACAATAAATTCACAAGTACTCCAAAAGTGTAAAAACACAACCTTGATTGGGAGGTCATTACTCAATGATTGTATTCGAATCTCAAACAAGAAAGAAAAGGCAAAATAGATAATTACTTTCGTGAAGCTTAATTTTGACAAATACAAACTATAAGGTGGGTATAAAGCGGGTATTATAAAATATACCCTAAGGAAAAAGGCTCTTAAGTGCTTCGCGCTGCCTCGTTTCCCCGCTTGCTTAAGTATCATATATATTTTCTTGGTTTCATTTGATTAAACCCTCTTGAACGTTTTGGTGTTCCACCAACCTTCTAAAGTCATCGAAGGCGTTCACTTTACGTGATCGTTTTCATTCCTTGAGGCTTCTTTAATCAAGAGATTTGATTAAAGGAGAGATTTGTAGATTTTTGTCTACTTAATACATTCACCAAAATCCAAAAAAGGTAAAAACAATCAAAAACCACAAAAAATTGGAAAAATTAAAAACACCAAAAAGAATCTTCTTTGCTCATCCCCACGTTGTACGTGACGTTTATGCTTACTCGTAATCCAGCAAGACGTGCACATAAACAAAAAAACTGAAAGGAGTCCACACCTACTCCTAATCTTTCTAGTGAGGAGTCTCCTATTGACGAACCTATCGTAGAAGAAGAACCAACCATGGCGAATCGTACTATGATGGAGTTACTTCAAGCACCCACCGAGGGTTATGGAGAGGCTATTGTGATTCCCGCTATACTTGCGGAGAATTTTGAAGTGAAAACGGGTTTGTTGTCAATGATCCAAAACAACAAATTCCGTGGTGATGAAAAGGACAACCCGCACAACCATATCCGCCAATTCAATCGTGTTACCGCCACTTGCAAATTTAAGGATGTTGCTAATGACTCGATTAAGATGATGCTTTTTCTGTATTCCTTAGCAGGGCCCGCTAAAATTTGGTTCGAGAAAGAGCCACCCAATTCTATATTGACGTGGAAGGATCTCGTTTCAAAATTGTGAACCAATTTTTCCCGCCCTCTAAGACTACGCATTTGAAAAACGAGATTTCAAAATTTTCACAAGAATTTAATGAGAGTTTTTAACGGCTTGGAATAGGTTTAAGGAAATGTTACATGAGTGTCCTCATCACGTTTTTTCCGACGTGCATCAAATTGACACGTTTTACAATGGTTTAAATGATCATGAAAGGGATTATGTAAATGCCGCCGCGGGTGGTATTTTTTTGTGTAAAACGGTTCACGAAGCGTTGTTGATAATTGAGAATAGATCTAAGCTGTATAGTCCTCGTAACACATCGAGTGTTCGTAAGGCTTCGTCTTCGGCTTCACCTTCATTGTCCAATACCATCGATGCTTGCCAAATTGAGGCGAACTTGGAAAACAAAATCTTTGATAAGCTTAAAGGACTTTTAATTGAATTCAAAGTTGGTGAACAAAGTGCTCCCGCTACGGCTAAAGCGGTTGAGGTTTCATGTATGTATTGTGGTGGAGGTCATGATTTCTCCGAGTGCATTACCAACGGTGGTAACACTTCGAGTGTCTACGTGGCCACGGGAACTTACAACCAAAACGGTCAAGTTACCCGCTCTAATCAAATGACTCCACCGGGTTTTGCTCCCAATCAAAATGATATCAACAACTATCGAAACAATAAAGTTGGTTTCAAAAACAATTACAAAGGAAACAACTATGGGAATCAAGGGGCTAATAACAATCAAGTTTCAAACAAAAATCAAAACAATGATTTTCAAAACAACAACAAAGGTTTGCAAACTTTGAAATATCATCCAATTGAATTTGTTGAATACGCAAACGGAAACGATGCTAGGTTTGATAATATTCAAATAGAGATCATTAGCCTAAGATCCGAGTTTAAGAATGACTTGAAAAAGGAGTTAAAAAATGAGTTAGCAAATAAGCTTAAGATCCACATCAACAAAATGAAGGGAAATGTAACTAGGTTACAACAAAACCAACAAAAAATGGAACAAGGGCAACATGAAATCAAAAAAGAGATGATTAAGGCCGAGAAGAGGCAATCTATGTTTGAGGATAAAGTTTTATCCATGTTTGAGGCTATAATGTGTAAACCGTCTTCGAGTAGTCTTCCTAGCAATACAATATCGAACCCTAAGGGAGAGATGAAAGTGATTACCACACGTAGTGGTAAGACACTTAAGGAACCGACTCCTCAACCAATTGCTCCTATGGAGGAAGCAATTGAGGAAGAACCCGAGGTGGTGGTCGAAAAGGAGCATTTCCCAATCCCACGAAGTACCGCTCATGCCACACCTATGGTTGACCCACTACCACATTTGGAACCCGAGATTCCAAAGGCTATGCCTATGCCTCAACCCACACCACCTTTGCCCTAACCATCGAGACTTAGAAACAAGAAACGTCAAGAGCGCGACAATTACCAATTTGAGCTTTTTATGAAAATGTTTCGTGACGTTCGTTTTAGTGTGAGTTTTGCCGATGCTTTAGTCATGATGCCTCGATTTGCCGCGAACTTTAAGAGTATGTTGAACAATAAGGAGAAATTGCAACAATTGTTGAGTTGTTCATCGGTTTTTCTTAACCGCATACCTCAAAAAGTCGGTGATCCCGGTAAATTCTTGATTCCATGTGCAATCCAAGATATGGAAGAATGCTATGCCTTGGCCGATCTTGGTGCTAGTATTAACTTGATGCCACTTGAAATCTTCAAGTTGCTCAATATTCCTAATCTTACTCCTTCACTAATGTCTATCGAGTTGGCCGATCATTCCACGATTCCCGCATGTGGATTGGCCGAAGACGTTTTTGTGAAAGTGGGAAAGTTTTATTATCCGGTAGACTTTATCGTTGTCGATATTCCCACGGATCCTCAAGTTCCTATTATTTTAGGTCGTTCGTTTTTAGATACGTCTATGGCTTTAATTGATGTGCATGCTAGGAAGATCACCTTACGTTTCAACGAAGAGGAACTTGTTATAAACGCAACTCAAAATTCTCAAATTTCTCATGTTTATTCCGTTGCAACCGTAAACCTCGTTGATATGATCGACGTTGTTTGCGAGGAATTTTCACAAGAAGTTCTAGGTTTTGGTGATGATGAAAATAATGGCAATCCCACTATGCTTGATCCCATTCTTGATAATTCGACACCAACCTTCACTCCATTTGAAGGTGGTGGTTTTACGTTGGAAGAATTCGATGTTCCACGTACTTGTGACGAATACCTCGACAATGATGAGGACTTCTCGATTATCAAGGATTTTCTTAACGATTTCCCATTTCCTCCACCCGAGGAGGTTATGAGTATCGAGCCTAAATTTTCAGTTGAGGAACCACCAATCCTCGAGTTGAAAGATTTACCTCCTCACCTTGAATATGTATTTTTGGAGGAGGACGACAAGTTGCCGGTTATTATTGCGAAAGATCTTTCGAATGATGAAAAAACCGCTTTTGTCGATGTTCTAAAGGATCACAAAGGGGCAATTGCGTGGAAATTATCCGACATTAAGGGGACTGATCCCAAATATTGTACCCACAAAATCTTAATGGAGGAGGACTACAAACCCGCAATCCAATGTCAAAGGAGGGTGAACCCCAAAATTCACGATGTCATCAAGAAGGAAGTCCTATAACTCCTTGACACGGGAATGATTTACCCTATTTCCGATAGCCCTTGGGTGAGTCCTATTCATTGTGTCCCTAAGAAGGGAGGAATGACCGTTGTGCCAAACGATGCCAACGAGTTAATTCCAACTCGACTCGTGACCGGATGGAGAGTGTGCATTGACTATCGTAAGTTGAATGACGCCACTCGTAAAGACCATTTTCCTTTGCCCTTTGTGACAATCCGTAAATTTATGGTTAATATTTTATTCTCAGATATTATTTAAAACATTATTTTAATGTTATATTATGAACTCACTTATTTTTGGGAAGAAATTTGGATTTACATCTTGAAGTAGCATCGACTACGTCTAAACCGGAGGATTCTACGTTACGTGCTTACGTTTACATACACCGTTTTGGTGACAGTCCGACATTTCAGAATATAAATTTGTCCGTAAAGATTATTTTAAGATTTTAAATTTGTGTTGGTTCATAAACTCACAAATTTACGAGAAGAGATTAGGACTTACGATTATAATTTAACGTCCTTTACAACTAAACCGGAAACCTTAGGATTACGTATTTACGTTTTCGAACTCCGTTTTTGATGAGACAATTTTGATTAGATTCGTTTTGTGCCGTTGATTCATAATTTATAAAAACTTTTTTCGTAAAACGACCCGAGGGCACGCAAATCGAGGAAACTAGAATCGAGGAGTACCTGTAAATAATTGGGGATGAGACAAAAACAAGTTTAGCCCCACCCCCAACACATGGGACGGCCACAATACTCCACCAAACCAACTTGGTGTCAAGTTTTAAACAAGTAGCTAACACTTGTCCTACTTAGCTTAACTTGAAAGCTAAGCTTACCACTACACCTCAAAACTACTCATCACAAAACCATTTGTCCATTTACAACATGCAAAAACCACATACTTCTCTCTCACCCTCCACAATTGCCGTCCCATCCTCACCATAAACACCTCACTTTGATCAAATTTAACCACAAACATTTGTTATAATTAACATATGTTAATCTCCATTCAAAGAGATGAAGATTGGTGCAAGTTTTAACATCCAAGGGGAAGTTTTGTTGGTGTCTTGGGTCTGATTTTCCACAAGGAGTTCTTGAAGATTGGTGGACTTGAAGATGATATTGGTTTATCACAAGTTTTGCCATCAAAATCCAAGCCTTGATCATAACCTACACACCCTTGGTGGTATAAAGATTGTTCTCCCCATCCTCTTGTTATTTTGATTATGTAATCATGTATTTTCTTTCCTATTGTATATATATATGATGATTATATGATGATAAAAGTATTGTGTGGGGATTTGGTGTTGATAAATATGGTTAAAAAGATGGAAAACCACATGTAAATGGTTAAAATCTTGCTAAATATGATGGCTGTATAAAAACAGTAAGTAACCAAAGGTTAAACTGATAAAATGATAAAGTAGAATCCATTTACAGTAAGTATAAGATATCATACACATGTGAGAGTTGGTCATGCAATGGAATCATTATAATGAGTGAGATATGATCAAAACAAGTTTAGAGTACCAATCTGAATAATCAGTTTGGACGGACTGTTAAGGATATTTAGAGTTGTATTGAGAAGTAGCTAAAACTAAGTTAATTGTAGCACATATCATGTAGTTTATGGTGTCCAAAAATGAGCTTTTATCTCTTTGTAGAACTCAAGATATGGTAAAA
Source organism: Glebionis coronaria (assembly GCA_025667525.1). NCBI lineage: Eukaryota > Viridiplantae > Streptophyta > Magnoliopsida > Asterales > Asteraceae > Glebionis > Glebionis coronaria. The sequence continues at coordinate 454,573,180 of CM046876.1, forward strand.
ATGGTGAAAGTGAAAGTAAAAATCAGATTTTGGGAAATTAAAGTATAATAGTATTATATAAGCACTCAAATAAATATAGTATAAAATGTGAATTAAAACCCACTAACTTATATGTTACATTTATATAAGTATGTACAATGATAAATAAATGAGACATTTTATAAAAATGGTAATTTGATAAGTTTTATAAGTTATAAAACTATAAACATGATTTTTACGACTTTTTTTCGGCTATTACCGTAAAATTAACGTTTTTCGCCAATTAAAACTTAGACGATCAAACCCGTCTAATGTAAAGTTTTTAAAAGTCATATACTGATATATAAGTATCTAATACAAGTAAAAACCGATAAAACCCGAACTATAGGACATACGGACATTAACGAGCTAAGTTAGCATATTGGACTAATAATACAACGAAATGGGCTAAAACACTTATAAACTTATTTATTGGGCTTAACCTATTTGGGATCAACATGAAAAGTATAAATACTGATAATACAAGTATGAAATGGATTAATACAAGTTAATGAACTTATAATAGGCTATTGGACCTAAAACACGTAAATAGGTAAAACTAGTAAACTAGTAAAAGGTTACCAATACATAACACACAAATGAGTAAATGAGAATATATAAACCCACCTGATCATCATATATATATAATCATCATATGTATACATAATTGTTATTTTATAAAGTTATTGGACATGAGTCTAAGACGAGTATTATTTGTCTAGGTTTCCGTGATTGAAGCACGTACCGTACGTCCGAATTGCCGATAACCCGCCTTCCCACATCCACGTGAGTTCATAGCCTCGCACTCTTTTAAATGTTTTTATGAAATGTTTTATAAACCCGCGAGAGAGATAACATGATTAGTTTTGATAAAATAGGACACCATTTGTCCCGATTGTTTGTTTATTGATTTGGACCCGAATGATAGTAAACTCTATGAATTCACTCGGCGTTATCGCTGACCTTTTCTTTTAACATGTTTTATCTCAGGTACTTGAAGGTAATTCTCGGGAAGACGACAAGAATTCATGGCCCGCACTTAAACAATAATTTCCATTCAAATACTTTGTAAAACTTTGTATGAAATAATATGACTTGGGACCTATGTAAATTTGATATTTATGAATGGAAATGCTTTATTATTAAACGACGCGATTTTTAAGCGTTGTCTATGATGTGAGTAATGTGCTATCCCGTAACACCAACGAGTCTTCAGTTGTATTGAGTTGTATAAATTTGGGGGTGTTACAGTTTGGTACCAGAGCTCTCGTTATAGAGAACGAAAGATTTTTAAAACCAAGGTTTTGAATAAAACATTTCAAAATCTTTTAACTATAAACATTTTTCTAAAAATGTCTAAAAATCTTTTGACTATAACGGTGCCGAAGAATTCCCGAGTTACCGACAAGGCCAGACTGAGAAGTGTTATTTTAATATATATATATAACTTGGATTATATATATATATATATACACATATGATGTAATTTTATTACATGATTGTTTGATGATTATTTTGATATTTATACGAGGTATTTATACGACGTAGATTGTCACAAGGAACCCTAAATCCCCTAGTAAATTAATCGAAGCTATTCTCGTAGGAATTCTAGCTATCCTAGATCTAAACCAAGTCGTGGATATTTATGATCCCAACAAATGGTTGATATTCGTATAAGTGTTGATATTAGTTGATTGTTATATTAAAAGAAGAATTGGCGAGATTAAATTTGATATCGATGTCATGACGATCTTTCCTCGTAGAGTGGAGTTTGACAAAACGTTACCACCTAGAAAGATTTCATCTGATTCGTTATCATCCAATTCTTAAATTGAAATCGAAAGGGTGAATGTTGCACTTGAGGCTGTCATTGGAACCATTACCCAAAAGCCTCATGCCACTAGTACTTTTCCGAGAAGTCTAATTGAATGATCGAGTCATTTTATACTAGTGACTCATTTGATGACTATTGTTGTAAGAGACATAGGATTGGAAATTAAGTGTTGATCATATCGAGCTTTTATTACCCTTTTAAGGTTTAAAAATAAAGTTGAAGTATTGGGAAATGAAGTAGGATATCGAATTGAGTATAAAATTGGTTGAAACTTGAATAAAGTAAAATTTAACTTGTATGGAATATGAGATTGTTAAGAGGAAGTTGTTGAGACCTGTGATTGAATTATAAGGTTTTAATTGATTGTTAATTCGTGATAAGGGTTGTTCCTAGGCCATTGTCCACTAACGAGGATGCCCAGTGTCCAAGAAATAAATTGAAGAAATCTTCTTCTGAATTGAGACCAATGGATCTTCTGGGACATGTGGAACCCCTAATGACTCTTGTAGATTAGTATTCATTGTGGTATCTTTTAAAAATCCCTAACTTAACTAAGACATCAGTTGGTAGGATGAGTTCTTGGAATTGTATGACATAGTGACACGTAATGTGTTACGGTACAATTTTGACTTGTTCGTGATTAATGAAAAGACTACCTTCGATTGCTAAATTCTACATGTATCAATGTTATCTATCATTTCTTGCTTCTTCCTAATGCTCGCATTAGTGATGCAACCATTGAACAAGTACTCATCTCGAATTGAGTTACGTTGTGGGTTATTCTTTTTGAGTGCCATCGAGGTCATGAACCTCAAGATTATTTGGCTAAGCTCATTTCCTATTATATTATAGTTAGTTCTTGGTGAACAACTTTACATCACTCTTTTGCAGATCACTCATTGTTTTTATAAGATACAATAGTATCCCTTGAGAAAAATTGAATTTTCATCACTATAAGGAATATTCAAAGTGAGATTTATAAGTGATTGTTATTAAAATGAAGTTGTTTATAAAACACCTTGGAAAACTTAATTATTTTCATAACAAAGAAAATCTTTGTAAATTTATTTTTGATTCTTATTTAAGAATTAAGCATGAAAATGTTTTATTATAAACATGATGATAAAATTTTGACGAACTGAGTATTGCATCGTTAATCTTGAAATTGTATATAGTTACGCGCCTACATACAATTTGAAAAGGACCATGCAAGGCTGATTAGTAGTCACCATAAAACTAATGAATAAACACTACATTTTCTTTGAAGATTGTGAAAGATTAAATTTTATGAGATCTGCAAGAAGTGAAAAATAAGGACATAGTGTTAGGGACACCTACATATGTGCCTGTAGCATCTATTCTTCTGAGTCGAATTTACTCATCTGTCGAAATTGTCTTATTTGACAAATTGATATTCCCTTCTTGTCCAATTCTCCCGTGGCGAGATTCTTAGGAAAAGTATCTGATTACCGAGTGTTGATACCCGATTGGATGTATCGACGTTCCTATCATTTATTTTGATTAGATTTCATTTGAATGACCTGGGTAACGATCTGAGGAGCTTTCGAATGCGTACTCGAATCATGAAAACATGGGATATATTCATATTCGTTAAATATTTTCGTCTGTATCTGATTTGAAATTCTCTCGCATAGATTATGCGTTGACCTTACTCTTTTAATAGTAGTTGTGTCTCCATATATCCCTGAATTTGTGAAGGATTATGAGTTATTATTAGTCTTTTGAGAAGTTCACATCTTATCGACGGTAATGAAACTGGAAAGTTGATAGTGCCAGTAGAATGGATTGATTGATTATGACATGACGACATTGTCTTAATTGATGGGAACTCGAATTGAATTCCCCTAAATGATAAGATGTTGATTATCAAAAGTAATCAAAATAATTCTTGATGGATGACTTGAAAATTATACCATGAATGGTTGTGAATTAGTCATAGATATTATAATCTAGAAAGAACTTAACATGAATGTATTAAAAGATGTTTCCGTTATCTGAAACTTTAGGAGGTATTTGCTGGTGAATTACCTAGACTTTCGCCAGTAAGGCAAGTTGAAATTGGTATTGATTATATTCCCGGTGCTGCACCTGTGGCTTGTGTACTGTACGTCAGCACCATCTGAATTAAAGGAATTACCGTACAACTGAGAGAGTTGTCGGAGAAAGATTTTATTCTACCGAGCTCGTCATCTTGAAGAGTTATGGTGTTATCATTCCTTATATTTATAGATTACTGTGAATTGAGTAAATTGACAATCGAAAACGATATCCATAACTCGAAATGGAAGATTTGTTCGATCATTTACAAGGTTCTAGCGTATGTTTTAAAGATTTGATCCACGGCATGGTTATTATCAACTTCGCGTCCGCGAAGGAGATTATCTATTCCAATCACTACATCCGGTACTTTTAATAAACATTATGAGTTTCACGTGATGTCGTTTGGATTGACTAATACGCATGTAGCATCCTTAAAATTTGGTGAATCTCGTGTGTAGGCTGTAATTTGATAAATTCATGCTCGTGATCATTAAGGACCATTTATTTGTTTATAAGAATAAGGAGGAGTTAATAATTATTTATAGATTGCCCTGAATTGACCGAACAATGAAAACTTGTACCTTGAATAATTAACATGTGATGAAAGACTTAATCCTTTATATTATTTGACCGTATGATTAAAAAAAAGGAATATATTGACTCTTCAAAAATTGGGACCATTAAGGCTTTGGGTTTTACCAAAAAGAAAATGGAAACATGTTTTGACAAATGTTTTATCAAAAGAATATTTAAGGAATCATTCCCTTATAACCAAAACATTTAACTAAAACTCCTGTTTAGGGGTAAATGTTTGTGTATACCTCAAGACAACCTAAGAGGGATTGAGGAAACATTTAAACCATGACTTGAAATTTGAAACGATACTTTTTGCTTTTCAACTAAGAAAATTTTGACCAAAATATAACCAAAGATTTTTCAAACATTTACGAATCTTATTAATTATTTTTGATAAATCAGCAAAAATCGTGTTAATAAAATTCAAATTTATTTTGAATATCTTTATATAATTGGCCGAACTAAGAAATTTAAAATTTTTACGTTTACGCTTCATAAAAATTTAATAATTATTATTTAATTAGTTGTAATAATTGTCAACGCTTTAGACGTCGGATTGAGTAAAACAGATAAAAATAATAGTTGAGACGAAACTAAAACATAGAAGATATGAAGAAAGAAATTTTGAATTAATACGGTCATGTTATATAAATTTCATCAGGAGAAAGTGAATGTAGATACTGACGCAATACGTAGAAAAGATAAAGAACCAATTAGGACATGTTCCTTAACAATGAAGGTGCAAAATAAATTGCCGAACGATATAAAAATAAACAGTTTGTAAAAAGGATAATATAGATAATAAAACGGGGTTCGCGGCAAATATGAACCATTAGAATTGAGAAGCCGATGGCGTTAGATGTATAAAAGGCCACTTGTGGTTGCCTAAATATGGATATGTTGAGATGTAGTCATCTCGTAAGTATAAGTATTCTATTCATGATATTTTTGACTAAATGTATCTCTGTCTAAAGAAGTTGTACTAATGAAAAATTACGAAGGCAGACATTGCCTCATACATCAGTAAACGTCTAGCTATCGCAAAGGTCATCATCTGAATTTGATTCGATTTGGGTCATCGTCGACAGACTGACCAAATCTGCTAATATCATTCTCGTTAATGATAAATTCTTGATGAAGAAATTGACTCTTTTGTATTTAAAGGAGTTATGTAAACATAGTGTACCTGTATCGAACATCTTTATCAAGATCCTCGCTTCGCATCGAATTTCTAGAGATTTGCTCAGAAGTCATTGGGAACGAACCTTGATGAGAGTACTGTTTACCACCCCAAATCGAAGGGACGTGGTAAAGTAACAATATAAAACACTAGAAGTCTTGTTTTATGTTTGAATGATTGACCTTTGGTAATGAACCATATAATCGCTTTCCTTTGTAGAGGTTATCATTGATAATCATCGTATTAGGATCGAGATTGAATCTTGTTATGATCTAAATATTAGAGCATCTGTAAGCAGGAGTTGGGACGAGGACACCCGACATAGACCTATTGTGAGTTGGACATGTCTTTTAGGTTTAAGGTTTCCTATGATGGCGAACCTAACCTTACAAAATACTCGACCCGCGAGACCTGAATTGATTGTTGAAATTAGGATTTGATTATTGACTGCCAGTATTGGGCAGGAGGTTATGTGAATATGAAATGTAGATCTTGAATTGCCAGACGGGTAGCGAAGTTATGCCAAAAATTTTAACCATGGAAAAATGAATTGATTATCTGAAAGATCATGGGATATAAGTCCCCGTTGTATGGGACCAATGAGATGATATAAAATTTGGTTTGAAAGGCAAATAATCTGGATCTACCCTAGGACTTCAAGAGCTGCGTGAATCATGTTTCGTATATCGAACTTGATGAAATGTTTATCAAGTGAAAATCTGACTATTCCTTAATGAAGTTTAGATCGGCGAAAAGTTGCATTCATCAAAAACCCGTGAACATCATAGATAGAGAAAGTAAGTCAACATTAAGCCTGATCTTATTCCCGTAGTTATTTTTGATAAAACTCGCGTATTGTAATGAATTACACTTGTGAAAAAGACCGAATGTGGAGGAAATGCCCACATGGCTTTAACTCTATAAGAAGCGAGTAGTAAGATGATCTTTGAGGACAAAGATCATGTTTAGGGGTAAATGCTGTGACAATCCGTCAATTTATGGTTGATATTTTATTCTCAGATATTATTTTAAAACATTATTTTAATGTTATATTATGAACTCACTTATTTTTGGCAAGAAATTTGGATTTACATCTTGAAGTAGCATCGACTACTTCTAAACCGGAGGATTCTACGTTACGTGCTTACGTTTACATACACCGTTTTGGTGACAGTCCGACATTTCAGAAAATAAATTTGTCCGTAAATATTATTTTGAGATTTTAAATTTGTGTTGGTTCATAAACTCACAAATTTACGAGAAGAGATTAGGACTTACGATTATAATTTAACGTCCTTTACGACTAAACCGGAAACCTTAGGATTACGTATTTACGTTTTCGAACTCCGTTTTTTATGAGACAATTTTGATTAGATTCGTTTGTGCCGTTGATTCATAATTTATAAAAACGTTTTTCGTAAAACGACCCGAGGGCACGCAAATCGAGGAAACTAGAATCGAGGAGTACCCGTAAATAATTGGGGATGAGACAAAAACAAGTTTTGCCCCACCCCCAACACATGAGACGGCCACAATACTCCACCAAACCAACTTGGTGTCAAGTTTTAAACAAGTAGCTAACACTTGTCCTACTTAGCTTAACTTGAAAGCTAAGCTTACCACTACACCTCAAAACTACTCATCACAAAACCATTTGTCCATTTACAACATGCAAAAACCACATACTTCTCTCTCACCCTCCACCATTGCCGTCCCATCCTCACCATAAACACCTCACCCTTTGATCAAATTTAACCACAAACATTTGTTATAATTAACATATGTTAATCTCCATTCAAAGAGATGAAGATTGGTGTAAGTTTTAACATCCAAGGGGAAGTTTTGTTGGTGTCTTGGGGCTGATTTTCCACAATGAGTTCTTGAAGATTGGTGGACTTGAAGATGATATTGGTTTATCACAAGTTTTGCCATCAAAATCCAAGCCTTGATCATAACCTACACAACCTTGGTGGTATAAAGATTGTTCTCCCCATCCTCTTGTTATTTTTATTATATAATCATGTATTTTCTTTCCTATTGTATATGTATATGATGATTATATGATGATAAAAGTATTGTGTGGGGATTTGGTGTTGATAAATATGGTTAAAAAGATGGAAAACCACATGTAAATGGTTAAAATCTTGCTAAATATGATGGCTGTATAAAAACAGTAAGTAACCAAAGGTTAAACTGATAAAATGATAAAATAGAATCCATTTAAATTAAGTATAAGATATCATACACATGTGAGAGTTGGCCATGCAATGGAATCATTATAATGAGTGAGATATGATCAAAACAAGTTTAGAGTACCAATCTAAATAGTCAGTTTTGGACAGACTGTTAAGGATATTTAGATTTGGATTGAGCAGTAGCTAAAACTAAGTTAATTGTAGCACATATCATGTAGTTTATGGTGTCCAAAAATGAGCTTCTATCTCCTTGTAGAACTCAAGATATGGTAAAAATGATGAAAGTGAAAGTAAAAATCAGATTTTGGGAAATTAAAGTATAATAGTATTATATAAGCACTCAAATAAATATAGTATAAAATGTGAATTAAAACCCACTAACTTATATATTACATTTATATAAGTATGTACAATGATAAATAAATGATAAACTTTATAAAAATGGTAATTTGATAAGTTTTATAAGTTATAAAACTATAAACATGATTTTTACGATTTTTTTTCGGCTATTACCGTAAAATTAACGTTTTTCGCCAATTAAAACTTAGACGATCAAACCCGTCTAATGTAAAGTTTTTAAAAGTCATATACTGATATATAAGTATCTAATACAAGTAAAAACCGATAAAACCCGAACTATAGGACATACGGACATTAATGAGCTAAGTTAGCATATTGGACTAATAATACAACGAAATGGGCTAAAACACTTATAAACTTATTTATTGGGCTTAACCCATTTGGGCTCAACATGTAAAGTATAAATACTGATAATACAAGTATGAAATTTATTAATACAAGTTAATGAACTTATAATAGGCTATTGGACCTAAAACACGTAAATAGGTAAAACTAGTAAACTAGTAAAAGGTTACCAATACATAACACACAAATGAGTAAATGAGAATATATAAACCCACCTGATCATCATATATATATAATCATCATATGTATACATAATTGTTATTTTATAAAGTCATTGGACATGAGTCTAAGACGAGTATTATTTGTCTAGGTTTCCGTGATTGAAGCACGTACCGTACGTCCGAATTGCCGATAACCCACCTTCCCACATCCACGTGAGTTCATAGCCTCGCACTCTTTTAAATGTTTTTATGAAATATTTTATAAACCCGCGAGGGAGATAACATGATTAGTTTTGATAAAATAGGACACCATTTGTCCCGATTGTTTGTTTATTGATTTGGACCCGAATGATAGTAAACTCTATGAATTCACTCGGTAACTGTTGGACTTGTATGAAAGGTGATTAGGGTTGATGTTGTGTTTAAAGTGCTCTGTTGCATCATCATTATAAGCATAGTATTCTCCTTGAAAGTTTGAACTTTATCACTTTGCAAGTAGGAGTAAGGGCCTCCACATGTCTCACAAAATAGGGTGATGGCATTGACATTGTTGGTAGAAGAATTGTTCAAAGAAACCTTCATAAAGTCTTGAAACATCTCTTGATGCATCTTTTGATTTTGGTTAAGTTCTTGAAGTTGCTTAAGTATTTGATGATCCATTGATGTATGAGCACTCTCTTGAACAACATGTACCACCTCATCTCTCTCCCTATTACTTTCAACCATGGATTTTGTTACAATGATATTACATGCATCTTGTGTATATTTTGAAAGAATGTTCCCACCCGCGGCCGAGTTAAGGGAATCTTGATGATGAGGTCTTAAACCATTGTAAAAGGTGTTAATTTGGTGAACTTGGTCAAAACCGTGCTTTGGGCACTTTCTTAACAACTCTTTGAACTCTTCCCAAGCTTCATCTAAAGTTTTGGTCTTTCTTTTGTTGAAAACCTATGATTTGGTTTCTCAAGGCGGTGGTTCGTGAAGGAGGAAAGAACTTATTCACAAGGCGGTGGTTCTCAAGGCGGTGCTACTAGAAGGTTGCTTATCTAGCCAATTCCTAGCATTTCCCTCCAAAGATAAAGGGAATAAGATCATCTTAACCGCATCGTGAGGGACCCCATTATACTTAAGGGTATTACAAAGGGATATGAATCTCTTGATATGGTCACGAGGGTCATCCATAGGTCTCCCTAGGAAGGGGATAAAAGAAACCATAGTAAGCTCAAAATTGTTAGCGGCTATCTCCGGAATAACTATAGCATCCACATTCCCATCCACGTTAGATTGAAGAATTGTTGGAAATACGTTTTTACGTATTTAGGAAGGATCGGTCACTCCAACGATATATACGTAGTATGGGCTCGTGATCTAGTTATGTAAGAATATAACCCATAAAGCCCACATGTAGGGTGGTCTATATATACCCCCTCCTAGCATGTTAGGAGGGGTTGGTTCTCACTTTTATACACACTACTAATCTAATATTCTCTCATTCTCTCCAACCTCTCTCTACTTTCTCTCTCTAGTTCTTCATCAATCTCTCTCTCTTTAGATCATTACCATACATAGATAATCCAAAGATTACGTAGGCCTTCAATTGGTATCAAGAGCCATGGCATGATTGGTTTGTTCTTGTGTTTGTTTCCTTGATTTTCACGAGTTTTTAAGCAAAATATCCATGATCCAAATTTTTTTCTTCGTGTTTTTGTTGTTCCAAGTAATCCACATATCTCCTACATAGTTCTAATAGGGATTTAGGTGCTTTGGATTGGTTAAAATCACGGATTTCTACGCAAAAATCTCATTTTTACTTATTTATTTTGGATCAGTCTCAATATTGCGAAATCTTTCCATCGCAATAATTAAGGGTTTTCATATTGAGACATATCACATTTCACAATACACTAGGGTTTATATATTGTGAAGCAGTATTCCTTTGGTATTGGGAAGGTTGTTCTTATTGGACATTGCGAAGACTCTTGGTTGGACATTGCGAAGACTCTTGCTTGGACATTGCGAAGAATTGTTGGAATATTACGAAGATTCATGTTTGAGTATTGCGAAGTTCATACTGTTTGAGTATTGTGAGGTTCATACTTTGGAGTATTGCGAAGATTGGGAGTATTGCGACGGTTGAATGTTTTTAAGTATTGTGAAATCCTTGATTTTAGACATTACGAAAGCTTTGCAAATATTTCGAGATTTAAAAAAAAAACGTGATTTAGAAAATTTCGTGTGGATTCGTGAGTTTTTTTTGTTCTTGGAATTTTTGGTTTCTCAAGAACACATCCTTAGGGGATTTCAACAATTTTTCTCGTCTTCAACTCACAAACTTTGGATTATATACGGTTTAATCGGTGGTTTGTAAAATCCCGCGAATTACTTTCTCGGTTTCTCCACCATTAGTAAAACTCCGTATTTACAACAACAAACACAATTATTTTCTTTCATTGCTCGATCGATAAGTAATCCTTACATTCATTTGTCATCGAACTTCAACGGATTGGTTGAATTCGACATCTCAAGAGGGAGAATGACAGAAGATGCAAGAAGATGCAAGAAGAAGCAAGAAAAAGATGTCAAGTCTTATTTAGACAATTTGAATGTCATCTCGACGAGCTTACAAAGCTCACGTATGGACCACCCTCTGTGGCAATCTTTGGTCAAGATGCTCCTTTCGTCATTGACGCCTTGATAATAAACTTGGATATTCTTCAGCATAAAATTGAAAAAGAAGACTTTAATCACATTGAATCCGTATCTGCACTTCAAGTTCTTCTGCAACAATTATCGATATTTTCTTCAATTCGATGTTTCTAAGAAAGCAAATCCAGGGCTCTGCAAGTCATTCCTTGAAGATATGCATACCGAGATTCAAGGCTTCCAAGATAAAATCAGTCTGTTAGACAACCGAATGCATTTAGATCCGAGCGACCAAAATCCTTGAGACCGCGGTTTGCCTCCCAAGTTGATATGGTTCATCTTTCTAGACCAGTCACTCCACCAACTAGGGCCAATGTGACTAAAACAGCTTTTGCAAAACCTAATCATATGATTGCATCTAGTCTCCCTAGACATAGTCCAAAGAACACGTCTCAAACTAGTTCAAATGACGTTCACCACAAATTTGTTCTAAGGGAAGCTAATCAAAAGACACAAGTAAGAGATAGAAAATTGAAACCTAGTCAGATGGCTTCTAGATTACCCAACACTGCTAACCGTAGCATGTCATATCATAGGAGCATCAATCAATCACCTAGGAATTCTAGATCTTATTCGGACTTGAAAAATGCTACTTGTGAAACATTTAGGAAATGTGTCTTTAAGGCAAATCATGACTCTTGTGTCAAGAAATTCCTTAATGAGGTGAACTCCCGGGCTAGAGTTAAATCCCAATGGGTAGCTAGAATCAAACCCATTGGTAAAATGTGGCGCCCCACGGGTAGAACTTTCACTTTTGTAGGAAACGAGTGCCCTTTAACTAGGATAGTATCTAATTCTACCAAGTCTACTAGGGAGGAAACTCAAAAGGATGATCAATCACTTAAGCCTAGTGATCCATCTCCTCAGGTTGCCTCTGGCACAAGAAAAGAAAACTGTGAACCCCCACATGGTTCTAAAATAGATATCGCTAACCCATATGAAAGCATACAAACTCCAAATGAGAATGCAGGTATCAAACTCAAGGATCAACAAAAAAAACCGGTCTAATTGTTGTATAACGTTCAACTAAGGACACTCTCAGAGTTTGGTTACTGAAGAAGATGATATCTAAGAAACAAGTGTCTCAGGGGACTCGCAGTTAAGCTTACAACAATGGTTCATTGTTAAATGACAGACGATGACCTGGACTTCAAATAAAGGGAAGTTTATCTATGCAACGATAACTTACCCTCAAAACGAGAAATTAAATTTTCTCAGACACGAGCTTACATTTAAACCATTCAAATGTTTTAAGCTCGTGTAAATGTCGTATAATCACATTTCAGATTATTCCCCGAACTTCAACAAAAGGAAAGTTTATCGCCGATGATAACTTATCCTTACAATGATTAATTAATTTTCTCGGGCATGAGCTAATATTAAAAGCATTCGAAATTTTTAAGCTCATGCACAATGACTTACAGTTAAATAATCAGACTGTAACTCGGACTTCAATTTTAGGAAAGCTTATCTTTTATGATAAGTTATCCTCGTAATGGGAAATTAATTTTTCTCGGTCATGAGCTTGTATTAAAACATTTCCAAGTTTTATGCTCAGAAAAGAAAGTGTATCTTTTAAATAAGAGAACTTTTCCTCATAAAGAGAAATTCATGTTTCTCGGTCATGAGCCTTACTTTAAGACAGTCAAAAGTTTTTCAAGCTCATGGAAACGACTTCTAAGTAAATGTCAACTTAGGACTCGTTCTTCAGTTAAAAGGAAAGTTTATCGCCGATGATAAACTTATCCTCACAACGGGAAGTTTACAACTTCTCGGACTTGAGCTCGTTTCGTAAGATATTCAAAATCTTAAGCTCAAGTAATTGGTTTTCAAAAAGGGCATGTCTTCTAAAATCGATAATATTTACGATCCTAGAAATGTCGTTCAATAATGACACGGGGTTGTAAATAAAGTTCAAGCAGAAGTTCAAATGTTTTAAAACATGCTCAATATGGCTTGCTATTATTTCCGATAGTAACTCGTTTTTCATATTAAAGTCAAGCATTTCACCGGAAAGCTTTGAATCAACAACATGAATTAATTTTCTAGGGCATGGTTTACTTTTAACCATGTAAGGGATTGTGTTTACGTAATAACACAATCTAACACGAATATATGTACGCATCAGTGCATTCATTTGTTAAAAATAAGAGAAGTCTTGTTTTTATGAAGTTATCATCTCCATAAACCGTAGCAATTTACAATTGATATCTACATACTCGACGATGCGACTACTCAAACGACGACTACAGCTCTTTCGATAGAACACAGGCAACAATTGAGGGGGATCAATTGTCAAACGTTCAGAATCTTCGATGCCGAAAGTGTCAAGTTCACAAATTGGTGTCAAGACAACGATATCAATTGTACATGTGGTGTCATGAAAGATTACCGCTTTTCTAAAAGGAGGAGATAATTTCAGATGTTACGGGGGAGACCAACATTCGTGAACAAGAACCATGTGATTCTATCATATGATGTTCTCATCATTCAGGTCCAACCTCGTAAATTATCAATCTTGTGAATACATTATCATATATGATCTTTGCACGTGATAAATACCTTACACTTGTGTTTAAAAGGTATTTAATTTACGTATCAAGTACAACCTCATTAATTTGAGGGGGAGCTTGTGTAAATCATGAAGATAATTGGATTTTCATTTCTCTTCCCAAAATTTTTTTAAAATGTTATTAAATCAATTGATATTAAAAATATCAATTGGGTTAATATTTTTAATATGGGGGAGAAAATGTGATTTAATATGGGAAATAATTAATCACAAATGGTTTGACTTAACGTGATAGCTCATCCCGACATGTGCAAAATGTTTTCGAATATCGTGGCATATGTTAAGGGGGAGCAAAATGGATTTGGATATCAAAGTGGATTTCATGGTGACATACACTTACCCAAAACATCTCTATTCACGACGGTGAAGATTGTGGTGACATAAGGATGGTAGGATAGGTTAAAGTCCAATGCTTCTTCTAGAACCGGAGGAATCTTCCCAATGACATTTCATAGCTAGAAATAGTAGTTCTTAGGAAAGATGGAGAAAGATTGTGAACGTAGCTGAATGCCAACCAAGTACTTAAGTTAGCACTGGAACAATCACAACAATGTGCTAGTTATGACGTATTGGTAAGCATTGAAGGGGTTGAAGAATGAAAAAGAATTGTAAAGATAAAAGGGTGAAAAGAAAGCAGCCCTCCTTACAACCTTAGGCAGAAACCGAGTCAACTCATATGTTATTGAAGATAAACGTCATGAACCCAGTGATGCAATGCACAACCCATCCCAGCTAACTCAGATATCTCTCAAAAGATATTTGTTTTAATCACACGGAGACAACGCATTATCTATCAATTTATTCACTCCGAATATATTGATATTGAAAATGTGGCACTCCTCTCCAGCCTCCGATCACTAAAATTACAAAATGCACGATCGAGTCTATAGCCATTTGAGATAATCAAATATCTCATTAGGACACACTTCCATATTTCTTTGCTTCTTCACACACTGTGAAAAGTAAGAAACATATTAAGAGTCCTACATGAAATCTTCATGATCTTGCCTGAACATCCGAGTAATACGCAAGTATTTACAATGAATATGGAAATCCTTCTTGAGCGAACATCAAAAAGCTCATGCTAGGTGACTTGTATGATTCTTTATGAATCAAACTTGTGATAACTAGAAAGCAACAGCTGTTTAATCCTTAGTTGAATTTAAACACGTTCTAGGCCTCTACGCAATATCTTAGTAATCTTTCCAGAATCTTGGAAATATGTTTTTCCAAGGAAAGTCTCGGTCACATCATTGTTAGCATAGATCACGAGCTATAGACTATTTAGGACATTGTAACTTGGAGTGACCTCCCTTTGGGGAGATTGTTGGAAATACGGTTTTACGTATTTAGAAAAGATCGGTCACTCCAATGATATTGGGCTCGTGATCCAATATAGCCCATATAGCCCGCACGTAGGATGGGATATATATACCCCCTCCTAGCATGTTAGGAGGGGTTGGTCATTCATGTTTTCACTTCTCACTTAATCAACCATCTCTTTCTCTCCTTTCTCTCTCTAACTCTCTCTCTAGTTCTTTATTCCTCTCCTTTCTTTAGATCAATCAAACACATCTACAATCCTACGAAACTAAGGACCTACAAATGGTATCAAGAGCCATGGTTGATTAGGGTGTTCTTGTGTTTGTTCATCATTGATTTGTCTATTTTGATTCAAAATCATTCGATCCAATTTTTTTTGTGTTTTTATGGTTTAATCTTGATACAAATCATCTACATAGTTGTGGTAGTGATTTGGTATTGTTTCTTTGGTTAAAAATGCAAAAATTTTGGGTGATTGGATCATTTTTTAGCTTAAAATCTCGAATTTGTTGGGTTTTATCCGAAAAAGTGGAAAAAAACTGGAATTTGGGATAATTTTGTACTATTGCGACACTTTTTCCGTCGCAATAGCCTAGGGTTTACTTATTGCGACGCATATTGTGACGCTTCTTGAGTTATTGTGACAGATTTTCTTGCGAATTGCGACACAGTTTGGCATATTGCGACAGCTTTGCGACAACTTTGCGACAGTTTTGCGACAGGTGCTGGGATATTGCGATAGAAATACCACTTCTGAATCATCCGATGTGAGTCATAATGGGGGAGAAAGTGTTCAAAATGCTAAACATCATGATAATTGTCTTTTAACTGCTTCATTGACTGAATCTGATTCCAAGATTAAAGAGCTCGAAACAATCGTAGCTCAGCAATCTAAAGATCTCGAGAATGCCAATCTTGAATTTTCGAAGAAAACGAACAAATTTGAAACATATTTTGAAAAACTTGAAAAGTCAAATGTTGTTCTTGAACGAAAATTGGATCAAACAGTTCTAGATTCTAAAGCTGAAAAGGATAATATTTTGAAACAAATTAAGCTGCTTGAATCTAAGTTGGCATTCCAAGATGAATTGCTCAAAGAGAATGAGACCTTAAAAGCTCAAGTACAGGAAAAGGTCTTTGCTATAGCTGCGTTGAAAAACGAATTGAGGAAAACCAAAGGAACTAGTGTGGACACTAAGCTTGAAAAACCATCAATCTTGGGGAAACCGCCTACAAATCTGTTCGTTAGACAACCGACTGCATTTAGATCTGAGCGACCACAATCCTCGAGACCGCGGTTTGCCTCCCAAGTTGATTTGGTTCATCTTTCTAGACCAGTCACTCCTACAACTAGGCCCAATGTGACCAAAACAGCTTTAGCAAGACCTAATCACATGATTGCCTCGCGTTTCTCTAAAAATACCAAGACCACGTCTAGAACTAGTTCAAATGACGTTCACCATAAATCTGGTCTGAGGGAAGTTAAGCAAAAGACACAAGTAAGAGATAGGAATTTCAAACCTAGACAGATGCCTTCTAGATTTTCCAACACTGCTAACCGTAGCATGTCAAATCCTAGGAGCATCAATCAATCGTCCAGGAATTCTAGATCTTACTCGGACATTAAATATGCTACTTGTAAAACATGTAGAAAATGTGTCTTTACGGCAAATCATGATTCTTGTTTCAAGAAACTACTTAATGAGGTGAACTCCCGTGCTAGACTTAAATCCCAGTGGGTTGCCAAAATCAAACCCATTGGTAACATGTGGCGCCTCATTGGTAGAACTTTTACCCTTGTAGGAAACGAGTTCCCTTTAACTAGGATAATCTCTGATTCTACTAAGACTGCTAGGGAGGAAATTTAAAAGGATGATACATCACTTAAGCCTGAACTCAAGGTTTTCTATAAATGGAAACGTTTGCCAACTAAGACAAGTGAATCATCCACTCAGGTCGCCTCTGGCACAAGAAAAGACAACTGTGAACGCCCACTTGCTTCTAAGATAGATATCGCTAACCCATATCAAAGCATGCAAATTCCTAATGAGAATGCAGGTACCAAAGTTGATGTTCCAAAAGAACGAAGCGGTCCAATCATTGTATATCGTTCAACTAAGGACACTCTCAGAGTTTGGTTACTGAAGAAGCTGATATCAGATAAAAAAGTGTCTCAGGGGATTCGTAGTTAAACATCGTGCAAAGGATTTATAGTCACATTACAGTCTGTAACTCGATCTCAAAAGACAGGAAAGTCCATCCCGATGGTGACTTATCCTCAAAATGAGAAAGTAAATTTTCTCGGACACGAGCTTACATTAAAACTATTCCAAGGTTTTAAGCTCGTGTATAGGACTTATAGTCACATCACAGACTGTAACTCGTTCATCAAAGAAAGGAAAGTTTATCGCCGATGATAAACTTATCCTTACAACGAGAAATTAATTTTTCTCGGGCACGAGCTATTATTAAAATTATTCAAAGATTTTAAGCTCGTGTACAAGGCTTATAGACAAATAACAGTCTGTGACCCGCTCTTCAAAGAAAGGGAAGTTTATCTCGTCAACGATAACTTACCCTCACAACGAGAAATTAAATTTTCTCGGACACGAGCTTACATTTAAAACTATTCAAAGGTTTTAAGCTCGTGTAATATGGCTCATATTCAAATCACAGTCTGTGACCCATTCTTCAGAGAAAGGGAAGTTCATCTACGCAACGATAACTTACCCTCAAAATGAGAAATTAAGTTTTCTCGGACACGAGCTTATATTAAAACTATTCAACGGTTTTAAGCTCGTGTAAATGGCTCCTCGTTAAATGACAAACGGTAACCCGTACTTCAGAGACAGGGAAGTGTATCTACGCAACGGTAACTTATCCTCAAAAGCGAGAAATTAAATTTTCTCGGACACGAGCTTACTTTAAAACTATTCAACGGTTTTAAGCTCGTGTAAAATGGTTCATTGTTAAATATCAGACGATGATCCGATCTTCAGAGAAAGGAAAGATTATCACCATTGATAAACTTATCTTCACAACGAGAAATTAGTTTTTCTCGGGCATGAGCTTATATTAAAAACATTCGAAGTTTTTAAGCTCATGCACAACGGTTTGCAGTCACATGTCAGATTGTAACCCACGCTTCAAAGAAAGGAAAGTTTATCGTCGATGATAAACTTATCCTTACAACGAGAAATTAATTTTTCTCGGGCATGAGCTAATATTAAAAACATTCGAAGTTTTTAAGCTCATGCACAATGACTTACAATTAAATATCAGACTGTAACTCGGAATTCAAATTTAGGAGAGCTTATCTTTAAAGATAGCTTATCCTCGTAATGGGAAATTAAATTTTCTCGGTCATGGGCTTGTATTAAAACATTCCAAGTTTTAAGCTCAGAAAGGAAAGTGAATTTTTTAAATAAGAGAACTTTTCCTCATAACGAGAAACTCACCTTTCTCGTTCATGAGCTTTACGTTAAAACATTCAAAGTTTTTCAAGCTCATGAAAATGACTTCTAAGTAAATGTCAACTTTGAACTCGTTCTTCAATTAAAAGGAAAGTTTATCGCCGATGATAAACTTATCCTTACAATGAGAAATTAATTTTTCTCGGGCATGAGCTAATAATAAAAACATTCGACTTTTTTAAGCTCATGCACAATGACTTACAGTTAAATATCAGACTGTAACTCGCACCTTAATTTTTTAGGAAAGCTTATCTTTCATGATAACTTTTCCTCGTAACGAGAAATTAGTTTTTCTCGGTCATGAGCTTGTATTAAAACATTCCAAGTTTTAAGCTCATAAAGTAAAGTGTATCTTTTAAATAAGATAACTTTTCTTCTTAACGAGAAATTCATATTTCTCGGTCATGAGCTTTACATTAAAACATTCAAAGTTTTTCAAGCTCATGAAAACTACTTCTAAGTAAATGTCAACTTAGGACTCGTTCTTCAGTTAAAAGGAAAGTTTATCGCCGATGATAAACTTATCCTTAACAACGGGAAGTTTACAACTTCTCGGACTTGAGCTCGTTTTGCAAGATATTCAACATCTTAAGCTCAAGTAATTGGTTTTCAAAACGTTGAACACAATTTTTCGAGAATTTCTTAAAACGTTTTTATAAACCTTTCAAAATTGAGTGTTCAAAAAATGTTTTGATAAAAAGAGCATGTCTTCTGGAATCGATAATATTTACGATACTAGAAATGTCATTCAATAATGACACGGGGTTGTAAATGAAGTTCGAGCAGAAGTTCAAATGTTTTAAAACATGCTCAAAATGGCTTGCTATTATTTCCGATAGTAACCCGCTTTTCATATTAAAAGTCAAGCTTTTCATCGGAAATCTTTGACTCAACAACGGGAATTAATTTTCTCGGGCATGGTTTACTTTATAACCATGTAAGGGATTGTGTTTACGTTATAACACAATCTAACACGAATTTATGTACGTGTCAGTGCATTTATTTGTTAAAACAAGAGAAATCTTGTTTTTATGAAGTTATCATCTCCACCAACCGTAGCAATTTACAATTGATATCTACATACTCGACGATACAACTACTCAAACGGCGACTACAACTCTTTCAATAGAACACGGGTCAATAATTGAGGGGGAGCAATTGTCCAGCATTCAAAATCTTTGACGCCGAAAGTGCCAAGTTCACATGTTGGTGTCAAGACAACGATATCAATCATACACATGGAGTCAAGAAATAACTTCAGACGTGATGAGGCGACCAACATTCGTGAACAAGAACCATGTGCTTCTTTCATATGATGTTCTCCATCATTCAGGTCCAACCTCATAAATTGCTAATCTTGTGAATACATTATCATATATGATCTTTGCACGTGATAAATACCTTACACTCATGTTTAAAAGGTATTTAATTTACGTTTCAAGTACACCCTCATTAATTTGAGGGGGAGCTTGTAAAAATCATGAAGATAACTAGATTTTCATTTTTCTTCCCAAATTTTCGTAAAATGCTATTAAATCAATTGATATTAAAAACATCGATTGGGTTAATATTTTTATTATGGGAGAGAAAATGTGATTTAATATTGAGATCAATAATGGCTTGACTTAATGTGTTGGCTCATCCCGACATGTGTGTTTTCGAATATCGTGGCATATGTTAAGGGGGAGCAAAATGGATTTGTACTTCAAAATGGATTTCATGGTGATTTATACTTACCCGCAACCCATTTATTTCACGACGATGAAGATTGTGGTGACATAAGGATGGTAGGATAGGTTAAAGTCCAATGATTTCTCTAGAACCGAAGGAATCTTCCCAAGGACATTCCATAGCTAGAAATAGTAGTCCTTAGGAAAGATGGAGAAAGATTGTGAACGTAGCTGAATGCCGACCAAGTACTTAAGTTAGCACTGGAACAATCACAACAAGGTGCTAGTGATGACGTATTGGTAAGCACTGAAGGGGTTGAAGAATGAAAAAGAATTGTAAAGATAAAGGGTGTAAAGAAAGAAGTCCTCCTTACAACTTAGGCAGAAATCGGGTTAATACATATGCTATTAAGATCATTGTTTAATGATTCTTGATATTGAAGACATACATCATGGACCCAGTGATGCAAGGCACAACCCATCCCAACTAACTCAGATATCTCTTAAAAGATATTTGTTTTAATCATACAGAGACAACACATTATCTATTGATTTATTCACTCCGAATAAATTGGTATTGAAATGGTGGCACTCCTCTCCAGTCTCCGATCACTAAAAATCAAAAATGCACGATCGAGTCTAGAGCCATTTGAGATCATCAAATATCTCATTAGGACACACTTTCATAATTCCTTGCTTCTTCACACACTGGGAAAAGTAAGAAAGATCTTAAGAGTCCTACACAAAATCTTCATGATCTTGCCTGAACATTCGAGTAATACGAAAGTATTCACAATGAAGATGGAAATCCTTCTTGAGCGAATATCAAAAAGCTCATGGTAGGTGACTTGTGTGATTCTTTATGAATCAAACTTGTGATAACTGGAAAGCAACAGTGGTTTAATTCTTAAATGAATTTAAACATGTTCTTTGTGATCTTGCCAGAACACTCAAAGTGATACCTTAGTGTTCACAGTGATGAGTGGAAATCCTTCTAGTGTTAACCTCAAACAGCACTTAGTAGGTAACTTGCAAGATTCTATACGAATCAAGCTCGTGACAACTGGAAAGCAACGATGGTGCGGTTCTTAATTGAATTTCACTTGTTCCAGGAACATGAATTGACGGCTTCAAATCATGCGGATATTTTTATCCAAATGATTCACTCTTTATGTTCGCAGTCAGCTTTGGACGATCGAATAAAGAGAACGGGTTTACCCGCGAAATCTTGTCAAGGAGGTTCTTAATTGAAACTACCTGTCACAAGTACAATATTTTTATATCGTCCAACGGTCTTCACCGACTGGAGGTAAAATGCTACCGAATTAGAATGAAATGTTCAAGGCCATTTCATCCGTGTATATGTGTTGTTGCTAACTGTCTTATGCAGCGTAACAAGAAGGTGGCATTGCGGTGTACAATCCAGAAGAAGTTGTCACCACATGCTTATACTGTATGCACTTAATACTTCAACAAATTTAAGAAAGTCAAAAAGTCAAGTATTCCGTTGTATCAAACTCTAAAGCTTTCAAGAATTTATAAAGTATAAGTATGTGGAACATGAAGTCACGAGGAGGCAAATATCACAAGTGATGAATGCACAAGGTCAAGGCAATGAAACATGCTCAAGACTAAAGTCAAAGATCACATCAATCATATTCACAAGAACAAGATCGAAGACTCAAGCATAGTATGCTAGGTTTAAGATTTTGTAAAATGCTGTGACCTTCCTTTGGGGGAGATTGTTGGAAATACGTTTTTCCAAGGAAAGTCTCGGTCATATCATTGTTAGCATAGATCACGAGCTATAGACTATTTAGGACATTGTAACTTGGAGTGACCTCCCTTTGGGGGAGATTGTTGGAAATACGTTTTTACGTATTTAGAAAGGATCGGTCACTCCAATGATATTGGGCTCGTGATCCAATATAGCCCATATAGCCCACATGTAGGGTGGGCTATATATACCCCCTCCTAGCATGTTAGGAGGGGTTTGTCATTCATGTTTTCACTTCTCACTTAATCAACCATCTCTTTCTCTCCTTTCTCTCCCTAACTCTCTCTCTAGTTCTTTATTCCTCTCCTTTCTTTAGATCAATCAAACACATCTACAATCCTAAGAAACTAAGTACCTACACAGAACACTCAGAGTGACACTCATAAGTGTTTACAGTGATGAGTGGAAAACCTTCTAGTGTAAACATCAAACAACACTTGGTAGGTAACTTGTAAGATTCAATATAAATCAAGCTCGTGACAACTGGAAAGCAACGATGGTGCGGTTCTTAATTGAATTTTACTTGTTCCAGGAAAATGAATTGACGACTTTAATCATGCGGATAATTTTATCCAAATAATTCACTCTTTATGTTCGCAGTCAGCTTTGGACGATCGAATAAAGAGAACAGGTTTACCCGCAAAATCTTGTAAATGAGGTTCTTAATTGAAACTACCTGTCACAAGTACAATATTTAATATCATCCAACGGTCTTGACTGACTGGAGGTAAAATGCTACCTAATTAGGTTGAAATGTTAAAAGCCATTTCATTCGTGTTTTTGTTTTGTTGCTAATTATCTTATGCAACGTAACAAGAAGGTGGCATCGCGGTACCCGAGAAGAAGTCATCCACGCATGCTTATACTTTCTGTACTTAATACTTCAACAAATTCAAGAAAGCCTAAAAGTCAAGTCTTTCGTTGTATCAAACTCTGAAGCTTTCAAGAATTTATAAAGGTGTAAGTATGTGGAACATGAAGTCACGAGGAGGCAAAATTCACAAGTGATGAATGCACAAGTTCGAGGCAAGGAAACATGCTCAAGACTAAAGTCAAAGATCTCATCAGCATATTCACAGGAACAAGATCGAAGACTCAAGCATAGTATGCTAGGTTTAAGATTTTGTAAAATGGTGTGACCTCCCTTAGGGGGAGATTGTTGGAAATACGTTTTTCCAAAGAAAGTCTCGGTCACATCATTGTTGGCATAGATCACGAGCTATAGACTATTTAGGACTTTGTAACTTGGAGTGACCTCCCTTAGGGGGAGATTGTTGGAAATACGTTTTTACATATTTAGGAAGGATCGGTCGCTCCAACGATATCTACGTAGTATGGGCTCGTGATCTAGTTATGTAACAATATTACGCATATAGCCCACATATAGTATGGGCTATATATACCCCCTCCTAGCATGATAGGAGGGGTTGGTTCTCACTTTTACACACACTTCTAATCTAATATTCTCTCATTCTCTCCAACCTCTCTCTACTTTCTCTCGCTAGTTCTTCATCTATCTCTCTCTCTCTCTCTTTAGATCATTACCATACTTAGATAATCTAAGGATTACGTAGGCCTTCAAGAATCTCAATCAATGGTCGATTGTCAACGGTGGCCATGACTTCGTTTACGGTGTCGAAAGCGCGATGCTCGTGATCGGCTTGAGGGACGGGTTTATTTTTATTCTTTTTCTTCCTTTTGGGTGGAAGGGGTTGTACACCAATAGGTATATGTGCACGCGCTCGAGTGCGCATGCAACTCAACTTGAGGAATGAGAGAGGAGCTCTCGGCCTACTTTGGAAAAAAATAGATTATCTTTTCCGAGGTTCAATAGTGAAAACCACAAGAAAGTATAATATATATGTAGTACTAATTGGGCGGCAAAACCCCTAACAAGCCTTCCTTCTTAGAATACTTACTAGTGAACGGGGGGAATGAGGTGGCGCTAAGCTCTTAAGTACCTATTTCCCTTAGGCTTGCATTTTATAGCAAAGCCGCCTTTCTATTCACTTAATAGTTCGTATTCCTCGAATTCTTGCTTATTGAAAGTGTTTATCTATTTTTGCCTTTATTCTTGTTTCATTGATACACGTAAATGGGACCGGAACACCCCTAAGTACGGTGTATTGCCAAGGCAATACTAATGGAAATAGGTAAATTGGTTGTTCGTATCTACGTATATGTATTTACATATAATAATATATCAAAAATATTTTTGTATTTATTTGTTTTTTATGAAAGTATAGTATGTACGTAAAGACGAGTGAAACCAATAGATACAATATATTTTTGGTGTATCTTTTAGGAAAAATATTACTTTTTGATTTTTTTTATTTTTTTGGTTCAATTCTTAGGAAAGAATTGATTTTTATGATTTTTTTATTTTTTATATTTTTATCTTTTTGATTTTTTTTTTTGATTTAGGATACGTAAAAGAAATGTCCACAAGTGAACGGATCCTAAAATCCAATATGCAACGGTCAATCAATCGTCAATCTCCACGTAAAGAACCGGCAGCGGCGCCATTTAATATTTCACTTTTAAAGTTCGTTTATTTCTCGGTATCCTCACGAATTTATTAATCGAAAGAAATCAAGTTAACTAATTGTTTTTGGTGTTTGATTAATAAAATTGTGGTAATCTAGGTCTAATTGTCACAAATCACGTAAAAAGGTAAAAATAGTATCACTACGTATCCATACTAATCTAGAAACATAGTACACATACCACAAATAAAGCCAAATGTACAAGTAAGTAATGCACAATATGTAAAATTGCTCAAAATGTAAAGTTTATGAAAGTTAAAGGACTGGAAGTGTAAATTCAGAAAGTTAAAGGACTGATAATGAAAATATAACCAACTAGTAACCACTTATAACAATTCTAACAAACTTACCAACTGAAAATGCAACTAACTAACAAATCCAGGGACTAACTTGCAAAACCTAAAGAATTATAAGCCAATTAAAACAGTTTGAACTACCACCTAAATTTCAGGGACCTTTATGCAATTTTCAAAAGATTATTATCAAAACGGGCTTAATGAAATCAATAAGCTATATCTAGAGTTTTAAGCTACCAAATAAGCTGAGATAAGTTTCAAAAGATTGCAAAATTAATTTTACCTAGACAGTATCAAGGAATTCAGCTAAAAATCTCAATAAGTCCAATAAGCACTTTTAGAATAAGCCACTTTTTAGGAACTGGCTTGTTGGGACAAGCACTAAATATGTACTTCTCAAAATATGATCTAGAGACCAAATGAGGAACACCTATCCAAGAAAATTCCAAAAATCACCAAGAAATAAGCCAGAAAATCAAATAAGCTAATTTGGGCTTATTTTGACCAAACGTTGACCAAGTTTGACCAAGGTCCAATCTTGTTTTCTAAGATTATTGAACTGTTTTATGGAAGAAAATAAGCACTTTTATGAAAAGAATAAGCTAGAATTGAAAATCTGTTAACTCTGTTATCACATAAACTGAGCTTGGTTCAGTGCTTATTCTAAGGCTTATTTCTCACTCAAATTTGAGAACTGTATGCTCTAGCTTATATTTCTAAAAATCTTGGATGCTAAGCTACATTCAGAACCAAAACACAACCTAATTCCCAGAAATGAAGATTTGAGAAAGGTTTGAATGAGGCATGTTTTAAGCTTTAAAACTGACCCAATGTTTTAAAAATCCTTTTGCCTGTTTGACTTGGAGTTTGACTCCAAAACTTTGCACATTCACTTGTTACCAAATAGTGAGTATAAACAAACTCTTAACAACAATTTTAACTAGTTGATTCAAAGATTCAGCCTATAGCCAAACACCAGTTACTGAATAAGCACAATATTAAGCTATGCAAACTACTCAAAACTAATACATTAAGCTATCAAGCAATCAAAACATATCAAGAAGCTCAGATTGAACAAATAACAAGCAAATTCAAGTAGAATTACACTAAGACACAAAATATAGCATGCAGACTAGGATTTTTAGTAGAAATTGTAAAGATGACTTATGATTGGACTTTGAAGGCTCCTTTGATGTAAAAATAAGCACTGAGCTCACTTGTGATCTAATCAACACCTAACTATCTACTCATCACATCTACAAACCAATCAACCATCATGATCATATACAGTCTGATCAATCTACAAGAACTAGTATCTTTTGGCTAATTCTGAGCTATGGAATGAACTGCTACTGTTTGAACACTTGTGAAATCTCCCAAAGCAATCAACAAGCTCTGTTGATCAAGTGTGATCAATAAAATCAAAAGTAAACGTGAATAGTAGTAATGCAGTAAGAAAGAAGAAGGTATTTGAGTGAATGGAGAATGAAGAATCCAATGGAGTAAGTTTGTTAAAACTAAAGTAACTGCCTAACAAGCCTTCTAAAAGTGGTTGTCAATCACTTTTAGATGCTTTACTACTAACTGTATAACAGAATTGAGAGAGAAATGATAAGTGTGTGTGTTTTCACATTTAAGCTAACTACACAAAATGAAGAGTACAATGGGGTATTTATAGAACTAAGATTGAGTGCTGGTGAGGGTGATGACATGTTTCAACCACTAGCAACGCGCCACGTGTCCCAATTCTGGAAATGATATGATAAAGTGTTCTTCATGAATTGGGGGTTTTAAATCCACTGGATGATTTGCTAATTAAAGTAGTGGGATGGATTCGTCTCTCTATTTTGATCACTTTTCATGTTTAACACATTTTCTGAAATGGCCTATATCATCTTCTTTGATCTGGGCCTGAGTTGTCCACCTGCCATGCCAGGAATGGTCCATTAATTTTGACCCGGATCATGACTCATTTGAACAGTGAAGGTATATGAAGTGGGGAGATTGGAGGAAATGGGTTAATGCGCTTTATTGTTAAGAATCGACGGCTATATCTCTCTCCTCATTAATGAAACAACAGCTGGCAATCCATGTTACCAAAATACTTGCTTTTGATTGGTTCTCAGCCATGACACTCGGATCATGTCTTGTTATACTTCCATAATTGGCAATTTTAGTCCTTTTGATAATCAGCTTTGTAACTTGAGCTCTAAACTTCAAAAACTTGTCATTCTTGGCCCTTTGACTTTGTACTTGACCAGATTTGACCCTTTGACTTGTTGACTTTGTATTTGACCAGATTTGACTTTGTTCTTGACTTTTCCAAATTTACACTTTAAGTCCCTTGAGTTTACAACTTGTCAAGAAAGGTCCTTTGTCTTTTGTTGACTTGTCATCTTAAGCCCTTCTTTTGTCTTTTCTTCAATATAAATGCCTTGGAATCCGTGTTTGCATCAAGTTTGTATCTTTTTACCTACACAAGCACAAACAACAAAGAATACCCCATAATATTGCTTTTTCACATAAAATCTTGTATTTTACTTTGTGTTTTAGGGTTAAATATGATATAATTGATATGAGATTTCACTCATACTAGAGCTTCTTGAGGAACTTTGATCAAAAGAACCCTAAAAACCCTAAATCGCTGAAAACCCTAATTTCATCTAAGCATCATGTCCACCTCAGTCGTATCACAATCTTCAGATCACAATCTCAAGATTCCATACTTGATCCTGATAACTTTGAACTTTGGAAATTCAACTTTGAGAAATATTTACAAGTTGATAACTATGTTCTTTGGGAAGTTATTGAGTATGGCAATCAATTCAATAAGGAAGCAAATATTCAAGCTACTATAGAAACATGAAGAACAACTGGATAGACTGGTGATGATCTCAAAGCAAAGATTGAAGATGGAAGAGTTGTTTATGTTGCTGAAGTGGTAGATAGAAGGAATGACATGAAAGCCTTAAGCACACACAAACTTGCTTTTCGTCCTAAGGAGCAACATAAATTCAGGAAGTATGAGTCTGCTAAGGAGCTTTGGGAAGCTCTTAAAATTATCTATGGTGGTAATGAGGAAACCCTCAAACAAAGGAAGAAGCAGTTAATGATTGGGTACATTGTTTTCAAAGCTCATCCTAATGAGAAGCTAAGTGAAGTAAGAAGTCGTCTTCAAGACATCACTAGCAAGCTGGCTTTTATGGGAGCAGAACTTGATGAGCAAGATACCACAGCTGTCTTTCTTGGAGGTCTTGGTGATGCATGGGAGATTCATGCAATATCTATCATTGCCACCAAGGTTTATAGGAATGCCTCCTTTGATGATATCTATAATCAATTAATGACCATGGAACTTGAAGCCATTCCCAAACAAGGAGGAAGTTCAACATATGGAAGTGTGGCATTCATCTCTCACAATGACTCACAGACCACTGACAATGTTTCACATATCAGTGGCTTGAATGTTCATCCAGTCATTGGATCAACATATGACAGTGGCTCAACTTCATCCACTGAGACTTACAATGTTGGTTCCCCAAGTCTCAAACCAACTGGTATTGACTTGGATACTGTGTGTGCATACATTGCTTCCTTGCCCAATGGTTATCTAGTTACTTATGAGGATCTTGAGCAAATCAGTGATGTTAATCTTGAAGAGATGGACATCAAGTAGAGTAAGGCACTTGCTAGCATAAGGGTCAATAGATGGAACAAAAGGTTTGGAAGGAGAATGACTTTCAATGGCAAGGAGACTACTGGATTTGATAAATCCAAGGTTGAATGCTATAAATGCCATAGGATGGGACACTTCATGAGGGAATGTAGATCTCCACGTAGAACTAATGTTGGAAAGAACTCAAGCCAAATCATCAAGGTTGAAGATGCTGGATCAAAGGCTATGGTAGCCATGCATGGGATTGATGGACTTGGATAGGACTGGAGTTTAATGGCCGATGAAGTGGAACAGAATCAAGCTTTGATAGCTAACAAGGAAGAAGAGCATGTGCAATATGCTCTCATGGCCAATTCTTCCTCTTCATCAGATAAGGTATATGATGATGCCTTTTGTAGTAAGGGTTGTAGGTTAAATACTGAAAAGCTTAACAAAGGAGTTTTAAAATATAAATCAGATGTTTTTGATGTAGAAATCAGACTAGCAACTTATAAAAGGGGACTTGCTCAATCCTGATGGGATGGTTGAGGAGTATAAGAAAATGGAATTTGACCTAAAAGATCAAATTAATGTCTTAACCAGAGATCTGAAAGTTAGTAATGAAGCTTGGGATTCTTTAATGAAATATAGAGCAGACTTACAACTTAAGTTAGATGAAGCCATCAGGTCTAAAGAAAATGTAGGGTTAAAAATAGAAAAGTTTGAAAAAGCTAGCCAAACCGTAGAAAAGTGTGTAAGTGAGCAAAGACAGCATGGGGACATGTCTGGGATTGGGATGAAATAGTATGCTGCTATACCCCACCACCTGCTGGAAACTTTTATGGTGTCCCTAAAAAGGACCTCTCTTGGACTGGCATACCTAAACTACAAGAAGAGAAATTCATTCCTCCACCACGTGTGCTTAGTCCAGTTGAGGAATATAGGAAAAAGGTGACTGACCTAGAACAATGGAAAGCAACCAA
The DNA here is from genome assembly GCA_025667525.1 of Glebionis coronaria. Lineage (NCBI taxonomy): Eukaryota > Viridiplantae > Streptophyta > Magnoliopsida > Asterales > Asteraceae > Glebionis > Glebionis coronaria. Next base: position 454,602,908 of record CM046876.1, read on the forward strand.
CCTGAAATTGAGTATAATGCAGTTCGTTTTTTTCTCAGTTCTTGCTAATAGAAAGTCCAACCAATATCGGGTTTTTAATTGTTCTTGGTTGTTAAGCTTGCTTGGTTAATCTATTTGCTAATTCAACAAATGCTTGCAAAACGGAAAAATATTACCTACGTATATGTAAAACAAATTGCAAATACCACGTTTTTATTCAAGTAAATCTCAAAATGTAAAATATGAAACTAAAAGGACTGAAATTGTAAACTCTATGAAAGATAAATGCTTGAAATGTAAACTCTAACAATTATAGGGACTAAAAGTGTAAAACAGTAAACTTCAAGGATCGAAAATGCAAATTTAGTAACAAACTAACCAAAAGTGTAACAAACTAACAAAATGCTAACTGATTTTAACAACTTTTCAAACTCCAGGGACTAACAAAGTGCAAACCCTAAAAACATGGAAGATTAGCCAAATTTACCAACTGTTTAAAACTATAGGGACTAAATGGCAATTATGGAAACTTTTTAAGCTAAAACGGGACAAGATAGAAAATAAGCTCGTTTGAGCTTAATACTCAACCAAATTTGATGAAACAAGTTGCAAAACTCTTGAAATCTCAATTAAGCTATGTGTGTCCAAGGAAACTTGCTAAAAATGAGAAATAAGCAAATGAGTGCTTATCAATAAGCACAAAATAAGCTATAGCCAAATCTAATCAGTCACAACTTGATTTTTTTATTAAAACTGATTAAGCAACTGATTTAAGGAATGGGAAATCAAACCAGAACGTTTTTCATCAAGTAATAAGCTCTAAAACTGAATTAAGCTAAAATTGAGCTTATGTTGACCAAGCGTTGACCAGCTTTTTTCAAAAAGCTAAAAATCTCAAAAATCATGTAACTCAACTACTTAATGGGATTTGTGAAGAAAAATTGCTAAGTTTATGAAGAGGAAAAAGAGATACAGATTTTCAGATTCCAAGTTACAGAAACTTTCATTAAGTCTGCTTATCTGATTTTTGCTTATATCTAAGTGCTTATTGTAAACTGTATAAAATCCTTTTGGAATCTAATTCTTTATGATGTAATCTAAGGCTGAGAACAAATTTGGTGAAATTTCATCTAGAAATGAATGAGTTCTAATCAATTGAAAATGACAAGTTCTTAAAACCAAAGCTGAATGAAAACTGACCCAAACTTTTTAAGTGCCATTTGCCTGTTTGACTGTGTTTTTGACTTGCAAATGACTTAGAACACTTTTATAACACCTATTAACTGCAAATCAACTCTAAAATACCAAAACTCAAATCTTGAAAACTCTTTTTAAGCTACACCCAAACACTCCTTTAACTGATGTTTAAAACTTTTACAAAGACTTATTAAGATCTAGTTAAATCTGAATCAAAAGTTATAACAATCTAGACTTAGTGATTAAAATGAAAGGCTTAAAAGCTAAAATCAAACAATTATCAAAGCTAGAACTCTAATTAAGCTACAAGGCTAAAAATGACTTAACAAATTCAGTAGACTAAAAATTTAACCAAATCAAAGCACAAGTAGGCAGTAATCAAGCTACAAACACACAAAGGTCAATCAAACAGCAACTACAATCAACTTTTATCATTCAAACATCAAGTTTACTCTAGAAAAATAGCATGCATTAGACTTGTTGAGTGGAACAAAAACAAAGGCTTTAGAACCTATTGTAGAACTCCTTTGAGAAGAAGAGGAGCGCTGAGCTCTCTTACCCTAGTGATAACCACCACCTTATCACTAGGAATCAATCAATCAACAAATTTTGCTAACAAATCAACTAGAAACCATCATTCTGCTTGGAATCTTCAAATATCAATGGAATGAACTGAATTGTGATCAAACAGCTAGCAAACTTCACCAATGTCAGTTATGATCCATCAATGATCATAACAAACACTTAACAGCAACAATAGTATCCAATAGCAGCAAGAATTGAACAGGAATGGTAAGAACAATTTTGGCGGGAAAGCTTGAATTCAAAATTCATTAATGGAAAAAACGGTTACAAGGTTGTTAGAAGCTAGTAACTAACTAACTAACTCAAGAGTTTGTCAGACTCTTGAGTAGCTAGGGTAAAATTGAGGGAAAAAGGAAAGGAAATGGAGAACTATGTGTTTTTACAATTTTAAGCTACAAGTACAAATGAGGTCTAATCTAGCTATTTATAGACATGAAGGAAGAGTTTGTTGGGGTTGGTGACGTGTCAGAACCAATCCCAGCTTGCCACGTGGAGAATTCTGCATATTGCATTTTGAAGGTATGAACAAGGAATTAGGGTTTTCTTCATTGATTGATTTCATGTTAATTGGTTTGCACCATTGTGTTTATCTCTTCAAAACGATCAAGTTTGATGTTGAAAACTTTCCATGAAATTGCTTGTAGCTAAAACGCGATCCTGGCAATTTTTTCCTTTGAAGAAGATGCCACGTGTCAGCGTTTTATTGGTTGAAAAAGCTTCACATGGATCACACTGTTGGGATTGGGTAATAAATGTGAGGCGGCTGAGTGGATATTAATTATTCAATCCGTGTGCTTCCTTTTCTTTCTTCTCATTGGCTGAATTACTTGACACATGGATCAAACTTGGATATCTTTCAAAAGTTGGCAGAACAAGTCCTTGTACTTGGCAGATTATTGTTTTAAGCTAGAATCTTCATTCTTTTGACATATTTGGTCCTTCAACTTCCATTCTTGAACAAAATGGTCCTTTGACTGAGTTGACTTGAGAGTTGACCAAGTTTGACTTGAATCTTGACTTTTTACAATATTTGCACTTTTAGTCCTTCAACTTTGATAACTTGTCAAGATAGGTCCTTGTACTTCAAAGTCTTGTCACTTTTGATCCTTCTTTGTCTTTTTCATCCATTTGAGCTTGATTTTTCCTTGTTTGCTTGGAAATGTATCTTTTTACCTACACAAGTGTACACAAACACAAACATACCACATAACACTGTTTTTGCCAAATAAATTGGTATTTTGCTTCATGTTTTAGGGTTATTTGTTGATAAAAGGATATGAGTTTAAGCTCATATCAAATTCCCCTACACTTGAACATTGTCATGTCCTCATGCAATATTATATATTAAAGCTCAAATTTACATTTCCCTCATAATTAATCCACCTTGGCCATATGAGATGCATCTACACTACTCTAAACTAAATGATGCATGATTTTGATTTTTAATAATGCAATGAACAAAATACAATTCTATCTATATCTTTTTGATTTTTCTTGAAATGGTTTTGATGGAAATAACTCATAAAGAATTCAATGGCTTAGATTAGGGCTTGGGTACCATGGACATTTATCACCCTCAAGTTTCACTTTCCCCATACCAAGCTTAAAAATGGGATCATTGTATTCACAAGTAAAAAGTGCATCAACTTATTCATGACAATTAAATGTGGAACCGGTTATTATTTGAGCAAATTGCTTGTGGGCAAATTTGTCATTTATTCAAGTGTGAAGTATAAGAAGTGTAAAATCCAAAAATAAGGAAGCACGGTTTTAATCCTAAGTAATCTTCTCATCCATTACTTGAAAAACCGCTCACAATTAATACAAGTCCGTTTCAAGAGTAATAAGTCATTCGCCTTATGTGTAAAATCATCATGTCATGCTTTCATAAGTAGCTACACACTCGCTAAGGAAAGAAAAATAAAACTCACGCAATAATTTACATCCGCCATCTTTTTGAGACTTTGGATCTTCAACCCCGCAACCCGTCAAGGCAATATTGGATTGGAGCAATCTATTGAATCCCCGCAACCCGTCAAGGCAATATTGGAACTCAATAGTTACTATAATTAACACCACACTGCCCCTCTTGGGAGTCTTGCATTATTTTTTTTTCTTTTTCTTTCTTTTTCTTTTCTTCTTTTTTTTCTAGCCACTCATTTTTTTTCATAAGCCGCTCTTATTTTTCTTTATTCCTCACAAAGAAATTTGAAAAGAAGAAAAGGAAAAACACCCGCTAAATATGGAGCATGACATAGGTCTAGTACACATAAAACGTGCTAACTTAGAATCTTAAGACGTACTCATATCAACCATAAATGATTAGCCAAAAATGCATAAGAGATTACAAACCAATTAAAACCGTACTTGATTATTTATTAACAATTATATACATGCGAAGAAAATAGAGGTAAAGAAGAGAAGGGTTTAACCACAAGTAATTGCCATGAAGTCTATCTAGCCCTTTTACACTTGCTTCAACTCTATCATTTCCCATTCTCCACAAATTTAAAATTTCAAATAATGAAATTGGTGGATGCTTAGCCTAATAGACCAATGAAGGACTACATGGTTAAGGATACTAGCTAGAGAATGCTAAAATAAGCAAACTCGGGTTGAGTCAAAATATCCATGGCGGGCCTAATATGTCAAAAAAAATCTAGACTTGTTAAAACCATGTTTTATTATATTTTTTCCTTTTTATATATTTTTGATGAAACATAAAGAATAAATATATACAATGCAAATGTGTTATGCAAAAATGATTGATGCAAAAATTATGAATGCATATTTTTGGTGGCCAAAGTAGATCAAAAATTTGAAAAATGTTTGAAAATTCAATTTTTCCATGTTATCATGCAAGACAATGACAAGTTCTAGGTAAGGTCACTTCGATAGAAGACCCCCCTACACTTAAGCTAAACATTGTCCTTAATGTTTAAGAGCATGGAAGTATAAAAACTTCCCCTACACTTATGACAATGAATATACTTTGCTTAACCCAAGTTAAGGAAAGGACAACTATTAGTGAAATCATGTTTAAGCACAAGGTGTCAATGAAAATTCACTAAAGTAACGAAGTGAACCGGATACAAGGGCCTCCTCCATAAGCTCCAAAGCATGAAATGAGTGAGTAACCCTACAAACAATCATGAAGACAAAAGAAGGTCTCCCCTACACTTATCTCCAAGTCTATGCCTTTATTTCTAACCTACAACACTCTAAACCTAGTTATACGATGCTTGAGTTAATGAGTCTCTAGCTCGACTCGTCCCTCAATGAATTAATTCATGGGGAAAATGGGGACCTCTTGGACCATTTCAACGGAAATGTCCTCCCCAAAGTAATGTTTAACACGGTGACCATTCACTTTAAAATTTGGACCATCGGGTTGGGACAACTCAAGAGTTCCATATGGAAACACTTGAGCAATAGTGAATGGACCGGACCATCTCGACTTAAGCTTGCCCGCAAAAAGCTTCAATCTTGAGTTAAAGAGGAGAACCGGCTCTCCAACTTTGAACTCACGATTCTTGATCTTAGCATCATGCAATTTCTTAGTCTTTTCCTTGTAAAGCAAAGAATTCTCATAGGCATTGGCTCTCAACTCATCCATCTCATTGAGTTGATCTTTCCTATGTGAACCGGCTTGGTTTAAATCAAAGTTAGCCCACTTGAGAGCCCAAGATGCCTTATGTTCTAACTCAAATGGGAGGTGGCACGCTTTTCCATAGACAAGCCTATAAGGTGTACAACCAATTGGTGTTTTAAAAGCCGTCCTAAACGCCCACAAAGCATCATCAAGCTTATCCGACCAAGAAGCTCGATGTTCTCCCACCGTTCTCTCTAAAATCCTCTTTAAACCACGATTTGTGACCTCGGTTTGACCATTTGTTTGAGGGTGATACGCGGTAGAAAGTCTATGATTCACTCCATATTTCTTCATAACTCTCGTGAATTGATCATTACAAAAGTTCGTACCACGATCACTTATGATGGCCCGAGGTACACCAAATCTAGCAAACAATTGTTTCAAAAATTTTACAACCACTCTAGCATCATTGGTAGGTAAGGCTTTAGCCTCCACCCACTTGGACACATAATCCACCGCTACAAGTATATACTTGTTTCCCTTAGAGGATGGAAAAGGTCCCATGAAATCAATGCCCCATACATCAAATATCTCACACTCTTGGATAAAATTTTGTGGCATCTCATCACGTTGTGTAATTTTTCCTTGTCTTTGACAAACATCACAAAATTTCACCATCTCTTGGGCATCTTTGTAAATGGAAGGCCAATAGTAACCCGAATCAAAGACTTTCTTGGCGGTGTAGTTAGGCCCAAAATGTCCACCCGTAGGTCCTTTATGACACGCCTCTAAGATCTTAAATGCCTCGGGCCCATCTACACACCGTCTAATGATTTGGTCCGCACATTGCCTAAAAAGATATGGATCATCCCAAAAGTAATACTTAACTTCCTTAAGAAACTTTTTCTTTTGTTGGTAAGTAAGACCCTCAATAAGCACATTGCCCACAAGATAGTTTGCGATATCCGCAAACCAAGGTGTGGCATCCTCTTGGGAAGAGATAGACATGAGCTCCTCTAATGGAAAGGATTCATTGATTTCTTGATGTGGGAAATCTCCTTGAAAAGGATGCTCAAGTCTACTCAAATGATTCGCCGCTAAATTCTCGGCCCCTTTCTTATCACGAATCTCTATCTTAAACTCTTGAAGCAACAAAACCCATCTCAAAAGCCTAGGCTTAGCATCTTGTTTTGTCATAAGATACTTGAGAGCGGAATGATCCGTATACACTATGGTTTTGGAAAGCACAAGATATGGTCTAAACTTCTCAAAAGCATATACTATAGCAAGCAACTCTTTTTCCGTGGTAGTGTAATGAAGTTGTGCACCGGTCATGGTTTTACTCGCATAGTGTATAGGTTGAAAATGCTTATTAACTCTTTATCCTAAGACGGCCCCCACCGCATAATCACTAGCGTCACACATAAGCTCAAAAGGTAAATCCCAATTTGGAGAAACCAAAACGGGAGCCTTAGTCAATTTTTCCTTAAGAGTCTCAAAAGAGTCCAAACAAGCTTGGTCAAAAATGAAAGGAGCCTCTTTCTCCAAGAGATGAGTCATCGGTCTAGCTATTTTAGAAAAATCTTGTATAAAGCGCCTATAAAATCCCGCATGACCTAAGAAACTCCTCACACCTTTAACCGAGGTGGGTGGGGGAAGCTTAGCAATCACATCAATTTTAGCTCTATCAACTTCTAATCCCTTATTGGATATCTTGTGTCCTAAAACAATTCCTTCTTTCACCATAAAGTGACATTTCTCCCAATTAAGCACCAAACGTGTTTCCTCACAACGCTTAAGCATTCTCTCAAGATTGGTGAGACATGAGCTAAAGGAGTTTCCAAATACGGAAAAGTCATCCATAAAAACCTCCATGGTTTGCTCTATCATGTCATGGAAAATCGCCATCATGCACCTTTGAAACGTCCCCGGTGCATTACATAGGCCAAAAGGCATTCTCTTGTAAGCAAATGTACCGTAGGGACAAGTGAATGTGATCTTTTCTTGATCCTTAGGGTCAATGGGTATTTGGAAATAACCCGAAAAGCCATCAAGAAAACAATAGTACTCATTTCCCGCTAAGCGTTCAAGCATTTGATCCATAAAGGGAAGTGGGAAATGGTCTTTCCTAGTTGCCTCATTGAGTTTTCTATAATCAATGCAAACTCTCCAACCGGTCACAAGTCTCGTGGGAATAAGCTCATTGTTCTCATTAGGCACCACGGTGATTCCACCCTTCTTTGGAACACAATGAACCGGGCTAACCCATGGAGAGTCGGAAATGGGGTAAATCATACCCGCATCTAAGAGTTTAATCACTTCCTTCTTAATAACCTCATGAATTTTTGGGTTAACTCTCCTTTGGTTTTGAATGGCGGGTTTATAGTCATCCTCCATAAGGATTTTGTGAGTACAAAAATGTGGATCAATTCCCCTTATGTCGGATATTTTCCATGCTAAAGCTTTCTTATGTTTCTTAAGAACTTCAATAAGTTGCTCTTTCTCATCCTTTTTCAACTCTTTAGCAATAATCACCGGTAATTGGTCTTTTCCTTCTAAGAAAGCATATTCTAAGTGGGATGGAAGTTCCTTAAGTTCAATGGGAGGTGGACTCTCTATGGAAGGTTTTACTATGGAAGGTTCCTCAATGGTAATCTCTTGTGGAATAGGAGAAGGAATAGGGTCCTCATTGAGCAACTTTTGGATTGTAAGAATATCTTCTTCCCAATTAATGGGTGAACCATCATCACCAAGAAAGTTGGACTCAAATTCCTCCAAGAGGAAATCACTCTCTCCAAAAGGTGTTAAAGAGGGAGCAATTGAGGCCACGGTTTCAACATGGGGTATCTCATCACTAGCACTCTTACAAGCATCATGAAAGTGTTCATTACACACTTCATCTAGCACATCCACAATGTTAATAGTCTCACAAGGTCTAGACTCCTTAACCTCTTTTCTATCACAAACTTTCCCTAACTTAAACACCACTCTCTCATCTTCTACTCTCATAATTAATTCTCCTTCCGCCACATCTATCAAGGTACGACCCGTTCTCAAAAACGGTCTACCAACAATCAAAGGCACTCTAGGATCCATGTCATAATCGACCACTACAAAGTCGGCCAGAAAGGTAAACTTATCCACACCTACAAACACATCTTCCGCTATACCTACGGGGTGAGCTATGGTTCGGTTGGCTAGTTCAAGAGTCATCCTAGTGGGAGTGAGCTCGGGAAGAGATAGTTGTTTCCAAACTGATAAAGGCATGAGGTTTATGCTCGCCCCTAAATCCGCCAAAGCCATGCAATTTTCAACACCGGGAAAATTACAAGGTATCAAGAAGCGCCCCGGATCTCCAAGTTTTGTTGGTAAGGTTTTAAGTAACACCGCGGAACAATTTTCATTAAGTGATGTGTTGGGTAAATCAACCAATTTTTCTTTGTTTGAGAGCAAATCCTTGAACATCTTAGCAAACTTTGGCATATAAGCAAGAGCTTCCGCAAAGGATATGTTGATGTTGAGTTGCTTGAACATCCTTAAGAAATTGGAGACTTGGATGTCATCCTTGTTCTTTAATTTGTCCTTTTTCAACCTTGAAGGATATGGAAGAGTAGGTTTTGGTGTAGGTGGAATAGGTGTTGTGGTGGAAGATTTGTCTTTGTTAGCTTCTTCATTGGGAAGTGTGGAAGGTAAAGGAGAAGTATGAGGTGGTTGAGAAGGTGTGTTTGAGTGAATAGGAGCATTTTGAGGAGGTGGAGTAGAAGTAGAAGGCTTGTCACAAGTAGGAGCACAAGTGGGTTGAACAAGAGTAGGTTTAGGAGGTGAAGGATCCTTTGTTGTTGTTCCACTCCTTGTTGTAATAGCATTGACATTGGCCCTAGGGTTTGTTTGTGTGTTAGAAGGTAAAGCCCCTTGTGGTCTTTGAGTTACCGCCACTAAAACCCTATTGATTTGGTCACTCATTCTTTTCTCCATTTCACGCATTTTCTTGTCAACATACTCTTGAGTCTCTTGCATCCCATATCCTTGATTTGGAACTTGAGGGTAAGCTTGATTTGGTATTGAGCATATGCTTGATTGGGAATAAATGGAAGTGATTGATTAAATCCTTGTTGTGGTGGATAAAAGGTATTTGCTTGAGGTTGAAATTGATTGGGTGCCTTGTAGTTATTTCCTTGGTATGGTGGTCTTTGCCCTTGATTCCTTGCTAAAATTTGAGGAGGATTTTGTGGAATTTGGGTGGGTGGTTGGGGTGGGAAACCGGGTGGAGAAAGGTAGTTTTGGGATTTGTAAGAAAGGTTATTTGGATTGATGTTAGGCTTGAAGTGTTCACGATGTTCCGCTTGGTAAGCATAGCATTCCCCTTGATACCCTTGCACCTTATCACATTGTTCATAAGAATGGGGACCTCCACAAGTAACACAAGAAATGGTGATGGCATTCACATTATTTGAGGAATTGTTCAATGAAACGGTCTTAAGGGCTTGAACTATCTCTTGAGTCATTTCTTGTTGTCCTTGTTTGACTTGTTGAAGGATCTCTTGGTGATATTTAAGGAATTGGTTATCACAAGGTGTTTGAGAAGTGTTTTGGATAACATGAACCCTTTCTTCAAATTGATTGTTTGTTTGAACCATTGCTTTAGTCTCAATGATGTCCACAGCCTCTTGGTATGTCTTAAGAAGAATATTCCCTCCCGCGGAAGCATTGAGTGAATCTTGGTGGTGAGCTTTAAGGCCATCATAAAAGAGGCTTATTTGGTGAACTTGATCCAATCCATGATTAGGGCATCGCCTCAACAACTCACTATACTCTTCCCAAGCATCACTAAAGGATTGACTAGGTTTTTGTTGAAAGCTCATAATTAAAGTCCTCAAAGCCATAGTCTTTTGTGGAGGAAAGAACTTGTTCAAAAACTTAGTGGTGAAACCATCCCATGTGGTGATACTATCGGGTGGTTGGGTGTCTAACCAATGCTTAGCACTCCCCTCTAAGGAAAATGAAACTAACATCAACCTAATGACCTCATGTGGAACCCCATTATGCTTAATGGTATTGCAAAGTGAAAGGAATCTCTTAAGGTGAGCATGAGGATCCTCATTTTGTTTTCCCAAGAAAGGTGATAGTGCAACCATATTGATCATAGATGTATGTAGCTCAAATGTGTTAGCGGGAAAGTCGGGAATCTTAATGGCACTAGAATATCCATGAATGTTGGATTGCATACGTTCATACAAAGTGCGATTATCAATAGCCATGGCTTCTTGTGGTGGAGTCAAAGCACGATTCTCGTGATCGGCTTGGTGGACGATGGTGGTCTTACTCTTTCTCTTTTTCTTCCTTTTCGGAGGAAGAGGTTGTACACCAATCGGTATTTGTGCACGCCCGCGAGTGAGCATGCAACTCAATACGAGGAATGAGAGAGAAGCTCTCGTGTGACTTTGAAGAGAAATGGATTATCCTCTTCGAGTTTGAATATTAAATATCCACAAGAAAATAACAATATATGTATTTACTACTTGGGTGCAAGACCCTCAATGAAGCCTTCCTTCTTAGAATACTTACAAGTGAACGGGGGGTTAGGTGGCGCGAAGCACTTAAGTACCTATTGACCCTTAGATGGCATTTTATAGCACATCGCCTTTCTATTCACTTAAATGTTCGTATTCTTTGAATTGTTGCTTATTGAGAGTATTTATCTATTCTTGCTTTATTTTGTTTGATCGATACACGTGTCAAGGACCGGAACGCCCCTCAACACGGTGTATTGCCTCGGCAATACTTATGGAAGATATGTAGATTGATTGTTCTTATACGTATACGTATTTACTTATAATAATATATGGAAAATATTTTTGTATTTATGAGTTTTTTAAGGGAAAATACTATATGTACATAAAAACCGAGAGAATCCAATAATATATATTTTTGGGTGCAATCTCTTAGGAAAAATATTGCTTTTTGGATTTTTTATTTTTTTGGTCAATTCTTTAGGAAAAGAATTGTTTTGTTAATTTTTTAGTTTTTATGTATTTTTATATTTTTGATTTTTTATTTGTTTTTGATTTATGATACGTAAAAATAACGTTCACGAAGTGAACGGATCCCAAAAGCCAATGAAAACCGTCAATCGATAGTCTCTCGTGTAGTCAAAGAACCAGCAGCGGCGCCATTTGAAATTGAGTATAATGCAGTTCGTTTTTTTCTCAGTTCTTGCTAATAGAAAGTCCAACCAATATCGGGTTTTTAATTGTTCTTGGTTGTTAAGCTTGCTTGGTTAATCTATTTGCTAATTCAACAAATGCTTGCAAAACGGAAAAATATTACCTACGTATATGTAAAACAAATTGCAAATACCACGTTTTTATTCAAGTAAATCTCAAAATGTAAAATATGAAACTAAAAGGACTGAAATTGTAAACTCTATGAAAGATAAATGCTTGAAATGTAAACTCTAACAATTATAGGGACTAAAAGTGTAAAACAGTAAACTTCAAGGATCGAAAATGCAAATTTAGTAACAAACTAACCAAAAGTGTAACAAACTAACAAAATGCTAACTGATTTTAACAACTTTTCAAACTCCAGGGACTAACAAAGTGCAAACCCTAAAAACATGGAAGATTAGCCAAATTTACCAACTGTTTAAAACTATAGGGACTAAATGGCAATTATGGAAACTTTTTAAGCTAAAACGGGACAAGATAGAAAATAAGCTCGTTTGAGCTTAATACTCAACCAAATTTGATGAAACAAGTTGCAAAACTCTTGAAATCTCAATTAAGCTACGTGTGTCCAAGGAAACTTGCTAAAAATGAGAAATAAGCAAATGAGTGCTTATCAATAAGCACAAAATAAGCTATAGCCAAATCTAATCAGTCACAACTTGATTTTTTTATTAAAACTGATTAAGCAACTGATTTAAGGAATGGGAAATCAAACCAGAACGTTTTTCATCAAGTAATAAGCTCTAAAACTGAATTAAGCTAAAATTGAGCTTATGTTGACCAAGCGTTGACCAGCTTTTTTCAAAAAGCTAAAAATCTCAAAAATCATGTAACTCAACTACTTAATGGGATTTGTGAAGAAAAATTGCTAAGTTTATGAAGAGGAAAAAGAGATACAGATTTTCAGATTCCAAGTTACAGAAACTTTCATTAAGTCTGCTTATCTGATTTTTGCTTATATCTAAGTGCTTATTGTAAACTGTATAAAATCCTTTTGGAATCTAATTCTTTATGATGTAATCTAAGGCTGAGAACAAATTTGGTGAAATTTCATCTAGAAATGAATGAGTTCTAATCAATTGAAAATGACAAGTTCTTAAAACCAAAGCTGAATGAAAACTGACCCAAACTTTTTAAGTGCCATTTGCCTGTTTGACTGTGTTTTTGACTTGCAAATGACTTAGAACACTTTTATAACACCTATTAACTGCAAATCAACTCTAAAATACCAAAACTCAAATCTTGAAAACTCTTTTTAAGCTACACCCAAACACTCCTTTAACTGATGTTTAAAACTTTTACAAAGACTTATTAAGATCTAGTTAAATCTGAATCAAAAGTTATAACAATCTAGACTTAGTGATTAAAATGAAAGGCTTAAAAGCTAAAATCAAACAATTATCAAAGCTAGAACTCTAATTAAGCTACAAGGCTAAAAATGACTTAACAAATTCAGTAGACTAAAAATTTAACCAAATCAAAGCACAAGTAGGCAGTAATCAAGCTACAAACACACAAAGGTCAATCAAACAGCAACTACAATCAACTTTTATCATTCAAACATCAAGTTTACTCTAGAAAAATAGCATGCATTAGACTTGTTGAGTGGAACAAAAACAAAGGCTTTAGAACCTATTGTAGAATTCCTTTGAGAAGAAGAGGAGCGCTGAGCTCTCTTACCCTAGTGATAACCACCACCTTATCACTAGGAATCAATCAATCAACAAATTCTGCTAACAAATCAACTAGAAACCATCATTCTGCTTGGAATCTTCAAATATCAATGGAATGAACTGAATTGTGATCAAACAGCTAGCAAACTTCACCAATGTCAGTTATGATCCATCAATGATCATAACAAACACTTAACAGCAACAATAGTATCCAATAGCAGTAAGAATTGAACAGGAATGGTAAGAACAATTTTGGCGGGAAAGCTTGAATTCAAAATTCATTAATGGAAAAAACGGTTACAAGGTTGTTAGAAGCTAGTAACTAACTAACTAACTCAAGAGTTTGTCAGACTCTTGAGTAGCTAGGGTAAAATTGAGGGAAAAAGGAAAGGAAATGGAGAACTATGTGTTTTTACAATTTTAAGCTACAAGTACAAATGAGGTCTAATCTAGCTATTTATAGACATGAAGGAAGAGTTTGTTGGGGTTGGTGACGTGTCAGAACCAATCCCAGCTTGCCACGTGGAGAATTCTGCATATTGCATTTTGAAGGTATGAACAAGGAATTGGGGTTTTCTTCATTGATTGATTTCATGTTAATTGGTTTGCACCATTGTGTTTATCTCTTCAAAACGATCAAGTTTGATGTTGAAAACTTTCCATGAAATTGCTTGTAGCTAAAACGCGATCCTGGCAATTTTTTCCTTTGAAGAAGATGCCACGTGTCAGCGTTTTATTGGTTGAAAAAGCTTCACATGGATCACACTGTTGGGATTGGGTAATAAATGTGAGGCGGCTGAGTGGATATTAATTATTCAATCCGTGTGCTTCCTTTTCTTTCTTCTCGTTGGCTGAATTACTTGACACATGGATCAAACTTGGATATCTTTCAAAAGTTGGCAGAACAAGTCCTTGTACTTGGCAGATTATTGTTTTAAGCTAGAATCTTCATTCTTTTGACATATTTGGTCCTTCAACTTCCATTCTTGAACAAAATGGTCCTTTGACTGAGTTGACTTGAGAGTTGACCAAGTTTGACTTGAATCTTGACTTTTTACAATATTTGCACTTTTAGTCCTTCAACTTTGATAACTTGTCAAGATAGGTCCTTGTACTTCAAAGTCTTGTCACTTTTGATCCTTCTTTGTCTTTTTCATCCATTTGAGCTTGATTTTTCCTTGTTTGCTTGGAAATGTATCTTTTTACCTACACAAGTGTACACAAACACAAACATACCACATAACACTGTTTTTGCCAAATAAATTGGTATTTTGCTTCATGTTTTAGGGTTATTTGTTGATAAAAGGATATGAGTTTAAGCTCATATCACAACCCTTTTCTATTTGTTAAGGGTGGACTGCTTAATGATGAACCTATTGAAACAAAACCCATTGTTGTGACCAACCCCACAACTGGTAAAACTATTGATCTTGGCTCAACACTAAAAAGTAAACCTAGTGTCAAGTATGTTGAAATGTATAGAAAACCTAGGTCACCTCAAAGCTAAGTGAGTGTTAATGGGACAAGGTTTTATCAGTCCAAGCCTAAATTTGTGTCTAAAAAGGCTTGTTATACATGTGGGAGCTTCTCACATTTGGCCTATAGCTGTGTTAGCGGATACAATTCACCCGTTGACAATAGGTCAACCATGGTCAAACCTAGACCTTTTGTCCAAAGAAGTCCTCAGGCCACCAGACCAGCTCCTTTCTTTTCTAGAGGGACTAATACCTATGGACAAAGACCCTTTCAAAAGACAAACACTTAGTCTAACATACAATGGGTTCCTGTAGCAAACCCTAGTTTACCCGCTGACAAGAACAATTCAGCCACTGACAAGACCAAATCAACCGCTGACAAATCTAGGTTTGGTATGAAAATGCCACAACTGGCATCTGTCAGAGCTTATGTTAGACCAAGAAATAGGTATTTAAAACCTAAGGAACAAGGGTCTAAAGCTTCATCAAATTTAACATGGAGACCTAAACAAGACCAAAACCCTAATTCAAATGGAATTTCTATGACCTGCAACAGATTTAAATTTCTTGAAAAGGTCATCACTAAACCCATTGGGGTAAATTGGGTGTCTAGGGCACAAAGGGATGAACAGGGGGTTGTCACAAGGAATAAATCAATTCTTGTTGAACAACCAGATGAATCTAAGTCTACAAAGGCTTGGGTTCCCAAAGAAAACTAATTTGTTTTCTTCATGTGTAGGGTATTCACAAGCAGGTCAATGATTTTGGATATTGGGACAGTGGATGCTCAAGGCACATGACTGGAAAGGAAGATTACCTTACTGATTTCACTCTTATTAAAGATGGTGATAAGGTGTATTTTGGTGGTAGTTATGGCAACATTTCTGGTAAAGGCACATTCATCACCAATAACTTGAGGTTTGAGGAAGTTTTCCTGGTAAAAGTACTTGATTATAATCTATTTAGTGTGTCACAAGTATGTTGTAGGTCCTTATTTTCTTAGGATTGTGCAAGTGTTTCTATTGATCTTAAGAGAGAAGGAGATAAAAGAACTAGAGAGAGAAAGCTAGAGAGAGAAAGGAGAGAAAAGAGAGAAAGATTGAATGAATAACTAAGTGATCAACCCCTTCTAACATGCTAGGAGGGGGTATATATACCCCACCCTACATGTGGGCTATATGGGCTATTTGTTTATATATTGGATCACGAGCCCAATACTTAAATATATCGTTGGAGTGACCGATACTTCTAATATACGTTAAAACGTATTTCCAACAATCTCTCCCTAAGGGAGGTCACTCCAAGTTACAATGTCCTAAATAGGCTATAGCTCGTGATCTATGCTAACAATGATGTGACCGAGACTTTCTTTGGAAAACGTATTTCCAACAATCTCCCCCTAAGGGAGGTCACACCATTTTACAAAATCTTAAACCTAAGATACTATGCTTGAGTCTTCGATCTTGTTCTTGTGAATATGCTGATGAGATCTTTGACTTTAGTCTTGAGCATGTTTCCTTGCCTTGACCTTGTGCATTCATCACTTGTGATATTTGCCTCGTCGTGACTTCATGTTCCACATACTTATACCTTTATAAATTCTTGAAAGCTTTAGAGTTTGATACAGCGGAATACTTGACTTTTAGGCTTTCTTGAATATTAAGTGCAGAAAGCATAAGCATGTGTTAACGACTTCTTCTGGATTATACACCGCAATGCCACCTTCTTGTTACGCTGCATAAGACAGTTAGCAACAAAACATATACACGGATGAAATGGCCTTGAACATTTCATTCTAATTCGGTAGCATTTTACCTCCGGTCAGTGAAGACCGTTGGACGATATAAAATATCGTACTTGTGGCAGGTAGTTTCTATAAAGAACCTCCTTGACAAGATTTCGCGGGTAAACCCGTTCGCTTTATACGACCATCTAAAGCTGACTGCGAACATAAAGAGTGAATCATTTGGATAATAGTATCCGCATGATTTGAAGCCGTCAATTCATGTTCCTAGAACAAGTGAAATTTAATTAAGAACCGCACCATCGTTGCTTTCCGGTTGTCACGAGCTTGATTCGTATAGAATCTTGCAAGTTACCTACCAAGTGCTATTTGTGGTTAACACTAGAAGGATTTCCACTCATCACTGTGAACACTAAGGTATCACTCTAAGTGTTCTGGCAAGATCACTAAGATATTGCGTAGAGGCCTGGAACGTGTTTAAATTCAGTTAAGAATTAAACCACTGTTGCTTTCCAGTTATCACAAGCTTGATACATAAAGAATCGCACAAGTCACCTACCATGAGCTATTTGATATTCGCTCAAGAACGATTTCCATCTTCATTATAAATACTTTCGTATTACTCGGATGTTCAGGCAAGATCATGAAGATTTTGCGTAGGACTCTTAAGATCTTTCTTACTTTTCACAGTGTGTGAAGAAGCAAGGAATTATGAAAGTGTGTCCTAATGAGATATTTGATGATCTCAAATGGCTCTAGACTCGATTGTGCATTTTGGATTTTAGTGATCGGAGGCTGGAGAGGAGTGCCACCATTTCAATACTAATTTATTTAGAGTGAATAAATCAATAGATAATGCGTTGTCTCCGTGTGATTAAAACAAATATCTTTTGAGAGATATCTAAGTTAGCTGGGATGGGTTTTGCATTGCATCACTGGGTCCATGATGTCTATCTTCAATATCAAGCATCATTAAAAATGATCTCAATAGCATATGTGTTTACCCGGTTTCTGCCTAATGTTGTAAGGAGGGCTTCTTTCATTACACCCTTTATCTTTACAGTTCTTTTTCATTCTTCAACCCCTCCAATGCTTACCAATACATCATAACTAGCACCTTGTTGTGATTGTTCCAGTGCTAACTTAAGTACTTGGTCGGCATTCAGCTACGTTCACAAACTTTCTCCATCTTTCCTAAGGACTACTATTTCTAGCTATGGAATGTCCTTGGGAAGATTCCTCCAGTTCTAGAGGAATCACTGGGCTTTAACCTATCCTACAATCCTTATGTCACCATAATCTTCACCGTTGTGAATAGAGATGTTTTGGGTAAGTGTATGTCACCATGAAATCCATTTTGATATGCAAATCCATTTTGCTCCCCCTTAACATATGCCACGATATCCGAAAACATTTTGCACATGTTGGGATGAGCTATCACGTTAAGTTAAACCATTTGTGATTAAACATTTCTCACATATTAAATCGCATTTTCTCCCCCATATTAAAAATATTAACCCAATCGATGTTTTTAATATCAATTGATTTAATAGCATTTTTAGAAAATTTGGAAAGAAAAATGCAAATCCAATTATCTTCATGATTTACACAAGCTCCCCCTCAAATTAATGAGGGTGTACTTGAAACGTAGAATGAATACCTTTTAAACACAAGTGTAAGGTACTTATCACGTGGAAAGATCATATATGATAATGTATTCACAAGATTAGCGATTTACGAGGTTGGACCTGAATGATGGAGAACATCATATGAAAGAATCACATGGTTCTTGTTCATGAATGTTGGTCGCCTCGTCACGTCTAAATTTATCTCTTGATTCCATGTGTACGATTGATATCGTTGTCTTGACCCCAATATGTGAACTTGGCACTTTCGGCGTCAAAGATTCTGAATGCTGGACAATTGCTCCCCCTTAATTGTTGACCCGTGTTCTATTGAAAGAGCTGTAGTCGCCGTTTGAGTAGTCGCATCGTCGAGTATGTAGATATCAATTGTAAATTGCTATGAATGTGTAGATGAAAACTTCATAAAAACAAGATTTCTCTTGTTTTAACAAATAAATGCACTGACATGTACATATATTCGTGTTAGACTGTGTTATTGCGTAAACACAATCCCTTACATGGTTATAAAGTAAACCATGCCCGAGAAAATTAATTCCCGTTGTTGAGTCAAAGCTTTCCGGAGAAATGCTTGACTTTAATATGAAAAGCATGTTACTATCAGAAATAATAGCAAGCCATTTTGAGCATGTTTTAAAACATTTGAACTTCTGCTCGAACTTTATTTACAACCCCGTATCATTATTGAATGACATTTCTAGTATCGTAAATGTTATCGATTCCAGAAAACATGCTCTTTTAATCAAAAACATTTTTGAACACACAATTTTGAAAGATTTAGAAAAACCTTTTGAGAAATTCTCGAAAAATTGTGTTCAATGTTTTGAAAAACAATTACTTGAGCTTAAGATGTTGAATATCTTACAAAACGAGCTCAAGTCCGAGAAGTTGTAAACTTCCCGTTGTGAGGATAAGTTTATCATCGGCGATAAACTTTCCTTTTAACTGAAGAACGAGTCCTAAATTGACATTTACTTAAAAGTCGCTTTCATGAGCTTGAAAAACTTTGAATGTTTTAACGTAAAGCTCATGACCGAGAAAGATGAATTTCTCGTTAAGAAGAAAAGTTCTCTTATTTAAAAGATACACTTTACTTTATGAGCTTAAAACTTGGAATGTTTTAATACAAGCTCATGACCGAGAAAAATGAACTTCCCGTTAAGAGGAAAAGTTATCATTAAAGATAAGCTTTCCTAAAATTGAAGTTCGAGTTACAGTCTGATATTTAACTGTAAGTCATAGTGCATGAGCTTAAAAGCTTCAAATGTTTTTAATATTAGCTCATGCCCGAGAAAAATTAATTTCTCGTTGTAAGGATAAGTTTATCATTGGTGATAAACTTTCCTTTCTTTGAAGTCCGGGGCATAATCTGAAATGTGATTATACACCATTTACACAAGCTTAGAAACCTTTGAATAGTTTTAATGTAAGCTCGTGTCCGAGAAAAATTTAATTTCTCGTTAATAAGGATAAGTTTATCATCGGCGATAAACTTTCCTTTCTTATAATCGCGGGTTACAATCTGACATGTGACTGCAAGCCGTTGTGCATGAGCTTAAAAACTTTGAATGTTTTTAACATAAGCTCATGGCTGAGAAAAAATTAATTTCTCGTTGTGAGGATAAGTTTATCATCGGTGATAAACTTTCCTTTATTTCAAGAATGGGTCATTGTCTGACATTTAACAATGAACCATTATACACGAGCTTAAAACCTTTGAATGGTCTTAGTGTAAGCTCGTGTCCGATAAAAATTAATTTCTCGTTTCTGAGGATAATTTTATCATTGGTGATAAACTTTCCTTTATGTGAAGATCGGGTCATCGTCTGACATTTAACGATGAGCCTTATACACGAGCTTAAAAACCTTTGAATGGTTTTAGTGTAAGCTCGTGTCCGAAAAACTTAATTTCTCGTTTTGAGGGTAAGTTATCGTAGACGAGATAAACTTCCCTTTCTCTGAAGTTCCGGTCACAGACTGTGATTTGACTGTAAGCCTTTGTGGGTAAGCTTAACCGTGAATCCCCTTAGTTGAACGGTATACAATGATTGGACCGCTTCGTTCTTTTGGAACATCAACTGTGGTACCTGCATTCTCATTAGGAATTTGCATGCTTTGATATGGGTTAGAGATATATATCTTAGAAGCAAGTGAGGGTTCATAGTTTTCTTTTCTTGTGCTAGAGGTGATCTGAGGAGATGATTCACTTGTCTTAGTGGGCAAACGTTTCCTTTTATAGAAAACCTTAAGTTCAGGCTTAAGTGATGTATCATCTTTTCCAAGTTCCTCCCTAGTAGTCTTAGTGGAATCGAAGACTATCCTAGTTAAAGGGCACTCGTTTCCTACAAGAGTGAAAGTTCTACCAGTGGGGCGCCACATTTTACCAATGGGTTTGATTTTAGCTACCCACTTGGATTTAAGTCTAGCACGGGAGTTCACCTCATTAAGTAATTTCTTGACACAAGAATCATGATTGGCTTTAAAGACACATTTCCTACATGTTTTACAAGTAACATATTTAATGTCCGAGTAAGATCTAGAATTCCTAGATGATTGATTGATGCTCCTAGGATATGACATGCTACGGTAGCAGTGTTGGGTAATCTGGAAAGCATCTCACTAGGTTTAAAATTCCTATCTCTTACTTGTGTCTTTTGAATAGCTTCCCTTAGACCAAATTTATGGCGAACGTCATTTGAACTAGTTCGAGACGTATTCTTTGGACTATGTCTAGGGAGACTAGATGCAATCATGTGATTAGGTCTTGCAAAAGCTGTTTTAGTCACATTGGGCCTAGATGGTGGAGTGACTGGTCTAGAAAGATGAACCATATCAACTTGGGAGGCAAACCGCGGTCTCGAGGATTTTGGTCGCTCGGATCTAAATGCAGTCGGTTGTCTAACGAACTGATTTGTAGGCGGTTTCCCCAAGATTGATGGTTTTTCAAGCTTAGTATCCACACTAGTTCCTTTAGTTTTTCTTAACTCGTTTTTCAGAGCCGCTATTGCAAAAACCTTTTCCTGAATTTGAGCCTTTAAAGTCTCATTCTCTTTGAGCAATTCATCTTAGGATGCCAACTTAGATTCAAGCAACTTAATTTGTTTCAAAAGATTATCCTTTTCAGCTTTAGAATCCAGAATTGTTTGATCAATTTTCGTTCAAGAACAACATTTGACTTTTCAAGTTTTTCAAAATACTTTTCAAATTTGTTCGTTTTCTTTGAAAATTCAATTTTGGCATCCTCAAGCTCTTTGGATTGCTGAGCTAAAATAGTTTCAAGCTCCTCAGTCCTAGAAACAGAATTGGTTAAAGAAGCAGTTGTAAAACAATTAGCAAGATTGTTAATTAGCGCATTCATTTCAGACAACATATGAAGAATATTATCTATACCTGACATGCTACTTGGTTCCTGTTTTCCTCCTGATTCTATTCTCTTGTGACTGCTTCTTGTATCGTCTTGCAGTATATGCAATTCTCCCTCTTGAAAAGTCGAATTCAATGATTCCATTAAAGTTCGATGAAAAAGGACGTTCAAATGTAGCCAATTTTCTCGGACTCGTCAAATGAATTTAGTCACTTTGTCTTAGATATTTGTCTTCAAATCTTGTCACTTTTGCCTCGTCACTTTTGTCAAAATATTACCACTTGGTTCCTACTAAATACGCGGATCAATCCAGTAATACCTCTCTCAACCAATTAATCCAACAAATGTGTGTATCCAAAATAAAGCCCACTTAGAAAATTCGGGTATTATTGTATTCACTTTGTTTGTAACCTCTGCCCTACACACGTGGCCCAAAAGAGTTGGAATAAAGCGCTGCTCACTTAATACACAAATTTTACTAAAAAATTGAGGTAAAATTCGGGTATAAAATATGTCAAACCAGACGGCCCAAAACAATCAATGAAAATAAAGAATGTCCTAATAAAACCGGCCCATAAACAAGTTTAACCCGAGTCCATGTAATGGGTATATCAGCAATCCTAGCTAAACCTAATCCTTATTTTCCTCAAAACATCCTCCCCCCATTTCCTTTTTCTCTCAAACTGTTACTGGATCTCATCATTTCAAACTCAAACGCAACATCTACATATAACAAATCCCACAAAATAACAAATCACCGTCAATAATCATCACAGAATAAACCAGCCTTTACACGAAATGCCCCAATCATTCCTTTTCTTTCGATGCACCCAAAGCAACACCCCAAAAATCAAATCCACTTCTTCATATTAGATTATTCAAGAGCATATTGATATTCAGAAGAACAATTTATTGTATCATTAGCCAATTATCATCACATCGACGAAAAGAACGATCCCCTTATATCACGTGAGAAGACATCAGCTTCAAGATCCTCAAGGGTGTCAGGTAGGGTTAATTGAATTGCATGTAGGTTTTGTTTGAAATCGAGATAAGGATTGAGTCTAACATGCTTGTTTTACTTAACTCTTAACAAGTCTCGAATATTAAAAATGGGTGAAAACCCTATACGGATCAGTGATGATATATTTTTAACATGCACTATCTTTAAGAGATCTTTCTTATGTTAGAATGAATCTGAGATCTATTTAATTTACTATTTTGAGTCTAGTTGATGTTTAAATGGGTTAGGAGACGATGGGTTAGGTTTAGATTGGTATTGTGGAGATAAAAGGTTGGTGTTTAAGTCTGAGTTCGAGTCTGCTGGTTGGATTCGAGTCTGTGTTGAAAGGTTTGGTTTTGAGTATTGTGGTCTGTTTTAGTTGTCGAGAGAAGTCTTGGAATCCGTTGAGAAAGGTTTTGGGCGAGTCGAGGCCAAGTTGTGTTTTCTTTCGAGCCAATTTGTGTATGTGTCGAGTGTTGTGGTCGAGAGTCGAAGTGTATGTCACCAGCCGTATAGAATTGGTTTGAATTTGGTAAGTTGAGTCTAGGGGGAGTTGTGTGTGTGTTGTTGGTGTGAGTCTTTGTCAGATTTGTGTTCGAGTCCTGTTGGTTTGGTCAATTATTTGAGTCGAGTCGAGTGGTGAGGTGATCTGTCAAGTCGAGTCTAGGCGGCTGTTTTGATTTTGTCGAGTCAGTTTCGTTGTTGTCGAGGTTGAGGTTGAGTCCAAGTTAGAGACAAGATTGTTATTCTAGTCAGTTTTGAAAGTCACAAAACCATCAGAATGTCAAAAATAAAACCATCAGAATACGTATCAGAATCAAACCATCAGAATATGGAGAAATAGATCGGAATAATACAACTTGTAACTGTCGGAATATATTACTGAATATGTATCGGAATAAGTGGATCGGAATAAGACAAAACTTTCTATCAGAATATGACAAAAAAAGAATGCATCGGAATAACCATCTGAATGTGAAAACCCTTTTCCGATACAAAAATTGATAAAAGGACAAAACAAAATCTTTTCATAAAATAAACAAAAATCAGTAGAAAGGAAAACTGTTTACTCGTAAAATTTTTGGACTGATTTGAGACGAAAAAGACTTATAATTGTTTGGACAATGCTCAAAATCCAGTCACAAAATTTATACCGTATCCGAAACCAAAAGAAAAAAAAATTGACCACCAAATCAATAGATAAAAAAACACGCCAATCCTAAGATTCAACCATAGCTCTTGATACCAATTGTAGATCCTTATTTTCTTAGGATTGTGCAAGTGTTTCTATTGTTCTTAAGAGAGAAGGAGACGAAAGAACTAGAGAGAAAGCTAGAGAGAGAAATGAGAGAAAAGAGAGAAAGATGAAATGTTGAATGAATAACTAAGTGATCAACCCCTCCTAACATGCTAGGAGGGGGTATATATAGCCCACCCTACATGTGGGCTATATAGGCTATATGTTTATATATTGGATCACGAGCCCAATACTTAAATATATCGTTGGAGTGATCGATACTTCTAATATACGTTAAAAACGTATTTCCAACATATGTGACAACAAGAATAAGGTTCTTTTTACTGATACTGAGTGCTTAGTGTTAAGTAAAGACTTTGAGATTTCAACTGACAAGTTCATAGAGTTTAGAACACCTAGACATAAGGATGTCTATAATGTGAATCTAAATGGCATTAAAATGAATAACAACTTGTTTTGTCTCTATGCTAAAGCCTCAGTGGATGAATGTAAGTTAGGGCACAGAAGGTTAGGGTACATTAACTTCAAAAACATGAATAGAATTGTGAGACATGATCTTGTAAGAGGATTGCCCTCAAAAGCATTCCACAATGATCATAATTGTGTTGCACGCCTTAAAGGCAAGCAGCATAAGGCCTCATTTAAGTCTAAGCTTGTTCATACTAGTTCTAAGCCACTTCACTTATTACACATTGATTTATTTGGCCCAACCAATATAGAAAGCCTTAAGGTAAATCCTATTGTTTTGTTGTCAGTGATGATTATTCTAGGTTTACTTGGACCTTCTTTTTGGCATTAAAAAGTGATACTGCTAAGACTTTAATTAATTTCATTACACAGATTGAAAAGAAAACAGGTAATGAGGTTAAAATTATTAGAAGTGATAATGGTGGTGAATTTAGGAACAGCCTACTAGATACCTTTTGTGTCAATAAGGGAATCTCTAGGGAGTTTAGCATAGCTAGGAATCCACAGCAGAATGGTGTAGCTGAAAGAAGAAATAGAACTCTTATTGAGGCAACTAGAACCATGTTAGCAGATGCAAATCTACACATTGCTTTTTGGGTTGAGGTTGTGAACACTGCTTGATATGTTCAGAATAGGGTCTTGGTTATTAAATTATATAATAAGACACCCTATGAATTACTTTGGAATAGGAAGCCTAATATAGACTTCTTTAGGCCTTTTGGATGTCATGTAGTGATTTTGAATACTAGTGATAACCTAGGTAAGTTTCATTCTAAAGGTGATGAGGGACTTTTTATGAGATATTCCACAAATAGCAAGGAGTATTGAGTTTACAATAAGAAGTCTAAGATTCTAACTGAAAACATTCATGTTGACTTCTTGGAAAGTAAACCAAGTGATCCTGAGTCTGGACCTAATTGGGTATTTGATTTAGAGCCATTATCAAGGTCCATGAATTGTATGCCTGTGACTAATCCAGTTGTTTTGGAAGCACGCATTGTTGACAATGCAGGTATACAGGTTAATAAAGAACAAGGATCACAAGCAGTTGAACCCACTCCCATGTTTGATTATGTCACCATACCTATATGGACTGATGAGTTTATGCAAGCATCTGCTGCTGCTGGAAAGGAGGAAGAGAAACTAGTTGATGAATCAATGTATGCATCTTCATCCGCTGACAAAGCCAAATCAGACGCTGACACATGGGATTCAGCCGTTGACACTCTGTTTGGCAATTTATTCTCTTCCTCCAACAGAAATATTTTTGAACATATTAAAGATCCCTAATACATGGCTTTTAGCCCGTATAAAAATTAATTGTTCTAGTGTTCTAATCGAATTGATCTAGGTTCTATGTGTGACTCTATTGTTCTTTGGTGAAACAAAAGTATGTCGTTGTAGTATATTTAAAAGTGCAAAAACTTAAAAGTAAATCTCGTTGAAATAAAATGGCGTGAAATTAAATCTAAGTCTAATTAAATGAAATGGTGCAATATTTAAAACTTTTTTAAAAGTAAATTAACTAAATGACTTAAAATTAAAGCGTGACGAGAATTAAAATTAGACAAGAATTAAAATGATAACTTAAAAATTAAACAAGACAAAACATCAAACAAACACCCAATCGGAATATATTTCGATCAGACTCACCATCGGAATGAACACACACCTCCTATCGGAATGTTGATTGAAAACACCATATCGGAATATGTCACCTTTTCAGATCGGAATAACCAAACAACCCAGATCGGAATAATGTTTAGATCGTAAAGCAGTCCAGATCGCAATGTGTCAGATCGCAATACAGTTCAGATCGGAATGATACTAAGAAAAATTGGGCAGCACTTCGACTAAGTAAACCTCAAGAGCCGTCATAATGTGCGATCTCAATGTGCGATCGCAATCCCAGATCGGAATGAGGGTGATGTTACTCCTATCGCAATCCCGGATCGGAATGCAAAACCCTTGTCCAAAACTGTCACTATCGGAATGTGGAGAAGCAAGCCGTCGCAATGTGGGTTTACCTTACTTTCCGATGGAGTACCAAATTCGTAATAAGCACAAATCCAAATAAGCTAATTCTAATAAGCAGTAATAAAGACTTACATGAAATGAAGAGTAACGAAACAATAAGCTAAAAAGTTAAATACTTTCAAAACTTAAAAGAAATAAAACGAAACTTAATGAAATGGATTTTAAAAAGTAAAACTTTTAAGAAAACTTTCAAAACAATTAAGCTAAATACCAAATAAGCACATAAGATTGTCAAACTTATGGCTATTTCGTATGGAAGCTAAAAGGAAAAGAAAAGACAAGACTTTTAATCAAATAAGCAAATGGATTAAGCAAAAGTTTGCTTAATCCGAATTCAAACTGAATCAAAAGAAGAAGAGTAGGATGAGATTGGTAAAAATAAACTTGATCAAATGATAAAGAAAGATTAAAGACATGAATTTAAAGAACGCAAATTAAAACACTTACTTGGAAATTAAAAGGATAATTAAAGTGCAAAGCATGTATTAAAATGACAAGTAATTAAAGGTGCATAAAATAAAAGTGGAAGAGCTAATTTGTCAAGTTAGCCAACAACATGAAAATGAGATACTAAGGGTCTATTTATAGGAGATTAGGAGAGTGGTTAGAGGAAGCTTCCTCCTCTCCTTCCTTTCTTGTTAATTGCACCATTAATTCCTTCCTTCTTAGTCTTTTGTTAATCTTGGACTTTAAGGACTTTTGGCTTGGGATTTCTTTAAACTCGTCTTTTAATTCTTCAATAAATAAGACTCGAGTTCTTCGGCTTTTGGTAAACTTCTGTCTTTTGACTTTTTCTTCGATAAATCTTCAGAATTGGTCTTGGACTTCCATTCTTTTTGCAATCTTGACTTCTTGACTTCGTCTTTCATCTTTTTCTTCAATAAAAGTCCGTAAATGCCCGTGTTTTCTCCACTTTTCACCTTTTCGTCCTAAATCACAACAAAAACATAAACCACGCATGATTCCGACATAAAAGACAGAAAATACACGTTTTGGCTCGGTTATTATTGTAATTAAGTGGTAGAAAAGATGGGTGTTTTCACACCTATCAAATCCCCTACACTTGACCATTGCAATGTCCTCATGCAATGCATTAGTTACAAAGAACGTTTACACTTTTCATCATAATCAATCCATAGTGGCCTTTATTAAATAGATAGAAAAATATAAACATTAAAGTAAAGAAATCAAAAGCATACCTTGGGTTTTTGGAAATGTCATGAATAATCATCATCCTTAAGTTTTCACTTTCTCCAAACCAAGCTTAAAAGCGAGATCATTGTTATTATAAGTTAGCAAACTATCACGAACTCATGTGGGCCAATTACTCACTTAGACTCCCTTATTCCTAGGTGTATCTCTTATATTTTATTGTTGTCTTGAATGATCACGAGGATGCATTTTTGACTTATTTCGATAGTGATTTAGTCTGAAAATAAAGTGAACGATTTAATCAATAGTTAGCTAAAGGACAAAATCTTTTAAAACTGCTTCTCGGGACCTCATAAAGTTCATATCTTGGCATAACTCGCTTCGCGATTTGAGACCTTTCTCGGACCGATATTTGGCAGCGACTTCATACTTCAAACCTTGAGAGACGTTCATGAAATTATGGTCTTCTCTTCATAATAGAAATTTCTTCACTTGAAGATTTGAGAGATTCATACTTGGACCACGACTTCTTCATTTTTCTCCAATCTTTATTTTGGACTTTGATATACAACGATCCGCCTCCTTTTATGACTTGGATCTATTTATCCTCATACCTTGTTAGGGTCTTTTCGGATACACTTCTCCATGACTTTTGGGGAGTTTTTGCTTCTCGTCGTGTGTTTCGATCCTTCATATTTATTTTCGATTAATGATTCTTCACATCACTTTGGATCTTTAGCAACAAAATGTAGCCCTCATGCCTTGTTAGGGCCTTTTTCGGACTCGCCAATCTTCGCATCCCGCTTCAATAAGTTATGCCTTGGCTATGAACTCTAATCCATACCGAGCAACTTTTAAACGATCTTGGGCTAGAAGCTAAGTAACTTTTCAAATCGTACAACCTTATTTATTGCAGATAAGTTTATTAACAAGCGATGGGAGAATAGGCTTATAATTAACTCACATAAATTCACGAAAGAATACCAAACTTATAATTGGCTCTATCATCTCTCATTCTCCACAGTTTAAAATCTCAAGTAATGAGACTCGTGGAAGCTTAGCCTATTAAATCAAAGTTTTGGGTTTTCGAGTCGCCTATAGGATCTTGCAAACTCTTAGACTTTTTCAAGTTTAGAAATCGCATTTTAAAGTTCCCTTGATAAACGACTCTCTAGGATCAATTATAGGAACTTGCGAAAAGTTCTTGTTCTTAACCCGTGAGAGTTAAGACTTTCGCGTTTTATAGCTCCCTATATAAAAGCCTAGCAAAACTTGACTCAAACACGTTAAGGATACTAGCTAGAGTAACTTAG
This sequence comes from Glebionis coronaria, assembly GCA_025667525.1. Lineage (NCBI taxonomy): Eukaryota > Viridiplantae > Streptophyta > Magnoliopsida > Asterales > Asteraceae > Glebionis > Glebionis coronaria. Next base: position 454,631,618 of record CM046876.1, read on the forward strand.
ATAAGTAAACTCGGGTTGAGTCAAAAAATTCATAACGTTTTGAAAATTAAAACCACTTTATTAAACATTTATTCTAATAAGGAAAGAAAATAACTATACAAAGGGAAAAACTAATAGGCCAAAATAGATCAAAAATTTTGAAAAATGTCTAAAAATTGATTTTCCGGTTAAAATGAGGACAAATACAAGGAAAAGACCACTTAATTTCGATAGAAGTCCCCCTACACTTAACATAAACATTGTCCTCAATGTTTAAGCATGTGGGAGTAAACTCCCCTACCCTTAGGACATTGTGCACTTTGTTTAAATCTCGCTAAGGAAGAGACTACTAAAGAGATTCCTATTTTAATATTGAGAAAATATAAAATAGTGAATCGAAAAGAGTTTAGGATAGAACCGGGAAGATGGAACACGGAATCACGGGTCATCAAGAATCATCAAGAGTGGATCATTGAAGCTCGAATCCCTGATTAAGAGAGGAGAGGAAATAGCAAACCAACGGGTCTCCCCTACACTTATGATAAAGAAAGCGAAAAGATAGATGAATGGGTTGCCTCCCAAGAAGCGCTTGATTTTTGTTAACCGAGTCGTGAGCCTGACTCGACCTTGATCATCATAGGAAGAAGCATGAAACATATCCGCCAGGATCAAATACATAGTTTTCGTCCATCAAATAGCAGAGGCTTAAGGCGAACAAGGCAAGCCAAAGAAGAGTAGGCAAGGTTCCCTTAAGCAGCGATGGAGCACGGTGGAAACAAAGGTGAAGTGGTGCAAGCAGATTTCCATAAGTTCCAAAGATATTTCCTTTTATTTCATCAGGTGGATACTGAGGTGGCTGCGGAATATCAATACCAGGGTCGAACACCTTTTCCTTTAAGGGAAAATAGCACTCAGGCTCAACTGAATGGGAAGAAGATCCGCGAAGAAGCACAACCTCGTCCTCAGAAGGTGGACAAAGAGGTGTTAACTCATACGTGCTGCGGATATTGGTGTCGACCGGTTTCTTTTCCTTTGAAAGAATGTTCTTCAAATACAAAGTAGGATCAAGACGATAATCTTCAAAGTCCAAAGGAGGAGCATCACTCTCATGAGGGAAGTAAGTGTTGAGAAATTCAGAGAAGTCTTCCTCAAATGAGTAATCGTCCAAAGTAGGATCGAGTGATGGCGGAGGATCTTCATCATGTGAAGAATCGCTCGAAAGAGTATCAGCCTCATCGAAATCATCATACGTGGGCAGATCGGGATACTCAGAGGTAAGGTCATCATAATCATCCGAGTCTGAGCTAGAATCATCATCATAAGCATCAAAGACCGGTGGAGAATCATAAATGGGAGAAGGTTCCAAAGTGGAGCGAGAATCATCCACATCATCATGAAAAAGTGGATTATCGATGCAAGAATCGAATAGAGGATTGTTGTAGACAACAAAGTCATCAAGCATATTAATCATATTCACTGATTCTCGTCCAAAAGATTTGCCTGTAAGCTTCCCCATTTTGAAAACTTGTGCATCATCCCCGACTCTTAAGATTAACTCGCCTTCGGCAACATCAACTAGAGCTCGTCCGGTTCTCAAGAATGGCCGACCAAGTATTAAAGGAATACGAGGGTCCATTTCATAATCAACAACGACAAAGTCGACCGGGAAAGTAAATGTGCCAACTTTGATGAACACGTCTTCGGCTATACCAACAGGGTAAGCGAGAGTGCGATTTGCAAGTTCAAGAGTCATCTTTGTTGGAGTGAGGTCGGGCAATGATAGTGTTTTCCAAACACTCAATGGCATCAAATTAATATTGGCCCCGAGATCAGCAAGGGCAATAAATTCTTCAGTTTTGTTGAACACGCAAGGCAACACAAAACGACCGGGATCTCCAAGCTTTTCCAAAAGTTCTTTAAGAATAACTGCAGAGCAGTTTTCATTTAAGCGTGTGTTGGCGAGTTCAATCAGCTTCTCCTTCTTGTTAAGCAATTCCTTAAATGCTTTAACAAATTTGGGCATGTGGACAAGTGCTTCAAGAAAGCTAATGTTGAAGTTCATTTGAGAAATCATCTTCACATAGCGTGTCACTTCGGAGTCCTCCTTGGTTAGCATTTTGGTCTTGCCTAAACGAGAGGGATAAGGGATATTGGGTTTGGGTGGTGAAGGTGCAGGTGTAGCAGGTAAAGGTTGAGATGTTGAAGGGTCCTTGCTAGATACATCGTCATGACGAGGCGGAGACGGTAATGGTGCACTAATACTAGGTGTAGGAGGAGTAGGGATACATGGTGGTGGAGAAGGTGTAGATGATGGGGGCGGGATCGGTGGATTGACAATGGTAACTCCACTACGGGTAGTAATAGCACTCACATTTGCTCGCGGATTGGTGACGGTGTTTGAAGGTAGAGAACTCGTAGAAGAAGGTTGAGCGGCGGGCAAGAAACTAGCAAGCATCTTCTTCAAATCAGTCGTTTGATTGCTGAAGGAGGATTGAATATTATCTCTAAGCTCGGATCTTATCTCATTTCCTTGCTTGGTAATATCTCCTTTCAGATTGATAATTTGACTCTGTAGATTCTTGATTTGCTCACCTTGGGTTCTCATGATGGCTTCAACATCCGGGTTAATGGGTGGGGTTTGTTGGGCGGGTGGGTGATAAGGATTAGAAGCTCTTGGTGGGATTTGGTTGCTTCTATTGTATTTGTTGGCGGGGTTTTGGTTTTGAGGAGAAAAACCGGGTGAAAGGTAATTGTTTGACCGGTAGCTAAGCAAATTTCTATCCCCTTGTGGTCGAGCTTGGTAATTTTCCAGTGAAAAATTACCATAAGCCGCATACACATTTTCCGGATTTCCTTGTGTAGAAGGACAATCGGTGTATGAGTGAGGACCGCCACATGTTTCACAAGGATTGGCAACCGCTTTAACTTGTTGTTGTTGTTGGTTTGAAGCGAGAAGCTTGATACTTTTGCTCATTTCAGTCATCATGCGGGTGAGTTCGGTCATCTCAGGGTTTGCTGAAGTGGAAGAAACATTGACTCTCGGGTTGTTCCTTGAAGAAGCGGAGGAATCCCAGTTTTTGTGGTGAGTAGTCATGTTCTCAATAAGCTCTCTACACTCCTCGGGTCTCCTTTTCATGAATGTGCACCGGCGGCTGCATTAATCGTATCACGATCTCGAAAAGTCAATCCGTTGTAGAAAGTATCGATTAAGGTCACAGGGAGCATGTTGTGGTTTGGACAACGATCAATCAAGACATTATATCTTTCCCAAGCATCAAAAAGAGATTCATCGGGATCTTGCATGAAACCGCTGATTTGATTGCGAAGGCTCGTGACCATGGATGGTGGAAAGTAGCGCGACAAAAAGCGTTGAGTCATGTCATCCCAAGTGTGAATAGAATTTTTCGGGAGACGATCAAACCATTTCTCGGCATGATGTGATAAAGTATGTGGGAAGAGTTGTAGGCGAAGAACATCCATTGTGGCACCAGGCAACTTCATGCTTTGGGTGATTGTAATGAACTTGTCGAGGTGTTTGTTGGCATCATCATCAGGCAATCCACGGAATGGGTTAGTTTGCACTTGCTGAATCATGTGGTGCTTCAACGAAAACTCAGGAGCGTTGATTTGCATCGGCGCAATCGGTCCTCCTCGTCCAAACATGGTATGTTGACAAAGTTCCTCCATTGTCCGAAGATCGGGTTGTGGAAGAACATTGTTGTTATTATTGTTGAGGTGCGGTGGAATATTGTTGTTGACACCTGGCATACTTAAATCTTCTTGAGTCTCGGGCTCTTGATAATTAGAAGATCTAGTACGCATACACCTACAAAGACAAAAGAAAACAATACCAAACACAAAGACAATATATATACACAATAAAAATAAAATATTTTTGGATTTTTGAAATTTTTAATTTTTATGGATTTTTTTAAATTTTTTAATTTTTATGGTTTTTTGAATTTTTTTAGGCAAGAAAAATAACGCTCACAAGTGAACGGATCCCAAAAAGCAACGCGTCTTTCACAGAAAACCGTTAATCTTTACGAAAAGAGCCGGCAACGGCGCCATTTAATACATGGCTTTTAGCCCGTATAAAAATTTATCGTTCTAGTGTTCTAATCGAATTGATCTAGGTTCTATGTGTGACTCTATTGTTCTTTGGTGAAACAAAAGTGTGTCGTTGTAGTATATTTAAAAGTGCAAAAACTTAAAAGTAAATCTCGTTGAAATAAAATGGCGTGAAATTAAATCTAAGTCTAATTAAATGAAAGGGTGCAATATTTAAAACTTTTTTAAAAGTAAATTAATTAAATGACTTAAAACTAAAGCGTGACGAGAATTAAAATTAGACAAGAATTAAAATGATAACTTAAAAATTAAACAAGACAAAACATCAAACAAACACCCAATCGGAATATATTCCGATCAGACTCACCATCGGAATGAACACACACCTCCTATCGGAATGTTGATTGAAAACACCAGATCGGAATATGTCACCTTTTCAGATCGGAATAACCAAACAACCCCAGATCGGAATAATGTTTAGATCGCAAAGCAGTCCAGATCGCAATGTGTCAGATCGCAATACAGTTCAGATCGGAATGATACTAAGAAAAATTGGGCAGCACTTCGACTAAGTAAACCTCAAGAGCCGTCGGAATGTGCGATCGCAATGTGCGATCGCAATCCCAGATCGGAATGAGGGTGATGTTACTCCTATCGCAATCCCGGATCGGAATGCAAAACCCTTGTCCAAAACTGTCACTATCGGAATGTGGAGAAGCAAGCCGTCGCAATATGGGTTTACCTTACTTTCCGATGGAGTACCAAATTCGTAATAAGCACAAATCCAAATAAGCTAATTCTAATAAGCAGTAATAAAGACTTAAATGAAATGAAGAGTAAGGAAACAATAAGCTAAAAAGTTAAATACTTTCAAAACTTAAAAGAAATAAAACGAAACTTAATGAAATGGATTTTAAAAAGTAAAACTTTTAAGAAAACTTTCAAAACAATTAAGCTAAATACCAAATAAGCACATAAGATTGTCAAACTTATGGCTATTTCGTATGGAAGCTAAAAGGAAAAGAAAAGACAAGACTTTTAATCAAATAAGCAAATGGATTAAGCAAAAGTTTGCTTAATCCGAATTCAAACCGAATCAAAAGAAGAAGAGTAGGATGAGATTGGTAGAAATAAACTTGATCAAATGATAAAGAAAGATTAAAGACACGAATTTAAAGAACGCAAATTAAAACACTTACTTGGAAATTAAAAGGATAATTAAAGTGCAAAGCATGTATTAAAATGACAAGTAATTAAAGGTGCATAAAATAAAAGTGGAAGAGCTAATTTGTCAAGTTAGCCAACAACATGAAAATGAGATACTAAGGGTCTATTTATAGGAGATTAGGAGAGTGGTTAGAGGAAGCTTCCTCCTCTCCTTCCTTTCTTGTTAATTGCACCATTAAGTCCTTCCTTCTTAGTCTTTTGTTAATCTTGGACTTTAAGGACTTTTGGCTCGGGATTTCTTTAAACTCGTCTTTTAATTCTTCAATAAATAAGACTCGAGTTCTTCGGCTTTTGGTAAACTTCTGTCTTTTGACTTTTTCTTCGATAAATCTTCAGAATTGGTCTTGGACTTCCGTTCGTTTTGAAATCTTGACTTCTTGACTTCGTCTTTCATCTTTTTCTTCAATAAAAGTCCGTAAATGCCCGTGTTTTCTCCACTTTTCACCTTTTCGTCCTAAATCACAACAAAAACACAAACCACGCATAATTCCGACATAAAAGACATAAAATACACGTTTTGGCTCGGTTATTATTGTAATTAAGTGGTAGAAAAGATGGGTGTTTTCACACCTATCAATCCCATACTCTATGAAGATGTCAGTGGCCCAGTTCCAGCCGCTGACAACATATCTCCAAGTTCAAGTGGGCATGGGAGTAGCAATGAAGATGATATTGTCAATATAGAGTCCACTGTTCATGAAAACTCACTTTTGGGGGGAGGAATACTTACAAAGGTGGCCAAAGATCATCCTCCCACCCAAATAATTTTTGATATTTAGACTCCTGCTCAAACAAGGAGAACTAAGAAGACTCAAGGTGGCTTCATTGCTAATATACACAAGAAGGAAGATACTCCTTTTGTTCAAGAATGTTTGTTTTCCTGTTTCCTCTCTCAGTAAGAACCAGAGAAGATTTTTGATGGTCTTAAAGAAGAAAGCTGGGTTGAAGCAATGCAGGATGAGCTTCATCAGTTTGTTATTCAAGATGTTTGGGAGCTAGTAGATTGTCCAAGGTATGTCAAGCCTATTGGGACAAGATGGGTTCTAAGAAACAAGAAGGACGAGAGAGGCATTGTTATTAGAAACAAGGCAAGATTGGTTGCTCAGGGATATACACAGGAAAAAGGTATTGATTATGAAGAGGTTTTTGCACCTGTTGCTAGAATTGAGGCAATAAGGATTTTCCTAGCCTATGCTTCCTACATGGATTTCAAAGTCTACCAAATGGACGTGAAGAGTGCATTTTTGTATGGCACAATCAAAGAAGAATTCTATGTCATGTAGCCTCCTAGTTTTGAAGATTTTGAGAATCCAGATAAAGTTTATAGAGTGAAGAAGGCAATGTATGGCCTTAATCAGGCCCCTAGAGCTTGGTATGGAACACTTTCCACCTACCTGGTGGATAATGGCTTCAAGAGGGGTACCATAGACCAGACTTTGTTCATAAAGAAGGAAGGGAAGGACTTTCTTCTTGTTTAGGTTTATGTAGATGACATCATCTTTGGTTCCTCTAACCAAAGAATGAGTGATGAATTCTCCAAACTTATGACATATAAGTTTAAGATGAGTGCTATGGGAGAGATGACCTTCTTTCTTGGTCTACAAGTTTAGCAGAAAGAGGATGGTATTTTCATCTCTCAAGATAAGTATGTGGTAGAAATTTTGAAGAAATTTGGTTTTTCACCACATGAAAAATGGGCTAGCACTCCCATGGACAGGAACACCTATGGGGAAATATTGGATAAGGTAAAGAGGTTGATGTCAGGCACTATAGATTAATGATTGGATCATTGATGTATCTTACAGCTTCAAGACTTGACATTATGTTTGTAGTGTGTGCATGTGCACGTCATCAAGTCACACCCAAGGAGTGTCACCTTCATGCAGTTAAAAGGATCTTTGGATACCTTAGATGCTTTCCCAAGTTGAGATTGTGGTATCCTAGAGAGTCTCCTTTGGAACTTATTGGCTATTCAGATAGTGATTATGGAGGTGAAAATCATGATAGAAAATCCATAACTGGTGGATGCCAATTTCTTTGGAGCAGGCTTATATCTTGCAATGCAAGAAGCAAACTGTGGTAGCCAAATCAACAACTGAGGTTGAGTATGTAGCAGCTGCTGCATGTTGTGGGCAAGTGCTATGGATTCAAAAGCAGCTTTTGGATTATGGGTACAATTTTATGCATACTAAGATTTTTGTAGATAATAATAGTACATTGTGCGTAATTAAGAATCCTGTACATCATTCTAAAACCAAACACATAGAAATCAAGCATCATTTTATAAGGGATTGTTTTGAAAAATCTTTAATACATCCAGATAGAGTGGACACAGAGAATAATGTGGCTGATCTTTTAACTAAACCTTTTGATGTTGGGAGGTTCCAGTACTTGGTAACAAGTATTGGAATGATCAATCTATAAAATATGTGGTTTTTGCAATAGATGTAAAGTATGTATAGGATGTGTGCTATTATTTGTCTTTGTAACAGTTGGATTTTCCACATGATTTTTCTATCCGCTGACACAATGTGTTTTATCTGCTGACATAGTGGAAAGAAGCCGCTGACAGTTTTGTGGTAGTTTTTTTGGTTTTTCATCTAACAGTGCATGTATCTAGGAAATTGTACATTGGATACATAGTTGCTTATGGGCTCAAGGAGTGTGGAAACAAGGTTTATTTAAGATGGTTGAGATTTTAATCTCTATCTTGAAATAAATATTTTTGTCACATTTATTTTTTTATAAAGTATACTCTTCATAGTTTAAGGGGAGGTTTAGGATAACCTTTAGGATCTTAGGTATTCTTATAATACTCTAATCACAATTCTAGATTGTGTCCAAAGGTGAGTAGGGGTTTAAAGTTATGATGCCATCTTTTTATAAAGGTGGTGGAATTTTTTATCGTTGAGGCCCTGTAGCATGCACGTAGTTTATTTTGCATGCATGTTGCCAAGACACTTTGACCTAGAATTGGGATGGTTGGTTTGGGAGTCCTTGGTTACATTTCAATAGGATTACCTGGGAGTTACAAAGGTATTATATGAGCTATCTTACTCCTTAAGGATGATGTGTTGAGCAAGGGACACTTGAGGACACGCATATCAATCTCGTGTAAGCAAATGTGTGTGATTGGACAGTGCTTTCAAAAATGTTGTTTCTTTGGGGATAAGATACCTCTCTTAGGATTAATAATCTTTGTTAGGTCTTTTATTTTCACTTTTCTTTTATTTTTGACCTTTTTGACTAATAAAATTTTATCCGCTGATAAATCATATTTCACCCCCAAACAAAGCCTATTTCACACGCTGACAAATATAGCCGTTGCCGCAAACAAATTTTTGACCGTTGAAAAACACTGGGTCCTACCTAGTCGTAACTTTTGTGATATTTTTGGGCCGTAATTCTTTGGGAGTGGTTATTTTCTTTAATTGCTATGAGATAAGTTGTGAAATTTCAAAGATTTCCATCATTACTTTTGAGAAAATTTCTCACTTACCTCATTTTTCAACCAATCACATCTCTTCTATTTTCACTATATATATGGCTCACTATATTGTGTAACAGGGCAACTTGCTTATTTGTTTATCTTTTCACTATTAACATTTACCTTCACTTCAAAGCTTTTATCTTTTCATCAATGGCGCCAAAGTTTAACTCCAAGAATGTTGTGTTGGAATTCAAAGACCAACATAACATGATTGCTTATTTGAAGGCAGACACTGCTAATCCTCAATACACTCAGTTGATAGAGTATTTGTTGGCTTCTCTACTCAGGTATGCTTTAACTCATGCTCCTATCATCCTTGTCACACACATCAAACAGTTTTGGAACACTGCAAGTTCCACAACAGTTGATGGAGTGACTAGATTAGAAGGTAACATCCATGGGAAACAATGGGTGGTCACTGAGGACTTGGTTCGCCAAGCTCTGCATCTTAATGATGCTGATGGTGTGACCCTCCTTCCCAAGTAAGAACTACATGCGGGACTTAGAGGCTTGGGATATAGACTACCCCTAGAGGGAAAACTTAATAAATATGTTAAAGGTCAATTTCCCCCAGCCTGGAAGTTCTTGATTCATGTCCTTTTACAATGTCTTAGTCCCAAATGTTCCTCATTCAATGAAATCAACCAATCTATTGGGAGTGCTCTTGTATGTTTAGCAACTGGGCAACTTTTTAGTTTTTCAAAAATGATTTTCAAGGGCATGTTACAAAACAAGGGTAGCAAGATGACTCTTGCTTACCCTAGATTTTTACAAATGATTTTGATCTCCAAGGTGACTGTGGTAGGGATCATGAAAACTATTATGAGCTCCTTACCCAAAAGAAAAAGCTTTCCCTTACCCTCAACACTGAACCATATGCTCCTATTCCATTGACCCCAACTATGCTGGCTGTTATTCAAGCAGCCTTGCAACCACCTGCACCAGAACCTCAACCAAATCCCCTACCAAAACCCACACATGAAGAACTACCACCCTCACCTCATTCCCAACCCACATATGAACCAGAACCTACAGCCGCTAACATTTCTTTTTCAGCCACTGACACTTCAAGTCATAGCCCCTGACACCACTCAAGCAGACCCAAACACGTCATCAGACTCACCACCACCTCAATTTCACATAGCCAAAAGACAAAGGACCACTGGAGCGTTCTCCTTTGGTGGTCCTAGCCATGGAGCAGAGAGAACAACCACCACAAGTGTGGTTGGTGATGTAACACCCCATTTTGATAAATGGAAAATCACATGATAATTATGGCGTGTCATCAAAGCATGCAAGGTAATATGTCATAAACATTCATGACCAAAGGGATAACCGGAATCAAACATCGGTTCCCAAATATAAGCCCAAAACATACATAAAGTAAATGAACTAAAGGAAGACTAAACAAGCATAAAATATGAGGGCAAGAGGAGAAGAAGTCTAAGATAGATCCCATCCAATGCATGTCCTCCAAATGCTCCAGTCTAACGTTGGGTACCTGTCATTTTGGGACATGGAAAGAGAGTAATGGTTGATCAATATGCTCAGTGAACATATATATGACATAACACGAATGACATAATATAGGAAAGAAATGTAAAGCATGAAAAGCCGCGGAAATGAATAAATTCTAGAAAACCTAGAACTTGTTTATAATTTGGTTTTACGTACTGAAATATAGCTTATGTTTACTTATGAAAATATGTATTAGTTTAATATACCAAAAGCCAATATAGGTCATGAGGTCAACAACGATACACGAATACTTGGAGGGGTGACCTCATCATGCAATTAGAGGGGATGCCTCTAAATAATATGGTCTGGGTAGGAGAGATCAGCTCCTTGTGAAGGATGCAAGACACACACCACATTCACCATATAAATCCTGACTGAAACTGAACCTAGGATGCACCCATACACCCCACATGATAATAATAATATAATAATGGCCAAATAACTAAAAGGGACGCCACGAGCTATCACTCCACCGTGGTGAAGTCATTACACTAGTGCCTCCAATATTATGGTTATGGTACCTCCATAACTAGGTGAAACTGGTCATGCATGTATATGGCTAAGGTAACTAATAAAACATAAGCATTTAATCGGTAACTACTGGGTAAAACAGTTGGCTGCATACGGGAAATCCTAATAAAGAAAAATGTTGTCCTTAATGAAGGACGAAAATTCCGTACCTCGTGTCCAGTGAACGGTGAAAAGGAAAGGATGGAAAGTCCTAGCCCGATTTCACTAAAGCTACATAAATAAGGGACATGTATGAGTTGTCTGGTATACTGTGTATTTTATTGGTTTTGTGTGTTTTAGTTTGTTATACTTAATCTGACATGTTTTAATGTTTTACTGTGTTATCTATAGTTATACTGATGTTCTATAGTGTATTATGCATGTACTAGTGTATTATAATACTTGTATTGTAATACTACATATCTTTCTAAAAATAGCAGGTTTCCTAAAATAGAAGGTTTCTAAAAATAGTAAGTTTCCAAGAATAGAAATAATCTGGATTATTAAGCTATGAAAATATAAGTTAAAATACAAGTCATGGTTTAAGGGTTATAACAAATTAATTAAGTAACTTGGTTAATTAATTAAACTATACACTATACAAATTTAATTAAATTACTTGTTTAATTAAATAATTGACTTAGGTTAAACACATGAATTATTTAACTAAATAATTAACCTAAGTATTGTAATTAAAGGATAAAACTAATTTTATAAAGTTCCCGAATCCTGAGTCCGTGTTTAAAAATATACCCGAACCCGTACCCGTGTTCTACATATAAGCCGAGCCAAACCCCTTGATAGTGGCGACCCGGCCTAGCTGGCTGCCACTATCTGAGCCATTTTACCCACCGGCTTAAAGTGGTGGCTGAGGTTCTTAGCCGGTGGCCAGCAGCTTTGAGCTACTGTTGGTTGCCACTGCTGCTGCCAACGCAGCCCTTGGCCAAGCCAGGGTTCCACTGTTGGCTGCTACGTCCCCCTGCTGCTCACTAATTACCCACCGAGACCTATATGGTCTCGGTTTGCCACTGACGAACCGGCGCACCCACTGCTGTGGCAGTTGGGTTGCGGCTGGCAATACAAAGCCATCACCGAGACCACCTTGGTCTCGGTATGCGTGAAACCCGAAGCAATCAAACCCAAAACCCTTAATTCCACTATTTTTAATTCATATTTACCATGTCTAATTGACTTAAAGATTTATGAAAAAAACATAATCAAATAAAAGATTGAAGGTTTAAGAATACCGAATGCATAGATGATTTGATGATTGACCACAAACACGAACCCGTTATTTATCAAAATCAAAAATCAAAAGATCTCCCTCTTTTCTTTCCTTAAGCCGGAGGCCACAACCACCATGGCTAGGGTTTTATTGTTTCTTGAAAGATGTGAAAAATAAACCTTCTGAGTATGTTTTGGTTTATTTGATAATTTGGTAAATGGGTTGGGCCAAATCCCCTTGTTTCTTCTACTTCTTGCCGTCCAAACACAAGTATAAACATAAGGTTTCGTTTTCGTTTTGCGTGATAATATATATTGTACGTGTGTTCGTGTTTTACATGTCGTGTTTTATTTCTTGTCATGCTTAAGTGTTATACGTAAATGCTTGTCGGGTATTAATAATATATATGGTACTTGTAGTAAATAATTTATATACTTAGTTCTTGGATTAAATGTTCGTGACACGTGTCACATATTTAATTAATATAAAGTTTTTATTTAAATTCGTACATTTAATATTCTTGGTATTTTAAGGCGGGTTTTATAACTCTTCCCCTCTAAAAGAATAATTCGTCCTTGAATTAGAGATACGAAAATATTGTGGTTTTACAATTCTTCCCCTCTAAAAGGATCATTCGTCCTCGAATTAGTGGTAAGGTAACTGATGGAGTTGTAAGAACTGACGATACATGAAAGCTAAAAGAACAAGTAACTGAAAGGACATGGATGTGACATGACTGGAAGAAACATGAAACGTGACATGACTGGAAGGGACATGAGACGTGACGTAATAGAAACGAATATATCTAACTCATGGACCGAAAAGAGGATAAGGATCCAGATGGACTCCTCCGTTTCCATGTGGCTTCCCACTCAGAACGATCTTCTAACTGGTCTTGGCGAGAAGTAAAAATCTTGATCTTCATGACTCTGTCTTGATGATACAGAAAGTTTCTAGTTCACCAACGTGAGATGGGTTCTCATGAGTCTGATCGAATGGGTAAGAAATAACGTGTAAGGATAATAAAAGGTTACGATGCGACATAATCTGGAATAATTACATAAGAAACGTCTTAGTAAGGATGTACGAGACATACTGAAACGTAATACGTGAAAAATTGTGAACGTGATACATGAGCAATTGTGAACGTGATACGTGGAGATATGGTAAATGTAACATGGCAGACAATGGTGGACGTGATACGTGCAACATATTGATGAGATGGCATTTATACATGATCTCATCGTTCTTTTCAGGCTTTAAATGCATTAAAATGTCATAAAATACCATATATATGCTTGTCTTTGTTTACTTGTGTGTTTTAGGTATGAATATCATGAAAAAGACAAAAGATCACAAGAAACAAGGAAAACGGACATGAGAAACGAAGCCATACAAAGAACCGGGCCCTAGTTCATGAATTATCCAAGATTAAACCTTGAAGACTTGAAGAAATACAAGATTGATCCTCAATGAATGAAGAAATGACACTTAAAACCCTTGTGAATTCATAAATACAAGTTTGGTCCCTTAAGTTTGTCATAATTACAAAAAGGTCCCTCAACTATTCATCATTGTCAATTATGGTCCCTCATGAAGTCAAAGATACATTGAAGACCTTTCAAGATCAAGAATGTCCAAGATCAGTCCTTCAAAAATGGAAAAATGGCAAAAACAACCCTTGAAACCCTTTCACCAAAGTTTTGTGGCAAAACTATAAACTTAGAATGTTTATTAACAAAGGAAAGCAAGTTTGATGGGTTGAAATTCTTCTTATACACCTTTTGCCAAAGAATAAGGACCAAAGCTGCCAAGTTAGAAGTTTAAACTCACAAACACGCGCCAAACACAAATCCCCCACTAAAATTGGATCAAACGTGGCACTGTTCACACGTGATGAACCCAGTTTTACTTTTTACAAAACAAAGGGGAAAAAGAAATTACCTTGGCACATGTGTGATTCACACATGTAGAAACCCATCCCAACATTAAATCCCTCTTCTCCACTCACCCTTGGACCCCACACTCAACCTCATCCACCAATGAAAACGCAACTTTCTCTCTAAGTAATCTGACGTGTCAAGATCAACAGCTAAGAGTCATAGCTTAACTCCAAAGCTAAAATGAACATCCATGATGCATTTGGACAGCTCACACACATCAAACGGCGTCAAGCACTCAAGGACAATATTGAGAATTCATAGCTAGGGTTTTTAGCATTCTAGAATCATCTGTTAGTCCTATAAAAGGAGACCTTAACTTGTGAGAGTCCCTTTGTTCCAGTTTTACCTTTTAAACATTGTAATTCCTTTTTGAAATTTATAAAAGTTGGTATTTTGAGAAAATTGTAATTCCTTTTTATGTTTTTGAAAGTTGGTGTTGTTTAAGGGTAATTCTGAGTTCCGATTGATGTTATAAGTGTGCTTGAATCATTTGGTTCAAGGACGTTTATGTTTGGTAAGGTTTTTCAAGTTTGAAAAAAGCTTGAAAAGTGGTTTCTGATTTTGCTATTTTACTTGTACTAATCCTTAACCAAAAGCTATAAGCTCTTGCAAGCTTGTTGACACCAAGCTTGTGAAGGGATTAGGGCCTTTGGTTGGGCTGTTTGTTCATTGTGTTGAAGAAATCAAGCCCTTGAGTTTCTACTTTGAAACATCATCCAAGGCATTCATCCATTTTTCTTGTTGAAGTACCTTGGTCTTGTTCTAGTTGTTGAACAAGGTCCAAGGAGCATTGTTGGTCCTCCTAGGATGTTGTGGAGGACAGGTATAACCTCTTGTTAAGATTCCTCTAAAAAATCACATGATATTGTCTGTTTTGTATTTTGGTATGTGATTTGGTGATTTTGTGTTTGTGCTTTGTGTTTTATGGTTGCAATCTGTTAGTTGTCACCTAGTGTAGCTATTTGAATGATAAAATCAGTAGGTTGTGTTTAAAAATCACAAGTTGCTTTGGAAAGTTGTGGATTAAGGACTGTTTGGGATTACTGGTTCATAAGGCCTTGTTGCCTTGTGCCCTTGGTTTTTAGGGTTTGGGAAGTCTAAACAAGTCATAATAAACAAGTTTTAGTCATTGGTTAAGTTTCTGAAAGTTTGGGAAAAGGATTTGAAGCTTTGCACAAATCTGATAAAAGTGTTTTTGAAATTAGTCAAACACATCAGATCCAATAACTCATTTGTTAGTTGGATCTAAGGTCTGAAATCAGGTTTGGGAATAGTTTGGGTGATAAGCTATCTATTGGTTATTTGGTTGTTGAATTTGGTGGCTTATTGTCTGTGCTATAGCTTATCAAAGTTGGCTGAAGTGGTCATTTGCATCAGCAAAGTGACCATCTCATTTGGTGCTTGCATTTGTATTTCTAGTGTAAGGATTGTTGTTTTGTTGCTTGAATCCTGTTTATGTGCTGCTTGTGAAGATATTTGGCTATTTGGATTGCTTTGTTGATAGCTTATAAGCTTACTGGCTTATTGGCTTATTTGTGCCAAAATTCATCAAGTCTACTCAACTGGTAGATCTTGATTCAAAAGGATTGTACTCAAGCCTTGACCAGCAGGGTGAAAACAAAGTCTCAACACTTCATTAAGTCTGTCAACGTCCAATTTGTGCTTGTCAGCGTTTGATTTTCTCTTGTCAGCGTTTGACTTTTGATCAAACTTGGTCACATAGCTTATTGAATCTGTTTTGCTTATTGGTACATGCAACAACTTAGTTTTTGTAATAGAACTCATTTTTCTCAGCTTAATAACAAGTCTGGAAGGTTACAAGTCTTTTGGTTAAGCTTTTGCTAGAAAACTAGCTTATTTGGCTTTTTCAGCCAGCTTATTGGTTCTTACAACTTATTCTACTTGGCTTTTTTGTGATTTTCTTGATTGATTATTCTTAGTTAAGCTATTTGTGAGCTTTTGCAACAAACTAGAGCTTCCGAAACAACCTAGAACTCTATCCCGACTATTTTGTCATTTTGTGGAATTGTTCTTGGCTTATTTCTGGCTTATTGAGTGTGCTTTTTCAAAATTTCTTTTTACAGATCTCTTTAGTATCCCAAAAGAAGGTTGTGTGTCAAATTAGAGCTTATGGCATTGGCTTATTGCTTAATGGGCTTATTGGCCCAATAAGGATAAGTTGTTTTTTCATTAAGCTGTGATAAGCTCACTTTCAGCTTTTGGGCCTTCAGAGTTTTGTGTTTAGAATTAAATTTTGAGTCAGATAGGGCTTTTCCAAGTCATTTGGGCTTACTTTGACTTTTTGGGCTAAAAAGCCCATTAAGCTTGACTGTTTTTGCTTTTGGCCCATTTGGGGGCCCAATAGGGGTAATTTGGTAATTTTACTTTCATTTTCTGTTTATTTATGTTTAAATAAACTAGTTTGCAAGTTTTTAGAATTTTTCATAATTTTTGGATTTTTAATATTATTTTATTATTATTTTTCAAATTTTACATTTTTGCACTTTTTATATTTTTCTTAGCTTAAATACATTAAAAATAGATTTTTGCAACTCTTAGATTAATTTTATCATCTTTAGATTAATTTTTATAATTATTTTAAGTTTTAATAGTTTTTAAATCATTTTAAATAGTTTTTCTTAGTTTAAAAATTTATAAAAATAGTTTTTAATCTTTTTAGGTCATTTTAGAGGTTTACCAATTGAAAAATCTTTATTTGAGCTTTTTGATAATTAATTTGATTTTTAGGGCTTTAATTAGCATTTAAAAATTAATATTTAATTAATTAAAAGGTTTGAAAAAGTTTTGATCATTGGTAAACTCTTAGTTTATTTATTTTGATTTTTGGTGAATTTTTGGTGAATTTTTGTTAATTTTTAGAATTAGTTTTGTACTTTTTACGATTTTACGTTTCGTCGTAGTAGTAATTAATTTCACGTCTTCGTTATCCTCTTTTCTCATCCCCTTCTATCCAATATTAATCTCAAATCTTGCTACATTTTAGTCACACACATATACCTCCTTGGGAAACGAACTTTCACCTTAGGGTCATTTGTACACGGTTTTCCTAAACCGACGTATTTAATACTTTCCCTATTTACCCCCTTTTCCTAAAGGTGTGGTAAAACACTGCAATCATTTTGGCGCCGCTGCCGGGGAGGTGTGTCGTGATTAATTTGTCTTGTTGTTTTTAATATTAATCATAAATAGTATTTGTATTAGTAGAAATCTACTAATACGTATTATCGGTTTTTTGGTTTTTCTTGTGAAATCATTATTACTATATTGTATTAAGTATCACAATCAATACAAAATATCTCCAAAAGTGTGAAAACACAACCTTAATTGGGATTTGATCTCCTAATTATTGTATTCGAATCTCAAACAAAAAGAAAAGGGCAAAAATAGATAAATACTTTCGTGAAGCTCGATTTTGAAAAATACAAACTATAAGGTGGGTATAAGGCGGGTATTATAAAATATACCCCAAGGAAAAAGGCTCTTAAGTGGTTCACGCCGCCTCGTTTCCCCGCTTGCTTGTGAGTATTTTGAGATTGAAGGCTAATCGAGGGTTTTGCCGCCCAAAGTATTATTACGTATAATATATTTGCTTGGTTTTCTTTGTGATTAAACCCTCTTGAACAATTTAGTTTCACCAAAGTTCTAAAGTCACTCGAAGGCGTTCACTCCACGTGATCGTTTCCATTCTTTTGAGGCTTCTTTAATCAAGAGTTTGATTCGAGGAGAGATTTGGTAGATTGTTGTCTACGAAGATACACCAAAATCCAAAAAAAAAAATTAATACAATCAAAAACACAAAAAAAAAATTGAAAATTCACAAAACACCCAAAAAGAATTTTCTTTGCTCACCTCCCATTCTTCGTGAAGTTTATGATCACTCGTAATAAAGCAAAACGAGCTCGTAAACGTCTTCAAAAGCAAGCAAATCAAGAGACGTTGATTGAAGAACAAACTCCAATTGTTGAACCTATTGTAGAACAAGAAGTCGTCATGGCTAATTGTACTATGATGGAGTTGCTTCAAGCACCCACCGAGGGTTTTGGAGAGGCCATTGTGATTCCCGCTATCCTTGCGGAGAATTTCGAGATTAAGACGGGTTTAATGTCGATGTTGCAAGCTAATAAGTTTAGAGGTCATGAGAAAGACAACCCGCATTATCACATAAGGAATTTTAATCGTCTCACCGCTACTAGCAAGTTTAAGGATGTTCCACATGACGCCATTAAGATGATGTTGTTTCCATACTCGTTAGATGGACCCGCAAAAATTTGGCTTGAGAAAGAACCGCCAAATTCGATTTTGACATGGGGTGATCTCGTTTCTAAGTTTTTGAACATATTTTTTCCACCATCTAAAACAACACATTTGAAAAATGAGATTTCAAGATTTGTGCAAAGAAATAATGAAAGTTTTTCAATGGCATGGGAACGATTTAAAGAAATGTTACATGAATGTCCACACCATGATTTTTCGGAATTGCATCAAGTTGATACTTTTTATAATGGGCTGAATGATCATGAACGAGATTACTTGAATGCCGCCACGGGTGGTAATTTTTTGTGCAAAACGACCGATGAAGCTTTTAAAGATTATCGAGAATAGATCTAAGGTTTATAGCCCTCGTAACACACCGAGTGTTGCCAATTTGGGTTCGTCATCGTCGTCATCGTCTGGTAGCATTAATGCCTTACATAATGAAGCTAATGAGAAAAATCGGTTTTTCGATAGATTTGCTAATCTTATGACTCATTGGAAAGCACAAGAGGCTTTGAATTCCGCTTCGGTTAAAGCGGTTGAAAAGAGTTGTTTGTCTTGTGGTGGAGCTCATGATCTTTCCGAGTGCATTACCGCCAATGGTAACACTTCGAGTGCTTACGTAGCAACGGGAACTTACAACCAAAACGGCCAAGGTTCCCGCCCAAATCAAGCTCCACCAAATCAAAATGCTAATAACTATCGAAACAACAATCAAGGTGGTAATTATCAAGGCAATTCACGTAACTACAACAAAGGGAATTATCAAAGTGGGAATGGACAAGTTACTAATCAAAACCAAAACCGTGATTTTCAAAACACTACACAAGGCTTTCAAAATGCTCACACTAAAAATCTTCAAGGAGAATTTTTGGATTATGCTAAAGCAAATGATGCTAAGTTTGATAACATGTAACGTGAGATGATTAGCTTAAGATCTGAGTTGAAAAACGAGCTTAAAAACGAACTTGCTAATGAAATTAAGACTCATGCAAATAAAATGGAAGGAAATGTCCAACGTCTTCAACAAAATCAACAAAAGATGGAACAAGGAAAACATGAGATTAAGCAAGAATTGTTAAAAGCGGATTCAAGGCAATCAAAAATTGAAGACCGAATGGCAAAAATGTTTGAAGCGATCATGTGTAAACCCTCTTCCTCGGGTGGTCTTCCTAGTGATACCATTGCAAACCCGAAGGGAGAAATGAAGGTTATTACTACACGAAGTGGTAAAACTTTCAAGGAACCAATCTCTCGTCCAAGTACTTCTACGGAGAAGGAAATCGAGAAAGAGCCCAAGGTGATGGTCGAAAAGGAGCACATTACAATCCCACGAAGTACCGCTCAAACCACACCTACGGTTGAACCAATACCAATCATGGAACCCGAGATTCCAAGGCCATTGCCTAATGTCCAACCAACACCACCCTTACCTTACCCTTCGAGACGTAACAAGGAAAAGGCACAAGAACGGAATAATGATCAATTTGAGCTTTTTATGAAAATGTTTCGCGACATACATTTTAACATAAGTTTTGCCGACGCTCTTATCATGATGCCTCGATTCGCCGCAAACTTCAAAAGTATGCTAAACAACAAAGAGAAGTTACAACAATTGTCTAGTTGTTCATCAGTTTTTCTTAGCCGCATACCACAAAAAGTCGGTGACCCCGGTAAATTTTTGATTCCGTGTGCAATTCAAGATATGGAGGAATGCTACGTCTTGGCCAATCTTGGTGCTAGTATTAATTTAATGCCTCTTGAGATTTTCAAATCGCTTTCACTTCCGGCTCTTACTCCTTCGAACATGTCTATCGAGATGGCCGATCATTCTACGATTTTAGCATGTGGAGTAGCCGAGGACGTTTTCGTTAAAGTCAGAAAGTTTTACTATCCCGTTGACTTTATCGTTGTAGAAATTCCTATCGATCGAAAAGTTCCTCTCATTTTGGGTCATTCATTTTTGGATACATCAAGAGCACTTATTGATGTTCATGCTCGAAAAATCACCCTTCGTTTCAATGAGGAAGAACTTGTCATCAATGCAACACAAAACTCCAATTTTTCTCATGTCTATTCTATTGCAACTTTAAACCATGGTAATTCAACCAATGTCGTTTGCAAAGAATTTTCACCAAGAGTTTTAGGAAATGTCGCCAAAAACAATTTACCATTTCCTCCGCCGGTGGAGGTTATGAGTGTAAAGCCTACAAAAAAGAAACCGTCAATACTTGAATCTAAAAATCCTTCGCCTCACATCGAACATTCATTCTTGAAAAGTGTTGATAAGTTGCCGGTTTCTACGGAAGATATTTCGGATGACGAATATGTTGACCCCGATGGGGAGGTTTTCTTTGTCGATAAACGTTTTGAGAACTTACCACCACCAAAACCAAAACGGTTTTCAAATGTGAGAATTTTTAGTGTGACTAACATTGTCTTAGAAACACCAAATATTTTCGACATAACCAAAAAGGGTTTTGAGAGTTTAAAAGGTAAAAAAGGAAAAGATTTTAAATGTGATTTAATTGATTTTTCTACAAATCTAACTCCGTCATCACCACGTGATTTGAGTGCTACAAGCTCGTCTACTCCTTTTGACGATGCTTTGTGTGGTTTTAGTATGGGGGAAGCCCCTTACGTTCCCTCATCCTTGTCCACCGAGGACGAGATCTTTGATCCCGGAATTGCTTATAAAGGTAAATCTCGATCTTTCACCGATGCAATAAATGGAAACTACATCTATTTGCTTGGTGCGAGTCTACCTCGAGTAGCTCAAAAGTTTGTCTTACCAATTGACCCACCCTTCTACTTCTCATCTCTTTTCTTCAAACTCTTTGAGTTTATGGAACGTGTTGAAGTGGCGTTGATTTGTTTTTCCAATGAAAACGAGAACGCCATCTTCGATCCCGGTATTTTGTATCATTTAAGGACTTAGTCCTTAATACCGGTTGCTTTTGGGCCTTGTTTATCATGTAAGCCCCACCAAAAATTGACCATACCATGATTTTCCCTAAATGTACACATTTTTTAGGGGATCGAGTCGAGCTCATGACTCGGTAATCAAAAACGAGGTGCCTCGTGGGGGAGATCCCATGCTTATCCTTTTATGCTTACTAATAACTAATGAGAGGGGATTTGTACCCTTCCAACTCGTTGTCTCGTGGTTGTTTGTGATTGTGTTATCGAGATCATCATCATCATCTACGATTGAAGACTCTCGTGTTCGTTTACGTGAGCCTCCATCATTTGTTTGAAGAAGTTTTTCACGAATCCATTGACATATCCTTTATTGTTCTAACAATTATCTTTTAGCATACTTAATAAACGGCTTTAGATATATTGTTGATCACCCTTTCCATGCTAGATCCTAAGCATTCGATTCTTCATCTCTAGTATGGGGGTGCTCCACCTTTAGACTCGAAACATTGAGGATAATGTTTACTTTTAGTATGGGGGTGAATAGGTACTTGCTTTGCTACGCCCTCACGCTTTCCAACTTTCAATGTTTTGTTTTATTGCTAATAAGGCTAAAAATGGCCAAATTTTAAAATCTTTCTTAGTTTTCATAAGTGTTTTTAAGACACGAATGTATATTTTCCGATGGGTAGAATAAGAGCTAATTTTTGACTTGATGGGCATTTGGAGCCATTTACATTCCTTAACTCGCTCAATTCAAGTTTTGCTAGACTTTTATATAGGGAACTTTAAAACGCGAAAGTGTAGCTCATTCGGGTTAAGAACAAGAACTTTTCGCAAGTTCCTATAATTGATCCTAGAAAGTCACTTATCAAGGGAACTATAAAATGCATTCTCTAAACTTGAAAAAGTCCAAGAACGTGCAAGATCCTATAGGTGGCTTGAAAACCCAAAACTTTGATTTGATATAGTCTTAATGAAAGCTAATCCAAATTTGGCTTAATTTTGACTTGCATGGCTAAGTATTCACGAGTCTCTTTAATTAGAGGTCTTTATATAGTGAAGAACGAGAAGTGATAGAGTTAGACAAGTGATCATGCTAAACGTAGAACATGAAAATGTTCTTTCAAAAACTCATATGTCTTTTAATTATGGATTTTTCTTCCCATAAGATCAATGCATTAGGAATAAAAATAATTGCAATAAGTAAGGTCGTACGATTTAAAAAGTTACTTAGCTTCTAGCGCAAGATCGTTTAAAAGTTGCTCGGGGTTGAATAGACTTCATAGCCAAGGCATAACTTATTGAAGCGGGACGCGAAGATTGGTGAAGATCCAAAAAGGCCCTAACAAGGCATGAGGAGCTCTATTTTGTTGCTAAAGATCCGAGATGATGTGAAGTATCATTATTCCAAAATCAATATGAAGGATCGAGACACACGACGAAAAGCAATTACTCCCCTAAAGATCATGGAGAAAGTCTATCAAAAAAGAACCTAACAAGGTATGAGGATAAATATATCCAAGTTCGAAAAGGAGGCGGATCGTTGTATATCAAAGTCCAAAATAAAGATTGAATAAAAATGATGAAGTCGTGGTCCAAATATAAAGAATCTCTCAAAAACATCAAGTGAAGAAATTCCAAATATATGAAGAGAAGACCATAATTTCAAGAACGTCTTCCCAAGATTTGAAGTATGAAGTACATGCCAAATATCGGTCCGAGAAAGGTCTCAAATCGTGAAACGAGTTATGCCAAGATATGAACTTAAGGAGATACACGAGAAGTCGTTTTAAAAGATTTTGTCCTTCGGCTAACTATCGATTAAATCGTGCTACTTTGCTTTCGGACTAATAACTACTTAAATAAGTCAATACGAATCACTTGTGATCCATGACAAATAGATAAAAAATGCTAGTAACCCATTTCCTTTTATAATAACTAGGATTATGGGGAGAAAAAGTATTACACAATTTATACGTATGAGTAGTGTTAGCATTGTGACTTGTACCAACAATGATCTCGTTTTTGCACTTAGCATGGAATGTATGACAATCAAGGATGACGAAGTTTACTCTATGGGACATTTACTTGTTTCTATTCATTGACCCTATAAGTCACATTCGTGATGAAAATCATACATTATGTCTTTACACATCTTCGTAGTATTATTGCAACTCTTTTACTTTTCAAATAAAGGTTAATAAAATTGAATTTTGGTGATGCTTAGATACTTTATTCTAGCATTGCGTGAGGGCACGGCAATGGCTTAGTATGGGGGAGTGATGAGATGGCATTTATACATGATCTCATCGTTCTTTTCGGGCTTTAAATGCATTAAAATGTCATAAAATACCATATATATGCTTGTGTTTGTTTACTTGTGTGTTTTAGGTATGGATATAGTGAAAAAGACAAAAGATCACAAGAAACAAGGAAAAACGGACACGAGAAACGAAGCCGTACACAGAACCGGGCCCTAGTTCATGAATTATCCAAGATTAAACCTTGAAGACTTGAAGAAATACAAGACTGATCCTCAATGAATGAAGAAATGACACTTAAAACCCTTGTGAATTCATAAATACAAGTTTGGTCCCTTAAGTTTGTCATAATTACAAAAAGGTCCCTCAACTATTCATCATTGTCAATTATGATCCCTCATGAAGTCAAAGATACATTGAAGACCTTTGAAGATCAAGAATGTCCAAGATCAGTCCTTCAAAAATGGAAAAATGGCAAAAACAACCCTTGAAACCATTCACCAAAGTTTTGTGGCAAAACTATAAACTTAGAAAGTTTATTAACAAAGGAAAGCAAGTTTGATGGGCTGAAATTCTTCTTATACACCTTTTGCCAAAGAATAAGGACCAAAGCTGCCAAGTTAGAAGTTTAAACTCACAAACACGCGCCAAACACAAATCCCCCACTAAAATCGGATCAAACGTGGCACTGTTCACACGTGATGAACCCAGTTTTGCTTTTTACAAAACAAAGGGGAAAAAGAAATTACCTTGGCACATATGTGATTCACACATGCAGAAACCCATCCCAACATTTAATCCCTCTTCTTCACTCACCCTTGGACCCCACACTCAACCTCATCCACCAATGAAAACGCAACTTTCTCTCCAAGTAATCTGACGTGTCAAGATCAACAGCTAAGAGTCATAGCTTAACTCCAAAGCTAAAATGAACGTCCATGATGCATTTGGACAGCTCACACACATCAAACGGCATCAAGCACTCAAGGGCAATATTGAGAATTCATAGCTAGGGTTTTTAGCATTCTAGAATCATCTGTTAGTCCTATAAAAGGAGACCTCAACTTGTGAGAGTCCCTTTGTTCCAGTTTTACCTTTTAAACATTGTAATTCCTTTTTGAAATTTATAAAAGTTGGTATTTTGAGAAAATTGTAATTCATTTTTATGTTTTTGAAAGTTGGTGTTGTTTAAGGGTAATTCTGAGTTCCATTTGATGTTATAAGTGTGCTTGAATCATTTGGTTCAAGGACGTTTATGTTTGGTAAGGTTTTTCAAGTTTGAAAAAAGCTTGAAAAGTGGTTTCTGATTTTGCTATTTTACTTGTACTAATCCTTAACCAAAAGCTATAAGCTCTTGCAAGCTTGTTGACACCAAGCTTGTGAAGGGATTAGGGCCTTTGGTTGGGCTGTTTGTTCATTGTGTTGAAGAAATCAAGCCCTTGAGTTTCTGCTTTGAAACATCAACAAAGGCATTCATCCATTTTTCTTGTTGAAGTACCTTGGTCTTGTTCTAGTTGTTGAACAAGGTCCAAGGAGCATTGCTGGTCCTCCTAGGATGTTGTGGAGGACAGGTATAACCTCTTGTTAAGATTCCTCTAAAAAATCACATGATATTGTCTGTTTTGTATTTTGGTATGTGATTTGGTGATTTTGTGTTTGTGCTTTGTGTTTTATGGTTGCAATCTGTTAGTTGTCACCTAGTGTAACTATTTGAATGATAAAATCAGTAGGTTGTGTTTAAAAATCACAAGTTGCTTTGAAAAGTTGTGGATTAAGGATTGTTTGGGATTACTGGTTCATAAGGCCTTGTGGCCTTGTGCCCTTGGTTCTTAGGGTTTGGGAAGTCTAAACAAGTCATAATAAACAAGTTTTAGTCATTGGTTAAGTTTCTGAAAGTTTGGGAAAAAGATTTGAAGTTTTGCACAAATCTGATAAAAGTGTTTTTGAAATTGGTCAAACACATCAGATCCAATAACTCCTTTGTTAGTTGGATCTAAGGTCTGAAATCAGGTTTGGGAATAGTTTGGGTGATAAGCTATCTATTGGTTATCTGTTGTTGAATTTGGTGGCTTATTGTGTGTGCTATAGCTTATCAAAGTTGGCTGAAGTGGTCATTTGCATCAGCAAAGTGACCACCTCATTTGGTGCTTGCATTTGTATTTCTAGTGTAAGGATTGTTGTTTTGTTGCTTGAATCCTGTTTATGTGCTGCTTGTGAAGATATTTGGCTATTTGGATTGCTTTGTTGATAGCTTATAAGCTTACTGGCTTATTGGCTTATTTGTGCCAAAATTCATCAAGTCTACTCAACTGGTAGATCTTGATTCAAAAGGATTGTACTCAAGCCTTGACCAGCAGGGTGAAAACAAAGTCTCAACACTTCATTAAGTCTGTCAACGTCCAATTTGTGCTTGTCAGCGTTTGATTTTCTCTTGTCAGCGTTTGACTTTTGATCAAACTTGGTCACATAGCTTATTGAATCTGTTTTGCTTATTGGTACATGCAACAACTTAGTTTTTGTAATAGAACTCATTTTTCTCAGCTTAATAACAAGTCTGGAAGGTTACAAGTCTTTTGGTTAAGCTTTTGCTAGAAAACTAGCTTATTTGGCTTTTTCAGCCAGCTTATTGGTTCTTACAACTTATTCTACTTGGCTTTTTTGTGATTTTCTTGATTGATTATTCTTAGTTAAGCTATTTGTGAGCTTTTGCAACAAACTAGAGCTTCCGAAACAACCTAGAACTCTATCCCGACTATTTTGTCGTTTTGTGGAATTGTTCTTGGCTTATTTCTGGCTTATTGAGTGTGCTTTTTCAAAATTTCTTTTTACAGATCTCTTTAGTATCCCAAAATAAGGTTGTGTGTCAAGTTAGAGCTTATGGCATTGGCTTATTGCTTAATGGGCTTATTGGCCCAATAAGGATAAGTTGTTTGTTCATTAAGTTGTGATAAGCTCACTTTCAGCTTTTGGGCCTTCAGAGTTTTGTGTTTAGAATTAAATTTTGAGTCACATAGGGCTTTTCCAAGTCATTTGGGCTTACTTTGACTTTTTGGGCTAAAAAGCCCATTAAGCTTGACTGTTTTTGCTTTTGGCCCATTTGGGGGCCCAATAGGGGTAATTTGGTAATTTCACTTTCATTTTCTGTTTATTTATGTTAAAATAAACTAGTTTGCAAGTTTTTATAATTTTTTATAATTTTTGGATTTTTAATATTATTTTATTATTATTTTTCAAATTTCACGTTTTTGCACTTTTTATATTTTTCTTAGCTTAAATACATTAAAAATGGATTTTTGCAACTCTTAGATTAATTTTATCATCTTTTTAGATTAATTTTTATAATTATTTTAAGTTTTAATAGTTTTTAAATCATTTTAAATAGTTTTTCTTAGTTTAAAAATTTATAAAAATAGTTTTTAATTTTTTTAGGTCATTTTAGAGGTTTACCAATTGAAAAATCTTTATTTGAGCTTTTTTATAATTAATTTTATTTTTAGGGCTTTAATTAGCATTTAAAAATTAATATTTAATTAGTTAAAAGGTTTGAAAAAGTTTTGATCATTGGTAAACTCTTAGTTTATTTATTTTGATTTTTGGTGAATTTTTGGTAATTTTTAGAATTAATTTTGTACTTTTTACGATTTTACGTTTCGTCGTAGTAGTAATTAATTTCACGTCTTCGTCATCCTCTTTTCTCATCCCCTTCTATCCAATATTAATCTCAAATCTTGCTACATTTTAGTCACACACATATACCTCCTTGGGAAACGAACTTTCACCTTAGGGTCATTTGTACACGGTTTTCCTAAACCGTCGTATTTAATACTTTCCCTATTTACCCCCTTTTCCTAAAGGTGTGGTAAAACACTGCAATCACATATCGTGCACGTGATATGAGTAACGTGGAATGAACATGACATGTGAAACATATCATGAACATGGAATAACTGAGGCGGTAACGCCAACCGGTAAGAGGTAAGAAGTGGAATGTGACATGGAGCATCACCGTGAAGATGAAAAGTTTATTAACTCGCGTCTGGTCTCCCAAGCTTGCTATAAACTTTCCAGAACAAAAGTGAGACTCAAATCGTAAGCTAGAATATGTTCATGAACGTGAATAGGGTCGTGAACGTAAATGCGAAAGCAAAACGTAAAATTAAACAAGGACGTGAACGTAATGATGTAAGCGTACGCGAGTCTTCATTAGAACTGATAGCTGAGAGAGAGAGCACAGCGGTCGTGCGATCTCTGGCTGGAAATGTCTGATAATCTGCTAGCCGTGAAATCCTTACGGGTGAAAGGATTTTGCAGACTTGGTCAAACGGTTGAAAACAATCCATATAGCATCACGCTTCTTCTGAGCTCGCGATAGACTGGTAAAAATTCCATGGAGGTCTTGTCCCTTCTCCGTTTCACAATTTCCAAGGGTGCAAGAAACTCCTGACCTGTTGGTGTTCTATCTTAAGCTACGGGTATGGAAGATACTTAGATATGAACTTAACTGTATCTTGCTTCATAGAACCTGGATACATAGAAATTCAGAAAACCAATAGTTTCTGTAGTTAGACTACTCTTGACGTAGGAACCTCTGGATCACATAATTTAGTGTAGGGTTCTCCCCTTTCCGTGTAAGCCGAGTCATGGTAAAGTTTACTACGAGAATCAATGTGATTCGACGTATTACTGAAACCAACCAGGGAAAATTTCAGAGTGAAATTTCTTATGCCATAGAACTTGCAACATGGTGAAAATATGGTCTTCATGTCCTTCTCTAGGCTTAGAGAAGATTGGATTGTAAATGATAAAACAATAATGAATTCGTTTATGAGTTCTTGGGGAAACTCCATCCATCATATCCATAATGCTACTGGAGCATTCATGAGACTAACAATATCATGAATTTAGCATGACCAAAACTTATGCGAAAAGCAGTCATGGAAATGTCCTGCTCCTTCACTCGCCACTGTTGTCCGCATGATGGTAAATTGTTCTTGGAAAAGTGCTTAGCACTTTGTAGTCGATCGTATATGTCGTCAATACGGGGAGGAAATAACGTTCATGAATGGTGATTTGTTTACATCGACAGTGGTCGACACAAAATCTCATGTTACCGTCCTTCTCCTTGAAGGTTCTTCTGGAATTTATATGGGAAAATTCTTGAATAATCGGTTGGTTATGAATAAAAGGGAACTTCCGTAGTCGTGTCATAAATGATAGCTAGAAAATCTTCGCAGCCATGGCTAACAAAACACGTGCTTGTGAAGTAGGAAAATTTTGTACAGATCTTCCTGATGGAAAACCATGCTAAATGTATTTAGGAGCCTGAACATCGATTTACATAATCTGATATGGATGGCGGTCCATCGCAGCGTGGGTTGCTGTTAATAGTCCATAAACGAAAATCATATCTACTCACATCTGTCCGAGGGAAGTGCGTTAGCATATTGGATCTTATCGTCATACTGGAATGAATGAGTTCGTACACACGGATGATACAAATGACGTCTTTATGATCATGGATATATGAAATATGATGCCAAGAAATGAAAGTAACATGGTAATATATGAGGTAAAAACGTTGCAAGTTCCTACTGAATGTGCTTCACCTGCCTCCCGCAGAACGAACACTGTGTGTTCAAACGTGAACAACACTCCGGTGATGAGGCTGAAATTCTTATGGCCTGATTCAATCATGGCACATCAGAATGGTTATACCCTTGGAGGGTATTCTGAATTACACATTGTTGTTTCAGATGATAAACGTGAGTCATGTCTCCTGAATCGTGTCTTGAAAAGATATGCGTATGACAAATGTCTTGATTGGCGTCTTGACATGTGTCTTCAGAAAATACACATGAGATATGTGTCTTGATAGATGTCTTGACATGAGTCTCGAGATGTGAAACAATGAAATTTAAAATCTTAGGTCATCATGCCAGAATTTGGCGGATCGGTTGGACTGCTAACCCTTTGTATTTCTGATTATGTCCGTAACCGGAGTTTATATCGTTTGTCGAAGTATTTGCCATCACGGTAGTTGTCGTTACCTCTTTGACTGTCAGTTAAACGACGGTCATTATCATGACTGTGATTCATGTAACTTTTCAACTGAGTGGCCGGCTGGTACCGGTTCACACTCATATGCTGGAAAAGACCACTGAATAATCATGTGACATACAATTTGAAAAGGTAAGAATATGGAATGAACGCTACATCTGGTGGTTTAAATATAATTCTAGTCAGGATGCTCCAATATATCGCCTTCTGCTTTGTTTTGTAAAATCTCTGAGTTGAGGACGGTATCATCCTTTAAGCAACATTGGATAAAAAAATTGTTAGTGCAAACATTACGATGTTTAGCCGATATAATCTCTTCGTGTTTTGTTGATGACAAACGTATAATTCACAATACATTATATAAAATGTGAAGGTACTCGTAATCACTCAAGAATACATTTGTATACTTCTCTCGACACCTCCAAGATCGCATTCGGCATGAATCACTCAAGGTATGAATAAACTTGTCATTAACCTAACTAAGTGATCAAGGATTAATATTTTCTTAAAACTCACTTTTATACAAAGTGACAAAGTAATTTTTAATCAACTTTATTTTTAAGAAAATGTTTTATTAAAAAGAAAAATGGAAATTTGAATTTGGAATATTCCAAGGAATATTCCCTAAGGTATATTAAAAAGAAAAATGGAAACATCGCTATATATATATGCTCTTGTTCACTAACTTTGTTTTGTAGGACATCTAACCCTTCTTTGTAGCTTGTCACTTTTCTTGCTTTGTTGGTGCCTCAAGCAAGGGAGAGCTCATATCAAGGGGGAGCATTTTCAAGAGTTCAAGTCATTACATTTGCGATCGTCCACTCACTTAAATTGCATCCATCGAACATCTTGCAAGTAATGAATTTTGGAATCTCGAAGATATGCATATTATTATGCATAGAGTTGGTTAACCTATGGTGATTGAAGACTTCACTAGGATGACGCAAGCTCGATATCTTTGGATAATGGGTCTACGGTTTGTTTTCTCGCTTCTCAACCGTCAACCACAATGGATGATTAGCCTTTTTTGAATGTATGTTCTCTCGAAGTTGATCCTCTCCTTCTACAAATGAAGACTACCTTTTTGATTCGACAAAAGGGGGAGAAGTAAGTGTAAACGAGTAACTTATACATTTTAATATGCGTTGTGGTTTACTTGTTTGTCATCATCAAAAAGGGGGAGATTGTTAGTGCAAACATTACGATGTTTAGCCGATATAATCTCTTCGTGTTTTGTTGATGACAAACGTATAATTCACAATACATTATATAAAATGTTAAGGTACTCGTAATCACTCAAGAATACATTTGTATACTTCTCTCGACACCTCCAAGATCGCATTCGGCATGAATCACTCAAGGTATGAATAAACTTGTCATTAACCTAACTAAGTGATCAAGGATTAATATTTTCTTAGAACTCACTTTTATACAAAGTGACAAAGTAATTTTTAATTAACTTTATTTTTAAGAAAATATTTTACTAAAAAGAAAAATGGAAATTTGAATTTAAATATTCCAAAGAATATTCCCTAAGGTATATTCCAAAGAATATTCTTTAATTTGAATTTGGCATATTCCATATGCCAAAGGAATATCCTTTGAGGGTATAACTACCCCAGATGGCATATCCCCACTAAAGGACAAAAAAGCACGGACTCCAAGCCAGAGGTTCCTTAAAGGAACCCGCGGTTCCTTATTGATAAGGAACTGCGGGGGTTCTTAAGGAACAACGGGTCTTTATAGCCGTTGCATTGTTGTCCTATAAATAGTGGATCATTCCAGGTTTTCTTTCAACACTTTTTGCACAGTTTCTTCAAAAACATCTTTAAACCCATGATTAGTTAGTTTAGATTAATCTTGTTTAAGATGTGATTCTCTCCTTCAATCTCCCCATCCTCTTAAGTGCAAAGAAAAGATCACTCACACATTTGTGATGTGATTAAAGAGGAAGTCCTGATGAAGATCATCATGTTCATCATTTTTATTTGTGTCTTGTGTAGATCCAATGTATATGTGTATACTTGGATGAATCTTGTGTAGATCCGGTGTATATGGGTATACTTGGATCAATATTGTGTAGATCCAATGTATTTGTGAATACTTGGATTAGTTGTGTTAATCCATTGTATTTGTGAATACTTGGATTAAGTCTTGTGTAAATCCATTGTATATGTGTATACTTGGATTTATGTTGTGTAGATCCAAGTTACATGTGTACACTTGGATATGTGTTTTGTTGAGTTGTAACAGGTAAGAGTTGTGAGTTCTCACTAAACTATAAAGTGATGTGGTTGTGTCTTGTGAGTTCTCACTAAACTATAAAGTGATGTAGTTGTGTCTAGTGAAGTTCTCACTTAGCTTCAAAGTGAAGAGTCGTGAAGATTGGTTCTACCTTTCGATTAGAACTCGACATCTAGCCTTGTGTCGTAAAATGGTGAAGTAGTCAACGTTGTGAAGATTGGTTCTACCTTTCAATTAGAACTCGACATCTAGCCTTGTGTCGTTAAATGGTGAAGTGGGAAACGTTGTGTAGATTGGTCCTACCTAAGATTAGGACTCGACATCTAGCTTAGTGTCAGAAATTGTGTAAGCGGCGTGTATGGTATTCTCCGCCTTGAAAGGAGTTTTGTTGACTAGTGAAGTAACTCTCGAGTAAGGTGTACTCGAGGAGTGGAGTAGGGCGAAGAGGAGCTTCGTGACCGAACCACTATAAATCATCGTGTCGGTACTTTCCTTTACATTTATGTCTTTACTATTATAGATGTATTTATATGTTGTGTGTTGTGTGCATCTCATAATCTAAACATCTAAGTTGCGGAAAAGCTAAGGCTTAGTACGTGTGTGCTTCGTGTTTAGATTATGGTCAAGTGTGCATCCTTTAGTCTAAACATCTTAGTTGCGGAAAAGCTAAGGCTTAGTACGTGTGTGCTTAGTGTTTAGACTATTGCTTCATGTACACTTGATTTGATGTGTTTGTGTGTTTCCTTACTTATAGTTATTATCTATTACAAACACATCTCATATCTAGTCACGCTTAATCGAGAATTTGATACAAACGTTGTCAAGGTTTACAACGTATCAATATTTGGCATCCACTGTAGGCAGTTCTTTATTGAGCCCGCGGTTCTTTATTGATAAGGAACCGCGGTGATATTTAAGGAACCGCGACCAGTGGAATAAACGAAATGTTTTGAAAATGAACTAGAAACTATTCAACCCCCCTTCTAGTTTGTACAATTGGTATCTGAGCGAGGTTATTCAAGATCTTTGAAGTATATTGTACTTTAAAGCTTGGATCGATCTTTGCTCTCTTTTTCAAAACAAATGGTTTTTAAAATGAAAACGGTTTTTAGAGATGATCTTTGTATCAAATTGTTCATGAAGAGCGATTACTTATGAAATGTGTTTTGTTGTTTTATTCGTACAAGTTTTGGTGTTAAATAAACTTTGTATAATAGCTTGAATTAAATCTTTTTATGTTTGGAAGTATAAAAATCTTTTGTGTCATAATTAACTCTAAAATACGAGTTCTATGTGTCTACAATGATTTTTTAGAGTCCTAAGTCCTACCAAAAATTAACCAAATGATTTTGGCCAAAAACCTCATTTTTGTCCTCTGGACGCGGTTCTTTATCTATTCCCCACGGTTCCTTATCAATAAGGAACCGCGGTCAGTCCGACACAGATTTTTGAAAACTTTGAAAAATCTTATAAAATCAACCGTAAGTCCGTAGAAGTCGTGCCACCCGTCATTTCAAACGTAATTGAATTTTCTTTCAATTAAAAATGCTTCCAAACCTTTATTCAAATTTTAAAACTTGGATGGTTTCTAAGTTCCATACTTTGTCCAAAGTATTAAGCGTCGATTTGTCATAAAATTTGTGTTTTACTCTTTTCTATTAAGTTGGACATCTCTTGGTGATATATCTTTGAAAATTGATATATCTACAAAGTGTTAAACTTAATTAAATTTTAATTGGGTCAAAGAATATTTTCAAATAAAATCAAGCTATGAATACTTTGTTGTATCTAACACTCAAAACATGGACAAATGCTTTTATGTGTTAAGCTAATTGTTTGTGTGTGTTTCCTTGTGTGTTATTATTATATGTAGACATTATTAAGTGTTCCTTACTATTTGTGGTAGTATTGCTTATATGTCTAGTCTTTTGTGCCTTGCTTGGTATTTGTTAGTATCTAGTTTTTCCTAATTAGGATGTATGCTAGATTTCTTGCATTCTAGTCGCAACATTATGTGTGCATTACATATAGGATTAACATCTCTTGGTTTACAAATGTTACATAAACATTTTGTACACCTTGGCATGTTCTTTAACACTTTTAGGTTTGAAAGCTTTGGGAGCTTGTCAAATCTTTTGATATGGGTCGTCTTACTCGATCATTGTCTTATTAGTTCAAGTAGATTAATGTCTCACTATAAAACATGAAACACCCTTTGAAAATCTTACCTATTTTCTCTTAAAGGAGTGTTAGTGGGAATCAAGAAAGATTTCAAATATATATATCAATTCATTAATCAAATTATGATTGATATCATTATCGAATCTAATTGACATATTTTTAGTGTAGACATAAATGTGGGCTATTAATAATATACATCGGATCATAACTCACACTTGTGTTGACGATGGTATATTGAATCTACTTGTTCAAATTATTAGACATGTTTTGTTTAATAATTGCTTATAATGCACAATGGAGTCGGTTTGACAACTTGGTTGTTTCATCTGAAATACTCAAATAATTTACATTGCAATGCAATTGGTAAATGTGTCCATTCCGAAAGACCAATCAAGAGTGTTCTAACAAATTGTGTAAACTTGGTCTGTACAATTCAGTGTTATTGGCCTCAAGATCTATTAAGGTAAATAACCTTAACTATACTCTCTTGTCAAGATATGCAATGGTGCATTCTTAAACCCTCATTAGGTCATGCATTGTGTCGCCATGCAAGTTTCATCCTTGATAAACTTTATTAGGCAAATGTTGGAGTTACATTTTGTCTAACTTGAGAATGATTACTAGAGAATTTATGCACTAGGATCTTAATTTGACCTAACGGTTGAATTACTTCCATGTGGGAAGTTGAGTTGGTGTATAACTCGTAAAAATGGTCGTGTTTAGCCTTAATTGAGCACCTCTAGTGATTGTCTCATACTCATTCTCTAAATTGGCTAAATGGCTCTTCCTATATATGACTAATGATAGTTTACTTTGATGAACTTTGTATGTCATTAGGAGTCTTTTTCTTTTGTAGCCATTAGGTTTTTCTTAGCTTTCTTCTTACGTGCTAATTGAACCTATGTGTCTTTCCTTTGTGTGTGTTCTAGTTTTTATTGCTCTTAAGCATGACTTTATGATAAGTTATACTAGAACATTAGGATTTGCTGAATTAGAAAATCCTCCTTCACCACCTAAACCAAGCCTCTATAGGCGGTTCTTTAAATAGACCGCGGCTCCATATGAATATGGAACCGTCGGTGGAGATAAAGAACCGCAGGCAGAAGCTCTCAAATTCGGGTTTTCTGAAACTTCCCAATTGTTCCAACACCCTTTAGAATCTTTGTTTCAAACCTTTGATCACTCCCAAAATATCTTGGGCTTTCCCTTTTTAACCCTTTACTAGTTTGGATCATCCCCTCACCCTTTTAAACCCTCCTTGTTAGCCATGTTCTTCACACCTCAAACCATTCATCCTTACCCCTTAAACCACCCATTACTACCATGGTTTCTACAAGAACCTCCAATTCATCCAAAACCTCCTCTTCAAAGAGGCACCTCAAAATTAAGATTAAGTTACCCAAACTTAACTCTTCACCCTTTCACGCACCTAAGAATGAGATTGTTCCAATTCTCATCTCTTCATCACCCTCACCACCTCTTGTACCATGCAAGACTAAGTCAACCCATGGTACCAACCATTCAAATGGTTCTACCTCCTCTTCATTCCAATCTAGAATAAATGAGTTAATCTCACCCTTCACTCCTAGTACTCTCTTGGATGTGACTACTCAACCTCAACCTATCCAAAGCATTCCCTTTGAGAATGACTTTGTTGAACCCTTGGTGACTTCACCTTTTACCTCACCAAATTCACCCACTTCACCTATCTCACCTTTGGACAACATACCACATCCTCCACCACCCACATCACCTATCACCTTGTCTTATAATTAAGCATGTGCATTGCTTATTAATAAGACACCCAATTTAAGCAAATCTTAGATTTCTAGTGTAACTAGGATTAAAATTATGCTTAAGTTTTAGGCTTGTGTTTCATACATTTTTGTATGATCTTTACTCTCGTGTACTTCCTTTCATGTTTTTCAACATGATTTGTCTTTGGGTCTTGGATCTCGTTATTCTTGTGATCTTTCTTTTCTTCTTTATTTTCTCACTCGCTTGTCAAGGAAGGTTAGATTTATATCAAATTTGTCTCCTAGTAAGATTGACAACTTAAAATATTTCTTTTGAAATATTCAAGCAATTTTAACTTGCAATTGCAATTGTTAAAAGTCATATCCGAAGCATTGACTTTCAAGCCTTTTAGCATCTTATGTTAAATTGTTTGACCAAGTGATTTTCCTTTGAGTCGATAATCGTTTTTGGACCCCCAATGTCCACGGTTCCTCAAATAACCTTGGGTCTCATTATTGATAATGAACCATGGACCTATTTAACGAACCGCGGCCATTGAGTCCCTTGTTCGTTTTGGTCTTTTTCTCTTTTGACGAGTTTTCTTGAAGATTCCCTCTTTTCTTCTCTTTTGAGTTTCTTCTCTCGTTTCGTGAAGTTATCCTTAACTTCTTTGTTGAGTCTCTCTCAATTCATTTTAATCATGCTCTTCTAAGTCGAATCACTTTCTTCTATTCTTTCTAAACTAAGTTGAGTCGAGTCTCACCCTTTCCTCATCATGTAATTGTTCTTTGAACATTCATAATGATTCAGAAGAGCTACGAAACTTTGAGCATGTAGTTTATCGCATGCTAAACACCATTTGGTGTCGACATTCATAAGCATCCTTGCCTATAATGTCTTATATCCAGAATATTTTTTTTAAAGCGTCGATTTATCCGCTTTTGGTTTTCTTTTTTTTGGTCAAAAATGTGTCTAGGTTGGAATATTTTTGTTCTTCTTTGTTGAGAGTTGATTGCGGTTAAAATTTAGAATTAGTATGGGTGATTCCATCAATTCTAAGTTTTTAACCCCTTGAGATGATATCTTCAAATTCTTGGATGTTTCTTTTCTACCTCTATTCCAACAATTTTGAATTGATTTTCTCAAAATCCTCTCCTTGTTTTTTTTAGAGTTGATGGTTAAATCTTGAATTTTCTTGGGCGATTCCAATAATTCTAAGCTTTTTACCCTTTGACATATTATCATTACAATTGGTATGGATGTTTCTTTTCTACCTCTATTCCAACAATTGTGAATCGATCTTGTCAAGATCCTCTCCTTTGATTTTTTTGGATTGATAGCATCGCGTGCACACTTATATCTCCAATGCTTGTCATTGTTTGTGCAAACGACTTGTTTATCATCCTCATTTTTCTTTTCATCATAGTCCTTCTTTATCTCTTTTCGACTACGTGGAATTGTTTTTATTGTCCATGTCATACTCTCTTTAGTTTGGTATTTTTTCCATGATATTAAAGTAGAGTATGTCCTCTCGACAATTTTTTTTTTGACATCGCTATATATATATGCTCTTGTTCACTAACTTTGTTTTGTAGGACATCTAACCCTTTTTTGTAGCTTGTCACTTTTCTTGCTTTGTTGGTGCCTCAAGCAAGGGAGAGCTCATATCAAGGGGGAGCATTTTCAAGAGTTCAACTCATTACATTTGCGATCGTCCACTCACTTAAATTGCATTGATCGAACATCTTGCAAGTAATGAATTTTGGAATCTCGAAGATATGCATATTATTATGCATAGAGTTGGTTAACCTATGGTGATTGAAGACTTCACTAGGATGACGCAAGCTCGATATCTTTGGATAATGGGTCTACGGTTTGTTTTCTCGCTTCTCAACCGTCAACCACAATGGATGATTAGCCTTTTTTGAATGTATGTTCTCTCGAAGTTGATCCTCTCCTTCTACAAATGAAGACTACCTTTTTGATTCGAGAAAAGGGGGAGAAGTAAGTGTAAACGAGTAACTTATACATTTTAATATGCGTTGTGGTTTACTTGTTTGTCATCATCAAAAAGGGGGAGATTGTTAGTGTAAACATTACGATGTTTAGCCGATATAATCTCTTCGTGTTTTGTTGATGACAAACGTATAATTCACAATACATTATATAAAATGTTAAGGTACTCGTAATCACTCAAGAATACATTTGTATACTTCTCTCGACACCTCCAAGATCGCATTCGGCATGAATCACTCAAGGTATGAATAAACTTGTCATTAACCTAACTAAGTGATCAAGGATTAATATTTTCTTAAAACTCACTTTTATACAAAGTGACAAAGTAAGTTTTAATTAACTTTATTTTTAAGAAAATATTTTATTAAAAAGAAAAATGGAAATTTGAATTTAAATATTCCAAAGAATATTCCCTAAGGTATATTCCAAAGAATATTCTTTAATTTAAATTTGGCATATTCCATATGCCAAAGGAATATCCTTTGAGGGTATAACTACCCCAGATGGCATATCCCCACTAAAGGACAAAAAAGCACGGACTCCAAACCGGAGGTTCCTTAAAAGAACCCGCGGTTCCTTATTGATAAGGAACTGCGGGGGTACTTAAGGAACAACGGGTCTTTATAGCCGTTGCATTGTTGTCCTATAAATAGTGGATCATTCCAGGTTTTCTTTCAACACTTTTTGCACAGTTTCTTCAAAAACATCTTTAAACCCATGATTAGTTAGTTTAGATTAATTTTGTTTAAGATGTGATTCTCTCCTTCAATCTCCTCATCCTCTTAAGTGCAAAGAGAAGATCACTCACACATTTGTGACGTGATTAAAGAGGAAGTCCTGATGAAGATCATCATGTTCATCATTTTTATTTGTGTCTTGTGTAGATCCAATGTATATGTATATACTTGGATGAATCTTGTGTAGATCCGGTGTATATGGGTATACTTGGATCAATATTGTGTAGATCCAATGTATTTGTGAATACTTGGATTAGTTGTGTTAATCCATTGTATTTGTGAATACTTGGATTAAGTCTTGTGTAAATCCATTGTATATGTGTATACTTGGATTTATGTTGTGTAGATCCAAGTTACATGTGTACACTTGGATATGTGTTTTGTTGAGTTGTAATAGGTAATAGTTGTGATTTCTCACTAAACTATAAAGTGATGTGGTTGTGTCTTGTGAGTTCTCACTAAACTATAAAGTGATGTAGTTGTGTCTAGTGAAGTTCTCACTTAGCTTCAAAGTGAAGAGTCGTGAAGATTGGTTCTACCTTTCGATTAGAACTTGACATCTAGCCTTGTGTCGTAAAATGGTGAAGTAGGCAACTTTGTGAAGATTGGTTCTACCTTTCGATTAGAACTCGACATCTAGCCTTGTGTCGTTAAATGGTGAAGTGGGAAACGTTGTGTAGATTGGTCCTACCTATGATTAGGACTCGACATCTAGCTTAGTGTCAGAAATTATGTAAGCGGCGTGTATGGTATTCTCCGCCTTGAAAGGAGTTTTGTTGACTAGTGAAGTAACTCTCGAGTAAGGTGTACTCGAGGAGTGGAGTAGGGCGAAGAGGAGCTTCGTGATCGAACCACTATAAATCATCGTGTCGGTACTTTCCTTTACATTTATGTCTTTACTATTATAGATGTATTTATATGTTGTGTGTTGTGTGCATCTTATAATCTAAACATCTAAGTTGCGGAAAAGCTAAGGCTTAGTACGTGTGTGCTTCGTGTTTAGATTATGGTCAAGTGTGCATCCTTTAGTCTAAACATCTTAGTTGCGGAAAAGCTAAGGCTTAGTACGTATGTGCTTAGTGTTTAGACTATTGCTTGATGTACACTTGATTTGATGTGTTTGTGTGTTTCCTTACTTATAGTTATTATCTATTACAAACACATCTCATATCTAGTCAAGCTTAATCGAGAATTTGATACAAACGATTGTCAAGGTTTACAACGTATCAATATTTGGCATCCACTGTAGGCGGTTCTTTATTGAGCCCGCGGTTCTTTATTGATAAGGAACCGCGGTGATATTTAAGGAACCGCGGCCAGTGTAATAAACGAAATGTTTTGAAAATGAACGAGAAACTATACAACCCCCCCCCCCCCCCTCTTTCTAGTTTCTACAAAAATGTCTGATAAAATTGAAAATAGATTACTATCATACATGGAGTACGGTAATTGGAATAAGTCTGGAGCATGATACATGAAGTAAATATGGAACATGGTACATGGAGTACACATGGGATTCACATGAGATGATCGATACGGTATCAACCATCTGACATGGTTAAGGGACACATAATAGCCTAGCTAATTTAGCGTAGACATAATTCTAGTTGCATAAGAGGCGCAAAACACGATTAATAGAATCGAATGATTGCCAGCATGAAAACATGATCAATGAAAACCAACCATGGCTATCATGAGGACATGATTAAATATAATCCATCCGTGTCTAGCATGAAAGCGTAAACAACATGAGGAACCATGAGACAAAATTAACATAGAGGAGTATGAAAACATAATCAGCATGAAAACAAAGTTAACCATGATAGCATGACGGCATAATTGACATGAATCGTAACAATAAATGAGAGAATGTGAAAAAGTTATGACTGTAATGAAATAAATTTTGAAAATTAATAGTGTGGACGACTATGAGTCGTTTCACCATGCAAACAATGAAACATAAATGACAAGTCCAATAAAGTATGCAGTAAACATAGAATATCCATGAATAGTTTATTAAGCATGAAGTAGTTTATAATGCATGAAACGGTTTGAAAGTGCATGGCTTATAAATATGATGATATGTACATGGTTAACGCCTATGGGTCGGTTCACAAAACAAAAGGCAAGTGTGGACGCCAATGGGTCGGTCCACTAAACAGACAAAAAGTTTCGAGAAAAGCACATGCGACTAAATAGGGTCAGTCCTATACTAACCATTACTTAGTCAAAATACCTGTGACAATGAGATGAATGCATGAAATGAATACATGAAATGAATGAATGCAAACCAACTGTCTAAACATAACAGAAAACGTGTGACTAAGTATGAACTACTGTGGTTCAGTTCACACTAGTCAAAATTCAAAAGAAAACATTATGCGTAAAACAATGACATGTACTAAGTATGAATGACGGTTGTTCAATCCATATTAGTAAAACAATTTCGAGGAAAACATCATTGTTGAAAACAACGAGGTTTTGAAATTATCAATGCGTGGAATATCAAACGTCAGCTTGGGAAGATCCTGGTGACTACCCACTAGTCACAGGTCAAGTTGAGAGCCTACAGGTCGAACCCTTGGGCTATGATACCATAACTGTAACACTCCATTTTGATAAATGGAGTATTACAAGATAATTATGGCGTGTCATCAAAGCATGCAAGGTAATATGTCATAAACATACATGACCAAAGGGATAACCGGAATCAAACATCGGTTCCCAAACATAAGCCCAAAACATACATAAAGTAAATGAACTAAGAAGACTAAACAAGCATAAAATATGAGGGCAAGAGGAGAAGAAGTCTAAGATAGCTCCCATTCTATGCATGTCCTCCAAATGCTCCAGTCTAACCTTGGGTACTTGTCGTTTTAGGACATGGAAAGAGAGTAACGGCTGAGCAATACGCTCAGTGAACGAATATATGACATAACGTGAATGACATAATATAGGAAAGAAATGTAAAGCATGAAAAGCAGCGGAAATGAATAAATCCTGGAAAACCTGGAACTTGTTTATAATTTGGTTTTACGTTCTGAAATATAGCTTATGTTTACTTATGAAAATCTGTATGAGTTTAATATACCAAAAGCCAATATAGTTCATGAGGTCAACGACGATGCACGAATACTTGGAGGGGTGACCTCATCATGGAATTAGAGGGATGCCTCTAATTAATATGGTATGGGTAGGAGAGATCAACTCCTTGTGAAGGATGTAAGGCACACACCACATTCACCATATAAATCTTGACTCAAACTGAACCTAGGATGCACCCATACGCCCCACATGATAATAATAATATAATAATGGCCAAATAACTGAAAGGGACGCCACGAGCTATCACTCCGCCGTGGTGAAGTAATTATACTGGTGCCTCTAGTGTTATGGTTATGGTACCTCCATAACTAGGTGAAACTGGTCATGCATGTATACGGCTAAGGTAACTAATAAAACATAAACATTTAATCGGTAACTACTGGGGAAAACAGTTGGCTGCATACGGGAAATCCTAATAAAAAAGGTTGTCCTTAATGAAGGACGGAAAATCTGTACCTCGTGTCCAGTGAACGGTGAAAAGGAAAGGATGGAAAGTCCTAGCCCGATTTCACTAAAGCTACATAAATAAGGGACATGTATGAGTTGTCTGATATACTGTGTATTTTACTGGTTTTGTGTGTTTTAGTTTGTTATACTTAATCTGACATGTTTTAATGTTTTACTATGTTATCTATAGTTATACTGATGTTCGATAGTGTATTATGCATATACTAGTGTATTATAATACTTGTATTGTAATACTGCATATCTTTCTAAAAATAGCATGTTTCCTAAAAGAAGGTTTCCAAAAATAGTAAGTTTCCAAGAATAGAAATAATCTGGATTATTAAGCTATGAAAATATAAATTAAAATACAAGTCATGCTTTAAGGGTTTTAACAAATTAATTAAATAACTTGATTAATTAATTAAACTATACATTATACAAATTTAATTAAATAACTTGTTTAATTAAATAATTTACTTAGGTTAAACACATGAATTATTTAACTAAATAATTACCTAAGTCTTGTAATTAAAGGATAAAACTGATTTTATAAAGTTTCCGAATCCCGAGTCTGTGTTTAAAAATATACCCGAGTCCGTACCCGTGTTCTACATATAATCCGAGCCAAACCCTTTGATAGTGGCGACCCGACCTAGCCGGCTGCCACTGTCCGAGCCATTTAACCCACCGGCTTAAACCGGCGGCTGGGGTTCTTAGCCGGTGGCCAGCAGCTTTGAGCTGCTACTGGTTGCTACTGATGCTGCCAACGCAGCCCCTGGCTAAGCCAGGGTTTCCACTGTTTGCTGTTGCGTCCCCCTGCTGCTCACTGATTACCCACCGAGACCTATATGGTCTCGGTTTGACACTGACGAACCGACGCACCCACTGCTGTGGCAGTTGGGTTGCGGTTGGCAATACAAAGCCACCACCGAGACCACCTTGGTCTCGGTTTGCGTGAAACCCGAAGCAATCAAACGCAAAACCCTTAATTCCACTATTTTTAATTCTTATTTACCATGTTTAATTGACTTAAGATTTATGA
The DNA here is from genome assembly GCA_025667525.1 of Glebionis coronaria. Taxonomy (NCBI): domain Eukaryota; kingdom Viridiplantae; phylum Streptophyta; class Magnoliopsida; order Asterales; family Asteraceae; genus Glebionis; species Glebionis coronaria. The sequence continues at coordinate 454,674,605 of CM046876.1, forward strand.
AAAAAAACATAATCAAATAAAAGATTGAAGGTTTATACCGAATGCATAGATGATATGATGATTGACCACAAACACGGACCCGTTATTTAACAAAATCAAAAATCAAAAAATCTCCCTCTTTTCTTTCCTTAAGGCCGGCGGCCACAACCACCATGGCTAGGATTTTATTGTTTCTTGAAAGATGTGAAAAATAAAACTCCTGGGGATGTTTTGGTTTATTTGATAACTTGGTAAATGGGTTAGGCCAAAGCCCCTTGTTTCTTCTACTTCTTGTCGTCCAAACACAAGTATAAACATAAGGTTTCGTCTTCGTTTTGCGTGATAATATATATTGTACGTGTGTTCATGTGTTACATGTCGTGTTTTATTTCTTGTCATGCTTAAGTGTTATACGTAAATGCTTGTCGGGTATTAATAATATATATGGTACTTGTAGTAAATAATTTATATACTTAGTTCTTGGATTAAATGTTCGTGACACGTGTCATATATTTAATTAATATAAAGTTTTTATTTAAACCGTGATTTCGTACATTTAATATTCTTGGTATTTTAAGGCGGGTTTTACAACTCTTCCCTCTATAAGAACAATTCGTCCTCGAATTAGAGATACGGAAATGTTGTGGTTTTACAGGTGATATGGAGATAGCTGGGCCTATTGACCTTTTTACAAGTCAAGTCAGATCCATTGTAGCTAAGACCATCCCCATGCCCCATGATTCTCCTATTGGGATTCAGTTCCCACATGTGGATGAGGGCAGTATGCAACCACTCACTAACTTGATGATGCTCTGCATGAGCTTGCAAAAGCAAACTGCAGAGTATGTACAGAAACTGACAGCTCAAGACCTTGAACTCAATGCTTTGTGGGAGAGGATTGTTGTATTGGAAGCAAGGAAAGAGGATTCTTCCAAAGGGGAGGAAGAACCACCAAATGGACCCTTTATTGCCAGTGATAGAAGTTCAAAAGAAGGGTCATTTGGTGAAACAGAGATATTGGTTGCTCTTATAGGTAAAAATAATCAAGAAGGAGGGTTTGATTCATCTAAGTTGTTTCTGGTGACACCTACACATCTGTCTTTTATGGAATTGATGAAGCAACAAGAATCTGGATCAGCCGCTGACAAAACAAAATTACCCCTAAACACTTCAATAGCAGTCGCTGACACATTAAAAGCTGTATCTTAACCACCTTTGCTGATTAAGGATGTCGCATCACTGGTATTCCTATCTACTCTACCTATTATGGATCTAATAGATAAAGGGAAAGGTAAAATGGTAGAGGTAGAAGTTCCCAAGAATGCCAAACAGGTTGAATTTGATGCTATGATAGCCCAACAGTTGGGTGAAAAAGAAAGAAGAAGGGCATTGGGAAAGGGAGAGATTGAAGCTCAGATTGGATCAGAATCTGAGAGTTTAAGAATGGGAGGTGAAGATGGTAGTGATGAAGAAGAGAGTAGTACTCATGGTTTAAATGCAGGTTTTGAAAAAGAACCAGAAAGATTGGAGTATGGAGAGGGTGAAACAGCTTTAGAGAGGCTAAACCAGCTTAAAATGGAGGTTGATTATGAGATACCTGTTATTTGTGATATTTATTTCAGGTATGAGAGAGAGGTTTCGGAGAATGATGAGATCTCTTCGACAGAAAAGATCTGGGGAATGGAGTTTACAATAAGAGTCCAAAAGGATTGCCAGATCGTTTTGAATAACAAAGCAACCATAGTATTATGTGAGAACAAGACTGCTAGAAGGGAGTTATATAATATGCTTCTAAGATGTCACCAGACTGGGTGGACATACACCAAGCTTAAGAAGCTATATTTTGAGCAGTTGGAGTGACTGGCTTATCCTATTTGGGAGTATGTGTGTGAAGTTAATACATGCAGGTTGCTTTCTGTTGAAAGACAGGAAGAAATTAAAGAGGAGTTGAAGATAAAGAATGCATCAATTGCTCCTAGGCCTGTGAAGAAGGGAGTGAAGTTTCAGTTCCCTGAGTTTAGCTCTTTTGACCCAAGATTCAGTGAGGGTTTGTTGAAGAAGAAAATGGAGCTTTCAAGATTGGAAGCTAGAGATATTGCTGCATTGATTCCACTTGATTTCAAGAACTCTATTGTTAAGTATGAGGAAGATTCTACAACAGGTTTCTGGGTGATTACAAGGTATGGGGACAAGACTCGTATGTTTACATATTTTGTATCCCTGTTTGGCAGTATTGATAGAGAGGACTTAGCGACTCTTTAGAGTCTATTGAAGGAGAAGTATGAGGTTGAAGCACCTACTTCTCAGAATGGAATAAATATATGGACAACATTCAAAAGAATGTTTGACCATGATGAAGCAGATCCAGTATGGCTGGATTTGGATGATCTTAGCACTTTGGATTTGCGTTTGTTTTTAGATGTTGGTATTTTTCATCTCTGCACAAAAAAGTTTTCACAATTCTTGCTTGATAAGAAGTATCCAGGGTCTCAAGAAGTTTTGAAGAAGATGATGAGTATCAAGCTTAAAGTAGACTACACGAGTGATGTAGCAATTGATTTAATGAGATTCTCATTTCTCAATTGTCATATTAGATTTTATTTGTAAGAATCCTCTTCATGTTTTGTTTTATTCAGAAACTTGATACTTATGGATAATATCAAGTTTAGGGGATGATTGTCGGAAATAAAATTGACTAACTCTACTAGTTGCTGACAAGAGAAGATTAGCCGCTGACAAAGTGTTATCAAGCCCCCGACAGCTCAGGACTAGACAAGAGATATTTAGCTGTTGTCAAGCTTTATGAAGTCAACACGTTTTACATGTTAGGAAGATATGCATGTATATTGTATTTTCTATGTTTATCTTAATATATCTTCCTAGAATAGTTGACACGTTTTCTTATTGTACAAGGATCTTATGTCTATAAAAGGAGGTATTTAGATTAGGGTTTGATATACGTTTCACACTTTCGTTGTACGCAAAGTTTAATAAATCAAAGTGAAAGTTTGGTTATATTGTGTTTAACATTGTTCTTTGTTCTAAGTGTTAAATTTCGCATAACACTTAGATTGTTGTTAACACAAAGTTTCTCTACGTTTTAAGCTTGATTTAATCTCTTTAACACAAAGCTAATCTATCTAAGTTTGGGATCAACAAGACCGTCTCAACTCCCTCTGTTCCAAAGACTTTTGAGTAACCAGAGATTTCGGCTGAAATACAACAAGAGTCTAGTGTCTCTAATTCAGCAAAGACAGTAGGAAACCAGCCTAACTCCGCTGATATCTCACAGGTATTCAGTTTACATTTTTAGAGGTACATAAGCAACCACTCTCAACCGTTTGTAAGAGAGAGAGTGGTGAAGTTAGGGTTATCCTCGACCCATAGGATTCTGTATCTGCACTTAGAAATCCTTTTTAAGACTTCTATACACCCTGTCTTTGCACCAGGAAGTGATTCATTTGTGTTTATAAAGCACCCCAATGACCCTGCACCATCTAGACAGTATGAAGGAAAACAACAACCAGTGTACATATATGTCTCAACCTACAGTAGTTGTACCTCATATAGCCTCTAGGTTCCCTCACAGAAAAGAATCCTAAAAGTTTCATACTTTTAGGGGGAGCTGAATAATCATCCTCAGCTTTCCTAGGGACAACGTAAAATGGAGATCATTAACTACATCTTTTTTCAAAAATTAAAGAATCCAAAAGGATTAATCCTTTCAAGGGGAGCTGAATCATCACACTCAGCTTTCCTAGGGGTAGCGTAACAGGCGATCTTAACCTACATATATTTCGCAGATAAAAGAGTCCCAAAGGATTTATCCTTTGGGGGTGAATAATCACACTCAGCTTTCCTAGGGGCAGAAATGGTGACCATTAACCCTCTTACCTTCACACTTAAAAGAATCCCAAGGATTTATCCTTTGGAGAGGCTGAATAATCATCCTTAGCCTATCTAGGACAGCGTACTGGCGACCATTCCCCTCATCTATTTCCTTGTTACTAACTAACATAAGTTGCAGGTTGATAATCTACAGACCATTGTAGACACTCATACTACCACATAGATCTGCTAACATCTCCCAGGAGCAGCCCACAGAAGATGAGACAATGATTGATGCTAAGGAAGATGTCATGACTCTTCGAGAAGATTTCTTTGAACCAAAATCTATGCCTGATGATGAAATCCCCACAGACGATGTCTTGGATGAAGAGGACGATGCTCAATCCTCGTAGACTGATGATTCACAAACTCCTCCTAAAGACACAACTGAATCCACTCCAGCTGATGACATCACATCACCTAACAAAGAAGTACATGTGACTCATACACCGGGTATATCTGTCACTCATGAACTTCCAAAAACCAACAATGCGGTTGCATATGATCCAACAGCTGAGTTCTTACTTTTTGATCATCCCTAGCAGCTAAACTATGATCTTATGCCAAAGGAGGATGCCTATGAGCATCAAAGCATCATTGTTCATAATCTACAGCCTTACCATCACCCTTCTGACATTGAAAGACTCTCAAGGAAATTGGATCGAATAGGATATGAGGTTAGGTCATTCACCTCCAACTTCCCTAAGATTATTACACAGGTTGTCAAGGATGTTTTGACAGATCCTATTAAAGAAGGCACTCGAAAGGGAGTTGCTCAGGGACTTAGTCATCTATCAACTCGAATCAAGGATGCCATTACCATTGAAGTCCGTAACATGTTCTCAGCTCATGAATTAGTCATGCACAAAGAATTTGAGGCTGTGTATCACCGAAAAATAAATCATACCAACTACTTGGCTAATCATGTTAATCGATTTGTGAACAGGAATTGCAACATGCTGCTAAAAATTTCTCGTCGATCAAGACATACACAGAAGCAAATGGCTATGTATGTTGAAGAAGTTGCCAGGTACCTTCAATCACGTTCAGCTAAACGTTTGGGGAAATAGGCTAAACGTGAGGTGGAGAAAATAAAAATGCTTAAACTTGAACCTGTCAACACTAATGAAGGTACAACCGATGGTACAACTAATAACACCATTTCTACACCTACTTCTCTCAAGTCATCAAACCCATAATAATACCTGATAATGATAAGACTAAGGGGGAGCAATAGCTGGATGACCAAGCCAAACAGTCACAGGTTCTAACTTTGGTTAACACCAACGAACCTGTTGATTCTGATGAACCAACAGCTAAGAAACTCAAATTTGTGGTTTCTTCCTTGCCCAAAGCTGTACAAAATCAAGCTCAGATGGCATTCACCAAATATGTTGAAGAGCTTGGAAAATCAAATGAATCATCCTCTGTCTCGAAGAAAGGAAAGGAAATAGTTGTGGTTGACTCTGACACCAAACTAAAGAAAATAGCTATGATGCTAGAGACAGTAGGATCAATAGTCAAAGTTTCTCAATTCTCCACCTTTGAAACCATTGGTGAGAAACCTCTAACAGTTGGGGAGATTGAGAAACAGGCAAATGAATTTAAAAGGCTGAATGAAATCAAGAAAACCAAAGAGCTAAATGAGGCCAAGTTAAGAAGAATGACTCCTCAACATAGAGAGGAGCAAAGATAAAGACTAAGGCAGATGGAGCTGAAACCCATAGAGGCACTCAAGAAAATCAAAGCTGACTAGGATGCATGTGTAAACTCAAGATATCACCCAGGGAAAATCACCAAGTTCAAATATACTATTCAAAAGTCAACTCACTTTCCACATATGGTAATTTGGAGAGATAACCAACAGGCTAACATAAATACATTTGATAACTTCAAATTAAAGACACTTGGTTTATCTGAATGGTTTGAACAAGAGAAGTTAGCTGAGAAGAAGTCTGGACAGGCCAATTTCCTACTTCTAAAGAATCTGAAAGCTAAATTCAACTGGGTGAAAGAAATAGCTGCCAAGCTTAACATTGATCCCCCTCCACAACTGTTTGAACAAGAACCCCCAAAAGCTGAAAAGAAAATATAGAGACTGAATCAAATTCTTGAAGAAACATTTGTAACAGCTGATGTTCAAGTTGATGGAATGTTCAGGGATCTTATTTTACCAAATGGAATTGTAGGACCCATTGATGGACAGACATACACTGAGCCTGAAAAGGGACTGGCCTTTATGAACAGGGGGTGCTAATATGTCTTTTAAAGGGAAAATGAGCTAGGTCTAGCTTCTACTGTTCAACTTCTAGTCTTCAAGAATGTGCTGAAAATTAACTCTGAGTATTCCAAAGTCTTTTCCAAAGCATTGCAAGCTGAATTGAATTCCAGAGATGATATACCTGAAGCTAAAGAGAAAATAAAGAATGATGATTATTGAAGAAATCACAGCTGTACTTTGTTTTCATAATTTAGTTGTACTTATGTTTTGTACTTGTAATATTTTCTAGTTTCAATAAATTATAAAGTTGTTTGTTAGATCTGTTATGGGTAAGAAGAAGTTGTTATCTCACTTACTATAACTAATTTAGATCTAACTGTATTTATGTTTAAATATGGGGAGATTGTTGGGAATCCAAGTTTGTTAGATTTCCCTTAGTCGTAGACTTAAACGTAAATCAAGCTGCGTGTTATCAACTTGCCTGTGCCAAGGTGACAGGCAAGTACTACAAGACTCACATAGAACTTAGTCTCTGTGAGTAACCACAGAAGAGTCCATGTCAGAGACATTGTCAAGGAAGTAGAAGATTACTTGAAGACATACTCATTGGCTATGATGGATAACAGGAAAAATGTATCAGGGACTCTCAGTGGTTGAGTGTTAACAGGGGTGGCAATACCCTGTTAACACTCAGTACACTTTGGACATACCTTAGTGTTTAGGCAATAACTATTTGGGCGAGACAAATAGTTGTTTTAAAGTAAAGCAGCCTAATGTACGAGTATGAAGAAAAGGGAAACGATCTCAGCTCTGTTTCCCTAAAGCGTTGTAGCAGACTACCAAGAATAGAAGAGCATCTTGTGACAGATGTCTGACCTTGTCTGTCTCGTTTAGTCGCTATCAACCCAGCCATTAAACTCAACCTCGTACCACTATAAATAGGGAATGTAGCATAGAGTTAATGTTGTTCACTTTGTTAGATTTTACACATTAACTCTCTTGAACATGAAGAACAATCAGTTGTGCCTGTGTTCTTAAGTTCTCTTGTAAACTTGTAACTTCTACAAGTTTACTTGTCCAAAGAGTACAAAACACATTGTCATCAAACTGTGTGATCTATAACACATTGTAATACTTGTTATACAATTATAAAGTCTTACGTTTGAAACGTATTTACTTGTGTTAATTATCCTTATTAGTCGTCTTAGTCTAGGATTAGGGACTTTCAGAAACATTAAAGCGAATGATTTAATATTTGTATGCTAACTCAAATGGTGGAAAACTACTCATTATCTAAAATTATTAGTACTTTATAAACTCCCGACTGAGGTTATTGGAGGAAAATATTAACCTTCAACATGGCGTTTTATAACACTTGTTTATATATTTATATTATGCATGAACTAGCAGGTATTAACGCATTGCGATTGCGAATATTTTATAATAAAAATATCCTGGGTAATATTTTTTGATAACATGGTTTTTTTAATAATAACTTTATGCATGAAAAGAATTTGAGAAATAATTTTATCGCACACTATTTCATATTAACATGTTATGTATATGTGCATCACGATGCAATATCGATACGAACTCGAGAGTCAATAGTATTACGAGATTGTGTTGACTGATGGTGAAGGTATTTGTTTATCAATATGTTTTGTAACAATCATTACAATATTATATAAAATTTAGACACAGAGAATTTTCCTAATTTTTATATTTACACGTTCTCATACATTATAAATCATCTTAAAGTCTTTATACTTTGACATATACGATTCAATTGAATACATCACCAAAATGAATAAAATTTCATAAAATGCATACAAGTTATACGTACACACTTTATGCATGTTTTTTTACTATGCAAGTTTTATAAAAATATGTTCATAACTAAACAAAAATTTGACATTAAATTACATTAATGAATGCTTTAAATAGCTATAAAATATGTAATAGTTTATTATTTTATAGCATAAATTATTTGTATATATTTCATATTAATTTGTATTCCATTCTGTCATATAAATAATAATTTGTGGTGTTTTGTGTTATAAGAATTTATATAATATGCTTAAAGTTGTATTACCTAAATGTAAGGTTGTGATAAAATGTTACACTAAATGATTGTATAATATGCTTCAAAATTTGAATTACTTGATTTTCTATGTAATGGGATCGTTTTTTCAGTTTTGACGGGTCCTTCTCGGTTCGTTTTCATACATCTTTTATTGGCTTCTGTTTATGGTTGAATCCGTTGTGGTTTTCAAAACTATACACACCATCATTTTACGAAGAAGCCTATGTACGTTTCATTTGGTAGGAATGGATGAAAATTCAAATGAATGGAATGAACGACGTAATGGAATGAATAGTGTGATGTAATAGTACATTACTGTTATTAATCATTTTTTGTTTGTACGATAAAATATAATGGAATTAATACTAAAAAGATCAAAATGCTCATTAATTATAGGGAGTTTATTTAATGTAGTTGTTTATAGTGGTGTTTTATATAATTTTGATTCTATTACGAGATATAATAAAAAAACCTGGAGACCCCTAACAAATGATTTTGGAATAATGAGTCATTCCTTGTAATGAACTATTACAATCAATAAATGCAAACGAACAACATTTTTTTATTACATCGTAGTAGTCCTTTCCATTCTTCTTTGATTATAACATACCAAATGCTAAGATATATGTTTTTAATTGTTGTACAGTGTGAATATATAATTGAATCTTTAAATAAAGTGGTGTATTAGTTATATATTAATTAGTATTAATTATTTTTATTTTTAAGTATCTATTAATTGTTACTTATACTAATTAGTTATAGTATTGGTATTAAATTATGTTTATATGTTGTAATTGTTAATTTCTAATTATATCTCTATTCTTATATATATTATATAGCAATGCATATATCTTAAAATTTCAAATATCTTAAACTTAAAAAAGGTAATATACTTTATATGTAGTGTAGCTATGTATTATACATACAAAACAATATTGTAAAACATTACAAACTTATGAAGAATTAAGAAAATACAAGAATTGAAAGTAAAAACTTCAATTACTTTACTACAATATACCTTATCTAATTGACAAAATGTGGCATTAAAGAATTTTTTTGAACGATAATTTTTTACAACTCACACAAACAATTTCACAAACTCTATCTCACATGTCTCCAACTGTGGCACCCCCAAAATAGATATGTAGCGGAATAATTTCGGTGTCACGTAGTGGATCACAGAACAAATGGCATATAAAGCATATATCATAATTATATGAGTTTTAAATAAATGTTACAACTATTATCTTAGTACAAATGGTTGAAATGGTGAATATCAGTTTGTTACAAACATTCAAGTGAAAAAACAAATTCCCCAATCATTATTATGCTCCTAAATGATGCTTAGTCCATGCAGACAGAATCCTGCTTATTTACCTGAGAAAAAAAACATGCTTAAAATGGTAAACATAAAGTTGACGAATTCATAGGTTTAGTAAAATTAAAGTTCCGGACAGCAAAATCTTTCACACAGTAATGCACAAAGCAAATATTATATATCATTTACATTTCCCTATTGCATGTAAACTGAAGCTAGACGATCGTAGGTGTCCACAACAAATGGGGACCACCAAATGTACGCCCTAAAATATCTGACATGGTATACGTTTGTTGTCCTGGCCTAACATAGTGGGCGCTACTCACCCAAACGGGAATTGTCAGTCCCAAATAGATCCATTTATAACACTCGCGCTATCCCACAATTAACAGTTTACAATGCACGGGTCATGGTGCATCAAACAATAGGCAAAATGTAATCATAATGTACTCGTGTTCTGTTTGCGTCCTTAAAAATGTACTGCATGTTTTCTCCCCGAATATTGCACAAAAACATTTAATATACTCAAAGTGTGGGACCGTGAACTCACTTGAATAATGATCGAGAATGATCAAAGTATCCAACTCAAAATGCACACAATATGTCAAATACCTAAGTAAATGAATAGGTCTCGGTCTATGAATATATATAAATATATTCAGTTCAGTTAATAGTTTGATCGTTCTTGTTCTAAATAGATCACCCGTATATATTTACTTTTTTTATATACTGTTATGACATAAGTTATATCCGTGTTCGTCCATTTAATATTAACGTGTATCCTCGATAGCTATTTAAGAAAAGGATGTACACATTTGTAGTCTCGTTTATAAATAAATGTAATAAATTTATTTAATAATTTATTAAGTTCCAAAAATAACCCTAAGGTTTCTATTTGTGCTAAAATAGCCCTTGTTCATAATTATTTACAGTTTCTACCCCTTTAATTTGAATAGTGCATGTTTAATCCCTTGTTATGGTAACATGTCACTTTAGCCCTTGTTCTTATAATAACATTTCGAATTTGTTTCTAGATTTCATATAAATCCCAAAGTTTCACAATGTGTCATGATTGGCCCGAATAGTTTCCACATGTTACCCTTATGTCTCGACATATATTTATTTAGCCTAAATAGTTTCGTAAATGACATAAATGGCCCGAAAAGTAACATACCTTTTAGGCTTTAGTAATTACATGTTTGGTCCTTCTATTTTGTAACGTGACCCTTATGGCACGAATAGTTTCTCAAGTTTCACCCTTATGGTTCGGTATAGTCATAGTTGGTCCTTAAGGTTTACAAAAGGTTGTATTTGGCATAAAGGTTTTCATATCTTTCCCTTAGGTCTCGGTTAAGTCAACAACAACCCCTAGGGTTTAAAAAAGTCTTAAATTTAAACTTAGGGCACGAAAAAAGTTTCAAAAACGGTAAGACCAACCCCTAGGGTTTAAAACTTACGTTTAATCGAGCTTAGGGCTCGTTTTAAGTTTGTAAAAAGTCAGTTTTAGTCCCTAGGGTTTGTAAAACCCTACGATTTATTCTTAGGGCTCGAAATATGTTTTCTTTGTGACAAAAATAGTCCCCGACTTCTCAAACCTTTCATTTGAACTCAAATATATTTTAGGAGAATGTTATTCGATTATGATTAGGTTTTAAACAAGTCAATAAGTTAAATAAGATATAGGTAACTCATTTTAAGCCTCGGTTCTATTTAAATGGGTTTCATGGGCTTATTGGGCCTCGACATGTATTGTTAGGCCCGTTAAGGTTTTTAATAATCCAATAAGGGTTTCTCAAGTTTAATAAGTTTCAATAAGATCATGTGAGCTTATTGATTTTGTGTTGTCGAAGAATAAGCCCGAGACTCCTTATGGGCCTATGGTTTACGTTTTTGGGCCTCGAGTCGTTTATAGGGTCTGTTTACTACTTAACATATTTCTAAGAGTTTTGCAAATATGTACATGAGTTCCTTTAAGTGTGTTTTCTTATATTAAATCGTTCCATAAGCCAAAACAAAATAAGCCGAGAGCTTATTATGTCTCGTGGGTTCTTCTAGTCCTTGTTCATGGGCCATAACGCCCACCAAGTATTATCATTATATCAAGGTGTGTTAGTCTGTTTCAAAATATGTTAGGGGTCGAACTTAGCTTATTTCCTCGTTACAAATAACATGTTAATTTCACGTTTGAGTTCACAGTCATATAAAAATCTAGCCTTCGAGTTACATGTCTACATGCATGTGTACATATGTTGTGATGTTCATATTTATGTTATAACGTAAAATGAGGTTAAACATGCTCGTTATATGTTCCTTGTTTCGTTTATGTTATATATTCAAGGTTTAGATGAACATAAAGGTCAGGTGTACTTACTTAGGTTCTTAGCACAATGTTATGATCCAAGAGAGTGTGTAACATGAGTACCCTTATCTTGAGCATCAACCTTAGTCTATAAACCAAATGTCGTGTCCTTCTCTTTGTTTCTTCGTGTAATGTAAACGAGTTGTTTTTGAATCAAGTGCAACTTAAGTTTAAGATGAATGAGGATGTGTTTGTGGTCTTCTTAGCTCACGGTGCAAGAGAAAGAGAGAGTGATGAGTGTTTGTGTTTATGAGTGTGTGAATGAGTTAGTAAGTATATACTTGATGTTTAGGTGATCAATGGTATTCGATTTTGGCCAATCCTCCCATGGTTTTGAGTCTAGCTTGAGTACAAGTCTTAATTAGTCTTAGGTTGTATAGTTTGTTTTATTATGTGACTCAAGAGCAAGATACACGTATACAAACATAGGGAATCGGCGGTCTAAGTTGTTTAGGGAGCATATAGTACATGTTTTAATGGTTAGTTGTGGGTAAAATGTCTAACAAGTGGTTATAAGCTATGTTGCATATCCTTGATCCGATTTACTATGAAAAGGAAGTGATGTGTTCGTTTTCTAGATGGGAAGAGAGCTAGTATTTAGGATTTGTTATGGGACTTGGTAAATTCACATAAGGAGTATACATGGGACGTGTACAAGGAGGTTGTAGCCAAAGAAGGATTTGATTTGAGTTATATCTTGCTATGTATTGTAAAACATGAGATAATAAGGAATCCATGGGAAGAGTTAAGTTTAAGGATTAGCTAGATGTGATTTAGTATACACTTTAGGTTCGTTTGATTAAGTTCGAAATCATATACGCATGAAATGAAATGAATCATTAAGTTTGAAAGTTTAAAATTTAACTAGGAGTGTTCCAAAAGGAATTTAATGCGTCGACTTTAATATAAGTTGAAACGTTTGGTTGTTATTGATCAAGTCTTGTTAAAATGTAGCCATGATTTGCGACAAAAGTTAATGTACATAAGTTCTAGCCCGTCTTAGTACGTAGTAATTTAAATATTCACTAGTAATTTATATAGTATATGATTACTAAAATCAAGCTCATCAAAATGTGTCCAAGGACACTAAAATGAACTAAAATAGTAGTTTTAGAGTTAAACTGTCACGTTTTAAGCACTTTACGTAAATATATAATATTTACTATATTATGAACTCGCGTGCAAAGATGGTCGATCAAAATAATATGGGGTGAAAATAATAATAGTGAAATTGCTGACGTGTCAAAAGGTCAAAATCAAAAAAGTTATACCAATGAGACTTGAACCTATAACCTTTAGGTAAGAGAGTCACTCATATAACGTTAGGCCAAGAAGACTTTTGTTCAAAAAAGAAGCAGAAGAATTAGATTATCGAAACATTTCATGATTGCTAATTGTCCTACAACAATGAAATTTTGTTTAGCAAATTAATTACGTATATTATTTTCAGTAACAAATTAACGAAATTTTTTTGTAGCTTATTCTTTCTAAGCAATTAGCATAAAGTTACATGGAAAAGATCAGGAAATTTATGGACAAACACAACTATATCCGAGTGTTGTGCTTTGGAACACTTTAATAAGTTCAATTATTTGTTACGAAATGCTTACATAAGGCTAAGTGGCCGTAGCTACGCATCAAGCAACATGTGTACAAAAATGTTTAAATATTAGTCATATGGCACGTCATATGCATTTACAAAACTGCTGTTTTGGACACTTAAAATGCTTATTTAATCGAAATGTATACTTGTGAACGGTATGAAGTCAAACCCAGTGTAGATATATAAATAAATCAGCAGGTGTAGTTTCATACAAATAATAGACATAAATAGAAAGTATAATAGCGTGGTCCTCACATATTTTGCGGCAGTAGACAGACACCTCATAACTAAAGTTTTTGGTGAGTAATATATTTTCATTGTGTGTTTTCCGTGACAAATAACAATTAGAGTTAATATGCGTTCGTTCATTGTTTCTTATGAGTTACGATAATAAAAGTAACAAGAGACGTTTGATAGAAAGAAAAAAAAAATACTACAATCACATAACTATCTTTTGATGTTCTAGGAAAGGCTTTTATTTATAATCTTATTGTTCATTATGCGTTTGTTTGGTGTAATGCTAAAAGCAAGAAAAAGTTAAATACAATTTGTTAGCTTAAATGCTCTTTGACTGCAATTTTGTAATTGTTGTGTTGTTTGAGTCCTAGCTCCTTTCTAGGCTCGTTAATAAAATCATCGTTTTAAAAAACAGAACATATAACAAGCGAAACCCTTTTCATCAAATTTACATTGTAAAAGTCATTAAGCTGTCAAAATGCATATATGTATCTCTCAGAATATATATTACTGCATATAAGACATGCATATAAATTATTGTACCATGTGCGTTAAAATTAAGACCGTGTATAAATTAAACGTTCAGTGAACATTTTTTAAACCATTCGGTAAAAAGTTCGTTTATGTTCGTTTATTTATTAAATGAATGAACGTGAACATTATTTTACGTTCGTTTAGTTAAATAAACGAACATAAACAAAAGTGATGTTCATTCATTTATGTTCGTGAATGCCCGATTATGCATTTGTTTATATTCGTTTATTTGTTTATTTTGTATATTTTAATTGTATAATGTAAAAATTGACATGTTTAAATAAAATAACGCATGTAAAGCAAAAGAGTATGCATAATTTTGACAATTTTATCTCTTTTTCTATGTGGATAAATGTTTGATCGTGTAAATTTCGTTTAATTTTTAATAAACGAACACAAACAAGCATGAACAACTCATTTTTTTAATAAACGAATATGAACAATGTTGGAAATTTAGTATAACTGTGGGATATGGTCATACTTGTAAATAGGTTTGGAGCTACGGAATGTACACCAATTAAGTCCCTGACCACCCTAGACTCAATATAGTAGTTTGTTGATGATACATGTGTCAGCGGCTAGGCTTTGCCCTGTTAGCGGTTGGGCTTTGCCTTGTCAGCGGCTAGGTTGTGCCTTGTCAGCGGCTAGGTTGTGCCTTGTCAACGGCTAAGTCATCAGTGGGTGGGTTATCTTTGTAACATATTTGAGTTTCATAAGGGGTTTAAGATTGATTGACTTAATGACCATTATTCTGGTCATGTAACCACTATGTAGTCATGTGGGAAATAATGAGATTAATTGACCGATTAATACTCATTATTCCTTTGACCATGAGTTACATTCTTAGGAATGGGATCACTATAAATAGTGATCATATTTGCATGATGAAATAGACAGAAACATAAACACATAAACGCGCAGGGTTCTTGATTTGTGCCTAAAACAAGAACAAACACTTGGTTTTATCCCAAGGAGGTATTCGTGTTAACCCAGACATAGGGTCGAATAATCTTCTTTGGAAAGTGATTACACGATTTCAAGTGAGATCCGGTAACCATTCAATGGTACATAGTTAGGTTGTTGATTATCTTTACCCCGTTGAACGATTTAAACCCCCACAATCAGAGAAGATTATTTTTATGATAATCAATGGCGGCTGCAATATAGCATATGGTGGCTAACTTCTCCAAACTGGACAAGTTTGAAGGGGTTGAGTTTAGGAGATGGCAAAAGAAGATGCACTTTCTTCGTTCTACCATGAGCGTGGCATACGTGCTGACCACTCCCATTCCTGATGGTGGTGATGATGCTACTTTGGAGGAGATAAGGAAAAGGATCAAATGGGAGAATGACGACTATGTGTGCCGTGGAATTATTCTCAATGGTATGTCTGATTTCTTGTTTGATATTTACCAAAACTTTGAATCTGGTAAAGAACTATGGGATTCCTTGGAAGTCAAATATATGGCTGAGGACGCATTAAGTAAGAAGTTCCTTGTGACTAGTTTCACAAATTACAAAATGACTAATTCAAGACCAGTCATGGAACAATACAATGAACTTCTTGAAATACTTGCTAGATTTACACAACATAAAATGAACATGGACGAGACCATTCAGGTCTCGTGTGTCATTGATAAACCGTCTCCTTCTTGGAAATATTTCAAGCACACCTTGAAATATAAGAAGGAGGAGTTAACTCTTGTTGAGTTGGGCAGTCATTTGCGCATTGAGGAATCCCTCAGGGTGCATGATAATGGCAAGCCAAAGAGAAACAATGTTGCTGGTTCATCAGTTGTCAATATGATGGAGCATAATAACTCCTCCATGTACAATGACAACAAGGGCAAACGTAAGCATCAAGATAACACCAAAGCTAATCCTAATAAAAAGTCATCAATGGCTTGTTGGAAGTGTGGGAAACCAGAACACTTGAAAAGGGATTGCAAAGGTGTTGGTACTAGCAACAAAGTTAGTGGATCAGGCACAAATGGTTCAGTGATTGCTTCTAACAACACACTGAAAGGTCAAAATATGTTTAATGAATCTCTCCAGATTTATTATGTTACATATATATATCTGAAGCTTATTTTGTGCAGGATGATGATGTGGCATGGTGGGTTGACTCTGGAGCAACTGTTCATGTGTGTAAAGATAGATGATGGTTCAAGACTTATGAGTCAATGAATGATGGATCTATTTTTCACATGGGAAATGAGTCAACGGCCCTAGTGCATGGACGTGGTTGTGTAGATCTTAAGTTTAGTTTTGGAAAGATTGTTTCTTTGTTTAATGTTTTTCATGTTCCTAATATTAGAAATAACTTGGTTTCTAGTAGTGTTTTGAATAATTGTGGTTATAAACAAGTAACTGAATCTAATAAATTTGTTTTATCTAAACATGGTGTGTTTATTGATTTTGGATATTTGTGTAATCAAATGTTTAGGCTTAATATTGATTCTAATATAAATGTTGATTCTGTCCTAATGACCATCACTAAATTGAATAATTCATCACTATGGCATGCTAGGCTAGGCCATGTCCACTATAAAAAGATGCAAGATATGTCTAAGGATGGGTTAATCCCAGGTTTTGACATGGACATTGAAAAGTGTTAGATTTGCATACTGAATAAAATTACTAAGAAACCATTTCAGGATGTAAAACGTGAAACTAAAGTCTTGGAGCTAATCCATTGTGATCTGTGTGATTTGCATGCTA
Source organism: Glebionis coronaria (assembly GCA_025667525.1). Lineage (NCBI taxonomy): Eukaryota > Viridiplantae > Streptophyta > Magnoliopsida > Asterales > Asteraceae > Glebionis > Glebionis coronaria. The sequence goes on from CM046876.1 coordinate 454,691,548, forward strand.
CTCCCTCATTAGGGAATTAAGAAATAATTGGTAACATTTATTTATGATGCTTCAAGGTTTTGTTATATTTATTTGTTGCATACTAAGGATGAAGCATTAGATAAATTTAAAGTATTTAAGACTGAAGTTGAATTACAACAAGAAGTCCAAATCAAAAGATTAGGACTGATAGGGGAGGTGAGTACATGGATGCTTTGTACTTTCAGTCTGTTGGAATAATCCATGAAACAACTACCCCTATACCCCACAACAAAATGGTATATTAGAAAGGAAAAATAGAGTACTAAAAGAGATGGTTAATTCCATGTTGTCCTATTCAGGACTGGGTCAAGGGTTTTGGGGTGAAGGTATGTTAACAGCTTGCTATTTATTAAATAGGGTTCCCAAAAAAAGGAACAAGATTACCCCTTATGAACTCTAGACTAAAAGGAAACCAAACTTGAACTACCTCAAAGTTTGGGGTTGTAGGGCTGTTGTGAGACTCCATGATCCAAAGGTTTTGGGTGAAAGAGGCATAGAATGCATATTTGTTGGATATGTTGAGCATTCCAAGGCTTATAGGTTCTATGTTATTGAACCTAATGACTCAGTTTCAATAAACTCAATCATTGAATCAATGGATGCTTTGATGAGACTAGGTTCTCATCAGTCCCTAGACCAAGCCTTAGGACTCCTACTAGAGTTGAGGACATTGGTGCTTCAGTGGAACCTGAAAGGGTCACTGATGAGGTTGTGGTTCAACAACATGAGCATGAGCTTAGAAGAAGCACAAGGAAAAGGACTCCAAAGAATTTTAGGCCTGAGTTTCAACTATAATTGGTTGAAGAAACAAGGGATGAGGTCTCTGAACAATACTCCTATTGCTTTAATGTTGAGGATGATCCCAAAAAATTTGATGAAGCAATAAATTCCCAAGATGTTGCTTTCTGGAAAGAAGCAATCAATGATGAGATGGACTCCATCATGGGCAACAACACTTGGGTGTTGGTTGATCTACCTCCAGGTTGTAATCCACTTGGATGCAAATGGATCTTCAAAGAAAGATGAAGGTAGATGGAACTACTGTAAAGTTCAAGGCAAGGTTAGTCATTCAAGGCTTTAGACAAAAGGCAGGGATAGACTACTTTGATACTTATGCTCATGTAGCACGCATAATTACCATAGTAATGTTGATTGCCTTGGAAAATATTCACAATCTGATTATTCATCAGATGGATGTGAAGACAGCATTCTTGAATGGTGATTTGGATGAGGAGGTTTATATGAACCAACCTCAAAGTTTCATCATGCCTGGTCATGAAGGTAAGGTGTGTAAATTGATTAAGTCCTTATATGGAAAGAAGCATGCACCTAAACAATGGCATCAATAGTTTGATGAAGTGGTTTTGTCTAATGGTTATTTACTTAACCAAACTGACAAATGTGTATATAGCAATTTGATGAATCTGGTAAAGGAGTCATCATTTGCCTATATGTTGATGACATGTTAATCTTTGGTACTGACCAAGTTCAGGTTGATTTAACCAAAGAGTTTTTATCATCAAGGTTCTCTATGAAATACATGTGGAAGGCTGATGTTATCCTTGGCATAAGGATTAAACATGAAAGTGATGGTATTGTAATTTCTCAGTCTCATTATATTGAGAAGGTCCTGAAGAAATTCAATCACTTTGATTGTACTCCAGTGAGTACACCTATGGATACAAGTAAGGAACTAATGCCTAACAATGGTCAAGCTGTCTCCCAACTTGAGTATTCTAGGGTGATTGGTTGCTTGATGTATGCCATGACTAGTACAAGCCATGGCATTGTATTTGATGTGGGTAAACTGAGTAGGTACATTAGTAATCCTAGTACTCGGCATTGGCAAGCAATTCAGAGGGTACTGAAGTATTTGAAAGGAACAATGGATTATTGTTTGTCATATACTGGATATCCTTTAGTGTTAGAAGGATACACTGATGCAAGTTGGATCAACAATACTCAAGATAATTCATCCACAAGTGGCTGGGTATTCCCTCTTGGTGGTGGTGCAATTTCTTGGGCATCCAAGAAACAAACTTGCATTACTGGTTCAACAATGGAATCTGAGTTTGTAGCTCTAGCAACTGCTGGTAAAGAGGCTGAATGGTTGAGAAACTTGCTTCTTGAGGTTCCATTATGGGTCAAACCTATGGCACCCATATCTATCCATTGTGATAGTGCGGCTACATTGGCTATGGCTTATAGCCAAATGTACAATGGTAAGTCTAGACACTTAGGTGTTAGACATAACATGACTCGTGAGTTAATCATGAATGGGGTGATTTTAATAGAGTTTGTGAGGTCTCAACAAAGCTTAGATGATCACTTGACGAAGATATTGGCAAGAGACTTGGTTATAAAGTCTGCTAAAGGGATGGGTTTAAAGTCCAAACTACTCACTGAATGCTAGGACACCCAACTCCCTCCTAAGGAAACTTGGGAGTTGAGTTCAATGTGGAAAGCTGAACATTCAGATGACTGAAGCACATGTTTTACTATCATCCCACGGATGTGCTTGTACCTGCTGAAAGGAGGATGAAGTTATAAACTTCTTAATGGTTAATTTCTTTGAAAAAGTGCTTAAGCATGAGCATGAACTAAAGAGGAACCACCTATGTAAATGTTGAGGTTTCGCCGCCTCAAGGAGCATGGACTTTGGCTCTTACAACATTTATGAATTGGATATGGACACATGGCTTGTATGGTGTCAGGAGCGTTTTAAGTGTTTGAAAACTTGTGTGTATTTTATCTTCAGGTATTCAAAGTAGTTGAAGGGTTCAATTCTTAGAACACCCTAATTCTCGAATATTTGAAGTGATGTACTAAGATGGAAATTCAATCCTCAAGATATTTTCATTTATGCACTTGTTTTGTTAAAGTTGATTTTCATGCAAAAGGAATTGTACTAAATTAGGGAGGATTGTTGGAAATTTAGTATAATTGTGGGATATGGTCATACTTGTAAATGAGTTTGTAGGTACGAAGTGTACACCCATTAAGTTCCTGACCACCCTGGACTCAATATACTGGTTTGCTAATGATACCTGTGTCAACGGCTAGGCTTTGTCTTGTCAGCGGATGGGCTTTGCCTTGTCAACGGCTAGGTTGTGTCTTGTCAGCGGCTAGGTTATGCCTTGTCAACGGCTAAGTCATCAGTGGGTGGGTTATCTTTATAACCTCTTTGACTGTTTCATAAGGGGTTTAAGATTCACTTAATGACAATTATTCTGGTCATGTAACCACTATGTAGTCATGTGGGAAATAATGAGATAAATTGGGCAATTAATACTCATTATTCTTTTTACCATGAGTTACATTCTTAGGAATGGGATCACTATAAATAGTGATCATATTTGCATGATGAAATAGACAGAAACATAAACACATAAACGCGCAGGGTTATTGATTTGTGCCTAAAACAATAACAAACACTTAGTTTTATCCCAAGGAGGTATTCGTGTTAACCCAGACATATGGTCGAACAATCTTCTTTGGAAAATGATTACACGACTTCAAGTGATATCCGGTAATCATTCATTGGTACGTAGTTAGGCTGTTAATTATCTTTACCCTGTTGGAACGATTTAAACCCCAACAAACAATTCGTCCATAATAAACATTCGTGTTCATTTATTTATCCAGTTCAAATTAAATGAACGAACATAAACAAATCTTTCGTTCATGTTCATCCGGTTCATTTACAGCCTTAGTTAAAACCTTGTACAAAATATATAGTCAATTATTCACTTTCAAGTGATATATATGCATCCCTTAATATAGAAGGCAATTATTCACTTTCAAAAGTTTATATATGACTTGAAAGTGAATAATTGCATACATATTCACTTGCGTAAAATTTTATAATGTAGTTTGGGTTATTTAGTTTGGTTTTGGTCCTTAATCATGATGATTCGGTTTAATCCAATTTGAATTCGTCTCGGTTTGGTGTTTGGTTATACCCAGAAAAAAGTAAATCTTAGTGTACCATATTTTTTTTCTTATATCCCAACACAAATAAATGACACCATCAACCAATCAACAGTAATTATCTTAAAACATAAGAACTATATATTAGCACAAGAAATGTTGCAGTAAATTATCACAAAAAGTATAAGCTCGCTGCTTAACACAGCAATGGTTATAGTAAAAGCTATAAGAGCTAATATTTCTTAGCGATAGCAATCTGAGTATGTACAATGTGTTTGGAATAGCATTCCAACATATGTGAAGTACATTTACTCTCAAAAGTCAATTCAACATAACACCAAAATCAACAATAATTCTCGCGAGGATCTGTCTAAACTTTCAAGTAGATATCAAAGCTCGGCTGTAAAAAGCAACAACAATGCATAATGTTCGAATTCAAGCTATATTTTCCTAAAGTCGGTTTTATGAACTTCACTTGTAAACGTGACACCAAAAGATTCTAACTGGGGAAGAGTTGGACGAAGTTTGATAAAGATCCTATAAGCACCTATATTTTTAACCCAGAATGGATCGCCACCACTCCTCCAACAAGATTTTCATACTCGACCTTTTGGAACCCAGCATCAGAAATCATTGAAGCGAAAACCTCCTGGAAAAGCATCAACCAGACAATAAAAAAAGCGGAATATTATACTATGTACTACAATTTGGAAGGATACAGGGATTACAGGATCTCAATTGTGCAGAAAATTGCATCTAAGATATTGTGACTTGTTAGCACATAGATACTACATTTGTTCATAGTTGAAGTGCCATTTGAATTTCATTCTTATAATCCAAAAGTTTACATGGTCTAATTAAAAGGGTGTTTGTATTTTTTCAACAAATTAGTTGCATCTTCTTTAATATTCTATTCATTAGGTTTTTATTCTCTAATTCCACCAGTGTCAAGCAGATAACAGCCACATTGGCATCTTCATTTCAATGATGAATGGGACCGACACGATAGATATGTCATATAATCAGAACAGAGCCTAAAACATACACCTTTCTTAAGCTGCGTAAAGCACCATTTGACACACTAAAAATCTATACTGAATTTTACCCTAAAAGTATAGAAGACATAATACCATTTCAACATTACCTTACTTATGGCATTGTCATAGAACATTCATTCGTATGTGAGATAAGAGGGAGCCATACACTTTTTGTTTTCTTATGCGAAAAGAGGGACTCTTGTTTTTATTAAGGTCTGGGTCAATATATAGATGTATCAGTATGACTATGGTCACAAGGTGAACATACCTGAGGAGGAAATTTTCGAACGCTCTCAACCAAATATTGATAAGAATCACGATCTCCAGCAATTAGCTCTCCTAGAACTGGAATTACCGAGAATGAGTAGTAATCATACCTGATAAAACAAAATAGAACAAAAGAAATATGAGAGTGCAAAGGCGAAGCATATCAATAGCACACTGTCCTGAAAGAAAGTCCGTTTTTGACTTTGAGGCTGAAAGTTTGATACTACTACATGTGCCATTGTTTCGTAAATCTAATATATGTCTCCTAATAAAAAAATAACCGTTTAATTCAGTTATTAATTTTGCTTGCAGCAAATTAATTACCTTTATTTGCAGCATTAAAAAGTAATTTTCCGACACTTAAAAGTCAAACACTGACTCGTATATAAGTTCTTAGATACTTACAGCTGCTTGAAAACTGGAGTGTCTACATGGCTGAGTTCAAGGCAAAGGAATCTTCCTCCCTTTTTTAGTACCCTGATAAAACAATGAGCTATTAACAGAGAAAAATCAAAGGGAACTATCATATGATTCCTACACCTTATTTTTATTCTTCATCAATGATTTAATTCAACAAATTCTTCCATTTCGTGTTTCTTGACAGAGACATATTCTAATTTGCAAGCAAGTACCTGTATGCTTCAGCAAGAGCTTTTTCTATGTGTGTAACGTTCCTAATACCAAAAGCGATAGTGTAACCATCCATTGACCCATCCTCAAAACTGAGCTTCTCTGCATCTCCCTCCACCCATACGAGGGACCCCAGATCGCCAAGCCCTGCATTATGTTAGAAGCAACTGTTAATCCACGATGGAACATGGTTAAAAACTTGCATCATCACTCTAATATGGATGATGAATTTCTGTCATGCAACTTAATATAACTCACCTCTTTGTTGGGCTCGCTTTCTACCAACATCCAACATATTTGGATTAATATCACAAACATGAATCTGAGTTTCTGCCTGCAAATCATCTTCAAAGGTGTCTTGTATGGCTCTGCGGTTAACATTATTGATAGTTTCCAGGATCCTGAAAGCAACGTCACCTGTGAAAATTCCAGCAACATCAAATTCCATGAATAGAAACGATCTGCTTACGATTTCATATAAATTAAATTCCGTGATCAGTTAGAGACCAGTTACATATGAAAATGATCATCTAGACAAACTAACCTGTCCCACCAGCAACATCAAGATGCTTCATCCCTGGAAATGGACTCAATTTTCCAACCAATCTGAAAAAGAAAAAAAAAAGCGAGCATAAATATACAAGCCTGTGGAGTCCACCGCTCAAACTTTTAACCAATCTGACGACTAAGGGGATATGAAAAACTTAACACTTCACCTTTCTTTCCACAACCTATGGAGTCCACCACTCATTACATCATTCATAATATCATAGTTTGAGGCAACCTTGGTGAAAACATTACCAACCAGTTGGCTTTTTTCATCTTCATTTACTTGTTTGAATCCTGCAGTACAACTACGACGTTATACAGTGATTTATCATTATGGAACAAACCTGCTGTTTAGAACTTCCACGTGTATAAAATTCAAGAGGGTATCTAGCATATCAGTATTTTACATATAATTCAGAAAGAATAAGCAAAAGAAAACAGGGTTTTAATTAGTAAGGTTGGCCTACCAAAGCTGGTGGCATGGGAATGCAGAGTAGCAGCTGGAGTGAACCTAGGTAATAGGTTTCTACCCAATCTACGAGCAATCATTCTGAACGCCATTCTTTCAACTCTGTAATAGTCCACATTTTACAATTCTAATGAAAGTTCATCCAAAACAAAATAAAAAAGGAGTATTATACAAACATGAAGAATGATATGATATTATACATTATAGAGTCTTTTTGGAGTATAACTCAACAGTGGGTTATTGGGAGGCTTTCACAATGCAGCGAAATTAGTGGATCTCTTAGATCTCGAAAAACTGCAAATGTATATCCAAAAAGGATTGCTTTATGAAAAGAAGCTCCTATATATAAACTATTATCTGTGGTAATTTTCATTCTTTTATTCAAAAAGTATTTGCATTCTAGCAGCAATAATCCCATTACACAATGTTTTGGCATTTGAAACGGTTATTTGGTCATTAAAGCTTGTTTTCACATTTGTAGTACTAGGTGATCTCTCACAAATTAAGTTTTCTAACTCTCCTCCACACTATAGCTAATGCTAATTCCATCTTTATAAATGAAAGCATCTTCCAAGTTCACCAGGAGCCTCTACCTTAACCATCCTAACTCCTAAAATTTCTGAAAGTTCCAAAGTCATGTCAGCAAAAATGTCTCATTTTGATAATTTCTTGGTTCTAAATATTACTAGTCAGTGAACATAAAATCCCTACTGAATATCAACGACTTCCGATTCTTACAATCTAAAGGGGGGCAGCTTGACTCTCAAACAAATGGCACAGTGGTAAGGTCCTTGACTCTCAAACAAGAGGTCAAGGGTTCAAACCTCACTAGGTGTGTACATTTGGGGGTGGCCACGGACCCACCTGCGATGATTCAGGGCTATCCAAAAAGGTAGTCGCCCTGTGATTAGTTGGCTCGCAATATCGAGTCGGAAACTAGGCAGTTGCGGAGCCAGGATATTAGATCGCTGGGGGCAAATTTTTTTTTTTTCGATCAAGCAATGTTGAGCAAAAACCAAAGCAATATTACGTTCAAGAAAAAACTAAAGCAAAACACTGTTAAAGAAAAAAAACTGCTCTAAACAAATGTTACCAACAAGAAAAAGGTCAACGATTCTGTCAAAGTTAATAGAAAATTTACATCAAAAAATAAGAGGTAAAACAAAATTTACACAATATTATGTTTGGGCTACATTGGGCCTTTTCTTAAATAGATTACACTATTATGTTTGGAAACAAAGTAGTAATAGATATTAATTCTTCACGAATCTCCAGATTTAAAAATCAAATTTTAACACATATATAGAAAACATGTTCATCTCTATTCCCTATGCATCATCTCTCACCAAAAAACTTCATAAAACCGGTTGCCTCTTTCTTTTTTTCCGACATCTCTTTCCGGCGTCGAGGGCATTTTCATTTTTTAACTGAGGGCACCTCAATAATTTCCAGAAATTAACACTAAGTTATGGCATTATTTATGAATCCATTGGGGGCAGTTGCCCCCTCTTTCTTCTATATGGCTCCGCCCCTGAAACTAGGTATACCCAAAAAAAGGGGGGCAGCTTCGATTTCAGGATTGTTACTTCAAGCTTGTAAGATAATACTAAGATCAATTTATATATGTAACAAATTGATTAACTGTCGCTCTCAAAAATACTATGCACCAACATCAACGTGTAATATAAGGGACACAAATTTTTTTGAACTGTAAATCTGTAATATGGTAGAGTTAAAAAACAATTTAAGTATACAAACTAAATAAACCTAGAAATACATTCCGAAGCACCGGGTGCATCTAAAATGTATTTGGAAAAAAGAATTCAAAAAATTAACCCTATATCAATAAGATTAATAGGTATCTCCATCTTCCTTTTTTATAACATAATTTTATCAAAGTTTGTCCCCTCGACCATAACTTCATGGCTCCGCCCCCCTCCCTGCCCAACTAGCAAGTAATCCGAAAATCACCATAAACAATTGATCGAAAAAATTATAAGGAGTTTGAGTACATTGGTGGTTAAACTAAGAACCGATAGCTAATTATAAGATGAACAATAACAATGGTATAATAATATCCATTACAGCATCATAAGAAAATTATATAAAGTAAGATAAAAATATAATTAAAAAATATAAATACCAGGAAGATATAAAAAGGTAGTAGACTCTAGACCGAAAAGTGAGAAGTGTTTTGTGTTTGTGGTGATGACTGAGTGGACGTCACCAAAGAATTAAGCACAAGGAAGGAAGGCGGTGAGTGAGTTGGGGGGTGGGTCGCTTCCTGTTCTTTTTTTTTTTTTTTTTGCTAAATAACTTGTTCTACAAACATTTCTTCAAAATGGACACACAAGCTTTTAAGATTACTTTTTTTTCCAATTATTTTTTAACCCGAAATTCATATCTAAGAGCATATATCTTGTGCCATTGCTTGAGCTATTTTCGAAATTGTCAGTCCATTGATCTCATGTTCTTAAGTGCCGAGTCATTATTATCACCCCAAATAATTTTGAAAAACACCAAATGATAGGACGAGACTCACATCGTAAGTGACGCTTTCATGTATTTTGTGATGTTTTCGAGTATTTTAAAAAAAATAGGCATTTGACGACACTAGAAATATATAGTTATGGAAAGAGGGGTATTTTAGTGTTGGGTGATGATTTACACACTTCAAAAATTTATTGGCACACTCTAAAATATGTGTATCATGACTATTATATTACCCTTTATATTAAAGAGGAGAATCACGATTCCCAATGAACAGTGATTCCCCCCACACCCTTAGTAAAGTATGTTATTTTCTTTCCCTCACAAACCCTCGCTTCCCTCACAAAAATCACACACACAAAACACGCACCGTTCTTTCCAACGGACCGTTATGTTACTCTGTTCCCCATTGATGAGTTTTTGGATCTTTCCCCCTTTGCCCGTTACTCATTAATTGGCGAGTGCACTAATTAATTGTGTTTGCCCTTTCAAATTGACCCCTTGCCCTTTGGTCGCAAAATCTTTAATTGCTATTGTTTGATTGTGTAGTAGCTACAGGAGATCAATCAGCCATATATATACTCACAGTAATTTTGTTGTGGGTTTGCATTATTTGTGGGTTAGCTCCCATCTTCTGATTTTGATCCATGGCAGCTTGAAATATGTGAAAAAGATTAGGGGTTTTGCGGCTTTTGTCTGATTCCGGTTGTTGTGATGTGTGATGGTAACCCTTCGTTGCCGCCGATCACTTCATTGCCGCCTTTAACGGCGTGCCGTGATGTGGGTCGGTGTGTGGCGAGGTTGGATGCCTCATATGGGTATCTGGGTGGTGGCGATCTCTTCCTTAATGAGGTTGGATGATCAAACTCGCTTAACCAGAAGATGATATGATCTTCAAATCGTTGTTGATTTGTTTTCCTGCCATTTTTATTTGTTCTTGGATATGTGTCGCTGCATACCCGCGGGATTAGAAGGTATTAAAGATTATTTTTTTCATTTTTTTTGGGGATTCAATAAGTTCTCGAGTGTAGTCAAATTACAAACCTTTTTTATATTAAATAACAAATTGACATATTTTTTTGGGTTTTGATACCAAGATGTTGTTAACAGGTTAGGATTGTTTGTTGTGTGGGATTGATGATATGAGAAGGGTCACACGGACATTGGGTTTGTGGGCTTAAACAATTGGGGTTTTGGTTGATTAAGAGGCAATGCGAAGATGCGAACTGATATTTGCGTTGCCGTCTTCCGTGTGTTGAAAGAGTTTATTTTCATATTGGAGTTGTTTAATTGACTGTCCGGGATGAGTAGTTGTACATTTCTGTGATTATGTCGGCTGTGATGAATTTAAATACGCGTACATAAAGAGAAGGTGGCTTGGGTCTTGGCGGGGTGACCTTTGAAGGTTGCAGCCATGCCGGTTAACCATTCTTTGTACCAAATTGCGCCTTATCTGAGCCAACGCTATAAAGCTAAAAATTGGTGGGCTGAATCGATATAAAAAGTTCCATTGATTTATGAAAACATTCGTGTCTTGGCTGGGCAAACTTTTAAGTTTGCAGCCATGGCGAGTGTAGCCACTTTCTGTGCCTCACAGACGCGACTTGGATCCATAAAGTGGACGTTCACCAGGATGAGTAGTTGTACATTTTTGTGATTATGTCGGCTGTCATGAATTTAAATACGCGTAGGTAAAGAGAAGGTGGCTTGGATCTTGGCGGGGTGACCTTTGAAGGTTGCAGCCATGCCGGTTAACCACTCTTTGTACCAAATTGCGCCTTGTCTGAGCCAGCGCTATAAAGCTAAAAATTGGTGGGCTGAATCGATATAAAAAGTTCCCTTGATTTATGAAAACATTCGTGTCTTGGCTGGTAATAACTAGGTTTTTGACCAGGTAAAAAGATTCGTTTAAGTATGTCTCTTCGAATTGAGAACTGGTTTAACTATGCGACTCAGTCGTTCTTTGGTGAAACAAAAGTTGTGTCGTTGTAGTATTTAAAATAAAAGTGCAAAACAATTAAAGTAAAAGTACAGTAATGTAAATCTAATTTAAAGTAATTGGTGCAAGTATTTAAAAGCGAGGCTAAAATTAAAGGGCACTAAATGTAAATAACGCAAACTTAAAACTAACTAAAGCAAACTTAAAACGCAACTAAAACTAAATCTTAAACTAAGGCAAGGATAAAATAAATCTAAGGCAAATAAACTTAAAGTGCGTCTAAGAAAAAGGCGGGAAAAATAAAGCTCGAAATTAAAAAGCAGAAAGTTAAAAACTGAAATTAAAGAAACTGGAAATTCCCTATTCGGAATAAATACCCTATTCGGAATAAAAGGCTTACTCAGAATATGTCACCTATCCGGAATAATCCTCTATCCGGAATACTAGGTCTGTTCGGAATATATCTTGCTATTCGGAATAAAGTCCTATTCGGAATAAAGTGCCTATCCGGAATACCCTTCCCTATGCGGAATGTTGTGGCTATTCGGAATAAGTTCCTTACCCGGAATAAATTGGCAACTCGGAATATCTTGCCCTATTCGGAATACCTGCCTATTTGGAATGTTATAGCTATTCGGAATACCCTTCCCTATGCGGAATATCTGCCCTATGCGGAATATTCCCCTCTATTCGGAATACTCCCTTATCCGGAATATTCAATATTCCGGATGGAGCACCCTTTTGACCCTTCACTCGGAATGTTCCTGGGAAGTTACAGTAACCAACTCGCGAAGAACACGGAACAAAAGATAGCACGGATTCAACAAAAACTTAACAAAATCAACAAAAAGATTAAATCAAACTAATAACAAAATATCTATTAAGCATAAACAATCAATCCAAAACAACAAAACTAACAAAACTAATCAAGATGATCAAAACCCACTTAATAAATTTGACAAAAACTCAAGAACATGAACATGAACAAATCAACATAAAGATTAAAGAAAGGTAGGATGAGATCAAAAAATAAAGATAAAGATTAACAAGAATTGAAAGAAAAACTTACTTGAAATTAAATGGTAAACAAGGTGCAAGACGAGTATTTAAATTTGACAAGTATTTAAATGACAAGGTAATTAAAAGTGGAAGAACTAATTGTCACTATTAGCCAACAAAATGAAAATGATTAAGAACTAATCAATATATAGGGGAGGATTAAGGAATGCTTAGGAAGCTTCCTCCCCTCTTTCCTTTCTCCTTAATTGCATGCTTAGTCCTTCCTGTAGAAACTAGAAGGGGGGTTGAATAGTTTCTTAAAATTTACTTCTTAAAATATGGTTTCCAAAAATCCTTTTTCAAAAACTTAGGCTTGAGGAAATATGTGAAATCTTCTTATTCACAAATATGAACAATGATAGTGTAGCTAAACTAATACTAACAAAAATATATCCACAAAGAATAAAGAATGATAGTATAGCTAAACTAATACTAACAAAAATATATCCACAAAGAATAAAGAATGATAGTGTAGCTAATATAATATTAACACATGTATATGCAAAAAGTAATAAGGAATGTAAAGAGTTAAGGGTAAAGAAAGATCAAACCGAACACCAAGAATTTATAGTGGTTCGGAAACGAAGCTCACTCCTCGTTCCTACTCCACTCCTCGAGTACTCCTTACTCGAGAGTTCACTACACAACAAGCTCCTTATGGTGGAGAAAACCGTACACGTCGCTTAACCAATTTCCGACTCTAAGCTAAAAGTCGAGCCCTAATCGTAGCTAGGACCAATCTACACAACTATACTTAGTACATACACAACTTCCAAATAGACACAACTACTTGGATCTTCACAACTATGACACAACTACAAGAATATACAAATTGATCTTCAATAGATATTTGATGGTGGACTCAACACTTCACTAGGATAGTGTTCTTCTCTTTGCACTTGGAGAGGAAGAGATGGAAGAACAAGATTCACTTCTTAAACAAGTAATAATCAAACAAATGATCAAAGATTTGAGTGATTAAAGAAGGGGTTTGAATCTGGAAATAAATGTGCAAAAGAGGTGAGGTGAAAAGCTGAGAATAGCCGACTATTTAAAGGACAAAGGAGCCAACGGCTAGTTCTGCCCGCGGTACCTTATCACAGCCCGCGGTACCTTATCGATAAGGTACCGCCTAGGCGCTAAGGTACCGTCGAACTAGACTCCGCTCCTTTTTGTCCTTTAGTGGTGGAGGTCTTATCTGGGTATAAAAATATCCTGAAAGGATATTCTTAACAGCTATAAGAATATGCCATTTTCAAATTTCAAATAATTAATTTAATAAAACATTTTCTTAAAAATAAAGTTTAATAAAAACTTGTCACTTTTAATAAAAAGTGAGTTTAAGGAAAAGATTAAATCACTTGATCACTTGATTAAGGTTAGTACTTGTTTATCCATACCTTAAGTGAAAATGGGTAAAATGAAAAATACTTGAACTCAAGAATTCGTTTTTCGTTGTTTTCGTAAATGCTTGTTTTTACATATTGTCGTAATCAAAACTAAGCGAGATCGAAAAATGCAAGTAACGTTTTTAGTTATTATTGCATTAACAATCTCCCCCTTTTTGATTCCGACAATACATAAACTCAATCACACAAAAACAAGATTTCCGAAGACGAGTTTATTCATTTCTCCCCCTTTGTCGAAGCAAAAAGGTTGCGTAATCCGGTGTTGAAGAAACGGACTTTGCAAAGACTCCCCCTTGGTGCTTACTCCCCCTAGCTTGGGGAACCGAGGAATCGAGATATGGTGACAAGCTTCATAGAAGGGTTAGTTGAACAAAAGAAACAACCAACAATATATAGCAATAGGTCACATAAAAAATAAAATAAAAAGAGAAGAAGACACAAAGACAAAGATCCAAGATAAGTTACTAAAGAAACATCATACAAAGAAGTATGGAAAAAGAAACAAGCCAAAAGCATAAATCTAATCTTAGTTATTCTAGAATTCTAAGATTTGCTTGAATGTGGTGTCTTGAGGATAAGCAATCAATGCTTATATGAAAGACAAGGTAATAGCGGAGGGTGGTGGTGGTGGCTTGTTGGAGATCTCATAATCAAAGTGAAGAGGAGGCTTGATTAAGAGACTCTTGATGTAGCTCAACTCCTCATAGATGTGTGCCATAGCAAGATGTTGATATTGACAACAATGACAATATGTTCCATGGTGCATGACATTATCATGAGAAGGAGGAAGAACACTAAAGGGTGGTGGTGGAAGAAAAGAAGTTCCACAATCATCATTCTTGGTAGGAGATATGTGATTAAGAGTGTTCTTGGGTGGGTTTGGATTGAAAGCAATTGGAGAAAATGGAGGAGATTCAAGGCTTTCATTGGGGGAATAAGACATTTTGGATGTGAAGTAATGCAAAATGATTATGGTTTAAATAAGGAAGGCTTAGGGTATTTTTGGGGTGGTCAAAGGGTTTGAAACAAAGATTCTCAAAAAGGTTGGAGCAAATCTGGAGTTTCAGACAAAAACCCGAAAAGGAAGGCCACTGTAGGCGGTTCCTTATCTAGGGTGGCGGTACCTTATCAATAAGGTACCGCGGTTCACATAAGGAACCGCCTGCAGAAGCAGGGTTTGGTGTTTGGAGGAAGATTTTCTGCAAATCTTATTTTTCTAGTCTAACTTATCATAGGGATATGCTTAAAAGCAAAGATAGACAAAGAAAACATATGCAAACTTACCAAATAGAGATTTGACCAAAATACATGGATTAAAAAATCAATGTAGGAGGTGTGTAAGACAAGACCTTAAGTCATGACACAATGATCCTCCATGATTCAATCTTGTTCTTGCTATGTTTGAGAGAATCATACATATGAATTATGTAAGCTCTATATTAATAGCGAGAATCTATGAAAAAATCGTTTTTAGATTGAATTAACAATGTCAAACGAATTTCTCAATCATTTTCGAAAGAGACTTTGAGAGTTTTGAAAAGGAGATGAGAAAATTTTTCAAAAGAATTTTAGAAGACTCAAGAGCTCAAAGTCATAATAGAAAGCACACAATAAGAAAGGAATTTAAGAAAGATGTTCCATTAATCCTAGACCTAGTGATAGGTGTGAAAACACCCATCTTTTCTACCACTTAATTACATTAAAACGGGGCCTAAACGTATATTTTATGTCGTAAATAGCGGAATTATGCGTGGTTTGTGTTTTTATTGTGTTTCAGGGTCGAGAAGGTGAAAAGTGGAGAAAACACGGCATTCACGGGCTTTTATTGAAGGAAAAGACAAAAGACGAAGTCGAAAGATCAAAAGTGGAAAAAGAACGGAAGTCCAAGACCAATCCAGAAGATTTATCGAAGAAAAAGTCAAAAGACGGAAGTTTACTAAAAGACGAAGAACTCAAGTCTAAATTATGAAGAAATTACAAGACGAGTTCAAAGAAATCCCGAGACGAAGTCTGAAAAGTCGAAGAATTTAAAAAGACTGAAAGACTGGAAGACTGAGGACCAAGAAAGAATGAAAGAAAAAGGGAGCCACCAACCACTCCCCTCTCCTATAAATACCACCCTCACAACATGTGAGAGGGTTGGTTAGTTTTAGGGTTAGTTTTTAGGATTAGATTAGGAGTAGGTAGTTTCTCTCTCTAAACTATTGCTTTCTCTCTCTAGATTAATTTGTGTTTAAGCTTTTGTTATTGAATCCTTACCTTTTAATTAAGCTTTTAATTCATCATCTTCTTCCTTTCTAGTTTGATTTGTTCTTATTCATCATTGTTCATGTTCTTGAGTTTTTTATGATTTTGATCAAGTGGTTTTTGATTAATTCGGTTATGTTTGTTAGTTTTGATGATTTATATTGATTGATTATTGTTAGTTGATGCTTATTGGTTGTTTTGGTTTAATCTTTTGTTTGATTTTGATTAATTTGAGGATTAGATCGTGTTTACTGTACATCCCCTGTTCTTCGCTTGGTTGTTTCTGTATTTTATAATTTCCAGAAGTTCCGGATCAATGATCCTTCATTCGAAACATTGAAGTTCCGTGTCAACATTCCTTCATTCGGAAGTCTAAAAACTTCCGGATCAAGTGCTCATTCGGAAGTCTAAATACTTCCGGGTCAAGTGCTTCATCCGGAACTTTGAAAGTTCCGGATCAAGGGGTGCTTATTCGGAAGTCTGAAGTTCCGGGTCAAGGGATGCTCATTCGGAAGTCTAAAAACTTCCGGATCAAGGGCTCTTCATTCAGAAGTTTAAAACTTCCGAATGAAGGTTTCTGTCAAGTTTGTTTGTTTTTCCTTTTAAGGTTTTGTCTTTTATTTTTAAGATTATTTTTCCCGTCTTTTTATTTATGTGCATTTTTATTTGCTTTCCTTTTATTCAAGTTTAATTTCGTGTTATTTACTATTTAAAGTTTTGATTTTCACAATTTATTTTTCGTTATTTACTTTTAAAGTTTTAAATATCGCACCGTTTATATTTTAACTTGTTTTAATTTCTCGTCATTTATTATTAAGTCTTGCTCATTTATTTTCCAAAACCAAAAAAAAATATTTGTTTCACCAAGAACAACTAATCTCACACAATTAACCGGAAATCAATTCGATTAGACACCGAGAAAACGAACTTTCAACGAGTAAAAATCTAGTTATTACCTAGACGCAAGTAATTGAAAGGTTCCCTCTTAAGTGGCTTAGTGAAGATATCGGCTAAGTTGTCCTCATAGGGCACCTTTTCAATAGTAATGTTCCCCTTTTGAACATTATCCCTAAGGAAATTGTGTCTAATTTCTATGTGTTTGGTTCACGAATGTTGCACGGGATTCTTGCTTAGGTCTATAGCGCCTTTATTATAGCACATGATGGGAACATCATCAAGAGAAATCCCATAATCAACAAGCGCTTGCTTCATCCATAGAGCTTGTTGGCATGCTTTACCGGCACTCACATACTCGGCTTCCGTGGTGGATATCGCAAGAGCGGTTTGTTTCTTGGAGAACCAAGAAGTTAAACAACAACCCATGGAGGTACAAACTCCACTAGTGCTTTTCCGGTCCACATAGTCTCCCGCATGATCCGAGTCCGCGTAGACGATGGTTTCTACGCCGGTCCCTTTAGGATACCATAATCCTAAATGTATAGTGCCTTTAATGTATCTGAAGATACGCTTAACCGCTTCAAGGTGAGAGGTTTTGGGAGCCTCTTGGAAGCGGGCACAAAGGCAAACACTAAACATGATATCCGGTCGACTTGCCGTTAGGTACAACAAACTACCAATCATACCTCTATATTTGGTGTTGTCTACCGACTCACAATCATCATCTACGGTGAGTTTAGTATCCGATGCCATAGGGGTCTTCATTGGTCTAGATTCTTCTAATCCAAATTTCTTTAGCATTTCTTTAGCGTACTTAGATTGACTAAAGAAAATACCATCGTCCATTTGTTTAATTTGGAGTCCTAAAAAGAAGTTAAGTTCTCCCATCATACTCATTTCAAACTCATCATGCATGATTTTGGCAAAGTCATCACACAATTCTTGACAAGTTGAGCCAAATATAATGTCATCAACATATATTTGTACGATTATGAGGTGAGAACCTTTCTTCTTTGTAAAGAGTGTATTGTCTACCATACCCATGGTATACTCATGTTTAACAAGAAACACTTTAAGTCTATCATACCAAGCTTTGGGTGCTTGTTTGAGTCCATAAAGTGCTTTCTTAAGCTTGTAAACATGGTCCGGTTTCTCAAAATCAATGAAGCCGGGAGGTTGAGCCACATATACCTCCTCATTGATCAAACCGTTAAGAAATGCACTCTTTACATCCATTTGTTGAAGCTTAATATCTAAGGCACAAGCGTAGGCTAAAAGGATTCTAATTGATTCTAATCTAGCTACCGGTGCATATGTCTCGTCATAATCAATCCCTTCTTGTTGATTATAGCCTTGAGATACAAGTCTAGCCTTGTTACGAGACACAACACCATTCTCATCTAGCTTATTCCTAAATACCCATTTGGTTCCTATAATGGTAGAACTTCTAGGTGGAGGAACAAGTTCCCAAACATCATTGGCAACGAATTGATTCAATTCTTCTTGCATCGCAATGACCCAACTCTCATCCGTCAAAGCTTCCTTAACATTCTTTGGTTCAATCAAGGAGATAAAACAAAAGAAGTTGCTTTGGTTTTGGACTTGAGATCTTAGGGTCCTTTGATTTAAGTCACCAATGACATTATTGAGAGTATGATCCCTAGACTCCTTAATGTTTACTTCCTTTTCAACACTAAGGTCTTCAACTCCTATTTTTCTAACCTCTTTGGCTTTAACTACTTCTAATTCATCCAAGTCATCATCAACCAATGGTGGTGTCTTGGGTGAAGGAGGGGTTTCATCAAAGGTTACGTTGAGTGATTCTTCAATAACCCCTGAGGTTCTATTTAGGACTATGTAGGCCTTACTAGTTTGGGAATAACCTAAAAGGATACCTTCGTAAGACTTTGGGTCAAACTTGGTAAGGTAGTCTTTGGTGTTGAGGATAAAGCACTTGCTTCCAAACACCCTAAAGTATTCTAATGAGGGTTTCTTACCTTTAAGAATCTCATAGGGGGTCTTTCCTAGAAAAGGTCGAATAAGAATTTGGTTGAGAATATAAGTCGATGTATCTACGGCATTGCACCAAAACTTTTGAGGCAAAGATTGCTCGTTTAACATCGTCCTACTCATCTCTTGGAGAGTCCTATTCTTCCTTTCAACTACCCCATTTGATTGTGGAGTGCGAGGAGCCGAGAAGTTATGGGTGATATGAGCTTAAACTCATATCCTTTTATCAACAAATAACCCTAAAACATGAAGCAAAATACCAATTTATCTTGCAAAAACAGTGTTATGTGGTATGTTTGTGTTTGTGTACACTTGTGTAGGTAAAAGGATACATTTTCAAGCAAACAAAGAAAAATCAAGCTCAAATGGATGAAAAAGACAAAGAAGGATCAAAAGTGACAAGACTTTGAAGTACAAGGACCTATCTTGACAAACTGCCAAAGTAGAAGGACTAAAATGCAAATATTGTGAAAGTCAAGATTCAAGTCAAACTTGGTCAACTCTCAAGTCAACTCAGTCAAAGGACCATTTTGTTCAAGAATGAAAGTTGAAGGACCAAATATGTCAAAAGAATGAAGCTCCTAGCTCAAAACAACAATCTGCTAAATCAAGGGACTAATTCTGCCAACATTTGAAAGTTATTCAAAGTTTGATCCATGTGTACAAGAATTGGCCAATGAGAGGAGAGTAAACAAATCACACGGATCACCAACTCAGCCTTATTTAATTCCCACTCAGCCGCCATGCAATTAATACCCAATCACAACAGTTGGATCCGTGTGATCAATTTTTAGCCAATTACATGTTGACACGTGGCATCTTTTTCATCAAAAATATTTGCCAGGATCGCGTTTGAGCTACAATCCATTTCATGAAAAGATGTCAACACCAAAATTGATCATTTTGAAGAGACGAATACAATGGTACAAGTCAATTAGCCTGAAGATCAATAATAAAGAAAAGCCCAAATCATTGTTCATACCTGCAAATGCAATTATGCAGAATTGTCCACGTGGAGAGATGGGATTGGTCCTGACACGTCACCAACCCCAACAACCATCTTCCTCACGTCTATAAATAGATGGATAGGACTTCATTTGTACTTGTAGCTTAGTTTGTAAAAACACACACTTCTAAATTTCCTTTCAATTTTCCTTCCCTTTTACCCTAACTACTCAAGAGTCTGACAAACTCTTGAGTTAGTTAGTTAGTTAATAGCTTCCTAACAACTTTGTAACAAATTTCATTGAATAAATTTCAAATTCATCTTTTCCCGCCAAAACTGTTCTTCATATTACTGCTCATTTCCTGCTGCTATTGGATACTTGTGTTGCTGTTTTGTGTTTGTTATGATCATAGATTGATCATAACTTACTTTGAAGAAGTTTGTTAGCTGTTTGAGAAGAATTCAGTTCATTCCATTGATTTTTGAAGATTTCAAGCAGTTTGATGATGACTGTTGATTGTTAGCTGTTCTTGTTGATTGATTGTTGTCCTAGTGATAAGGTGGTGGTTATCACTAGGCTAAGAGAGCTCAGCGCTCCTCTTCTTCTTAGTGGGTTACTACAATAGGTTTTAAAGCCCTTATTTTTGTTCCACTCAATAAGTCAAGTGCATGCTATCTTTCTTAGAGTAATCTTGATGTTTGTATGATAAAAGCTGTTTAGAGTTGCTGATTGTTTGATCTTTGGTTGCTTTTAGCTTAATTCTGTTTACTTGTTCTTTGATTTGGATTAAGTTCTAGCTTATAGCCTTATTCAGTCATATTTTGGCCTTTTACTTTGATTGAAGTTCTAGTAGTGATAAGTACTTGCATACTTCTTTTAAACCTTTCATTTTGATCACTGAGTCTAGTTTGCTATAGATTTTCATTCAGTTCAATTTTAAAATCAAATAGTCTTCACAAATTTTCATTAAAATCAGTTAAAGGAGTGTTTGGGATTAGCTTAAAAAGAGTTTTCAAGAATTGAGTCCTGGAGTTTTAGAGTTCATTTGTAGTTAAAAGGTGGTTATCAAGTGTTTCAAGTCATTTACAAGTCAAAAAGATAGTCAAACAGGCAAATGGCATTAAAAAGGTTTGGGTTGATTTCAGTCAGTTTTGTCATTTAGAACTTGTCATTTTGATTTGGCTAGTACTCATTCAATACTTGATGAAATTGGATCAAATTTGTTCTCAGTTGTAGCTTATATCATATAGACTTAGATTCCAAGAGCATTCTCTACAGTTTACAATAAGCAATTAGGAATAAGCATAGCTAAGTCAAGTTTCTGTAAATGAAAGCTGAAAATTTGTATCTCTTAATCCTCTTCATAAACATGGCCATTTTTCTTCACAAATCCACTTAAAACATTGAGTTACTTGATTTTTGAAAGTTTCAGCTTTTTGAAAAATAAGCTGGTCAACGCTTGGTCAACATAAGCCCATTTTCAGCTTAATTCAGATTCCCAGCTTATTTCTTGATGAAAAATGTTCTAGTTTAATTTCCCGTTCATTAATTGAGTTGCTTAATCAGTTTCAATCAGAAAATCAAGTTGTGATTGTCTAGTTTTTGCTACAGCTTATTTTGGGCTTATTGATAAGTTCTAAATTGCTTATTTTACAACTACA
The DNA here is from genome assembly GCA_025667525.1 of Glebionis coronaria. Lineage (NCBI taxonomy): Eukaryota > Viridiplantae > Streptophyta > Magnoliopsida > Asterales > Asteraceae > Glebionis > Glebionis coronaria. The sequence goes on from CM046876.1 coordinate 454,713,110, forward strand.
GCTAAAATCCTTTTACACACGTAGCTTATTTTGGATTTTAAGTGTTTTGAAACTTGTTTCATTGAATTTGGTTAAGAAATAAGCTCAAACGAGCTTATTTTCATCCTAAACCCGTTTTGGCTTAAAAAGTTCTAGAAATTGCAGATTGGTCCCTTTTGTTTTAATCAGATTCTAAACTTGGCTAAACATGAAAGTTTTTAGGGTTTGCATTTGTTAAGCCCTTGTAGTTTTGGAATTTGTTATTTTCAGTTAGAAAGTTGTTAAGTTTGTTACATTTTGGCTAGTTGGTTATAAGATTTGCATATTTGATCCTTGTAGTTTACTGATTTACACTTTTAGTCCCTAGAATTGTTAGAATTTACATTTTAAGCATTTATTTTTCATAGAATTTACATTTTCAGTCCTTTAAGTTTCATATTTTACAATTTGAATTTTACTTGAATAAAAACTTGGTATTTGCAAGATGTTTTACATATAAGTAGGTAATATTTTTCCGTTTTGCAAGGCTTTGTTGAATTAGCAAATAGAATATCCAAACAAGTTTAACAACCAAAAACAGTTAAAAACCCGATATTGGTTGGACTTTCCATTAGCAAGAACTGAGAAAAAACGAACTGCATTATACTCAATTTCAAATGGCGCCGCTGCCGGTTCTTTGACTACACGAGAGACTATCGATTGACGGTTTTCATTGGCTTTTGGGATCCGTTCACTTTGTGAACGTTATTTTTACGTATCATAAATCAAAAACAAATAAAAAAATCAAAAATATAAAAATATATAAAAACTAAAAAAAAATTAACAAAACAATTCTTTTCCTAAAGAATTGACCAAAAAAATAAAAAAATCCAAAAAGCAATCTTTTTCCTAAGAGATTGCACCCAAAAATATATATTATTGGATTCTCTCGGTTTTTATGTACATATAGTATTTTCCCTTAAAAAACTCATAAATACAAAAATATTTTCCATATATTATTATAAGTAAATACGTATATGTATAAGAACAACCAATCTACATATTCTCCATAAGTATTGCCGAGGCAATACACCGTGTTGAGGGGCGTTCCGGTCCTTGACACGTGTATCGATCAAAAAAAATTAAGCAAGAATAGATAAATACTCTCAATAAGCAACAATTCGAAGAATACGAACATTTAAGTGAATAGAAAGGCGATGTGCTATAAAATGCCATCTAAGGGTCAATAGGTACTTAAGTGCTTCGCGCCACCTAACCCCCCGTTCACTTGTAAGTATTCTAAGAAGGAAGGCTTCATTGAGGGTCTTGCACCCAAGTAGTACATACATATATTGTTATTTTCTTGTGGATATTTAATATTGAAACTCGAAGAGGATAATCCATTTCTCTTCAAAGTCACACGAGAGCTTTTCTCTCATTCCTCGTATTGAGTTGCATGCTCACTCGCGGGCGTGCACAAATACCGATTGGTGTACAACCTCTTCCTCCGAAAAGGAAGAAAAAGAGAAAGAGTAAGACCACCATCGTCCACCAAGCCGATCACGAGAATCGTGCTTTGACTCCACCACAAGAAGCCATGGCTATTGATAATCGCTCTTAGTATGAACGTATGCAATCCAACATTCATGGATATTCTAGTGCTATTAAGATTCCCGACTTTCCCGCAAACACATTTGAGCTACATACATCTATGATCAATATGGTTTCACAATCACCTTTCTTTGGTAACAAGAATGAGGATCCTCATGCTCACCTTAAGAGATTCCTTTCTCTTTGCAATACCATTAAGCATAATGGGGTTCCACATGAGGTGATTAGGTTGATGTTAGTGTCATTTTCCTTAGAGGGAATTGCTAAGCATTGGTTAGACACCCAACCACCCGATAGTATCACCACATGGGATGGTTTCACCACTAAGTTTTTGAACAAGTTCTTTCCTCCACATAAGACTATGGCTTTGAGGACTTTAATTATGGGCTTTCAACAAAAACCTAGTCAATCCTTTAGTGATGCTTGGGAAGAGTATAGTGAGTTGTTGAGGCGATGCCCTAATCATGGATTGGATCAAGTTCATCAAATCAACCTCTTCTATGATGGCCTTAAATCTCACCACCAAGATTCACTCAATGCTTCCGCGGGAGGGAATATTCTTCTTAAGACCTACCAAGAGGCTTTGGACATCATTGAGACTAAAGCAATGGTTCAAACAAACAATCCATTTGAAGAAAAGGTTCATGTTATCCAAAACAATTCTCAAACTCCTTGTGACAACCAACTCCTCAAGTTTCAAGAAGAGATTTTTCAAAGGATGGATAGAAATAGTGAGAAGAATTTGCAAGTACAACTAGAAATGCTTCAAGCTTTTAAGAACATGTCATTGAACAATTCCTCAAATAATGTGAATGCCATCACCATTTCTTGTGTTACTTGTGGAGGTCCCCATTCTTATGAACAATGTGATAAGGTGCAAGGGTATCAAGGGGAATGCTATGCTTACCAAGAGGAACATCGTGAACACTTCAAGCCTAATATCAATCCAAATAACCTTTCTTACAAATCCCAAAATTACCTTACTCCACCCGGCTTCCCACCCCAACCACCCACCCAAATTCCACAAAATACTCCTCAAATTTTACCAAGGAATCAATGGCAAAGACCACCTTATCAAGGAAATAACTACAAGGCACCCAATAATGTTCAACATCAAGGAAATACCTTTTATCCACCACAACAAGGAGTTAATCAACCACTTCCATTTATTCCTAATCAAGCATATGCTCCAATACCAAATCAAGCTTACCCTCAAGTTCAAAATCAAGGATATGGGATGCAAGAGACTCAAGAGTATGTTGACAAGAAAATGCGTGAAATGGAGAAGAGAATGAATGACCAAATCAATAGGGTTTTAGTGGCAATAAATCAAAGACCACAAGGGGCTTTACCTTCTAACACACAAACAAACCCTAGGGCCAATGTCAATGCTATTACAACAAGGAGTGGAACAACAACAAAGGATCCTTCACCTCCTAAACCTACTATTGTTCAACCCACTTGTGCTCCTACTTGTGACAAGCCTTCTACTTCTACTTTGCCTCCTCAAAATGCTCCTATTCACTCAAACACACCTTCTCAACCACCTCATACTTCTCCTTTACCTTCCACACTTCCCAATGAAGAAGCTAATAAAGACAAATCTTCCACAACAACACCTATTCCACCTACACCAAAACCTACTCTTCCATATCCTTCAAGGTTGAAAAAGGACAAGTTAAAGAACAAGGATGACATCCAAGTCTCCAATTTCTTAAGGATGTTCAAGCAACTCAACATCAATATATCCTTTGCGGAAGCTCTTGCTTATATGCCAAAGTTTGCTAAGATGTTCAAGGATTTGCTCTCAAACAAAGAAAAATTGGTTGATTTGCCCAACACATCCCTTAATGGAAATTGTTCCGCGGTGTTACTTAAAACCTTACCAACAAAACTTGGAGATCCGGGGCGCTTCTTGATACCTTGTAATTTTCCCGGTGTTGAAAATTGCATGGCTTTGGCGGATCTAGGGGCGAGCATAAACCTCATGCCTTTATCGGTTTGGAAACAACTATCTCTTCCCGAGCTCACTCCCACTAGGATGACATCAATCAAAACTCAACAAGAAATCTATCCAGAGCAGATTACACTATTAAAGGCAGAAAATCAAAACGAATAAAACTCAGCCAATCGTAAAATCAGATAACAAGCATGATTACGCTAAGCAATCATAAGCAAAATTATTCTAAAAGTATGTAGAGAACAGTAATAAGCTACCACTAAGCGGAAAATCAACAAAGTCAAATGTGCTTAATCATTTTCATCCAGGCCTGCCCGTTGACGGTGAAGCAGAGCGCTGAGCTCGCTTAAATCCCGAACACCACCAATCTGCTACCACTTTAACTAATCTAATCAACCTTTAACTGCTGATGACGTATGCTATGCTACCTGCTGGAATGAACACGGACTGGACCGAATCAAAGTTATCATCTGATCTGCTGTCCGCTATCATCCACTAATCAACAGCTTTCAAAACCGGAGCTCGAAAACATAAACCTGCCAGAAATAAACCTGCAAAACAATTGAGAAAACGCTACTACAATTCCAAAGTTCTATCTGATTCTTACCTCTGAATCAAACAAGTCTGCTAAATCTTGTAAAAGCTGATATAGAAAATAACAAGAACTTTTATACTTCTTAAAACTTCTGAATTAATGCTGAAAAGCAAAGAATGCACAAAATGATAACCTGCTTTCTAACACACTCTTTACGAAAACCAACTGAATTCGTTTATTTACCAAATCACACTATTTCTAAAACATTTACTTTTGAAAAATCTGCAAAAATCTTATTATCAGATTCTATAAACTAAAAAAAAAACTATTAAACTCTTGACTACTGAAATCTCACCAAGAATGAATAGTCTAACTTTTTCAAACAACTCAAGCGTCGACATCAATACTAAAGTAGTCACTTAACTCTCGGATGAACAGTAACACAATAAGAAAAGCAGAAATCAAAAGATTAATAAGAAAACTTTGAAGATTTTAAAGTGAATTCATGAATGGTGAAAAGAAATCATATTATCAATAGAAATAGATGAAAGCTTTTAAAGGAACAAGATCATTTCATTAATGGAAGAAAAATATTCAGTTACAACTGACAATTAACTAATCTCAACTGATTTCTAACAAACTTTAAACTGAAAGATTAACTGAAAATTGATAAGCTTTGAAAGAAAACCTATCTATCTATTCTAACTAACCTAACTATGTGTAAAACTACACCTAAGCTAACCATGAAAAATGAGCTCTTCGTCTTCCTTTTATAGGCGTCGAAAGGAGGTGTTGTGACGTGGCTTCACCAATGAGGATTGAACACGTGTTTAATACGAGGTTGAATTCATCCATCTTCATCTTCATCACAATTGGGCGTTTCTTCTCCACCAAGTCTTGATCTAATTCATTGGCATCCTCTTGTAGAGGAGAAGATAAGGAACATTTTTGTAGTTATACTCTTTGACTGAATCTTCGTGAATCGTCCTTGATATTGGATTGCAGGTAATGGAGATAAAAAGAGAAAAAAATCGTCCTTCTCTCTCTTCACGTTGGAGAAGGAGACGTATGTGTTTGTGTGTTGACCGAGTTTGGTCAATTGACCAAAGTAAATACACTTTCTCCTTATTTCTCTTTTAATCATCCTTCTTTTTCTTATTTCTTTCCAAATGTGGTTAAAGCTTTTAATTACTTTCTTTTCATCCTTCATTTTGTCAAAAGTTGCGACTTGAGCCCTTGATCTTTGAAATACGGCAAGTAAGGTCCTCAAAAGCTTTATCGTCCTTTTCTTCGTCTTTTGATAAAATAAGTCCTTGAAAACGCGTCTTTGTTCCAAAATGTATCTTTTAACCTGAAAAACACCTGAAACACAAATACACGCGTAATTCTGATAATTTACAGTTTAATATTATGTATTTGACAGTGTTTTTAGTGGTATTTGGATCATAATTGATGAGTGTTTTCACACTTATCAACTCCCCTCTACTTGACCATTGCCATGTCCTCATGCAATGCAGCATTTTTAAGCACCAATTTACACTTTTCTCATAATTAACCCACATTGGCCATTATGGAATGCATTTACACTACTCTACACTATATGATGCATGCTTTTGATTTTATACAATGCAATGCAAAGGAAAGCAATTCTTTTTACATCTTTTTGGATTTTTTCATAAATGGTTTTGATGGAAATAACTCAGAAAGAAATCAATGACTTAAATTAGGGCTTGGGTACCATGGATACTTATCACCCTCAAGTTTCACTTTCCCCATACCAAGCTTAAAAATGGGATCATTGTATTCACAAGTAAAAAGTGCATCAACTTATTCATGACAATTAAATGTGGAACCGTTTATTATTTGAGCAAATTGCTTGAGAGCAAATTTGTCATTATTTGAAGCGTGAAATATAAGAAATGTAAAATCCAAAAATAAGGAAGCACGGTTTTAATCCTAAGTAATCCTCTCATCCATTACTTGAAAAACCGCTCACAATTAATATAAGTCCGTTTCAAGAGTAATAAGTCATTCGCCTTATGTGTAAAATCCTCATGTCATGCTTTCATAAGTAGCTACACACTCGCTAAAGAAAGAAAAATAAAACTCACGCAATAATTTACATCCGCCATCTTTTTGAGATTTTGGATCTTCAACCCCGCAACCCGTCAAGGTAATATTGGATTGGAGCAATCTATTGAATCCCCGCAACCCGTCAAGGTAATATTGGAACTCAATAGTCACTATAATTAACACCACACTGCCCCTCTTGGGAGTCTTGTATTATTATTTTTCTTTTTTTTTTTTTTTTTCTAGCCACTCATTTTTTTCATAAGCCGCTCTTATTTTTCTTTATTCCTCACAAAGAAAGTAGAAAAGAATAAAAGGAAAAACACCCGCTAAATATTGAGCATGACATAAGTCTAATACACATAAAACGTTCTAACTTAGAATCTTAAGACATACTCATATCAACCATAAATGATTAGCCAAAAATGCATAAGAGATTACAAACCAATTAAAACCGTACTTGATTATTTATTAACAATTATATACATGTGAAGAAAATAGAGGTAGAGAAGAGAAGGGTTTAGCCACAAGTAATTATCATGAAGTTTATCTAGCCCTTTTACACTTGCTTCAACTCTATCATTTCCCATTCTCCACAAATTTAAAATCTCAAATAATGAGATTGGTGGATGCTTAGCCTAATAAACCAATGAAGGACTACATGGTTAAGGATACTAGCTAGAGAGTGCTAAGATAAGCAAACTCGGGTTGAGTCAAAATATCCATGGCGGGCCTAATATGTCAAAGAAATCAAAATTTGTTAAAACCATGTTTTATTATTATTATTTTTTTTTCCTTTTTATATCTTTTTGATAAAAAACAAAAGAAGAAATATATACAATGCAGATGTGTTATGCAAATGAAAAATGATTAATGCAAAAATTATGAATGCATATTTTTGTTGGCCAAAGTAGATCAAAAATTTGAAAAATGATCGAAAAATTAATTTTCCCAATTATCATGAAGTTAAGGCAATGGTCTAGGTAAGGTCACTTCGATAGAAGTCTCCCCTACACTTAAGATAAACATTGTCCTCAATGTTTAAGAGTATTGGAGTGAACTCCCCTACACTTATGACATTGATAACTTTGCTTAACCCAAGTTAAGGAAGAGACAACTAAAGGGTATTCATTTTAAGCACAAATGTTTTATATCACGATAGCAAAAACTAATCGAAGTGAACCGGATACACGGGCCTCCTCCATAAGCTCCAAGCATGAAATGAGAGAGCAACCCTTGAAACAAACACCAAAAGACGAAGAAAGGCACCCCTCCACTTCAACTCTACTATAACATCCTTTTAATTAATCATAACCTATTGAAAATCTACTCTACGTTTTCTAACCTAGTTATTCAATGCTTGAGTTTTTTTAACCCTAAGTCGCTAGCTCGACTCGGCCCCGAATTAAGTTGTCCTTGGGGAAACCATCATGGAGAACAAAGGATATACACTTTTGAAGCACGTCTCACATGATACACTCAAACTTAGCACGTTGCCATTTACGATAAGATTTACCAAATCTGCCTCGATAAATGGAATGGTCCAACGTGTCTCAAGTTTGTCCAACATACGAAATCTCTCAAATAGGAAGCACCCCAGGATCAAATACATAGTTTCCATCTCGACAAGTGAACAACTCCAAAGTAGGTAGTATCAACAAAGTAAGCTCATACAAGAAGCCCAGATCAATCGAAATCCCACTCTTAAGTCGAGTAGATGAAAACCAAGGTGTCTCAAATTTACGTATCCCAGGATCAAAAATCTTTCCCTTCATGGGAAAATAAGAAGATGAGCTCATATCAACCATATAAGATTCCCCCTTAGTGATCAAAGCATCGTAAGACAATGAAGGTGTAGGTATCAAAACATTCATAACTATTATGTCCATATTGGGCTCCTCATCATTATCAAAAGGTGGGTAATCTTCCATAGAAGGCATAGAAAAAGAAGGATCAAGAGAAATAGTGTCTTGTGGAAGAGGTGTAGGCTCTAGGGTCCCAAAAAGCAAGTTCTCACTAAGACGAATCTCCTCTTCCCAATTAGAATCACTATCATCAACCTCAATATCAATATTATCAAAATAAGCCTCTATGGTGGTATCAATATCCATATGAGAATCCATATCAAAGGTTTTGGGTTCTAAAGGTGCCATAGGTGAAAAAGGATCAATCTCTAAGAGTATAGGATCTTCATCAATAACCAACTTCAAGGGTGGAAGGGTGGGAATAGAAGGCTCAAAAGAAGGTATATTGAGAGAATTACTCAAAGGGATGATATCATCATAAAAATCAATAGGTGCAACCTCAAAAACCGGTGAAGAAATATCAATGAAAGGTTCTTCTTCTATGGACTCATCATTATGGTTTTCATTCAAAGCTTCAATCGAAGAGATAAGATTATAGGCGTTTGATAAAACCTCACGAACATGAACATCTTCCACTTCTTCTATATGATCAACATCATCATCCAAATTAGGAAGGTCATCTTGACATGAAAAGTCCTCGGATAATATATCATAAGATGCCTCACTAGAATCACAATCATCATCCTCTACTTGTGGAAAATCTTGCATAAACTCTTCCTCAATCTCATTATCCCTCTCTTTGAACAATTCATCAAGATCAAAGTCACCAAAATCACTAGTAGTAGCATGAAGGTCAACATGTGATGAAATCTCAATGTGATCATGAGGAGAAGTATCAATAGAAAGCTCGTCACATGGTTCGTTGGAAATACCCTCAAACTCTCTTTGGATTGGGATAAGGTTCTCAACACTAGAAGAGGTTAATTCATCCAAATCGGTGTTTGTATTAGTGCTAAGAGGCTCGTCCCCCATGGGTAAAGAGTCGGTGGGTTCCACGTGAGGTAAAGGTGATGAAGGTGTGTCATCATTAAGTGTCATACAAATCGAAGGTTCCTCATCATCTTCATCTAATAAGCATTGTTTAAGCAAACGAGCACGATTAGCAATGAATTGTTCTTCTTTTTCCTTTGTAGCAATCTTAAAGAGGAATTTATCTAAATTTTCCTTGAGGAACCGAGAGGAATCGTTCATCGATTCACTATACATATCACCAAATTTCTTATTATTAAACCGCTTGTTCCTTACATCATCCTCAAGAGACTTAATTTCCTCCCTTAACCACCGAGTTTCTTCTTTCATTTCCTCAATACTCATTTCTCTCATAAGATTAAGAGCCTTTAAAATATATCTATTGTCTCTTCCACTTTGCCCGAGTAGAAAAGAAAGCTCATTGAGATCACTAAGAGCATAAGAAGGCGGATCCCTTGGTCGACAATCATAACCATAATGGGGTTCTTTTCCATAAAACTCACATGAATAAGTCGAAGAATAGGGTGGAGGTGGATTTCCATAATTAGGTGAATTATAGGTTTGAAAAGAGTCTTGATTATGAAAATTCTCATGATTGTAACCTTGAAAATTCCCTTCATTTTGAAAACCCTCATAATGTGAAAATCCTTGATTTTGAAAAGTATCTTGATTATGGCATGGAAAATTTTCATCATTTTGAAAGCCTTCATTGTTTGAAAATCCTTGATTATGAAAGGTTTCTTGATTATAGCCTTGAAAAGTATCATTATTTTGAAAACCCTCATAATTGGAAAATCCTTGGTTTTGGTATGGCTCATTAAAGGTTTGATCATGAAATGATGGTGGAGGTTGTGATGAAAAACCGGAATATCCCATATAGTCATTACAAGTGTAGTCCATTTGAAGGTTAGGTTGAAAATTAGGGTTCTCGGTTCCATTATAAGCATATCCCTCCCCATAATAGCCATGATTTTGATCACATAAATACGTATCGTGTGGACCACCACAATTCGAACAAGGCGAATAATTAGCGTTGGCGGATCGTTGTTGCAAAATCTCCAACATGGAACGAGTATCCATGTTTAACAAGGTGGCCGAATGTATATACAAGTATAATGACGTTTAAAAGCTTCCTCGGGGAAGGAAGTAATACACCAAAGGTGGTATGTTTACACGTGTGCGAGTACACGTGTAAATAAACACGAGGAATGAGGGAGTAGCCCTCGGTTGACTTTTGAGAGAAGAAGAGAATATCTCCCTCGAGGTTCGATATAAAATATCCACAAGAAAGTATATATATAATTACTACTTGGGTGCAAGACTCCCAATAAAGCCTTCCTTCTTAGAATACGCACTAGTGAACGGGGGGTTAGGTGGCGCGAAGCACTTAAGTACCTATTGACCCTTAGATGGCATTTTATAGCACATCGCCTATCTATTCACTTTGTAGTTTGTATTCTTCGAATTATTGCCAATTGGAAGTATTTATCTATTCTTGCTTAATTAAATTTTATCGATACGCGTGTCAAGGACCGGAACGCCCCTCAACACGGTGTATTGCCTCGGCAATACTTATGGAAGATATGTATGTTGGTTGTTCGTATATGTATACTTATTTACATATAATAATATATCAAAAAATATTTTTGTATTTATTTGATTTTTAAGAAAAATACTATATGTACGTAAAAAGCGATGAAAACCAATAATATATATTTTTGTTGTAATCTTTTAGGAAAAAGATTACTTTTTGGATTTTTTATTTTTTTGGTTCAATTCTTTAGGAAAAGAATTGATTTTGTGATTTTGTGATTTTTTTGTATTTTTATCTTTTTGATTGATTTTTTTTTTTTTTTTTGATTTATAATACGTAAAAATAACGTTCACAAAGTGAACGGATCCCAAAATCCAATCGTCTCACTCGAAATCGTTAATCTTCACGAAAAGAACCGGCAGCGGCGCCATTTAATATTTCCATGACATGATAGAGCAAACCATGGAGGTTTTTATGGATGACTTTTCCGTATTTGGAAACTCATTTAGCTCATGTCTCACCAATCTTGAGATAATGCTTAAGCATTGTGAGGAAACACGTTTGGTGCTTAATTGGGAGAAATGTCACTTTATGGTGAAAGAGGGGATTGTTTTAGGACACAAGATATCCAATAAGGGATTAGAAGTTGATCGAGCTAAAATTGATGTGATTGCTAAGCTTCCCCCACCCACCTCGGTTAAAGGTGTGAGGAGTTTCTTAGGTCATGCGGGATTTTATAGGCGCTTTATACAAGATTTTTCTAAGATAGCTAGACCGATGACTCACCTCTTGGAGAAAGAGGCTCCTTTCATTTTTAACCAAGATTGTTTAGACTCTTTTGAGACTCTTAAGGAAAAATTGACTAAGGCTCCCGTTTTGGTTTCTCCAAATTGGGAATTACCTTTTGAGCTTATGTGTGACGCTAGTGATTATGCGGTGGGGGCCGTCTTAGGACAAAGAGTTAATAAGCATTTTCAACCTATACACTATGCGAGTAAAACCATGACCGGTGCACAACTTCATTACACTACCACGGAAAAAGAGTTGCTTGCTATAGTATATGCTTTTGAGAAGTTTAGACCATATCTTGTGCTTTCTAAAACCATAGTGTATACGGATCATTCCGCTCTCAAGTATCTTATGACAAAACAAGATGCTAAGCCTAGGCTTTTGAGATGGGTTTTGTTGCTTCAAGAGTTTAAGATAGAGATTCGTGATAAGAAAGGGGCCGAAAATTTAGCGGCGGATCATTTGAGTAGACTTGAGCATCCTTTTCAAGGAGATTTCCCACATCAAGAAATCAATGAATCCTTTCCATTAGAGGAGCTCATGTCTATCTCTTCCCAAGAGGATGCCACACCTTGGTTTGCGGATATCGCAAACTATCTTGTGGGCAATGTGCTTATTGAGGGTCTTACTTATCAACAAAAGAAAAAGTTTCTTAAGGAAGTTAAGTATTACTTTTGGGATGATCCATATCTTTTTAGGCAATGTGCGGACCAAATCATTAGACGGTGTGTAGATGGGCCCGAGGCATTTAAGATCTTAGAAGCGTGTCATAAAGGACCTACGGGTGGACATTTTGGGCCTAACTACACCGCCAAGAAAGTCTTTGATTCGGGTTACTATTGGCCTTCCATTTACAAAGATGCCCATGAAATGGTGAAATTTTGTGATGTTTGTCAAAGACAAGGAAAAATTACACAACGTGATGATATGCCACAAAATTTTATCCAAGAGTGTGAGATATTTGATGTATGGGGCATTGATTTCATGGGACCTTTTCCATCCTCTAAGGGAAACAAGTATATACTTGTGGCGGTGGATTATGTGTCCAAATGGGTGGAGGCCAAAGCCTTACCTACCAATGATGCTAGAGTGGTTGTAAAGTTTTTGAAACAATTGTTTGCTAGATTTGGTGTACCTCGGGCCATCATAAGTGATCGTGGTACGCACTTTTGTAATGATCAATTCACGAGAGTTATGAAGAAATATGGAGTGAATCATAGACTTTCTACCGCGTATCACCCTCAAACAAATGGTCAAACCGAGGTCACAAATCGTGGTTTAAAGAGAATTTTAGAGAGAACGGTGGGAGAGCATCGAGCTTCTTGGTCGGATAAGCTTGATGATGCTTTGTGGGCGTTTAGGACGGCTTTTAAAACACCAATTAGTTGTACGCCTTATAGGCTTGTCTATGGAAAAGCGTACCACCTCCCATTTGAGTTAGAACATAAGGCATCTTGGGCCCTCAAGTGGGCTAACTTTGATTTAAACCAAGCCGGTTCACATAGGAAAGATCAACTCAATGAGATGGATGAGTTGAGAGCCAATGCCTATGAGAATTCTTTGCTTTACAAGGAAAAGACTAAGAAATTGCATGATGCTAAGATCAAGAGTCGTGAGTTTAAAGTTGGAGAGCCGGTTCTCCTCTTTAACTCAAAATTGAAGCTTTTTGCGGGCAAGCTTAAGTCGAGATGGTCCGGTCCATTCACTATTGCTCAAGTGTTTCCATATGGAACTCTTGAGTTGTCCCAAACCGATGGTCCAAATTTTAAAGTGAATGGTCACCGTGTCAAACATTACTTTAGGGAGGACATTTCCGTTGAAATGGTCCAAGAGGTCCCCATTTTCCCCATGAATTAATTCATTGAGGGACGAGTCGAGCTAGAGACTCATTAACTCAAGCATCGTATAACTAGGTTTAGAGTGTTATAGGATAGAAATAAAGGTATAGACTTGGAGATAAGTGTAGGGGAGACCTTCTTTTGTCTTCATGATTGTTTGTAGGGTTGCTCACTCATCTCATGCTTTGGAGCTTATGGAGGAGGCCCTTGTATCCGATTCACTTCGTTACTTTAGTGATTTTTCATTGACACCTTGTGCTTAAACATGATTTCACTAATAGTTGTCATTTCCTTAACTTGGGTTAAGCAACGTCTATTCATTGTCATAAGTGTAGGGGAAGTTTTTATACTTCCATGCTCTTAAACATTGAGGACAATGTTTAGCTTAAGTGTAGGGGGGTCTTCTATCGAAGTGACCTTACCTAGAAATTGTCATTGTCTTGCATGATAACATGGAAAATTGAATTTTCAACATTTTTCAAATTTTTGATCTACTTTGGCCAACAAAAATATGCATTCATAATTTTTGCATCAATCATTTTTGCATAACACATTTGCATTGTATATATTTCTTCTTTTACTTTTCATCAAAAATATATAAAAGAGAAAAAAATAAAATAAAACATGGTGTAACAAATTTAGACTTCTTTGACATATTAGGCCCGCCATGGATATTTTGACTCAACCCGAGTTTGCTTATCTTAGCACTCTCTAGCTAGTATCCTTAACCATGTAGTCCTTCATTGGTCTATTAGGCTAAGCATCCACCAATCTCATTATTTGAGATTTTAAATTTGTGGAGAATGGGAAATGATAGAGTTGAAGCAAGTGTAAAAGGGCTAGATAGACTTCATGGCAATTACTTGTGGCTAAACCCTTCTCTTCTTTACTACTATTTCTTTGCATGTATATAATTGTTAATAAATAATCAAGTACGGTTTTAATTGGTTTGTAATCTCTTATGCATTTTTGACTAATCATTCATGGTTGATATGAGTACGTCTTAAGATTCTAAGTTAGCACGTTTTATGTGTACTAGACTTATGTCATGCTCCATACTTAGCGGGTGTTTTTCCTTTTCTTCTTTTCAAATTTCTTTGTGAGGAATAAAGAAAAATAAGAGCGGCTTATGAAAAAAAATGAGTGGCTAGAAAAAAAAAAGAAAGAAAAAAAAAAGAAAAAAAAATAATGCAAGACTCCCAAGAGGGGCAGTGTGGTGTTAATTATAGTGACTATTGAGTTCCAATATTACCTTGACGGGTTGCGGGGATTCAATAGATTGCTCCAATCCAATATTACCTTGACGGGTTGCGGGGTTGAAGATCCAAAGTCTCAAAAAGATAGCGGATGTAAATTATTGCGTGAGTTTTATTTTTCTTTCCTTAGCGAGTGTGTAGCTACTTATGAAAGCATGACATGAGGATTTTACACATAAGGCGAATGACTTATTACTCTTAAAACGGACTTATATTAAATGTGAGCGGTTTTTCAAGTAATGGATGAGAAGATTACTTAGGATTAAAACCGTGCTTCCTTATTTTTGGATTTTACATTTCTTATACTTCTCACTTGAATAATGACAAATTTGCCCACAAGCAATTTGCTCAAATAATAACCGGTTCCACATTTAATTGTCATGAATAAGTTGATGCACTTTTTACTTGTGAATGCAATGATCCCATTTTTAAGCTTGGTATGGGGAAAGTGAAACTTGAGGGTGATAAATGTCCATGGTACTCAAGCCCTAATCTAAGCCATTGAATTCTTTATGAGTTATTTCCATCAAAACCATTTCAAGAAAAATCAAAAAGATATAGATAGAATTGTATTTTGTTCATTGCATTATTAAAAGTTAAAATCATGCATCATTTAGTTTAGAGTAGTGTAAATGCATCTCACATGGCCAAGGTGGATTAATTATGAGGGAAATGTAAATTTGAGCTTTAATATATAATATTGCATGAGGACATGACAATGTTCAAGTGTAGGGGAATTTGATATGAGCTTAAACTCATATCCTTTTATCAACAAATAACCCTAAAACATGAAGCAAAATACCAATTTATCTTGCAAAAACAGTGTTATGTGGTATGTTTGTGTTTGTGTACACTTGTGTAGGTAAAAGGATACATTTTCAAGCAAACAAAGAAAAATCAAGCTCAAATGGATGAAAAAGACAAAGAAGGATCAAAAGTGACAAGACTTTGAAGTACAAGGACCTATCTTGACAAACTGCCAAAGTAGAAGGACTAAAATGCAAATATTGTGAAAGTCAAGATTCAAGTCAAACATGGTCAACTCTCAAGTCAACTCAGTCAAAGGACCATTTTGTTCAAGAATGAAAGTTGAAGGACCAAATATGTCAAAAGAATGAAGCTCCTAGCTCAAAACAACAATCTGCTAAATCAAGGGACTAATTCTGCCAACATTTGAAAGTTATTCAAAGTTTGATCCATGTGTACAAGAATTGGCCAATGAGAGGAGAGTAAACAAATCACACGGATCACCAACTCAGCCTCATTTAATTCCCACTCAGCCGCCATGCAATTAATACCCAATCACAACAGTTGGATCCGTGTGATCAATTTTTAGCCAATTACATGTTGACACGTGGCATCTTTTTCATCAAAAATATTTGCCAGGATCGCGTTTGAGCTACAATCCATTTCATGAAAAGATGTCAACACCAAAATTGATCATTTTGAAGAGACGAATACAATGGTACAAGTCAATTAGCCTGAAGATCAATAATAAAGAAAAGCCCAAATCATTGTTCATACCTACAAATGCAATTATGCAGAATTGTCCACGTGGAGAGCTGGGATTGGTCCTGACACGTCACCAACCCCAACAACCATCTTCCTCACGTCTATAAATAGATGGATAGGACTTCATTTGTACTTGTAGCTTAGTTTGTAAAAACACACACTTCTAAATTTCCTTTCAATTTTCCTTCCCTTTTACCCTAACTACTCAAGAGTCTGACAAACTCTTGAGTTAGTTAGTTAGTTAATAGCTTCCTAATAACTTTGTAACAAATTTCATTGAATAAATTTCAAATTCATCTTTTCCCGCCAAAATTGTTCTTCATATTACTGCTCATTTCCTGCTGCTATTGGATACTTGTGTTGCTGTTTTGTGTTTGTTATGATCATAGATTGATCATAACTTACTTTGAAGAAGTTTGTTAGCTGTTTGAGAAGAATTCAGTTCATTCCATTGATTTTTGAAGATTTCAAGCAGTTTGATGATGACTGTTGATTGTTAGCTGTTCTTGTTGATTGATTGTTGTCCTAGTGATAAGGTGGTGGTTATCACTAGGCTAAGAGAGCTCAGCGCTCCTCTTCTTCTCAGTGGTTTACTACAATAGGTTTTAAAGCCCTTATTTTTGTTCCACTCAATAAGTCAAGTGCATGCTATCTTTCTTAGAGTAATCTTGATGTTTGTATGATAAAAGCTGTTTAGAGTTGCTGATTGTTTGATCTTTGGTTGCTTTTAGCTTAATTCTGTTTACTTGTTCTTTGATTTGGATTAAGTTCTAGCTTATAGCCTTATTCAGTCATATTTTGGCCTTTACTTTGATTGAAGTTCTAGTAGTGATAAGTACTTGCATACTTCTTTTAAACCTTTCATTTTGATCACTGAGTCTAGTTTGCTATAGATTTTCATTCAGTTCAATTTTAAAATCAAATAGTCTTCATAAATTTTCATAAAAATCAGTTAAAGGAGTGTTTGGGATTAGCTTAAAAAGAGTTTTCAAGAATTGAGTCCTGGAGTTTTAGAGTTCATTTGTAGTTAAAAGGTGGTTATCAAGTGTTTCAAGTCATTTACAAGTCAAAAAGATAGTCAAACAGGCAAATGGCATTAAAAAGGTTTGGGTTGATTTCAGTCAGTTTTGTCATTTAGAACTTGTCATTTTGATTTGGCTAGTACTCATTCAATACTTGATGAAATTGGATCAAATTTGTTCTCAGTTGTAGCTTATATCATATAGACTTAGATTCCAAGAGCATTCTCTACAGTTTACAATAAGCAATTAGGAATAAGCATAATTCAGATAAGCATAGCTAAGTCAAGTTTCTGTAAATGAAAGCTGAAAATTTGTATCTCTTAATCCTCTTCATAAACATGGCCATTTTTCTTCACAAATCCACTTAAAACATTGAGTTACTTGATTTTTGAAAGTTTCAGCTTTTTGAAAAATAAGCTGGTCAACGCTTGGTCAACATAAGCCCATTTTTAGCTTAATTCAGATTCCCAACTTATTTCTTGATGAAAAATGTTCTAGTTTAATTTCCCGTTCATTAATTGAGTTGCTTAATCAGTTTCAATCAGAAAATCAAGTTGTGATTGTCTAGTTTTGGCTACAGCTTATTTTGGGCTTATTGATAAGTTCTAAATTGCTTATTTTACAACTTCAGCTAAAATCCTTTTACACACGTAGCTTATTTTGGATTTTAAGTGTTTTGAAACTTGTTTCATTGAATTTGGTTACGAAATAAGCTCAAACGAGCTTATTTTCATCCTAAACCCGTTTTGGCTTAAAAAGTTCTAGAAATTGCAGATTGGTCCCTTTTGTTTTAATCAGATTCTAAACTTAGCTAAACAGGAAAGTTTTTAGGGTTTGCATTTGTTAAGCCCTTGTAGTTTTGGAATTTGTTATTTTCAGTTAGAAAGTTGTTAAGTTTGTTACATTTTGGCTAGTTGGTTATAAGATTTGCATATTTGATCCTTGTAGTTTACTGATTTACACTTTTAGTCCCTAGAATTGTTAGAATTTACATTTCAAGCATTTATTTTTCATAGAATTTACATTTTCAGTCCTTTAAGTTTCATATTTTACAATTTGAATTTTACTTGAATAAAAACTTGGTATTTGCAAGATGTTTTACATATAAGTAGGTAATATTTTTCTGTTTTGCAAGGCTTTGTTGAATTAGCAAATAAAATATCCAAACAAGTTTAACAACCAAAAACAGTTAAAAACTCGATATTGGTTGGACTTTCCATTAGCAAGAACTGAGAAAAAACGAACTGCATTATACTCAATTTCAATGGGTAATACCATGAGCTTCAAAGGCACCAAATTGCACTTCATTATCAAACTCCCTACCATGATCCGTCCTAATAGAAACAATTGAACATCCTAGTTGATTTTGAATTCTTCGACTAAAGATTTCGAAATGATCGAAAGCTTCATTCTTAGATGCCAAAAATCTAGTCCAAGTGAATCTAGAATAGTCGTCAACTATAACTAGGGTATAAAGGTTACCTCCATAACTCCGTATGGCGGAAGGTCCAAAGAGATCCATATGTAGGAGCTCTAAGCACCGAGAGGTCGAAACCAAATTCTTGGCTTTGTGACTTGAGTGAACTTGCTTTCCAACTTTGCAAGCATCACAAAAGTGACTATCAAACTTAATCTTGGGGAGGTGTCTTACCAACTTCTTAGAGACTAAAGATTGAATTAAACGCATATTAGCGTGACCTAATCTCCTATGCCAAAGAGTAGAACTATCATCTATAGTCGCAAGACATATGTTGTCTTTTGACTTCTTATTAACCTTCATGACATAAAGCCCATGCTTTCTAACACCTTTTCCAATGACTTTTCCATCTTTTACGATTTCACTGTCATGTTCCGAAAAGATGACCTTACACTTATTATCACAAATTTGACCTATACTTAAGAGGTTAAAACCTAAGTTATCTACGTGCTCAACATTTTCAATGGTCATGGAGTCAAGAGAAACCGTACCTTTGCCAATGATATTACCACGTAGACTACTAGCGAATGTGACGTTACCTCCATCATATGCTTTGTAATGCGAGAACAAACTTCGATTACCTGTCATGTGTTTAGAACATCCACTATCCTTAATCCACTCATCGGGCTCCAAATCAATTCCCAAGCATATCTAGGTAACAATACACAAGATCAAACATTTGGTCCCCAATATCTCATGGGTCCAAAATTGTTAGTTCTAAACATCCCTTGCATTTGGTTGGGATGAATGAATGAGGTGGGGATTCCCCATGGAGAACAAAATGGAGGAGGGTAGTAATTCATGAAACCATTTTGTTGTTCATTACTTCTCCTAGGTGTGTTTGATCTAGGTTTAGAGTTATTATTCTTTCTAGGTGTTGGAGTTTTACTTCTAGTTCGAGAGTTCTTTTGATTATCTCTTGTAGGCGTTGCCGTTCTACTTCTAGGCTTAGACTCATTCCGTACTCTAGGTGGAGTAGAAGATAATCTAGATAAACTTCTATTTCCCATGAGAGGTTTACTTAACGGCTTATAGAACTTACTAATAGCATTGTCGTCAAGTATGGGTAATTGAACCTTATTAACAGTAAGATGCTTTGGTTTTTCATTTAACTTAGATTTTTCAGAAAGTTCAGAATTTTCACAAAATTCAACTTCTGGCCGCGGTACCTTATCTATGGCCGCGGTTCCATAGCGATAAGGAACCGCGCCATACAATGTGGAACCGCGTCCAGAAAGTGTTTTTTGTGAAAACCTGACTTGTTTTGGTTCACTAGTTGAGGCTTCATTTGAGTTAAAACCTAGACCAAGTTTTTCCTTAGAATGAACTTGTTTGTTTAACATATCATCAAGAGCACTAGTACCTTTCATGAACTTTTCCAATTTAATGGAGGTGCTCTTGAGATCATCATTCTCTAATCTAAGTTTCTCACAACTTAAGCAACCTAAATCAACCTCTTTGTTTTTCTCAAGTTTAGCCAATTTCTCCCTAAGTTCACTGATCTCATTTTCAAGCTTAGTTTTGGTTGATTTTAAGGTTTTATTCTTTTCTATGAATTTAAGACTAAGTTTGTGTAAGCTATCATATTTGCCTTCAAATTCAATATCATCTAAAGTGGAACAATCATAGCTATAATATTCGGTTTCGGAATGTACCTCTTTAGAAGTGTGAGCCATAAGACATTTCTCCTCTTTGGGGTTGTCATCATCATCTTCACCGCTATCGCTCCAAGCGCCACTAACGAATGCCGTGTGGTTCTTATCACGAGCGGGCTTTGGACACTCACCAATGAAGTGATTTGGATCACCACATCTAAAGCAACTCCTATCACCTTTTTCGTTCTTGACAAACCGATTCTTTGACAATGGTTTCTTGTCATAGTTTGGTTGCCTAACGTGTTGACCTCGTCTCTTGAAGAACTTCTTGAAATCTCTCACCGCCAATGCATACTCCTCGTCATCACTTTCCGAGGAACTATCATGGTCACTTTGTGCCTTCTTGGCCTTAAGTGCAAGAGATTTCCTTTCACTCTTGGTTTTTACTAATTCCGAGTCCTTCAAAATTATCATCTCATGAACTTTCAAGTTTCCTATGAGTTCATCGAGTGATAAAGTTGAGAGATCTTTCGATTCTTCAATAGCCGTGACTTTTGCTCTCCACTTTGGATGTAAGGCCCTTAGAAACTTCCTAACATTGTTCTTGCTAGAAAAACCTTCATCAAGTGCTTTTAGACTAGTAATAATGGTGTTAAACCTAGCAAATGCACTATCAATAGTTTCATCTTCTAAGATGACAAATTGTTCATATTGTTGGACAAGAAGATCGATTTTACTTTCTTTGACTTGGCTATTACCTTGGTGGGTTACTAAAAGAGTGTTCCAAATATCTTTAGCGGTTTCACACATAAAAATTCTTTCATACTCTTTCTTAGGCAAAGCATTATAAATCACCATTTTAGCCTCATTATTTATTTAAAGTTTCTTTTTAGTATCATCATTAGCTTTGTCCAAAGTGACTAATTCTTTTGTTTTAGAAACTTCATTAAATTGAAAGGGTAAAAAATCACCATTGGTAATAACATGCCAAAGATCTAAATCTTTTGATTTCACATAAGTTTCAAATCTATTTTTCCAATAAATAAAACTATCGGTTTCAAAAAGTGGTGGTCTTTGCATAGATTGCCCTTCTAGGTACTTGTTGAAATCCATAGATCGATTCAAGTTTTAAAATATAATATACTTTAAAAATCCTTGAGCAACCCGCTCTGATACCAATTGTAGAAACTAGAAGGGGGGGTTGAATAGTTTCTTAAAATTTACTTGTTAAAATATGGTTTCCAAAAATCGTTTTTCAAAAACTTAGGCTTGAGGAAATATGTGAAATCTTCTTATTCACAAATATGAACAATGATAGTGTAGCTAAACTAATACTAACAAAAATATATCCACAAAGAATAAAGAATGATAGTATAGCTAAACTAATACTAACAAAAATATATCCACAAAGAATAAAGAATGATAGTGTAGCTAATCTAATATTAACACATGTATATGCAAAAAGTAATAAGGAATGTAAAGAGTTAAGGGTAAAGAAAGATCAAACCGAACACCAAGGATTTATAGTGGTTCGGCAACGAAGCTCACTCCTCGTTCCTACTCCACTCCTCGAGTACTCCTTACTCGAGAGTTCACTACACAACAAGCTCCTTATGGTGGAGAAAACCGTACACGTCGCTTAACCAATTTCCAACTCTAAGCTAAAAGTCGAGCCCTAATCATAGCTAGGACCAATCTACACAACTATACTTAGTACATACACAACTTCCAAATAGACACAACTACTTGGATCTTCACAACTATGACAAAACTACAAGAATATACAAATTGATCTTCAATAGATCTTTGGTGGTGGACTCAACACTTCACTAGGTTAGTGTTTGAAGGTCTACGAGATTATTGGCCTATTCTATATCATGGATTTGATGGATTTGGATGGTTGATTTAGATGATAATCATAAAGAAATGAAGGAAGGAGATGATGGAGTAGAGAGAGAAAGGAGAGAAAAGGGGAAATGTAGAGAGAGAAAGTTAAGATTAATAATGATTAATGTGTGAAATGGTAATCAACAACCCCTCCTAACATGCTAGGAGGGGATATATATAGCCCACCCTACATGTGGGCTATATGGACTATACATAAAGTAAATAGATCACGAGCCCATTACATAATTATCGTTGGAGCGACCGATCCTTCATAAATACGTAAAAACGTATTTCTAACAATCTCCCCCTAAGGGAGGTCGCTCCAAGAAACAAAGTTCTAAATAGTCTATAACTCGTGATCTATGCTAACTAAGATGTGACCGAGACTTTATTGGGAAAAACGTATTTCCAACAATCTCCCCCTAAGGGAGGTCACATCTTTTTACAAAATCTTAAACCTAGCATTTATGCTTGAGTCTTCGATCTTGTTCTTGTGAATATGCTTGATGTGATCTTTGACTTTAGTCTTGAGCATGTTTCCTTGCCTTGACCTTGTGCATTCTTCACTTGTGATATTTGCCTCTTTGTGACTTCATGTTCCACATACTTATACTTTTAAATTCTTGAAAGCTTCAGAGTTTGATACAGCGGAAGACTTGACCTTCAGGCTTTCTTGAATTTGTTGAAGTACTAGTTGTATGTAGTATAAGCATGTGGTGACGACTTCTTCTGGATTGTACACCGCAATGCCACCTTCTTGTTACGCTGCATAAGACAGTTAGCAACAAACAATATACACGGATGAAATGGCCTTGAACATTTCATTCTAATTCGGTAGCATTTTACCTCCGGTCGGTGAAGACCGTTGGACGATATTAAATATCGTACTTGTGGCAGGTAGTTTCAATAAAGAACCTCCTTGACAAGATTTCGCGGGTAAACCCGTTCTCTTTACTCGACCGTCCAAAGCTGACTGCGAACGTAAAGAGTGAATCATTTGGATAATATTATCCGCATGATTTGAAGCCGTCAATTCATGTTCCTGGAACAAGTGAAGTTCAATTAAGAACCGCACCATCGTTGCTTTCCAGTTGTCACTAGCTTGATTCATATAGAATCTTGCAAGTTACCTACCAAGTGCTGTTTGATGTTAACACTAGAAGGATTTCCATTCGTCACTGTAAATACTTAATAGTATTACTCTAAATGTTCTGGCAAGATCACTAAGATATTGCGTAGAGGTCTGGAACGTGTTTAAATTCATTTAAGAATTAAACCACTGTTGCTTTCCAGTTATCACAAGTTTGATTCATAAAGAATTGCACAAGTCACCTACCATGAGCTTTTTGATATTCGCTCAAGAAGGATTTCCATCTTCATTGTAAATACTTTCGTATTACTCGGATGTTCAGGCAAGATCATGAAGATTTTGCGTAGGACTCTTAAGATCTTTCTTACTTTTCACAGTGTGTGAAGAAGCAAGGAAATATGAAAGTGTGTCCTAATGAGATATTTGATGATCTCAAATGGCTCTAGACTCGATCGTGCATTTTGGATTTTTTTAGTGATCGGAGGCTGGAGAGGAGTGCCACCTTTTCAATACCAGTCTATTCGGAGTGAATAAACCAATAGATAACGTGTTGATCTCCGTGTGATTAAAACAAATACCTTTTGAGAGATATTTGAGTTAGCTGGGAAGGGTTGTGCATTGCATCACTGGGTCCATGATGTCTTTCTTCAATACCGAGAATCATTAGCAAAAATGACCTCAATAGCATATGTATTGACCCGGTTTCTGCCTAAAGTTGTAAGGAGGGCTTCTTTCTTTACACCCTTTATCTTTACATTTCTTTTTCATTCTTCAACCCCTTCAATGCTTACCAATACGTCATCACTAGCACCTTGTTGTGATTGTTCCAGTGCTAACTTAAGTACTTGGTCGGCATTCAGCTACGTTCACAATCTTTCTCCATCTTTCCTAAGGACTACTATTTCTAGCTATGGAATGTCCTTGGGAAGATTCCTCCGGTTCTAGAGAAATCATTGGACTTTAACCTATCCTACCATCCTTATGTCACCACAATCTTCATCATCGTGAATAGAGATGTTTTAGGTAAGTGTATGTCACCATGAAATCCATTTTGAAGTGCAAATCCATTTTGCTCCCCCTTAACATATGCTACGATATTCGAAAACATTTCGCACATGTCGGGATGAGCTAACACGTTAAGTCAAACCATTTATGATTGATCATATCCCATATTAAATCACATTTTCTCCCCCATATTAAAAATATTAACCCAATCGATGTTTTTAATATCAATTGATTTAATAGCATTTTTAGAAAATTTGGGAAGAAAAATGCAAGTCCAATTATCTTCATGAATTACACAAGCTCCCCCTCAAATTAATGAGGGTGTGCTGAAACGTAAAATAAATACCTTTTAAACACAAGTGTAAGGTATTTATCACGTGCAAAGATCATATATGATAATGAATTCACAAGATTAATAATTTACGAGGTAGGACCTGAATGATGGAGAACATCATATGAAAGAGTCACATGGTTCTTGTTCACGAATGTTGGTCTTCCTCGTAACTTCTGAAGTTATCTCTTGACTCCATGTATATGATTGATATCTTTGTCTTAACACCAATATGTGAACTTGGCACTCTCGGCATCAAGGATTCTGAATGCTGGACAATTGCTCCCCCTCAATTGTTGACCCGTGTTCTATTGAAAGAGCTGTAGTCACCGTTTGAGTAGTCGCATCGTCGAGTATGTAGATATCAATTGCAACGAACTTCGGATTGTGGAGTTGATAACTTCGGATTCTGAAGTCAAAGCTTTCCGGTGAAATGCTTGACTTCAAAGTGAAAAGCGGGTTACTATCGGAAATAATAGCAAACCATTTTGAGCATGTTTTAAAAGTTTGAACTTCTGCTCGAACTTTATTTACAACCCCGTGTCATTATTGAATGACATTTCTAGGTTCGTAAATATTATCGATTCCAGAAGACATGCTCGTTTTATCAAAACATTTTTGAACACACAATTTTGAAAGATTAGAAAAACCTTTTGAAAAATTCTTGAAAAATTGTGTTCAATGTTTTGAAAACCAATTACTTGAGCTTAAGATGTTGAATATCTTACAAAACGAGCTCAAGTCTGAGAAGTTGTAAACTTCCCGTTGTTAAGGATAAGTTTATCATCGGCGATAAACTTTCCTTTTATCTGAAGAACGAGTCCTAAGCTGACATTTACTTAGAAGTCGTTTTCATGAGCTTGAAAACTTTGACTGTTTTAACGGAAAGCTCATGACCGAGAAAGGTTAATTTCTCGTTATGAAGAAAAGTTCTCTTATTTAAAAGATACACTTTCCTTTCTGAGCTTAAAACTTCGAATGTTTTAAGACAAGCTCATGACCGAGAAAATTGAATTTCTCGTTATGAGGATAAGTTTATCATTAATGATAAACTTTCCTTTATTTGAAGTTCGAGTTACAGTCTGACATTTAACTGTAAGTCATTGTGCATGAGCTTAAAAACCTCGAATGTTTTTAATTTTAGCTCATGCCCGAGAAAACTTAATTTCTCGTTGTTAGGATAAGTTTATCATCGGCGATAAACTTTCCTTTCTTTGATGCACGGGTTACCATCTGATATTTAATGATAAACCATTGTGCATGAGCTTAAAAACTTGGAATGTTTTTTATATAAGCTCATGCCCGAGAAAAATGAATTTCTCGTTGTTAGGATAAGTTTACCATCGGCGATAAACTTTCCTTTCTTTGAAGAGCGAGTTATAGTCTGTGATGTGACTATAAGTCCTTGTGAGCTTTAACCATGAATCCCCTGAGATACTATTTTCTCTGATATCTGCTTCTTCAACAACCAAACTCTGAGAGTGTCCTTAGTTGAACGGTATACAATGATTGGACCGCTTCGTTCTTTTGGAACATCAACTTTGGTTCCTGCATTCTCATTAGGAGTTTGTATACTTTTGCATGGGTTAGAGATATCTATTTTAGAAGCACGTGGGGGTTCACGGTTTTCATTTCTTGTGTCAGAGGTGGCCTGAGGGGATGATTCACTTGTCTTAGTTGGCAAACGTTTCCTTTTATAGAAAATCTTAAGTTCAGGCTTAAGTGATGTATCATCCTTTGCAATTTCCTCCCTAGTAGTCTTAGTAGAATCGGAGACTATCCTAGTTAAAGGGCACTCGTTTCCTACAAGAGTGAAAGTTCTACCAGTGGGGCGCTAATCTTTACCAACGGGTTTGATTTTAGCTATCCACTGGGACTTAATTCTAGCACGGGAGTTCACCTCATTAAGTAATTTCTTGATACAGGAATCATGATTTGCCGTAAAGACACATTTTCTACATGTTTTACAAGTAGCATATTTAATGTCCGAGTAAGATCTAGAATCCCTAGATGATTGATTGATGCTCCTAGGATTGGAAATGCTACGGTTAGCAGTGTTGGGTAAACTAGAAGGCATCTGACTAGGTTTGAAATTCCTATCTCTTACATGTGTCTTTTGCTTAGCTTCCCTAAGATCAGATTCATGGCAAACGTCATTTGAACTAGTTCTAGACGTGGTCTTGGTATTTTTAGGGAAACTAGATGCAATCATATGATTTGGTCTTGCTAAAGCTGGAGTGATCACATTGGGCCCAGTTGCTGGAGTGACTGGTCTAATAAGATGAACCAAATCAACTTGGGAGGCAAACCGCGGTCTCGAGGATTGTGGTCGCTCGGATCTAAATGCAGTAGGTTGTCTGACAATCGGTTGTCTGACGAACTGATTTGTAGGCGGTTTCCCCAAGATTGATGGTTTTTCAAGCTTAGTGTCCACACTAGGTCCTTTACTTTTCCTTAACTCGTTTTTCAACGCAGCTATAGCAAAAACCTTTTCCTGTACTTGGGCCTTTAAAGTCTCATTTTCTTTGAGCAAGTTATCTTGGGATGCCAACTTAGATTCAAGCAGTTGAATTTGTTTCAAAAGATTATCCTTTTCAGCTTTAGAATCTAGAACAGTTTGATCCAATTTTCTTTCAAGAACAACGTTTGACTTTTCAAGTTTTTCAAAGTATGTTTCAAATTTGTCCGTTTTCTTAGAAAATTCAAGTTTGGCATCCTCAAGATCTTTTGATTGTTGAGCTACAGTCGTTTCGAGCTCTCTAATCTTGGAATCAGAAGCAGTCAGTGAAGCAGTTATAATGCAATTATCATGATGTTTAGCATTCTGAACAATCTCTCCTCCATTATGACTTACATCGGATGAATCAGAAGTGGTATTGCTATCACTCTTTTCCATCCCATGTTTGTCATAATTAGGTTTAGAATGCTCAATATGCGGCATATCATCAGCATAAACATCATAAACAACATTACATTGTACCATGTTTGCAGGCTCTGCGTCATAAATGGGTAAGGTGTCATCAAGAGAAATCTCGTGAACATTCCCTGACGTGCCACTGGCATCATGTTGTCCTCCTGATTATGTGCTCGTGCCATCGTTAGGCTCCAAGTTGTCAACCGTATGACCATTATCCTCTTGCATCTGCGTCATTGATTCTTGCACTCCATTAACATACACTTGCTGAAGTTGTGATCTTTGATATATCGAAGACGAGACCGATGACATGAGTTTCAAAATCGTATCACGGAAAACTCGAAGCTCGGTATGTGTATCTCGAAGAAACGATTGGCAAATCATTGAACTTTCAGGCTTGATGATATTAAATTGGAGGAAAGGCGTGAGGTGTGTCACAAGAGCCTTATATGCAAGTGCCGATGCAGAGTGATTAAAGTTGTTATGGTTGAGTTGCTCGGCGAGTTGGGTCAAAGTGGTGAAGATTGAGTCGATGAATATATGACGATCTTGTCCAAAGATTGTCACAAATTCGCTCCCTCCTTGAATCCCCGAAAGAGTGACAAGATGAGACTGGAGCATTTGAAATGAATTTATACCACTTTCTCGAGCTTTGTGATGCAAGTCTCCCTCTTGAAGTGTCGAATTGAACGAATCCATTTAAAATCGAGGAAAGATAAAGAAAAATGATGTGGATGTTGGTGTTGTCGGGTTTTTACACTTCAATTCGGCTCAAAAGATGTTGACGGCTCAAACGATTATGAATTAAACCCGATCAAAAATCCGTATTTGCTAAGTATAAATCCCGTCACTTTCACTTGTCAGTTTTGGCTTTACAACCGGCCACAATAACTTTTAATCCGGCAAATGTTTTTCCACATTAACTTTTAAAAATACCCGCCTCGACACGATTTGCCAAAAATTAATAAACAAAATATACGAAACTAAAAATATAAAAGAGACAAAAAGACAAAAATTTAAGTCAACTAAAAATAAGTAAAAAAATAAAATGTGATGTTTTAAGATAAAAGGTGATATTTGAAAAAAAAAAAAAAATAAAAAAAAATCTAAAATAACTTGAAAAGAAAAAATAAAAGTAAGTTAACTTAAAATTAGAAAAGAAAAAAATAAAAGTAAAAAAAATACTTTAAAAGAGATGGAAGAACAAGATTCACTTCTTAAACAAGTAATAATCAAACAAATGATCAAAGATTTGAGTGATTAAAGAAGGGGTTTGAATCTGGAAATAAATGTGCAAAAGAGGTGAGGTGAAAAGCTGAGAATGGCCAACTATTTAAAGGACAAAGGAGCCAACGGCAAGTTCTGCCCGCGGTACCTTATCACAGCCCACGGTACCTTATCGATAAGGTACCGCCTAGGCGCTAAGGTACCGCCGGACTAGACTCCGCTCCTTTTTGTCCTTTAGTGGTGGAGGTCTTATCTGGGTATAAAAATATCCTGAAAGAATATTCTTAACAGCTATAAGAATATGCCATTTTTAAATTTCAAATAATTAATTTAATAAAACATTTTCTTAAAAATAAAGTTTAATAAAAACTTGTCACTTTTAATAAAAAGTGAGTTTTAAGAAAAGATTAAATCACTTGATCACTTGATTAAGGTTAGTACTTGTTTATCCATACCTTAAGTGAAAATGGGTAAAATGAAAAATACTTGAACTCAAGAATTCGTTTTTCGTTGTTTTCGTAAATGCTTGTTTTTACATATTGTCGTAATCAAAACTAAGCGAGACCGAAAAATGCAAGTAACGTTTTTAGTTATTATTGCATTAACACTTCCTTCTTAATCTCTTTGTTAATTGCACCATTAGTCTTTAAGCCTTTTAATCTTCTTTAATCTTGGACTTTAATGACTTTTGGCTCGGGATTTCTTTGAACTCGTCTTTTAATTATTCAATAAAATAGACTTGAGTTCTTCGGCTTTAAGTAAACTTCCGTCTTTCGACTTTTTCTTCGATAAATCTTCAGAATTAGTCTTGGACTTCCGTTCTTTTTGCACTCATGACTTCTTGACTTCGTCTTTCATCTTTTTCTTCAATAAAAAGCCCGTGAATGCCGTGTTTTCTCCACTTTTCACAATTTCGTCCTAAATCACAACAAAAACACAAACCACGCATAATTCCGACATAAAAGACATAAAATACACGTTTTGGCTCGGTTATTATTGTAATTAAGTGGTAAAAATGATGGGTGTTTACACACCTATCAAATCCCCTACACTTGACCATTGCAATGTCCTCATGCAATGCATTAGTTACAAAGCACGTTTACACTTTTCATCGTAATCAATCCATAGTGGCCTTTATTAAAGAGATAGAAAATTACAAACATTCAAAGTAAAGAAGTCAAAAGCATACCTTGGGTTTTGAAAATGTCATGAATAATCATCATCCTCAAGTTTTCACTTTCTCCAAACCAAGCTTAAAAACGAGATCATTGTTATTATAAGTTAGCAAACTATCACGAACTCATGTGGGCCAATTATTCACTTAGACTCCCTTATTCCTAGGTGTATCTCTTATATTTTACTATTGTCTTGAATGATCACGAGGATGCATTTTTGACTTATTTCGATAGTTATTTAGTCCGAAAATAAAGTGAATGATTTAATCAATAGTTAGCTAAATGACAAAATCTTTTAAAACTGCTTCTCGGGAACTCATAAAGTTCATATCTTGGCATAACTCGCTTCGCGATTTGAGACCTTTCTCGGACCGATATTTGGTAGCGACTTCATACTTCAAACATTGAGAGACGTTCATGAAATTATGGTCTTCTCTTCATATAGGAATTTCTTCACTTGAAGTTTTGAGAGATTCATACTTGGACCACGACTTCTTCATTTTTCTCCAATCTTTATTTTGGACTTTGATATACAACGATCCGCCTCCTTTATGACTTGGATCTATTTATCCTCATACCTTGCTAGGGTCTTTTCGGATACACTTCTCCACGACTTTTGGGGAATTTTTGCTTTTCGTCGTGTGTCTCGATCCTTCATATTGATTTTCGATAAATGATTCTTCACATCACTTTTGGATCTTTAGCAACAAAATATAGCCCTCATGTCTTGTTAGGACCTTTTTGGACTTGCCAATCTTCGCGTCCCGCTTCAATAAGTTATGCCTTGGCTATGAACTCTAATCCATACCGAGCAACTTTTAAACGATCTTGGGCTAGAAGCTAAGTAACTTTTCAAATCGTACAACCTTATTTATTGCAGATAAATTTATTAGCAAACGATGGGAGAATAGGCTTATAATTAACTCACATAAATTCACGAAAGAATACCAAACTTATAATTGACTCTATCATCTCTCGTTCTCCACAGTTTAAAATCTCAAGGAATGAGACTCGTGGATACTTAGCCTATTAAATCAAAGTTTTGGGTTTTCGAGTCGCCTATAGGATCTTGCAAACTCTTAGACTTTTTCAAGTTTAGAAATCGCGTTTTAAAGTTCCCTTGATAAACGACTCTCTAGGATCAATTATAGGAACTTGCGAAAAGTTCTTGTTCTTAACCTGTGAGAGTTAAGACTTTCGCGTTTTATAGCTCCCTATATAAAAGCCTAACAAAACTTGACTTAAACACGTTAAGGATACTAGCTAGAGTAACTTAGATAAGTAAACTCGGGTTGAGTCAAAAGATTCACAACGTTTAGAAAATTAAAACCACTTTATTAAAGATTTATTCTAGCAAGGAAAGAAAATAACTATACAAAGGGAAAAACTAATAGGCCATAATAGATCAAAAATTTTGAAAAATGTCGAAAAATTGATTTTCCGGTTAAAATGAGGACAAATACAAGGAAAAGGCCACTTAACTTCGATAGAAGTCCCCCCTACACTTAAGATAAACATTGTCCTCAATGTTTAAGCATGTGGAAGTAAACTCCCCTACACTTAGGACATTGTGCACTTTGTTTAAATCTCGCTAAGGAAGAGACAACTAAAGAGATTCCTATTTTAATATTGAGAAAATATAAAATAGTGAATTGAAAAGAGTTTAGGATAGACTCGGGAAGAAGGGAACACGGAATCACGGGTCGTCAAGAATCATCAAGAGTGGATCATTAAACGCTCGAATCCCTGATTAAGAGAGGAGGGGAGAGGAAATAGCAAACCAACGGGTCTCCCTTACACTTAGGATAAAGAAAGCTAAAAGATAGATACATGGGTTGCCTCCCAAGAAGCGCTTGATTTTTGATTACCGAGTCGTGAGCCTGACTCGACCTTGATCATCATAGGAAGAATCATGAAACATATCCACCAGGATCAAAGACACAGTTTTCGTCCATCAAATAGCACAAGCTTAAGGCGAACAAGGCAAGCCAAAGAAGAATAGGCAAGGTTCCCTTAAGCAGCAATGGAGCACGGTGGAAGCAAGGGTGAAGTGCAAGCATGTTTTCAATAGTTCCAAAGATTTTTCCTTTTATTTCATTAGGTGGATACTGAGATGGCTGCAAAATATCGATATCGGGGTCGAACACCTTTTCCTTTAAGGGAAAATAGCACTCAGGCTCAGCAGAGTGTGAAGAAGATCCGCGAAGAAGATGCACAACCTCGTCCTCAGAAGGGGGACAAAGAGGTGTTAAATCATATGTGCTGCGGATGTCGGTGTCGATCGGTTTCTTCTCCTTTTAAAGAATGTTCTTCAAATCCAAAGTAGGATCAAGACGATAATCTTCAAAGTCCAAAGGAGGTGCATCACTCTCATGAGGGAAGTATGTATTTAGAAAAGTTGAAAAGTCTTCCTCAAAAGAGTAATCATCCAAAGTAGGATTAAGCATGGATGACAGAGGATCTTCATCATGTGAAGAATCACTCGAAAGAGTATCGGCCTCATCAAAATCATCATATGTGGGTAGATCGGGATACTCAGAAGTAAGGTCATCATAATCATCCGAATCTGAGCTAGAATTATCATCATAAGCATCGAAGATCGGTGGAGAATCATAAATGGGAGAAGGTTCCAAATTGGAGAGAGAATCATCTACATCATCTTGAAAAAGTGGATTATCAATGCAAGAGTCGAATAGCGGATTGTTGTAGATGACAAAATCATCGAGCACATTAATCATATTCGCGGATTCTCGTCCAAAGGATTTGCTTGTAAGCTTCCCCATTTTGAAAACTTGTGAATCATTCCCGACTCTTAAGATTAACTCACCTTCGGCAACATCAACTAGAGCTCGTCCGGTTCTCAAGAATGGCCGACCAAGTATTAAAGGTATACGAGGGTCCATTTCATAATCAACAACCACAAAATCGACCGAGAAAGTAAATGTACCAACTTTAATGAACACATCTTCGGCAATACCAACGGGGTAAGCGAGAGTGCGATTTGCAAGTTCAAGAGTCATATTTGTTGGAGTGAGGTCGGGTAATGATAGTGTTTTCCAAACACTCAAAGGCATAAGATTAATACTGGCCCCGAGATCAGCTAGGGTAGTAAATTCTTCAGTTTTGTTGAAAACGCAAGGCAACACAAAACGACCGGGATCTCCAAGCTTTTCCGGAAGTTCTTTAAAAATAACTGCAGAGCAGTTTTCATTTAAGCGTGTGTTGGCGAGCTCAAGCAACTTTTCCTTCTTGTTAAGCAATTCCTTGAATGCTTTGACAAATTTCGGCATGTGGACAAGTGCTTCGAGAAAGCTAATGTTGAAGTTCATTTGAGAGATCATCTTCACATAGCTCGACACTTGAGAGTCATCCTTGGTTAGCATTTTGGTCTTGCCTAAACGAGAGGGATAAGGGATATTAGATTTGGGTGGTGAAGTTGAAGGCGTAGCAGGTAAAGGTTGAGATGTTGAAGGGTCCTTCCTAGGTACATCGTCATGACGAGGCGGAGACGGTAATGGTGCACTAATACTAGGTGTAGGAGGAGTAGGGATAAATGGTGGTGGGGGAGGTGTAGATGATGGGGGCGGGATCGGTGGATCGACAATTGTAATTCCACTACGAGTAGTAATAGCACTCAAATTTGCTCGCGGATTGGTGACGGTGTTAGAAGGTAGAGAACTCGAAGAAGAAGGTTGAGCGGCGGGCAAGAAACTAGCAAGCATATTCTTTAAATCATTTGTTTGATTGCTGAAGGAGGATTGAATATTATCTCGAAGCTCGGATCTAATCTCATTTCCTTGCTTGGTAATATCTCCTTTCAAATTTATAATTTGGCTCTAAAGATTCTTGATTTGCTCACCTTGGGTTCTCATGATGGCTTCAACATCGGGATTAATGGGTTGGGCTTGTTGGGTGGGTGGTTGATAAGGATTAGAAGCTCGTGGTGGGATTTGGTTGCTTCTATTGTAGTTGTTGGCGGGGTTTTGGTTTTGAGGAGAAAAACCGGGTGAAAGGTAGTTGTTTGATCGGTAACTCAACAGATTTCTATCCCCTTGTTGTCGAGCTTGGTAATTTTCCGGTGAATAATTACCATAAGCTGCATACACATTTTCCGGATTTCCTTGAGTAGAAGGACAATCGGTGTATGAGTGAGGACCGCCGCATGTTTCACAAGGATTAGCAATCGCTTTAACTTGTTGTTGTTGGTTTGAAGCGAGAAGCGTGATACTTTTGCTCATTTCAGTCATCATGCGGGTGAGTTCGGTCATATCAGGATTTGCTAAAGTAGAAGAAACATTGACTCTCGGGTTGTTCCTTAAAGAAGCGGAGGAATCCCAGTTTTTGTGGTGAGTAGTCATGTTCTCAATAAGCTCTCTACACTCCTCGGGTCTCCTTTTCATAAATGTGCCACCGGCGGCTGCATTAATCATATCACGATCACGAAAAGTCAATCCGTTGTAGAAAGTATCTATTAAGGTCACAGGGAGCATGTTGTGGTTTGGACAACGATCAATCAAGACATTATATCTTTCCCAAGCATCAAAAAGAGATTCATCGGGTTCTTGCATGAAACCGCTGATTTGATTGCGAAGGCTCGTGACCATGGATGGTGGAAAGTAGCGCGAAAAAAAGCGTTGAGTCATGTCATCCCAAGTATGAATAGAATTCTTCGGGAGACGATCAAACCATTTCTCGGCATGATGTGATAAAGTATGTGGGAAGATTTGTAGGCGAAGAACATCCATTATGGCACCAGGCAACTTCATGCTTTGGGTGATTGTAATGAACTTGTCGAGGTGTTTGTTGGCATCATCATCAGGCATTCCTCTAAATGGATTAGTTTGCACTTGCTGAATCATGTGGTGCTTCAACGAAAACTCAGGAGCGTTGATTTGCATCGGCGCAATCGGTCCTCCTCGTCCAAACATGTTAGGTTGACAAAGCTCCTCCATTGTCCGTAGATCAGGCTGTGGAAGAACATTGTTGTTATTGTTGAGGTGCGGTGGATTATTGTTGTTGTTAACACCTGACATACTTAAATCTTCTCGAGTCTCGGGCTCTTGATAATTAGAAGATCTAGTACGCATACACCTACAAAGACAAAAGAAAACAATACCAAACACAAAGAAAATATATATACACAATAAAATAAAATCTTTTTGGATTTTTGAAATTTTCAATTTTTATGGATTTTTATCAATTTTTCATTTTTATGGTTTTTTGAAATTTTTATGTGCAAGAAAATAACGCTCACAAGTGAACGGATCCCAAAAAGCAACGCGTCATTCACAGAAAACCGTTAATCTTTACGAAAAGAGCCGGCAGCGGCGCCATTTAATAACTAGGTTTTTGACCAGGTAAAAAGATTCGTTTAAGTATGTCTCTTCGAATTGAGAACTGGTTTAACTATGCGACTCAGTCGTTCTTTGGTGAAACAAAAGTTGTGTCGTTGTAGTATTTAAAATAAAAGTGCAAAACAATTAAAGTAAAAGTGCAGTAATGTAAATCTAATTTAAAGTAATTGGTGCAAGTATTTAAAAGCGAGGCTAAAATTAAAGGGCACTAAATGTAAATAACGCAAACTTAAAACTAACTAAAGCAAACTTAAAACGCAACTAAAACTAAATCTTAAACTAAGGCAAGGCTAAAATAAATCTAAGGCAAATAAACTTAAAGTGCGTCTAAGAAAAAGGCGGGAAAAATAAAGCTCGAAATTAAAAAGCAGAAAGTTAAAAACTGAAATTAAAGAAACTGAAAATTCCCTATTCGGAATAAATACCCTATTCGGAATAAAAGGCTTACTCGGAATATGTCACCATCCGGAATAATCCTCTATCCGGAATACTAGGTCTATTCGGAATATATCTTGCTATTCGGAATAAAGTCCTATTCGGAATAAAGTGCCTATCCGGAATACCCTTCCCTATGCGGAATGTTGTGGCTATTCGGAATAAGTTCCTTACCCGGAATAAATTGGCAATTCGGAATATCTTGCCCTATTCGGAATACCTGCCTATTCGGAATGTTATAGCTATTCGGAATACCCTTCCCTATGCGGAATATCTGCCCTATGCGGAATATTCCCCTCTATTTGGAATACTCCCTTATCCGGAATATTCAATATTCCGGATGGAGCACCCTTTTGACCCTTCACTCGGAATGTTCCTGGGAAGTTATAGTAACCAACTCGCGAAGAACAGGGAACAAAAGATAGCACGGATTCAACAAAAACTTAACAAAATCAACAAAAAGATTAAATCAAACTAATAACAAAACATCTATTAAGCATAAACAATCAATCCAAAACAACAAAACTAACAAAACTAATCAAGATGATCAAAACCCACTTAATAAATTTGACAAAAACTCAAGAACATGAACATGAACAAATCAACATAAAGATTAAAGAAAGGTAGGATGAGATCAAAAAATAAAGATAAAGATTAATAAGAACTGAAAGAAAAACTTACTTGAAATTAAATGGTAAACAAGGTGCAAGACAAGTATTTAAATTTGACAAGTATTTAAATGACAAGGTAATTAAAAGTGGAAGAACTAATTGTCACTATTAGCCAACAAAATAAAAATGATTAAGAACTAATCTATATATAGGGGAGGATTAAGGAATGCTTAGGAAGCTTCCTCCCCTCTTTCCTTTCTCCTTAATTGCATGCTTAGTCCTTCCTTCTTAATCTCTTTGTTAATTGCACCATTAGTCCTTAAACCTTTTAATCTTGGACTTTAATGACTTTTGGCTCGGGATTTCTTTGAACTCGTCTTTTAATTCTTCAATAAAATAGACTTGAGTTCTTCGGCTTTAAGTAAACTTCCGTCTTTCGACTTTTTCTTCGATAAATCTTCAAAATTAGTCTTGGACTTCCGTTCTTTTTGCACTCTTGACTTCTTGACTTCGTCTTTCATCTTTTTCTTTAATAAAAAGCCCGTGAATGCCGTGTTTTCTCCACTTTTCACAATTTCGTCCTAAATCACAACAAAAACACAAACCACGCATAATTCCGACATAAAAGACATAAAATACACGTTTTGGCTCGGTTATTATTGTAATTAAGTGGTAAAAAGGATGGGTGTTTACACACCTATCAGTTGGGCAAACATTTAAGTTTGCAGCCATGACGAGTGTAGCCACTTTATGTGCCTCACAAACGTGACTTGGATCCATAAAGTGGACGAAATTCACTTTTAGCGAGCTTGTCCAGGCGACCCTTTATGGTTGTTGGCATATAGAGCGTTTATGCATTCTCGGGATTTGAGGCTATTTTCCTTTTTTAGATCCATGCCATACATCCATGCCTTATTTCTGGGATGAGTGATTGTACATTTCTATAATTATGTCGGCTGTGATGAATTTAAATACGCGTGGGTAAAGAGAAGGTGCCTTGGATCTTGGCGGAGTGACCTTTGAAGGTTGCAGCCATGCCGGTTTACCACTTTTTGTACCAAATTGCGCCTTATCTGAGCCTGCTATAAACCTCAAAATTGGTGGGCCAAATCAATATAAATAGTTCCCTTAATTTATGATTGGCTGGCCTGTTATAGTCGGTATGGTGTTCATTGTATGTTTGGCTGTGTCCATGGGACAATAAAATAGGGCCCTGTGATCAATAGTTACGGCCTTTGAGTAAGACTGCAACAGGTAAAAACATTCATGGTTTGGCGGGGCAAATTGTTAAGTTTGTAGCCATGGCGAGTGTAGGCACTTTCTGTGCCTGGCAAGGCATACAAAGTGCTTATGCATTATCGGGATTTGAGGCTATTTTCCTTTTTTAGATCCATGGCATACATCCATGCCTTATTTGAACCTGGTTACAAAAAAATAAAGTCTTTATAGGGTGTAGCAATTCCAAAAGTATGTTTTCTTACAAGACAGTGGGTGCGGGTTGGTAATTGGCGATGAAGATATTGTTTCATGCGTGCATTGGCCGGTTTCCAACTGTATATGATTGGGAGATGATGATAGTTGTAAACGGCCTGATTTTCCAGCGTGGCATCACGCCGTCGTATTTGCAGCCATATCAGGTCACTAACTTGAAAAGTTGGTCGCATGTTCTCAGCTCTGACCCACTACATTGTAGTATCAGCAGTCTCGCGTTCCCAAAAGGTTTATGGTTTTTAAAAAAGTCCCTGATTATAACAACTGTTGCTAAAATGGCCCAATAGTTGTTTTAAATGTCTTGAAAAAGGAACTAATTCGCCTTCCTTGGTAGTTTTAATTGTTGGCATTACTGTTTTTTTTGTTGTCGGGTTGACGGCAGGCGACGATGTTCACATTCGTGTTGTTCGTTGCCGCTGTGTATTTCGGTCGACGATAGCGGTTAACAGGTATCGGGCTATGATGAGTTGCAGCGGACCGGGTTCCCGCCCTCGCATCTCTAAGCTGATTTTTCCAAGGATGTGGTAGGAATGAACGGTTCGTGTTTTGTGTTGTGATTTTTGTTAGCGAAGCGAGGGTTTGTCAGGGAAAGAAAATAACATACTTTATTATGGGTGTGACGGAAATCACACATGAGCCTTATTGTTCTAGGTTCTGATGAGAGCCGTGTCGATAGGTTTCTTTGGTAAGCAGTGCTTGGTAGAGTCGTTCTTTTTGGCGGGGCGACCATGTGCTCGCAGCCATCACCGGTTTTGCCTGCGGCTTCTATTCTTCCAACTCTTACCCTGTGATGCAATCCCGTTTGTTTTTCTGATTATTGATGTAGTATGCTATCATTTAGGGAACACGTATGAGTATGCAGCCGTGTATCTTTTAGAACATTCAAAAAGGCAATGATGATTAGACTTGAGCGTTAAACCGGATTATGTACTTCTTGGCGGGGCAATGTTGGTGGGTTTGCAGCTAGAGTGCATGTCTCCTCATATCTGTTGCTAGCTTATCTGAGCCTCCAAATACAAAAAAAAAATAAAAAAAATACTCGCGTGTCACCGGGTTCTACCACGGGGCATCTAAATTGTGCTTTTGTATTCCGCGTCAGCTGTCTGGTAAGTGTTACATTCTTTTCTCCTTTTGGTCAACGTTTTATTTTAACAACCTGACCTCTTTTTCTGTGGCTGACATTTGCTTACAACAGGTTAGCAACGACATTTTAGTGGTGTGTGATACAAGGCTTTTGCCCGTATAAAAATTAAGTTTAAGTTCGTGTTCTCGGTATCTTAACGAATTGATCTAGGTTCTCTTATGTGACTCTATTGTTTTTGGTGAAAAAGAATATTTTTGGTTGTTTTTAAATAAAAGTTCGAAACAATTAAAGTAAAAGTGCTCTTAAAATAAATCTAAGTCTAATTAAAGTAAAAGTGCAAGTATTTAAAAACGTGACTGAAATTAAAGGGCACTAAAGTAAATGATGCAAACTTAATTCTAATTAAGGCAAACTTAAAACGCGACTAAAACTAAGGCAAGTCTAAAGTAAAACTAAGGCAAATAATCTTAAAGTGCAACTAAGTAAAAGGCAGGAAAATAAAAATCAAAGACAAAAGCTAATAAGAACCTGAATACAGCTCATTCGGAATAAACCTTCGTTTGGAACAATCACTCGTCCGGAATGTCACCTTCGGTTGAAATGATTCTTCTTCGCTTGGAATATTACCAAAATCCTTGATCCGGAACTAATTGATCTGAATATGTCACTTATCCAAAACAATCCTTCGTTCGGAACTTTACTGATTCGGAACTTCTAAATTTTGCCTTGATTCGGAACTATTTGGTCACCCTTGATTCGGAAGTTTCCGAATGAACCTCCTTGATTCGGAAGTTTAAAACTTCCGAATGAACAAACACTGATCCGGAACTGGCCCCTTGATTCGGAAGTTTATTCAGAACTTTTAAGTTCCGAATGAACAGCCCTTGGTTCGGAACTATGGTGACTTCCGAATGAATACCCACTGATCCGGAACTTTTGAAGTTCCGAATGAACAGTGCTTGATCCGGAACTTTTGAGTTCCGAATGAAGCTTTTCTCGTTCGGAACTTTGGAAGTTCCGAATGAATGGTTCTTGAGTCGGAAGTTTTCCTTCGTCCGGAACTTTGAATGTTCCGGATGAACAAGCTTGGCTCGGAACTTTTGCTAATCCCAAATCTTCCGGATGAAACCTTGGTTCAGAACTTTGGAAGTTCCGAATGAACCAACGCCCTTGTCTTGATTCGGAAGTTTACCTGGAAAGATCAGAAACAAAACAAACCTTCCCGAAGAACAAGGGAATCCAAAAACAGCAGATCTAAACAAAAATTAATCAAAACAAGCACAAACGATTTAACCAAAGTAATCACGAATCAACAGTAACATTAACAAACAATTAAAAACAAGAAATTTAACAACTTTAACCACAATAATCAACAATCACTTGGATCAAAATAAAAGCATGAACATGAACATAAACACATAAATCAAAGATTAAGAAAGGTAGATAAGAGATTAACAAGATAAAGTAAAGATTGACAATAATTAAAGGGAAACTTACTTGAAATTAAATGAATTTAAGGTGCAAGACAAGGTATTTAAATTTGACAAGAAAAGTAAATGACAAGGTATTTAAATGGTGGAAGAGCTAATTGTCACACTTAGCCAACAAAATGAAATGTTAACAATCCTAGTCTATTTATAGGGGAGGATTAAGGAAGCTTCCTACCCTCTTTCATTTCTCCTTAATTACAAGCTTAAGTCCCTCCTTTTATTAATCTTCATTAATTGCGTCATTAGTCCTTTTCTTCTAATCTTCTTTAAACTTGGACTTAAGGGACTTTTGGCTTCGGGATTTCTTCGAACTCGTCTTTAAATTCTTCAATAAAATAGACTTGAATTCTTCGGCTTTTGATAAACTTCCGTCTTTTGACTTTTTCCTCGATAAATCTTCAGAATTGGTCGTGGACTTCCGTTCTTTTTGCACTTTTGACTTCTTGACTTCGTCTTTCATCCTTTTCTTCAATAAAAGTCCGTAAATGCCCGTGAATGTCCGTGTTTTCTCCGCTTTTCACCTTTTCGTCCTAAATCACAACAAAAACACAAACCACGCATAATTCCGACATAAAAGACATAAAATACACGTTTTGGCTCGGTTATTATTGTAATTAAGTGGTAGAAAAGATGGGTGTTTACACACCTATCAAATCCCCTACACTTGACCATTGCAATGTCCTCATGCAATGCATTAGTTACAAAGCAAGATTTCACTTTTCATCATAATCAATCCACGTTGGCCTTTATTAAAAAGATAGAAAATTAAAATCATGCAAAATAAAGAAATCAAAAGCATACCTTGGGTTTTGGAAATGTCATGAATAATCATCATCCTCAAGTTTTCACTTTCTCCAAACCAAGCTTAAAAACGAGATCATTGTTATCATAAGTTAGTAAACTCACACGAATTCATGTGGGCCAATTATTCACTTAGACTCCCTTATTCCTAGGGGTATCTTTTATATTTTATTATTTGTCTTGAATGATCACGAAGATGCATTTTTGACTTATTTAGATAGTTATTTAATCCAAAAATAAAGTGAACGATTTAATCAATAGTTAGCTAAAGGACCAAATCCTTTAAAACTGCTTCTCGGGACCTCATAAAGTTCATATCTTGGCATAACTCGCTTCGCGATTTGAGACCTTTCTCGGACCGATATTTGGCAGCGACTTCATACTTCAAATTTTGAGAGACGTTCATGAAATTATGGTCTTCTCTTCATAATGGAATTTCTTCACTTGAAGTTTTGAGAGATTCATACTTGGACCACGACTTCTTCATTTTTCTCCAATCTTTATTTTGGACTTTGATATACAACGATCCGCCTCCTTTTATGACTTGGATCTATTTATCGTCATACCTTGTTAGGGTCTTTTCGGATACACTTCTCCATGACTTTTTGGGAGTATTTGCTTTTCGTCGTGTGTCTCGATCCTTCATATTGATTTTCGATAAATGATTCTTCACATCATTTTGGATCTTTAGCAACAAAATATAGCCCTCATGCCTTGTTCGGGCCTTTTCGGACTCGCCAATCTTCGCGTCCCGCTTCAATAAGTTATGCCTTGGCTATGAACTCTAATCCATACCGAGCAACTTTTAAACGATCTGGGGCTAGAAGCTAAGTAACCTTTCAAATCGTACAACCTTATTTATTAGCAGATAAATTTATTAGCAAGCGATGGGAGAATAGGCTTATAATTAACTCACATAAATTCACGAAGAATACCGAACTTATAATTGGCTCTATCATCTCTCGTTCTCCACAGTTTAAAATCTCAAGTAATGAGACTCGTGGATACTTAGCCTATTAAATCAAAGTTTTGGGTTTTCGAGTCGTCTATAGGATCTTGCAACTTATTAGACTTTTTCAAGTTTAGAAATCGCATTTTAAAGTTCCCTTGATAAACGACTCTCTAGGATCAATTATAGGAACTTACGAATAGTTCTTGTTCTTAACCCGTGAGAGTTAAGACTTTCGCGTTTTATAGCTCCCTATATAAAAGCCTAGCAAAACTTGACTTAAACACGTTAAGGATACTAGCTAGAGTAAACTCGGATTGAGTCAAAAGATTCACAACGTTTGAAAATTAAAACCACTTATTAAACATTTATTCTAGCAAAGAAAGAAAATAACCATACAAAGGTAAAAACTAATAGGCCAAAATAGATCAAAAATTTTGAAAAATGTCGAAAAATTGATTTTCCGGTTAAAATGAGGACAAATACAAGGAAAAGACCACTTAACTTCGATAGAAGTCCCCCTACACTTAAGATAAACATTGTCCTCAATGTTTAAGCATATGGGAGTAAACTCCCCTACACTTAGGACATTGTGCACGTTGTTTAAATCTCGCTAAGGAAAAGACAACTAAAGAGATTCCTATTTTAATATTGAGAAAATATAAAATAGTGAATCGAAAAGAGTTTAGGATAGAACCGGGAAGAAGTAGAACACGGAATCACGGGTCGTCAAGAATCATCAAGAGTAGATCGTTTGAAGCTCGAATCCCTGATTAAGAAGTGAGGAGAGGAAAACAAACCAAAGGGTCCCCCTACACTTATAGTAAAGAAAGCGAAAAGATAGATGCATGGGTTGCCTCCCAAGAAGCGCTTGATT
This sequence comes from Glebionis coronaria, assembly GCA_025667525.1. Lineage (NCBI taxonomy): Eukaryota > Viridiplantae > Streptophyta > Magnoliopsida > Asterales > Asteraceae > Glebionis > Glebionis coronaria. The sequence continues at coordinate 454,755,822 of CM046876.1, forward strand.
TTTGTTAACCGAGTCGTGAGCCTGACTCGACCTTGATCATCAACGGAAGAAGCATGAAACATATCCACCAGGATCAAAGACATAGTTTTCATCCATCAATAAGCACGAGCTTAAGGCGAACAAGGCAAGCCAAAGAAGAAGTGGCAGGGTTCCCTTAAGCAGCGATGGAGCACGGTGGAAGCAAGTAGGAAGCGGTGCAAGCATGTCTTCAAAATTTCCAAAGATTTTTCCTTTTATTTCATCAGGTGGATACTGAGATGGCTTAAAGACTTCAATACCAGGGTCGAACACCTTTTCCTTTAAGGGAAAATAGCACTCAGGCTCAGCCGAGTGTGAAGAAGATCCGCAAAGAAGCACAACCTCGTCCTCAGAAGGGGGACAAAGAGGTGTCAAATCATATGTGCAACGGACTTCGGTGTCGACCTGTTTCTTCTCCTTTGACAGAATGTTCTTCAAATCCAAAGTAGGATCAAGACGATAATCTTCAAAGTCATAAGGAGGAGCATCACTCTCATGAGGGAAGTAAGTGTTAAGAAATTCAGAAAAATCTTCCTCAAATGAATAATCGTCCAAAGTAGGATCGAGTGATGGCGGAGGATCTTCAGCATGTGAAGAATCGCTCGAGAGAGTATCGGCCTCATCAAAATCATCGAAAGTGGGCAGCTCGGGATACTCCGAAGTACAATCAAAATCATCCGAATCTGAGCTAGAATCATCATCATCATAAGCATCAAAGACCGGTGACGAATCATAAATGGGAGAAGGTTCCAAAGTGGATCGAGAATCATCCTCATCATCGTCAAAGAGTGGATTATCGATGGAAGAATCGAATAGAGGATTGTCATAGACGGTAAAGTCATCGAGCACATTAATCATATTCACTGATTCTCGGCCTCCAAAGGATTTTCCTGTAAGCTTCCCCATTTTAAAAACTTTTGAATCATCCCCGACTCGTAAGATTAACTCACCTTCGGCCACATCTACTAAAGCTCGTCCGGTTCTCAAGAATGGACGACCAAGTATTAAAGGAATACGAGGGTCTATTTCATAATCAACTACGACAAAATCGACCGGGAAAGTAAATGTGCCAACTTTGATAAACACGTCTTCGGCTATACCAACGGGGTAAGCGAGAGTGCGATTTGCAAGTTCGAGAGTCATCTTTGTTGGAATGAGGTCGGGTAATGATAGTGTTTTCCAAACACTTAGTGGCATCAAATTAATACTGGCCCCGAGATCAGCAAGGGCAGTAAATTCTTCAGTTTTGTTGAACACGCAAGGCAACACAAAACGACCGGGATCTCCAAGCTTTTCCGGAAGTTCTCTAAGAAGGACTGCAGAGCAGTTTTCATTTAATCGTGTGTTGGCGAGTTCAATCAGCTTCTCTTTCTTGCTAAGCAATTCCTTGAATGCTTTGACAAATTTCGACATGTGGCAAAGTGCATCAACAAGGCTAATGTTGATGGTCATTTTAGATAGCATATCCACATATTTCGATACTTGACAGTCATTCTTGGTTAGCTCGTTGGTCTTGCCTATGCGAGAAGGGTATGGGATTCTGGGTCGATAGGGAGATGGTGAAGGTTTAGTTGGTGAAGGTTGTGATGTTGAGGGGTCCTTCCGAGATACATCGTCATGACGAGGCGGAGACGGTAATGGTGTACTACTACTAGGTGTAGGAGGAGTAGGGATACATGGTGGTGGAGGAGGTGTAGATGATGGTGGTGGGATAGGTGGCTTCTATTGTAGTTGTTGGCGGGATTTTTGGTTTTGAGGAGAAAAACCGGGTGAAAGGTAATTGTTGGAACGGTAGCTCAGCAGATTTCTATCCCCTTGTTGTCTAGCTTGGTAATTTTCCGGTGAATAATTACCGTAAGCAGCATACACATTTTCCGGATTTCCTTGTGTCGAAGGACAATCGGTGTATGAGTGAGGACCGCCACATGTTTCACAAGGATTAGCAACCGCTTTAACTTGTTGTTGTTGTTGGTTTGAAGCGAGAAGCGTAATACTTTTGCTCATTTCGGCCATGTCACACCCCACCATGGCGGAATATGGGGCACGACGTATGGATATCATCACAACAATAGCGTGTCTATAGAGATAACTAAATGATATAAGAAATGTCATAAAATGGTGACACAAATGTCATGACAATATCTCAACAATGCAGGAGTCTAGGTAAGTAGGTAACAGTCCTACCTCTTACCCAAGACAAACAAATAACACAAACAAACAAACAAACATATAGGTGCCAACAGTATCACTAGATAAATGAACAAACAAAGCTAAGAAGGAACGGGGATCTCCTTCTATATGCAATCCTAAGGCATCCAAGTCTAGCGACTTCTATCCTCAAGCTTAACCACATTCTCACCTGAAAGAGACACTAAAACACGTCAACATAAAGTTGGTGAGAGTCATAGGTTTAGACTCCAATGCTAAAATCAGTTACAAGCTGTGAATAACAACCATCAACACAATAACATATGGACAATGTGCTACAATTATGTATTAACAACTAGCATTCAAAATCAATCATTCCAAACCAAAATCCAAGGCTCCTACCTTGCCAAACAACATGGAACCATAGATGATCACACTATGTACCTATCCCAAGGCCACTACCTTGGCAAACCACAAGGCCACTACCTTGTAAAACCACAAGGCCACTACCTTGTCAAACCTCAAGGCCACTACCTTGTCAAATCTCAAGGCCACTACCTTGTCAAATCTCAAGGCCACTACCTTGTCAAACCACAATAACTGAGACGGCACGTGTCCCCCGATCCAAATCATACACAATCAAAAATCACATAGCATTTAATCACATAATGTACACACATGTCCATCTCAAATCACAAACACATTCACAACATCAATTTAGAAAATAACTCAACACAGTATCTCTTCCATCCCATCTGGAAGTCAAAATCAATAGTAAACATGGGACTATGAAACTCACCTGATTGAGCTTCCCCAAACATCCGCGCACTAGCAAAAAGCTTTGATTTATGAAAACCCCAAAATTTTATGAAGAACCCTAATATTCTCCATTAAATTCGACCTAAGCTTGATCTCCAGGGGATTATGATGTGTTTTTAGTTAATAAAAGTCTTTATATAATTACCATACTAATCCTAGCCCAATACAATGTTTCCTTTTTCTCATTTTTTCCTTTTTTCCTTTTTTTTTCTTTTTTTTTTCTCTTTTCCAACCGTCTATACCCTTTCCATATCCATTAAATTTCGTTTTTTTCTTTTTATTGTTTAATATTATGTTATTAACAATACCTTAATTTACCTTAATTTATTTCAGCTCCTAAAACCTCCAAAACCTCAAAACCGTAAAACTAGTCAATTTTTACGCGTTTTACCGTAAAAGTCGTAAAATATACACATTTAAAAAAAATCTCAAATTTTGAAATAAACTTTATAACTAAGTCCTAAATGACTTAAAACCATCCCAAAAAATATTCCCGTGACTAAATATCTCTTTCGAGACCTCAAAATGCTAAACCGTAAATCGTAAAAATACGATTTTCTATAATACATATACGTATACGTAAAACCACTAAATAACATCATTTCACTTCATAGTCACTACCATGTGAGCTCATAAACATGAAATCATCACACATCGTTTCACTCACAAGGTACCCCGTACCGGAAATGATATCCAAACCACAATCTATACACACCAATAAGCACATAAACACGTAAAGACACGTAACTAGCACAAAATAAAATTAAGTGACGAACCTCAAAACCACGGTTGTCACATCACTCCCTCCTAATAGAAATCTCGTCCCGAGATTTACTCCTTAGGATCAAACACACAAACGACAAATCACATGAGGATACTTGTTCTAAACGAACTCCCCTCATTTCCACGTGAACTTTAGTTCAAGTTTCAAAATACCACATATACAAACCAAAAATAATTAAACTCATTGCCAAACTCTATAAATCTCACAGATGACTCTTTGATAAAACAAAGACTCTTATTAATACAAGTCCCGAATAACCGTACATGCAAATATGCATTCTCAAACAACATTTACCAATCTTAATACATGCAATATATCATATATACCAATCATTTCCCCCAGTTAATTCTATGCTCATAAGCTACTGGTCCGATCTTTCCAAAGATCATAAATGGACCTACTAAACTCTACATCAACTCTCCCATTTTACCAAAACATACCACCCGTTACTATGGGTGAAACGTCATACATAACTCTGTCACTAACTCTAGTGGTTTCCTCCTTTTCTACATAGCCATTAGTTCTTCGAATCCAAATCAACTTATGATCTATACACATCATCAAAAAGACGGTTATCTAGGTTAGATCAAGCCCTTCGTCCCTATGGCACATCACACCTATAACTCCTCATCCATTCGATTATCGATACTAAGCCTCCCAAACAATCAGTATAGGTCAGTGCCATTTCCTTTTCCACACTACGACATCATTGGCCTACGTTGTGCTTTATTCTACTCATTAGGCTCTACCAAAGTTTTACCTTCGGTTCCTATCTCGACCTATTTCATTCATGCTTCGCTTCTATACACACTTCCTTCTTTCTTCCTCAACTCCTACCATACATCACGATGTGATGCTTCCCATCGTTTCTTCCCTTGCCATAATCCTTCATAAGGCATTCCATACATATTAGGCTAACTTTTACGCAGAACCCTCTATTCTATCCCATCCGTACGCAATCCTTCCAACTTCTCAACTATGTGACTTCTCTTTCCTCTTGAAATATGTGATGAATTAGTCAGTCTATCGACTATCACCCAACTCCCATCGTACTTAATCCTCCACCGCATTATGTATCCCTTCCACCAACTTCGTCCTTACATCGCCCTTTCTAAGCTACTCCTATCTATGTAGGAAGTATAGTCTACGTCCCTTTTCTCCATATGATTGTCCAAGCCACGCAACAAACATGTTGACGCGTTCTCTGCTTTAGACAACTCAACTCGTGCAACCTACATCCTTCATCCAAACCACCCTAATACGTCATCTATATAGTTCAAGTTTGTCTCAGCTTCACTTCATTCTTCTTATTCCATGTCTCATCAACCATGCTTGCCTTTCCCAGATGGTACTTGGCCTTGCATATTTTTCTTTCATCACTTAACTCCACCCCTCACCTTTGCCAAATGTTCAATCAAGATGATTGAATATGTGTTGAAGACGTTCATGATCCGTATAGATCATTCTCCACGTCTCGTACACCAAATGCCTCTAGCATTCTAGGCAGATATAACAGTCCAGCTCCACTAACTAAGTCTATCCAGTTCTTCCAAATCTTCAGTTCCTGCAACGTATAAGCGATCGCCTTTCTTTGTCGTCCTCGTACGCGTCCAGTTCCTTGCTCCACGTATCGTCATGCTTCGCGAATTCATCCAGTCCTTCCGATAATGCCAGGATCGGCTCACTATCCAATCAACCTCTTCAGCCTCCAAAATGCTTCCTCATCCTTCTTCACTTCGCCCCTTGCTGGTTCCATGATATGCCATCATCTCTAACTACTCATCATGGTAGACTTAATACTAAAACTCACACTTGAAAATCTCACGTATAATTCCACTCCAAAACCAACACATACTTCGCCTCACTCTCCTTCTTAGACTTTGAGTAGATCAAGATGTCGTTGATGCTCCCGATGACAACTCGTTTATACACGTTCATGCACAATCAGTTCATTGACTCCATGAAAACCGCTAGTGCTTTGGCGAAACCAAATGCATAACCGTAAACCCAAAGCGTTCATACAACATCCTTAGCAGTTTCAACTATGTCCTCCTTGCACCCTCTCTTAGCGGCAATACGAATAAATTCCTACCTCGTTCTACTTGCAAAATTCTACACGCATTTTTAAGATCGGTACTTCCTCTCATCGGACCACTCAACCTCTTTCCTCATCCAATCTACTACTAAGCAACTCAACTTCTATCCGGCATTCCTTGCAATTTCTAACAGCTCTTGTTTTTAAATCACTCCATCAACGATTTGCCTTGGAAAGGCATTAACTACAACTCCTCTCACTTCTCCAACTTGCTCTATTTATGGTTCTACCTCACAGTAATAGGCAAACCTACTAAATTTCAGGAAATTTTCGGAAAACTTACATGCCCTACAAACAATCATAAATACCTTTGAGGTATTGTATCCCCTTCCAACACTCTCTATGGCGCGTTACTTGTGCTAGTATCCCACAAATCTTTATTCATCTCCTTGGTACTCCTAAGAGACCTCATGACCACATTAGTTTGTCTACGAACTTCTTTCCTCCCCACTAAGGGTATTCCGACCGTTCTCTCATGGTCACCTACTTAAGCGTGTAGGCGCAACCAAGTATTTCATATGACTACCTCAACGCTCCCGAACAATACGAAACCAAAACTACATCCTGAATCCATCAGATACGATCAACAAATCAAACCAACGGATAACTAACGACATTTCACGTGCACCAGTTAAAACAAGTCAAAACCATGAGACTCGAAAGAAAACTCAAACCCAAAACGTGTATCAATTCAAAATGACCCATGACAACAAAAAATAATCCAAGAAACACCCAATGGCAACCAAACATATTACGCCCCGCGACATATTATTAAAACCGTGCAAAAGATCGACTTTTCCAAAAGAATATATATCTTTTTTTATTTATTATTACCTCCTACACCTATGTGACTCAAACAATATACCAACAACCTTCTAGGTGATCTCAAAACTCAACCCAAAGACTAAATATCCCGTGCACCCCAAATAAAAATAAACTACTATTCAAACTCAATTATATAAACTATGTAGGTAGAAAGAAATTTTTACTTCGCTTTATTTCAAAGAAAGTCTTTTAGAATTTGAAATATATAAGTGTTGATTAAAAAGAAATCTTATGTTACATCTTGTTTCAAACACGACTCCAACACCTTACCCTTATTTTACCGAATACAACCAACCATCTAACTCAATATATACCGACCAAAAGAAATGCAAGACCCAACACAAAAGATTTCATTATCTAAAAAGAAATCCCAAGTTATTTCAATAGACTTGAAACCAAAAAACCATTTTAAAACGTACACGTGAAATATGAAACTCAAAGAATATGCTACAAGAGACACTTCAAAAGATTCAAAACGTTGTTGGAACTCCAACAAACTCCAGCACCATAAAACACGAACAAACACAAGGTACGTTCAAGTTATAATAACTAGTGAACGACCATATACCATAACTTAACACATAGTAGTATATATACATCCGCATATATATACCTATTAAATCACCCAAAACATATTCGTTACTATACATATCAGATCAACCAATCGCGTCATACACTCGTTTTTCCATACGAGTAATCCCCATCTCACCATCTCACCATGCCACAACAAGGCACAAAACCCATTACCAAAACCAACCCATATCGTGTGACCTCATAATCACATAACACGACTATAACTCAAAAGATATAACACACAAAAAAATATCCATATCGTAGGCAGCCGTTACATATACCCATATATTATAAATATACCCAAAATCCACATCTCATCATATACAAGCATGTACTAACCCTCTTTCATGCAATCATACTTGAGAACCCGTTGAAGTTGTGGTACTTGTATAACTATGTTGGCCACCATACTTATACAATTACCCTTTCCCCAATGCACTCCCTCCTATGATGACACTTATAAGAATCAATACAACATATAACACATAAATCCATATACTCACATAAGCTCATAACCACATAACCAAATAGGTCCAAAACCCCATCTATTAAAATAACATAGTAAAACTCTTGGAATACCGAAATCCATAGTCTAGCTAAAACAACATACACTAAATCCAAAACGAAAACATAATCAGATATAAGTCATGTCGCCCATAAGAGTGGAAACATCTTAAAATCCTTCCTACCCATGTACTCCTAGTAACTCGAACCACCACACGATTCTTAGGGAACATGACTTAAACATCAAAAGAAAAATAACATATCTCAGGTATGTAAAATAACTCGACAAAACATAGAAACTACCATGTGCCAAATTATGTACTATAATGTACAATTTAAGCAAAATACGACAATGACTAGCGTGGACGATTATGGTTCAACCCACACTAGTCACAACCCGAAAAGAAAGTAACATGTGGCTAAGTATGAACTTACTATGGTTCAATTCATACTAGTCAAAACATCACAATAAATAACATCCCAACACATCAATTTATGTAAAATGCACACATACTCCTATGACGCCTATATGCAGGGACCCTTAAGCTATAGACTAGGCTACGCGACTAGGCAACCTAATTCTCTATAACCATTGTCTCTGATACCATTCTGTCACACCCCACCATGGCGGAATATGGGGCACGACGTATGGATATCATCACAACAATAGCGTGTCTATAGAGATAACTAAATGATATAAGAAATGTCATAAAATGGTGACACAAATGTCATGACAATATCTCAACAATGCAGGAGTCTAGGTAAGTAGGTAACAGTCCTACCTCTTACCCAAGACAAACAAATAACACAAACAAACAAACAAACATATAGGTGCCAACGTATCACTAGATAAATGAACAAACAAAGCTAAGAAGGAACGGGGATCTCCTTCTATATGAAATCCTAAGGCATCCAAGTCTAGCCACTTCTATCCTCAAGCTTAACCACATTCTCACCTGAAAGAGACACTAAAACACGTCAACATAAAGTTGGTGAGAGTCATAGGTTTAGACTCCAATGCTAAAATCAGTTACAAGCTGTGAATAACAACCATCAACACAATAACATATGGACAATGTGCTACAATTATGTATTAACAACTAGCATTCAAAATCAATCATTCCAAACCAAAATCCAAGGCTCCTACCTTGCCAAACAACATGGTACCATAGATGATCACACTATGTACCTATCCCAAGGCCACTACCTTGGCAAACCACAAGGCCACTACCTTGTAAAACCACAAGGCCACTACCTTGTCAAACCTCAAGGCCACTACCTTGTCAAATCTCAAGGACACTACCTTGTCAAATCTCAAGGCCACTACCTTGTCAAACCACAATAACTGAGACGGCACGTGTCCCCCGATCCAAATCATACATAATCAAAAATCACATAGCATTTAATCACATAATGTACACACAAGTCCATCTCAAATCACAAACACATTCACAGCATCAATTTAGAAAATAACTCAACACAGTATCTCTTCCATCCCATCTGGAAGTCAAAATCAATAGTAAACATGGGACTATGAAACTCACCTGATTGAGCTTCCCCAAACATCCGCGCACTAGCAAAAAGCTTTGATTTATGAAAACCCCAAAATTTTATGAAGAACCCTAATATTCTCCATTAAATTCGACCTAAGCTTGATCTCCAGGGGATTATGATGTGTTTTTAGTTAATAAAAGTCTTTATATAATTACCATACTAATCCTAGCCCAATACAATGTTTCCTTTTTCTCATTCCTTTTTTCCTTTTTTTTCTTTTTTTTCTCTTTTCCAACCGTCTATACCCTTTCCATATCCATTAAATTTCGTTTTTTTTTCTTTTTATTGTTTAATATTATGTTATTAACAATACCTTAATTTACCTTAATTTATTTCAGCTCCTAAAACCTCCAAAACCTCAAAACCGTAAAACTAGTCAATTTTTACGTGTTTTACCGTAAAAGTCGTAAAATATACACTTTTAAAAAAAATCTCAAATTTTGAAATAAACTTTATAACTAAGTCCTAAATGACTTAAAACCATCCCAAAAAATATTCCCGTGACTAAATATCTCTTCCGAGACCTCAAAATGCTAAACCGTAAATCGTAAAAATACGATTTTCTATAATACATATATGTATACGTAAAACCACTAAATAACATCATTTCACTTCATAGTCACTACCATGTGAGCTCATAAACATGAAATCATCACACATCGTTTCACTCACAAGGTACCCCGTACCGGTAACGATATCCAAACCACAATCTATACACACCAATAAGCACATAAACACGTAAAGACACGTAACTAGCACAAAATAAAATTAAGTGACGAACCTCAAAACCACGGTTGTCACAGGCCATCATGCGGGTGAGCTCGGTCATCTCAGGGTTTGCTGAGGTAGAGGAAACATTGACTCTCGGGTTGTTCCTTGAAGAAGCAGAGGAATCCCAGTTCTTGTGATGAGTAGTCATGTTCTCAATTAACTCTCTACACTCCTCGGGTCTCCTTTTCATGAATGTGCCACCGGCGGCTGCATTGATCGTATCACGATCTCGAAAAGTCAAACCGTTGTAGAAAGTATCAATTAGGGTCACAGGGAGCATGTTGTGGTTTGGACATCTATTGATCAAGACATTATATCTCTCCCAAGCATCAAAAAGAGATTCATCAGGGTCTTGCATGAAACCGCTGATCTGATTGCGAAGGCTTGTGACCATGGATGGTGGAAAGTAGCGCGACAAAAAGCGTTGAGTCATGTCATCCCAGGTGTGAATAGAATTCTTCGGGAGACGATCAAACCATTTCTCGGCATGATGCGATAAAGTATGTGGGAAGAGTTGTAGGCGAAGAACATCCATTGTGGCCCCAGGCAACTTCATGCTTTGGGTGATTGTAATGAACTTGTCGAGGTGTTTGTTGGCATCATCATCAGGCAATCCACGGAATGGGTTTGTTTGTACTTGTTGAATCATGTGGTGCTTCAACGAAAACTCAGGAGCGTTGATTTGCATCGGCGCAATCGGTCCTCCTCGTCCAAACATTGTTGGTTGACAAAGTTCCTCCATGGTCCGAAGATCGGGCTGTGGAAGAGCATTGTTGTTATTATTATTATTATTGAGGTGCGGTGGAATGTTGTTGTTGACACCTTCCCTATCTAAATCTTCTTGAGGCTCGGGCTCTTGATAATTAGAAGATCTAGTACGCATACACCTGAAAATGCAAAAGAAAACAAAACCAAACACAAAAACAATATATATACACAATAAAGACAAAATCTTTTTGTATTTTTGAATTTTTTTTTTTAATTTTTATGTATTTTTATCAAATTTTAATTTTTATGATTTTTTTTGAATTTTTTAGACAAGAAAAATAACGCTCACAAGTGAACGGATCCCAAAAAGCAACGTGTCTCTCACAGAAAACCGTTAATCTTTACGAAAAGAGCCGGCAGCGGCACCATTTGATACAAGGCTTTTGCCCGTATAAAAATTAAGTTTAAGTTCGTGTTCTCGGTATCTTAACGAATTGATCTAGGTTCTCTTATGTGACTCTATTGTTTTTGCTGAAAAAGAATATTTTTGGTTGTTTTTAAATAAAAGTTCGAAACAATTAAAGTAAAAGTGCTCTTAAAATAAATCTAAGTCTAATTAAAGTAAAAGTGCAAGTATTTAAAAACGTGACTGAAATTAAAGGGCATTAAAGTAAATGATGCAAACTTAATTCTAATTAAGGCAAACTTAAAACGCGACTAAAACTAAGGCAAGTCTAAAGTAAAACTAAGGCAAATAATCTTAAAGTGCAACTAAGTAAAAGGAAGGAAAATAAAAATCAAAGACAAAAGCTAATAAGAACCTGAATACAGCTCATTCGGAATAAACCTTCGTTTGGAACAATCACTCGTCCGGAATGTCATCTTCGGTTGAAATGATTCTTCTTCGCTTGGAATATTACCAAAATCCTTGATCCGGAACTAATTGATCTGAATATGCCACTTATCCAAAACAATCCTTCGTTCGGAACTTTACTGATTCGGAACTTCTAAATTTTGCCTTGATTCGGAACTATTTGGTCACCCTTGATTCGGAAGTTTCCGAATGAACCTCCTTGATTCGGAAGTTTAAAACTTCCGAATGAACAAACACTGATCCGGAACTGGCCCCTTGATTCGGAAGTTTATTCGGAACTTTTAAGTTCCGAATGAACAGCCCTTGGTTCGGAACTATGGTGACTTCCGAATGAATACCCACTGATCCGGAACTTTTGAAGTTCCGAATGAACAGTGCTTGATCCGGAACTTTTGAGTTCCGAATGAAGCTTTTCTGGTTCGGAACTTTGGAAGTTCCGAATGAATGGTTCTTGAGTCGGAAGTTTTCCTTCGTCCGGAACTTTGAATGTTCCGGATGAACAAGCTTGGCTCGGAACTTTTGCTAATCCCAAATCTTCCGGATGAAACCTTGGTTCGGAACTTTGGAAGTTCCGAATGAACCAACGCCCTTGTCTTGATTCGGAAGTTTACCTGGAAAGATCAGAAACAAAACAAACCTTCCCGAAGAACAAGGGAATCCAAAAACAGCAGATCTAAACAAAAATTAATCAAAACAAGCACAAACGATTTAACCAAAGTAATCACGAATCAACAGTAACATTAACAAACAATTAAAAACAAGAAATTTAACAACTTTAACCACAATAATCAACAATCACTTGGATCAAAATAAAAGCATGAACATGAACATAAACATAAACACATAAATCAAAGATTAAGAAAGGTAGATAAGAGATTAACAAGATAAAGTAAAGATTGACAATAATTAAAGGGAAACTTACTTGAAATTAAATGAATTTAAGGTGCAAGACAAGGTATTTAAATTTGACAAGAAAAGTAAATGACAAGGTATTTAAATGGTGGAAGAGCTAATTGTCACACTTAGCCAACAAAATGAAATGTTAACAATCCTAGTCTATTTATAGGGGAGGATTAAGGAAGCTTCCTCCCCTCTTTCATTTCTCCTTAATTACAAGCTTAAGTCCCTCCTTTTATTAATCTTTATTAATTGCGTCATTAGTCCTTTTCTTCTAATCTTCTTTAAACTTGGACTTAAGGGACTTTTGGCTTCGGGATTTCTTCGAACTCGTCTTTAAATTCTTCAATAAAATAGACTTGAATTCTTCGGCTTTTGATAAACTTCCGTCTTTTGACTTTTTCCTCGATAAATCTTCAGAATTGGTCGTGGACTTCCGTTCTTTTTGCACTTTTGACTTCTTGACTTCGTCTTTCATCCTTTTCTTCAATAAAAGTCCGTAAATGCCCGTGAATGTCCGTGTTTTCTCCGCTTTTCACCTTTTCGTCCTAAATCACAACAAAAACACAAACCACGCATAATTCCGACATAAAAGACATAAAATACACGTTTTGGCTCGGTTATTATTGTAATTAAGTGGTAGAAAAGATGGGTGTTTACACACCTATCAGTGTGCTTGCCATATTGCCTTGATCGCGTATTCTACCGGTTAGGACCTGGATTCAGATTCAATTGATCGCATCCTAACTCAGCCTATGCTTGCGGGAAGGTATGTCAATGTCAGGTTCAAATGGTCTAAAAAAATTTATGCCCGTTTCGTGTTCCCTAATATTTTATTGTTTTTTGGTTCGTCAAACGTGACCAACATACCGAAACAGAATGACAGCGTGTGTTGTGCCTAACAGTTCATGCCTACCGGGTGGGTGTTTCAGCAACTTTAGGGTCTTCTTGCTCTATCATGCGTCAGCCATGGACTAGCGCCACCTTTAGGTCTTTTCTGTTTCCGTATAACTTATATGATACTCTTATACGACCTATGATAATTTTATACATAGCAGATTGATAAGCTCCCACCTCCACAGGTTTGCTAAACCATGCCCCTTCCCTGACGGGCCAAAAAAAACCAACTCACTACGGAGGAACGTTCGTTTGTGGAAATGCCAGAAAACTGGAGGACCCCTGATTTAGTGGCCACCTGCTCTGTCGTTGGAATAAAAAAAAAATGCACCCGGTAACACTCTATACTAATCGTTTGTTACTCAACAACCTTTATTCTTTTTCGTGTTGGCTTCTTTACAGTTTTTATCCATGAAACCAAAATAGAAAAGTAAATAACTTAACATATACAAATACATTAAACCAAATACATGAAGACGCCCTGCCAATAACCGAACGTCATTGGCAGTACTTAAACCAAATACATAACGACGCCCTGCCAATGACCCAACGTCATTGGCAGTACCAAAATAACAAACACCCAAGCACACACGCCTGGTCCATTCTTGGTAGACACGGAAACACAACACGATTAACATAATGCCCGAGGATGATTTATTCAACACACACAAAGCAAACACCTTCAGGCACATTCAAATAATCGCTTCAACCCGAAACGTTCCCTCGCAGCCGTTCAATGAATCTTTCCATCCTAGCAATGCGGTTGCCAGTTGCTACTGCTTCGGCTCCGAGCTGTTCTCGAAAGGAATAGTCTTCACGTGTCAGGGTCCCTAAAAATTCCACCATCTGGTTAACTACCGGCCCAACGGTCCTTAACTCATAAACAAGATGAGTCCTATCAGTTACACCACTATTCACCTCCTGCCACATTTGCTCTATCCTAGCTTTCCAGGCTGTTTCGCCTAGAATCTTATCCTGTAGGCGACAAATAAACATGTCCGCCCAATCGTCGGTTCCTGCTTCCTTCTCCAATGCATCGCATTTTGGGCGGTACTCAATTAGTTATTTCTTTATAAAACTTAACTATAGATGTGTGTGAAGATGTGTCACCTATAGCCTCCTAACACTTCTTTATATAGCAATGCCTCCTGGCTTAAAACCTATAGTGTCCTGCACTAACAATCAACACTACCACAAAAAACAGTAATCGGCTCCCAAATTGCATGATTCTCGGCTTAGCTTCCCAAAAGTCTATTTAATAAAAACACTATCCCCATCCACACACTGTTGCATCATCTATTATTCTACTTTTTCTATTTATTTTTTGCCATATTTAGACAATATAGAAAAAACCATTTATGGCCAAAGACAAAAAGCAAAAATAATGTTGTTATGGGGCACGACATATCTTTACCACAAGTGGTGAAAAAACAAATCACCAACAACAGTGCCATACTATTGGTATGTTCTATAATGCAAACTTTTCCAACTATTAGACAACATGTTATAACACACAAGCACAACATTTTATAGGGATCCATTAGAACCTAATGAAAGAGCATTGGAACATAATGAAAAAACACATTTCACACATAAACGACATTCGTTATATTACAAACAACATACAACACAACTTCAAGCAAAATAACATAACAACGAGTTTGGCCGTATAAAAGACATATCACCAACAGATACGGCCAGACTATAGACAATCGGATCCCACACGCCGTTTATTCCAAACACACGACCAACGTTCTTGCTCTAAACATCCGTTCTATCATTAAATGGGTCACAAGGATCGGAAAAAATTATCCAGATCTTGAACGCGCCCATCAGAATCATCCGCTAATGCCTGTAGCTTCCACAACTCCGCGACATCACGCTCTTGCATGTCACCTAGCAGCCAAAGCATTCGACTCATGCGGTGGTCCGGGCTAAGGCTAGACAGCTCACTTATAAACTGAGCCCTCTGATCAATATCGTTTTTCTTTCGCGCATGCAAATCTTCAATTCTGGCCCTCCACTCTGTCTCAGACTCAATCTTCTTCCGCAGATAGAAATAGGAAATGGTTCCAAAATCACTGGAAGAACAAAGCAACTGTAAAGCATGAAGCACTCATCGCCAACTCATTCTTTTGGGTTGACTGTTTTAGCCTGTTTATTGCCTGCAATGTGCTATACCCAAATAGAATGACACACTTAAATAGAACATCTCCAACCCACTGTTGGCATGTCACATTGGGGTTTTTTTTATTACTTGCTAGCCAACTAGCCACTAAAGCTTGCAACAATGAGATTCTCAATAGCACATTGCAGGCTAAATGAGTGACCCAGGTTCCAGGCAAAATGCCAAGCACATGTTCATAAAAAAATGTCCCAATACAATAACCAAGAGGCGCAAATGAATGCTTGCTATGATACATTGGTTCCTGATGGGAAATAAAACACCAACGAGATACATTCAAATTAAAAGCTGTTCCGAATTTCAAGATAATCAACAACAACATAAACATATGGCAAAATACACATAGGTGGCATTACAACTGCATAGACTACGACAAATACACATCAAGTTAAAACAACGAAGACCAAACATAACCTTCTCACACACGCCTAGGAACAACAGTTTATTGAAAACATAGAAACACACAGACAATCACTAGGTGCGCCCTGCAAACACATTCGATGATCACATATTACAGATGAAAAACTCCATATCGGTCACACGATTGTCGAACGCACCCATCAATTCTTGCAGCTGGCGAAGCTCCGCCTCGACTCTGTCTTGCATGTCCAATAGCAAAGAAACCATGCAGCTCAAAAGCGGTTCTGGGTTAATACTAGATAACTCGCTTATCAAACCATCCCTCTCAGCAATTGCATCCCTTTTACGGGCATACATAAGTTCAACTCTCCCCCTCCAATCCATCTCATCAGCCACCTGTTCACGCTGGTAGAACCAAAAACAATCGTGGTGCTCCTCAGAACCGCAAGCCGTCTGCAAAGCACGCAACCTTCTCAACCAACACATTCTTTCGTGACTGATTATCGGTTACTCTGTGCGCGGTGATGTATTGCTAATACATGCCATGAAATCCTTATATACAACTACCACAACCCACTGTTGCAACATACCATTGGGAGTTTATATTACTTTAAAATATACACCCAACCAAAACTTGCAGCCCTTTCATGAGCAGCTTGACCCTCATGATTCAGCATTGTGTAAAACCTATAACAAAGCCTCCAACACAATTCCATGTGCATGCGCAGTTACAAAAAAACAACTTAATAGGCCTTTGACTAAATCCTAACCACAAATGAAGTCTGCCACCAACAGGTATGGTAGGTCTTCAAAGTAACTATTACATACATGCCAATACACATATGCCTTTTAATTTCAATTAACTAGATACATTAACAGTTAAATTGTTGTAAATATTGGCCTGCTTGCTTATTGTATTTTTGTAAATAGGCAACCCACCAGCGGGATTTTCGTGTAACAACTATATGTGAATGACCTTGCTGGAACAATAAGGATTTTTACATTCGGTGATGGTAAGAATGTATAACGATTTCTTGAAAAAGGATCAACACCAACTTATTCACTAAAGTTTTTTTATCCATGTGATGCAGGCGTCCGTTTTGCAAGTGGAAAGCATAGGATTCATGAGATTCACACGAGCAACTTCAGCTTTAGCTACACGTTTTTTGTAAACGATAACTTGATAGGTATAGTAGACTCAATCACCCATGATGTTAATATAAAACCTTCAACTGATGCTTGAACCTTATTCAATTAGACTTGTATATAATACTGTGCGCTTAATTAAAGTATTTGAACAATGCTTGTTGCCTGCAGGTTGAAGCGATGGCAGATTGGTTCTTCGATCAAATATGGTATCCGAATGCTCAATCATATAGTCATAGTGCTTCCATCGTGCACTAATGTGATGCGGTGTTGCTTTCGTTGTTGTTGTACAAGCCGATGACCTTGAACGGCCCCGGTTAAACCCGAGCTTGCACGTACCTTGGCAGGGCAACCTCTCGAGGGTGCAGCCATGGCGTGTGTATCCGGTGTTTCCTGAACATTTTGTCTTACCCTACCATGGTTAATCTATTTGTTGGCATACCCGTTACCTTTGGATTTTACGAGTTCTGATGGCATACAAATTGAAAATAACTAGCATTGCTAGAATGAGTGACGATATTGGCAATGATGAAATCTATATACTTGGATGCTTTGGCAAGCGTGGTTTCCCAAGATCCGTATCTTGGCGGGGCGACCGTTTGGTCGCAGCCATGGCGGTTTTCTGGGTGCCGTTTCCATACCTCCATATCTGAGCCTAACTTGATTTTATCTATGTGGTTCCAACTGTTGGGGGCATCTCCCAAGGTTATCAACAGGTTAATCCCCGCCCATGTGAAATAGTAAATGCCAGCGCCATCAGCAGTTGAAGAACTTGATGGCCGGATTCAAGCAAAAAAATATGTGTCCGTCTCTCTAGCCAAAAAATACGAATGATTCTCTATATTTTTTAGATGTTGTGTTTAGCTTTATTATGTAAATACTTCTTTGTATACATTTGTCCGCAAAGTGTAGTGTGAGTCGTCTACTTAGTCATATAATTAAGGAACACGTCATGTAAGTCTTGATGGTGTAATGCATTTCTTTCGTAATCAAGAATATAGAGGTCATGTAGCATAGTGTAAGACTGGTCATAGTTTGGATTTGTATGCACAAGTCGGCCGTGCATTTTGAGTTATAACATCCTACTTTTAGAGGTTTATGTCATAACTCAACGACCACTAAAAACGTTACCAAAAGCGCCCGTACTTCACCGCAGCGAAACGCAGGCTCTAAGTCCTAGTCTTTATTATATACATACACTATTAAATGATGTGAGGGTATAAATGTCAAAACTCACATAAATGGAGTGTGCAAATAAATTTATTGAGTGTGCAAATCACCACTCTTTAGTGTTATGTGGTATTTTGGTGTTATGAGAAAAAAAAATTAGCGTGCAAGTAATTTTCTCATAATCATAGGTGATGACACGAGAGAGTACTCAATACTCTTATACGACTGCTATTACCGAAAAAATTTATGGCACCTCAAAAATTTTTAACACTCATGCATTAAAATACCTCCCATTCATTGTAACTCAAGCCAAAACATTCATTTTCAATCATCATACTCAATTAATACATAAACTCAAATCAATTAGGCTAAGCTTAAGTGGTAATTACCAGACATAACCTTTTGAAGGTTTTAACACATGCGAAAAGTCTCAACTTTGAGTATTTTCATGTGGATTTTCCTTCAAAAGCGGAAATAAAAAGAAAATGAGGTTTATTTCCTAAAGCAAAAGTTCGAGTCTTGCATGTCACTGTGAGTTCCAAACATATACTAATAACTTGATATTAAAATAAATTACACAAACTCGATAAGATAGCATTAACTAAAGAATGTCGAGAAATTGGCTTGGGCTCTGACGTTGGCTTATCCTGCGTGGTAACGCCATACTAGCGTCGGGCCATGTCGCCCTGCCCATGTCACAATAACGGGCCGCTTACATTTTTACATGTCTACCATAAACCGATCAACGCATTTCTTATAGATTTTTTTTGGTGTTTCGACAAATCGAATTCTACAAAGTATCCAAGAAAACTGTTCGTATCATCTATTATAATAACGGTTCAAAAAGATGCGTCATGGCGACACGAGAGAAACTTTCACGTTACAAAATAAATCAAAACGTCACCTCACGCTATTTATAACTTTGATAATAACATAATTGACCACAAAATTTAGATACCTTTCTTTCTGGATAGTGTAAGCAACGAGTTAAACCACCCGACTAAACTTGGCCCAAATCGAAAGCTGCCTTTGAGTAAAATGTGAACTGATATCTGAACTAAAATTAAGATAGCAAACCGTGAACGAGCAAACGTTGACCTAGTAAAGCCAGTTTATGTGTGTTTTTCTTAATTGTGATCCAAACCTAACTGAAACCAAAGACATAATTATATAAAACTGAAAACCGAAACCGAAAACAAAATTAAATAAAAACAAAAATCGAAACTAGTTCGGCTTAATTTATTTACTCGGTTTGGTTTTCGTTTGATTTCATTCTTACTAACTTGTGTATTTGTTTATTTAAACATCCACTAGGGTGTCCATCGGTTCGGTACTCAGGTTGGTCGGTGTATTCGGTTCACGTTACGCGGTTAATTTTTTTGGGTCAACCTGAAATCCGAACCAAGCCGAACTATATTTTAACTGAACTGAAACCGAATTTGAATTCGGTTCGATTTTCGGGTTGACCCGAATAACCCGAATTAACCAAAATTTCAAAAAAAATGTAATTATATAGATTCGGAAAAAAAGTTACTTCAAGTATGAAAATTGTTTTTTCATGAGATTGATTTAAGTTAATTTATATACCAAACTTTTCTTGAATAATAGGGGACTCATCCACTTCTATCTTTATATCATTCAAAGGATGAGATTAGATCTCTAATTTATATTGAGGAGTATTTTAGTCTTTTCACACGTACATTATATAAGCCTTTTTTTAATAAACTCTCATTTATTCACACACACAGTGTTTGTTTTCTCTCTCTATATCTGATAAGATAATTTTTTCTCTCTACTCTGATAGATTTATATTCATCTCTCTAAACCTCATTGTCAGGAATTAAAATAAGAATGGCGGACAATGAAAAAGCGAGATATCGAACATCGTAATCCAAAAGCAAGCCAACGAGGTTTTCTTTCTTCTTCTAATTCATCATTTATTTTTATTATTCAAGTTTTATTAATCGTCATTTAGAATCAAAAGAAATTGATTAGATTTGTTATTTAATTCATTTTCCATAAATGCTTCCAAATAAGCTATTTCTATCTCGTTATTCGTATTTGATTTTTTTATTCTTCCACTAACATTTAATGTACCAATTTGATCATGTTAATGTAAGCATAGATGCAACTTGTCTTCTTATTCATTTTTTAATAAGTTTATTATCTGTGAGACAATGAAGTTAACTTGTTGAAACTTTAAGCTACCTTATTAGGTATTTTAAGGTTATAAATAACTTATTATTTAAGATTTGGTTTAATTAAGTTGTTGATGTAAGTTAGAAATTAAGTTTGATATATCATATATGACATCTTTTTTTATCTTATGTGATAGTTATATGATATGTATATCATATATGATATATGAGGTATCATATATGATATATGAGAGGTATCATATATGATCATGGAAAATGATTTATCCTCCTACTTGATATGCCTACATATCTTCCTACTTTTATGATTATGACAAATGGATTGATCAATGGATGAAATTAAGAAAGAGAATTAGTGGATTACATGTGTTTTAATTTGGTGTGGGTAGGAGGATAAGTAGGAAGATATTGTAGGAGGATTTAGCATTACTCTATGATCATATATATCTAACAACCCACAGAAAAAACTTAACCTTTGTGACTAATGTGAGAATAATGGCTCATATCAAGTGGGCAAATTGAAGACATCAATAATTGGCAAGTTGGTTCTACAAGTTGGCTAATATGCATGAACTAGCAATTTGATTTGCAACTTGGCATGAATCTTGAAGCATATAAATAGAGGCATTTCCCTTGTAGTTTAAACACACCAAAAACACACACAAGTAATCTTGTGTAGTTTTCTTAGCTCTTTTTTAGTAGTATTAGTTTGTTGTGTGTTTCTATAAGAAATATATGAAAAGTTTGGTGTTCCATTCTTGGTTTCTTTTAGTAGCTTTAATTTTCAACAAGCTAGTTTTGGGGTAAGCTTATAGTGTTAATTTATTCACACTCTTTACCTAGTCGGTGGGATATTATCGCGGTTATTCCACAACAAGTGGTATCAAGAGCCGAGGTTATTCTTAGTATGCTCTGTGATAGCAATTTAATTTGATCTTCCACATCAGAAAAGAATTACATTGGTCTTTTGTTAGAAGCTACTGAAAATTAATTTATACTCGAAATGGTAGACGGGAAAGTTGACAAAGTACCTTCCACATCCACATTGGTGGATCCAGCATCTTCAAGCTGGGCTAGAACAGTCTTGACGAATGCTAGATTGGCGGTGGAGGTATTCGATGGCACGGGCCATTTCGGTATGTGGCAAAGTGAGGTTCTAGACGCTCTTTTTCAGCAAGGTCTAGACATTGCTGATGAGATGGCATTTATACATGATCTCATCATTCTTTTCGGGCTTTAAATGCATAAAAATGTCATAAAATACCATATATATATGCTTGTGTTTGTTTACTTGTGTATTTTAGGTATGGATATCGTGAAAAATACAAAAGATCACAAGAAACAAGGAAAAACGAACACGAGAAACGAAGCCGTACAAAGAACCGGGACCTAGTTCATGAATTATCCAACATTTACCCTTGAAGACTTGAAGATATGCAAGATTGATCCTCAAAAAATGAAGAAATGACACTTAAAACCCTTGTGAATTCATAATTACAAGTTTGGTCCCTTAAGTTTGTCAAAATTGCAAAATGGTCCTTTAACTTTGAAGAAATGGCAAGATTGGTCCCTTAACTATTCAACATTGTCAATTATGGTCCCTCGTGAAGTCAAAGATACATTGAAGACCTTTGAAGATCAAGAATGTCCAAGATCAGCCCTTGAAATATGGAAAATTGGCAAAAACAACCCTTTAAAACCTTTTGCTAAAGTTTTGGGGCAAAAATGTGAAAAGGGAAACTTTCATTACAAAGGGAACACGTTTATGTTGGCTGAAATTCTTATTATACATACTTTGCCAAAATACAAGGACTACTTGTGCCATTCTCAAAGTTCAAACACACAAACACGCGCCAAACAAACACAATCCCCCATTTCCGGATCAAAATTTACCACTGTTCACCATCAAAAACCCAACAACTATCACAACTTAAACAAAGGGTAAATTTCAATTAACCTTTCCCACACTTAATTCACACGCCCAGAAACATAACCCACACACAAAACCCTCAATCCCATTACCCAATGGACCCCACACTCAACCTCCTCCACCTATCACATGCCAACTTTCTCTCCAAGTAATCTGACGTGTCAAGATCAACAGCTAAGAGTCATAGCTTAACTCCAAAGCTAAAATGAACGTCTATGATCATTTTGGACAACTCATATCAAAGATTCGTCTAGAAGACCTCAAGGACAATTTGGGAATTTCACTTCTAGGGTTTATGAATAGTGTTAGGATAACATTTGCCTATAAAAGGAGACCTCAACCTGTGAGAGTCCTTTTGTTCCAGATTTTAGCTTTTAAATCTTTGTAATTCCTTTTTATGAAATAAAGTTTGAATTTCTGAAATTTTGAATTCTCATTTGTTATTTATAAAAGTTTGGTGTCTGATTAGCTGAAATCTGAGTTCCATTCACATGTTTTGTTGATTTTGAGAAAAGGTTTTAAGGATTAAAACACTTGTTTTCAAAAATCAAAGGGTAAAATCTGTTATTGATCTCACCTTTCTGTTTGTTCATCTTAGCAGCTTGGAAGCTGGTACTTGTTTTGCTAGTACCTCAGCTCAAACAATCCAGGGCCTAGATGTAGGTCTTGGAGGTTTGCATCCTTCTTCCTTTTTCATTTTTCTTTATTTTTCTGAATATTGGTGATTTTGCATGATTATTGTTGAATTTGTGTTTTTATGGTTGAATCTTGTTTATCTGTGCTTGTTTGATGTTATTGAATTGATGTTAACTTGATTTGTAGGTTAAATCTGAAATATCCTTTGAAAATTTGTAAAATCAGATAATTAAGGGGTGTTTGGGTTAACTGCATAAGCATGATTTATGGAATATTGGGTAGTTGTTTTGTGTTGGTGATTATTGGTATTTGTTTACCTGATATACTTGGTCATTTATTTGTAGGTTTTGTGGTTTGAAACACCTAGATCCTAAATTAGGCTCTAAAATCTTGTTTACTTGATAAAATTGGCTGTGGTTTAAGGGACACCTAGTTTTAATCATAGACTAGGGTTAACAAGTGATTAAACCTAGTTAATTACACCAGGGAAGTAGGATTTGAGGCTTGAAATTGGATTTGTGGTCAATTAGATCAGCAAAGTATGCATGTGTTCTTGAAGTTCATAACAGTAAGTATAATCTGCTTTGATCTTGTTCCATACCTTGTTTCAGTGATTGATTTAAGTTTGTTTGTGCTTAATCATAGTTTATATAGCTTGTGTATGCATCTTTTTGAATTTGGAGTGCTTATTCTGGCTTAAAACTGCTTAAGTGTTCATAACTGCTTAATATCTAGGTCTGTGCAATATCTGTGGACTGTTTGCTTAATCTGGGCTTATTGTGTGAACCAATTTGTGATTTCTTTGTTGATATAGACTCCTTGTGATTCACTGATCACAAGGGTGCCCTTGTTTCCATTTGAATCCAACTGGATCTCTCACAATTCACAAGTCAAATAGTCAAAGCAGTGGGCACTCCTTTCCCCTGCTGCTAGCCACTGCTAGTGTATTTTTGTGTTCAGCTTATCAATAAGCTATTCTAGCTTATTTTAACCAGCAACAACTTGGACTTTGTAATAGGTGCTCATCATTTGACCCATTTGTTCATACTGGGGCATTTGGTGGGTTGACTTTAGGGTTTGACTAGAAAACCAACTTAATTGACTTTTTCATAAGTGCTTATTGGCTTATTCTGGCTTATTGGTGTTGCTTATTGGATTTTTGTTGATTGATTTGGCTTATTGAAGTCATTTGTGACATTTTGCAAGTTGAATCAAGTCCTGAGGTGCCCTAAATCTCAAACCCGACTATTTTGTCTTTTAGTGGATTTGTACTTTGCTTATTTTTGGCTTATTGAGTGTGCTTTTTCAAAATTTATTTTTACATATCTCTTTAGTATCCCAAAAGAAGGTTGTGTGTCAAATTAGAACTTATGGCATTAGCTTATTGCTTAATGGGCTTAATGGCCCAATAAGGATAAGCTGTTTGATCATTAAGCTGCGATAAGCTCACTTTCAGCTTTTGGCCTTCAGAGTTTTGTGTTTAGAATTAAATTTTGAGTCAGATAGTGCTTTTCCAAGTCATTTGGGCTTATTTTGACTTTTTGGGCTAAAAAGCCCATTAAGGTGGACTGTTTTTGATTTTAGCCCATTTGGGGGCCCAATAGGGGTATTATGGTCTTTTCACTTTCATTTTCTAATTAATTAGGTCAAAATAAACTAGTTTGCAAGTTTTTAGAATTTTTTATAATTTTTGGATTTTTAATATTATTTTAATATTATTTTATTATTATTTTTCAAATTTCACATTTTTGCACTTTTTACATTTTTCTTAGCTTAAATACATTAAAATAGGATTTTTGCAACTCTTAGATTAATTTTATCACCTTTAGATTAATTTTAATAATTATTTTAAGTTTTAATAGTTTTTAAATCATTTTAAATAGTTTTTATTAGTTTAAAAATTTCTAAAAATAGTTTTTAATCTTTTTAGGTCATTTTAGAGGTTTACTAATTGAAAAATCTTTATTTGGGCTTTTTGATAATTAATTTGATTTTTAGGGCTTTAATTAGCATTTAAAAATTGAATATTTAATTAATTAAAAGGTTTGAAAAAGATTTGATCATTGGTAAACTCTTAGTTTATTTATTTTGATTTTTGGTGAATGTTTGGTAATTTTTAGAATTAATTTTTATTTTAGCTTATTTTACGGTTTTACGTTAAGTCGTAGTAGTAATTAATTTCACGTCTTCGTCATTCTCTTTTCTCATCCCTTTCTAACCAATATTAATCTCAAACCAATTACGAATTATTCACACACATATACCTCCTTGGGAAATGAACTTCGAACTTCATTGGGTCATTAGTGTTTGATTTTTCCTAAATCACCACTTAATACTTTTCCCTATTTACACTCTTTTGTTTTCCTAAACAAGAGGTGTAATTTACTCCAATCATTTTTGGCACCGCTGCCGGGGAGGTGTGTCGTGATTAATTTGTCTTGTTGTTTTTAATATTAACCATAAATAGTATTTGTATTAGTAGAAATCTACTAATACGTATTATCGTTTTTTTGGTTTTTCTTGTGAAATTATTATTACTATATTGTATTAAGTATCACAATCAATACAAAATATCTCCAAAAGTGTGAAAACACAACCTTAATTGGGATTTGATCTCCTAATTATTGTATTCGAATCTCAAACAAAAAGAAAAAGGCAAAAATAGATAAATACTTTCGTGAAGCTCGATTTTGAAAAATACGAACTATAAGGTGGGTATAAGGCGGGTATTATAAAATATACCCTAAGGAAAAACGCTCTTAAGTGCTTCGCGCCGCCTCGTTTCCCCGCTTGCTTGTGAGTATTTTGAGATTGAAGGCTAATCGAGGGTTTTTCCGCCCAAAGTATTATTACGTATAATATATTTGCTTGGTTTTCTTTGTGATTAAACCCTCTTGAACAATTTGGTTTTCACCAAAGTTCTAAAGTCATTCGAAGGCGTTCACTCCACGTGATCGTTTTCATTCCTTTGAGGCTTCTTTGATCAAGAGTTTGATTCGAGGAGAGATTTGGTAGATTGTTGTCTACGAAGATACACCAAAATCCAGAAAAATTAAAAACAATCAAAAACACAAAAAAATTAAAAATTCACAAAACACCCAAAAAGAATCTTCTTTGCTCACCTCCCATTCTTCGTGAAGTTTATGATCACTCGTAATCAAGCAAAACGAGCTCGTAAACGTCTTCAAAAGCAAGCAAATCAAGAGACGTTGATTGAAGAACAAACTCCAATTGTTGAACCTATTGTTGAACAAGAAGTCGTCATGGCTAATCGTACTATGATGGAGTTGCTGCAAGCACCCACCGAGGGTTTTGGAGAGGCCATTGTTATTCCCGCTATCCTTGTGGAGAATTTCGAGATTAAGACGGGTTTAATGTCGATGTTGCAAGCTAATAAGTTTAGAGGTCATGAGAAAGACAACCCGCATTACCACATTAGGAATTTTAATCGTCTCACCGCTACTAGAAAGTTTAAGGATGTTTCACATGACGCCATTAAGATGATGTTGTTTCCATACTCGTTAGATGGACCCGCTAAAATTTGGCTTGATAAAGAACCGCCAAATTCGATTTTGACATGGGGTGATCTCGTTTCTAAGTTTGTGAACAAATTTTTTCCACCATCTAAAACAACACATTTGAAAAATGAGATTTCAAGATTTGTTCAAAGAAATAATGAAAGTTTTTCAATGGCATGGGAACGCTTTAAAGAAATGTTACATGAATGTCCACACCATGATTTTTCGGAATTGCATCAAATTGATACTTTTTATAATGGGTTTAATGATCATGAATGAGATTACTTGAATGCCGCCGCGGGTGGTAATTTTTTGTGCAAAACGACCGATGAAGCTTTAAAAATTATCGATAATAGATC
The DNA here is from genome assembly GCA_025667525.1 of Glebionis coronaria. NCBI lineage: Eukaryota > Viridiplantae > Streptophyta > Magnoliopsida > Asterales > Asteraceae > Glebionis > Glebionis coronaria. Next base: position 454,782,749 of record CM046876.1, read on the forward strand.
TAAGGTTTATAGCCCTCGTAACACACCGAGTGTTGCCAATTTGGGTTCGTCATCGTCGTCATCGTCTCGTAGCATTAATGCCTTACATGATGAAGCTAATGAGGAAAATCGGTTTTTCGATAGATTTGCTAATCTTATGACTCATTGGAAAGCTCAAGAGGCTTTAAATTCCGCTTCGGTTAAAGTGGTTGCTAAGATTTGTTTGTCTTGTGGTGGAGCTCATGATCTTTCCGAGTGCATTACCGCGGATGGTAACACTTCGAGTGCTTATGTAGCAACGGGAACTTATAACCAAAACGGCCAAGGTTCCCGCCCAAATCAAGCTCCACCAAATCAAAATGCTAATAACTATCGAAATAACAACCAAGGTGGTAATTATCAAGGCAATTCACGTAACTACAACAAGGGGAATTATCAAAGTGGGAATGGACAAGTCACTAATCAAACCAAAACCCTGATTTTCAAAACACTACACAAGGTTTTCAAAATGCTCACACTAAAAATCTTCAAGGAGAATTTTTGGATTATGCTAAAGCAAATGGTGCTAAATTTGATAACATGCCACGTGAGATGATTAGCTTAAGATCCGAGTTGAAAAACGAGCTTAAAAACGAACTTGCTAATGAACTTAAAACTCATGCAAATAAAATGGAAGGAAATGTCCAACGTCTTCAATAAAACCAACAAAAGATGGAACAAGGACAACATGAGATTAAGCAAGAATTGTTAAAAGCGGATGCTAGGCAATCAAAATTTGAAGACCGAATGGGAAAAATGTTTGAAGCAATCATGTGTAAACCCTCTTCCTCGGGTGGTCTTCCTAGTGATACCATTGCAAACCCGAAGGGAGAAATGAAGGTTATTACTACTCGTAGTGGTAAAACTTTCAAAGAACCCATTTCTCGTCCAAGTACTTCTATGGAGAAGGAAATCGAGAAAGAACCCGAGGTGGTGGTCGAAAAAGAGCATATTACAATCCCACAAAGTACCGCTCATACCACACCTACGGTTGAACCAATACCAATTGTGGAACCCGAGTTTTCAAGGTCGTTGCCTAATGTCCAACCCACACCACCCTTACCTTACCCTTCGAGACGAAACAAAGAGAAATTGCAAGAACGTAACAAACAACAAATCGAGCTTTTTATAAAAGTGTTTCAACAAGTGCATTTTGATGTGAGTTTAGCCGACGCGTTGTTGTATATGCCTCGTTTCACTTCCACTTTTAAAAGTATGATGAGCGATAAGGAAAAGCTTTCAAAGCTTGCTAATTGTTCTTCGGTTTATCTTAACCGCATACCGGAAAAAGTTGGTGACCCCGGAAAGTTTCTCATTCCTTGTGACATACAAGATGTGAAAGAATGCCTCGCCTTGGCCGATCTTGGTGCGAGCATTAATTTGATGCCATTTTCCATTTGGAAATCGCTTTCGCTTCCGGCTCTTACTCCTTCGAACATGTCTATCGAGATGGCCGATCATTCTACGATTTTAGCATGTGGAGTAGCCGAAGATGTTTTCGTGAAAGTGGGGAAGTTCCACTATCCCGTTGATTTTATAGTAGTTGACATCCCCGCGGATCCTCAAGTTCCTCTAATTTTAGGTCGCCCATTTTTTGACACCTCGAGATCGCTTATCGACGTTCATGCAAGAACTATCACTTTGAGACTCAACGAAGAGGAACTTGTTATAAACGCTACTCAAAACTCAAAACCTTCTCATGTTTATGCAATCGCTACCATCAATCACATTGACTTAGTTGATGTGGTTTGCGATGAGTTTTCACAAGAAGTGTTAAGTTTTTCCGATAGCTCGTCAAGTGGCAATCCCACTATTTTGGATCCGATTCTTGCTAATTCTACACCAAATCTCACTCCATTTCAAGGAGGCAATTTTACTTCAAATGAAATCGACAATGAAGAGGAGGTGTTGATTAGTGATGATACTTCTATTCCACCATTTCTTCCGCTGATGGAAGTTATGAGTGTTGAACCAAAATCTTCAATCGAGGAACCACCTATCCTTGAATTGAAAGATCTTCCTTCTCACCTTGAATACGCATTCTTGGAAGGTGATGACAAGTTGCCGGTTATTATTGCAAGAGGTCTTGCTAATGATGAAAAAACCGAGCTCTTGAAAGTTCTTAAAGCTCATAAAGGGGCAATTGCTTGGAAAATTTCCGACATTAAGGGTATTGACCCAAAATTTTGTACTCACAAGATTTTAATGGAGGAGGACTACAAACCCGCAATTCAAAGTCAAAGAAGGGTGAATCCCAAAATTCACGATGTCATTAAAAAGGAAGTCTTAAAACTCCTTGACGCGGGAATGATTTATCCTATCTCCGATAGCCCATGGGTGAGCCCAATCCATTGTGTCCCTAAAAAGGGAGGAATGGCCGTTGTGCCTAATGAAAACAACGAGTTAATTCCCACTCGTGTTGTGACTGGTTGGAGGGTGTGCATTGACTATCGAAAGTTAAATGACGCCACTCGTAAAGACCACTTTCCTTTGCCCTTCATGGATCAAATGTTGGAGCGACTTGCGGGAAATGAATTCTATTGCTTTTTAGATGGTTTTTCCGGTTATTTTCAAATCCCTATCGACCCTTGTGATCAAGACAAGACTACGTTTACGTGTCCTTATGGAACGTTTGCTTATTGTAGGATGCCTTTCGGACTTTGTAATGCACCGGGTACGTTTCAACGGTGTATGATGGCAATTTTTCACGATATGATCGAGAAGTCGATGGAAGTGTTTATGGATGACTTTTCGGTGTTTGGAAATTCGTTCACATCGTGTTTATCTAATCTCGAGCAAATGTTAAAACGTTGTGAAGAAACCAATCTTGTGCTTAATTGGGAAAAATGTCATTTTATGTGTAAACAAGGAATCGTCTTAGGACATAAGGTCTCGAAAGCGGGGATTGAGGTCGATAAAGCTAAGGTAGACGTCATCACCAAGTTACCTCATCCCAAAACCGTTAAGGGAGTTAGGAGTTTCCTAGGCCACGCGGGCTTTTATCGTCGTTTCATCAAAGACTTTCCGAAAATCTCTCGACCTATGACACACCTTCTCGAGAAGGATGCTCCTTTTAATTTCAATGAGGATTATGTTAGAGTTTTCGAAACTCTTAAAAAGAAAGTTACCGAAGCTCCCATTCTTGTTGCTCCTAATTGGGAATTACCCTTTGAAATCATGTGCGATGTAAGTGATTATGCTATAGGGGCCGTCTTAGGGCAACGTTATGAAAAGCATTTCCGTCCTATCCATTATGCTAGTAAGACGATGACCGAGGCTCATTTAAAGTACACCACAACGGAAAAGGAATTCCTTGCCGTGGTCTATGCTTTTGAGAAATTCCGACCTTATCTAGTCTTAACTAAAAGCATCGTGTACACCGACCATTCGGCTATCAAGTATCTCTTAGCTAAGCAAGATGCTAAGCCGAGATTGCTTCGTTGTATGCTCCTCCTCCAAGAATTTGATGTCACCGTGCTTGACAAAAAAGGAGCCGAGAATCTAGCGGTCGATCATCTCTCTCGTCTAGAAGATCCTCACAAAGATGTTTTCGAGAACAAGGAAATCACTGAAACATTTCCTCTCGAGACTCTCGGTGTAGTGGATTCTAAAGACACCACCCCATGGTTTGCTGACATTGCAAATTACCATGCGAGGAATTTCATAATCAAGGGTATGACGACACAACAAAAGCGAAAATTCTTTTGTGACGTCAAGTTCTATTTTTGGGACGACCCTTATCTCTTTCGAGTTTGTGCGGATCAACTCGTTCGACGTTGTGTTTTTGGTGCCGAAGCTTCTAATATCCTTAGAGCTTGTCACGAGGGACCCACGGGTGGTCACCACGGTGCTAATCTCACGGCTAAGAAAGTGTTCGACGCTGACTTCTTTTGGCCTTCTATCTCTCGTGATGCACACGCACTTGTGAAGTCGTGTGATTCGTGCCAACGTCAAGGAAAATCGTCTCAACGTGATGAAATCCCGCAAAACATAATTCAAGTGTGTGAGATTTTCGACATTTGGGGCATAGACTTTATATGGCCGTTCCCATCGTCTCATGGTAACAAGTATATCCTCGTCGCGGTGGACTACCTTTCTAAGTGGGTGGAAGCTAAGGCTTTACCTACTAATGATGCTCGTGTGGTAGTGAAGTTTTTGAAGCAACTATTCTCTCGGTTCGGAACCCCTCGTGCTATTATAAGCGATCGTAGAACCCATTTTTGTAATGACCAATTCGAGAAGGTCTTAAATAAATATGGAGTTACTCATCGTCTTTCTACGGCTTATCACCCGCAAACGAGTGCGCAAGTCGAGGTTTCGAACCGAGCTTTGAAGAGGATTTTAGAGAGGTCGATTGGAGAAAACCGTGCTTCATGGTCCGACAAACTCGATGACGCTTTATCGGCCTTTAGGACCGCTTATAAGACACCTATCGGTTGTACTCCTTATAAGTTAGTCTATGCGAAGAATTGTCATTTGCCCATTGAATTGGAGCACAAGGCATATTGGGCCCTTAAGCATGCAAACTTTGACTTAAAGACCGCGGGAGATCACCGGAAAATACAATTGAATGAATTGGATGAACTAAGAGACAATGCTTATGAAAATTCATTGATTTTCAAAGAAAAGACTAAAAAGTTTCATGATTCAAAAATTAAAAACCGGGTTTTTAACGTTGGTGATCAAGTGTTACTTTTTAACTCTAGACTTAAGATATTTTCCAGGAAATTGAAATCTCGTTGGTCGGGTACTTTCACCGTTACACAAGTGTTTCCTTATGGGACCATCGAGCTAGCTCAAGATGATGGTCCTAACTTTAAGGTGAATGGACATAGGCTTAAGCACTACTTTGGTGGGGAAATTCCTTCAATGGTTGACCTCGACCAAGTCACCTTCCCCAATGATAATTAGCATTGAGGGGATCGAGGGGATCGAGTCGAGCTCATGACTCGGTAATCAAAAACGAGGTGCCTCGTGGGGGAGATCCCATGCTTATCCTTTTATGCTTACTAATAACTAATTAGAGGGGATTTGTACCCTTCCAACTCGTTGTCTCGTGGATTGTTTGTGATTGTGTTATCTAGATCATCATCATTTACGATTGAAGACTCTCGTGTTCGTTTACGTGAGCCTCCATCGTTTGCTTGAAGAAGTTTTTCACGAATCCATTGACATATCCTTTATTGTTCTAACAATTATCTTTTAGCATAATTAATAAACGGCTTTAGATATATTGCTGATCACCCTTTCCATGCTAGATCCTAAGCATTCGATTCTTCGTCTCTAGTATGGGGGTGCTCCACCTTTAGACTCGAAACATTAAGGACAATGTTTACTTTTAGTATGGGGGGTGAATAGATACTTGCTTTGCTACGCCCTCACGTTTTCCAACTTTCATTGTTTTGTTTTGTTGCTAATAAGGCTAAAAATGGCCCAATTTTAAATTTTTTCTTAGTTTTCATAAGTGTTTTTAAGACACGAATGTATATTTTCCGATGGGTAGAATAAGAGCTAATTTTTTACTTGATGGGCATTTGGAGCCATTTACATTCCTTAACCCGCTCAATTCAAGTTTTGCTAGACTTTTATATAGGGAGCTTTAAAACGCGAAGTCTTAGCTCATTCGGGTTAAGAACAAGAACTTTTTGCAAGTTCCTATAATTGATCCTAAAAAGTCACTTATCAAGGGAACTATAAAATGCATTCTCTAGACTTGAAAAAGTCCAAGAAAGTGCAAGATCCTATAGGTGGCTTGAAAACCCAAAACTTTGATTTGATATAGTCTTAATGAAAGCTAATCCAAATTTGGCTTAATTTTGACTTGCATGGCTAAGTATTCACGAGTCTCTTTAATTAGAGGTCTTTATATAGTGAAGAACGAGAAGTGATAGAGTTAGACAAGTGATCATGCTAAACGTAGAACATGAAAATGTTCTTTCAAAAACTCATATGTTTTTCATTGTGGCTTTTTCTTCCCATAAGATCAATGCATTAGGAATAAAAATAATTGCAATAAGTAAGGTCGTACGATTTGAAAGGTTACTTAGCCTCTAGCGCAAGATCGTTTAAAAGTTGCTCGGGGTTGAATAGAGTTCATAGCCAAGGCATAACTTATTGAAGCGGGACGCGAAGATTGGTGAATATCCAAAAAGGCCCTAACAAGGCATGAGGAGCTCTAGATGTGAAGTATCATTATTCCAAAATCAATATGAAGGATCGAGACACACGATGAAAAGCAATTACTCCCCTAAAGATCATGGAGAAAGTCTATCCAAAAAGACCCTTACAAGGTATGAGGATAAATATATCCAAGTCCGAAAAGGAGGCGGATCGTTGTATATCAAAGTCCAAAATAAATATTGAAGAAAAATGATGAAGTCGTGGTCCAAATATGAAGAATCTCTCAAAAACGTCAAGTGAAGAAATTCCAAATATATGAAGAGATGACCATAATTTCAAGAACGTCTTCCCAAGATTTGAAGTATGAAGTACATGCCAAATATCGGTCCGAAAAAGGTCTCAAATCGTGAAACGAGTTATGCCAAGATATGAACTTAAGGAGATACACGAGAAGCCGTTTTAAAAGATTTTGTCCTTCGGCACTATCAATTAAATCGTGCTACTTTGCTTCCGGACTAATAACTACTTAAATAAGTCAATATGAATCACTTGTGATCCATGACAAATAGTTAAAAAATGCTAGTAACCCATTTCCTTTTATAATAACTAGGATTGCGGGGAGAAAAAGTATTACACAATTTGGACGTATGAGTAGTGTTAGCATTGTGACTTGTACCAACAATGATCTTGTTTTTGCACTTAGCATGGAATGTATGAAAATCAAGGATGACGAAATTTACTCTAAGGGACATTTACTTGTTTCTATTCATTGACCCTAAAAGTCACATTCGTGATGAAAATCATACATTATGTCTTTACACATCTTCGAAGTATTGTTGCAAGTCTTTTACTTTTCAATAAAGGTTAATAAAATTGATCTTGGTGATGCTTAGATACTTTATTCTAGCATTGCATGAGGGCACGGCAATGGCTTAGTATGGGGGAGTGATGAGATGGCATTTATACATGATCTCATCGTTCTTTTCGGGCTTTAAATGCATAAAGATGTCATAAAATACCATATATATGCGTGTGTTTGTTTACTTGTGTATTTTAGGTATGTATATCGTGAAAAAGACAAAAGATCACAAGAAACAAGGAAAAACGAACACGAGAAACGAAGCCGTACAAAGAACCGGGCCCTAGTTCATGAATTATCCAACATTTACCCTTGAAGACTTGAAGATATGCAAGATTGATCCTCAAACAATGAAGAAAAGACACTTAAAACCCTTGTAAATTCATAATTACAAGTTTGGTCCTTTAAGTTTGTCAAAATTGCAAAATGGTCCTTCAACTTTGAAGAAATGGCAAGATTAGTCCCTCAACTATTCAAACTTGTCAATTATGGTCCCTTATGAAGTCAAAGATACACTGAAGACCTTTGAAGATCAATAATGTCCAAGATCAGCCCTTGAAATATGGAAAATTGGCAAAAACAACCCTTTAAAACCTTTTGCCAAAGTTTTGGGGCAAAAATGTGAAAATGGAAACTTTCATTACAAAGGGAACACGCTTATGTTGGCTGAAATTCTTATTATACATACTTTGCCAAAATACAAGGACTACTTGTGCCATTCTTAAAGTTCAAACACACAAACACGCGCCAAACAAACATAATCCCCCATTTTCGGATCAAAATTTACCACTGTTCACCATCAAGAACCCAGTAACTATCACAACTTAAACAAAGGGTAAATTTCAATTAACCTTTCCCACACTTAATTCACACGCCCAGAAATATAACCCACACACAAAACCCTCAATCCCATTACCCAATCGACCCCACACTCAACCACCTCCACCTATCACATGCCAACTTTCTCTCCAAGTAATATGACGTGTCAAGATCAACAGCTAAGAGTCATAGCTTAACTCCAAAGCTAAAATGAACGTCTATGATCATTTTGGACAGCTCATATCAAAGATTCGTCTAGAAGACCTCAAGGACAATTTGGGAATTTCACTTCTACGGTTTATGAATAGTGTTAGGATAACATTTGCCTATAAAAGGAGACCTCAACCTGTGAGAGTCCTTTTGTTCCAGATTTTAGCTTTTAAATCTTTGTAATTCCTTTTTATGAAATAAAGTTTGAATTTCTGAAAATTTTGAATTCTCATTTGTTATTTATAAAAGTTTGGTGTCTGATTAGCTGAAATCTGAGTTCCATTCACATGTTTTGTTTATTTTGAGAAAAGGTTTTAAGGATTAAAACACTTGTTTTTAAAAATCAAAGGATAAAATCTGTTATAGATCTCACCTTTCTGTTTGTTCATCTTAGCAGCTTGGAAGCTGGTACTTGTTTTGTTAATACTCCAGCTCAAACAATCCAGGGCCTGGATGTAGGTCTTGGAGGTTTGCATCCTTCTTCCTTTTTCATTTTTCTTTATTTTTCTGAATATTGGTGATTTTGCATGATTATTGTTGAATCTGTGTTTTTATGGTTGAATCTTGTTTATCTGTGCTTGTTTGATTATTGAATTGATGTTAACTTGATTTGTGGGTTAAATCTGAAATATCCTTTGAAAATTTGTAAAATCAGATAATTAAGGGGTGTTTGGGTTAACTGCATAAGCAGGATTTATGGAATATTGGGTAGTTGTTTTGTGTTGGTGATTATTGGTATTTGTTTACCTGATATACTTGGTCATTTATTTGCAGGTTTTGTGGTTTGAAACACCAAGATCCTAAATTAGGCTCTAAAATCTTGTTTACTTGATAAAATTGGATGTGGTTTAAGGGACACCTAGTTTTAATCATAGACTAGGGTTAACAAGTGATTAAACCTAGTTAATTACACCAGGGAAGTAGGATTTGAGGCTTGAAATTGGATTTGTGGTCAATTAGATCAGCAAAGTGTGCATGTGTTCTTGAAGTTCATAACAGTAAGTATAATCTGCTTTGATCTTGTTCCATACCTTGTTTCAGTGATTGATTTAAGTTTTTTGTGCTTAATCATAGTTTATATAGCTTGTGTATGCATCTTGTTGAATTTGGAGTGCTTATTCTGGCTTAAAACTGCTTAAGTGTTCATAACTGCTTAATATCTAGGTCTGTGCAATATCTGTGGACTGTTTGCTTAATCTGGGCTTATTGTGTGAACCAATTTGTGATTTCTTTGTTAATATAGACTCCTTGTGATTCATTGATCACAAGGGTGCCCTTGTTTCCATTTGAATCCAACTGGATCTCTCACAATTCACAAGTCAAATAGTCAAAGCAGTGGGAACTCCTTTCCCCTGCTGCTAGCCACTGCTAGTGTATTTTTGTGTTCAGCTTATCAATAAGCTATTCTAGCTTATTTTAACCAGCAACAACTTGGATTTTGTAATAGGTGCTCATCATTTGACCCATTTGTTCATACTGGAGCATTTGGTGGGTTGACTTTAGGGTTTAACTAGAAAACCAACTTAATTGACTTTTTCATAAGTGCTTATTGGCTTATTCTGGCTTATTGGTGTTGCTTATTGGATTTTTGTTGATTGATTTGGCTTATTGAAGTCATTTGTGACATTTTGCAAGTTGAATCAAGTCCTGAGGTGCCCTAAATCTCAAACCCGACTATTTTGTCTTTTAGTGGATTTGTACTTTGCTTATTTCTGGCTTATTGAGTGTGCTTTTTCAAAATTTCTTTTTACAGATCTCTTTAGTATCCCAAAAGAAGGTTGTGTGTCAAATTAGAGCTTATGGCATTAGCTTATTGCTTAATGCGCTTAATGGCCCAATAAGGATAAGCTGTTTGATCATTAAGCTGTGATAAGCTCACTTTCAGCTTTGGGCCTTCAGAGTTTTGTGTTTAGAATTAAATTTTGAGTCAGATAGTGCTTTTCCAAGTCATTTGGGCTTATTTTGACTTTTTGGGCTAAAAAGCCCATTAAGGTGGACTGTTTTTTATTTTAGCCCATTTGGGGGCCCAATAGGGGTATTCTGGTCTTTTCACTTTCATTTTCTAATTAATTAGGTCAAAATAAACTAGTTTTCAAGTTTTTAGAATTTTTTAGAATTTTTTAGAATTTTTGGATTTTTAATATTATTTTAATATTATTTTATTATTATTTTTCAAATTTCACATTTTTGCACTTTTACATTTTTCTTAGCTTAAATACATTAAAATAGGATTTTTGCAACTCTTAGATTAATTTTATCACCTTTAGATTAATTTTTATAATTATTTTAAGTTTTAATAGTTTTTAAATCATTTTAAATAGTTTTTATTAGTTTAAAAATTTCTAAAAATAGTTTTTAATCTTTTTAGGTAATTTAGAGGTTTACCAATTGAAAAATCTTTATTTGGGCTTTTTGATAATTAATTTGATTTTTAGGGCTTTAATTAGCATTTAAAAATTGAATATTTAATTAATTAAAAGGTTTGAAAAAGATTTGATCATTGGTAAACTCTTAGTTTATTTATTTTGATTTTTGGTGAATTTTTGGTAATTTTTAGAATTAATTTTTATTTTAGCTTATTTTACGGTTTTACGTTAAGTCGTAGTAGTAATTAATTTCACGTCTTCGTCATTCTCTTTTCTCATCCCTTTCTAACCAATATTAATCTCAAACCAATTACGAATTATTCACACACATATACCTCCTTGGGAAACGAACTTCGAACTTCATTGGGTCATTAGTGTTTGATTTTCCTAAATCATCACTTAATACTTTTCCCTATTCACGCTCTTTTGTTTTCCTAAACAAGAGGTGTAATTTACTCCAATCAATTGCCATTGAAGAAAGTAAACCAGAGGATGTAGAAGATAGAATTGGTTAACCATCAATCGGTTAGCTTGTGGTACGATTCTTTCTTGTCTTTCGAGAGAGCAACGATATGCTTTCTCAAAAGAAATATCTGCCTACAAATTGTGGGTTGCGTTGGAAGAGAAATTTCTGAAGAAGAATTTTCAGAATAAGCTGTTTATGAAGAAGCGACTTTTTCGCTTCACATATGTACCGGGTACCACAATGAATGATCACATTACTAGTTTTAATCAACTAGTAACCGATTTGATGAATATGGATGAGGTGTTCAAAGACTAGGATCTAGCATTGATACTTTTGGGATCGCTTCCAGAGGAGTACGAGTTGCTTGAAACAACTCTACTAAATGGGAAGGATGACGTGTCTCTTAGTGAAGTTTATGCTGCCTTGTATAGTAAAGAACTGAGAAGGAAGGACAGGCATATTAGTTCAAGTGGAGACGCGGAAGTTTTGCTAGTTAGAGGTCGTTCGCAGAAGAGGGGCACCGATAAGAGATGGAGATCCAAGTCAAGGCAAAAACTAAACAAAGATGAATGTGCCTTTTGTCATGAAAAAGGTCATTGGAAGAGAGATTGTCCTAAGTTGAAAACCAAAGACAATCACTATAAAAGGAAAGATGTAGCTGAGGCGAATGTCACTAAGTGTGATGATGAAGAATCAGATCTCTCACTATCAACATCGTCAAGTAGAAATACTTCTGATATATGGCTATTGGATTCCGCATGTAGCCATCATATTACACCACATCGAGAGTGGTTTAGTAATTTTGAAGCACATAAGGAAGTTGTTTATACGGCAGACGAAACTCCCCTCACTACTCATGGTATTGGTTCCGTTTGATTGCAGAACGAAGACGGAACAATTGTGACCTTGAAAGGTGTTCGTTATTCGCCAAAGTTGAAGAAGAATCTCATTTCCGTTGGTACTTTAGAATCTAAAGGTTTTGAAGTAAGAGCGAAAGATGGGGTTATGAAGATCATCTCTGGCGTACTTATAGTAATGAAGGGTATTCGTAAAATAAACAACACGTATCACTATAAAGGTAGAACGGTTGTTGGAACTGTAGCAGCTGTTACTGATAGTGATAGAAACTCAGAAGCTGTGAAGCTATGGCATATGCATTTAGGACATGCAGGAGAAAAATCCTTGAATTTGCTCACAAAGCAAGGATTATTGAAAGGACTCAAGTCCTGTAAGTTGGATCTCTGTGAGCATTGCATCAACGGGAAGACGACAATGGTGAAATTTGGGACAGCTATCCACAAGACACAAGGTATCTTGGATTATGTCCACTCTGATGTGTGGGGTCCCTCAAAGACAAAATCTTTAGGAGGGAGACACTACTATGTGACTTTTGTCGATGACTTTTCCCGTAGAGTTTGGGTGTACACGTTGAAGACAAAGGATGAAGTGCTAGGAGTGTTCATCAAGTGGAAAAAGATGATGGAAACTCAGACGTGTAGAAAGATCAAACATCTCCGGACAGATAATGGCGGAGAGTATAAAAATGATCTTTTCACAAAGTTTTGTGAAGATGAAGGCATCGTGAGGCATTTCACTGTCAGACATACACCACAACAGAATGGGGTGGCTGAACGCATGAACCGAACCTTGTTGGAGAAAGTTTGGTGTATGTTATCCAATGCTGGGTTGGGTAAAGAATTCTGGGCTGAAGCTGTGACGTATGCGTGTCACCTCGTTAATCGTTTACCATCAACTGCTATTGATAGAAAGACCCATTGGAGAAATGGCATGGGAAACCTGCTACTGATTATGATTCCTTACATGTATTTGGTTCCGCTGCGTATTATCATGCGCAGGAATCAAAGTTAGATCCTAGAGCAAAGAAAGCATTATTCATGGGGATCACCTCTGGAATCAAAGGGTATCGTTTGTGGTGTCCAGAGACAAAGAAGACGAACTTTAGCAAGGATGTCACCTTTAATGAATCTGCCATGTTGAAAAAGGTGAATGCTGAGCAGTTAGATGGAACTCCCAAAAAGGTGGAGTTTGAAAGAATAATTGTACCAGCTGATAGAGTAATCTATGATGATTCTCCTATAGTAGAAGGAGATTTTGAAGAAGAGGAGGTTCAACCTAAAGAACCTCGACAGCAACAACATGAATCAATTGCTACTAGCAAGCCAAAAAGAAAAACCAAAAAGCCTGCCCGCTTTAATGATACGGTGGCTTGTGCATCTTCAATTGCAGTTGATGATGTTCCTACTACTTACTCTGAAGCGGTTCGAGACTCAGAGAACGAGAAGTGGAGGATTGCCATGAGCGAAGAAATGCAGTCTCTTCAGAAGAATCAGACATGGGGGTTGACCAACCTCCCAGAAGGGAAGAAGGCAATTGGATGCAAATGGGTGTATGCAAAGAAAGATGGATTTCCTGGCCAAGATGAAGTTCGCTACAAAGCAAGATTGGTAGCTAAAGGCTACACTTAAAAAGAGGGAATTGATTATAATGAAGTTTTTTCTCCAGTGGTAAAACATTCCTCTATTAGAATTTTGTTGGCTTTGGTAGCAGAGTTGGATTTGGAACTAGTTCAGATGGATGTGAAGACTGCATTTCTACATGGAGACATGGAAGAGGAAATCTATATGGTTCAGCCAGAAGGATTCAAAGTTGTTGGAAAAGAGCATGAAGTATGCAAGCTTCATAAATCGTTGTACGAGTTAAAGCAGTCCCCGAGGCAATGGTACAAGCGATTTGATAATTTATGATGGAGTCGAAGTACACAAGAAGCAAATACGACCATTGTGTCTATTTGAAAAAGCTACAATATGGGTCCTTCGTATATCTTCTACTATATGTAGACGATATGTTCATAGCTTCTCAAAGTCTAGACGAGATTGAAAAGTTAAAGACTCGGTTGAAAAACGAATTTGAGATGAAGGATATCGGTGAAGCAAAGATGATTCTCGGCATGGAGATAGTCAGAGACAGAAAATTGAGGAAGCTTTGTTTGACTCAGAAACAATATCTGAGAAGGGTTCTAAAGCGTTTTAGGTTCGACAAGCAAACAAAACGAGTTAATACTCCACTCGCTTCTCAATTTAAGATTAGTGCTGCTATGTCACCGAAAGATGATGCAGAGAGGGCTTACATGGAAAAGGTACCTTATGCTAATGCTGTTGGTAGCTTAATGTATGCTATGATATGTACTCGACCAGATATTAGTCATGCGGTTGGAATGGTGAGCAGGTATATGCATAACCCTGGAAAAGGACATTGGCAAGCTGTGAAATGGATACTAAGGTATATCCATAACACAATAGATGTCGGGTTAGTATTCGAACATGGAAGTATTCAATGGGTGGCAGGATATTGTGATTTTGACTATGCTGGAGATTTAGACAAGCGAAGATCGACTACGGGCTACGTTTTTACTCTAGCAAAAGCTCCGATTAGTTGGAAGTCTACCTTACAGTCAACTACTGCTTTGTCAACTACAGAAGCAGAGTATATGGCGAGTACAGAGGCTGTCAAGGAGGAAATTTGGCTTCAAGGGTTGCTCGATGAACTTGGAATAAATCAGAAATTTGTCACACTGCATTCTGACAGTCAGAGTGCAATTCACTTAGCGAAAAATCAAGTTTATCACGCAAGGACGAAGCACATTGATGTTCGGTATCATTTCATACGAGAGATACTCGAAGAAGGTGGAGTTAGAATCCAGAAGGTTCATACCTCAAAGAATCCTGCAGATATGCTGACTAAAGTACTAGGTGGGATCAAGTTCAATTATTGTTTAGACTTGATCAATGTTATGAAAACGTGAAGGTTGGTTTGAAGACTCCACATGATTGACGACGAGATTGAAGAACTCATATTCGCCAAGGTGGAGATTTGTGAGAATAATGGCTCATATCAAGTGGGCAAATTGAAGACATCAATAATTGGCAAGTTGGTTCTACAAGTTGGCTAATATGCATGAACTAGCAATTTGATTTGCAACTTGGCATGAATCTTGAAGCCTATAAATGGAGGCATTTCCCTTGTAGTTTAAACACACCAAAAACACACACAAGTAATCTTGTGTAGTTTTGTTAGCTCTCTTTTAGTAGTATTAGTTTGTTGTATGTTTCTATAAGAAATATATGAAAAGTTTGGTGTTCCATTCTTGGTTTCTTTTAGTAGCTTTAATTTTCAACAAGCTAGTTTTGGGGTAAGCTTATAGTGTTGATTTATTCACACTCTTTACCTAGTCGGTGGGATATTATCGCGGTTATTCCACAACAACTAGTTTCCATAAAATCTCTTTAAGCTCTTCAAACTCGTCTTCATCATATATATGAGAATGTACATGCATTTTTATACTTTTGACCTATTGTGAATTTGTATATTGTCGGCTACATACTTCATTTGTTGGTAAAATTGTGCCTAATATGTTTTCCTCTTTTTTTTATAAATGCAGACTATTACGCGGTCGGAGCAAATCAAGTGGGCGTACATGCGCATATGTAAGGATAAGATGAATTCGTCGTGGCACAGGAGGAAGTTTAACAAGAGAAAATTAGATTTGGTTGAAATAAAGAAAAATTGATTGAATAAAAAGAATAGTAGTTTCAATAATACGAATGTTTTGGTTTTAATTATGAATTTAGTAGATTATTTTGTTTTTGTATCTTTTGATTATGAATACGTGTTTTAATCATGAATGGTTACATTCTATTTGAGGACGTGTTTAATCATTAATTGTATGTTGTAGAAAACACTTTTTTATTTTCTAAAAAAGCGTTTAATCGTTGATTCAGCATGCTCTTGTTTAATCATGAATTCAACAGATCTTTGTTCGATCTACAAAAAGATTTATGAGTATCATATATGATAATGCATTATCATATATGATACTGTTAAAAAGTATCTTTTTTAATTTTTTAACAAGGGTTTTATCATGCATCCTGTAGATACTTTGTTTTAATCATGAATTATGCGGACCCTTTGTTTAACTTGTCAAACTTTTTTTAGTATCATATACCATCATGTATTCTCATGTATTATCATATACGAGGATATAAACCCGCGCTCCGCTACAGGATGTATAAAAAAGACTGATGCATAACATAAATTGTAATCAGGCTTGTTGTATTACATTATTAAAATATCACTAATTGTAGGGTTGTTGACATTCTAATAAGACATGAAAATATCAGTGCAGCAACGATGCAATCTTAGTAGCCATTACATGCTAGCAGGTATTTGTGATAGTAGACAACTCCTTTGTCATGTATGCCTACCTTCAGGTTGTGATGAGCCCCAACAAAGGATGAAAAAACATGATGACGAACTTGTAGTCCCTGGAACATATAGCCAACCTTTTTTTAACCTTCATGCTCAGAGTCCCTCCATCTAGTCCTTTGACAACGTACCATATTGGCTTTCACATACGTCATTTGTTGTTTTAAAAGCACTATCAATCTTCATATGCCTACAACAAATGTTGCAACATTACATATATTAATGGAAAGCGAAGGATACAACAGCTACACTCATTCAAGCAGTCAGATGCAAGTTTTATGGATTAACCAACTTGATGCCAAAACTACTACATAAGCCATTAATTATTTTTAAATAAGAAACAAAAATATCATGTTGAAATAAATAAGAAATGCAGAAGTGGTTATAAGAATCTAAGCCATGATCACTTATTGTTGTCTTCAGTCTAGTATGTGAAGGTTTAACCTTCTCGACCAAGGACATTTAATTGTTTGATCGCTACAAACATTAGCATACGTCCGAGCAAAGAAGAAATTAAAGGGGTGTTTGGCAGCGCATACTGAAAGTCACAATCTGATGATAACCTTTTCAAGTCACAACTAATCATTTTCTAGCGATAACTGGGATCCGAATTTTAAGAAACGAAGTCTGTTCATTATTTTTCTAATACCAAAGCTAGAACACACACGATTTGAAGATGATACCTTTATGGAGCTGTGCGGGAATCCTGACTGAAAACCAATACTCTCTCTTTCGCAAATTAAAAAGACCCAACTCTCCTGATATGTGGCGTTGTGGATCAAGTGACCTTGGCAGTGTAAGGCGTCGGCGTTGCACAAACCAATCACTGATGTCTTAATCTGTAGTATTATATAATAGTAAGAACCAACTTAAATAACTATTATACATTAAAAAAAGTTAGGAAATGGGATAATGAGTAAGTTGTCAAACTGCGTGATAAATTGTGACTTCTCGACAGAATGTTTCTCTTACAGTTAAAATACTACGTGGCTTAAAACCCTGACTTTCACTTTCCCAAATCAAGAAGATCAAAATCTCCATATCTCTGCCGTTGTCGATCAAGTGAGGTGGGCAACGTAAGCCGTCTATGATGCGCACAGTAGCCGGATTTAACCTCAGAACCTCCTCTTCTGATATACTTTTATCTTTGAACCACTCAAGCACATAATTAAAAGAATAAGCTTATGCACCAAGAGCCTGAAAAGCATTCCAGAAATACTAAAATTAAAGTATATAGTCATAAGCATTAGTGACCAAAGTGATTGATTACCTACATATACACTTTCATATTTGAATAGTACTTATAATAATTGGTTGAGTCAAAGCAGAAGCAGACACTTGTGCACTTGTCGTTGTATTACAGAAGTGGAAAATGATTAAGCCTAGAAAATATTGACCAAAATACACTGTGCAAAAGTTTAAAAATAAACTATTTTGGGTTTTCAAAAGGTGAAGTAACAATGAAATACATTTTCCCACACAACTAATGCTGCAAACCATTTTGCATTTCATATTTGTTAGTACCTTGCTCGGCTTCTGAATCAAGTCCTTTATATCTCAACCTTGAGATTCAAACAAAGCATGAATAAACTCTGTTCCAAGATTAGTTGTTGCATCTAAAGAGATGAAAAAATTGTTAGCCTCACTATTCGACAACATTCAAAAGTAGTCGCACATCCCTTTTGCAATAGAAGGGGTATTTGGCTACTATTTTAACAACCCTAACCCTAGTTAATCCATACGGATACCCAAAAACCTATTAGGAAACCCAAAACCCTAAGTCAAAAGAATACCTCAAAAAGAAAGGCCAGATGTTGTTAAGATCCACAATGGTCAATGACCACCATCTCCGCTGCCTGACCACCACCGACATCTAAACTCACAGAAAAGTGACCTCTAACATGTGTACGTTGGATGAACATTCAGGGAAACATCAATTTTTTTCTTTATAAGGCTCAGATAGGCTAGCACGTATAAAAAAGGACACACCTACCATGGTTGCATCTCTAGTGAGCTGCCCTGCCAAGGTATGGGTTGTCTCAATTTCATTGAAGCAAAATAAAAGCAACAATGTTATAAATATAGAAATTGTGCAAATGGATGAGCGAATAAAGGGGATACATCCGACATGGCTGCAACCGTAAGGCTATCATGCCAAAGTACGGACAATCACAGCTTTACCGACCCCACTTAATATCATCATAGCCAAACACGATAGTCTCACAGAACAAATATTAGGACTAATTAAGTAAAGCTTATCTCGTATATAAGGTAGCATATTGTAAAAAACAGTAAATCAGGCCGCCACAGGGATAATACCTACTCACAAAGTTTTCTATGTTTTTAGCCGAAAGAAGACACCGATCCAAATGAGAGCCGGCGTCTTTCTTTTCGTTCGTATACATACAAAAGCGGAGTTGACATTCAGTAAGCAAAGGACAAACCCTCTATGGCTGCATCTCTAATAAGCTGCCCCTCTAAAGAGTCAGGTTGTCTTAGGTACATCCCGCTCATCCCAGAGTAAAGGACCAAGGCAAATGTGAGCGGACAACTTTCCTATCTAAATACCTGCACCAAATGTATCGGATTATTGGGGTTACGTTTCAGAGAGAGACAGACACTATTTGTGTGTTTTTTATTTCACCCAAATGAGATATGTGAGTCGTTTCCACCAATAAACATTATATCAAACGGAGGGCAGTTAAAGAATTTAGGATATTTAAGCATTAAAACACAAATTTTAATAAAATAAGAAAAAAATACAAACCTTGTTGATGAATCTTTAACCTTTCTTCTTTTTTGCAGCTTATTCATCAACTATAAAAAAAGAACTGAAAATCAAACCCTAATTCACTTATTTGGTATTCATAACCACTATATGCGGATGTTGTGTTACAAAGAAAACAAAAATTGAATCTTTTTAATAAGAAAAAAAGGTATTAAACCTTTAGATTTGGTACACCGTGGCCGCCATCAGGTTTTCCAAAAAAACAATAAAGGTAAGGGCCTTTTTCTCCATAGATCCATGATATGAGTGATTTTACTCATATCATTTGTATCTTAAAATGAGCAATAAATGCATATAATCAATGAAATGCCTTGTATATGTGTTGTTTTGTTGTTTCATGTGTGTAGGTACCAAGATCACGAAAACCAGCGAAATCGACACGAGTTTGAAGAAAAAGATCAACAAAGCCAATTTCGAGCTCGACTTTAGCGGATTTAATCATTTATGGAGGATTTTGGACTTTGTGGGCCCCACTCTTGGTTATTGGGCTCAAAAGCCCAATTTGGATTTGAACTATTCATTTTGTACCTAATCAGCCCAAAAAAAAGCCCAATATCCAAGTTATATGTGGACGGATTGATTTCATGGGCTTCAAGCCTATTTTCTATTCAAATTAATAAAGGCGTGGGACGTTATATGGGCCTTAGGGTTTGGTAAATTTAACAAACGATTTGTGAGTTTATATTCAGTCAACTCTCCCATAACCAAACGCACTCACACACATTTATTAAAAAAATACTTTCGATACACTCTATGTATCCTTTTCTCTCACCCTTTTCTTCCCCAAAGTAAAAAATAAAACCAGTAACTCCATTGTTTACTGTTCTAAACCCTAAGCAAATAAATCATCACAAAAATTGGGGCTTTCACTTGCACGTGTGATGCACACGCATGGGGAATTAATCCCCCATGTTTTGGAAGAAAGGAGTGGAAGAAATAGGTGACGTATTCCCTTTTCATTGGTTGTGACACCTCACGCCCACCAATCATCCAATAAATAGATGACACCTCAGCAATCAAAGAAGCACAACTAGCACAACGGATGCCACGTTGGCGATCCGTGTGCTAGTTGTGTATTTACAACCGTGGATCAAAGATGGTGATGAAAGAGAAGAAATTAAGGGCCAAGATGATTTTTCTGCCTCAACAACCTCCCCTCAACAGCCTCGGGGGTTGGCTATATAAACCACCAAAATAATTGTAATCGATCATCCCTTTTTTACTAGTAATGTTATAATGTTTCAATTAGATTAGGTTTGTAATTTTCGTTTAATTAATGTAATTCTATTTTGAATTAATGAAAAGTGAGTTTTAATTTTCAATCTCTTTTATAATCTCTTTATATTACTGTTCTTGCATCTTAATCTTGATTAATCATTATAACTGAAATATTATTTGATAAAGCTTTTATGATAGCTTATATTAAATAATATTAGTGAAGTGGGGAAAACAATCTAACCTACTGTTAGATTTTAAATAAAATGAAATTGTTTGGTGATGATGATTCGATTGATGGTGGTGGTATTTGATGGTTATGGTGGTGTTGCTTCGGGTTCACAAGGTTGTTCAGCACAACCTTCTTCTCAAAGGCTATCGTCAATAAGTGATTTCTAGTTTAAATTTTGTTTTCAATTTTAGATTAATATTATTTCGGTGAATGATTTGTATACTTGCTTTAGTTTGATGAATCTGATAGAGTTTTGTTATGGATGAATTTGTTTGAGGAGTATTTATTTAATTTGTTTTGAATAGGTCATTGGTATAACTTGATATATGTTAGAGTAAGATTAACTTGATTCATGCTTGACTAATATTGCTAAGAGTGATTTCTGCTTAGTTTGGTTTAGGCGGTTTTACTTGTGAGATTGCTTATTGCTATCATTTTTTATATTACCGATTTTAGATAAAATTGTGTGATGAATAGATTGAGAGTTGATTAATGATACTGCTTTCGGTAACATTGGATCTGATTGTTTTTCATGTTGCTATATATCTGATAGTTAGTATGTGCCTAAACTCTTTTTGTTGAGAGTTTAATCATGTTGTAAGTCTGGTGTTATATTTTTGTACTGATAATGAATTTGAATTTTGATTTTAACCTATGAGATATGATTTAATTGCTTATTTTGTAGTTATTTGTTTTAGATTAGTTGAGATTTGATTGTTCTAGCTGATTGTGTTTTTTTAGTCTGCTGATATGGTAAGTTTAATATAGACGTTTTGCTGAATAAGTTAGGATTGCTGATATAGATTTTAATTTTCTTCCCACTTGTGTTGCTGCTTAAATTGGTTGTGTAGCTTTTGCTATCAGATCCTACTGATCTGATAGCTTATTATTATTGTTATTATAAGCTGTTAAAAACAGCAACTCCAAACAAGTCACTCCTGTGACTTTTCTTCAATTTTCATTGTCAAAAAAATAATTGTCCAAAAAAATCTACTCTTGTGGATTCGAACCCGAGACCTCTCGGATGCACAAACAACGTGATAACCATCTGAGCTGAGAGCTCTTTTGTGTTTAATTTCAGCTTTAGTCATTAATATAGTTATTATATTAGGCTGTCAGGTTTTCTTTAGTTTAATAACCTTAATTTTAATTTCATTATACATTTAAATAGTTTTATTACTTTTATAAAATTTCAGTTCTAATAATAATTAAATAAAAATAAAGTTAAAAAAAATAAAAAAAATAAAAAAATGTTTTTATTAATTTTAAAAAGTTTAATTAGTTTTCAAATAATTAGATTTTTATTATTTTAGATTTAAATAAAAATGGT
Source organism: Glebionis coronaria (assembly GCA_025667525.1). Lineage (NCBI taxonomy): Eukaryota > Viridiplantae > Streptophyta > Magnoliopsida > Asterales > Asteraceae > Glebionis > Glebionis coronaria. The sequence continues at coordinate 454,804,455 of CM046876.1, forward strand.
TTTAAAAATAGATTTTGTTTAATAAAAAGTAAAGTAGATTTTAAATAGATTTTTAAATAGAGTAAAAGTATTTTAATTGAATAGATTAAATTTATAACTAATTTTTAAAAAAATTGTTTATTTTTAATAGTTTAAGAGTTTTAAATTTTTAATAATTGTGTTTAGATTAAAATAATTTGGGGTTTACGGTTCATGCACTTTAGGATAAAATTAAGCTTAAAATTGGTAGATTTAATTTTTAGTTTAAAAACCGAAAACCAATTCGAATCAATTGTCCAAATCGAAACAAAACGTCTCAAATTCACTTGATCTTCGTGTACAACGAACTTGGTTCACAAACGTGTTTAATTGAATCCGTCTTTGGTAATTTTAGACTATTACTTTTTTCTAAAGGTAATTTTCTAATTTACCCTATAACGTATCTAATTATCACATATACTATCAACGACACATCAAAAATTTTGGCGCCGCTGCCGGGGATCTTGTGTACGATTCGTTTTCGTTGAGATTTGTTGATCGTTGATTTGAAGACCCTTTCCGTCCTCGGAAAGTTTTGTTATTTTTCTATTATATAGTATGTATCGTTTTTTTCTCGTTTTTTTGTGATTAATATATTGTATTACGTAGAACAATAAATTTACATACTTTCTAAATAAGACCTTAGTTGAGATTTCATCACCTAGCTATTGTATTCGAATCCAAAACAAAAATAAAAAGGCAAAATAGATAAATACTAATAAGAAGTTTGAACTCGATTTATACAAACTATAAGGTGGGTATAAGGCGACGTGCTATAAAAAGCCGTCTAAGGAAAAAGGTTTTTAAGTGCTTTGTGCCACCTCGTTTCCCCGCTTGCTTGTGCGTATATTGAGAGGGACGACCTATTATTGGTTTGCCGACTCAAGTAGTAATAAATCTTATTTTTGTAGTTTACTTATTGAACCTCGAGACGTTTAGGTTTTCACCTATCGTTTCAAAGTCGACCGTGGGTAATTTACTTCCATAGTAGTTATCCTTTTTCCTTGTTTTTATCGATCAGTTTTGATTGAGCAATACCAAATAAAATACCAATAATAATCTTCTTCTTGTCTAATTTCTTTTCTTCAATCCTCTAAATTCTCGTCTTTGTAGTTTATGCAATTACGCTCTTCTCGTCTTGTGATTGATTTTAATAGGCTTGAAAATATTCCTCGTAGAAATAGAAATCGTCAACAACGAATAGTGGAACCCGAGCTTCCACCTATTGTTGTAGAGATGGCCGATAACCGAACAATGGAGGAATTGCTCCGTGCACCCACCGAAGGGTATGGGGAAGCAATCGTTGTGCCGGCTATTTTGGCGGATCATTATGAGATTAAGACGGGTCTTTTATCGCTCATTCGTGCCGACCAATTTCGTGGCAATGAGACCGATAACCCGCATTCTCACATTCGGAATTTTCTTCGAATTACCTCGACTCTCAAGTTTAGAGATGTGCTGAATGACGCGATTAAGCTCATGCTTTTTATGTACTCGCTCGAGGGTAATGCTAAGATTTGGTATGAGAAAGAACCACCGGGTTCGATTTTGACATAGGATGATTTAGTGTCTAAGTTCATGAATTATTTCTTTCCACCATCTAAGACAACACACTTTAAGAACGAGATCACTAGATTTGAACAAAAAGTGCATGAATCGTTTTTAAAGTGTGTTAAGACAATGTCCACACCACGGTTTCTCGGAATTGCATCAAATAAATACTTTTTATAATGGGCTTAATATGATTGAACAAGATTCTTTAAATGCCGCTGCGGGTGGTAATATTTTAAGAAAAACTCCAAGAGACGCGTGGTGTATAATTGAAAATAAGTCTAGAGCACAATATTCACGAAACACACCGAGTGTTTCCAATGTGAATTCGTCTAATATCGAGATTGCTAGATTGGACTCTAAGATTGATAATGGATTTGCGACATTGTTGAATGAAATTAGGAAGAATCCTCATGGATCGATTAATATGGTTGAGAATGTTTTTGTATCATGTGGTGGAGCACATCCTAATTATGCTTGTACAACCACGGGGTTTGATCAAGCTAGTGCTTTTGCCGCGACGGGAACTTATGGCTCCAACGGTCAAGTTCCTCTTCAAAATCATGTTGATCCATCGGGTTTTCCACCCGTTCAAAATAGGTACAACAATGGAAACAATGGGAATAATTTTAACCGTGGTAACCAAGGGAATTACAATCAAGGAAATGGGTTTAATGCTAATCAAAACAATCAAGGTTTTCAAAGTAATAACCAAGAGTTGTCAAGCTATATCAAGTCAAATGAGGCAAATTTGAAAGCTTTTCATAATAACATTCAAGGACAAATGGCAACTTTGAAAAATGATTTTCAAAATACGATTAAAGGGCAAAACAATAAGATTGAGCTTAATCAACAAAGACTTGAACAAAACCAAAACCGTTTTGAGCAAAGATTAGAGCAAAGTCATAATCGTATGCAACAAAGTTTAGAACAAGGTCAAAATAAATTGATTTCGATGTTTGAGGGATTTATGTCTAAACCATCATCTTCTTCGGGTTGCTTACCTAGTAACACCATTCCAAACCCGAAGGAAGAACTTAAGGCCATAACCGTTTATGATGATTGTGATAATTTAGAAGAAGTTGAAGTGATTGAGTTTAATCCTCCACCTAAAGAAACTTTTCTAGATGTCACCAAGGCTACTTTGAATGTGATTAGTACCTCGGTTTTCTTTGATTTCTTTCCCAAGAAATATAAAGATCCGGGTCAATTCTTGATACCTTGTGTTTTTAATGAGCTTGGGGTGTGCAAATCTCTAGCCGATCTAGGAGCTAGCATTAACTTAATGCCCCTAGCCATTTGGAAAACTATTGACTATGCACCACTTAGTACTACTCGAATGATCATTGAGCTTGCTAATGGTACCACCACTCGTCCGGTTGGTATAGCGGAAAATGTCATTGTTAAAGTGGGAAAGTTTTTGTACTTAGCCGATTTTGCTATAGTTGATTATGAGACCAATCCTCGTGTGCCTATCATTTTAGGACGACCATTTTTATGCACGGCTCAAGTTCAAGTTGATATGAGGAAAGAGGAGATTAAATTGTTTTATGGAGATAAAAGTATTGTTTTTAAACCAGAAAAGATTCCAAGATTTGTTTCTAAGAAAGTGGAAAGTGTAAAACTTGTTGAGACTATTGAAAGTAATAAGAAAGCTCTTTTTGATAAAGGTGTTTTTCCAATTTTGGAAACCTCATTTTGTGAAAATGGAAAGTTAAACTCAAAGGAAGAAGCTTGTTTTGTTGGATCATGTTGTAATCTTTCCTCATCTCCACTCAATCCACACGAGGATGATAGTTTTAAGATTGAAAAACAAATTGATGAATACCTTAGTGCACCATTTGATGCTAGTGAGTTTAAGAATGAGAATTTTGATCCCGAGAGTGATATTGCTTTCATTGAACAATCTTTGAAAATGGACTCATTTTCATTATATTTGAAGGATCAATTTAATGTTCCTAAGGCACAATCTTCCGTTGAAGAGCCTTTGATTCCTAACTTCACACCGAGTGAGGTTAGTGACTATTCATTCGATAAGTTCGCCGATGAACTTTTTGCTATCATTGATCCACTTCCACGGGGAAGTGAAGACGTTTCCGATCTCGAGATCGAGCGTGATTCTCATGTTTTACCTACCATTCTCGAGGAATTCACCGATGAACTTCCTTCGAATGAGAATGATGATCTTGTATCCGAGTGTGACACACTTGATACTTTGTCGGATATTTCTTGTGATGACAAGATTGATGACATTTTTGTGACCTACTCAAATCCTCTCTTTGAAGCTTCAATGAACAATAATCCATTGTTTCAAGAGGATTTTGAGAGCATCATACTTCCTACATCTCACAACCTTTGTGATGATGATCTTCTCTTAAAGGAGGTTGATGAGTTTCTTTATATAGACATTCCTTTGGAATTTGAGGAAGAGTCTAATGATGGTGATGAAGATACTTGGTTTGATCACCCGATTTATGATGATGATAATGTTGACCCTGAGGGAGAAGTTACTTTTGCTCCAATTATCCTTCCCACTCGCTTTGATCTTAATGTGTGGGTTTTTCATGCGACTCATTTTGAGTACCATGACTCCTTTATTCACATTCCTAAGAGTGACAAGGTCGACAAAGTCATGCAAGTTGAAACCAATATGGTTGAGACTTTTATTCCATCATTACCATGTGCTTCATATGATTTTGGATTAGCATGGGGGGACGACACCATGTTGTCTATTCCTTTCTCTTCTAAGGACGAGGTATTCGATCTCGGAATCGTTGATTTAGGGAAATCTCGGCCTTTCACCGATGTAATAATTGAAAGATTTTTCGATCATCTTGGTGCGAGTTTATCTCGGGGAGCATGCTTTTTCCATATCGTGATTTGTGACTACCATCTCTTTTTAGAGATTTGTGTTGGAGTTTTATCCTTTCGTTTGTCATCCGACAACAAGGATGTAATCTTTGACCCCTGCATCGTGCTTTATTATGGATTCTATTCCAATATGCCGGTTTTCACCACTTTCCCTAAGGACCAATGAATGCGGGGATCGAGTCGAGCTCATGACTCGGTGAACAAAAACGAGGTGCCTTGTGGGGGAGTCCCATACATTCTATCTTCTTTCTATTTTCTAACACTAATAAGGCTTGATCTTTCAAGTTCGTGCTCGTGCTTTGTTGTGTTGTGAATCTTAGGTATAACCCTAATATTTGAAGACTCTCGTGTTCGGTTTTTGCCGGTCCACTTGATCTTCCATTCTTTGAATGCCAAAAAGGGGCACACTCTCTATCCTTTGATTTTTATCGACTAACGTTTTATCTTGAGGCATAATTAATAAACGGCTTATAGATTTGCGTGCTCCTTCCATGTTAGGATTTTGCATTAGACTCTTCGTGTTTTAGCAAGGGGGTGTTACTCTTGAGCTAAGAAACATTGAGGACAATGTTTGGTTTTAGCATGGGGGAGTCAATCGATATAATCGCTTGCTATTGCTTTTGTCGTGTCTAAACGTAATTTTTCTCATTTTTCAATAAAAATTTAAATTTTTAGTGTTGTTTTTAAGTTTTAATAAATAAAATAAGTGCTTTTGACACAAATGTAGGCTTTCCGTTGGTGAAAATAAGAATAGTTTTTGACTCGACTCGGTTTTTACCTTAACTTTTCCTTAACGTATTCGAATTAAGTTTTGCTAGGCTTTTATATAGGGAGCTTTAAAACGCGAAAGTCTTAATTCATACGGTTAAGAACAAGAACTTTTCGCAAGTTCCTATAATTGATCCTAGAAATTCGTTTATCAAGGGAACTTTAAAACGCAAATTCTAAAACTTGAAAAAGTATAAGAAGATGCAAGATCCTATAGATGACTTGAAAACCCGAAACTTTGATTTAATAGGCTAAGTATCCATTGATTTCACATTTTTGAAATTTTGCAATATGGAGAACAAGAGATGATAGAGTTCAATCATAAGTTTCTAAAATTAGCTCTTCTTTGTGCAAGTATTTTTGTGTTTGATTTAATCTCCTCGTATTTACTTTCCACATTTGAATAATAATTGCTTAATAAAGGAAGTTTTTAGCGGTTTAGGCTTGATATCTTAACTCGTAACTCCTTCTTTTTCTTCCCTTGTAATTAAAGTGAGAACACATTAAGGGTGTCAGTGTCATGGACTTTTGATCATGGGATTGCGGAAATTTGGCTTACTATAAATATCATATTAATAAAGAAGAATAAATAAAAACATGTTCTCTAGGAGCCTTCGGGTGGGAGTCATGTAGCACTAACCTTGTCATTAGAGCCTTAGGGTGTATGGCAAGGGGACGTGTTGAATAAAAATTGCTTCATCATCATGAGCCATAAGGTGAGATGGTGATGTCAATTCCCTTATTTTTGTCCAAGGAGCCTTAGGGTGTGGATTTTAAATAAGGAGCACAATTGCATCTTAAAGAGCCAAAAGGTGTTATGATGTAGTTGTTGCTAACTCCATTAATAAGGTCATAATTGACTTTGGAGGTTTTAATTTTTGCTTTTAAGTAGTCCTATTAGCCAAATTTCGGGTCCGGGGATTTATCCCTCAAATCGTGTTAAGTTATCCTTGATGTGGCCTTTCTTTAGTGACAACGGTTTTTGAAGTCGAGGTTAGGTTTTGAGTGTTGAGTTTACACCGTTCTTGCCTTCATTTTTGGACTAATAAATATCAAATAAAGTCAAATGAGCCTTTGGGTGAATGCCAAATAAAATCTAGAGATACAATTAGGAATAATAGGAGATTGAGTTTAACACAAATTACTTGTATGAGTTGGTTTAATTTTGGGGCTTATGATTGACAATGATCTTGTTTTTGCACTTGGCATGGAAAAGTGAAAAGTCGGGGACGATGAATCTATTGGAGTTTTATGATCCTTAAAGTTATTTTTCAAATAATGAAAGCAATACATTATGTCTTTGCAAAATAAAATGTCAAAAGTTGAATAAAGGTGTAGTTAGAGTTTTATTTTATCATTGCGTGAGGACACGTCAATTACTTAGCAAGGGGGAGTTTGATATGAGTGATTTTACTCATATCATTTGTATCTTAAATGAGAAATAAATGCATATAATCAATGAAAATGCCTTGTATATGTGTTGTTTTGCTGTTTCATGTGTGTAGGTACCAAGATCACGAAAACCGGCGAAATCGACACGAGTTTGAAGAAAAAGATCAACAAAGCCAATTTCGAGCTCGACTTTAGCGGATTTAATCATTTATGGAGGATTTTGGACTTTTTTGGCCCCACTCTTGGTTATTGGGCTCAAAAGCCCAGTTTGGATTTGAACTATTCAATTTGTACCTAATCAGCCCAAAAAAAGCCCAATATCCAAGTTATATGTGGACGGATTGATTTCATGGGCTTCAAGCCCATTTTCTATTCAAATTAATAAAGGCATGGGACGTTATATGAGCCTTAGGGTTTGGTAAATTTAACAAACGATTTGTGAGTTTATATTCAGTCAACTCTCCCATAACCAAACGCACTCACACACATTTATTAAATAAAATACTTTCGATACACTCTATGTATCATTTTCTCTCACCCTTTTCTTCCCCAAAGTAAAAAATAAAACCAGTAACTTCATTGTTTACTGTTCCAAACCCTAAGCAAATAAATCATCACAAAAATTGGGGCTTTCACTTGCACGTGTGATGCACACGCATGGGGAATTAATCCCCCATGTTTTTGGAAGAAAGGAGTGGAAGAAATCGTTGACGTGTTCCCTTTTCATTGGTTGTGACACCTCACGCCCACCAATCATCCAATAAATAGATGACACCTCAGCAATCAAAGAAGCACAACTAGCACAACGGATGCCACATTGGCGATTCGTGTGCTAGTTGTGTATTTAAAACCGCGGGATCAAAGATGGCGATGAAAGAGAAGAAATTAAGGGCCAAGATGATTTTTCTGCCTCAACAACCTCCCCTCAACAGCCTCGGGGGTTGGCTATATAAACTCCCAAAATAATTGTAATCGATCATCCCTTTTTTACTAGTAATGTTATAATGTTTAAATTAGATTAGGTTTGTAATTTTCGTTTAATTAATGTAATTCTATTTTGAATTAATGAAAAGTCAGTTTTAATTTTCAATCTCTTTTATAATCTCTTTATATTACTGTTCTTGTATCTTAATCTTGATTAATCATTATAACTGAAATATTATTTGATAAAGCTTTTATGATAGCTTATATTAAATAATATTAGTGAAGTGGGGAAAACAATCTAACCTACTATTAGATTTTAAATAAAATGAAATTGTTTGGTGATGATGATTCGATTGATGGTGGTGGTATTTGATGGTTATGGTGGTGTTGTTTCGGGTTCACAAGGTTGTTCAGCACAACCTTCTTCTCAAAGGCTATCGTCAATAAGTGAGTTCTAGTTTAAATTTTGTGTTCTATTTTAGATTAATATTGTTTCGGTGAATGATTTGTATACTTGCTTTAGTTTGATGAATCTGATAGAGTTTTGTTATGGATGAATTTGTTTGAGGAGTATTTATTTAATTTGTTTTGAATAGGTCATTGGTATAATTTGATATATGTTAAAGTAAGATTAACTTGATTCATGCTTGACTGATATTGCTAAGAGTGATTTCTGCTTAGTTTGGTTTAGGCGGTTTTACTTGTGAGATTGCTTATTGCTATCATTTTTTTTATATTACTGATTTCAGATAAAATTGTCTGATGAATAGATTGAGAGTTGATTAATGATACTGCTTTCGGTAACATTGGATCTGATTGTTTTTCATGTTGCTATATATCTGATATGTTAGTATGTGCCTAAACTCTATTTGTTGAGAGTTTAATCATGTTGTAAGTCTGGTGTTATATTTTTGTACTGATAATGAATTTGAATTTTGATTTGAACCTATGAGATATGATTTAATTGCTTATTTTGTAGTTATTTGTTTTAGATTAGTTGAGATTTGATTGTTCTAGCTGATTGTGTTTTTTTTAGTCTGCTGATATGGTAAGTTTAATATAGACGTTTTGCTGAATAAGTTAGGATTGCTGATATAGATTTTAATTTTCTTCCCAGTTGTGTTGCTGCTTAAATTGGTTGTGTAGCTTTTGCTATCAGATCCTACTGATCTGATAGCTTATTATTATTGTTCTTATAAGCTGTTAAAAACAGCAACTCCAAACAAGTCACTCCTATGACTTTTCTTCAATTTTCATTGTCAAAAAAAATAATTGTCCAAAAAAATCCACTCCTATGGATTCGAACCCGAGACCTCTCGGATGCACAAACAGCGTGATAACCATCTGAGCTGAGAGCTCTTTTGTGTTTAATTTCAGCTTTAGTCATTAATATAGTTATTATATTAGGCTGTCAAATTTTCTTTAGTTTAATAACCTTAATTTTAATTTCATTATAAATTTAAATAGTTTTATTACTTTTATAAATTTTCAGTTCTAATAATAATTAAATAAAAATAAAAATAAAAAAAATAAAAAAATGTTTTTATTAATTTTAAAAAGTTTAATTAGATTTCAAATAATTAGATTTTTATTATTTTAGATTTAAATAAAAATGGTTTTAAAAATAGATTTTGTTTAATAAAAAGTAAAGTAGATTTTAAATAGATTTTTAAATAGAGTAAAAGTATTTTAATTGAATAGATTAAATTTATAATTAATTTTTAAAAAAGATTGTTTATTTTTAATAGTTTAAGAGTTTTAAATTTTTAATAATTGTGTTTAGATTAAAATAATTTGGGGTTTACGATTCATGCACTTTAGGATAAAATTAAGTTTAAAATTGGTAGATTTAATTTTTAGTTTAAAAACCGAAAACCAATTCGAATCAATTGTCCAAATCGAAACAAAACGTCTCAAATTCACTCGATCTTCGTGTACAACGAACTTGGTTCACAAACGTGTTTAATTGAATCCGTCTTTGGTAATTTTAGACTATTACTTTTTCCTAAAGGTAATTTTCTAATTTACCCTATAACGTATCTAATTATCACATATACTATCAACGACACATCAATCCACCATAATCAAGAACCATTAATAAGAATCACAGAAAATCGAAACGACCCATAACTCAAGTTGACCAACATCACCAACCTACCAACAACATCGCACACCACACACGGCGGCGGCAACGAAGAGTTAGGGGCAATGAAGGGCATGTGGTGTTATGGATCTTGGTCACACCATGTAGATCTAAGAAGATCGAGAAAAACCGATCACTTTTTTAGGGACTGTGTGTAAAATTATTGAGGCAAGGAAAGTGGAAACAAATATATCTCTTTCTTCCACTCTATGAACGGCCAATATGCGAGATATGCGATCTACGATTATAAAGAGGGTTTAGAGAAGCAAAAACAAAGGCTAGATGCAACACCAATCTAACGGTTCCAAAGTGGGCAGTTAAAGAAACCCATATCTGGAATGCATTTTCTACTAAATCAACGGCAAAAGATATTGATCTTGTGAATGAACGGCTGGGAGGAGAAACAATTTGATGGTGGAGATGAGTTGGGAGAAAATGGAGAGATAAATGGACGGAGGGAAGTATGGGAGTAACTGTTCCCCTCACAACAAATATATATTATAAAATTGTTTGATTTATCGTTCCCCTAAATGTATATAGGGGGTAATGATAATAAATTATCATTCATATGTGATACTGTATTATCATTCATATATCATTCATATATTATCCAATCGTTATATCTGCAGATGTTTTGTCATTTTCAAATTCAACAAAAATGATAATTATTAATTAGCATTACAGAGTTAAACTAATACATCACCATACACAAATTACTAAGAGATAAACTATTCAAATGTTTAAAACAATGGATGTTGATCTCAGTTATCAACATTTTTTTGCAAACTTGACGCTCGTCTTTGTCATTTTCATGCACAAAATCTTATTATTTCAGTCGAGAATCCGATATTTCATTTCTTGGCATTGAGAAGATTGAGTTCTTCAATATGCATTGAAAGCAACTTTCACTACACAAATAAAAAAGATTAGGTTTATTTTTAACCAAATTATCAAATATGATGTATTACAAAAAGTGAATTTCAACCAGATTATCAAATATGATATACTGTAGAAGCTGAATTTCAACCACATTATCAAATATGATAATATACAAACAACTAACTTTTAATTACCAACGAGGAGATCACAAACTTGCTTTCATTTGTTTTCAAGTACATTATTATATTATCATATATGATACCTCCACATATCATATATGATATATTTATCATATATGATGTATGAAGGTATCATATTTCATATATCTGTTCCGTATAGCTTACAGTTTCAACACAATTCTCCTAATAAGTTTAATCATATACCTCACTTTATTCACATATTTAATTACTATGTCAAAACATAAACATTACTCTTTACACTTCTCATGCAAGGAAAATAAAATAAAAGAAAATTTGTATAGGTGAAACCAGGGGTGGAGCCACGAGAGGGGCACAGGGGGCACGTGCCCCCTACCGGAAAATTTTGCAGTGCAATTTTTTTGGTGTTTTTGAGATATTTTCAAGATGTGACCCCCCCCCCCCCCCCCCCCAAGAAAGTGTCTGACTGAAAGAAAGAATCGATATCTAAAATGTTTGCAGATTATATTTGCAAAAACGAAAGAATGGAAAAGAAGCTATACTTTATTGAAGAAGATGATAGACTTATAAAGTAGTAATAAAATATAATAGCGTTATATTCAAGAAAGAAAATGTATACTTTGTTTTGGATTTTTAGAATCAGGTGTATGGGTCCACTTTATAAGTTACTTTGTGTTTATTTTTCATTTTCATGTAATTTAGATTATTTTATATCTAGTTTGCAAATAATACTACTATTTTTTTGTCTATTTTTTTATGTTTAGTTTACAAATATACGAATGAGATCTTCATTTCTAGTTTGCAAATAGTACCACTTTTTGTCTATTTTTATGTTTAGTTTGCAAATATACGAATGAGATCATTTAGTTTGCAAATATTACCATTTTCTGTCTATTTTTTATTTAGCTTAGGTCGTTGACGATAATAATCGGGTTTGATTAAAAAACATCTGTTACATTAGCTTTCTTACGATCTAAAACGACTTTTTCTATATCAAAACGACCTACACTACAAATACCTCATACAAACCACTTACACAACTAGATCGCAGGGGCTACTACTTCCCTCTTACGACCGTGTTACAACTTGGTCGCCACAATGGTGCGACCGGATTTGACAACCGATCGATTAAGCCGTTGCGACTAGCTTTAATTTTTTTTTGCCCCCTCTCAAAATATTTTCTGGCTCCGCCCTTGGGTGAAACTTAGACAATTGCACGTGGCATCTCAAGATGATTTTGAAACATTAGATAATAAACGACATAGATGTCTAAGATAGCAGAACGTGTACAAGAAGCGTAAAAGAGATAGTGGATATATACTGAAACCACGTTAAAAAAAACTGAAATCAATACGCGATCTGTTGAAGATTTCTATTTGTGTGTGTATTTTTAGTGTAGTTTTTGAATTGACGTAATGTGTTTCAATGTGTATGCGTGTTTGATGAGAAAGAAAAAGTAAACACGATGTAAATCTGGATAAGATGAATTGGAGGTGGTAGATCTGTGAGAGGAAATAACGTAAATACCCCTTCAGCCTTTTTATAGTTAAAAAATCTATTTAATCCTGGCTATTGATTTACTTTAGATGGAGGGTGAGGATTAATTCTTTCATATCCCAAAAAATATTAAGTATAAAATCTCTCATTAAGATTATATTTTAATGATCATTTTATTGTATATAGATTTGTATAATTTCGGTTTTTGAGTCCGATTGCTAAACTCATATTCAATCCGTAAACCAAATTTACGTTTGATTCGGTTCAATTATGATCTAAATCGCGATTTTTTTTTGGTTTGGTTTTAGTTCAAATTCGATTCGATTGGATTTTCGGTTTTGTATGGACACCCCTAAGAGGGCAGGGAGTCATCACTCCGAGTGAGTGTATTTTGGGGTGCCACGTCAGCAAAACTCACTCACTCACTCACATTGGAAAAAACAGGGGAGTCATCACTCCAAGTGATTTCCAGTTTTTCAGAATTTTACATAACACCCCCTAAACAAACTTAAATATTTCATCAAACATAAGCAACATTACAATACTTTTAAAATAAAACGAACATAATAAAAAAGACATACGAAAATTAAAAAAACATACGAAAATTAAAAAATCATACGACCCGCCGTTTAGTTTTCTTCATCTTCATATGCATCTTCATCTCCGTGGTCAATTTGATTCCAGATATGATCCATAAGGTTTTGATGAAGACTTTGATGGGTTTGTCGGTCACGTAGTTTTTTGTTTTTTCGCCGGTAAACTTCACACCGCTCAACCCATGTTCGTTGCATATTTCTTGACGGGTTAACGTAATTTTGGTTCCAATCTAAAACCTGCATACCTTGATCTTTCAAAATCATGTTATGAAGTATGATGCACGTATACATGAGTCGCCGTAAGGTGTTTACTTCATACTCGCGTGCTGGTTGACGTAGTATTCCCCAACGTCCTTGGAGAACACCAAATGCACGTTCAACATCTTTCCGTGCACCTTCTTGACGCCTTTTGAAGTGAGCATGTTTGGCGTCAGTTGCAACCGTGAAATACTTCACGAAACTCGCCCATTGTGGGTAAATACCATCCGCTAAGTAATACCCATTTTGATACTCAACTCTGTTAACCGTATACGGTTTTACAGGTGCTTCGTCATTCAGAAGGTCATCAAATAACGGAGAATTATCTAAAACATTAATATCGTTATTCGCACCTGCCATCCCAAAAAAACGCATGCCAAATCCACAGATCTTGCGAAGCAACAACTTCAAGCATCAAAGTAGGGTATCTTTTATAACCACCAGCGTATTGTCCATGCCACGCAACTGGACAATTTTTCCATTCCCAGTGCATACAATCAATGCTGCCAAGCATCCCCGGAAAACCATGTTTCGTAAGATGTAGATCATATATTTGATCAACATCGGCCGGAGTTGGTTTTCTTAAATACTTGGCCATATACAAGTCAATAACACACATATTAAAATACATTAGACACTCACGTCCGGTTCGATTAGCAATTTGTAAATATTCATCAAATGCATCCGGCGTATTGCCGTATGCCAATTGACGTATAGCCATTGTGCACTTCATAATAGCACTAATACTCATTCGACCCGTAGCATCGGGTCGAGAAGTAAAATAATTAAAATGCGCAGGAAGAGGATCGGCCTGATAATTTTTTATGTCGTTAACTATTTTTAAAAATAGTCTTCGACTCATTCGAAATCTTTCACGAAACTTATCCAAAGGATACCTGCAATTCTCAACGAAATAATCGTTCATGAGCCGTTCCTCAGCACCTTCTCGGTCACGGTTGACTGGGGTCCGAGATAGTCTTGGACGATTCTCTTCTTCAAGCAACCGTTGATAATGATTGTGTGCTATTGGCAAGAAGTAAGCATCGAATTCCTCATCGATTTCAAAAACTGACGGAACGTGATCAGGATTCATATTTGTTTGTAGAGAGTGTTTATGTTTTGGTGTGTAAGAAATGGTTGATTTTGAGTTATATTTATAAACGGATCGAAAAATATAGCCGCTATAATTCGAATTTCAAAAAACTAGCCGTTAGGGGGGTGAAATGAAATTTTTTCGAAAACTAGCCGTTTGGGGGGGCTGAAATGAAATTTTTAAAAATATAACCGTTTGGGGAGGGTAAAATGAATTTTTTTTTAAAAAGAATTAACTCACGCGACGTGAGTATACTCACGCAAAGGACTCACGCCGCGATTTTGGCCAAGGATGAGAGTGATCACGCCTCTCGCGCCGTGAGTTTGGCACCCCACGGCGCCATGATTCCCATCCCTCTAACATCCACTTTGTGTCCATTTCAATATTATTTTCGGAAGTACTACTTTATATGTTCCAAGTCTTTTGCTAACTGACGTTCACTGAGAGCATCAGAACAACATCTTACGCAATTCTGCTTGCTTCTCGCCTTTGGAATCATGGACATTCTTCGATTTGACTTATATGCTAAAGTGGTATGCAAAACTCAATCTATGTCATTAATTCGTTCGTCTTTCTAGCTAGTATAACACCATGTGTTTGATTAAATGTTCCCCGTGGTTCACATTCATGGATATTATTTGTATAATTGTCAATGTCATGATTGTTTTCGATCAAGATACTGTTAAATCTGTAAAGTTGTGATCATAAGCTTTGTGTAAATTTGAATTACTTACGATTTAGAGAAATATCCAGGCTCAGATGGACCAATACAGCATTGTTTGCTTATTAGCAGTACTAAATTAATTATGCACATGCTTATTGGTGTAGTATTTGAACTTATTTACATGTATAGTTTTGCGAGTTCTTTTCTGCCAAATAGTACCAAACCGGAAGGCTTTTGCTTCTGTTATCAAAAGATTTGGGAGATACACAAAGATATTGGAACCCGGCCTTCATTTGTTGAATCCTTAAAAGAAGAAGCCATTCTCGTCCCGAACCAAACCGCCATTAACTGAAGAGTGAAGACAACGTCTCCATCTCGATTGACGACGTCCTCTATGTTAAAAGTACTTTTTGATTAGTATTGTTGTTGTTCCCCTCTTCATTTTTTCACTTACTTATTCACCTTTTTTACAGATTGTTGATCCCAAGCTCGCCTCTTATGGCGTCGAGAATCCTCTATAAGCTGTCATTCACTCGCTCAGACCACTATGTGTAGCGAGATTGGTAATATCACCAGTGATAAAACCTTTGAAGAAAGAGACACTCTCCACAATAAGATTGCTGTCAGTACTTACTTACCTTACCATCAAACTAGCCTGTTTATGTCTTTGTTTTCGTTGCATCTCGCCAACCACTTCTGATGCTGTACAATAATAGACATTGCATTTCTTATGACGAGGATGATACTTAACGCAGGACATAGTGTTTACATCACCTCTTAATATCAATGGCTTGGGTTTAAAAACATATACACCTCACCCAAATTGGTTTCACTTATTATTTTGAAGGGTGTTTTGTGTCACGTTGCTTGGTCATGCATTAACTTCATTCTAGTTGTTTCGTTGGTTCCCTAGATACAGCTTTCAATCCCGTATGCGAGAATTGAGGGATGCATGCTTTTGTATTAAATGGTTTCTTGGTCTATATAAGATATACGTACAACTTAGAGTAATGACATACAATAATCACACTGATAATATGCGTTAGGAAACATCGAGTGACAAGAAACTTTAGCTTAACTCTGCCACATTGGAATTGTGCAAGTTCTCACACTACTGTCTCTCTTAATGTGTATATGTTGCATGTAGGCATTGGTGTTGTTTTACATACGTTAAAATCCGACAGTGTACATGCTTACTTTGCCAGTTAAGTCTGATATAGTATAACAAAGAGGTATGCTCCTCTGAAAATAAGTATGAAAACCAAAAAGCATTGTGTGATCAAAAGATAGTGGGAGAGCGGTGCAGTTTATTACTGAATTTGGTTAACTTTTTCGATCGATTGAGGCTATAATTATTCGTTTTCTTTTATTGTGTAATTATGTTTTAGCGATAGTAAGTTCAAGAATCGATAACTCTTCTAAACTTGCTTCTAAGGGATAAACGACTTGTTGCTTTGGATATGTCTTGTTGTTGGGTCGATGCTTGCAGCTCGTTCCTCCTACAAGATATGTGCGTGAATCATAGCTGGTTCCTTGAACGAAAGGTAATTTTTTAGATTTGTTATTAGAATTTAGTAGTTTGTTTGAGTACTTATAGTAATTCTTGATAGAATGATGCCGTGAGCGCTTTTGGTCTGTTAAAGGCTGCAAACAATAAAACAAAATTCATCAAAATCCTTTCTGCTAATTGCTTGCAGGGGGGTTCCCGGTGACGCCGTGAACCACATCAATTTTTCCAACTTAGTGTAATGTTTTATCAAACATACCGCTTTTCCAGAAATGCACCTTGCCCCAAATTTTTGTGTTCCAAGTCTTCTGTAGTTATGATAAAATACACATCAACACTTTTAATCTTGTGTCCCAAGTCTCAACATGATACAAAATGTTGTATGTCTCATTTGTTTGCCTTTTATGCAGTACTATTGTTATGCATTACAGCTCCAGATTTCTTTGGGTCAAGGGGATTACCCCGGTAAAATAGTTCCTGGTTGAAAATAACATAGACGGCATATCTGATATTTTCCAGTATAGTTAGTTACAACGTGTTTTATTGTTTGATGCCTCTAAAATGTTCTCATTCGTGTAAAATTTTAAATGTTAATAAAGCGCGATGATAGTATTTAATCTACAGGGTGTTAATAATGCTCTGATGACAAACTTATTACAGGATTTGCAGATTCAGAATACTTGCAGTTTAAAAACTTAAGGATAGGCACTTACTAGACTACTAGTTCCTGGTCGACTCAAGATTGATATACTGAAACATGAAGCTTAAGTCAAGCTCGAGAACATTAAGGTTGTAATATTGTATCAACACATAAGCAATGAATAAGAAGGTAAATCAGGAGAAAACTTATTACATGATGGTATAAATCTTTGTCCACATATAAATATAAATGAATAAAAATATTCTAACATTTCCTAATTCCCAAACTCGAATTATACATGAGGATATTACAAAACGTATAATACTTGAACACAGTAAAAAAAGAAACAAATTAATAAAAATCCCCTCAAATTCCCAAAAAATTACAGATTTATGCAAATTTTTGTGATGTTAAGTGTGTATGTATATGTATAGATTTGGATTAGTAGTAGGGGATTACGGGTGGTGGTGGAGACGCGTAGGATACTCCGACCACTGGTGGAAGAGGAAAGTCATCGACTGGTGGTGGTGGAGCTGTGTATGTGTGTTTATGGGGTGGAGGAGATTGAGTTTTTGGTGGTTGATGATGCCATTGTTGTTGTGGTGGTGGAGGTGATGTAGTGGGGGTTTCACATGGCTTTGGAGCAGGTGGCGGCGGTGGTGGTGGTGATGGTGTGCAGCCGGATGTTGGTGGTGGTGGTGATGAGTAGAGTGGTGGCGGTGGTGATGAGTGGTGTGGTGGCGGTGGTGGTGATGAGTAGTTTGGTGGCGGTGGTGATGAATAGTGTGGTGGAGGTGGCGGCGATGAGTAGTTTGGTGGTGGTGGTGATGAGTAATGTGGGGGTGGTGGGGATGAATAATGTGGTGGTGGTGGTGGTGACGAATAATAATATGGTGATGGTGGGGGTGGCGAGTGAGGTGGTGGAGGTGGGGATGAGTATGCGTAATGAGGTGGAGGTGGGGATGAGTAATGTGGCGGTGGTGGCGATGGTGTGCAAGGAGGTGGTGGTGATGGTGTGCAAGGAGGTGGCGGTGAAGGTGATGGTGGTGGTGGGGGTGATGAATAATATGGTGGTGGGGGTGAGGGTGATGGTGGGGGTGGTGGCGATGGTGATGGAGGAGGTGGGGGTGATGGTGACGGGGGAGGTGGTGGTGATGAGTAGTATGGTGGTGGTGGTGATGGTGAAGGTGGAGGAGGTGGTGATGGTGATGGTGGCGGTGATGGTGATGGAGGTGGTGGCGGCGATGGTGATGGAGGTGGTGGCGGAGATGGTGATGGGGGAGGTGGTGGTGGTGGTGATGGTGATGGTGGAGGTGGTGGCGATGGTGAAGGAGGTGGTGGTGGAGATGGTGATGGCGGAGGTGGTGGAGATGGTGATGGCGGAGGTGGTGGCGATGGTGAAGGGGGTGGTGGTGGAGATGGTGACGGGGGAGGTGGTGGTGAAGGTGACGGTGGTGGAGGTGCAACACGGTGCACAGGTGAAGTTTCAAACTTAGGAGGCGACGGTGGTGGTGGAGCATGTCGATCATTTGGTGACACTTGCCACGTTGGAGGTGGTGGCGTAACTTCCTGTCTTGGTTGTGGCGGTGGGTGTGATCTGCTAACAGGTGAAGTCTCAAATTCTGGCGGTGGTGGTGCCGATTTAACCTTTGGTCTAGGCGTTGAAGACACCTTTGGAGATGGTGGCTTTGATGTAGGCACCCTGCTCCTAGTCTGAGGACTAGACTTAGACGTCGGCGGAGATACAACTGGCACAACTGGCACTGGTGATGGACTCGCTCCACACTGCATCTTACTACAATCAACAGGCTTTGCATCACTAGATGCACACTCTCTCCCAGACCTTTGGTTCATCTTTCCAAGAATACAATTCTGACCATCATCAAACAACTTCCCAGTGCCATTAGCACACGAAGGTGCCTCACCCGTAAAGTAATTAAACGAGTAAGTAAAGTTTGCCAATCTTGGCAACTTACAAATACTATCAGGCACAACTCCAGTTAACTTATTATGCGCCACATTAAGCTCTTCCACACTCCTCATACCTGCAATAGCCGCAGGTAATGGTCCTTGAAGACTATTAAAACTAACATCAAACACCGTCACCTGTTTCAAAGCCCCAACCTGAACCGGCAAACAGCTAGTTAAGTTATCATTCATCAATATAATTTCATTCAAAGTCAACCCCATTTTCCCAATACTCGCTGGAAGACAACCACCTAGATCATTATTAGCCAACACAAGAACCGAAACTGGTGAGTTACCCAAGTTAGGTGGAATACCGAACTTGAACCGGTTATCATTCAAGAAAACCGCGTCAAGATCTTTATCAAATAGCTCAACCGGGACAGGCCCTTCAAACTCATTAAACCGAAGGTCTAGAAATTTCAAAACGGGTAAAGATAAAACAACCGTTGGAAAATGTCCAACAAACCGATTGTTACTTATATCGAGCTCATGAAGTAGCTTCAGCTTCTTAAAAGTTTCGGGCACGGTCCCACAAAACCTGTTGGAGTTAATGTGGAAGAGTGCTAGATCAGTCAGCTTTCCAAGCTCTGATGGAAGGAAACCAGCTATATCAGCATGGTTAAGATCAATTCCCGCAACTACTCGAATAGAGGAGTTTGCCAATGATGGAGCACAAAACACGCCAGGGTAGGAACAAACCGCGGGGCCTGTCCAATTCGCGGTAAAGTTAAAAGGGTCAGAGAATATGGCTTCTTTCCATGCTTGTAGGGCAATGTAGGCTTGTTTAAGACTTGGATTTTCGAAAACGAGGTTTTTTATGTCGTCAGCGTCGTTATCGTCTTCTCCGGCTGCGGTGGCGTGGTGGATCGCGGTGGTGAAAAGGATGGTGAGGAGGAGGAGATGGTGTAAACGTGGTGGTGGCATTGTTGGAATAATAATGTATGATTGAAAATTTGAAATTGTTGTTTTTTTAAAACTTGTTTTAGTCTTTGTATGTGTGTTTTGAGAAAATGGCCCAACTGGCCAATGCGTGTTTTGTGTTGATTTCTCAAATTGTGTTTGAATTTAAAGGTGACATTTTATTATTTTATTTGTTTATTAATGAGAATAATATTATTTTTTGATAGTGTTTTAATAATATTTCAATTATTTTTAGAATCAATATTTAGCCTTGAGAAAGTGATTCACCTGCCACCAAACCCATGTTAAGAGTCTTCTGGCTTCTCTGGCTCTTTCAATTCCATAATCAATTTTATTAGAATATTAGTTAAATCAATCATAATTAAGCTTTGAATAAATGATTTACACACAATTTTTTATTGATGCAATAACGAGTAACATGTGTGTTGCCTAGGGTACAAGAGGGGTATGTGTTGGATTAAATAATTAAAAGATGTAACTTAGTTGTTAGTATATTAAAAGTTTGTGATTAAGAGGGATTTGAAACATATACTGTATGATATATGTGCCCATATAAATTTAATAATTAGCTGAAATGAACTATTAATTCTTTCATAAAATGTTAATATGGCTTTTGCTATGCACTTTAAAGTCTACAATATCAAAACAAAAAAAGTTTTGGTGAGCTAACACAATCTTGCTGGATCACTTTAATACAGTATAACATAGGGAGCTACTAGTTTTACAGCTTTCACTCGTTATTCTGAGAGTCTGTTATACCACTTTTAATGAACGTTTTAATATCGTATTAATGATTAATACTAGGAAAACTGTTCTATAGATAATGAAATACTTTACAATGATTAATACTAGCCAAAAGAATATTACGACTTTATTAAAAGTCCAATACTTTCCAAAATTTCTGTAGATGGCACCGGCAAGAATAAAAGTCTATTTGAGCACAATTATTATTAAAAGAGACAATATGACAAGCCAGCACGTTGCCAGAATTTAACTCAAATTTGAATTTTAAAAGCTAATCACTAAAAAAAAAAAGTTATAAACAAATAAAAGTTGAAAATATAATTGGAAGTAGTGGAGGGTTTGTAATGTTTTCAAATAGTTTTTAATTAAACTTTTAGCACATCCAATGTAAGTTTTGTTTATATTTTTCCATAACTTATGTGTAACTTCAAAATTACATATTTCTTTAAAACATACTTATATATTACTACTATATGTTAAAATTTATATTTTATTAAAATATGCAAGTTTACTTAAATACAGTTTTTATTTATGTACAAAAAGAAACAGTTTTTTATTAAATTATATGTATAAATCTTAAAAGCAATATACGAATACGAGTAGTAGCAAGCGACTAATTATTGGTAAGGGACCCACGAAAACGGCGATAATTAAAAGTTTATACGCGTTTAGTGGCGCCGTGACTGACGCCGTCATTATAAGAATATGTCATGTTGGCATTTTAAACTTTGTATATGAACATATACATATAACCTATTATTTTCTAGTTGTCATATTAGGTTTTTTGTTCTTTTATTTTTCCTGGTTTCACATCATATCTCATTTTGTCCTACATTGTCACATTGTCTCCTCAAAATTTTACTTTTAATCCGTGTCTTTAATAGTCGTTATTTCCGTATCTTATTAGTCACCGAAGGGTGTTAAGCCTTGAGATCAGTGACGGAGTTGGAAACTTTTTATTAAAGCGCCGAGATTAAACAAATTTAGTTTGGATAACTAGTAATGCACATACTAATGTCGATAGAACATGAGTAGTGTATTAAGTCTATAAAGCATACAAACAGTAGAGCTATAATCGAAACCGAATATAACTGGTAAACATTTCTACTTCAATGAATTCTAACTGAAATATGTAATCCCATTGATATAGTATGCTAGTTTCGACCATGTAACAAATGGGTATTATTGTGTATTTGGAAACGAGGAATTCCTAATTCTTACACGGATGAGACTGCCTGAAAAGTGAGAAATTCTGACACCCCCATCATTTTGAGTGAGTATTACACCAAGAATTGATAAACCTTTAGTTGTACGAGTTGTACGTTTTCTATTTCTTACGTGACTTTGATGAAAGAAAACATTTCGGGAACAAGATTAAGAGTGGTTTCTTCTATGCTCACATCGAGATGAGATGTGGTTAAAGTCATTTGCTCAAGACTCCTTTATTGATTCTACATCATCGCCACAAATGGTTTTGATGGCTAACATTGGTACTAATACGCGATTTCGTCCTTCATCTATTAAAAAAGTTTTTAAACCATGTTTCAATCTCAATAAGGGTACATGCGGTTTGGTGAGAATAGTAAATATTTACATAATGGGGGTGCATGATACACCTTCTCGTGATACTAAAGTATCCACCACAACACTCGGTAATGATATGAAAATATAGACGAGCCTTATGTTTAAACTTAGTTTTGATGATAAAGTTTTGTGTTTGGGTACAAAGACCATTGTGCCATATTGCTATGATCAAAGTAACCTTCTAGCCCTTCGTACACACACTCTTACAATGTCTACTTCCTGTTTTTCCACATTTAATCCTCCACCAAGATTTATTTATATGGACGAACAGTATCCTTATCAACCGGCCCAACACGTTGTTGCTTATTCGGTGCAACAACTTTCTCTTATCTAGCTCAGCAAGGTCCGGTCCAGCAGGACTGTATATTGGGTCATGGTTCAGATCAGCTGGGATTTCGACCCAACAAGCCCACCATGTTTCTAGATTGGGCTCACAGTTTTCTTTACGACAAGTTGTATCATTATGCCAGTATGGTCCAACTGCTTAACATAAAGGTCAGGTGTGTATCAACACTTTTGGTTCAACCCCAGGGTATGAGATGATGATACCACATGCATGTACTACACTTTAGGAACCTGCTCTAGGTAACTGAAACATTGATACATGTGTGACTTCGCACCTTAATGATAATGTCTTTAATCTTAGTGTTGTTTTTAATTCGTGTATTTAGTCATTTGTTTCAGTTGGTGACAGTTATGTGATAATATCAAATATTTAAATATCTTTTACCGCAATATCCCTTCAATTCTGATTAGTTTAGAACACTCAATATTGCAAAGATTCGTGTATTTGTGTTTTGCAGGTAAAATTGAGCAAGTAACAGAAAACGAGGATACATGGTGGAATTTAACAAGAAAAATGCGCCAAGCACACGTTTTTAAAGGTGTCTACGGCGTAGATGGTTTCCAGACCTACTCTATAGACAATTTGATGTCAGACTTTCCATAATCGAAGGCCCTATGGCGTAGACCGTATCAATGTCTACGACGTAAGGTATTAATTATCAGATAATATACGCTAGGCAATAAGATCAAGGCTTAATGAAGAAAGTTTACCTAAGGCGTAGGTGTTTGTTCCTTCTACGTCATAGGTCATGCGTGGCAAGAAAGGAATTTCTATAAGTGATAGCCTACGACGTAGGTCCTTGTCCCCTCATCATTGTTCGCTTTCATAAGGAATGTTTTTATATTGTCTCTACGACGTAGACCATATATTACCTACGCCGCAGGTGGTCGGAATAATATAAATAGAGGGCCTTTTCTCCATAATTTGACACACACTTTCTTACACAATATCTCAGTGGTTTTAGGTTAATTTTGAAGGGTTCCACAGGTCTCAATCCGAACAGGTTCCACTATTGTAAGGTAGAATTTGTATTCCAGCGTCATTTGTTTCATTCATTTTCAAGAACATTGTAATATTTTCATGATTTATACGAGAATTTGATGAGTGTCATTTTATACACTTTTTAGGGGCCATTTTACCCTGTTATTTATCCTAAAATGCCCTAATACGTTTTAATCCCTTCTTTTTGTGATTATAGCAATTTGGAAGCACTTGGAGCATTTGGATGGTTTTGGAGGTGTTTTGAAGCATTTTCAAGGCTACTAGAACAACTATGGAGGATACCAAGTCAAGATTGCATGGATTTCAAAGTCACAAGGAAGCATTGTTAACTAGACGCATCGACGACGTCACTAGGAACACCCGATGACGTCACCACGATCGTTCAGACAACGTCACCCTTCACTCCTAACACCGTCACAGACAACCAACGTCACAAACAACCGACTTTAGAAGCCAATGGAAGATTCGACGGGCCTAACGGCGCCGCAGTTACAACCCGGCGCCGTCGCAACCCATTCTCTATATACAGAAGGCCTTGTAAACATACAATATGTGTAGAATTTTAAGGTTAGCTTGGAGCAACCATTGTTAGCCAATTTTAGGATTTTTTTAACCCTAAGAAACTTCATTCTTTCACCCATATCAATTGAAAAACAAGATTTTACTTATTTTCATTAACCATGTCTACGTGTTTGATGATTATAGCTTCTATCTTCTCTTATATTGCTATGCTAGGCTAGATCTTGTGTTGTTTATCTATGATTTCATGAAAACTATGATGTAATCTTCTTGTGTTTATTGCTTCTTGGCTTGATAGGGTGCACATTAGGCTCTAGAAAACCAAACTAGATCTTCATATCTTAACTGTTGATATGTCTAGGGAAACGTGAATGATAGATGATGCCTTGCTTCATAGATTCATGTTCTTGGTCGTGAACTCCCTTGACTAGGTCGTAAATTGCATGGAAATCATGTTGCTTCGATGCGGCGGATACATTTAAGTGTTTGTTAATGCATGTATTAATGAGTAGATCTAGAGTTTGTCTATGGCTCTAGGTAAACAAGTTAATATGTAGATATTGTAAAGGAAGTATGACTGATGGGTAAGAACTAGGAAACGTCGCCATACCACTATGATAGGGACTACTTGTTTCTCATATGACTTCAATTAAAATAAGGGAAACACTTACATATAAGTCGACAAGATGTGCCGGGTAACAAACACATTAAGATAACGTTGTAGTAAGTAGTGCATGATTAGATAAACACAATTTATTTACTTGGCGAATTTCTACAAGATTAGTTTAGGTTTAGTTAGAATGTTAGTCAAAACCCCCCTCCTTTTTCCCTAATATTTTACTTGCTTTTATAAAACATAAAAATACAAAAAGAATCTTCTTCCCACCTATATACATATTATACATTCGACACTATACTCCCAAACTATTCCCTGAGAGAACGACAACAGCCTCATTTCCTTACCTACTCTATATCTACACGACCGGGTACACTGCCCAAGGGGTTGTAAAACTCCTTGAACGCGAGGTTAGGGATTTAACCGTCCCGTCGCCCCACGCTTTATCAAGTTTTTGGCGCCGCTGCCGGGGAACAATGAGTTTTAGTGTTCTACTAGCTTTAGGTCTATTCATTAGGTTCCATCCTACTGAGATTTTTATTTTCCATATATTAACTTTCTTTTAGTCTATCTTCTTCTTCGTTTATTTGTTTTTATAAGTTTTTTCGTTTGTCACCATGGTGAACGAAAATCCTCCCTTACGTACTATTGGAAGTTATTCTACACCTAGCCACGAGGGATATCTTAATACCATTGTGCTTCCCACCGAGGGAACTAATGATGTGACGCTTAGATCTGACACCATTAGATTGGTGCAAAACATGTGTTCCTTTCACGAACTCCGGTCCGAGGATCCGAACCATCATCTAAAGCACTTCCTTAAGATTGTTGACTCTTTCGATAAAGAAACAGAAAATGAGAGTATACGTTTACGCTTATTCCAATTTTCCCTCAAAGGTCATGCCAGTCGTTGGCTTGAACTCTCCCGGTTGATTCCATCACCTCTTGGAACGACCTCACCAAGTGCTTCCTTGCTCAATTATTCCTACCGGGGAGGGCCACTAAACTTTGAGACGACGTTTTGACATTCAAAAAACATCAAGACAAATCCCTTTACGAAGCATGGGCTCGATATAAGGACTTGACTCAAAAATTCCCTCATCATGTGATAGATCTTTGGCTCCCTGTCCAAATATTCTATGACTATGTCTCTCCTTCCACCATAAACGTGACATCGACCATGCCGCTAGTACCAAAATTCTTGCCAAGAATGCCAAAGACTCTTGGAAGATCATTTAGGATCTCGCCATCTATGATAACGGATGTTGGTTGACTAAGAGGCTCCGAAAAACCAATTAAGGCAATCTATTTCCCTACAAAAGACTATTTCCCTCCTGAACGGCGAATACTTGAGTTAGAGGACCAACTAAAATACTTACTCAAACAAACTCAATTTCCCGAACCAAACATCACCCCTCCTCCTCAAGCGTATGATCAAATTGTAAATTTATGACCACGAGTTACCAAATCGTATGATCAATCACGAGCATACCCTCGAAATCAACCAAATCAAAACCCCCGGACACATGCATTCGGACCTTCCTTTGAGGCTAGATTGCAGGGGTATATGAGCTCCCACATCGAGTGAGTAAAAAGATTTGAGGAGATCATGACTAAGAAAATGAAGGATATCAACGAAAGAATGACGGAGATGATCGACCTCCTTAAGGTTTTCACCAAAGGAAAAGCTCTAGAAATTTTTTCTTGTTAAAGGTTCCGTCAACAAGTACTATAATGCAGCCATAGTCGAGATGGAAATGGAATGTGATGATTTCATAAGTAAATAAGATGTCAAGCAACCCACGGATTTAGTCAAGAGAAAGAAAAGGGCCCCGCTAAGAGTGAGATCACCTCCACGGTCGGGATGATCACTTGGGAGAATCTGACATATGGCTTAGATTACAACGATTAATTATTATCTAAAAATGAGATTAATAAATGAATAATAAAGCACCTTATAGATAATCATAAGTACAACCCCCGGCTAGAAAGAGCCTTCGAAGGGAAACTAAAATTTGAAGAATATGATAAAATTTCCAACGAAAACTTTATGGCTTAATACATAAAAGAAGAGTTACCAAGAAGATAAAGTTATGTGGGAACTTCATTTTGCCATGTAGCATAGGTGACCTTAGGTTTATCAACACGTTGATCAATCAAAGATCTGACGTAAACATTATGTCACCATCAACATACAAGAAGTTGACTAGTGAGAAGCTTAACCCGACAAACCTCGGGATTTCCCTTGACAATCACTCATATGGATATCCGAATAGCTAAAGATGTGTTACATATCCCGTAGATTTTTTTGTCCTAGACATTAAGGAAGATGTAGAGGTTCCCCTTATCTTAAGAACACCCTTTTTTACCATGGCTAGGGCGGAAATCGTGTTCGGTCAAGGTACGATGACTATTAGGGCCTGTAAGGATGAACAAATATTCCATAGAAAACCTAGACGCCCCAAGAACCTCAAGAAGAAGAAGAACGATGATGGTACCTCTAAGATTCCTACCAACTTTGTGAATAAGATGACCCTAGAATGGAAGAGTAGGCTTGAACGGATTGGGAAAGATGAAGTAGCCTACTGGATTGGCGTGAGAAAGCACATGAGAAAGAACGATGAATGGATTTCACGTGAAAACTGATGAGGACGTGATATTACAAAAAACGTAAGAGTAGAGTAACACCGAGTCTAGCTAAAAGAATAAAAAAATAAAAAAATGCGATCGTTGGGAGGCAACCCAACTTTGTTTTAATTTTATCTACTTTAGTATTCAAATGTGTCTTGTGTAATTTTCATGTAATGAACTTGTTTCTTGAATGCTATCCTTTTTGCGATGCATCATGCTTTATTTTGTTCCTAATTTTACATATAAAGTTATATCACGTAAACAAATAAGTGCAGAGAGGCGTATTAACTTGTTGTTAAACATACATATGTTTTTTTATTGTTTTTTTGTTTGTTTCATGTGTAAGTTTGATGATTTTGTTGTCATGTGCAGTAAAAACTCTCCAAAGGAACCACAAATGGATTAAATGCAGAATTTGTTTGTCAAAAATGAAAGTTCAAAATTTCATTAGGGGCTATAGACGGCGTCACCAGTATAGCCTGACGTCGTCGCATGGTAGCTACACGCAAAATTAGATTTTTCTATTTTTTATTTTTAGAGTATCTTCATACCTATCTAAAATTTGATTTTTCTGGGATTTGCACAACCAACTTAATCTGATTACATACACATAACTTGTCTTTAACTGTTTCTTAGGTTTACACGTTAGTTTACTTTTAAGGGTTATGTTAGCCTCAAAATATTGAGTCAAACAAGAATGTTCGGTCATAGGTTTATAATGTAATATTTATTAGAACGTTGTAATAGTTAGTTAAAATAGTCGTGAAATTACGGGCTTGATGGTTAGCTTAAAAGGCCTCTTTCAAGGTACTAAGCATTTATTCAAGCCCGGCCCAAAACAATATAGTCCAATAGAAAAGCCCGCATGTGGGTGGACTATATAAGCATCCTCCTAGCATGTGTGTGCAAGTAATCATTTTTCTTAATCTTATTTCTCCTAGTTAATCACCTCTCTACTTTCTCTTTCTAGAAATCTTCTTTCTTTCTTCCTTATTTCTTATAATCTATCATGGTGAAGTGAATAATTATGGGTACAACATTTGGTATCAATCGCCACGGGGTAGATTAGTGATTGGTTGTTGTTATTTGATTTGATTTGTGTGATTTTATCTAAAATCATCACGAATTGAATTTTTCTTAGTGTTTTTTGGGCTCTAAATCTTGATTTAAATCACCTACATTGTTGTGATAGAGATTTAGGTTAGTTATTGTGGTTAAAATCACAAGTTTTTGGGGAGTCGGGATTGATTTTGGGATACGGTTCATCCAAAAAGTTGGTTCGTATTAGATTTAAGGTTGGCTTAATAACTTTCGTTAAAGGGTTTCTAAGTTTCTTCCGAAAGGTACAACTTTCGTAATAGGGTTTATAAGTTTTTTACGAGAGTAAGTTCTTAGCTCCGAAAGTTTCATAGGGTTACAAGTTACGAAAGATTTTTACTTCCGAAAGTTAAGTTTCTTACAAAAGTTACTCTCAGCTACGAAAGTGAACTGTTCCGAAAGTCCTCAAAGTTACGAGAGTTCCAAAAGTTACGAGAGTTTCAAAAAGTTACGAAACCCAAATTCTTACGAAAGTTTCTTGTTCCGAAAGTTCACCAAGGTTTACTCTTCTGAAAGTTTGTATTGTTCCGAAAGATATATTGTCACGAAAGTTAAATTGTTTCGAAAGGATTTTGTTTCTACGAAAGGATTTTTATTTCTACGAAAGGTGGTCTCTACGAAAGGATTTTGTTTCTACGAAAGGTGGTTTCTACGAAAGGATTTTGTTTCTACGAAAGTTCTATTCTACGAAAGTTCAATTCTACGAAAGTTCCTCTTTACGAAAGTTCTATTCTACGAAAGTTCATTTCTACGAAGGTTTGTATTCTCCGAAAGTCTTCTTCTGCGAAATATAAGTTCTACGAAAGTTGGTTTTTTTTGCGAAAGTGAAAATTTTTAAATCGTGTGTTTTTGGCCTTAGATTTTTTGGTTTATGGTGAAGACAATTTTTTATGGGATTTTAACATTTTTTCTTCGACAAAAACAATCACAACACATCTACTTAAGATCCTTTTTCACTTCAACAATTTCAAGTTTTTCAAAATGGATTCTACTCAAGAGTATCGTGTGACAAACAACAACATCATGGTGGCGGGTAACAAAGAGAGACCACCAATGCTTGTGACTGGTCGATATGCACAATGGCAATCACGATCCCTTCGACATCTTGACACTAAACCCAATGGTGATGTTCTTCGACGTTGCATCAAAGAAGGACCCTATACTCTCACTACAATAACCTTTCCTGCAATTCCAGCAACCGACTCGACGACCGGTTCTGATGAGCAAACAATTGAGGAAACTTATGAGAACACTTCGAAAGAGAAACGTGCTTGGATTGATGCAGAAAAGGAAGCAATCTATCTGATTCTAAGTTGGATTGGGGATGATATTTACTCAACGGTTGATGTGTGCTCTACTTCAAAAGAAATGTGGTTTGCGATTGAACGCTTGCAACAAGGAGAATCACTTAACAAGCAAGATGTCAAAACTAACTTGTTCTGGAACTTTGGCAAGTTTACTTCATTGGATTGGGAATCAATTGATTCATATTACTCGAGGTTCTACAAGATGATGAATGACATGACAAGAAACAATTTACAAGTCTCCACCATGCAAGTCAATGTGCAATTTCTACAACAACTTCAACCAGAGTGGACACGGTTTGTAACTTTGGTGAAACAACAGAGTAAGTTAGACGAGGTTAACTATCACACGATCTTTGACATTTTGAAACAATTTCAGAATGAGGCAAATGAACTTCGAGCTAAAAGGATAACAAAGACTGCTAATCCACTTGCTTTGGTGTCTACCACTCAACACGTTCAAGATCATCGCTCTCGTGCTCCAAAGTCATACTCCACTACATCCTCCTCACCAAGATACTCCACTACATCCTCTTCACCAAGATACTCCACTTCATCTAAGTATTCAGCTCCCACACGATCACGAGACAAAGAACCACGAGCACCATCACCATCACCTGAGCCATCATCTGAAGAGGACAGTGATGAAGAACTAGCTCAGAAGGATAGGGAGATGAAACAACAAATTGCTTTCATTATGAAGACCTACAAGAAAATCTTCAAATCCACCAACAACAATCTTCAAACATCATCAAATACAAGGAACCAATATGTTGAGAGTCCTCGAAGGTATGACACACGTCAACATGATGGAAGTCCTCCTAGGTATGATCGACGTAATCCAACACATGTTGAGGGGTTCTGCACGGTATTATCAACAAACTGCTAAGTATGATACTCAGAGGATTGCTACTATTGCTGGAAATAGGGAAACTGTTGGTACTCCAGTGGTTCACCAAAGTAGGATTTAGTGCTTTAATTGTCAAGGTTATGGGCATATGGCAAAGGAATGCAGAAAGCCGGAACGAGTTAGGGATTCTGGTTATCATAAGGAAAAGATGCTGCTTTGCAAGAAGATGGAAGTTGGGGTTAAACTATCGGCTGAGGAAGGAGCAATGCTTGATGACACTGATGATGAAGCCTCCGACCAAGAACTTGAAGCACATTACTCGTACATGGCAAAGGTTGAATAAGTTCTCAACGTCACTGAAGATGAAAATGGTCCTATCTTTGATACTGAGCCAATTGATACGGTACACACTGAAGAGGAATATAATGTGTTTGGTAATACTCATGAGCATTGTGAGCTACCCAAAGCTATTAATGACACATGTATGATGGAAACGGTTGATATCAATACCACACCCGATTCATCAGACATGTGCAATAATGAGTCTGAGGATGATTAACATGCAAATGAGTATGATGATGATGAGGAGCGTATTGCGCTTGCTAACTTAATTGCTTCTTTACAAAAGATGTCAAAGAAACTAGAAAAAGTCAAAAGCAATTAAAGAAGGCAAACGCTACGCTCACTCAAAATTTTGAAAAATGCAAAGCTGCTCTAATTAAATCTAGTGAGACTATTGATAGCTATAGAGCTCAGCTTCTTCAAAAGACCAATGATATTGAAGGGTACAAAGGGTGTTTAATTAACGCCAAAAAGGACGATTATCAACAGAAATATAACGAAACTCTTAAGCTTCTAGAACAAGAGAAACGTAATTATAACACCTCTTTGAGTACTGAACGTCACAAAACGTATCTTTCTACCACTAAAGTCAATGAGCTAACTCAAGTAAATGGTTTTCTTCAAGAGGATAAAACTAAACTTGTTAATGAAAAGAAAGCTGTGGTTGAAAAGATGGAAAAGGATTTCAAAACTAAACAAGCGAATGACATCGAAAAAATGGTGGAACTTGAAACTCAAATTAATTTTTACAAGAAAATTGTTTACAAAACTAATCAATTAATTCAAACCATGAGAATGTTGGCACCTCGTTCGTTCTTCAGGGATAGACCTAGTTTTATGAATCCTAAGTACCTTGAGCAAGCTCAATATGAGAATCATCACTTATATCTTGATGAGTCCCAATGAACCGATCTTGATTGTCTTGTTGTTAGACCCGATAGTGAAGATATAACCAATTTGGAAGAAGAGAGTAGACCAAAAGTTAATAAAGAATTTGTTAAACCATATAATTATGCTTATGAAAACAGTCTTTATGGTCTTTTCAAACCGCAAACACAGAAAACTCATGAGCAAATATTTTTCGAATGTGAACAAATAAGAATTAAATGGAGACAAGCTTTTGCCACTAAGAAAACTAATGTTTCAAAATTTATTGACTACTTTCCATATAAAGCTTCTGTAAGCAAGATTAAGCAAGCACTTAGTATTCTCAAGAGTAACATTAAAAATTTCAAAAAGGTTGTTGATGATGACTGGAAAAAACGTGAACTTTCGAAAGGAGACAAAGAAATTCCTCACGATATAACTGTGCTTATGAAAAGTATTTTGATTCCGCTTGCGGAAAGAACACAAAAACATATTTTGGAATTTGAAACATTAATTAAGCAAGAAATGTTTGATGATTTGAAATATGTGGAATCTCTTGAACAAGAAGTGAACGACCATTAACCTGAAAGAGACGAGTTTTCTACAACATATGATCTACTCTTACACGAATGTCTCTCAAAAGATATTATGTGTGTTTATGTTACATCTTGTGCTGATATCGATGAATATTCTGATGTTGCATGCAAATATCTTGATCAAGTTAAAGAATGTGAACGCCTTGAAACTGAGCTTTCGAATAAAGTTGACCAAAAAGAGTTTTCATTACTTCAACATAGATATGATTATCTTCAAAAATATTGTCATTCACTTGAACTTGCTTTGCAAAAGAAAGTTGGCAGTTTTTCAAATGATACATAATACAAGGGTTTGCCTCGTATGGAAGTTCGTTTATCCGATCTTTTCGAATTGATTACTAGTTAAGAGTGCGACTCAGTCGTTCTTGGTGGAAAATAAAAAGGTTTGATTATCTATTTTAATCTAAAAGTGAAAATGTCGTTGAGTAAATAATTAAAAATGAAAGCTTGAAATTATTTAAACTAAAAATAAAGACTTTAAAAATTAAAAAGTAAATGATTAAAACTTATAAAAATGTAAACTTTAAAAATTAAGCTAAAAAATACTAGAAAAACACTTGGTAAAAACAGAGATTTCGGGAAGTGTGCAATTTTTGGAAATTAAACAATTAACCCCGTCGCAATGTCAAAGGAATCCTGTCGCAATGTACCCAAAAGGAATCTCATCGCAATCCTATCGCAATGTGACCAAAAGCAATCCTGTCGCAATGTAACAAAAGGCAGTCCTATCGCAATGTGACCAAAAGCAATCCTGTCGCAATAATGGAAACTAATCTCTGTCAGAATGATGAAAACTAGATCCTATCGCAATGTAACTAAAAGGAATCTCGTCGGAATCCCAATCGCAATACGCGTCTGAATACAAAACCCTATTGCGATGTAGTAATCGCAATGTTGCGTCGGGATCCCAATCGCAAAAGGGTTTATCTTTGCGATGGTTTTGTGATTCGAAATAAGCCAAGTTTTAAGCTATTCTTAATAAGATCAAACCAATTGTGACACCCTAGGCAAATCCCACATCGATTGTGGCCAGGAGAGATCCATGGTTCATAAGATAACATTCGCTTTCTCATGACACAACGCGTTTTGTGGTCTACTGCAAGTGGGGTTCTTAGGAACTGGAAGTTAAGCGTGCTCATGTGGGGGTAATACTGGGTTGGGTGACCAGCCGGGAAGTACTTACAAGAGGGCCACAAAGTAAAGCCGTGAGCCTGCGGGCAAAGCGGACAATATTGTAGTCTGAGTAGGCGGGATGTTACAAGTGGTATCAGAGCTACTCTTGAGCCGTTCGGGATGGTGGGGCAAACCTCATCGAGGACGATGAGTCCCGAAGGGGGGGGGGATAATTGTGACACCCTAGGCAAATCCCACATTGACAGGATGTTACACCAATACTTAATCAAATTAATAATAAGATGAACTAAAAAGCAAAAATAAGAACTTTCAAACTTAAAATAAGCAACTTTTTAAATCAAACTTTAAAAAGATTAAAACTTTAAGAAAACTTTTAAAAAAGTAAATAAACTAAATACTAAATAATCCAAAAAGCATAACAAGCCTTAAGCTTAATCGTATAAAAACTTATATAGGATTAAAAAGATAAACTTTTTAATCACATAAACATCAAATTTAAGCAAAATCAAAGATTATAACGGATCAAAATCAACTTAAAAATAAAGAAAGGTTGAAGAAGATTAAAGATAAAAAGCTTAACTTGAACTTATAGATTAATGATTCCAAAAATACAAGATCAAATCAAAGCTTTAAACATAAAAAGAAAAGAGAAGATGAAGTTCTAGTGAGAGAAAGTTAAACACTTTCTCTCTCTAAAAATAAAACTACAAAAAGGAAAATAATCTAGCTAACTTCTCCTCCTAATGTGTTTAGGAGGGTATTTATAGGAGATGGGAAGGTGCATGTGTTTCCTTCTTTCTTTCTTTCTTTCTTCACGACTCGATTTAAATTCTTTGTCTTTTTCGACGCCGTCTCGGGATTTGTCGATGTAAATTGAACTTGTCTTGTAATTTCCTCTTCTATTATACTTGAGTTCTTCGAGTTCATTAAACGTCCATCTTTAGAATTTTTCTTCGATAAATCTTTAGAATAGGCCTTGAACTTCCGTTCTTTTTGCACTCTTGATCTTTTGACTTTGTCTTTTCTCGTTTTCTTCGATAAAAGCCCGTGATAGCCCATGTTTTCTTCTTTTTTCATCTTTTGGTCCTAAAACACAATAAAAACACAAACCACGCATAATTCCGACTTTTACGACATAAAATATACGTTTTGGTCTTGTTATTATTGGAAATAAGTGGTAAAAGGATAAGTGTTTTCACACTTATTAAATCCCCTACACTTAACCATTGCAATGCCCTCATGTAATGCATTAATTTCAAAGCACATATCACATTTTTCATCAAAATAACCCACCTTGGCCTTTATTAAATACTAAAATTTAAGGAAACTAAAAAGATAGAAACAAGTAAAGAAATCAAAGACTTACATTGGGGTTTTAGCTGTCATGAATGTTTATCATCCTCAAGTTTCACGTTCCCCAAGCCAAGCTTAAAAACGAGATCATTGTTATTATAAGTTAGCAAACTAACACGAATTCATGTGGGCCAATTATTTACTTAGACTCCCTTATTCCTAGGTGTATCTCTTATATTTTAAATTTGTCTTGAATGATCACGAGGATACATTGTTTGACTTATTTCGATAGTTTATTTAGGCCGAAAATAAAGTGGGATGATTTAATCAATAGTTAGCTAAAGGACAAAATCCTTTAAAACTGCTTCTCGGGACCTCTTAAAGTTCATATCTTGGCATAACTCGCTTCACGATTTGAGACCTTCCTCGAACCGATATTTGGCAGCGACTTCATACTTCAAATCTTGAGAGACGTTCTCGAAATCATGGTCTTCTCTTCATAATAGGAATTTCTTCACTTGAAGTTTTTGAGAGATTCTTCATATTTGGACCACGACTTCTTCATTTTTCTCCAATCCTTATTTTGGACTTTGATATACAACGATCCGCCTCCTTTTAGGACTTGGATCTATTTATCCTCATACCTTGTTAGGGCCTTTTCGGATAGACTTCTCCATGATCTTTAGGGGAGTTTTTGCTTTTCGTCGTGTGTCTCGATCCTTCATATTGATTTTCGTTAAATGATTCTTCACATCACTTTTGGATCTTTAGCAACAAAATGTAGCCCTCATGTCTTGTTAGGAGCTTTTCGGACTCGCCAATCTTCGCATCCCGCTTCAATAAGTTATGCCTTGGCTATGAACTCTAATTAATACCGAGCAACTTTTAAACGATCTTGTGCTAGAAGCTAAGTAACTTTTTAAATCGTACAACCTTATTTATTGCAGATAAATTTATTAGCAAGCGATGGGAGAAAAAGCTTATAATCAACTCACATAAATTCATGAAAGAATACCAAACTTATAATTGACTCTATCATCTCTCGTTCTCCACAATTTAAAATCTCAAGGAATGAGACTCGTGGATGCTTAGCCAATTAAATCAAAGTTTTGGGTTTTCGAGTCATTTATAGGATCTTGCAAACTCTTAGAATTTTTCAAGTTTAGAATTCGCATTTTAAAGTTCCCTTGATAAACGACTCTCTAGGATCAATTATAGGAACTTACGAAAAGTTCTTGTTCTTAACCCGTGAGAGTTAAGACTTTCACGTTTTAAAGTTCCCTATATAAAAGCCTAGCAAAACTTGACTTAAACACGTTAAGGATACTAGCTAGAGTAAACTTAGATAAGTAAACTCGGGTTGAGTCAAAATATTCACGACTTTGAAAAATTTAAAACCACTTTATTAAACTTTATTTTAGCAAGGAAAGTAAATAACGATAACAAAGGAAAATACAACTATACTACTAGGCCAAAATAGATTAAAAATTTTGAAAAATGTCGAAAAATCAAATTTTCCGGTTAAAATGAGGGCAAATTCATGGAAAAGACCAGTGACTTTGATAGAAGTCCCCCTACACTTGATATAAATAGTGTCCTTAATGTTTAAGCATGTGGGAGTAAACTCCCCTACACTTAGGACATTGTGCACGTTGTTTAAATCTAGCTAAGGAAAGGACAACTATAGTGATTTCAATGTGAACATATAAGATATGAAATATTGAATCACGACAGTTTAGGATAGAACCAGGAAGACGGGTACACGGGATCACGGTTCGTCAAAAGTCATCAAAAGTACTCTTTGAAGCTTGAATCCCTGCACAGAATAAGAAACAAGACAACAAACACATACGGGGCTCCCCTACACTTATTATGAAAACGGTAAAGGATAGATCAACGGGTTGCCTCCCGAGAAGCGCTTGTTTTTGTTAACCGAGTCACGAGCCTAACTCGACCTAGAACTAATTCAAGGGAAACGTAGTGAGGGATGGAATCATCTCATGAGAGATGTCCTCACCAAAGTACAACTTCACACGCTGGCCATTCACTTTAAAATTGGTCCCATTTGGCTGAGAAAGCTCAATGGTGCCATATGGGTAGACTTTGGCGACGGTGAATGGACCAGACCAACGGCTCTTCGGCTTGCCCGAGAATATTTTCAACCGAGAGTCAAAGAGTAAAACTTGATCACCAACGTGAAACTCTCGGTTCTTAATCCTAGCATCATGGATGATCTTGATCTTCTCCTTGTAGATTAATGAGTTCTCATAAGCTTCATTCCTCAGTTCATTGAGCTCGTTGAGTTGAATCTTCCGAAGATCGCCAGCTTTGTTGATGTCGAAGTTAGCCCACTTCAAGGCCGAGTACGCCTTATGTTCCAGCTCAATAGGGAGGTGGCATGCTTTCCCGTACACAAGACGATATGGAGTGCAACCAATCGGAGTCTTATATGCGGTACGGAAAGCCCACAAAGCATCATCTAACTTATCGGCCCACGAGGCACGATGCTCTCCCACAGTTCGCTCAAGAATTCGCTTCAATCCACGGTTAGATATCTCGGCTTAACCATTTGTTTGAGGATGATAAGCGGTGGAAAGACGGTGATTGACACCGTACTTAGCCATGACTCTAGCGAATTGATCATTGCAAAAATGAGTCCCGCGGTCACTGATGATAGCACGAGGAACACCGAATCAAGCAAAAAGTTGCTTCAAAAAGTTCACAACCACCCTCGCATCGTTTGTAGGGAGAGCCTTAGCTTCAACCCATTTAGATACGTAGTCAACGGCTACGAGGATGTACTTGTTCCCTTTAGATGATGGAAATGGCCCCATAAATTCGATACCCCATACATCAAAGATTTCACTTTCTTGTATGAAATTTTGAGGCATCTCATCCTTATGTGTGATCTTGCCTTGGCGTTGGCAAGCATCATAATGCTTAACCATTTCGTGAGCGTCACGATAAATGGTGAGCCAATAAAATCCAGAGTCAAACACTTTCTTCGCGGTGTAGTTGGGACCAAAGTGACCACCGGTGGGTCCTTTATGGCAAGCTTCGAGAATGTCTAAAGCTGTGGGTCCATCAACACACCGACGAATAATTAGATCAGCACATTATTTGAAGAGATAAAGGTCATCCCAAAAGTAAGTCTTAACATCTTTAAATAACTTCTTCTTTTTTTGGGATGTTAACCCTTCGATGAGAATACCACCCGCTAAGTAGTTTGCAACGTCCGCAAACCACGGGGTGTCATCAAGATTGGAATTGATAGACATTAAGGCCTCAAGGGGAAAAGAGTCATTGATCTCTTGATTCGGATGATCCCCTTGATAAGGATCCTCAAGTCTACTTAGATGATCCACGGCTAGGTTTTTGGCTCCCTTCTTGTCACGAATATTAATTTTAAATTCTTGAAGGAGCAAAACCTAACGAAGAAGTCTTGGCTTGGAATCTTGTTTAGTCAACAAGTACTTCAACGCGGAATGGTCGGTATAGACAATGGTGGTGGAAAGAACAAGATAGGGGCGGAATTTTTCATAAGCATACACTATAGCTAAAAGCTCTTTTTCGGTAGTGGTATAATGCAATTGAGCCCCCGTCATTGTCTTGCTAGCATAATGGATTGGTTGGAAGTGTTTGTTCACTCTTTGGCCCAAAACCGCTCCAATAGCAAAGTCACTAGCATCACACATCAATTCAAAAGGTAGCTCCCAATTAGGGGTAACCAAGACCGGTGCCTTAGTTAGCTTGTCCTTAAGAAGATTGAAGGATTCAAGACACTCTTTAGAAAAGATAAAGGGAATATCTTTTTCCAAGAGGTGGGTCATCGGGCGAGCGATTTTAGAAAAATCTTGAATGAATCGACGATAGAAGCCCGCATGACCAAGGAAACTTCTCACACCCTTCACGGTTGAAGGTGGAGGTAATTTGGCTATGACATCCACTTTAGCACGGTCCACTTCAAGACCGGCTTTTGAGATTTTATGTCCAAGCACAATGCCTTCTTTTACCATGAAATGGCATTTTTCCTAATTTAGAACAAGGCGAGTGTCTTCACATCGCTTAAGCATGCGTTCCAAATTGGCAAGGAAATGAGAGAAAGAATCACCATAGACCGAGAAATCATCCATGAAGACTTCCATAGTTTCTTCAACCATGTCATAAAAGATAGCCATCATACACCTTTGGAATGTCCCAGGAGCATTGCATAAGCCGAAAGACATTCTTTTATAAGCAAATGTTCCATAAGGACAAGTGAATGTGGTTTTCTCTTGGTCTTTGGGATCGATGGGAATTTGAAAATACCCGGAGAAACCGTCTAAAAAGAAGTAATAGTCATTACCCGCTAGACGTTCAAGCATTTGGTCCATAAAGGGAAGGGGAAAATGATCCTTTCTCGTAGCATCATTGAGTTTGCGATAGTCTACACAAACTCTCCACCCTGTAACGAGATGAGTAGGAATCAACTCGTTGTTTTCATTGGGAACAACGGTGATTCCGCCTTTCTTAGGCACACAATGGACCGGACTAACCCACGGTGAATCCGAGATAGGGTAGATCATTCCCGCATCAAGAAGTTTGATAACCTCTTTTTTGATAACGTCATGGATCTTGGGATTCACCCTTCTTTGGCTTTGAATAGTGGGTTTAATCCATGAGAATTTATGTGTGCAAAAGTGAGGATCAATTCCACGAATATCGGAGATTTTCCAAGCAATCGCTTTCTTATGATTCTTCATCATGGCGATAAGTCGGGATTTTTCGTCTTCTTTCAAATCCTTTGCAATGATGACGGGTAACTTCTTATTGTCTTCAAGGAAAACGTATTCAAGATGAGACGGTAGATCCTTAAGCTCTAAATCCGGAGGATTTTTGATGGAAGGTATAGTCAAGTTCGGATCATCGATAGAGATTTCCTTAGGAGATGGTGGATAAATATGGTCCTCATTGAGAAGTTTCTCAATGGTACGAATGTCTTCATCCCAATTGGAGGGAGAAGCGTCATATTACAAGTCCACATCTCCCAAAGTTGCTTCAAATTCTTTCAAAATGAAATCAGTTTCTCTAAATGGAGTTAGTGATGGAGCAATAGACGCAACGGTCTCAAAAATGGGTAGAGAAGAAGAACCACTTTTACAAGCGTCTTTGAAATGTTCTTCACAAGCCTCTTCAAGAACGTCAATGAAATTAACACTCTCGTTTTCAGAAGGTTGCTTAGAAAGTTTTCCCATGCTGAAGACGATTTTATCGTCACCAACTCTCATGATTAATTCTCCCGCGGCTACATCAATGAGAGTTCGACCGGTCCTCAAGAATGGACGTCCAACGATTAATGGAACACGGGGATCCATCTCGTAGTCAGCGACAACAAAATCCGCCGGAAAGGTGAATTTGTCGACACCGACGAAGACGTCTTCAGCTATCCCCACCAGATAAGCAACCGTACGGTTGGCTAATTCCAAAGTCATTCGTGTGGGGACTAGCTCGGGTAGAGACAATTGTTTCCAAACGCATAGAGGCATTAAGTTGATACTAGCACCTAGATCGGCTAGGGCCATACAATTATCTACCCCAGGGAAGTTGCAAGAAATGAGAAAACGACCCGGATCACCAAGTTTGGTGGGTAATTTCCTTAAGAGTACTGCGGAGCAATTCTCATTAAGTTGGGTCTGAGCGATATCAAGAAGTTTCTCCTTATCACTAAGAAGATCTTTAAACATTTTAGCATATTTCGGCATGTGAGCGAGAGCCTCAACAAAGGAGATATTGAAATTCAGTTGTTTAAACATTTTGAGAAAGTTAGAAACCTGAATATCATCCTTGTTCTTCAATTTCTCTTTCCTCAACCTTGAGGGATAAGGTATATTGGGTTGAGATGAAGGATTTGGAATGGAATTCTCACTCACATCCTTGGGTGGTGGAGGGGTGGAAGTAGAAGGCGGTGGAATTGGAGAAGTAGAAGTTGGAGGAATTGGAGAAGGGGACTCGTTTTCCTTTGTCACTATCACTGGTGTAGGTGTAGGAAGCTCGGGTTCCTTTAAACCTTTTCCACTTCGAGTGGTGATTGCTTTCATCTCCCTTCTTGGATTAGCAACGGTGTTACTCGGAAGAGAACCCGAACCAGAGGCTTGATTACTTTGGAAGAAACTAGCCATCATATCCCTTAAGTCATTCGTTTGACTGCTCAAAGAGTTTCGCATATCGGCTCGAAGATCATTCCTTTGTTTCACCATATCTCCTTTCAAGCTGGCCATTTGCCGCTGAAGATTCTGCACTATTGCGTCATTAGTCCTCATGTAAGTTTTAACCTCTTGATGAAATGCGGTGGGTTGGGTGGGAGGAAGAGCATGGTAGGCAGGTGGTTGATAAGCGGGTTGTTGGTAAACTTGGTTGTTTCCTTGAGGTGGATATGGGTTCCTTTGGGTTGGATATTTATTTGGAGCTCGAGGTTGGTTTTGATTGTTACGATTGAGGTTGTTTGGGTTTTGAGGTGGAAAACCAGGTGGTGAAAGAAAGTTGTTTGAATGATAACTGAGCAAATTACGGTCACCTTGAGGACGTGCTTGATAGCCTCCCGTAGAAAAGTTACCGTTGGCGGCATACACATTTTCCAGATTGTCATGAGTCGAAGGACAATCGGTGTATGAATGAGAACCCCCACATATTTCACATGATTAACTCAAAGCATTAGCTTGGGCATTGATTTGTTTGGCATTGTTGGCGGTTTGTACAGCAAGCGATTCCACAAGCGAAGTAAGCTTATCAATTCTCTTGTCGGCGTCACTAGTACTAGCACTAGCCACATTAGTTCGAACACTCTTGGTTTGCACTCTAGACTTATTCTCAATTATATCCCATGCGGCATTAGAAGACTTAACCAAAATATTACCCCCCCCCCCCCCCCCCCCGAGGCACTATTTAGTGAATCTTGGTCATTCATGCTTAAACCATTGTAAAAAGAGTGATGATTTGCACACTCAAGTTATTTATTTTCACACTCCAATTATATGTATCTTTCCATATATATCCCTATAACATTTAATAATGTGTGCACATATTAAGGGTATATTAGTCATGACATATATATTTTGGAGTGTACCAATCAATATATGGAGTGTGCAAATCATCACTCTTGTAAAAAGTATTGGTTTGATGTACTTTTGTGAAACCATGTTGTGGACACTTTCTTAAAATTTCCTTAAAACGGTCCCAAGATTCACTAAATGTCTCACCGTACTTTTGTTCAAAGGTAATGATTTCATTCCGCAAAGCGGTAGTATGTGAGGGTGGGAAAAAGTAGTTAATGAACTTGGTCTCTAAATCCGTCCACGTAAGAATACTTTGTGGCGGTTCCTTATCAAGCCAATTCCGGGCTTGTCCCTCTAAGGAGAAAGGAAAAAGTTGCAAGCGAATCACTTCTTGTGAAACCCCATTATACTTAACCGTATTGGTGAGTTGAAGAAACCTTTTTATATGGTCATGAGGATCATCAAGCGAACGCCCCAAGAAAGGTTGAGCAGAGACCATTTGAATAAAGCCGGATTTGAGCTCAAATTTGTTGGCTCCAATCTCGGGTATGACAATAGCATTGGTGTTGCCCTCTACGTGCGACTACAAAAGCTCGATCATTGGTTGATTGTCCATGGTGACAATAGGTGGAGTAATGACTTCGGCTTGAGATGCTTTCTTCTTACGAGCACGGGTACGCATATACACCTTCAAAAGAAAAAGGAAAATAGACAAGACATACTTTTGGCTTTTTATGTTTTTCTATTTTTTTTGAAAATTTTTAATTTTTATGGATTTTTGAAAATTTTTGACAAGAAAAATAACGTTCAAACGTGAATGGATCCCAAAATCCAACGCGTCTCTCACTAAAAACCGTTAATCTTAACGAAAAGAGCCGGCAGCGGCGCCATTTAATACAAGGGTTTGCCTCGTATGGAAGTTCGTTTATCCGATCTTTTCGAATTGATTACTAGTTAAGAGTGCGACTCAGTCGTTCTTGGTGGAAATTAAAAAGGTTTGATTATCTATTTTAATCTAAAAGTGAAAATGTCGTTGAGTAAATAATTAAAAATGAAAGCTTGAAATTATTTAAACTAAAAATGAAGACTTTAAAAATTAAAAAGTAAATGATTAAAACTTATAAAAATGTAAACTTTAAAAATTAAGCTAAAAATTACTAGAAAAACACTTGGTAAAAGCAGAGATTTCGGGAAGCGTGCAATTTTTGGAAATTAAACAATTAACCCCGTCGCAATGTCAAAGAAATCCTGTCGCAATGCACCCAAAAGGAATCTCATCGCAATCCTATCGCAATGTGACCAAAAGCAATCCTGTCGCAATGTAACAAAAGGCAGTCCTATCGCAATGTGACCAAAAACAATCCTGTCGCAATAATGGAAACTAATCTCTG
The DNA here is from genome assembly GCA_025667525.1 of Glebionis coronaria. NCBI lineage: Eukaryota > Viridiplantae > Streptophyta > Magnoliopsida > Asterales > Asteraceae > Glebionis > Glebionis coronaria. The sequence goes on from CM046876.1 coordinate 454,847,651, forward strand.
TCGGAATGATGAAAACTAGATCCTATCGCAATGTAACCAAAAGGAATCTCGTTGGAATCCCAATCGCAATACGCGTCTGAATACAAAACCCTATTGCGATGTAGTAATCGCAATGTTGCGTCGGGATCCCAATCGCAAAAGGGTTTATCTTTGCGATGGTTTTGTGATTTGAAATAAGCCAAGTTTTAAGCTATTCTTAATAAGCTCAAACCAATACTTAATCAAATTAATAATAAGATGAACTAAAAAGCAAAAATAAGAACTTTCAAACTTAAAATAAGCAACTTTTTAAATCAAACTTTAAAAAGATTAAAACTTTAAGAAAACTTTTTAAAAAGTAAATAAGCTAAATACTAAATAAGCCAAAAAGCATAACAAGCCTTAAGCTTAATAGTATAAAAACCTATATAGGATTAAAAAGATAAACTTTTTAATCACATAAAAATCAAATTTAAGCAAAATCAAAGATTATAACGGATCAAAATCAACTTAAAAATAAAGAAAGGTAGAAGAAGATTAAAGATAAAAAGCTTAACTTGAACTTATAGATTAATGATTCCAAAAATACAAGTTCAAATCAAATCTTTAAACATAAAAAGAAAAGAGAAGATGAAGTTCTAGTGAGAGAAAGTTAAACACTTTCTCTTTCTAAAAATAAAACTACAAAAAGGAAAATAATCTAGCTAACTTCTCCTCCTAATGTGTTTAGGAGGCTATTTATAGGAGATGGGAAGGTGCATGTGTTTCCTTCTTTGTTTCTTTCTTCACGACTCGATTTAAATTCTTTGTCTTTTTCGACGTCGTCTCGGGATTTGTCGATGTAAATTGAACTTGTCTTGTAATTTCTTCTTCTATTAGACTTGAGTTCTTCGAGTTCATTAAACTTCCGTCTTTAGACTTTTTCTTCGATAAATCTTCAGAATAGGCCTTGGACTTCCGTTCTTTTTGCACTCTTGATCTTTTGACTTCGTGTTTTCTCGTTTTCTTCTATAAAAGCCCGTGATAGCTCATGTTTTCTTCTTTTTTCATCTTTTGGTCCTAAAACACAATAAAAACACAAACCACGCATAATTCCAACTTTTACGACATAAAATATACGTTTTGGTCTTGTTATTATTGGAAATAAGTGGTAAAAGGATAAGTGTTTTCACACTTATTAATACACCTTTGGAAGTAAAATTATCTGAGTCATGTCGATTATTAAACGAAAAAATCTTGATATTTCGGATTTGAAAGCTCAGTTACAAGAAAAAGACATAACAATAGCAGAGTTGAAGAAACTCGTTGCTAAGATGGGCGGGAAAGTTGTGGAACCTAGTATTAAGAAACTTGTTGTTAGACAACCCAATGCCTTTAAAGTGAATAGATCCTCTATCTTGGGAAAACAATCTACTTTATCAAATTATTCGTTTGCAAAACCTGTGTTTGCCCCCAAGATGGATGGAAAGGAAAGGTTACCACATACTCAACCCATAAGGAATATTGTAGCACCAAGCGTTAAGCACAATAATGTGATTAAACCAGGGATGTATAGAATGACCACTAAACCCACAAACAAAGTTAGTCACTCGCCTCAGACTTCTAGAAACACTAATATTTGTGTGTCTTCTACTACAAGAGTAGTCTCCACTGCTAGTGTTAGCCAGCCTCAGCTTAAGAGCACTCAAGTGAATGATAAGGTCTAGAAACACAAGAGTCAAGGGAAGATGAAGGAAGTAGAAGAACACCCTAGGAATTTGAATGTTTTTAAGAATAAAAAGTTTGTAATCGGGTGTAATGACGATTTGAATGCTTTGAACGATTTGAATGCTTTGAATGTTAAATTTGTTTATGTCAAATGTGGAAAATGTGTTATTGCTAATCATTCTATGTGTGCTATGAATAATGTCAAAGGCGTAGATACTAGAACTAAGCAGCAAGTTGTGATGCCTATTAGAGCTAGTAAAACCAAATGCAAAGTGAACCATTCTGGTGCAACCCCCATTAATAAAGGTAATGCATTAGACTCCACCACTAAGAACCCTAGAAGAAGAATTACAGAATTATATGAGTCTGCTAGCAAGTCTTAGAAATGGTGGTTTGCTAATCAATGTCCTCCGGGATATAAATGGATGCCTAAAGTTAGGACAGAAAATGTGACAACAAGTGTTAGTATGTCTTTTAATATTTCTAAGGAGAATAATGATTCTACAATCACAACTACTGTGGTATCCAATTTAGAAAATGCTCCATCGTGTTCTAACTCTTCTGCAGATTTGGAGGTTGCTTTCACAATCTTTTCTCGGTTGATCAATTCTGTGATGCATATTTGGAGGTTGCTTTCAGAAAGAAGACATGTTTTGTTCGTGATTATGATTTGAATGACTTACTTACCGGTACACGGGGTACTGATGTCTACACTATTTCACTTCAAGACACAACTTCATCAACTCCAATTTGCTTCATGGCTAAAGCTTCAACGACTCAGGCATGGTTATGGAATCAACGTTTATCTCATCTTAATTTTGATACCATCAACTTGCTTTCCAAGAAAGATATTGTGAGAGGCCTTCCAAGCTTAAAATTCATCAAAGATCATCTGTTCTTCTTGTGAGCTTTGTAAATCTATACGAAGTAGCTTCAAAATAAAGACTACACTAAGCTCTAAAGGACGGTTAGATCTTCTTCATATAGATTTGTGTGGTCCCATGCGTGTTCATAGTATCAATGGAAAGAAATATGTTATGGTAATTGTCGATTATTACTCAAGGTACATATGGACTCACTTCTTGAGGTCCAAGGATGAAACACCCGAAATTCTCATCAACTTCCTAAAACTGATACAACGTGGTCTTCAAGCTCAAATAAAAGTGGTTCGTACTGACAGAGGCACATAATTTTTAAATTAAACTATAAGGAACTATTTTGAAGCCGAAGGAATTGAACATGAAACATCTATTGCTTGAACACCCGAATAAAACAGAGTTGTTGAAAGACGAAACCGTACTTTGGTTGAGGCTGCTCAAACATTATTATCCGCTTCAAAAATACCATTATACTTTTGGGCCGAAGCCGTGTCAACCGCATGCTACACACAAAACCGATCCTTAATTATCCTAAGACACGAAAAGACACCATATCACATAATTCATGATCGAAAACCTTCACTCAAACACCTTCACGTTTTTGGATGTACTTGTTACATTATACGAGATGGTGAAAATTTGGATAAGATGAAAGAGAAAGGTGATGCATGTATTCTAGTGGGATATGCAACTCAGTCTAAGGGATATAGAGTTTACAACAAGAGAACAAAAATTGATAGTCGAGACTATTCATATCAGATTTGATGAATTACAAGAGATGGCACTTGAACAAAACAATTTAAGTTCCGATCCACAACGAAAAACGACTTCCATTCACAACCGCACGGAACTCGGATCTCAAGACCACAGCAATGAACCGTCAAGTTCAAAGCTGGTTCAAGGAAATGTTCCAAGTGCAGATATGACAGTCAGCACGCCAATTTAAGAGTTGGAAATGTTATATGGACCAATGTATGATGAATATTTCACGGGGGAGAAACATGTTGTATCGAAGTCTTCCACTGTCACTCATGATAAGAATGATGATACCGATCATCGTCAACAAAAGGATACAACTTTATCTACTTCAACATGGGTTGCTGCAGATTTACCTCCTCAAAATATCACATCAACAACCGCTCCTACAACACCTACACCTACTGTCATTGCTCCAGAGAACACAAATCAAGCAGACTATGCATTAAATGATGAAGACGACTTTATCAACCCATTCGGTACACCGGTACACGAAACTGGAGAGTCTTCTACTCGCCATGTTGATCCGTCAAATATTCATACGTTCTACCAACCACATCCTTCAACACATCATTGGACCTAGGATCATCCTTTGGTTCAAGTAATTGGAAACCCTTCATAGCCCGTTCATACAAGACGACAGCTTGAAACTGATGGCATTGTTTGTATGTTCGTACTCGCCGTGAGTACAGCTGAACCGAAAAACATCAAAGAAGCCATGGCTGATCATGCTTGGATTGAATCGATGCAAGATGAACTTATTCAATTTGAAAGACTTAAAGTCTGGGAACTTGTTAACGGACCATACAATGTAATTCCATTAAATCTTCGATGGGTCTGGAAAAACAAGATCGATGAAGAGAACACGATCATCAATAATAAATCTAGGCTAGTTGGTAAAGGGTATGGACAGAAAGAGGGTATTGATTTTGAAGAATCACGCTCGTATGGAAGCGGTCAGGATTTTCCTTGCTTATGTTGCACATAAGGGATTAATTGTCTATCAAATGGACGTAAAGACGACGTTTCTTAACGGTCCTTTAAAGGAAGAAGTCTATGTCACGCAGCCGGAAGGATTCGTCAATCCTCATTATCCTGACAAGGTGTATCGTCTCCACAAAGCACTTTATGGACTCAAGCAAGCTCCAAGGGCGTGATACGATGAGCTCTCGAAATTTCCGGTCTCCAAAGGTTTCTCAAAAGGTTCCATTGATCTAACTTTGTTCACTTATAAATATGGGGATGACATTTTGCTTGTGCAGATTCATGTTGATGACATTATTTTCGGGTCTACAAACCCAAAACTTTCAAAATGGTTTGAAAAAGTAATGCACAGCAAATTTGAAATGTCTATGATGGGCGAACTAAAATTCTTTCTCGAAATTCAAGTTCACCAATCCCCAAGTGGTATCTTTATCCACCAAGCTAAGTATTGTCAAGAGATAATCAAAAAGCATGGTATGACCTCATGTGACCCCGTTGAGATACCATTATCAACCACATCCCTAGATGATGATTTGGAGGGAGATGCCATAGATCAAACAAAATATCGTTCCATGATCGGCTCCCTCATGTACTTAACAGCAAGCCGACCAGATATATCACATGCTACGTGTTATTGTGCACGATATCAAGCACGACCCACTGAAAAGCACCTCAAGGAGGTTAAACGGATCTTTCGGTACCTAAAGAATACCATTCATTTAGGACTTTGTGTCCGAGGGAAACCGGTTTCTTTCTAACAGCCTATTCAGATTCAGATCATACAAGGTGTCTTGATACACGTAAAAGTACTTCTGGTGGTGCACATTTTCTAGGTCAAGATAAGCTTGTGGGATGGTCTTCCAAGAAGCAAGATTGCACATCATTGTCATCAGCCGAAGCGGAGTATGTGTCTCTATCTGAGTGTTGTGCTCAAGTTCTATGGATGAGAACATTACTCACGGATTATGGCTTCCACTTTGATAAAGTACCTATGTACTGTGACTCAAAGTCCGCCATAGCCATCTCCTACAATTCGGTACAACAGTCCCGCACGAAACACATTGATGTCAGATATCACTTCATTAAGGAACAAGTTGAAAGGAGTATCGTTGAACTATACTTTGTTGGAACTGATTTCCAATTAGCTGTAGTTTACAAAAGCTCTTTTGAAAGAGAGGTTTGCGTATCTAGTTAGGCAAATTGGTATGAGATGTTTGACTCCAGCAGAACTGGAGATTCTGGCAAAGAAGCATGCTTGATTCATCTATCAAACATCTACATGTAAATATTAATGAAAAAGCAAAATACAAAATTAAAAATCTTTGAAAATCCAAAAAGATTCTTCTCGACATGTCTTTCAGTATTGATAATATGGACGTACCTAGAAATGTCGCTCAATAACGACACGGGTGTGTACATAAAGCTCGAATGAAAGTTGTAAATATTTTTCAAAACATATCATTTCTATCTTTTATAAAGGAAATTGTCTCTTTTGGACAATATTTCCAACAACGGGTAGAGCAATATATCTTGGGTTGAGCTTGTCACAAAACATTCAACGTTTTGAGCTCAACACAATGGCTTGTAATCACGTTTAGATTGCAACACGGATCTATATTCACGGGGGAGTGTAAGCTTTAGTGCCCTTACCTTCAACAAAAGAAGAGAAATCTTCTTACACTTGAGTGGATTCGTCAAGACATTCAAAGTCTATGAACTCAAGTTTATGCTTTAGAAAAACTTTTTCGCCAAAAAGAAATAGAGTTTTTTCAAAAAGCGTTGAACACAATTTTTTCAAGTATTTCTCAACGATTATTCAAAATCTTTTAAAAATTGTGTGTTCAACAACTCCTATCCTCAAAAAGTGAAATGTGGATCACATCCTCACAATGACAATTCAATTGGATCAATTTTTGAGGGGGAGCGTTCCAAATTCATGCTAAGTTTGACAAATTTTTCTCCCGAAAGTTTTTTAAGACTATTTTTTCACAATATATATTTTAATCAAATTAGGTATCTCTAATATCAAACGATTTTATATATTAGAGTTATGGGAGAAAGTGTGATTAAAATGTGATATAAATACTCAAGCACTCATGGTTACGATCAAATACCCACAACATCTTTAATTCATGATGTTATTGGTGTCAAAAGGGTGGTTAGGTTTAAGTCCTATGATCCAACCAGAACCGGAGGAATCTTCCCAGGGAAAATTCAATAGATTATTAGAAGTTATTAGGAAAAATGGAGTAGAATGTGAACGTAGATGAATGCCAACTAAGTACTGATGCTAGCACTGGAACAACCACAACAAGGTGCTAGTAATGATGTCTTGGTAAGCATTGAAGGGGTTGAAGAATAAAAAAGAAATGTAAGGATAAAGGGTTTAAACAAAGAAGCCCTCCATACAACTTAGGCAGAAACCGGGTCAACACATCATGAAGACTACACATCATGGACCCAGTGATGTAATGCACAACCCCTCCCCAGCTGACTCAGGCTTCTCTCAACAGAAGTTTGTTTTATTGTCACGGAGATCAACACGACTTCTATTGACTTTCTCACTCCGAGATAGTTGATATTGAATAGGTGGCATCTGCTCCAGCCTCCGATCACTAAAAGTGCACAAATCGAGTCTAGAGCCAAGAGATCATTCAAATCTTGTTAGGACACACGGATGAAGATCAAGTAAGTCCTACGCTATATCCTTGCGATATTGCTAGAACACTCAGAGTGATACTACTTAGTATTCACAAGGATGAGTGGAAATCCATCCAGTGTTAACATCTAACAGCACTGCGGTAGGTCATGTGTAAGATTATTTTAGAATTGAACATGTGTAAACTGAAAAGCAACAGTGGTTTGATTCTGAATTAATTTGAACTCGTTTTGGGTTTCTACGCAATATCTTTATGATTTTCCAGAACATTCAGAGTGATATTCATTAATATTCACAGTGACGAATGGAAATCCTTTTAGCGTCAACATCAAACAGCGCTACGGTAGGTAACTTGCGAGATTCTTATGAATCAAGCTTGTGTCAACTGGAAAGCAACAACGGTAAGATTCTTAATGAATCAAACTTGTTCCAGGAACTTGAATTGACGAATTTAATCAAGCGGATATATCTATCCAATTGATTCACTCTTTATGTTCGCAGTCTTGCTTTGAGACGGTCGAGTAAAGAGAACGGCTAGTACAGCCGCGAATCCCTGTCAAGGAGGTTCTTAATTGAATCTACCTAATCACAGGTAAGATATTTAATATCGTGTAACAGTCTTCACCGACCGGAGGTAAAACGCTACCGATTTAGGATGAATGTCAAAGCCATTCAGTCCGTGTCTAAGTTTTGTTTGAGAAGGTGGCGTTACGGTGTACTCAGCAAAGTCAAAGATTCAAAACTACATACTCATGCCCAAAGACATTCCACAATCAAGAAAGCTAAAGACTTCCGCAACTCTGATGATAAAAATCTTCCCTAACAATTAATGTAGAGGAATGACCTCTCTTCAATGGATATTGTTAGCAAGATATCAAGACTTTGCAAAGTATGAGCATGTGGATAAAGATACAAGATTGCAAGATGGCAAAGACAAGTCAAGGATATTTTGAAGATCACAAGATAAAAGACAAAGTCGAAAGACAACGACAAAGGCTCAAAGATCACAACATGAAGGAACAAGACTACTATTACACGTTCAAGATTCATTTATGACGAAATTCGTAATCTCCATTGAACTCCAAATATCTAAGAGGAATGACCTCACATTGAGGGAGATTGTTAGCCTCAAAATATTTAGTCAAACAAGAATGTTCAGTCATAGGTTTATAATGTAATATTTATTAGAACGTTGTAATAGTTATGTAGAAACTAGAAGAGGGGGGTTGAATAGTTTCTCTTCGATTGGTGACCAAATTAAAATTACTTTCAATTTGGGTTGTATCAAAACTATCTTTTGTTTGAAGCTAAGTTGCATAATGATTAGGTTCAATTCAAATGCACTAGCAAAGATAATAGGTAAGTGTAATGATAATGAAATAAGTAAAGAGTAAGGAAGGAGACAACCTAGTGGGAAGACACCAAGATTTATAGTGGTTCGACAACGAGGCTCTATCCTCGTTTCTACTCCACTCCTCGAGTACACCTACTCGAGATTTCCACTATATCCACAAGCTCCCTTCTTGGCGGAGAAAACCCTACATCGTCGCTTACATTATTTTCCGACACTAAGCTAAATGTCGAGACCTAATCTTTAGCTAGGACCAATCTACACAACGTTGCCTACTTCACAACTTAACGACACAAGGCTAGATATCGATTTCTAATCTTAAGGTAGAACCAATCTTCACGACGTTGCCTACTTCACCATTTTACGACACAAGGCTAGATGTCGAGTTCTAATCCAAAGATAGAACCAATCTTCACGACTCTTCACTTTGAAGCTAAGTGAGAACTTCACACAACACAACTACTAATCACTTTCAAGTTTAGTGAGAACTCACAAGACACAACCATATCACTTTATAGTTTAGTGAGAACTACTAATCAAATCTATTACAACTCAACTAGACTTATCCAAGTACACACATGTAGCTTGGATTTACACAACACAAATCCAAGCAAACACATATGCAATGGATGTACACAACAAATCCAAGTATCAACAAATAACTTGGATGAACACAACTAGTCCAAGTATTCATAAATACAATGGATTGACCTAAAACAAAAAGGGTATCATGATGAATATGACTAGCTCATAGATTCATCTTTATCACAACACTAGTGAGTGAGTGATCTTCTCATTGGACAAGGTAAAGGAGGGGATCAAGAGGATAATCATGTGTAAACATCCTTAACACTTTAAGTGATCATTTACTAATGATTATGCTATAGAAAATAGAAAAGGGGGCTGAGAAAAACGTCCAAGAGGCTTGTTGGAAAATGAGATTTGACCCATTTAAAGGAGACAAAGTATAACGGATATATAACGGCTATCTGGGCGCGGTACCTTATCTAGCCCGGCGGTTCCATATCGCTAAGGAACCGCGTAGCTACCTAAGGTACCGCCACTAGAGTACGCTCCGTTTTTTGTCTTTTAGTGGGGTAGGAATATCTGAGGTATTTGAAGCCTTCAAAGGATATTCTAATAGCATATGGAATATGCTATTTTCAAATTTTCATTTTCCATTTTAATAAAACATTTTCTAAAAAATAAAGTTTATTAAAAAGTCTTTTGTCATATTAACAAAAGTGAGTTTTAAGGATAATCATTTTGATGATCACTAAGTATGATTAAGAAAGGTTAGTAATATGATTATTACCTTGATGATAGTGTTAGTTAAATAATTCGTTTTTATGTTTTACACTAAATGTGTTGTATAGTTTGTTGTGACCAAAACTAAGAAAGATTAGTTAACACTAATAATGTTTTTAGGCATCACTTGCATTAACAATCTCCCCCTTTTTGATTACGACAAACTATAAACTCATTTGCATAGAAACACAAAATAACAAATTATTAACGAATTTATCACTATCATTTCTCCCCCTTTGTCGTAGCAAAAAGGTTAACACAAGTCTTTGAAGAACATCGAACTTTGCTAGTAGCTCCCCCTTGGTGGTTGCTCCCCCTTGCTTGGGGCACCAAGTATATGAGCTAAGGTGACATGATACACAAAGGTTAGTAGAAAGGAAAGAAACACCAATGTATATATGATCACTACCTACTAAGTAACTTGAGAGGGAGAGAGAGAAGCAATCTCAAATTAGAAGCAAGTATTTTGCTAAGTTTGTCCAAAAAGGTAATTGACAAAATCAAACTTCAATCCAATGAAGATGATAATCTTGTCAATGGGTTAAAGTTTAGAATTGATGGAATCACCCATAAGCAATTGTAAAAATTAACCATGATCAACTCAAAATAGAACTAAAGGGATAACACACAAAGGTTACATAATAGAAAAGACACAACAAAGTAGATAGTCATACACACAATATGAGTATCTAAAGCAAAAGATATGGAAAATAAACCACTAAGCATAAGCTAGTCTAATAGTGATAATTTTCCAAGATTGCTAAAAAAATAAAAGACTCTAATAAGACGACGATGCATCATTCGAAGTTTTGTCCACCGGAACGAAAACTTGGATAGGAGGTCGAGTGAGGAGGAATTCAAGAAAATTTAACTTCTCATATACATGAGCAAGTTCAATTTGTTAAAATCGACAACAAGCACACGAGGATCCATGATGCAACACAAAATCGTTTGATGGGGGTATGGCATCAAACCTAGGGTTTGGTGGTGGAGGGGTAATGGGTTTGGAAATGTTTTCACAATGCCTTGTGAGGTTTGGGAAGGTTGAAAGGTCATTGAGTTGAGGGGTGTTGAAGGATTGAGGTGGTGGGGGAACATTTTCTTTAGCTCCGGTGATGGGGTTAATGGTATAAGTCTCATTCCAATACTTGATTGGAGAGAAGGTAGGGTTTTTGGGTGGTTTGGAAGAAGATGGTTCGTTCTTCTTAACCCAAATAGGTCGAACCGAGATTTTCGGTTTCATTGAAAGCTTGGATGAGGAAGCTTTGGGTGAGTGGGTTTGTGACAAAGAAATGTCAAGGTTAGAAATGGAGGAGTTAGGCATTGTTAAGGTGTGAGAACAAAATCTCAAGGTTGGGAAGGTGTGAGAATGAAATCTCAAGGTTGGGAAAGTGTGAGAATGAAATCTCAAGGTTGGGAAGGTGTGAGAATGAAATCTCAAGGTTGGGAAGGTGTGAGAATAAAATCTCAAGGTTGGGGTATAAGTAAAATGTAATCAAGGTAAGAATTTTAATACAAAATGTGAAGTGTCAAGGAATGTTTAGCCAAATTGAGCAAAGAAGGAATCTTGACTAGGTATAGGGTTTTAAAAGTTTTGACCAAAAAATCATCAAAAGTCATTTACTGTCCGCGGTACCTTATAGGGACCGGCGGTTCCTTACCACTTAAGGAACCGCGGGACTTTAAGGATCCGCGTCCAGTGGACTTGAAACCATGTTTCCAGGGTTTTGGGAAAAACTAAGACTTTTTCAAAAAGTTGCAAATCTTGGAATTTTACCTCTATTAGCACCAAATTATGCTAGGGTTGCATAAAGCAACACATTCACAAAGAATGTCTTGACAAAGGGTGAAAAAATATTTGAATATCATTTTGAACCAATTTTAGTCAAGTTTTTAGAGGTTGTGATAGATTTAGGTTCAATTTTCATTTCAAATTAAAGTTGATAAGAAACTTCCCACTTTTGGTGTCCTGTGATTCTGCTAGTTTAGAAACTAAGGAGAAGGACAGGGGGCGCTAGGTCAGAAAAGCGAGAACTCTAAATAATGTGCACATAAGAGTAGAAACACATAAAGCTAAATCCACAGAACAATTTCATGAAACACTCATGAAGGAAGCAAGTACAATAAAAAGAAAAACTAACTAATACATAGCTAGCTTAACATTAAATCTAGATGAGTAGTCTTCTTTGGCTTGGTTTTGTTGAAAACTATTTATTTAGAAAACTCATCATTCATCTCCTAGGAGGAGGCATGGAGAACAGGGCAAGCAAGAACTCTTGCAACCTCCTATGTAGTCCAAACATTTCCATCCTAAGGTTATGGATGATGTAGTGGTTGTAAAAATAACATGGACAATTAGGACCATGTGTTTCTTGAAACCCATAGTACGGATCACCCAAAAGGAGGGAAAGTGGAACACCCAAAATTGGAATGTTTGAGTTGGGTGGAGGTGGAGGAGGCATGTTCTCCAAGGGTGATGTGGGTGAGAGTGGAGGTATGTTCCCCAAAGGGGAAATGGGTGAGTGTGGAGGTATGTTCTCCAAGGTTGGGGTTGTGTGGTCACATCCAAGGGTGCACTTAGAGTGAAGGGTGAAGAGAGCTCATTCATTCTTGAGTTGAATGAAGAGGAGGTAGAACCAATGGAGTGGTTAGTACCATGGGTAGATGTTGTCTTGCATGGTGCAAGGGGTGGTGAAGGTGATGAAGAAATGAGGATAGGAACCATCTCATTCTTAGGTGTGTGAAAGGGTGAGGAGTTAGGCTTGGCTACCTTAATCCTAATCTTAAGTGTTTTCCTTGGGGTGTTTGAGGTTTTTGTAGAAACCATGGTTGACAAGGATGGTTTAAGGGTTAGGGAAGGATGTTTTGATGTGTTAAGAACATGACTAACAATGTGGGTTTAAATGGGTGAGGGGATGATCCAAACTATTAATAGGTTAATATCATTTTAGGTGAATAATGAATTTAGGTAACCTAGTTTAGGAAATATGCAGGTTTTTGCAAAAAATCATGCAAATTTTACATAGATTTAAGAAAATAGTGTAAAGCAAAAGATGCTGTCGGACACAGTGGCGGTGGTTCCTTATCTAGGACCGGCGGTTCCTTATCGATAAGGATCCGCGGGTCGATATGGAACCGCGACCAGAGGTCTTTCAAAAGTTTCACCTCCCAAATTTTGGTTAACCCAGATTTTCACCAAAGGATTCACAAGCCAAAGTTAACTACAGATCATAATCTAATAAGCTAACTATCACAAAGATGCACAAAGCTATGTAAATCACAAACATCATTGCATAATCAACATTTAGGATCAAAGTAAATAATAATCCAAACATAAGTTAATACGTAACCAAATGAAGGAAAGAAAGTCAGGAAATCATCCTAGATGAGTGTTGCAAGTAACCATGAGCATAACATCTAATTCCTTGATTCACTTCTGAGACGTTCTCGAAGAAGATGATTGAGATAAAATTGATAGTCGGAATCAACTTCATGGGAGGACAAAATGGAGATTGAAGAGGACATGAAGTTATTGAAATTGGAGGGAGGATTGCTAGAAGACTCTTCTTGAGAAGTATTTTCGACTTGACACGAGTTCACATTGATCTCGGGTGAAATGTTCCCTTGAATGGGAGACATGACACGATCAACAGAGAGATAAGGAGAGGAAAGAAAAGACTGAAAGTCAAGAAGAACTCTTCTAAGAAGGCGAGAAAGAAGCATTCCGAAGGGAAGACTTGACTTAGACTCAAGAAGAACAAATCTAATTCTTCTAGCTATGAAAAATGCGAGATTGTAAGGAGTTGTAGTGGCAACACAATACAACATATGTGCAAGACAAGCGGGTACTAAGTCCCGATTCCCATCTAGACACATTGCATTTTCCCTAATGATTTCGGCCCAAGGAATCATGAAATCATTAAGATCGCTAGTAAGTAATTCCCAAGGAGAGAGAGTTCGAACAACTCCTTGAAATTCACCAAGAATAGGATGTTCACGAGGTTTAGAAATGACATGAATGATGTCCGAAGAAGATGGAAGCACAATCACATAATGAGCATCAATAGGAGCCGATTCTAAAGAGTCAATACTCCAAGCATCGGTGAATCGACATTCACCATTAGATGGCACTCTAAGAATATCACCGAATTCTTCAAGAGTGTAAATAATGATTTTCCCCATAATGGAAAATCGTATAGATAAACCATTATTGATGCCTATCAATGTGAATGAGCTAAAGAACTCCATAAGAAACGAAGGAAACATTGGCTCATCAATATCAAGAAGACAATCAAACCCAATAGACTTAAACTTGAAGCGAATAAACTCATTTTCGTAATGGGAACGAACGATGCGTCCTTCATGGAAACAACGATGTTCAAGAGACTTAGACGAGTTTTTATGAGAGTGAATCAAATGAGGGTAGGGAGAAGAGGGCATGTATGCTCGTGTTCGTTCATGATCTTTTTGATATCCTGAAGACATGACAAGTACCTAAACACGAAAATATCTTTCCAATCACTCATATGAAAAAATAAAATCAACAAACAAAAAATATGAGAATGTGTTATATCAATTTCTTGACAAGCATAGGATTGAATCCATATCATTCTCATGTTCACAATGTGTCTATTCCATCATTAACCAAGAACACATGATCTATGTTAGATCAACAATGGATTAGAACATTGGTTTTTCAAAACAAGGTTTTTAGGTAAGCATTAACAATGTCATTACCTACTTGTTCATGGGTTCATCTCAAATCCATCTTTTAATCAAAATAGTTAATCAAAATTCAGATTTGTTCTATAAGTGGGTTTTAGTGAAATCTTAATGAATATGAACCTAAGGAATCATAGTAAAATAACCATGTCAACCCACATTCCTATTAAGGTTTTAATTCAATTTCAATTTTAAAAATCCCTAATTATGAAAGGATGAACCCTAGAACAAAATAGATGAAATTGAAAGAAAATACTTACAATCAATTGATGTTAGATGAAGGATGAGTGAAACCCACAACTTGGAATCAATTAATTTGAGTGATTGAAGGTTTTAGAAGCTTCAACAATGGTGAAAAAGATGAAACCCGTCGGCTGTGTGTTTTTGGGAGAGAGAGGGTTTGGTTTGAAAAAGAATAAAATAATCAAACTGGCGCTCTGACAAACTTTACCGCCCGCGGTACCTTATCGAGAAGGAACCGCGGGTTTGAGCCGCCAAGATAAAGAACCGCCTACAGAGGCTGGTTTTTATCAATGAAAAACGCCAAATTTTAAAAACCAAGTTTTTCTAAAACACTTAAAATTATATCATGAGCCTTTTAGAATATCATTGGATCATCATAAACACTAGGCAATATGTTTTAATGAAGGATTACGAGTTGAATCAAGATCGAAAGGAACCGAAACGGACAAACGACTACTCGTAGCAAAACGGCAAAGTGGAGAGAAGTCAAGGGAAGTGAATCAAGACTAGGACCAATGCTCAAGGGATTAATGACAATCTTCAAATAGTGGTAACGAAGAGCTTGTTTCATATATAGTGGTTTAAGACGTGCCTTTCCGGCGAAACGTGAAACGGCTTTGGTAATGAATAAACACAAAGCAATTATTCATGTATAGACTAAGATCACTTTCAATAATAGTCTTAGTCTAAACCAAAATATGAGCAAGGTATTAATTTACTTTCTCTCCCACGAAGGGCCTACTAATCGTATGGGTGCAAACCATGATATCATGCTTGATACTTTAAGCTACTACTAACTCACTCTACATCACCATAGTGAGTCAAGTATCCAAGCAATGAAGGTTTGAGAGGATAAAAGAAAAGAATCACAAATCACAACCAACTGTCAAGGCAAGGATGCCAAGAACAAGCACATAGTCAAGTAATGATCAAAGGGCGTGTGGAAGAACGAAAGCGTACATTGGCCACAAAGAGCAATCCATCAAGGAATCAATGCTATGCCCAACAATGACTATGATGAGTACTAAGTCTTCAAGGACTAGTATCATTCCCAATCATCTTGGTATCATCATTCAAAGATGTTAAAGATCAATGAAGATGCGTCTTCTACAAGTGCAAGTAACTCAATCCACAACCAATTAAGTGATTGATCTTCATGAGTACCTACACAAAGCAAGATGCAAACTAGTAGATACATTTCAAGAGTATATCTAAAATGCGTAAAGGCTACTAAACTTAAGTGGGATGCAATATTATCAATTAAAAGACCTATTTTTCAAAAACAAAATAGTTTTGACCAAAGAGAAACTTTATACAACTTAACCTTCTAATTTAAGGAGACAATGGATCGATCCAAGTTTCAAAGTACAATATACTTCAAAGATCTTGAGTAACCATCGCTCTGATACCAATTGTAGAAACTAGAAGGGGGGGGGGGGGGTTGAATAGTTTCTCTTCGATTGGTGACCAAATTAAAATTACTTTCAATTTGGGTTGTATCAAAACTATCTTTTGTTTGAAGCTAAGTTGCATAATGATTAGGTTTAATTCAAATGCACTAGAAAAGATAATAGGTAAGTGTAATGATAATGAAATAAGTAAAGAGTAAGGAAGGAGACAACCTAGTGGGAAGACACCAAGATTTATAGTGGTTCGACAACGAGGCTCTATCCTCGTTTCTACTCCACTCCTCGAGTACACCTACTCGAGATTTCCATTATATCCACAAGCTCCCTTCTTGGCGGAGAAAACCTTACATCATCGCTTACATTATTTTCCGACACTAAGCTAAATGTCGAGACCTAATCTTTAGCTAGGACCAATCTACACAACGTTGCCTACTTCACAATTTAACGACACAAGGCTAGATGTCGAGTTCTAATCTTAAGGTAGAACCAATCTTTACGACGTTGCCTACTTCACCATTTTACGACACAAGGCTAGATGTTGAGTTCTAATCCAAAGCTAGAACCAATCTTCACGACTCTTCACTTTGAAGCTAAGTGAGAACTTCACACAACACAAATACTAATCACTTTCAAGTTTAGTGAGAACTCACAAGACACAACCACATCACTTTATAGTTTAGTGAGAACTACTAATCAAATCTATTACAACTCAACTAGACTTATCCAAGTACACACATGTAGCTTGGATTTACACAACACAAATCCAAGCAAACACATATGCAATTGATGTACACAACAAATCCAAGTATCAACAAATAACTTGGATGAACACAACTAGTCCAAGTATTCATAAATACAATGGATTGACCTAAAACAAAAAGGGTATCATGATGAATATGACTAGCTCATAGATTCATCTTTATCACAACACTAGTGAGTGAGTGATCTTCTCATTGGACAAGGTAAAGGAGGGGATCAAGAGGATAATCATGTGTAAACATCCTTAACACTTTAGGTGATCATTTACTAATTATTATGCTATAGAAAATTGAAAGGGGGCGGAGAAAAACGTCCAAGAGGCTTGTTGGAAAATGAGATTTGACCCACTATTTAAAGGAGACAAAGTATAACGGATATATAACGGCTATCTGGGCGCGGTACCTTATCTAGCCCGGCGGTTCTATATCGCTAAGGAACTGCGTAGCTACTTAAAGTACCGCCACTAGAGTACGCTCCGTTTTTTGTCTTTTAGTGGGGTAGGAATATCTGGGGTATTTGAAGCCTTCAAAGGATATTCTAATAGCATATGGAATATGCCATTTTCAAATTTTCATTTTCCATTTTAATAAAACATTTTCTAAAAAAGAAAGTTTATTAAAAAGTCTTTTGTCATATTAACAAAAGTGAGTTTTAAGGATAATCATTTTGATGATCACTAAGTATGATTAATAAAGGTTAGTGATATGATTATTACCTTGATGATAGTGTTAGTTAAATAATTCGTTTTTATGTTTTACACTAAATGTGTTGTATAGTTTGTTGTGATCAAAACTAAGAAAGATTAGTTAACACTAATAATGTTTTTAGGCATCACTTGCATTAACAAGTTAGTTAAAATAGTCGTGAAATTACGGGCTTGATGGTTAACTTAAAAGGCCTCTTTCAAGGTACTAAGCATTTATTCAAGCCCGGCCCAAAACAATATAGTCCAATAGAAAAGCCCGCATGTGGGTGGACTATATAAGCACCCTCCTAGCATGTTAGGAGGGTGTGCAAGTAATCATTTTTAGTAATCTAATTTCTCCTAGTTAATCACCTCTCTCTACTTTCTCTCACTACTTTCTCTCTCTAGAAGTCTTCTTTATTTCTTCCTTATTTCTTATAATCTATCATCGTGAAGTGAATAATTATGGGTACAACAGGTTCTGTTATATTGTTTCTCGTGGATTTTACCTAGGTAGTGTGTTCTTGTCTTTTATTTTCAGGTTATATCCTATTGGATCGTCCCATTGAAGATTATCCTAATGGATGGAAGCTTAGTGACGACTCTAGGATGACGATTTAGCCGAAAGATCAACCTTCTATCCATACATGCCTAAACCAAGGATTAGTTTCTCTCATCTATTTACTTGTCTTATTTTTTAAAATACTTTTAGAAAAATGGGGACAATGTTCGTTTGAATTGTAGGGAGAGTAAATAAGAGCCTCAGATTCTACTCTTTCTCTCTTGTTATTTGCTTACGACTTAAAATGATGAGTAATAATACCGAAACATAGTTAAAAAGAAAAATTTAGCCCATATTTTAAAAAATATATGATATATTTGCATTGCTAGCACATACCCCCACTACTTAAAAATATTTCTACCAAAATATGAAGTTAAACCTTTTGATCTTTAGGAATTCGGACATCCATTTTTGATGATCCAAGATAGTTGAAAAATATTTGGCCTGGTCGGGTTAAGGGTTCGGGTATTCGTCGTGTCTCTTTTATTGTTATGATTGTAGCATGTTTACTTCCCACCACGTTTTCCGGAAATATAGAATACATTTGAAACTATATGAGTGTGTCGATAGTGTATTTGGTTCTAGAACTTGATATTGTGATGCATTCCAAGATTGCAAGTTAGATCACCTTCGTGTGAATTAGTATTTTGCTAAGTGATAAGAGGCATTAGGATAACCCTGTAGGATAAACCTTTAGATATTTGTGTAGTTATGATGATCATACCGATCATATAACTCTCCTAACACCCATACTTAACACTCCTTTTTAGTGCAAGTCACCCCTAGCACACCCCTTCGAGCCTATCTTTTTCGCAGTTCTCTTTAACGTTTGGGTTAACATAGATTATTATTGAACAACGTTGTTTACACCCCACTAAATGTTACAACCACATCACCTAGCCTTCAGTATATGCACTCCTTTTTATTGCATGATTGTTCTAACCCTTATATGTAAACCCCTAGTCAACCATGTTGCCAAGATGAGAAGCAACTATATAAATTTTAAAGTGATTGATAAACCATGTTGTTGACATTATGAAGACGCATGGGAATGACGTAGTATTGCCCCCATATGTGCTTAACGAAGAATGCCATGTAATTGATCCTTATAATTGGGTCGTAGGAGTGGGTATGAGTTTGAGTAAAACTCAATTGTATGGATGCTACACATCCCTACACACGTTTATGTATTTATTAAAAAAATAAAAAGAGAAAAATAGAAAAGTAATAAAATAGCTCCATTGTATTGTATTGTATGTATCAAGGTGTTGTATATTGAAGAGTTTAAAAGTCACATGTTGATAACGGTCAAATCTAACATATTTATATGAGCGTATTCGTGGTGTTTATGCATATATTTGTGTGATTATTATGAACATATGATACTTAATGAAGCTTATTTGCTATTTTAGGTTCATAAATGGTTACATCACGATAAATGAAGAAAAGATGTGAATTGGAGGTAAAAAGATGAACGAGACATGAAAGTGTAGCTCTTGTATGATAAATAATACAAAGATGAAGAGTCTTGGAAAGTTTGGAAGAAAGAAAGGTGGAAGAAACAAAGAAGAAGGACTAGAAGGAAAAGTATGGAAAATGGCTAAGTTGCCACCAGCAACACTTAGCTTGCCTCCATCAAACCAACCTTCATTTGCCACCAACATCAAAGTAGCATTCAGTTGCCACCAGCAACATTTAGCTTGCCTCCATCAAACCAACCTTCACTTGCCACCAACATTTCCCATGGCTGCCACTTCTCTAAGTAATCTTCAACCCCTCCATTACTTCACCTTGCTCACCAAGTTCAACCATAACTCCATTGTAACTCCTACAAGCTTCATTACAATTATTATTACACATCTTTGGCTCCAAGAAAAGTGCTTGATGGCCAAGGCTAATTCAAGTATAAATAAAACCCATGGGGTAGTGTTTTTCATACCAACCAATCAATCTTCATCCCTTGAATCATCTTCTACTCCATCATATTTCTGTGATTTTGATATCACCCCTCACCCTTGTGGTGAGGGGTGGAATTGGTTACCATGTTCATGTTAGAATACATGGAAGAAGTAGAGATGAAAGCCACACACCATAAATAATCCAATCTCCAACAATCCTTATTCCCAAACACCCCAAAAGGCTCTATACTCGCACCAAGAGGTTAATGTCCAAGAAGGTTATGGGTGATGTATTGTAATTTGGTTGTTCTATTGGTTAGAATCATTTGGACACTTCGTAGCTATGGATTCTAATGTTTGGTAACTTCTTGTTTATTATTCAATGTAGTTTATGTTCATGATTCATGGTGATTCTTGTGTTTTGTGATATTATGAATGTTGTGATACTTGTATTGTTTATATGTAACTTGTGATATATGGATGTTTGGATATTATTAGTGCTTGTCATTAGATTGTGGTGATAACATTATATTTGGTTGAATTAGAACTTGTTCTTGTTTGTCAATTTGGTTAATCATTGTTGAATCTATATGTCGAAATTATTCTCAACATGGTTGATATCAATTCATTAATCGACAAATGATTTGGTCTTGTTCTTGTAAAGATTGTGCAAGAGACTTAATAAACATAACAAGTAAAGGTTTAATCTAGATTATAGGTCGAAAGTAGTCTTTTGAATATATTGTTCTAATCATCTTTCAAGTAAATGGAACTTATCAAATCGATAACCAAGTCTATGGGTCGAAAGGATTCTTGTTGTTATTGGTTTAGGCATAAGGCTCATGAGTGAACACTTGATTGAGACTTATGTATATTTGATTTATAAAGCACTAGTGTCTTATTATTGGTTCTATAGGTCGAAAGGATTACCTTTAATATGTTTTCCAAACTATGCATCCATATGTCTATATGATCATTTGACCATACATGTATGTTCTTTGTGTGCTTATGCCTTTAACGATTCTCATGGTGGTGTGATCGTAACAATCATACTTATCATTGTTACAAACAACTACACTTGAGTATAACCAAGTCCCATGGGACAACCTTGACTTACCAACCTAATTGCAACATGACTAGAGTATACTTGCTCGAATTTGTGTTCCTAATTAATATCGGTAATTCTTGTTTATAAATTTAAAACCCAATGTGTGGAAAGATCGCATATCAAGTTTTTGGCTTCTTGTCTAGGATTTGTATTTGCAATTCTCTTTTTAAATATACCTAGCGTACGAGCACATTAAGTTTTTGGCACCGATGCTGGGGACTTGCTAGTTCATACTCTTGAGTTTGTTTGTTTGTATCTTTGTTAGTTGGAATAGTTATCTTGTGGATTGCTTGCTTGCTTGTGTCCTTGTTTCTTGAATCGTTTGTGTTACCAATTTCTACATAACCCGAAAGAGTTGTTATACCCCATTTACCCTCATAGGGGGGACGAATTTCGCATAGGAGGAATTCGGTTGGTGGTTGATTACTCAATTGGAAGCTTTGAATTGCTCCAAATTCCAATGTTTGATTGCTCTAGCCCTTGACAAAGGTTAGAGCACCATTTTCTTAAAAAACTCATAATTCTCAAAAAGTGCTTACATAGTCTTGGCACCAAAATGAAATATTTGGTGTTGGGATTTCCTCTCTAGTGTTCTCAAATTGCTTGTTTCAATGATTGATTGCTAAATGTGTTCCAAAGTGCTTGTTTCAAAAACCCAAAAACCTTGTCCCGAATCACTCTAGTCGATGGCTAGAATTACTTGACCACATGAATTTTAGTTTGTTTGTGCTTTTCTTGTTTTGTGAGTTTGTGTCTTGTTATGTGTCATGTGTATAAGTGTTTTTATGTCTTGTGTGTTTGCTTGATTGTGTGCTTGTTTGCATTTCCCATTGTATGCATACTTTTAGTTCTTATTTTCCTAGTTTAAGAGGGCGTTTGGATTCATCATTTTCTAACGATTTTGATCACTACAAAAATTCTCCTTTAGTCAAAATAAATGGTATTTGATACATTAAGTCATATTTGTTAAAATAAAAAATCAAAAAAAAATTGTTTTGAAAATAAATGGAAAATACATGAAAAATAAAAAAAGAGTTAGGAATCTAGTTTTTGTCATTTGTTTCATGTTATGTGTTAGAAGTGCATTGTATCATGTCTTATTTTGTTATTAGAATGTTTTGTGATAAATGATTTTACCAGTCTTGCTAGCTTATTAGTCTTTTCTTTTTATTTTGTGCTTATTTTTGCTTTTTCATGCATATTGTGCTCTTAAGGGTGTGTTTGGATTAAGATTTATCTCATATGTTTTAATCATTCTAATAAAAGTGTTTTTACAAAAATTGTTAGTTTTTATGTTATAAAAAAGTTAAAAAAAAAAAATAATTTTGGGTTGCCGCCGGCACCACACCCTTGCCGGCCAGCAACTTGCCCACTGTCTCCACCATGCCGCCGGCACCATCACCTTTTCGGCCGGCAAATTTCATTCTGTTTGGCCTTGCCGCCGGCAACACCCCCATGCCGGCCAGCAACACCCCCATGCCGGCCGGCAAGGTTGCCATGTTAATATATATATATATATATATATATATATATATATATATATATATATATTAGTTTTTCTTGTTAGTTTTTGCTGAGTCGTGTTATGTTTTTAAGTGTTTAGATTGTTTTTAATTCTCATATGTGTGATGTATATATATGCGTAATGTTTGTTCTTGTTTGTGTTAGTTGTCTTGTGTGTGTTTCTTTTTGTTTGCATGCGTGCTTGTTTGTGTTTGTTTAAGTTCATGTGGTTAATGTATGAACTTTGTGGGTGTGTTCGCTGGAAACCCTCACGAGACTATAACTCGTCCACTCGGGATACCGAGGGGTTTAAAGGCTTGTTGCATACGCTAAATGCAATCGTGGTGCCTACGAAAGTGTGCTTAATAAATTAACATGTTTTGTAGTTTAGTTTATTTCGCAGGTTCAATAAAGCTTATGGATGATAGATTGGTTATGATGGATGATTGGTATGTGTATACACATGATGGAGATGAAATCGCTTGATCTTCCTTACTTGGAATCTTATCATATGGAGATCAATTGTAATTTCTTAGCCCGGGAAGTTTCGTTTCTCTTGGACTATTTATTTATTTTCCTCACTTTTCACGGTTTGAAGTTTATTTTCATATTGAGTCCAAAACTTTAGTGTGAGGGGAAATAAATGGGATAAAGAAACTAAATTTTAGTATCTAAATTTTTTTGGGGTTAAAAAAATATATAAAAAATAAAATAAAAAAAGTTATAAAAAAGAGGGAAAGTTGTATACTTGTTTGCCCTTAGGATTTAAATGTTTTCACACATTGTATGTAGATATATTTCAATAATCATCCACATGGTGTAAAAAAAATTAAAAAAAACAAAAAATAAGTTTTAGTAAGATCACACTTGTGTGATATAAGTGTATATGCGTGATAAAGAGGCAACCTTAGGAATAAAACCCAAATAGCTTTTTCCAATTTTCTCTTTAGCTAGTTTCATCGATTAGCTAACCTCCCATATCCTCTTGTTAGCACTCTCGTTTAGTGCTAGATACCCTTAGAACACCCATTGAGCCATTCTTTTCATTTTTGTTAAATCCAATAAAAAAAATATCTAACCTTAAACCTTAGCCTAACCCTTGTCGAAGTCTAAATGGTGGGTTGCTAGTTGCTTGGTATGGTGGATCGTTTTTGATGATTATTAGTTGCCACACTTTGCTATGTGTGTGTGCCATTTCAACAAAAATGAAGTAGGCCGCTTCTTATTTGTATTTTTTGTGGTGTGTGCTTAAGCGAAGTGTGAGGGGAGCATGTGATGTATGTTGAAAAAAAAATGAAAAAAAGAGGAGGATGAGAAAAAAGAAAGAAAAAGAATAAGTCATCGAAAAAAAAAGTAACAAAAAAAGTGATGACAAAAATAGCCAATGAGCTATATTATGAAGATGAAGGAAGATGAAGTATGTTTAGATATCGATTAGCCAATATGCTAAGACGTGATATGTATATGTGTTGAATAAAGCTCGTAGCTATGATCATTTTTGGGTTTGTGATATGTCTGGTAACTAGCAACATGGGACTTAGACTTTTAACGTGTATATTCGTGACACCTCTTATAAATATCCCATGTCTTATTCATACCCATTAACTCAAAACCTTAGCTTTAACCCAATAAAAGTCCTCTTTAGATGTGTACACTTGGTGCTCATGCCATTTGATTTAGTCTTGTTTGTACTTGGTAGATTTTCATCTTGTTTTTCTAAACCATTTTCATGCACCATGGTGGAAAGTATTTTTATTTTACTTGCTTGAGGACAAGCAACCTCTTAAGTGTGAGGGGGTTCGCACCTTTAGCGATTTCATATAAAAAATCCCAAAAATATTTTCTTTTATTTGCTTGAGGACAAGCAACCTCTTAAGTATGAGGGGGTTTGCACGTTTAGCCATTTTTTATAAAAATCAAAAAGATTTTCAATTATTCATAGATTTTTCAATTTTTTCATAGAATTTTAAAAAAATTCTTTTCTTTTTGAATCTAGGTATTTTGTTTTTAGCTTTATATTTCTTTTATTTGCTTGAGGGCAAACAAAGTTTTTCTTTTCCTTGCTCGAGGACGAGCAAAACTTAAGTGTGAGGGGATTTGATAACGCTCAAATCTAACATATTTATATGAGCATATTCGTGGAGTTTATGCATATATTTGTGTGATTATTATGAACATATGATACTTAATGAAGCTTATTTGCTATTTTAGGTTCATCAATGGTTACATCACGATAAATGAAGAAAAGACGTGAATTGGAGGTGAAAAGATGAACGAGACATAAAAGTGTAGCTCTTGTATGATAAATAATACAAAGATGAAGAGTCTTAGAAAGTTTGGAAGAAAGAAAGGTGGAAGAAACAAAGAAGAAGGACTAGAAGGAAAGTATGGAAAATGGCTAAGTTGCCACCAGCAACACTTAGCTTGCCTCCATCAAACCAACCTTCATTTGCCGCCAACATCAAAGTAGCATTCAGTTGCCACCAGCAACACTTAGCTAGCCTCCATCAAACCAACCTTCACTTGCCACCAACATTTCCCATGGCTTCCACTTCTCTAAGTAATCTTCAACCCCCCCATTACTTCACCTTGCTCACCAAGTTCAGCCGGGGTAGTGTTTTTCATACCAACCAATCAATCTTCATCCCTTGAATCATCTTCTACTCCATCATATTTATGTGATTTTGATATCACCCCTCACCCTTGTGGTGAGGGGTGGAATTGGTTACCATGTTCATGTTATAATACATGGAAGAAGTAGAGATGAAAGCCACACACCATAAACAATCCAATCTCCAACAATCCTTATTCCCAAACACCCCAAAAGGCTCTATACTCGCACCAAGAGGTTAATGTCTAAGAAGGTTATGGGTGATGTATTGTAATTTGGTTGTTCTATTGGTTAGAATCATTTGGATACTTTGTAGCTATGGATTCTAATGTTTGGTAACTTCTTTTTTTATTATTCAATGTAGTTTATGTTCATGATTCATGGTGATTCTTGTGTTTCGTGATATTATGAATGTTGTGATACTTGTATTGTTTATATGTAACTTGTGATATATGGATGTTTGGATATTATTAGTGCTTGTCATTGGATTGTGGTGATAACATTATATTTGGTTGAATTAGAACTTGTTCTTGTTTGTCAATTTGGTTAATCATTGTTGAGTCTATATGTCAAAATTATTCTCAACATGGTTGATGTCAATTCATTAATCGACAAATGATTTGGTCTTGTGCTTGTGAAGATTGTGCAAGAGACTTAATAAACATAACAAGTAAAGGTTTAATCTAGATTATAGGTCGAAAGGAGTCTTTTGAATATATTGTTCTAATCATCTTTCAAGTAAATGGAACTTATCAAATCGATAACCAAGTCTATGGGTCGAAAGGATTCTTGTTGTTATTGGTTTACGCCTAAGGCTCATGAGTGACCACTTGATTGAGACTTATGTATATTTGATTTATAAAGCACTAGTGTCTTATTATTGGTTCTATAGGTCGAAAGGATTACCTTTAATATGTTTTCCAAACTATGCATCCATATGTCTATATGATCATTTGACCATACATGTATGTTCTTTGTGTGCTTATGCCTTTAACGATTCTCATGGTGGTGTGATCGTGACAATCATACTTACCATTGTTACAAACAACTACACTTGAGTATAACCAATTCCCATGGGACAACCTTGACTTACCAACCTAATTGCATCATGACTAGAGTATACTTGCTCGAATTTGTGTTCCTAATTAATATCGGTAATTCTTGTTTATAAATTTAAAACCCAATGTGTAGAAAGATCGCATATCAATTTTTTGGCTTCTTGTCTAGGATTTGTATTTGCAATTCTCTTTTTAAATATACCTAGCGTACGAGCACATCACATGTCATCTTGGGCAACATTGTAAGTATTGTGCATACGGTTGGCTTTCCACCCCAAAATCCCATATCTATCCATACATGTGATTCCATACCCTTAAACCCCCCATTACAACCCTTTATAAAGTCCTATTTGATAGTAAATGTTAGGTTCTTATGCAATAACGGTGGAGGTTTGATCCTTTATCAAGCCTATGGTATTCTATGTCCTACGCCAGGTAATGAGTGAATAATTTATGTTTTCGTTTCCCTTGTATTACTTAAATCTTACACTTGAGTGATGTGAGATTAAACACTTAAGTGAAGTGAAAGCATTTGTATTTTCTATGCATTTACTAACGAAAGTATATCTAGTTGTGTGTAATTGTTTATATTATTAAGTGAAATGACCCTTGTATAACTATCTTAGGTAGAAAAGCTCATTTGCTTGAGGACAAACAAATCCCAAGTGTAGGGATATTTGACGAGGTGTCATTTTATGCACTTTTTAGGGGTCATTTAACTATGTTATTTGTCCTAAAATGCCCTAAAAACGTCTTAATCCATTTCTTTTTGTGATTTTAGCAATCTAGAAATCTCTTGGACCATTTGGATGGTTTTGGAGGTGTTTCCAAGCATTTTAAAGTCTATTGGAACAACTATGAAGGATACCAAGTCAAGATTGCATGGATTTCAAAATCACAAGGAAGCCCTATTAAAAGGACGCGTCGACCGCGACGCTAGAAACACCAAATGACGTCACCACGATCGTTCATACAATGTCACCATTTACTCCTGGCGCCGTCAAAGACAACCGACTTTAGAAGCCCATGGAAGATTCAACGGGCATGCCGGCGTCACAATTACAACCCGACGTCGTCACGGCCCATTCTCTATATACAGAACCCCTTGTAAAGATACAATACGTGTAGAGTTTAAGGGTTTGCTTGGAGCAGCCATTGTTAGCCGATTTTAGGGTTTCTTAAACCTAAGAAACTCCATCCTTTCACCCACACCAAGTCTATGTGTTTGATGATTATTTCTTCTATCTTCTCTTATATTGCTATGTTAGCCTAGATCTTGTGTTGTTTATCTACGATTGCATGAAAAGTATGATGTAACATTCTTGTGTTTGTTGCTTCTTGGCCTGATTGTGTCCACATTAGGATCTAGAAAACTAGCATAGATCTGTATACCTTAACTAGTTGATATGTTTAGGGAAACATGGGTGATAGATGATGCCTCACTTCGTAGATCTATGTTCTTGGTCGTGAACTCCCTTGATCGGGTCTTTAATTGCATGGAAATCGCGTTGCTTCGATGTGGCAGATACATTTAAGTGTTTGTTAATGCATGTACTAATCAGTAGATCTAGGGTTTGTTTATGGCTCTAGGTAAACAATTTAATATGTAGACGAATGTAAAGGATGTATGCTTGATGGGTAAGAACTAGTAAACGTCACAATACCACTATGCTAGGGACTACTTGTTTTGCTTATGACTTGCAATTAATACAAAAAGAAACACTTACATATTTAGTCGACAAGATGTGACGGGTAACAAACAAATTAAGAGAACATTATAGTAAGTAGTGCATGATTAGATAAACACAATTTAATATTGGTGAAATTATACAACATTAGTTTAGGTTTAGTTAGAGTGTTAGTCAACACCCCTTCCTTTATCCCAGATATTTTGCTTGCTTCTATAAAACATAAAAATACAAAAAGAATCTTCTTGCCACCTTGAAAAATGTACATTCGACAATATACTCCCAAACTATTCCTAGAGAGAACGATAACAACCTCGCGTCCTTACCTACACTATATCTACACGACCGGGTACACTGTCCGAGGGGTTGTAAAACTCCTTGAATGTGAGGTTAGGGATTTAACCATCCCGAAGCCTCCACACTTCATCACCATTATGATTATGATTTCTTGATGTGTTGTTGATATGAGTAGCTAAGCACTTAGGTGCTAGCCTAGTTATGATATTATTATTGATGTTGTGGTTATTGTTTAGTTTATATGTGTAACTGAATAGGATATCCTTATGCCTTCTATGAAACCCTTGTGTTTTGGTAGTATTTGACTTATGAAAGATTTCCCTCGGCCTATTTGGGATGTATAGAAACCGACTAGTGGTAACTTCGGGAAGGGATTTATGAGAAGCATGTTGGAAACTGTTCTGAGTGTAGGGGTTTACCGATCACCGCGTTTTATAGTTTACTTACAAAAATGCAAGATAACTCGTGGATGGTTTGAGTAATTAGGTCGTATAGGTAGCTGTGGTTAGAACACAGTTAAATTTTTACTTGGCTAGTCGCGGAAGCGGAACTTTGGGGTTTTGAAGACATAGGGCAAGTGCTATTGAACAAATTGGCTTGTTGATATTATGAGCACCTAATAGTTAAGCATAAACACTAGGTTATTAGTAATTTATGTAGTATAAATACTATAAACATAAATTTACATATATTAATACGTAAAATGAATTACATAACACACGATTATAAAATTTAATTTTCACCGTCACCATAAGCGAGCAAATGAATAACCATAAAAAGTACTTTTAAATCCATATGATATAAATCATATTTGTTAGCCTTAAAATATTGATTCAAACAAGAATGAGTCGGTCATAAGTTTAGAATGTATCGGTCATAGGAACGTTGTAATAAGTATTAGGATACTCGGAAATTACGGGCTTGATATTTAGCTTAAAAGGCTACATTTAAGGACCTAAATCACCTCAAGTCAAGTCCGGCCCAATATATAGCCCATAGAAAGCCCACATGCGGGAGGGCTATATAAACACCCTCCTAGCATGTTAGGAGGGGTTAATTGTGTCATTTTCCACACACATCAATCCTAATCTTTCTTCCTTCTCTCTAACTTCTCTCTACTTTCTCTCTCTAAACTTCTCTTTCTTTTCTTCTACTTTTCTATCTTTTTATCTTAAATGCAATAAATCAACCATGATGAAGTGATCATTTATTGGGATAACATTTGGTATCAATTGCCATATGTGGTTTTATGTTGATTTTCGTGGGTTATCATATATATAATCATAAAAAATATATTGTTTTTCTTTGTTTTCGAAGCATAAACTACACTAATATCTTCATATATTAGGTGTAACGTGTTAGAAACAAGAAAAACTCTTATCTTTTCTTCTATTTTATTTGATTCGAATATTTGTATTTTTTCTTGATGTTAAATTTTTCAGCTTTAAATTTAAAAAAGTTTTCATTTTTAAGGTTTATATTGGGTTAGACTATGGGAAGTACAACTTGTTTTTGGAAAAACTTCCAAAAAGTTTAGCTTTTTTCGAGTTTTTTTCATAGGACCGAAATTCTAAACCCTTCGTACCAAAATAAGAAAAAATTACCCGAATTGAGTTTATACTGGAATAGACTTTATACCGGAATAGAGTTTATACAAAATTAGACTACCAAAATACGAAGACTGGATTAAAATACCGAGTTAGCTCAATACCAGAATATGGTTTTTAGAAAATACAGGAATAGGGATACCGAGATAGTAGAAATACGGAATAGGGGTTTCTGAAAATACCAAAATAGGTGTTTCTGAAAATACCGGAATAGGGGTTTCTGAGAATACCAAAATAGGACTACCGAGATAGCAGAAATACCAGAATAGGGGTTTCTGAAAATACCGGAGTAGGGGTTTTTGAAAATACCGGAATAGGGGTTTCTGAAAATACCAGAATAGGGGTTTCTGAAAATACCGGAGTAGAGAATACCAAGTTAAGTGTATACCGAGATAGACGAAAAGCCGGAATAGCCACAATACCGAAATAAACTTAAAGACGAGATAAAAAAATTTCGGGGATATAAAAGAATTTAAAGGAGAAATAATACTTTAAAGCCGAGAAACCCAAGTATAATTTAATTTTCCATAGACCATTTTTAGGCCTTTTATGCTTCAATTTCATATTTTGACGATAGCGTAAATTTTTTTTACCCAAAATTCGAATTTTCGACTAAATTTGATGTCAATTTTTTTTCCCAACCTTAGAATTACATATTTAAATGTTTTTCAAAATTTGATGAAATAAATTTTCGCAATTTATTTTTGGTGGGAAAAATTAAGCATTTTCATAATTAAACCACAAACCAATCACAACACATCTACTTAAGATCCGTTTACACTTCACATCTGTTCAATGGCAACAAAAGAAACGAGTTCTTTGTGTTCGGGTAAAGGACAAACTAGAGATGCAACTTCAATAAAGAATCATCAAACAACGTTGCATTAAAGCCTTTAATGAACTCAAACAAACCTTCAACGTCTCAAGAAAGAGTAATTCATGGATAACCCTTTGTTCAATTATGCCTTTTCACTATTCTTTGGCAATGGTCCTAAAACGTTCAGATATGAGCTACGTCACAACATGAATAACCTTGAACATGAACTCATCAAAGACAACCTTCATGAGACTAATTCCAAGAATGCACTCATAATACTAAAAACACCATTTCAGACTTTCTTTTATGCAAAGCTCCTACAGTCTTCCAATTATGATTTTGAAGCTCGAGAAGCAAGACATTACTTTAAATAGTACACACAAATTGAAGCAAAATCCTTCCAAAACTTGTTAATTTAGATCATAGACTCCACCGAGAAGCATATGGATGAAAGATTACTTCATCAACGCAACAGTGAAAAAAGGTTGAATGCTTAAATGGTGTAGATGCAAGAATGTAAGGTTGTAAAGGTTCACGATGTGGATACTAGTCTGGTTTGTACTGTGAGAAGTGACACAATATCGAGTACAAAGAATGAAAGCTGCAGATCAGGAAAAGATGACATCAATCTAGGAATGAAAGCAACAGTTCTGGAAAGCAAGGCATCAACTTTGAGATAGTCATCAACAATACACCTTTATATGACAATGGCCATGTATTCTATTCTGAGCCCTTGGATGAGGTACACAATGATGAATATAATGTGTTTTCCTATGCCAATGTGCATGAGCATTGTGATCAAACTACCCCACATGTATGACGGAAAAGGTTGATAGCGATAACGTACCCGATTCATCATACATGTGCAATAATGAGTCTGAGGACGATCAACGTGCCAATGAGTATGATGATAAGGAGCGTGTTAGCTTGCTAATTTAATTGCCATTTTACAAAAGGATGTCGAAAAAACTAGAAAGAGTCAAAAGTGATTAAAAAAGGCAAACGCAACACTCGCTCAAAAGTTTGAGGAAAGGAAAGCTACTTTAATAGAATCCAGTTAGCTTCTTGTAAGTTGCAGAGCTGAGATTTTTAAAAAAGATAAGGAGACTGAGGGGTACAAAGGAGGTATAATCAACACTAAAAAATGACGTTTTTGAAAGTAAATACAACAAAAGTCTTGAGTTACTAGAAAAAGAGAAACGTAATTATAACGCCTTTTTAATTGGTGAACGATAAAAAAAACGTATCTTGCTACCACTAAAGTAAACTAGCTTCAACAAGTGATTTCTTTTCTTCAAACAGATACAGCTAAAATTGTTAATGAAAATAAAGAAGAGGTTGAACAATTGAAAAAGGATTTCAAAACTAAACAAGCTAAAGATATTGACAAAATCGTGGATCTTGAAGAACAAGTTTTGTTTTTAAAAAACATTCTTTATAAAATAAATCACCTATTCAAACCATGCGAATGTTGGCACCTCGTTCGTTTTAAGGGTAAAGCTAGTTTTGCAAGTCCCGAGTACTCAAAGCAAGCTCAAGATGAGAACCCGCGCCTATATCTCGATGAGTATGAATGGATTTATCATGATAGCATTGTTATTAGGCCCGATAGTGAAGAGAAAATCATGTTTGAAGAGGAGAGTACAAAATTAAATAAAGATTTTGTTAAACGATATAACTATGCTTAAAATAGTCTTTATGAAATTTTCAAACCACAAACACAGAAATCTCGTGAGCAATTGTTTTTTAAAAGTGAGCAAAGAAGAATAAGATGGAGAGAAGATTTTGCCACTAAGAAAACTAATGTTTTGAGATATATTGGGTAGTTGCCTAATCAAGCTTTTATAAGCAAGAGTAGGAAAGCACTTGTCATTGTTAAACATAACATTAAAAAATTTCAAATCATTGTGGATGATGACTGGAAACAACATGAACAAGCTAAAGGCAAAAGGGATATCCTTCACGATATAACTGTTCTTGTGAAAAGTCTTTTAATTCCGCTTGCGGTAAAAATGAAGGAAAATGCTTTGGAATTTGAAAAATTAATTCAGCAAGAAATGTTTGATGATTTAAAATATGTGGAATCTCTTGAAAAAGAAATTGCCAGTCTTTAATATGAAAAAGATGAGTTTTCAACATAATACGATCTACTCTTACAAGATGCCTCTCCAAATACCTTATGTGTGTTGTTGTTAACTCTTGCGCTGATATTGATGAATATTCTCATGTTACATCCAAATATCTTGATAAGATAAAAGAGTGTGGACACCTTGAAACTGAGATTTCGAAAGAAAAAGAAAATGTTGGTCTAAAATCGTTTACGAAAATTCAATACCGATTTATAAGAGAAAGAAATAGCGATAAGTGAGTTAAAGAAACTCGTTAGAAAGATGAGTGGAAAAACCATGGAAACTAAGACCGTGAAGCAACGACTAGTTCGTCAACATACTACGAACAAATTTCAAAAGCCATCAGTCTTGGGGAAACCGAATTCATCCTCAAATTCTTCTTATGCAGAATATAGGTTACCTCCAACGACTGACGTGCAACCAAGTTTTCCAAAACCATTCATTCCACCCTCTGTGCCTCAAGTTAAATAACCCACTTTTGCTACTCCCAATCATGTGAATGCACCTAGCACTTCTAGGAATCCTCTTAAGCGTGTGACATTTCAGTCCATTAAGGAATCTGTAGGTTCAAATAACTTAGATCATACCAAAAACCTAGAGGACGCTAAGCAAAAAGGGAAAATTTAGAAAGAAAAAGTTGTGTATTCAAAATCTAGTATAACAACTTCTGCTAGAGTTTAAGCCACTACTAATGGTAGTAAACCAAAACCTAGGAATCCTTATCAGAAACCTAGGAACTGGCCACCATTAATGAGTATTCGTGTCTCAAACAATGCGGCTGAACGATCAACAAAACCTAGGAACACACAGAATTTCATGAATTCTACATTCCATGTTTACCCTAGATGCAAAAAGGGCATTCACAAAGCAAATCATAATCATTTCATTATGCAATACCTCTATGAGGTAAAATCTTTTGCTTTTGCACAAAGAAAGAATGCAGAATCCCATAAGACAACAAGGAGATACACACCCATTGGAAAGAAAAGCACTAATCAACAATCTGAAAGGCGGATTAATATAGGACATAGTTTCTCCCCAAATAAGTCTTTTGTTGTGCACGAGAAAACTACTCCTAGATCTAGTCATCAATGGAAACCAACAGGTAGGATCTTTCATAAAGTTAGTCATGAGTGGATTCCCATAGATAAGAGTGTTGAAAGCTAAACCAACACAACGCTAGTGTTTTGCCTATTGCAAAGGAATCTGTTACTCCCGACACTGTTATTTGTACGAATTCTTCTTCTTTGACTGCAGGTACTTCAATGGACTCTGAACCTACTTCTTCCTTCAAATGTTCAAATTGTGTACATTCTATATCACCTTCTTCTCTTGTCCAAACTTCTATTTTTGATTACACCAGAAAAACTTGAAAAATACAAAATAAAATAAAATGTAAATACCTATGAAAAACAAAATACAAAATTAAAAAATCTTTGAAAATACCAAAAAGAATCTTCTTGACATGTCTTTTAGTATCGATAATATTTTGTGTGCCTAGAAATGTCGTTTAACAATGACATGGGTTACGAAATAAAGCTCCGAATGAAAGTTCAAATGTTTTCAAAACATGTCATTTCTATTTTCTTCAAAGGACTTGCAATTACTTCAGATTGTAATTCGTGCTTCAAATAAAGAAAAGTCCATCTTTAAAGATGACTTATCCTTCACAATGAGAAAATAAAATTTTATTGGTCATGAGCTGTCATTAAAAACATTCCAAATTTTTAAGCTCGTGTAAATGACTTACAGTCAAATGTCAGACTGTTAACTCGGTATTCAAAGAAAGGAAAGTGTATCTTCTTAAGATAACTTATCCTAACAACGAGTAGAGCAATCTATCACGGCCTAGAGCTATTCACAGGACATTCGTAGTATTGAGCTCAATACAATGGCTTGTAATCAGTTTCATATTGCAAGCTAGATCTATATTCACGGGGGAGTGTACGATTCAATGTGCTTACCCTCAGTAAAAAAAGAGAATTCCTCTTACACTTGAGTGGATTCGTCAAGACATTCAAAGTCTATGAACTCAAATTTATGCCATATGAACACCAGGTTGGAAAAAGAAATGGTTTTCAAAAAGCGTTGAACATAATTATTTCAAGAATTTTTAATAATTATTTAAAATCTTACAATAATTATGTGTTCAACAACTGTCATCCTTAAAAAGTTACTGTGGATTATATCCTCATAATGAAAATTCAATTGGATCAATTTTTGAGAGGGAGCTTTCAAAATCAAAGTTTTAATGTTGTTGGATATATTATGTCAAGACAAATTTTTATGTATCCAATATACATTGTGTGCAATTATCATTTGGTACAATTCACATAAAAAGCTTTGATGTTCGTGAGCACATTCTTCAACTATAACTATATGTGTTCACGAACATGTAGTGTGCGAGTAAATTTTTTCAAGAATTTCTCAATGATTATTCAAATCTTTCAAAAATTGTGTACTCGACACTACTTAAAATGTTCCAATTAATTCATGATAAGTTAGACACATTTTTCTCCCGAAAAATTTTCAAGATTATTTTTGTTCTATATTTTAATCACTTTGGTATCTCTAATATCAAATGATTTATATATTAGAGATAGAAGGAGAAAATGTGATTAAAATGTGATCTAATATATATGAAGCTAACATATAAGACTCAAGCACTTTAACTCTTACCCACATGTGCGAAATACTTTCGCTTATCGATGCACATGTGAAGGAGAAGCATTTTTTAAAACGACAAAACTCTCAACGTGTTAAAAGATTTATCAAACACGTTGATTGAATTTCAAAAGGTTTTATGGTTACGTTCTTATACCCACAACCTCTTTAATTCACGACGATATTGGTGACAAAAGGTGGTTAGGTATATGTCCTATGATCCAACTAGAACCGGAAGGATCTTCCTAGGGATAATCCAACAGATTGTTAGAAGTCCTTAGGAAATATGGAGTAGAATGTGATAAGGAAAAATGTCGACTAATGACTTAAGTTAGCACTAGATCAATCACAACAAGGTGATAATAATGACGTCTTGGTAAGCATTAAAGGGTTTGAAGAATGAAAAAGAAATTTAAGGATAAATGGTGAAAAGAAAATAGCCCTCTATAAAACTTAGGCAGAAACTGGGTCAATACATCTACTATCGGAATCACATGATGATTGCTGATATTGAAGATACTACATCATGGACCCAGTGATGCAATGCACAACCTTTCCTAGCTAACTCAGGCTTCTCTCAAAATAATTTTGTTTTATTGTCACGGAGATCAACACGACTTCTATTGACTTTCTCACTCCGAGATAGTTTATATTGAAAAGGTGGCAGTCTGCTCTAGCCTCCGATCACAAAAACCAAAGTGAACAAATCGATTCTAGAGCCATAAGATCAATTAAAATCTCGTTAGGACACATTCTATGACAAACACTTGATGCTCATCATCTAGAACACAAGTGACGAAGAAAAGAGTCATACGCTATATCCTTATGATATTGGCAGATCACTCAGAGTGATACTATTTAGTATTGGCAGTGATGAGTGGAAATCCTTCCAGTATTAACAAACAACAGCATTACGATAGGTCATGTGTAAGATTCTTTATGAATTGAACACGTAAAACTGGAAAGCAACAATGATTTAACTTTTAATCGATTCAAACTTGTTCAAGGTTTTTATGCAATATCTTTATGATCTTGCCAGAACATTCAGAGTGATGCTTTTTAGCATTCACAATGATGAATGGAAATCCTTCCAGTGTCAACCTCAAACATCACTGCGGTAGGTGACTTGCAGGATTCTTTATAAATCAAGCTTGTGTCAACTGGAAAGCAATTATGGTGAAATTATATATGAATTACACTTGCTCCAGGATTTGAATCGACGGACAACATAATTGCATGCTCATGCTCAAAGTCATACTTAAAAATCAAGAAAGCTAAAGATCGAAGAAAGACAAAGACTTTTGCGACTCTGATACTCAAAATCTTCCTTAAAGAGTAATGTAAAGGAATGACCTCTTAGAGGATGGACTTATAATAATATTGGGGAGATTGTGTAAGCCTCAAAATATTAAATAAATGACCTCTTAGAGGTTAGCAAACTTTCAAGAAGATACATAGTGTGAGCATGCAGGTGAAGACGCAAGATCACAAGACGGCAAGACGAATCAAGGAGTATGACCAACAAGAATGAGTCGGTCATAAGATTTTAAGATCTCAAGATTAAAGACAAAGTCAAAAGATAACGACAATAGATCTTAGATCACAACATGAAGGAACACATATACTATTATACGTTCAAGACTCAATTATTACGAGATTAGTAATCTCATTAAAACCTCAAACGTTGAAGAGGAATGACCTCTCAATGGGAGAGATTGTTAGCCTTAAAATATTGAGCCGAACAAGTATGAGTCGGGCATAGGTTTATGATGTACCGGTCGTAGGAACGTTTTAATAAGTATTAGGATAGTCGAGAATTACGGGCTTAATATTTAGCTTAAAAAGGCCACATTTAATGACCTAAAGCACCTCAAGTCAATCCCGACCCAATATATAGCCATAGAAAGCCCACATGAAGGCGGACTATATAAACATCCTCTTAGCATGTTAGGAGGGGTTAGTTGTCTCATTTTTCACATACATCAATCTAATCTTTCTTTCTTCCTTCTCCCTACTTTCTCTCTCTAAACTTTTCTCTTTTTTATTCTACTTTTTTATCTTTTATATCTTAAATACTATAAATCAACCATGGTGAAGTGATCATTTATTAGGATAACAATATTACTTATTCATCACAAATGATCACTCTTAAACACATAAAATCACACCAGGTTACATAAAATCACATAAAATGACACTTGAAAATAAGCATAACTATTGACTAACCTTAAAAACCAGGGTTGTCACAAATCTTCTCATGATAACACTTATCCATTTTTCACTTAAATCAAACTAAAAAGAAGATTGGTATAAAGAGATTGAATAATGAATTTTTACGCACTATTTTAGCAAAACCGCCATTATTGCTTTCACAATAACATTTCATTTCCCATGTCAAAACTCGAGAACTAATTTTACCATTAGAAATTATGTCATACCATTGTCAAGTATTTATCTCTAAATTGCATTACTGGTCCCTGCTGCGACTTCATCTGCACCAAATCATGCTTGAGAAAATAGTTATTTCGAGCACTGGTAAGCCAAATTCGCCATCTTCCCTTGAGGTTGTCCGACTAGAAGGTGAACCATCTTGAGTCTCATTGTCTATTTTTTTAGAAGATTGGCACATACTATTGCTACAGGTGCATAACGGAATGACATTTAAAGGAAACAGACAACTAGTAACATGGCATTATAGTTCTGGAGATACATAAGCAACATTATTTTGCTAATCCGTGGTGTACAGAACCCAAGGGAAAGATGTAGTTTCATTTATTTTGCTAGGAGCCCGCCGATCTGGTAAATGAAATGATTTCATGCCAGTACAAGGACACTAGATGGACCCTGGTAGGCTGATGTTGAATAAATCATCCTTATTTTACGAGATAATAATACATTATTTAGGTCCATATTAGATCATGCTTGATGGAATATGTGCTTAATTATGCTTAAAAATGATTTTGTTGGGTTGCTATGATGATTTGATGAGGATGGATCAGATGGGAGATGGATATTATTGAAGATGCTCGAGATGGAATATGACTAGATGACCATATGCCCTTGTGTCCTAGCTTGGAAGGCCTTATGCTAATTGAATATTTAAGAAGATATTTTTAGGTGGAAGACCATATGCTTTAGCAGAAGGCCTTATGCTCCTTTTATGAAAAAAAAACCACTTTCCCAGGAATATGCCCTTATGCCTATTTCTGGAAGGTTGTATTCTCTCTTACAAAAGAACACATTTATTCCTAGGCATACGCCCTTATGCCCATTTTTAGGAAGGGCGTATAATGCCTGCACTACTTAGTATAAGAACCTATTTTAGTTTTTTTCACACATTATCTTCCACCACTTACACAGGACGGCGCAAGGATACTCATTGGAGATATTTGAGGCTTTTGGGGGATTTTTGGAGTATTTAGATAGGAGAATAACATCATCTAATTCCCATAAACACCATTGTAATCCAACATTTAATTCTTGATTTTTGATTTTGATTATGTCTTATTTGACTTCTTTTGCTTGTTTGTTGGATTAACTCATTATGAGTGAGTACAGTGTTTGCTTAGATTAGATATAGCTTGTGGTTGGATTATACAAACATGGTGTGATTATGCAAAACCTATTTGGGGTTTTTGATGAAATTTATATTTTGATGTTTTATTTGTTTACATCTTGCGTTTATTAACGAATATGTCTAATGATTGGATCAAACTTGTAAACCAATTTCTTTTGGAAGTAATGTATGATTTTTTTCAATTCTTTTTATCTCTATTTATCGTTCCTCAAATCGTCTCGAATTGATCTCAAATAATTCACAAGATTTATCCGTTTTTGGTTAAGATATATATTTGGTTTTTATGTTACTTGAATGCACGTAAAAAGATAAAAAATAATACTATAGCTACGTAAATACTTACTAATCTAAAACAAAATGCAATTACCGCAATTAAAGCACAAAGTACGAAATTAAAAGGCACAATTAAAATGCAAACGAGAATTAAAATGCAAACGAGAATTAAAATGCAAACGAGAATTAAAATGTTAAACAAAAAATGAAATAACAAATGCAAACTTTTAAAATGCTAGAAATGTGAATGCAAATTTATATCTAAACTGAAAATACCAAATTTATTCTAAAAATGTAAAAAAAACTATTTTTACTTTTTAATTAACAAAATCTATTTTAAAACTAATTTTATCTAAAACTAAATTAATTAGAATTTAATTATTTGAAAAATAATTTATAAAAAACAATTTAAATTCCTAAAAATAATAAAATATATTTTTATTCGTTTTATTTATTTATATTTTAAAGTTTTATAAAAGTAATTTAAACCAATTATAGAGTATTAATAAATGAAAACTTGTATTTAAAACTATTAAAGAAATCTGACAGCCCAACTTGACTCAAACTATATTAATAAGAATGACTGAAATTAAACCAAAACAACAAACTAGACAAGCTGGTAAACACGTCTGGTGCTCACCCTTGAGGTCATGGGTTCGAGTCCCACAAGGGACACTTTTTGTGAAATATTTTTTTTGATAGATTTGGAATATGTGTGTTAACCAAACGCTTGAAATTAGCTGAAAATATCAGTACAAATCAAAAGACTAAAACAAATAAGACAGTAACCTAATTCTATCAAAACAGATATTCAATTAACATTAACCAAATAGATTCAATAAACACAAATTCAGTAACCCTACAACCCTAATTCATTTATCATTTAATTCATAAAATCAATTAAACAGATTCATCTAAAATATAAATAACATGAAAATTAAATGGTATCAAACCTATTGTAGAAAACCTTTGGGATGAAGAGATACGCTGAGCATTCCTATTAAACTGAATCAACACCACCAATATATCACCAACCGAACCAACACCATCAATATTCGAACCATATAACCTTCTTTCGAACAAGATGATTGTTTATATTAAACTTTCAGTGGGAAAGTTTATCCCCAAATTTCATTTTATATAATTGATTAAAGCTATAAATTTAACTCAATCAAATAATTCTCAAGTTATGATAATATAGATTTATAAGAGAAATATTGTAATAAACTTTGAACAATATTAAAAACGAGACAATAGAACCTCAAAAGTAAACTTTTTACTAATATTGAAAGCAGATTACAGTACCATAAAAAGAAAAATACAATAATTTTCCTAAATCTGTTTTAACAGAATAACTTTAAAAATAAAAATGGGATGATAAAAAGTTACAGATTTGGGGGTTTTTATAGGCCACCCCAAGGCTTGCTGGTGATGTTTGTTGAAGAAGAATACTCATCTTGACTGTTGATTTCGTCACTCTCTTTCTTTCTTTTGATCTTGTGGCTGAGATACACACACTAGCACACAAATTGCCAACTTGGCAATCATGTGTGCTAGTTGTGCTTCTTGTAAGCTGATGTGTCTATTATTGATTGGAGGAGTGGGGAAAATTAGGTGCTTTAGCCAATCAAATGCAAGAAAGGAGCCACGTCACCCAAATAGGGGCGTCTTCTAGGTCCGATAAAATTGGGGATTAATTTCCAACGCGTGTGTTAACACGCGCCGTTAATCAAAAAGCCCCAAATATTGATTTTTGTATCTAGGGTTTGAAGGTGTCTGGTTTAATTAGTTTGAGAGGTGAGAGAGATGGACATAGATTGTATCGAATGAAATATGTGGTGCGTGTGAAAAGTGGGTATAAACGTTGACCAAATGAGTATTTAACCATTCACCGTTCCATTTAATTGTTAACCTATTGGTTTTTTAAAACCTAACACGTCTTAATAGAGTAAATTGTGATATGGGCTTGTAGCCCAAATTTACTAAATCCGTTCCTTGTGCTATGTGGTTTTGGGCCTTAAATGGGCTTGTTAACCAAAGATAATGAATACTTGATTCCTTATTGGGCTTTTGGGCCCATTAATCCAATGTGGGTTCCACAAGGCCCAAATAAGTTTGATAGAGTTAAATCCACTAAAAACGAACTTGATTTTGGCTTCCTTGATAAATCTTCAAATCTCATATCATTTTCGCCGGTTTTCGTGATCTTGGTTTCTTTGGAATTTTTGCACTTTTGGTCCTTTGACTTTGACTGTCTCTTTCTTTGACTTTTCTTCAACAATTGATCGTGAAATCCCGTGTTTTCTTTCCCTTTGATCTTTTGTACCTATTCACACAAAACACAAAACCACGCATAATTCCGACTTTTACGATATTAAACACATGATTAGGTCTTATTTTTCATTGATTTTAGTGGTAAAAGGATAAGTGTTTACACACTTATTAAATCCCATACACTTGACCATTGCAATGACCCCATGCAATGCATAATTTTAAAGCATAAAGTTATATTTTCCTCATAACTAACCCATCTTGGCCTTTATTACGATATACTATTACTAGTATAATGAAAAGAAACTAAAGAACGATGAAAAGATAAATACTTTATTCAAGGAAAGAAAAGTTATAATAGTTTCCATTAATTTATTAACTTTGAAATTGTTTGATGGAAGAAACTCGTAAAGAAATCTAATACTTAGATTAGGGCTTTGGTGTCATGAATATTAATCACCCTCAACTTTCGCGTTCCCCATACCAAGCTTACAAACAAGATCATTGTTTACCATAAGTTCTCAAGTTAAAACCACTTATATAAGACAATTGTGTAATACTCCTTCTCCAATTCCTAAGTTGTATCTCTA
This sequence comes from Glebionis coronaria, assembly GCA_025667525.1. Taxonomy (NCBI): domain Eukaryota; kingdom Viridiplantae; phylum Streptophyta; class Magnoliopsida; order Asterales; family Asteraceae; genus Glebionis; species Glebionis coronaria. The sequence continues at coordinate 454,889,744 of CM046876.1, forward strand.
GATTTTAAAAATTGTCATTCACCCGTAGGCTCATTTGACTTAGTTAATAATCTTTAGTCCAAAAATGAAGGCAAAACGGTGCAAACCCGACACTCAGAACCTAACCTCGTCCTCAAAAACGTTGTCACTAAAGTAAGCCCACATTAAGGATAATTTAACACGATTTGGGGAATAAATTTCCGGATCCAAAATTTGACCAATAGTACTACTTATTATTTCCTCCAAAGTCATGTAGACTTTATGTGGAGTTTAGCAAGTTCACATCATATACCTTTACGCTCTTTAAGATGTAAAAATTCTCCTCATCTATGGTCCACGCCCTAAGGCTCCTTGAACCATAAACAACGGAATTGATTATTGATCAATTTTTATTCAACACTTACCATGCCATACACCCTAAGGCTCTAATGACAAGGTTTGTGCTACATGCCCCACACCCTAAGGCTCCTTGAGGCCATGTTTTAATCTTATTCTTTCTTTATTTATAATATATATATTAGGCCAAATTCCGCGGTCCCATGGTCTGAATACCTCCTACTTAGTGGTTATGAGCCACCTTAGTCGGAAGTCTACAACGCTGGCATCCTCAATGTGTTCATGCTTTAATTACAAGGAAATAAAATATTTGGCTAAGAGCTAATATATCGAATCTACACCGCAAAAATTCTCATTTATTAAGCAATTAAATATACTAGCGGGAAGAAAGAGCCACAAAACTCATATAAGCAAGAATTAACCCTTAAACTTATCATCAACTCTATCATTTCTCGTTCTCCACAATTTAAAATCCCAAGGAATAAGATTCGTGGATGCCTAGCTTAATAAACCAATTAAGGTCCATATGGTTAAGGATACTAGCTAGAGTAAACTTGGATAAGTAAACTCGGGTTGAGTCAAAATATTCACGACGAGCCTAATATATCAAAGATATCTAAACTTGTTAAAACCATTTTGTTTATTTATTTATTTTTTACTTTTATCTTGAAATGGAATATATACATACGATGTGATGACAAATGGAAAGAAAATAAATGGAAAATACTACTAGGCCAAAATAGATAAAAAATTTGAAAAACGTTGAAAAATTAAATTTTTCGGTTAAATGAGGTCAAATTCATGAAAAAGCCCACTAAAATTCGATAGAAGTCCCCCTACACTTAATATAAACATTGCCCTTAATGTTTAAGCATGTGGGAGAATAAACTCCCATACACTTAGGACATTGAGTACGTTGTTTAAATCTTGCTAAGGAAAAGACAACTAACGTGATCAATTTTTCATTTTATTTATATACAAAATTGAATCACAATAGCAAAAACGAATCAAAGAAACCGGGTACACGGGATCACGGGTCGCGTCAAAAGCACCAAAAGTGGAGCATTAAAGCACATGTCCCTGCACAACATCACAACACAAACAACCTACTTGGCTCCCCCTACACTTATTGGTGGAAATGAGCGAAGGTGAAAAGGGTGGAAAAGGTGGAAAAGGTAAAAATCTAACCTAGTTATACGATGCTTGATTTATTTATCAAGAGTCTCTAGCTCGACTCGATTTCCCGAATTAATCCAAGGGAAATGTGGAGAGGGATGGAATCATCTCGTGAGAGATGTCCTCTCCAAAGTATAACTTAATCCGTTGGCCATTCACCTTCAAATTGGGCACATTTGGTTGAGATAACTCAATGGTGCCATAAGGGAAGATTTGGGCCACGGTGAATGGACCGGACCAACGGCTCTTAAGTTTACCCGAAAAGATTTTCAACCGAGAGTTAAAGAGTAAAACTTGGTCACCAACGTGGAACTCTCGGTTCTTAATCTTGGAATCATGAATGAGTTTAGTCTTCTCCTTATAGATCAATGAATTCTCATAAGCCTCATTCCTAAGTTCATTAAGTTCATTGAGTTGGATTTTCCTAAGATCACCGGCTTTGTTTATGTCAAAATTAGCCCATTTCAAGGCCCAATAAGCCTTATGCTCCAACTCAATGGGGAGGTGGCATACCTTTCCGTACACAAGGCGATAAGGAGTACAACTTATAGGTGTCTTATAAGCGGTACGGAAAGCCCACAGAGCATCATCTAATTTATCGGCCCATGAGGCACGATGCTCTCCCACGGTACGCTCTAAGATTCGCTTAAGTCCACGGTTGGAAACCTCGGCTTGACCATTAGTTTGTGGATGATACGCGGTGGAAAGTCGGTGATTTACACCATACTTATCCATGACTCGTGCGAATTGATCATTGCAAAAATGAGTCCCGCGATCACTAATAATAGCACGAGGAACACCGAATCGAGCAAACAATTGTTTCAAGAAGTTCATAACCACCCTCGCATCGTTAGTAGGTAAAGCCTTTGCTTCAACCCATTTTGATACGTAGTCAACGGCTACGAGGATGTACTTGTTCCCTTTTGATGATGGAAATGGACCCATAAAATCGATGCCCCATACGTAAAAGATTTCACATTCTTGGATGAAATTTTGAGGCATCTCGTCTTTATGTGTGATCTTGCCTTGTCTTTGGCAAGCATCCCAATGCTTAACCATTTCATGAGCGTCATGATAAATGGTGGGCCAATAGAATCCGGAGTCGAAAACTTTCTTAGCGGTATAGTTAGGACCAAAGTGACCACCGGTGGGTCCTTTGTGGTAAGCTTCAAGGATTTGTAAAGCCGCCGGCCCATAAACACACCTACGAATGATAAGATCCGCACATTGCTTGAAAAGATAAGGGTCGTCCCAATAATAGTGTTTAACATCCTTAAAGAATTTTTTCTTTTGTTGGGACGTTAACCCTTCGATAAGAACACCACCCGCCAAATAATTTGCAATATCTGCAAACCATGGGGTATCATCAAGATTAGAATTAATAGACATTAAGGTCTCAAGGGGAAAAAATTCATTAATCTCTTGATTTGGAAGTTCCCCTTGATAAGGATCCTCGAGTCTACTAAGATGATCCGCGGCTAGGTTTTCCGCTCCCTTTTTATCAAGAATTTCGATTTTAAGTTCTTGTAGGAGCAAAACCTAACGAAGGATCGGTTTAGCATCTTGCTTGGTCAACAAGTATCTTAAGGCGGAATGGTCGGTGTAAACGATGGTGGTGGAAAACACAAGATAGGGGCGGAATTTCTCAAAAGCATACACTACGGCTAAAAGCTCTTTTTCGGTAGTGGTATAATGCAATTGAGCCCCCGTCATTGTCTTACTAGCATAATGGATTGGTTGTAAGTGTTTGTTAACTCGTTGACCTAAAACCGCTCCTACCGTAAAATTACTAGCATCGCACATGAGCTCTAAAGGTAACTCCCAATTTGGAGAGACTAAGACCGGTGCCTTAGTTAATTTACCTTTAAGAAGTTCAAAAGAGTCGAGACAATCTTGAGAAAAGATGAAAGGAGCATCCTTTTCTAAGAGATGAGTCATTGGTCGAGCTATTTTAAAGAAATCTTGAATGAAACGTCGATAAAATCCCGCATGACCTAAAAAACTCCGAACTCCTTTGACGGTGGTAGGTGGAGGCAACTTAGCAATGACGTCAACATTAGCACGATCGACTTCGATACCGGCTTTGGAAATTTTATGACCGAGGACGATGCCTTCTTTTACCAAGAAATGACATTTTTTCCCAATTAAGAACGAGACGAGTTTCTTCACATCGTTTAAGCATACGTTCTAAATTGGCAAGGCAAGAAGATAAAGAATCACCATAGACCGAGAAATCGTCCATAAAGACTTCCAAAGTTTCTTCAACAATGTCATGGAATATAGCCATCATACACCTTTGGAAAGTCCCGGGAGCATTGCATAAGCTGAAAGGCATTCTTTTGTAAGCAAATTTTCCATAAGGACAAGTGAATGTGGTTTTGTCTTGGTCTTTTGGATCGATAGGGATTTGAAAATATCCGGCGAAACCATCTAAGAAGCAATAGTAGTCATTACCCGCTAAACGCTCGAGCATTTGATCCATGAAAGGAAGAGGAAAATGATCCTTACGAGTGGCATCAATGAGCTTACGATAGTCTATGCAAACTCGCCAACCCGTTACGAGTCGGGTAGGAATCAACTCATTGTTTTCATTGGGAACAACGGTTATTCCGCCTTTCTTAGGCACACAATGGACGGGACTAACCCAACCCGAAATAGGGTAAATCATGCAGGCATCTAGAAGTTTGATAACTTCTTTCTTAATGACTTTATGAATTTTTTGGATTTACCCTTCTTTGATTTTGGATTGCGGGTTTAAAGTCATCTTCCGTGAGAACTTTATGAGTGCAAAAGTTAGGAGCAATTCCGCGGATGTCGGAGATTTTCCAAGCAATTGCTTTCTTATGGTTCTTAAGCACTTCGATAAGTTGAGATTTTTTGATCCTCTTTTAAGTCCTTGGCAATTATGACGGGTAACTTATCATTGTCTTCTAGGAAAACGTATTCTAAATGAGACGGTAAATCCTTAAGCTCTAAATCTGGTGGATTGTCGGTGGAAGGCTTAGTCAAATTTGGATCATCGTTTGTAACTTCATTAGGAGTAGGTGGAGAAATATGATCCTCATTGAGAAGTCTCTCAATGGTACGAATGTCTTCTTCCCAATCGGTGGGAGAATCATCATATTTTAAGTCCACGTCCCCTAAACTTGCTTCAAATTCTTGTAAAAGAAAGTCACTTTCTCCAAATGGATTCAATGATGGAGCAATAGAAGCTACGGTCTCAACATGAGGTAAATGAGAAATCCCGTTCTTACAAGCCTCGTGAAAATGTTCTTCACATGCTTCATCGAGCACATCGATAAAATTCACGGATCCGGGCTCATTGGGAAGTTTGGAAAGTTTACCCGTGTTAAAGACGATTTTGTCATCCCCTACCCTCATGATAAGTTCACCCGTGGCTACATCAATCAATGTACGCCCGGTCCTCAAGAAGGGTCATCCCACAATTAAGGGAACACGGGGATCTATCTCATAGTCGACTACAACGAAATCGGCGGGAAAAGTGAATTTGTCGACTCCTACGAAAACATCCTCGGCTATCCCCACCGGATAAGCAACCGTACGGTTAGCTAATTCCAAGGTCATACGGATGGGGACTAGCTCGGGTAAAGATAATTGTTCCACCACGGACAATGGCATAAGATTGATACTCGCTCCGAGATCCGCCAAGGCCATACAATTCTCAACACCCGAAAAATTGCAAGGAATAAGGAATCGACCGGGATCTCCTAACTTAACTGGTAATTTTCTCAAAAGAACCACAAAAAATTCTCATTCAATTGGGTATTAACAATATCGAGCAATTTTTCCTTATCACTTAGAAAGTCCTTAAACATTTTAGCATACTTAGGCATGTGAGCGAGAGCCTCGACAAAGGTAATATTAAAATTCAATTGTTTGAACATTTTTAAGAAGTTCGAAACTTGAATATCATCCTTATTCTTCAATTTCTCTTTCCTCAACCTTGAGGGATAAGGTATATTGGGTTGAGATGAAGGCTTTGAAGTGGATTGCTCACTCACATCCTTTGGTGGAGAAGAGAGAAATGGAAGGTGAAGGAACCAGTTTGGGAACCGAAGGTGTGGTCAAAGATAGAGGTAAAGGTGGAACATAAGGTGTAGACGAAGGCATTAAGGGTGGTATCTCACAAGTAGAAGGTGAAGGAGGGTGGGTAGAAGTAGAAGGAATCCTGGGTCCTTGGTTAGGTGGGGAATAAGAATGTTCTTCGGTGGTCTTACCACTCCTAGTAGTGATGGCATTAACGTTAGCCCTAGGATTGGTCACGGTATTAGAAGGGAGGGCACCTTGGAGACTAAGGGTTTGAAGCATTTGCATAAACTTCATATCGGTCGATTCTTGCATCTCTTTCATGGTTCACTCATGTTCGGTTAATTCTTGTAGAACCAAGTCCATTTGAGGATTATGCATGTTCATTTGATTATACCCTTTATTGTTAAACCCTTGATTAGGAAAACCTTGGTTTGGATTATAATTCTGAAAACCTTGATTTTGAAAACCTTGGTTATTAAATCCTTAATTTTGATTATTAAACCCTTGGTTTTGCCCTTAAAAATTCCCTTGATTTTGATTACAACCCCTTATATTTTAATTCCCTTAAAAATTACCCCGTTGAGGACCTTGGTTCCTATTTTGTGAGGGTGGGGGTGGTCTTTGTGGAGCTACAAAACCCGGGGGAGCCAAATAGTTATTAGACTTATAAGACAAATGGTTAACATCAACATTTGGTTTGAAATGAACCCGTTCATTTTCATTGTTGTTATAAGCATAAACTTCTTGTTGTTGATTGTAAACCTTGTCACAATTATAGTACGAATGTGGTCCACCACAAGTCTCACACGTTTCATAAATCTCTTTTAAGGCATTTACTTGCACATTGTTCTTAACATGTAAAGCAAGGTCGGTCATGATTGAAGTAAGCGCGTCAATTTTCTTGTCGGTCTCACTAGTACTAGCACTAGCCATAGTAGCCCTTACACTTTTAGTTTGAACTTTTGCCTTGTTTTCAGTTATTACCCAAGCCTCGTTCATGGATTTCACAAGAATATTACCCCCCGTGGCACTATTAAGTGCATCTTGGTCATTAAGAGTTAAACCATTATAAAACGTATTGATTTGATGCACTTTTGTAAAACCATGTTGTGGACATTTTAGTAAAAGCTCCTTAAAACGGTCCCAAGACTCAATAAACGTTTCCCCATATTTTTGTTCAAAGGTAATGATGTTATTCCTTAAAGAGGTGGTCCGTGATGGTGGAAAAAAGTAGTTAATGAACTTGGTCTCTAAATCCGCCCATGTAAGAATATTTTGGGGTGGTTCCTTATCAAGCCAAATCTGGGCTTGTCCCTCGAGGGAAAAAGGAAAGAGGAGTAATGATAGGTGTGTAAACACCCATCCTTTTACCACTTAATTCTGAGTAAAACGAGACCAAAACACGTATTTAATATCATTTGTTTGGAATAATGCGTGGTTTTTGTGTTTATTGTGTTTTCAGAGCCAACCGGATGATTATTGAAGAAAACATGGGATTGCACGGGTTTTACTGAAGAAAGGGACTCAAGATAAAGTCTATTGTCCAGGAGATGCAAAAGATTTGAAGTCACTGGGCCGATTCGAAGGTTTATCGAAGAAAAGGACCAAAGATGGAAGATTTACACAAGTCGAAGAAACTCAAGTCTATTAAATGAAGAAATTAAAAGACGAGTTGAATTAAATCGACGACAAATCCCGAATCAGAATCGAAAACGTCAACTTTTCTGAAAAGACGAGAAGACAAGAAGAACGGAGAAATCCCACTCACCAACCAAAGGACAAGGCTATATAAAGCTCATCCCCTCACACTTTCCAGGAGTTAGTTTTAGTTTTCTTCTCCCCCACTTTTCTCTCTTTAGTTCGTCCCATCACCAACACCACTAGGGTGTTTGGTGATCTTGATCTTTTAATTTTAATCTTGTAATTTTCATCTTTATTTTGTTATTGTTAAAACATCAATCATCAATACAAAGTCTTGTTTAATCTTTCCATTTCATCTTGTTCATCATCATCTTTATCTTCAAGTTCTTAAGTTCTTATTTTATTGAGTTTGATCTTCAAAAGTTGTTGAGATTTGTGTTTTTGTTAATGGGATTTGTAGTTTATGGTTAGTAGATGCTTTGTGTTTAGTTTTATTTAAGATTTGGTGAAAAACTTGGTGATTTTTGGATTAAAATTAGTTTTCCTTGTTCTTCGGGTAATATTACTGTATCTGTGTTCCCAGGTTCCGGATGAACACCAAATGTTCCGGATGAACACCTAAGTTCCGAATGAGTTTTGTTTCTGAAAAGTTCCGAATGAGTCACAAACTTCCGAACGAACCACAAAGTTCCGGATGAGTTACAATCTTCCGAATGAACAGTAAGTTCCGGATGAATGTGTTTTAAAAAGTTCCGAGTGAGTTTTTGTTTAAAAAAGTTCCGAATCAGTATAAAGTTCCGAACGAACTGAAAGTTCCGGATGAACCTAATCTTCCGAATGAACCAAAGTTCGGGATGAGTCTAAAGTTCCGAATGAAGTAAAAACTTCCGAATGAATCATTAAGTTCCGAATGAATTAGAAACTTCCGAATGAGCACTAAGTTCCGGATGAACAAAGTTCTGCATGAGTCTATAGTTCCGAATGAGTTTTAAGTTCCGGACGAAGCCAATCTTCCGAGTGAAAGTTCCGAATCAAGATTAAAAAGTTCTGAATCAATTTTTCTTTAGTGTTATTGTTCTACTGTTTTACTGTTTATATTTTAAACTTTAATTTCAGTTTTCATTTTAGTTTTAAGTTCAAGTTTTTTTTATAAATTGTCATTTAAGTAATTATCTTTGATTTAAGTTTTCATTTTAAGTATTTTTAACATTTAGTGTATTAGGAAACCAAACCCTTTTACTTAGTAACCAAGAACAATCATTCCACTTAAGGCTTAGATCAATTCGAGAGGATTCGGAGAGAATAATTGAACCCAATGAAAAACAATGTATCAAATGGCGCCGCTGCCGGCTCTTCTCGTTAAGATCAAAAGTTTTTTGTGAGAACTTGGATTTTGGGATCCGTTCCCTGTGAACGTTACTTTTTCAGAAAAATTTTCAAAAAAATCCTAAAAAAAAATAAATATAAAATTTTCAAAAATACAAAAAAATTAATAAACATAAAAACCAAAAATATTTTTGCTTTGTTTTTCTTTGTTCGTTCTTTTGCAGGTGTATGCGCACTCGATTCACGTCTTATCAAGAGCCCGAGCCTCTCGATAACTTAGACATGGCTGGTGTACAAAACAACAATAACATACCACCTCCGAACAACAATAATAACAACAACAACCCGCCTTTCAACAACATGAACAATAACAACAACAATGAGCCCCTTCCGGATAATCGCCTGATGATTGAATTGCTACAAGCTCATGTAGATGGCAACACGGATCCAATTGTCATACCTCCAATTGCCGCCAACAATTTCGAGCTAAAATCAGGCTTTATCCAGATGGTCTCCGCTCAACCATTCATGGGACGTACCATTGATGACCCACATGACCATATTAAGAGATTCTTGCAACTCACTAACACGGTCAAGTTCAATGGTGTTCCACAAGAGGTTATAAGGTTACAACTTTTTCCCTTTTCTTTAGAGGGACAAGCCCGGCATTGGCTTGCTAAGGAACCGCCACAGAGTATTCTCTCGTGGACGGATTTGGAAACTAAGTTCATCAATTACTTTTTCCCACCCTCTCGTACTTCCGCATTGCGGAATGAAATCATAAATTTTGAACAAAAGTACGATGAGTCGTTCAGTGAATCTTGGGATCGTTTCAAAGATCTTTTAAGAAAATGCCCACAACATGGTTTTACCAAAGTACATCAAATTAATACTTCTTACAATGGTTTAAGCATGAGTGACCAAGATTCACTGAACAGTGCCTCGGGGGGTAATCTTTTGGCTAAGACTTCCAATGCTGCTTGGGACATCATTGAGAATAAATCTCGTGTGCAAACCAAGAGTGTTCGGACCAATGTCGCTAGTGCTAGCACTAGTGACAGCGACAAGCGACTTGACAAAATCACCACGCTTCTTGAATCACTTGTCACCCACACCGTCAGCAACAACAACAGCAGCAACGCTAAAAACGCTCAAGTTAACGCTGTCAGCCAACCTTGTGAGATATGCGGTGGTCCTCACTCTTACACTACTTGTACTGCCACCCAAGACTACCCTTCTGAGAATGTGAATGCAGCATATGGCACCTATCCTCAACCTGCTTATCAAGCTAGACCTCAAGGTGACCGTAATTTGCTTAGCTACCGCTCCAACAACTACCTCTCACCACCCGGTTTTCCCCCAAACAACCCAAACCAACAACCAAACCTCAATCGCCCTCCTCAACAACAACAACAACCTCGACAACCATACATCCCTCCTCATAAGCAGAAACAACCACCTCAACGTAACAACCAAGTCTACCAGCAACCTGCTTACCAACCACCTCCATACAATGCTCCTCCCAACCAAACCACCGCTCTACACCAAGAAGTGGAAACCTATATGAGGACCAATGATGTGATCGTGGGAAATCTTCAGAAATAAGTGCTCAACCTTAAAGCAGACTTGGTCAAGCAAGGAAACGATTTGAGAGCCGACATGAGAAATACGTTGGATAGCCAAACAAATGACTTGAGGAACATGATGGCTAGTTTCTTCCAAGGTAATCAACCCTCTTCTTCACTCTTCCGAGTAACACCGTTGCGAATCCCAGAGGGGAGATGAAAGCAATCACTACTCGAAGTGGCAAAGGTACCAAGGAACCCGAGCTTCCTATACCTCCACCGGTGGTTGTGACTAAGGAGAACGAGTCACCTGTTCCTATTCCTCAACCTTCTCCTTCCCCAATTTCTCCACCTCTTCCTTCTACCCCTCCTCCACCCAAGGATGTGAGTGATCCTATTCTTCCAAAGCCTTCCTCTTCTTCCAATATACCTTATCCATCTAGGTTGAGGAAAGAGAAGCAAAAGAGCAAGGATGATATTCAGGTTTCGAACTTCCTTAAAATGTTCAAACAACTGAATTTCAATATCTCCTTTGCTGAGGCTCTCGCTCACATGCCCAAGTATGCAAAAATGTTTAAAGATCTTCTGAGCGATAAGGAAAAGCTCCTCGATATTGCCAACACCCAACTTAATGAGAATTGCTCTGCAGTGCTCTTAAGGAAATTTCCAACCAAGCTTGGTGATCCGGGTCGTTTCTTAATTCCTTGCAATTTCCCGGGAAAGAATTGCATGGCCCTAGCCGATCTAGGTGCCAGTATCAATCTAATGCCTTTAAGCGTTTGGAAGCAATTATCTCTCCCAAAGCTAGTCCCCACCAAAATGACTTTGGAATTGGCCAACCGTACGGTTGCTTATCCAGTGGGGATAGCCGAAGACGTTATTGTAGGAGTCGACAAATTCACCTTTCCTGCTGATTTTGTTGTCGTCGACTACGAGATGGACCCCCGTGTGCCACTAATTGTTGGACGTCTATTCCTGAGGACCGGTCGCACTCTCATCGATGTTGAAGCCGGTGAGCTTATCATGAGAGTGGGTGACGATAAAGTAGTCTTCAACATGGGAAAGTTGTCTAAACAGCCTTATTCATATGAGAGTGTTAATTGTATTGACGTTCTTGATGAGGCTTGTGAAGAACACTTTAATGATGCTTGCAAAAGTATTCCTACCTCTCTTCCCAATGTTGAGACCATGTCCTCTATTGATTCATCGTTGTCTCTATTTGGAGATAGTGATTTATTTTGGAACAATCTTGAAGACACCATGGGAGATGTGAATTTAGCTACTAATGATTCTCCTATAGATGGGGATGAAGACATGAATTTCTTTGACAATCTTCTCAACGAAGACAATCCTTCTCCTCCATCTCCCACGGTCATTGCTATTGATACTCCGACTTTGAATACGCCTCCCGTCGAAAATCCTCTGGATTTAGAGCTTAAGGAGTTGCCGCCCCATCTCGAGTATGTATTCCTTGAAGAAGAGAAGAAGTCGCCGGTCATCATTGCTAAGGACCTAAAGGAAGAAGAAAAATCTCGCCTCATCGCCATGCTTAAAGATCACAAAAAGGCGATTGCTTGGAAAATTTCTGATATTCGTGGAATTGATCCTCACTTCTGCACACACAAAATTCTCATGGAGGACGACTTTAAGCCCACAATTCAAAGCCAACGAAGGGTGAATCCAAAAATACATGAAGTCATCAAAACAGAGGTTATCAAACTTCTTGATGCGGGTATGATTTACCCTATTTCGGATTCACCATGGGTTAGTCCAATCCATTGTGTGCCCAAGAAGGGCGGAATAACCGTTGTTCCCAATGAACACAACGAGTTGATTCCCACTCGTCTCGTTACTGGGTGGAGAGTTTGTATAGACTACCGCAAACTCAATGATGCCACGAGAAAGGATCATTTCCCTCTACCTTTTATGGACCAAATGCTTGAACGTTTAGCGGGTAATGAATATTACTGCTTTCTTGATGGTTTCTCGGGTTATTTCCAAATACCCATCGATCCCCAAGATCAAGAGAAGACAACATTCACTTGTCCCTATGGCACATTTGCTTACAAAAGAATGCCTTTTGGCTTATGTAATGCGCCCGGGACTTTCCAAAGGTGCATGTTAGCTATCTTCCATGACATGGTTGAAAAAACCATGGAAGTCTTCATGGATGATTTCTCGGTCTTCGGGGATTCTTTCTCTTCTTGCCTTGCCAATTTGGAACGTATGCTCAAGCGGTGCGAAGACACTCGCCTAGTTCTGAATTGGGAAAAATGCCATTTTATGGTAAAAGAAGGCATCGTGCTGGGACATAAAATTTCCAAAGCCGGTCTTGAAGTAGACCGTGCTAAAGTCGATGTTATCGCCAAGTTGCCTCCACCTTCAACCGTGAAGGGTGTGAGAAGTTTTCTGGGTCATGCGGGCTTCTACCGTCGATTCATCAAATATTTTTCTCAAATCGCTCGCCCGATGACCCACCTCTTGGAAAAAGATACTCCTTTTATCTTTTCCGAAGAGTGCCTTGAAGCCTTCAACTCGCTTAAGGATAAGCTAACTAAGGCACCCGTCTTGGTTACCCCTAACTGGGAGCTTCCCTTTGAGTTGATGTGCGATGCTAGTGATTTTGCTATTGGAGCGGTTCTGGGACAAAGAGTGAACAAACACTTCCAACCAATCCATTACGCTAGCAAGACAATGACGGGGGCACAATTGCATTATACGACAACCGAAAAAGAGCTTTTAGCTGTTGTCTATGCCTTTGAAAAATTTCGCCCCTATCTTGTCTTTTCCACCACAATCGTTTACACCGATCATTCCGCGTTGAAGTACTTGTTGACAAAGCAAGATTCCAAACCAAGACTTCTTCGCTGGGTTTTGCTGCTCCAGGAATTTAAAATCGACATTCGCGATAAAAAAGGAGCTGAAAACCTAGCCGCGGATCATCTTAGCCGACTTGAGGATCCTTACCAAGGGGATAATCCGAACAAAGAAATCAATGATTCTTTTCCCTTGGAGACCTTAATGTCTATAAACTCGAAGTCTAATGAAACCCCGTGGTTTGCGGACTTTGCAAACTACTTGGCGGGTGGAATTCTCAAGGAAGGGTTGACGTCCCAACAAAAGAAAAAGTTCTTCACCGACATCAAGACTTACTTTTGGGACGACCCTTACCTATTCAAACAATGTGCCGACCTGATTATTCGCCGATGTGTTGATGGACCGGCAGCTTCGGAAATCCTTGATGCTTGCCACAAAGGACCCACCGGTGGTCACTTTGGTCCCAACTACACCGATAAAAAAGTGTTTGATTCGGGATTTTATTGGCCCTCCATATATCGTGACGCTCACGATATGGTTAAAAGATGTGATGTTTGCCAAAAACAAGGCACGATCACACATAAAGACGAGATGCCTCAGAATTTCATTCAAGAGTGTGAAATTTTTGATGTTTGGGGTATCGACTTTATGGGGCCATTCTGTTAGCCTCAAAATATGGAGCCAAACAAGAATGCTCGGTCATATGTTTATTATGTATCGTATTTTAGAATGTTGTAATAGGTAGTATATTAGTCGTGTAATTACGGGCTTAACTTTAAGCTAAGGTTCATTAATAAGTAACCAAAGCCCAAAAGGAAAGCCCGGCCCATGATCATATAGCCCATTATGCTACATGTAAGCAAGGCTATATAAACCTCTCCTTGCATGTAAGGAGAGGTTGGTTGGTCATTTCATTTTCTCTAATCTAATATTCCACAAGTTTCACCAACCATTTTCTCTCTACTTTCTCTCACTACTTTCTCTCTCTAGAATTCTTCTCATATCTACCTTTCTTTCTTATAAATTCGTGTATTAACATCACATATATTAGGGACAACAATTGGTATCAATCGCCACGGGGTAGTTTTGTGATTGATTGTTGTTATTATATTTGATTCGTATGCTTTAATCTATAAATCATCACGAATTCAAATTCTTTTTGTGTTTTTCGTGTTCTTCATCTTGCTACAAATATTCCATATACTTGTTGTAGAGATTTGGTTGTTTTGGTTTGGTAAAAATCACGAATTTGTTGCCTAAAAGTTGCTAAAATGGTTGCCTAAAAAGTTGGAAAAAGTACTATCATTGCGACAGCTTGAATTTCGGAAAAGGAGAGCACGGTTTCGATCGCAATAACCCTAGGGTTTTACTTTGCGATCAGTATTGCGATAGCCCTTATTCCGATCTGAACATTCCGATCGTTATTGCGATCTGGATTGCGACGGATTTAAGGCAATCTTGAAACGTTACTCTGCCCACATTGCGACAGCCACATTCCGATCTGGGATTTCGATAGGTACACATTGCGATCTGAACATTCCGATCTGGGATTTCGATAGGTACACATTCCGATCTGGAGGATTCCGACAGGTGCACATTGCGATCTAAAGGACATTCCGATCTAAGAAACATTCCGATGGGTATTCCGATGGCACATTCCGATGGGCATTCCGATGACATGTTTAGCTAAATTTTGTTTGAGTATTTTTTAGATTTAGCCACCATCTAGACTAGTTTCGGAACGTAGTTTACACAAAGATTAAAAAAAAAAAAATAAAAAAAATTTGGTGATTACAAATTTTTTAGGTCTACCGTTTTGTCGGACTGAGGAATTTATTGTCGGGCTGAGAAAAAAATCGCAATTTTCGGAATTTCAACAATCAAACAATCACAACACAACTACTTAAGATCCACATTCAATTCATCATTTCAGAGAATATTGAGATGGATTCTACTGCCAAATACCGTGTGACGAACAACAACATAATGGTGGCAGGTAACAAGGAAAGACCACCAATGCTTGTGTCGGGTCGATATGATCAATGGCAATCCCGGTTTATACGTTACCTTGACACAAAACCTAACGGTGATGCTCTAAGGCAATGTATTTTGGAAGGACCCTATAAACTCTCAAGGATTCAAGTTCCTGCAGTACCAGCCACAGACACAAGTGACGCACAACCCGCATATGAACGTAATGAGACGAGGACCGACCTCACACCAGAGAACCGTGCGTGGTTTGATGCAGAGAAGGAAGCAATCTACTTAATTCTCAGTGGCATTGGAGATGAGATTTACTCTACGGTTGACGCATGTCCTACTGCTCAAGAAATGTGGACGGCCATTGAAAGATTGCAACAAGGTGAATCACTTAACAAACAAGATGTGAAAACTAAGATGTTTTGGAACTTTGGCAAGTTTACATCAAAGGATGGGGAATCAATTGATTCTTATTACTCCCGATTCTACAAGATGATGAATGATATGACCCGAAACAACTTGCAAGTTTCCACCATGCAAGTCAATGTCCAATTTCTACAGCAACTTCAACCAGAGTGGACACGGTTTGTCACCTTGGTCAAACAACAACAAAAGTTAGACGAAGTTTCATATCACAAGCTCTTTGACATCTTGAAACAATTTCAAAATGAGGCAAATGAACTTCGAGCTGAACGAGTTGCAAAGATTTCCAATCCACTTGCTTTGGTGTCTACCACTCAACATTACCCAGAATATCACTCCCGTACTTCAAAGACCTACTCTACTCAATCATCATCACCACGATCATCCATTGTCTCCAAGTCACATGTTCCAACACGATCCCGAGGCAAAGAAGTTGCAAGAGCACCATCACCCATACCTGAGCAATCATCCGAAGAAGACAGTGATGAAGAAGTAGCTCAAAGGGATAGGGAATTCAAGCAACAAATGGCTTTCGTTATGAAGCAATATAAGAAAATCTACAAACCCACCAACAACAACCTTCGAACATCTTCAAACTCGAGGAACACCCATGCACAGAGTCCTCCAAGGTATGATACACGAAGACGTGTTGATAGTCCTCCAAAGTATGATCGACAACCTAAGTATGATAATCAGAGGGTGGCTACTGTTGTTGGAAATAGGGAAACTGTTGGTACTCAAGTTGTGCAACAAAGTGGGATTCAGTGTTTTAACTGCAGAGGTTTTGGGCATTTGGCCAAGGAATGCAGGCAGCCAAAGAGGGTTAAAGATTATGGTTATCATATGGAAAAGATGCTGTTGTGCAAGAAAATGGAAGCTGGAATCAAGTTATCAGCTGAGGAAGGAGAAATGCTTGACGACACAGATGATGAACTCTCCGACCAAGAACTCGAGGCACATTATTCATACATGGCAAAGATTCATGAGGTCTTTAACGTCACTGAAGATGACAATGGTCCTATCTTTGATACCGAGCTAATTGATAAGGTACAAGATGATGTTGAATATAATGTGTTTGGTGATACACATGAGCATAGTGATCTTCCAACAACAATTACTGACACGTGTATGATGGAAACGGTTGATAGTAATACCACACCCGACTCATCAGACATGTGCAATAATGAGTTTGCGGATGATCAACATGTAAATGAGTATGATGACGAGGAGCGTGTCGCGCTTGCTAATTTAATTGCTAGTTTACAAAAAGATGTCAATGAAAATAGAAAGAATCAAAAGCAATTAAAGAAGGCAAACGCAGCGCTCACTCAAAACTTTGAAGAATGCAAAGCCGCTCTTATAAAATCTAGTGAGACTATTGATAGTTATAGGGCTGAGCTTCTTCAAAAGACCAACGAGCTTGAGGGGTACAAAAGTCGTGTCATCAACGTTAAAAAGGACGATTTTGAAAATAAATACAATGAAGCTCTTGCTTTGATAACTAAAGAAAAACGTCAATTTAATGTTTTATTAAGTGATGAACGTCAAAAAACGTACCTTGCCACAACAAAAGTTAATGAACTTGAACAGAGGATTTCTATGAACACCACCGATTCTGCTAAAATTCTTGACAAGAAGAAACAAGAGGTTGAAACATTAAAACAAGATTTCAAAAATAGACAAAGCAAAGATACTGAAAAAGTAAAGGATCTCGAAGAACAAGTCGAATTTTTGAAAAAAGTTGTTTATAACACACATGACTCTATTCAAACTGTTAGAATGATAGCACCCCGGTCGTTTTTCAAGGGTCAACCTAGCTTTGCCACCCCCAAGTACCTCGAACAAGCTCAAGCTGCAAACCCCCATTTATATCTTGACGAGTCCGAATGGACCAATCATGATTGCCCTGTACCTAACCTCGATAGTGAAGAGACGTCCCTTTGGGATGAGGAGAGTAGATCACCGGTCAATAAAGATTTTGTGAAACCATATAACTATGCTTATGAAAACAGTCTTTATGGTCTTTTCACTCCACAAAAACAGAAGTCTCGTGAGGAATTATTTTTAGAAAGCAAACAAAAAAGAATTCAATGGAAAAAAGCTTTTGCCACTAAGAGGAAAACTAATGTTTTTAAATATATTAACTACTTGCCTCTAGATGCTTCTAAAAGCAAAAGTAGAAAAATACTTGGTTTTCTTAAACACCACGTTAATAATGTTCAATCAATTGTTGAAAGCGATTGGGAGAAACGTCAAAAGGATAAGTGGAAAACCGAGATTCCTCACGACATAACTGTGCTTGTGAAAGAACTTTTAATACCAAACACGAAGATAATAAAAGAACATGTTCTTGAGTTTGAAACTCTAATTCAGTCTGAAATGTTTGATGATTTGAAATATGTTGAGTCTCTTGAAAAAGAAATTGATGACCTTCAAAATGACCAATTAGAATTTTCAAACGAATATGATCTACTCTTAGAAGAATGTCTCTCCAAAGATATTTTGTGTGTTACTCTTCAATCTTGTGCTGATATCGATGAATATTCTGATGTTGCATGCAAATATCTTGATAAAATCAAAGAATGTGAGCGTCTTGAACTTGAGCTTTCGAAACATAAAGAAAATGTTGATAAAAAGGCTTTTGAGTTACTTCAACACAAAACTGATTTACTTCAAAAACATTGTCATTCTCTTGAACTTGCTTTGCAAAAAGACGTTGGTAGTTTTCCACATGATAATAAATTGCAAGAAAAACTTTCCCAAACGTTTCGAGAAATGAACGAACAGAATTTGGAAATTAAAGGGTTGAAAGCTCAGTTACAAGACAGGGACAGAGCGATAGCAGAGTTGCAGAAACTCATTGCTAAGATGGGTGGGAAGATTGTGGAACCTAGTGTTAAGAAACCTGTTGTAAGACAACCAAATGCTCAAAAAGTGACTAGACCCTCTGTCTTGGGAAAACCATCTGTTTTCTCTAATTCTGCATTTGCAAAACCTGCGTTTGCCCCCAAGACGGATGGGAAGGATAGGTTACCACAAAACACTCTCAAAACAAACATTCGATCACAAAGCATTAAGAACCCAAATGTGGTTAAACCAGGGATGTATAGATTGACCACTAAACCCACACAAAACAAAGAAAGTCAATCACCTCAGACTTCTAGAAACACTAATAGACGTGTGTCTTTTACTACAGGAGTAGTCCCCACTGCTAGTGTTAGCCGGCCCCAGCTTAAGAGCACTCGCATGAATGAAAAGGTCTGGCAAAACAAAAGTCAAGGGAAGATGAAGGAAGTAGAAGAACACCCTAGGATTTTCAATGTTTCTAAGAATAAAACGTCTGTAATCGCGTGTAATGACGATTTGAATGATTCGACTTTGAATGCTATGAAAGTTAAGTTTGTTTGTGTGAAATGTGGAAAGTGTGCTAATGCTAATCATGCTATGTGTGTTTCGAATAATGTCAAAGGCGTAGAAACTAGAACTAACAAGCAAACTGTGATGCCTATTAGTGCTAGAAAACCCAAACGCAAAGTGAACCATTCTGATGCAACCCCCCCTAAGAAAAGTATTGCATCAGACTCCACCACTAAGAACCCTAGAAGCATAATTAGGGAATTATATGAGTCTGCTAGCAAGCCTTGGAAATGGTGGTTTGCTAATCAATGTCCTCCAGGATATAAATGGATGCCTAAGGTTAGGACAGAAAATGTGACTACGAGCGTTAGTGTGCCTCTAAGTGATGAAACTAGGGAAACTAATGAATCGGAAATCACAACTAACATGGAATCCAATTTAGCAAATGCTCCATCGTGTTCTAATTCTTCTGCAGGTGATCGAAGTAATTCTCTTCATAATGGACTCCGGATGCACGAAGCACATGACGGGGAATCTCAAGCTTCTAATTAACTTCGTGGAGAAGTTCCTGGGTACGGTCCGATTCGGAAATGATCAATTTGCACCGATCCTAGGATATGGAGACTTGGTTCAGGGGAATATCACTATCAAAAGGGTTTACTACGTCGAAGGGCTCAATCATAATCTTTTCTCGGTTGGTCAATTCTGTGATGCGGATTTGGAGGTTGCTTTTAGAAAGAAGACATGTTTTGTTCGTGATTATGATGGGAATGACTTACTTACCGGAACACGGGGTACTGATCTCTACACTATTTCACTACAAGACTCCACATCTTCAACTCCAATCTGTTTCATGGCTAAAGCTTCAACGACTCAAGCTTGGTTATGGCATCAACGTTTATCTCATCTTAACTTCGATACCATCAACTTGCTTTCTAAGAAAGATATTGTGCGAGGCCTTCCTAACTTGAAATTCATCAAAGATCATCTTTGTTCTTCTTGTGAGCTTTGTAAAGCTAAACGGAGTAGTTTCAAGACAAAGACTACACCGAGCTCTAAAGGACGGTTAGATCTTCTTCATATAGATTTGTGTGGTCCCATGCGCGTTCAAAGTATCAATGGGAAGAAATACGTTATGGTAATTGTCGATGACTACTCAAGGTACACCTGGACTCACTTCTTGAGGTCCAAGGATGAAACACCCGATGTTCTCATCAGCTTCCTTAAAGTGATACAACGTGGTCTTCAAGCTCAAGTTAAAGTGGTTCGTACTGACAGAGGTACAGAATTTTTGAATTCACAACTGAGAAACTATTTTGAAGCCGAGGGAATTGAACATGAAACATCTATTGCTCGAACACCCGAACAAAACGGCGTTGTTGAAAGACAAAACCGTACTTTAGTTGAGGCTGCTCGAACATTATTATCCGCTTCAAAACTTCCACTATACTTTTGGGCTGAAGCCGTGTCAACCGCATGCTACACACAAAACCGCTCCTTAGTTATCCCAAGACACGAAAAGACACCATATCACATAATTAATGATCGCAAACCTTCACTCAAACACCTTCACGTTTTTGGATGTACGTGTTACATTATTCGAGATGGTGAAAATCTAGACAAGATGAAAGAGAAAGGTGATGCATGCATTTTAGTGGGATATGCAACCCAGTCAAAGGGATACAGAGTGTACAACAAGAGAACAAAATTGATAGTCGAGACTATTCATATCAGATTTGATGAATTGCAAGAGATGGCACTTGAACAAAGCAGTTTAAGTCCCGATCCACAACGACACACGACTTCCGTTCACAACCGCACGGAACTCGGAACTCAAGACCACAACAATGAACCGTCAAGTTCAAAGCTGGTTCCTGAACATGTTCCTAGAGCAGATATGACAGTGGACACGACACTTGAAGAGTTGGAAATGTTATATGGACCAATGTATGATGAATATTTCACGGGGGAGAAACAAGTTGCATCGAAGTCTTCCGCTGTCACTCATGATACGAATGATGATATCGATCATCATCAACAAAAGGATACAACTTCATCTACTTCAATACGGGTTGTTGCAGATTTACTTCCTCAGAATATTACTTCAACAATCGATCCTACAACATCCACAACTACTGTCATTGCTCCAGAGAACACTAATCAAGCAGACGGTGCATTATCTGACGATGACGAATTTATCAACCCATTCGGTACACCGGTACACGAAACTGGAGAGTCTTCTACTCGCCATGTTGATCCGTCAAATATGCATACGTTCTATCAACGACATCCTTCAACACATCATTGGACCCGAGATCATCCTTTGGTTCACGTAATTGGAAACCCTTCACAGCCTGTTCGTACAAGACGACAACTAGCAACCGATGGCGATGTTTGTATGTTCGCACTCGCCATGAGTACTGCTGAACCGAAAAACATCAAAGAAGCCATGGCTGATCATGCTTGGATTGAATCGATGACGGATGAACTTCACCAATTTGAAAGACTTAAAGTCTGGGAACTTGTTGACAGACCATACGATGTGACTCCTTTAAATCTTCGTTGGATCTGGAAAAACAAAATGGATGAAGAAAACACGATCATCAAAAACAAAGCTAGGCTAGTGGCTAAGGGGTATGGCCAGAAAGAGGGAATTGATTTTGAAGAATCATTTGCACCAGTAGCTCGAATGGAAGCAGTCAGGATTTTCCTTGCTTATGCTGCACATAAGGGATTCACTGTCTATCAAATGGACGTAAAGACGGCATTTCTTAACGGTCCTTTGAAGGAAGAAGTCTATGTCACACAGCCGGAAGGATTCGTCAATCCTCATTATCCTGACAAGGTGTATCGTCTCCACAAAGCACTTTATGGACTCAAGCAAGCTCCAAGGGCGTGGTACGACGAGCTCTCAAAATTTCTGGTATCCAAAGGTTTCTCAAAAGGTTCCATTGATCTAACTTTGTTCACTTATAAATATGGGGATGACATTTTGCTTGTGCAAATTTATGTTGATGACATTATTTTCGGGTCTACAAACCCAAAACTTTCAAAATGGTTTGAAAAAGTAATGCACAGCAAATTTGAAATGTCAATGATGGGCGAACTAAAATTCTTTCTAGGAATTCAAGTTCACCAATCCCCAAGTGGTATCTTTATAAACCAAGCTAAGTATTGTCAAGAGATAATCAAAAAGCATGGTATGACTTCATGTGACCCCGTTGGGACACCATTATCAACCACATCGCTAGATGCTGACTTGGAGGGATTACCCATAGATCAAACGAGATATCGTTCCATGATCGGGTCCCTCATGTACTTGACAGCAAGCAGACCTGATATTCATCATGCTACGTGTTATTGTGCACGTTATCAAGCACGACCCACTGAAAAGCACCTCAAGGAGGTTAAACGGATCTTTCGGTACCTCAAGAATACCATTCATTTGGGACTCTGGTATCCGAGGGAAACCGGTTTCTTTCTAACGGCCTATTCAGATTCTGATCATGCAGGGTGTCTTGATACACGAAAAAGTACTTCTGGTGGTGCACAATTTCTAGGTCAAGATAAGCTTGTGGGATGGTCTTCCAAGAAGCAGGATTGCACGTCACTTTCATCAGCAGAAGCGGAGAATGTGTCTCTATCTGCGTGTTGTGCTCAAGTTCTTTGGATGAGAACACAACTCACGGATTATGGCTTCCACTTTGATAAAGTACCTATGTACTGTGACTCAAAGTCGGCCATAGCCATCTCCTGCAATCCAGTACAGCATTCCCGCACGAAGCACATCGATGTCCGATACCACTTCATAAAGGAACAAGTTGAAAGAGGTATCGTTGAATTATACTTTGTTGGAACGGATTACCAATTAGCCGACTTGTTTACGAAAGCTCTGTCGAAAGATAGGTTTGAGTACCTCGTTAGGCAAATTGGTATGAGATGTTTGACTCCAGCAGACCTGGAGATTCTGGCAAAGGTGCTTGCTTGATTTATCTATCAAACATCAACTTGTAAATATCTTTGAAAAAGCAAAATACAAAAATAAAACACATAAAAGCAAAACACAAAATTAAAAAATCTTTCAAAATCCAAAAATATTCTTCTCGACATGTCTTTCAGTATCGATAATATGGACGTGCCTAGAAATGTCGCTCAATAACGACACGGGTGTGTACATAAAGCTCGAATGAAAGTTGTAAATTTTTTTCAAAACATGTCATTTCTTCTTTTAATAAAGGAAATTGTCTATTTTGGACAATATTTCCAAACAAACGGGTAGAGCAATCTATCACGGGTTGAGCTTGTCACAAAACATTCAACGTTTTGAGCTCAACACAATGGCTTGTAATCACTTTCAGATTGCAACCCGGATCGATATTCACGGGGGAGTGTACGATTTAGTACCCTTACCCTCAGCAAAAGAAGAGAAATCTTCTTACACTTGAGTGGATTCGTCAAGACATTCAAAGTCTATGAACTCAAGTTTATGCTTTAGAAAAACCTTTCGACAAAAAGAATTGATTTTTCAAAAAGCGTTGAACACAATTTTTTCAAGAATTTTTCAATGATATTCAAAATCTTTCAAAAATTGTGTGTTCAACAACTCCCATCCTCAAAAAGCGAAATGTGGATCATATCCTCACAATGACAATTCAATTGGATCAATTTTTGAGGGGGAGCATTTTAAACTTCATGCAAAAGATTAACACATCTTTCTCCCGGAGATTTCAAGACTATTTTTTCAAAATATATTTTAATCAAATTTGGTATCTCTAATATCAAAAGATTTTATATATTAGAGATAGGGGGAGAAAATGTGATTAAAATGTGATCTAATATAAGACTCAAGCACTTTAACTCTTACCTACATGTGCGAAACACTTTCGATTATCGATGCACATGTGAAGGGGGAGCATTTCTGAAAC
The DNA here is from genome assembly GCA_025667525.1 of Glebionis coronaria. Classification (NCBI taxonomy): domain Eukaryota; kingdom Viridiplantae; phylum Streptophyta; class Magnoliopsida; order Asterales; family Asteraceae; genus Glebionis; species Glebionis coronaria. The sequence continues at coordinate 454,913,319 of CM046876.1, forward strand.
GACAAAACTAGCAAGGTGTTAAATGTTTTTCAAACACTTTGTTAGAATTTAAAGTGGTTTTCATGGTTATGATCAAATACCCACAACATCTTTAATTCACGACGTTATTGGTGTCAAAAGGGTGGTTAGGTTTAAGTCCTATGATCCAACCAGAACCGGAGGGATCTTCCCAGGGACAATCCAATAGATTATTAGAAGTCCTTAGGAAAGATGGAGTAGAATGTGAACGTAGCTGAATGTCGACTAAGTACTGATGCTAGCACTGGAACAATCACAACAAGGTGCTAGTAATGATGTCTTGGTAAGCATTGAAGGGGTTGAAGAATGAAAAAGAAATGTAAGGATAAAGGGTGTAAAGAAAGAAGCCCTCCATACAACTTAGGCAGAAACCGGGTCAACTCATCATGAAGACAAACTCATCATGGACCCAGTGATGTGAAGCACAACCCTTTCCTAGCTACTCAGGCTTCTCTCAAAAGAAGTTTGTTTTATTGTCACGGAGAACAACATGACTACTATTGACTTTCTCACTTCGAGATAGTTGATATTGAATAGGTGGCATCTGCTCCAGCCTCCGACCACTAAAAGTGCACAAATCGAGTCTAGAGCCAAGAGATCAATCAAATCTCGTTAGGACACACGGATGAAGATCAACAGAGTCCTACGCTATATCCTTGCGATATTGCTAGAACACTCAGAGTGATACTACTTAGTATTCACAATGATGAGTGGAAATCCTTCCAGTGTTAACATCAAACAGCACTACGGTAGGTCATATGCAAGATTCTTTATGAATTGAACATATGTAAAACTGAAAAGCAACAGTGGTTTGATTCTGAATTGATTCAAACTCGTTTCAGGTTTCTACGCAATATCTTTATGGTCTTGCCAGAACATTCAGAGTGATATTCATTAATATCCACAGTGACGAATGGAAATCCTTCTAGCGTCAACATCAAACAGCGCTACGGTAGGTGACTTGTGAGATTCTTATGAATCAAACTTGTGTCAACTGGAAAGCAACAATGGTAAGATTCTTTAAGAATCAAACTTGTTCCAGGAATTTGAATTGACGACTTTAATCAAGCGGATGTTTATCCAATTGATTCACTCTTTATGTTCGCAGTCTTGCTTTGAGACGGTCGAGTAAAGAGAACGGCTAGTACAGCCGCGAAACCCTGTCAAGGAGATTCTTAATTGAATCTACCTGATCACAGGTACGATATTTAATATCGTATAACGGTCTTCACCGACCGGAGGTAAAACGCTACCGATTTAGGACGAATGTCAAAGCCATTCAGTCCGTGTCTATGTTTTGTCTCGAGAAGGTGGCGTCACGGTGTACACAGCAAAGTCAAAGATTCAGAAACCACATACTCATGCCTAAAGACATATTCAACAATTAATAGTGTGAGCATGTGGATGAAGACACAAGATCGCAAGATGGCAAAGACAAGTCAAGGATGATTTGAAGATCTCAAGCTTAAAGACAAAGTCAAAAGACAACGACAAAGGCTCAAAGATCACAGCATGAAGGAACAAGACTACTATTACACGTTCAAGACTCACTTATGGCGAGATTAGTAATCTCTACAAATTTCCTAAATGACCAAGGTTTATGACCTCTCATTGGGGGAGATTGTTAGCCTCAAAATATGGAGCAAAACAAGAATGCTCGGTCATATGTTTATTATGTATCGTATTTTAGAACGTTGTAATAGGTAGTATATTAGTCGTGTAATTACGGGCTTAACTTTAAGCTAAGGTTCATTAATAAGTAACCAAAACCCAAAAGGAAAGCCCGGCCCATGATCATATAGCCCATTATGCTACATGTAAGCAAGGCTATATAAACCTCTCCTTGCATGTAAGGAGAGGTTGGTTGGTCATTTCATTTTCTCTAATCTAATATTCCACAAGTTTCACCAACCATTTTCTCTCTACTTTCTCTCACTACTTTCTCTCTCTAGAATTCTTCTCATATCTACCTTTCTTTCTTATAAATTCGTGTATTAACATCACATATATTAGGGACAACACATTCCCTTCTTCTAAAGGAAACAAATACATCCTTGTAGCCGTTGATTACGTTTCAAAGTGGGTTGAAGCCAAAGCTTTACCTATTAATGACGCCAGGGTGGTTTGTAACTTTCTGAAAGCTCTATTCGCTAGATTCAATGTGCCTCGCGCCATTATTAGTGATCGTGGGACTCATTTCTGCAATGACCAATTCGCTAGAGTCATGGCTAAGTACGGTGTAAATCATCGTCTTTCCACAGCCTACCACCCACAAACTAATGGCCAGGCTGAAATATCCAACCGAGGACTTAAGCGAATTCTTGAAAGAACCGTGGGAGAGCATCGTGCCTCATGGGCTGATAAACTTGATGATGCTTTGTGGGCTTTCCGTACTGCTTACAAGACCCCGATCGGCTGTACGCCTTATCGTCTTGTGTACGGGAAAGCGTGCCACCTCCCCATTGAGTTGGAGCACAAGGCTTATTGGGCCTTGAAGTGGGCTAATTTTGATATAAACAAAGCCGGTGACCTACGCAAGATCCAACTCAATGAGCTCAATGAACTTCGGAATGAGGCTTATGAAAATTCGTTGATCTATAAGGAAAGAACTAAGCTCATTCACGACTCTAAGATCAAAAACCGAGAGTTCCATGTTGGAGACAAAGTCTTACTTTTTAACTCTCGGTTGAAAATCTTCTCGGGCAAGCTCAAATCTCGTTGGTCCGGCCCATTCACCATTGCCCAAATTTTTCCATATGGTACTCTCGAGCTCGCTCAACCTAATGGACCTAATTTTAAGGTGAATGGCCAACGAGTGAAGTTGTACTTTGGTGAGGACACCTCTCAGGAGGCAACCCGAGTATCTATCTTTTACCTTTTAACCTCCTAAGTGTAGGGGGACTTCTATACGTGTTTGTCTTTGTGTGGTGATGTGATTACAGGGATAAGTGCACTCTTGGAATCTTTGAAGAACCGTGCTCCCGTGTTATCCAAAATCCGGTTCTATCTCTCAACTATCGTGATTCAATTTTCTTCATACTCACATTTGAAATTGATCACTTTAGTCGTCTCTTCCTTAACTTGAGTTAACCAACGTGCACAATGTCATAAGTGTAGGGGAGATTTTTCCCACATGCTTAAACATTGAGGACAATGTTTATCTTAAGTGTAGGGGGGACTTCTATCGAAGTTTTAAGTGGACTTTTCCATGAAAATGCCTTCATTTAACCGGAAAATCATATTTTTCAACATTTTTCAAATTTTTTATTAACTTTGGCCATTTAGTCGTAATTTTTAAATTTTTATCGTTGCTTTCATATGTATATATTCCACAATAAAGTCAAAAATATTAATAAAATAGTGTAGCTAGTTTAGAAGTCTTTGACATATTAGGCCCGTTGCGTTTATTTTGACTCAACCCGAATAGACTTATCTAAGTTTATTCTAGCTAGTATCCTTAACCATGTAGACCTTAATTGGTTTATTAGGCTAAGTATCCACGAGTCTCATTACTGAGATTTTAAATTGTGGAGGACGAGAGATGATAGAGTCAATTATAAGTCGGTATTCTTGCACAAGCTCACTTGGTGTAATTATTTGCCTATTCTCCCATCACTTGCTAATAAATTATCTGCAATAAGTAAGGTCGTACGATTTGAAAAGTTACTTAGCTTCTAGCCCAAGATCGTTTAAAAGTTGCTCGGTAATGATAAGAGTTCATAGCCAAGGCATAACTTATGAAGCGGGACGCGAAGATTGGCGAGTCCGAAAAGGCCCTAACAAGGCATGAGGATTCCATTTTATTGCTAAAGATCCAAGTTGATGTGAAAAGCATTATTCCCAAATTCAATATGAAGGATCAAGACTCACGACGAAAAGCAATCAACTCCCGTAAGATCATGGAGAAGTCTATCCGAAAAGACCCTAACAAGGTATGAGGATAAATAGATCCAAGTCTGAAAAGGAGGCGGATCGTTGTATCTCAAAATCCCAAATAGAGATTGAAGAAATAATCATGAAGTCGTGGTCAACAAAGTTGGAGTACCCCTCAAAAGTCTCCAAGAGAAGAAACTCTATGAACGATGAGAAGACCATTATCTCAAGCACGTCTCTCAAGATATGAAGTATGAAGTACATGCCAAATATCGGCCCGAGAAAGGTCTCAAATCGTGAACCGAGTTATGCCAAGATATGAACTTTTTGATATCCCGAGAAGCAGTTTTAAGAGATTTTGTCCTTTAGCTAACTATTGATCAAATCGTCCTACTTTGCTTTCAGCCTAAATAAACTATCGAAATAAGTCCAAAAATGCATCTTCATGATCATTCTAAGACAAAAATAAAATATAAGAGATACACCTAGGAATAAGGGAGTTTAAGCATTTAATTAAGCCATGTGTGTAAGTGTTTGAATTGCTAACTTATAATAACAATGATCTCGTTTTTAAGCTTAGTTTGGGAACGTGAAACTTGAGGGTGATAAATCTTCGCAGCACCGAAGCCCTAATGTAAGTCCTTGATTTCTTTGCAAGTTATTTCCATCCTTTTGTTTACTTTAAAGTATTAATTTCTATTAGTATTTTAATTCTTGTTTAGTAGTATTTAAATAAGGCCAAGGTTGATTAATTATGAGAAAAGTGTAAAATTGCATTATCACTAAGCATTGCATGAGGGCATGGCAATGGTTAAGTGTAGGGGATTTGATAGGTGTGTAAACACCCATCCTTTTACCACTTAATTCTGAGTAAAACGAGACCAAAACACGTATTTAATATCATTTGTTTGGAATTATGCGTGGTTTTTGTGTTTATTGTGTTTTCAGAGCCAACCGGATGATTATTGAAGAAAACATGGGATTGCACGGGTTTTACTGAAGAAAAGGACTCAAGATAAAGTCTATTGTCCAAGAGATACAAAAGATTTGAAGTCACTGGGCCGATTCGAAGGTTTATCGAAGAAAAGGACCAAAGATGGAAGATTTACACAAGTCGAAGAAACTCAAGTCTATTAAATGAAGAAATTAAAAGACGAGTTGAATTTAATCGACGACAAATCCCGAATCAGAATCGAAAACGTCAACTTTTCTAAAAAGACGAGAAGACAAGAAGAACGGAGAAAGCCCACTCACCAACCAAAGGACAAGGCTATATAAAGCCCATCCCCTCACACTTTCCAGGAGTTAGTTTTAGTTTTCTTCTCCCCCACTTTTCTCTCTTTAGTTCGTCCCATCACCAACACCACTAGGGTGTTTGGTGATCTTGATCTTTTAATTTTAATCTTGTAACTTTCATCTTTATTTTGTTATTGTTAAAACATCAATCATCAATAAAAAGTCTTGTTTAATCTTTCCATTTCATCTTGTTCATCATCATCTTTATCTTCAAGTTCTTAAGTTCTTATTTTATTGAGTTTGATCTTCAAAAGTTGTTGAGATTTGTGTTTTTGTTAATGGGATTTGTAGTTTATGGTTAGTAGATGCTTTGTGTTTAGTTTTATTTAAGATTTGGTGAAAAACTTGGTGATTTTTGGATTAAAATTAGTTTTCCTTGTTCTTCGGGTAATATTACTCTATCTGTGTTCCCAGGTTCCGGATGAACACCAAATGTTCCGGATGAACACCTAAGTTCCGAATGAGTTTTGTTTCTGAAAAGTTCCGAATGAGTCACAAACTTCCGAACGAACCACAAAGTTCCGGATGAGTTACAATCTTCCGAATGAACAGTAAGTTCCGGATGAATGTGTTTTAAAAAGTTCCGAGTGAGTTTTTGTTTAAAAAAGTTCCGAATCAGTATAAAGTTCCGAACGAACTGAAAGTTCCGGATGAACCTAATCTTCCGAATGAACCAAAGTTCCGGATGAGTCTAAAGTTCTGAATGAAGTAAAAACTTCCGAATGAATCATTAAGTTCCGAATGAATTAGAAACTTCCGAATGAGCACTAAGTTCCGGATGAACAAAGTTCTGCATGAGTCTATAGTTCCGAATGAGTTTTAAGTTCCGGACGAAGCCAATCTTCCGAGTGAAAGTTCTGAATCAAGATTAAAAAGTTCCGAATCAATTTTTCTTTAGTGTTACTGTTCTACTGTTTTACTGTTTATATTTTAAACTTTAATTTCAGTTTTCATTTTAGTTTTAAGTTCAAGTTTTTTTTATAAATTTTCATTTAAGTAATTATCTTTGATTTAAGTTTTCATTTTAAGTATTTTTAACATTTAGTGTATTAGGAAACCAAACTCTTTTACTTAGTAACCAAGAACAATCATTCCACTTAAGGCTTAGATCAATTCGAGAGGATTCTGAGAGATTAATTGAACCCAATGAAAAACAATGTATCAAGTAAACGAATGGCCTCTTGAGTCACCCCATTGTATTTGACGGTGTTTGCCAATTGTATGAAACGTTTTATATGAGCGTGTGGGTCATCATTAGTACGGCCTAAAAATGGTGTAGCGGAAACCATTTGAATAAAACCTATTTTTAGTTCAAAATTATTCGCTCCAATACCCGACACCACAATCATTTCCTTCAACGTGAGATTGTAAAATCTCAATCATCGGTCGATTATCCGTTGCCATCGTGTTGTTCAAAGCTCGATTCTCGGGATCGGCTTGAGTGACGGTCTTTTTGTTCTTCTTCTTCTTTTTGGAAGAATTAGAAATATTTGGTACACCACTCGGTATGTGTGCACGCGCACGAGTGCGCATACAACTAAACTCGAGGAATGAGGTAGGAGACCTCGGTCGACTTTGAGAGGAAAGGGATTATCCCTCTCGAGGTTCAATATCAAAAAGCTACAAAAAATATATACGTAATACTACTTGAGTTGGCAAACCAATAATCGGTCGACCCTCTATTTATACGCACAAGCAAGCGGGGAAACGAGGTGGCACAAAGCAATTAAAAACCTTTTTCCTTAAAAGGCCTTTTATAGCTTGTCGCCTTATACCCACCTTATAGTTTGTATAAATCGAGTTCAAACTTTTTATTAGTATTTATCTATTTTGCCTTTATTTTTCTTTGATCGATACACGTATAAGGAACCGGAACGCCTCCAAATACGGTGTAATGCCTCAGCAATACTTTTGGAATATTATGTTAAAGTTCTTATACGTAATATATTATAGTAAAAGAAAAATCTTTTTGTATTTTTTAGAAAAATATATATTCAAAAAAAAAAATCGAAAGAAATCGAAATAAGAAAAATAACAATAGTACTTAATATTTTTGGTGTAATACTTTAGGAAAAGTATTACTTTTGGATTTTTTAATTTTTTTGTTGCAAATCTTAGGAAAGAATTTGCTTTTGATGATTTTTTAATTTTTTTTGTATTTTTAAGTTTTGGATTTTTTTATGTTTTTGATTTTTTTAGCAAGAAAAATAACGTTAAAAAATGAACGGATCCCAAAATCCAAATCTTCTCACGAAAAATCGTCAATTGTAACGAACGAAGCGGTAGCGGCGCCAATTTAATGTATAAATTTTTTCAATTCTTTTTATCTCTATTTATCGTTCCTCAAATCGTCTCGAATTGATCTCAAATAATTCACAAGATTTATTCGTTTTTAGTTAAGATATATTTTTGGTTTTTATGTTACTTGAATGCACGTAAAAAGATAAAAAATAATACTATAGCTACGTAAATACTTACTAATCTAAAACAAAATGCAATTACCGCAATTAAAGCACAAAGTACGAAATTAATTGGCACAATTAAAATGCAAACGATAATTAAAATGCTAAACAAAAAATGAAATAACAAATGCAAACTTTTAAAATGCTAGAAATGTGAATGCAAATTTATACCTAAATTGAAAATACCAAATTTATTCTAAAAATGTAAAAAAAAACTATTTTACTTTTTGATTAACAAAATCTATTTTAAAACTAATTTTATCTAAAACTAAATTAATTAGAATTTAATTATTTAAAAACTAATTTATTAAAAACAATTTAAATTAAAAAATAATAAAATATATTTTTATTTGTTTTATTTATTTATATTTTTAAGTTTTATAAAAGAAATTTAAACTAATTATATAGTATTAATAAATGAAAACTTGTATTTAAAACTATTAAAGAAATCTGACAGCCCAACTTGACTCAAACTATATTAATAAGAATGACTGAAATTAAACCAAAACAACAAACTAGACAAGCTGGTAAACACGTTTGGTGCTCACCCTTGAGGTCACGGGTTCGAGTCCCACAAGGGACACTTTTTGTGAAATATATTTTTTTTTGATAGATTTGGAATATGTGTGTTAACCAAATGCTTGAAATTAGCTGAAAATATCAGTACAAATCAAAAGACTAAAACAAATAAGACAATAACCTAATTCTATCAAAACAAATATTCAAATAACACTAACCAAACAGATTCAATAAACATAAATTCAGTAACCCTACAACCCTAATTCATTTATCATTTAATTCATAAAATCAATTAAACAGATTCATCTAATATATAAATAACATGAAAATTAAATGGTATCAAACCTATTGTAGAGAACCTTTGGGATGAAGAGATGCACTGAGCATTCTTATTAAACTGAATCAACACCACCAATATATCACCAACCGAACCAACACCATCAATATTCGAACCATATAACCTTCTTTCGAACAAGATGATTGTTTATATTAAACTTTCAGTGGGAAAGTTTATCCCCAAATTTCATCTTATTTAATTGATTAAAGCTATAAATTTAACCCAATCAAATAATTCTTAAGTTATGATAATATAGATTTATAAGAGAAATATTGCAATAAACTTTGAACAATATTAAAAGCGAGACAATAGAACCTCAGGAAAAAGATCCCCATAGACCTTAATTTAGGATAAACTCAACCAACCAATTACAACCATTCACTTTTATCATGTAACAAAAAAACTCATGTTTTTAAAAATTAAATATCTCACGAACCGTTCATCGTTACGTAAAACAAAACATATCATCGCGATGAGAATTAAATCATCTATCTATCGAGGGGCACATGTATATACTTTCGACGAACTTTTTTTTTCGGCTTTTTTTTCTTAAGTCACGTCTGGAGAGAATCATATATGATTCGTCACGAAACATATATGATTCTCAAAAAATCATATATGATTCATATCACGAATCATATATGATTTTCTAAAAATCATATATGATTCGTGACGAATCATACATGATTCGTGACGAATCATACATGATTCGTGACAAATCATACATGATTCGTGACGAATCATATATGATTCTCTCCAGACGTGACTTAAGAAAAAAAAGTCGAAAAAAAGTTCGTTGAAAGTATATACATGTGCCCCTCGATAGATAGATAATTTAATTCTCGTCACAATTGTGTATTTTTTTTCGTTTGACGTTTTGACGTTTGTAAGATATTTAATTTTTTAAAAAGTGGTGGGAAGTGAGTTTTTTAAAAAATGAGTGATAATGATTGGTTGGATATGTCTATACTAATTTAAGTGTTTATATAGATTTTAACTCTAAAACCTCAAAAGTATGTTTAACATTCGCGTTGGCTATAGAAACTCTTATGAACAAAAAACCGAAGCAAATGCAACAATATTAAAACCTTCTAATTTTAATTGAGATTATAGTTGCAAAAGTAAGCCGGCTAAGTTTTTCGCTGGGCCAAATCAATTTTATAAGTTATGATATAATGAATTGAATTCAACAATGGGCCAATATGTGGCCCAATATGCTCTTCCAAGTTTTAAATTGATGAAGATACGACTATGAGAAATATCCATAGCTGCTTGCTTACTTTGATTACATGATTTAAGCATTTGAACATTATCTGATCAGTTGGTGTTTAACACATGTACCTCACGCAATAGAATGTAACTTGTGCTTGTCTCGTGCTGGTACTCCAAGTTAGCGCAAGCATGCCATACACACGGGATGCTCAAAGATATAACTACCCTTAAAGTGTCCTTGGTTTGGCTGTGAAAGACATCTTGCATCAACTGCGCGCTTAGGTAGTTGTTTGATAACGAGAGGACAATGATCATCTCCATTACTCACAAAAGGATTAGTTTTTTTTTTTCTGAACGGCAAGTGAAACTTATTAAAACAAGCTAGAAAGAAACTAGCAGTACAAGTTACACATATAACGATCCAACGAAATAAAGGAACAAAAAAACTCAAACGAAACAGGACAAACACGCAAAAAAAAACCCATGGCAACTAGAATCAGACAGGAGATACCACCATGGCGCCAAAAATGACCTCCCAACAACGAAGCCAAACACCCGATTCATTATACCGCAAATGTAAAGCGATCTAACCGACATCCTTTGTTTGTCTCGTTAAGGCGTTGTGAAGAAGAATACCGTCTTTAACATTGTCATCCGTAACTCCAAATCTGAAGATCGTTAGAAAAATAATCTTTCTACAAACGTAATTGCGCGAGAGAGAAAAGCCCGTGAACGTTCCCTTTGGGGTCTCTATAGCTCCAACGTTTTTCAGAATCTAACCTGTCGCTAATAAGAGGACTAACATAATCAAGCCACGTAGAATCAGACGCGTCGACAAGGTTAAGGTCATTTCCCGAAGGGGTAGATGGAAACACACTGTTGGAATCCTTTGCGGGAGCTGACTCAAAATGATCTCCTAGAATCTCGCCTTCCCCCTTAATAGATATATTGTTACTATTATTAACCACCTCACATTTGTCATTAACATTTTTATAACAATCTTGAAAATATGTACCAACTTCTTCTTTCAAAAAAATTTTCGTACAATTCTTAACACACCCATCATTATAAATGATCGAATCACCACACATCTCACCTTCTTCAATGAAGTCAACAAGATCACTTTCCATCCCATGAACATCCACCTCTCACACAAGTTCACTAGAAGCTAATAAATCATTGGACGAGCCCGAATCTTTGCTGTCACCATTCAACGGTTCTGAGCCACAACTAACATCGTCCACAGGCACCTCACGTTCCAATCCTCCGTCCAAACTAGGACCTTTGTCATCCTTCCTTTCGGGAGAACCAGTTATGGAATCATCCTACGTCGGATCTATGTTGGGTGCCCAATATGCAAACTCAGTAGCGATAATACGATAAGACCGAGTACGATACGAAACTGTAAAGGACTCTAGCACTCGATGTAAAGCCTTAGTAAGGACGCAAACCTTCCCATGAGACATAGGTCCATCATTAACCATGTCAGTAAACACACTGCACCCCCACCGAGTACCCAACTTCTTATAAACCTCTAGAGCCCATGATGCCAATGGCAAACCCACCAAGTCTATCCAAACACATCTTTCGTCCGGAATAAAGTTGTCAGAAACATCTTTGAGCTCCAAAAATATCTCATTGAACAATTTTGAAGTCTTAACCCTTTCCACGTGATCCATAGAATCAAACTCCAACCACACCCAACGTCCCCCAACGTATCTAAGACCAATATCATCAAAACCATCAGAAGACATTAATTTCAGAAGATCCGTAATAACACTTAAATCTTTAACTTTAGCAAGAATACTACGCTCCATACCATTCAAATCTATACAATCATCTACCGAAATAGACATCACTGCTTCATTACCCGACTCCTCGTTTACCTTCTCACAAACCGACACCCCCACAGAATTAGTTCCAGCATTACTTGCCTCATTATTATCCGACATGCCCGCTGATTTATGGCCCACGAACACTTTAGCATACGAGTTGAAAGACTGAAAAACATTATCATTACCCCTAGCAGGTTGAGATTTCAAACCTTCGTTGGGTTTGCATCCCCATCTCGTTCCTTAATCTTGTTATTAGTTCGACCATACTTCTCCACATCGGCAAATAAATGAAATCCACCCATCCATTCCGTTCTTAGGTTAGAAACTAACTGATTGATGTCACTAACGTTATTAAACCTTACAAAACCAAACCTATGACCCATTTGGATCTCTTTGCTGCAATATATACATTAATCACCACACCCCATTTGTTACATGTATCCCAAAGATGTTGGACCGTCGCTTTCCATGGGATATTAGAGACAAAGATTGATGAATACGACTTATGAACCTCACGATAATTAAGATTGGAATTGATAGGAATACCTTGGTTTCGCTGCTCGTGATTACGATTGTTAACATGTTGATCGTTCCTTTTGATTTCTGAATTGCTATTAAAAATAGAGGTTTTGCTAATCACATAAAGTCGATTTAGAGAGTTTAAATTTCAAGGGTTGACAATTATCATTGAAGGTACAAGCCGTTAATTCATGTCTGAATACCTCAAAGGCTTAAACATAGCCGTTAAAAAATTACATCTAGCAATTTCCTAAAAAAGATTACTTTGATTCTCATTTATCCGTTCATAAACCCTGCACCATTTCAAGCATGGGTTCTATAACTCACGTATTCTATGAAAGAAACTTGATATGACAATTACACGAAACTAGTCTATCTTGAATTAGTCGACCGTCGAACCTAGTGATTGTGGTTTAGCGGACTTCACCACAGCACGGTATCAAGAATTAGCGTAACATGAGGTAAAACTGTCTAAACGTTCTGCTATTTCTAGTATTTTTTAAAGCTTTTCTTACCGTAATACACATTATGATGCCTGTAAAATGTCTTTGTTAATTAGTGGCGGACGTAAGAAATTTCAGTGTGAAAGGCGAAAAAAAAACTAATGATAGCAAATTGAAAAACCTAGAATATAAATAAAAAATTGAGTATTATAACTTAAAAGTTAATGATTTTTAGGTTTTACAATTTTAAATATTAGAATTCAATTTGTGAGTGGGGGCAATTTAAAATTCGAGTAGAAAACATTTTAAGAAAACACTCCAATTTTAAAAAAAAGGTACACTAAAATTTCGTCTTTTTGATGCTATCACCTCGAACCAATAATGTGTGTCCGCCCCTGTTGTTAATTAATGGAGTATATGAAAGAAAAAAGGGTCAATATTAGACCATTGGGAACTATACACGGTGTTAAATGCTTGCATACTAGTATATACTTGGTGTCCAAATAAAGAGATAAAATTCTTCGAATTCAACCGTAGGCAGGGACGGAATCAGACTGATTCTCGATGGTCCCGAGACATTTATGAATTTTTGTGGCGTAATGTTAAATTTGTTAAAAACTACGATTTTTATATGATTTGTGCTAAATGCACCTAGTCTTTAAAATCTATGTTTGTAGTATTTTTAGTTCATTGTAAATGCACCTGTTCGTTTCGAGTCCTAATTTCATAGGTTATGGAACAGTAGGTAGTTGTAGAGGTGCAAATGAAAACCGGATTTTTGAAAATCCGGTTCAAAAATCCGAACCGGTTTTTTCAAAATCCGGTTTTCGATTTATCCGATCCGGATTTTTTAATCCGAACCGGTTAGACCGGTTTTCAGATTTTTAAAAAATCGGATAAAAACCGGATAAATTTCCGGATTTATCCGGTTTTTTAAAAAACCGGATTTAACCGGATTTTTAAAATTTATTAAATTTTTTTTTTTTTTTTTTTTTTTTTTTATTTTTTGTAAAACCGGTTTTTTTTTAACCGGTTAAAACCGGATAAAACCGGATAAAACCGGTTTGCCTGAAAAGTCAAACTAGCCGTTGGGTTTGACCTTTCAGGCTAACCGGTTTTATCCGGTTTTATCCGGTTTTAACCGGTTTTAACCGGTTTTTTCAGAAAAAAATATCCGATTTCCAGTAACTTTTTCTGGTTTAAGGGTAACGGCTATATAGCCGTTTGACATGTTTTTTGCCCGTTTTTTTTGTCTTTTTGAGCATAGAAATGGCTAGTAACTTAGTATATATATATGTTTTGAGTTGGGGTTGAAAACATATCAAAAAACCCTCTCATTTCTCTAATCTTTTTCTAATCCCGATTCCCAAATGGAAAACATACCATCACAACAAGCTTCTACTAATGCTAGTACCGGTGCTACTAGTAATGCTAAAAAAAAATACACAAATGATGATGTTTTGCGAGTTGTTACGACGACGAGAAAAGGCGATGTTTGGTCACATTTCGATTATTGTGTTATGAAAGACGGGGTGGAAAAGGCGCGTTGCAAGAAGTGTAGTAAATTTTATGGCACGACGGGTAATTCTACACTACGTACTCATTGGAACGGTTGTACCGGGGCGGTTGATAGCGGAGCGGGTGGTTCGGAACATGGTACTATTGGTGCGGATGGTCACGTTTTTTTATTTGATAATGATGCGGTTCGACTTGATTTTACGAAGTTTGTCATTCAACAAGGGCTTCCATTCAACCACTTCGACAATGTCAAGCTTACGGACATTATAAAGAAAAGGCTACAACCGCGTTATCATCATGTAAGTCGTACTACTCTTAGAAGTGATGCATTTAAATTATGGGAAACGGCTAAAAAAGAAATTATTGATGGTTTTCGTAATTATAAACAAGGTGTTTCTATAACTACGGATGCTTGGACCGCACCACATGGTAGGGCAAATTCTTATTTAGCCGTTACGGCTCATTGGTTTGATCCCGATTCAAATTTATTAATGAAACGAACAATTGCTTTTAAACTATTTGGTTATCCACATACGGGATCAAATTTAAGAAAAATTTTACATGACACTTTAATTGAATATAATTTAGATGATAAAGTTTTTACCATTTCAGTAGATAATGCATCTAATAATACTAAAGCTATGGATTTATTAAAATTACGTATAAAACCCGTATTAGATGGTGCATTTTTTCATTCTCGTTGTGTTGCTCATGTTATAAATATATCCGTTCAAGCGGCGTTAATAATATGTGGTGATTTAAAGACAAAATTTAGGAGTTTATTAGTAACTATATATAGTTCGAGTAACGAACGACAAATGAACTATCATCGTTTTCGACAAATGTGTGGTCATACACCCCTAGGAGCTTGCTATGATAATAATACTAGGTGGAATTCTACTTGCATTATGTTTGAAAATATATTACGACAACGTGATACTTTAAACGCTTTTAATGAAAAACTTGTTCGTAAAGGTCAATCCACTTCGATAAGCGACGAAGATTGGGAACTACTAGATGAATTGACAAGATTTTTACAAATTTTTAAAGTGTCAACAACTTTATTATCCGGTGTTTATTACCCAACTAGCCCATTAGTTTTAAAGCAAATTTTTGCTATGACGGAAAAATTAGACGAATTAAAAATGTCACCTTGTAGAATGTTTAGAAAAATGGTTAAAGTTATAAAAAAGAAATTTGTAAAATATTTTGCTAATTTACCTTTGGTTTTTACTTGCTCCGCCGCACTTAATCCAATGATAAATTTTGGGGGGGTCGAAAATATAATTAGAAGAATATTGGGGAATTTAGGATTAGAATTTGGGCCAAACCCAAATGATCCCGATATAAACTATATAGAGTCTCAAATTTTTAAATTTAACGATAATTTTGAAAAATTATTTGCAATATATGTATCAAAACATGGTGGACAACAACACACATTTTTTGACCAAATGGGGGTCGGATCATCGCAAACGGGGGGAAGGGCAACATATGACATTGATATAAACTTTTGGAATCTTATAACCGATGGCGCTACCAAGCGTCAACGAACATCGGAATCAAGCGAGTTGGGTCAATATAAGTCGCAAAATTTTGTAAAAACTATTAGACCCGAGGATTTAGGAACTTTTGACATTTTGGGATGGTGGAAAAAAATGGAGTTAACTTATCCAATATTAGCCATTATGGTTCGTGACTTATTTACGATTCAAGCTTCGACGGTAGCTTCCGAATCGGCTTTTTCGGTAAGCGGTAGAATTATATCCGAAAGAAGGTCAAGACTTACCCCTCAATCCGTGGAAGTATGTGTATGTTTGAAAGATTATTTGGACGGAGTAGAGAGGATACAACATGAAACATCGTTGGAAGGTCCAATATTAGACGGCGTTGAAGAAACAATAGAAAACGAAGAAGCGGAATTAGGGATATCACCTCCAACTACAGAATTAGACGAAGGTGAGTTTGAAGATATAGAAGTTGAAGCCGGAGATGTCGAAGAAGAATATGAGGATATACTTTGAGTAAAACGGGTGATGGCAATGCCGAAGCTCGAGATACTTGAAGTATACTAATATTTTTCGGGTGATGGCTATGCCGAAGCTCGAAATGTATTAGTGATTATTGTAGTTTTATTGTAGTGTTTAAATAAAAATTATGAAGTTGTATGATTGTCTTGTTGAAATAAAAATTATTATGGTATTTTTTTTTAATGTTATATAGTTGTATTTTTTTTTTTTAATGTTTGTAAATAAATTCCGAAAAAAAAGGACACCAACACTTTTAACCGAAAAACCCGAACCAAACATTTTTAACCGAAAAAAACCCGATCCGAACATTTTTTAACCGAAAAAACCGATCCGAAAAAAATCCGATAAAATCCGATAACGAAAATTTTAATCCGAAAAAAATCCGATACGAACTTTTTAATCCGAAAAAATCCGATTGAGAAAAATCCGATCCGATCCGAATCCGGATTTTCAAAAATCCGGTTTTATCAAAAATACATTTATTACAGCTTTCTCTCTCTTATTTTTTAACATAATGAGAGTTTTAACTTTAGCTAATTAGTTAATTCTTCTTTAAAAATTTGTAATAACAATTTCAAGTAAAGATAATATAATAACTTCATCAAATTTTCTTATCTATTTTTAGTATTGGACGATAATTTTAAAACAACTCAAAATGAAAAGATGGACAATAATTTTGGGACGAATGAAGTAGTTTAGAACAGTTACATGTTTATTTGTAGTTTAGAACATTTACATGTATATTTATCTTTAGGACTGCGATCAAGCTAATCTTTTATCAAACAACTCGAACTTGCGCTCGAGTTTGGCTCGATCAAGCTAAGCTTTTATCGAACTTAAGCCTAAAAATAGCTTGAAACATATATCAAACTCAAACTCAACTTCAAACTTTTGATAGCTTGGTTCGAGCTCTTATCAAGCTTTTTCAAGTTTTATTAAAATATATTTTTATAATGAATTCATATAAGCAACTTATTATTAATTTGAGTATTAACTTAATTATAAAGGCTTATTTCGTAAATAATAATATATTCTGGAAAGATTTTTAACTTTGATTAAATTTATAATTTAACTCATCGTATTTTAAATCATGGTTTTTAATAAATTTGTTACGTTTCCTTGGTACTTGGTGAAATATAATATGTGATGACGTATAATCCTCAGTCGGGTCACTAACCCAACTCATGGGTACTACCCGCATCCGGCCCAACAAGTGTGGGATGTGCAATTGTTGCCTTGGGCTCATATAGTCCAGGCAGAAACGGCCGCACGCGACATATTACGGACCGCGTCCAGGCTGTACGCGAAATGAGTTAGATAGAATCACAATCTAAGTATAATTATGATTCGCCAAAGCAAGGAGATATTCACTGGCCTTATTTAGAAGATAAGGATACTCTTGCTTAGGGCTCAAGATTCGGTAAAGCCCAACTAGGGTTTTACCGCTTATATAAGGAACCCATTAAGGGTTCTACAAAGGTACAATTCACATCACAGTTTAAACCCTTACCAATTACTAAAACGTAAATCGATTACTTACTCTCACGCCGGAGTCTAATCGTGGGAAACCTTCCACGGTAAGCCTAACATTGTGTTGTATTTTGGCGTGAAGGGTCTCGTTAGAAGGTCACTTAGTACGAGAGCCGGAGTCCCAGATACCCAAATTAAGCCTAATTCGGGTTAGTCAAGGTCCATCCAATTTTTGTATCAACAATATGTATAAATAATTTTTGTACTCTTTTTAATACGAAGGTATCGTAATTGCGTCCAATGACCTTTGGACCTTAATCACATTGGATCGTAAAACACATTTTGAAACCAAGACTGTACGGTTATGTTATTTTTGGTTTTATTAATGCTGAACCGAAATTGGTTTTGAGTTATGATTTTTGTTTATTTTACTTTATACATATGTTTTTATTGATGAGTTTTATTATAAAAATAATAATTTTATACTCATTCAAGCTTTTCAAGTCAAGCTTAAGCTTTGATCAAGCTTTATCAAGCCAAGCTCAAGCCTAGATTGTTAAAGCTTGACAAGCTAACAAGTCAAACTCAAGCTTACAATTATTTTATCAAGCCAAGCTCAAGCCTTATAAAGCTTGAACTCGACTTGACTCGATTGCACCCCTATTTGCCGTGTAAAATAAGCCATAAATTCTTAGTTTTCCATAATTAACGTGGTCAAATTATACATAACATGGGCTATGTTATGAAATGTTATAATTGATACTCTATGTTTTTATACCGAAAGAGACATCCTCACCATCTATCCATCTAAAATGTATAACTAAGATTAATTCTTTTTTTTACCAAAATAAATAAATAAATAAACGAAAGGGTATTTCTGTCTTTTCACCCCCTCCCCTCACCCCTAAATCCCTCCCACCCTATACTTTCAGATCCATCTCCCTTTTTAGATCGATACACCCCCACACACCCACACACACACACACATACAAACACATAGTTTTTAGATTGATCTATCGTGTTACAAATCATAAATCGATCATCAATTGATCGTCAAATCAATCATCTCCTTCTTTAGATCATTAAGATCCGGTAAGGTCCATCTCGATCTATTTTTATTTATCCTTTTTAGCTTACTTGATGTGAATAATCTTATAGTTCATTCGTTTAGTTTTTCAAGATTGTATCATATAGGTTTGATCTCATCAATTGATTTGATTTAATCAGATTATTCGTTTAGTTGAGATTGTGTTGATTTTGGTGTTATAGTTGATTTATTAACAATTAATTCATGTGATTATGGACGTGTAGGTTACTCATATTGTTTGTTGTTGTTGTTGTAATTATTTATATTTAGGCATAATGATATGAGTGAAATCTCATATCAATTATATCATAAATAACCCTAAAACACAAAGTAAAATACCTAACTTTGATTCATAAAAGCAGTATTATGGGTATGTTTTGTTGTTTGTGCTTGTGTAGGTAAAAAGATACAATTATGAAGCAAACAAGGACTTCAAGCCTTTATTGATGAAGAAAAGACAAAAGGAGGATGAAAAGTGAAAAGACAATCAAAGTCAAAGGACCTTTCTTGACAACTTTCAAAGTTGAAGGACTAAAAGTGAAAATATGAGAAAGTCAAGAACAAAGTAAACATGGTCAACTATCAAGTCAACAAGTTCAAGGATCATTATTGTGCAAGTTTGAAGCTAAAAGGACCAAAATTGACAAAATGGTGAAGATTGTAGCTCAAGTTTATAAGCTGAAAACAAGAGGGCCAAAACTGTCAATTCTCAAATATATTTGGCTTATGATCTGAGTATTTACATGTTGACCAATGAGAATAGCCCATTTTCTTCACATGGATCACCACATAAGCGCCAGCTGGCCACTAACAGCCGCCTCTCATTAATATCCAAATCCAAACAGTGCATCCACTATTCAAAGTTTCAACCAATAGAAAATCACCTTTCAGATAATGATCCGTGTATTCTATTTTCAACCAATAACATCAAAACACGTGTCTCTTCAATATTCAAACGTGCCCAAAATCAATATCCAGAAAGAATGAGTTTCAGAAGAAGGTCAAAACATCAAACTTGCTTAAAATCAAGAGAGGAATACACTCCAACCATCCAATTAGTCTGAAATCTACTCAAGAGAAAAACCCCAATTGTGTTCTTCAACGGCTAAATTCAATTGGACAATTAAGGCCATGTGGAAGCCAATGATTGGATCCAACACGTCACTCATCCCCAACAAACTCCTATTCTTCTTCTATAAATAGCCCAGTTGTATTTCATTTGTAGCATGTACTTAGTGTGTGAAAAACACACACTTATCATTTTCCCTCAATTTTAGTTAGATTTCTAGTTAGGAACTAACCTCAAGTGATTGACAACCACTTGAGGTAGTTAGTTATACTTGTAACAACTTTGCAGCAAACAATTCGCCATTAATAAAGCTTCATTTTCATTCTTCACTCAAATTCACTTCTCATAACTGCATTCTTCTACCTCTACTGTTACTGCTTGGTTTCTATTGATCATATTAGATCAATAGGAACTGTTTGAGTGTTTTAGAAGAAAGATTGTTGATCAAGACGTTTTCTAGTTCATTTCTTAGCCAAATGAGTTCAGAATAGTAGAATGATGCAGGGAGATGAATACTAGATTATGGTGATGATTTGATGATTAATGGTGGTTGATTGTTGGTGTTTCTGTTGATATTAGTTGGCTCAACGCCTAACTACTCCATCAGAGGAGGCTTCAAGCTAAAAGGAATTGAAATTCTCATTTTAAGTTCCACTAAACTGCTTTGCCATGCTTAATTCTTAGATACCTAGTTTAATTGTTGAATTGTGATTGATTTGTTGTCCATTTGGTGTGATAGTGATAATCTGATAGTTTGTTTGTCATTTACTTTGCTCCTTATCAGTCCTAGTTTGATAATTTTGGTCTAAACTTGCTTAATTTTCATCAGTTAGCTATTTTGTGATATATAGTGTAAAGTTGGTGTTTCTTTGCTGGTTAATAGTTCATTTGAGTTGGTAAACAAGTTCTGATAAGTCTCTTGTGCTCTCATAACATTTTGACTAATTAGCTTTTGCAAACTTTTCATAACAGATTAGAACTAGTGTTTGGATTAGAGTGGTTCTAGTGTTTGAGCTTTTGAAACCTGTTGATTTAGTTCATACACACTCAGTAGGTCATTACAAGTCATTTTACAAAGTCTTGTGGTCAAAACTTTTGTCAAACAGGCAAATGGTATAGAAAAAGTCTAGGTCATTTTTCATCTGTCTAAACTAGCTATTTTCAATTCATTCTCATTTCTTTGTTAGTGGATTTTTTAAGATGAATCTTGGTCCTAGTTATAGTCTAATATATGAGCTTTCAGAATTGCTAAGTGAGACCATACAATCTTTAGATTTGAACAAGAAATCAGCTTATAGATAAGCTGTTGAGCAAATTCAATTCCCTGTGATAAAGTCCAACTGCTTAACTGATTCCCACATTTCTACTTCATAAACTTAGCATTTTTCTTTCACAAACCTGTGTACAAACATGTTTTAAGACCTTTTTGAGAAATTCAGCTTTTTGTAAAAGTTGGTCAACAAAAGTCAATGATAAGCACTTTTTGCTTAATTTGACATTCCAGCTTATTGGCTTAATCATTTTCAAAATTTCTTGACATTCTAGTCCTCTTGTAGCTTGATTAATCAGTTTCAGTCAAAAAATCTATTTGTGAAAGTCTCATTTAGCTTATAGCTTATTATGGGCTTATTGGAATAAGCTATCTTGAGTTTTACTAGCTTTCAACTTATTTCCTTTGAGACACCTAGCTTAAATCCAATTTGAAGTGTTTTGAAAAAAGTTGGAGCTGATTTGGTTGGAAAATAAGCTCAAACGAGCTTATTGGAGTGAGTTAGCCCGTTTTTGATAATAGACTTTGTTTAAATGCATTCAGGTCCTTTAAGTTTGGGATTTTGTTAATCAGCTTTGTTAATTTCAAGTTTTTAGGGTTTGCATGATTCAGTCCTTTTAGTTTGATTTTGTTACAAGTTTGGTAATCAATTTTGCAATTTTGTTAGTTTGTTGTGATAGTTTGTTATAATTTTCACTTTTAGTCCCTTTACTTTCTGAATTTACATATTTGGTCCTTTACTTTTACTTACTTTACATTTTGAGCATTTTTACTATTTTGCATTTAAAACTTGTACAATTTGCTTTAAGTGTGGTAATTGCAACTTGTTTTACGGTTACGTAGCTATAATATTTTTACCCTTTTTACGTGATTCTTTGAATTAGACATAGATACCAAATCCTTATTGAAAACCAAAAACAATTAAAAACTTGATATTAGTTGGACTTTCAATTTGTCGTTAGTTGGGAAATACGAACTTGAATAAGATCACATATTAAATGGCGTCGCTGCCGGTTCATGACATTACGATTGACGATTGATTGACGGTTTCGATTGGATTTTGGGATCCGTTCACCTTGTGAGCGTTCCTTTTACGTATCATAAATCCAAAAGATAAAAAAATCAAAAAGATAAAAATATAAAAAATAAAAAACCACAAAATCAATTCTTTTCCTAAAGAACTAAACCAATAAAATAAAAAATTTAAAAAAGTAATTTTTTCCTAAAAGATTACACCAAAAGTATATTGTATATATCGGATTCCATCGTTTTTTACGTATATTCTATATTTTCTTAAAAACCCTAATAAATACAAAAATATTTTCTCTATATTATTATACGTAAATACATATACGTACTGCGAACAACCAATACACATACTTCCATAAGTATTGCCGAGGCAATACACCGTGCTTGGGGGAGTTCCGGTCCTAAGTTCGTGTATCGATCAAAGTAAATTAAAGGCAAAAATAGATAAATACTTCCAATAGGCAAGAATTCGAAGAATACGAACTACTAAAGTGAATAGATAGGCGGCTTTGCTATAAAATGCAAGCCTAAGGGAAAAAGGTACTTAAGAGCTTCGCGCCACCTCATTCCCCTGTTCACTAGTGAGTATTCTAAGAAGGAAAGCTTAGTGGGGGTTGCCACCCAAGTATTACTTACATATATTATATTTTCTTGTGGATATTACTTATTGAACCTCGGAAAGGATAATCCCTTCTTTTCCAAAGTCGATCGAGAGCTCCTCTCTCAGTCCTAGAGTTGAGTTGCATGCGCACTCGAGCGCGTGCACAAATACCTTTTGGTATACAACCCATTCCTCCCAAAAGGAAGAACAAGAAAAAGAATAAGAACAACACCGTCCATCAAGCCGATCCCGAGCATCGTGCTTTGAACAACACACAAGAAGCCATGGCCTCCGTTGATAATAGACCATTGATGGAGATCCTCCAATCAAATGTGGAGGGAAATGCCGATGCTATTGTTATACCCGAGATACCCGCAAACACCTTTGAGCTTAAGACACATATGATCACTATGGTTTCTTCTACACCTTTCTTAGAGAGACCAATGGATGATCCACATGATCATATCAAGAAGTTTTTGTCCATATGAAATACACTTAAGTATAATGGGGTCCCTCCTGATGCTATTAAGATGATCCTATTCCCATTCTCCTTAGAGAGTAATGCTAGGTATTGGCTAGATAGACTACCTTCTAGGAGTATTAAGACTTGGGAGGACTTAAGGAAGAAGTTTGTGAACAAGCTCTTTCCTCCATCAAGAACCACTGCTTTGAGAAACTTAATTACTAGTTTTCAACAAAAGAATGATCAAACCTTTAGTGATGCCTGAGAAGAGTTCAAGGAGTTATTGAGAAAATGATCCAATCATGGATTTAACTTAGTTTATCAAATCAACACCTTTTACAATGGATTAAGACCACATCATCAAGATTCCCTCAACTCTTCCACGGGTGGGAACATTCTTTCCAAATCCACACAAGAGGCATGGGACATTATTGAGACTAAATCTATGGTGCAAACAAATAACCAAAGAGATGAGAGGGTCCATGTTGTGCAAGATAGTTCTCACACATCCATTGATAATCAACTAATCAAGAGTCACAATGAGATACTTCAAGTAATTGAAAAGAATCAAAAGATGAATCAAGAGATGATCCAAGCCCTTATGAAAGTTTCCTTGAACAACTCTTCCAATGATGTGAATGCTATTCCCATAAGTTGTGAGACATGTGGAGGACCTCACACTTACCTACAATGTGACAAGGTTCAAAATTATCAAGGTGAATGTTATGCTTATCAAGATGAACAAAGAGAGCACTTCAAACCTAACATCAACCCTAACAATCTTTCTTACAAGTCAAACAGTTACCTTGCTCCACCCGGCTTTCCACCCCATCCACCCACCCAAAAACCAAACCAACCCTCCTCAATTACTTCAAAGAAATCAAGGGCCTAGTAATACAAGGCTTTTACCTAGTAAGAAAGATTCGTTGATGTATGTCTAATCGAATTGATCTAGGTTCTCTATGTGACTCAGTTTTATTTTGGTGGAACAAGATATATTTTTGGTTGATTTTAAATTTAAATGTGCAAGACTTAAAAGTAAATGTCGTTAAAGTAAAGGGCAAGTATTAAAAGAGCGTGAAATTAAATCTAAGTCTAATTTAAAATTAAATGTGCGATATTTAATAACGTGACGGGAATTAAAATTAGACAAGGTATTAAAAACATAGCTAAAAATTAAACGAGACAAAATAAGAGAAAACAACCTCCAATCGGAATATATTCCGATCACACCTTGATCGGAATATCAAACCAAACCTGTCGGAATGTCAAGGTTGTCCAATCGGAATATGTCACTTACACCAATCGGAATAACCAACGACCCTCAGATCGGAATGATGAACCTACCTGATCGGAATATGGTGACCTGGTCGGAATGCTAATCGGAACCCCTATAATCGGAATACTGTCACTACACACGATCGAAATATCCAAGTTCGCACCTCAATCGGAATGTGGTAAAGAAAACCCTCAATCGGAATATCTGTCACTTGTTCCAATCGGAATTTCTTTTACACTTCTGATCGGAATACCCAAGTACAACCCCAATTGGAATTTACAAACCCTCTTCCGATTATATCAATCGGAATGTAAAACCCCTTTCAGATCTTGACCAATCGGAATACGTAGGATAGAACCAAAAATAAGCTAAGTAAATAAGCTATAATCCTAATAAGCACAAGGCTAAATCCTAAGGTAAAACCGTGTGAAAATAAGCTATGAAACTGAAAGTTAACAACTTTTAAGACACGAAAAAGATAAACTTTAAGAAAAACAACTTTAAAATAAAAATAACTTTTATAAAAACTTTAAAAACTTAAAGATTAAAAACAAATAAGCTATAAAAATCAATGATCTAAAACAATCAAAAGTTTAAAAACACAATCTTTAATCAAGACGCAAGACAATAAGCATAAAAACAATAAGATCAAGCAAGAAAGAAAGGTAGAATGAGAAAATTAAAAACAAGAAATTAAAGAACACTTACTTGGAAATTAAATGGTAAATAAAGTGCAAGACATGTAATTAAATGTGCAAGTAATTAAATGTGCATAAAATAAAGGTGGAAGAACTAGTTTGTCAATCTAGCCAACAAGAGGAAAATGAAAATGATCTAATCTATATATAGGGGAGATTAAGGCTTGCTTAGGAAGCTTCCTTAATTGCACGCTTAGTCCCTCCTTCTTTAATCTTCTTTTAATTGCACCATTAGTCCCTTTCTTCTAATCTTCTTTAA
This sequence comes from Glebionis coronaria, assembly GCA_025667525.1. Taxonomy (NCBI): domain Eukaryota; kingdom Viridiplantae; phylum Streptophyta; class Magnoliopsida; order Asterales; family Asteraceae; genus Glebionis; species Glebionis coronaria. The sequence continues at coordinate 454,938,606 of CM046876.1, forward strand.
ACTTGGACTTAAAGGACTTTTGGCTTCGGGACTTCTTTGAACTCGTCTTTAAATTCTTCAATAAAATAGACTTGAATTCTTCGGCTTTTGATAAACTTCCGTCTTTTGACTTTTTCTTCGATAAATCTTCAGAATTGGTCTTGGACTTCCGTTCTTTTTGCACTCTTAACTTCTTGACTTCGTCTTTCGTCTTTTTCTTCAATAAAAGTCCGTAAATGCCCGTGAATTCCCGTGTTTTCTCCACTTTTCACCTTTTCGTCCTAAATCACAACAAAAACACAAACCACGCGTAATTCTGACATAAAAGACATAAAATACACGTTTTGGTCTGGTTATTATTGTAATAAAGTGGTAGAAAAGATGTGTGTTTTCACACATATCAAATCCCCTACACTTGACCATTGCAATGTCCTCATGCAATGCATTAGTTACAAAGCACGTTTACATTTTTCATCAAAATTAATCCACGTTGGCCTTTACTAAAGAGATAGAGACTATAAACATTTAAAATAAAGAAATCAAAAGCATACCTTGGGTTTTGAAAATGTCATGAATAGTCATCATCCTCAACTTTTCACTTTCTCCAAACCGAGCTTAAAAACGAGATCATTGTTATTATAAGTTAGTAGACTAACACGAACTCATGTGGGCCAATTATTCACTTAGACTCCCTTATTCCTACGGGTATCTCTTATATTTTATTGTTTGTCTTGAATGATCACGAGGATGCATTGTTTGACTTATTTCGATAGTTATTTAGTCTGAAAATAAAGTGAACGATTTAATCAATAGTTAGCTAAAGGACCAAATCTTTTAAAACTGCTTCTCGGGACCTCATAAAGTTCATATCTTGGCATAACTCGCTTTGCGATTTGAGACCTTTCTCGGACCGATATTTGGCAGCGACTTCATACTTCAAATCTGGAGAGACGTTCATGAAATAATGGTCTTCTCTTCATAATTGGAATTTCTTCACTTGAAATTTTTGAGAGATTCATACTTGGACCACGACTTCTTCATTTTTCTCCAATCTTTATTTTGGATTTGATATACAACGATCCGCCTCCTTTTATGACTTGGATCTATTTATCCTCATACCTTGTTAGGGTCTTTTCGGATACACTTCTCCATGACTTTTGGGGAGTATTTGCTTTTCGCCGTGTGTCTCGATCCTTCATATTGATTTTCGATAAATGATTCTTCACATCACTTTGGATCTTTAGCAATAAAACATAGCCCACATGCCTTGTTAGGGCCTTTTCGGACTCGCCAATCTTCGCGTCCCGATTCAATAAGTTATGCCTTGGCTATGAACTCTAATCCATACCGAGCAACTTTTAAACAACCTGGGGCTAGAAGCTAAGTAACTTTTCAAATCGTACAACCTTATTTATTAGCAGATAAATTATTAACAAGCGATGGGAGAATAGGCTTATAATTAACTCACATAAATTCACGAAAGAATACCGAACTTATAATTGGCTCTATCATCTCTCGTTCTCCACAGTTTAAAATCTCAAGTAATGAGACTCGTGGATGCTTAGCCTATTAAATCAAAGTTTTGGGTTTTCGAGTCGCCTATAGGATCTTGCAAATTCTTAGACTCTTTCAAGTTAAGAAATCGCATTTTAAAGTTCCCTTAATAAATGACTCTCTAGGATCAATTATAGGAACTTGCGAAAAGTTCTTGTTCTTAACCCGTGAGAGTTAAGACTTTCGCGTTTTATAGCTCCCTATATAAAAGCCTAGCAAAACTTGACTTAAACATGTTAAGGATACTAGCTAGAGTAAACTCGGATTGAGTCAAAAGATTCACAACGTTTGAAAATTAGAACCACTTATTAAACATTTATTCAAGCAAAGAAAGAAAATAACTATACAAAAGGAAAAACTAATAGGCCAAAATAGATCAAAAATTTTGAAAAATGTCGAAAAATTGATTTTCCGGTTAAAATGAGGACAAATACAAGGAAAAGACCACTTAACTTCGATAGAAGTCCCCCTACACTTAAGATAAACACTGTCCTCAATGTTTAAGCATGTGGGAGTAAACTTCGCTACACTTAGGACATTGTGCACGTTGTTTAAATCTTGCGAAGGAAAAGACAACTAAAGAGATTCCTATTTTAATATTGAGAAAATATAAAATAGTGAATCGAAAAGAGTTTAGGATAGAACCGGGAAAATGTAGAACACGGAATCGCGAGTCGTCAAGAATCATCAAGAGTGGATCATTGAAGCTCGAATCCCTGATTAAGAAGTGAGGAGAGGAAATAGCAAACCAAAGGGTCTCCCCTACACTTATGATAAAGAAAGCGAAAAGATAGATGCATGGGTTGCCTCCCAAGAAGCGCTTGGTTTTTGTTAACCGAGTCGTGAGCCTGACTCGACCTTGATCATCAACGGAAGAAGCATGAAACATATCCACCAGGATCAAAGACATAGTTTTCATCCATCAATAAGCAAGAGCTTAAGGTGAACAAGGCAAGCCAAATAAGAAGTGGCAAGGTTCCCTTAAGCAGCGATGGAGCACGGTGGAAGTAAGTAGGAAGCGGTGCAAGCATGTCTTCAAAATTTCCAAAGATTTTTCATTTTATTTCATCAGGTGGATACTGAGATGGCTTAAAGACTTCAATACCTGGGTCGAACACCTTTTCCTTCAGGGGAAAATAGCACTCAGGCTCAGCCGAGTGTGAAGAAGATCCGCAAAGAAGCACAACCTCGTCCTCAGAAGGAGTACAAAGAGGTGTCAAATCGTATGTGCAACGGATTTCGGTGTCGATTGGTTTCTTCTCCTTTGACAAAATGTTCTTCAAATCCAAAGTAGGATCAAGGCGATAATCTTCAAAGTCCAAGGGAGGAGCATCACTCTCATGAGGGAAGTATGTGTTGAGAAATTCAGAGAAATCTTCCTCAAATGAATAATCGTCCAAAGTAGGATCGAGTGATGGCGGAGAATCTTCATCATGTGAAGAATCGCTCGAGAGAGTATCAGCCTCATCAAAATCATCGAAAGTGGGCAGCTCGGGATACTCAGAAGTACAATCAAATTCATCCGAATCTGAGCTAGAATCATCATCATCATAAGCATCAAAGACCGGTGAAGAATCATAAATGGGAGAAGCGTCCAAAGTAGAGTGAGAATCATCCACATTATCTTCAAAGAGTGGATTATCAATGGAAGACCCGAATAGAGGATTGTCATAGACGGTAAAGTCATCGAGCACATTTATCATATTCACTGATTCTCGTCCATAATATTTGCCTGTAAGCTTCCCCATTTTGAAAATTTGTGAATCATTCCCGACTCTTAAGATTAACTCACCTTCGACAACATCCACTAAAGCACGTCCGGTTCTCAAGAATGGTCGACCAAGTATTAAAGGAATACGAGGGTCCATTTCATAATCAACTACGACAAAATCGACCGGGAAAGTAAATGCGCCAACTCTAATGAACACGTCTTCGGCTATACCAACAGGGTAAGCGAGAGTGCGATTTGCAAGTTCAAGAGTCATCTTTGTTAGAGTGAGGTCGGGTAGTGATAGTGTTTTCCAAACACTCAGTGGCATCAAATTAATACTAGCCCCGAGATCAGCAAGGGCAGTAACTCCTTCAGTTTTGTTGAACACGCAAGGCAACACAAAACGACCGGGATCTCCTAGCTTTTCCGGAAGTTCTTTAAGAATAACTGCAGAGCAGTTTTCATTTAAGCGTGTGTTGGCGAGTTCAATCAGCTTCTCCTTCTTGTTAAGCAATTCCTTAAATGCTTTAACAAATTTGGGCATGAGGACAAGTGCTTCAAGAAAACTAATGCTGAAGCCCATTTGAGAAATCATATTGATATATTTTGTCACTTGAGAGTCCTCCTTTGTTAGATCGTTGGTCTTGCCTATGCGAGAAGGGTATGGGATTTTAGGTTTATATGTGTAGGGTGAAGGTGTAGGCGGTAAGGTTTGGGATGTTGAAGGATCGTTCCGAGATACATCGTCATGACGAGGCGGAGACGGTAATGGTGCACTAATACTAGGTGTAGGAGTAGGGATAAATGGTGGTGGAGGAGGTGTAGATGATGGGGGTGGGGTTGGTGGTCCTACGATGGTGACTCCACTACGAGTAGTAATAGCACTCACATTGGCTCGCGGATTAGTGACGGTGTTTGAAGGTAGAGAACTTGAAGTAGAAGGTTGAGCAGGGGGCAAGAAACTAGCAAGCATATTCTTCAAATCATTAGTTTGATTGCTGAAGGAGGATTGAATATTATCTCGAAGCTCGGATCTTATCTCATTTCCTTGCTTGGTAATATCTCCTTTAAGATTGATAATTTGGCTCTGCAGGTTCTTGATTTGCTCACCTTGGGTTCTCATGATGGCTTCAACATCGGGGTTAATGGGTGGGTTGTGTTGGGCGGGTGGTTGATAAGGATTAGAAGCTCTTGGTGGGATTTGGTTGCTTCTAGTGTAGTTGTTGGCGGGGTTTTGGTTTTGAGGAGAAAAACCGGGTGAAAGGTAGTTGTTGGATCGGTAACTCAGCAGATTTCTATCCCCTTGTCGAGCTTGGTAATTTTCCGGTGAATAATTACCGTAAGCTGCATACACATTTTCCGGATTTCCTTGTGTCGAAGGACAATCGGTGTATGAGTGAGGACCGCCGCATGTTTCACAAGGAGTAGCAACAGCTTTAACTTGTTGTTGTTGTTGGTTTGAAGCCAAGAGTTGCATACTTCTGTTCATTTCAGTCAGCACACGGGTGAGTTCGGTCATATCAGGGTTTGCTGAGGTGGAAGAAACATTGACTCTCGGGTTGTTCCTAGAAGAAGCAGAGGAATCCCAGTTTTTGTGGTGAGTAGTCATGTTCTCAATTAACTCTCTACACTCCTCGGGTCTCCTTTTCATGAATATGCCACCGGCGGCTGCATTGATCGTATCACGATCTCGAAAAGTCAATCCGTTGTAGAAAGTATCAATTAAGGTCACCGGGAGCATGTTGTGGTTTGGACATCTATCGATCAAGACATTATATCTCTCCCAAGCATCAAAAAGAGATTCATCAGGGTCTTGCATGAAACCGCTGATCTGATTGCGAAGGCTTGTGACCATGGATGGTGGAAAGTAGCGCGACAAAAAGCGTTGAGTCATGTCATCCCAAGTGTGAATAGAATTCTTCGGGAGACGATCAAACCATTTCTCGGCATGATGTAATAGAGTGTGTGGAAAGAGTTGTAGGCGAAGTTCATCCATTGTGGCACCAGCCAACTTCATGCTCTGGGTGATAGTAATGAACTTGTCGAGGTGTTTGTTGGCATCATCATCAGGCACTCCACGGAATGGGTTAGTTTGTACTTGCTGAATCATGTGGTGCTTCAACGAAAACTCAGGAGCGTTGATTTGCATTGGCGCAATCGGTCCTCCTCGTCCAAACATTGTTGGTTGACAAAGTTCCTCCATGGTCCGAAGATCGGGCTGTGGAAGAGCATTGTTGTTATTGTTGAGGTGCGGTGGTTGAGTATTGTTGTTAACACCTGCCATATCTAAATCTTCTTGAGGCTCGGGCTCTTGATAATTGGAAGATCTAGTACGCATACACCTGAAAATGCAAAAGAAAACAAAACCAAACACAAAGACAATATATATACACAAGAAAGATAAAATCTTTTTGGATTTTTGAAATTTTTAATTTTTATGGATTTTTATCAATTTTTAATTTTTATGATTTTTTTGAATTTTTTTTTTTTAGGCAAGAAAAATAACGTTCACAAGTGAACGGATCCCAAAAAGCAACGTGTCTATCACAGAAAACCGTCAATCTTAACGAAAAGAGCCGGCAGCGGCGCCATTTAATACAAGGCTTTTACCTAGTAAGAAAGATTCGTTGATGTATGTCTAATCGAATTGATCTAGGTTCTCTATGTGACTCAGTTTTATTTTGGTGGAACAAGATATATTTTTGGTTGATTTTAAATTTAAATGTGCAAGACTTAAAAGTAAATGTCGTTAAAGTAAAGGGCAAGTATTAAAAGAGCGTGAAATTAAATCTAAGTCTAATTTAAAATTAAATGTGCGATATTTAATAACGTGACGAGAATTAAAATTAGACAAGGTATTAAAAACATAGCTAAAAATTAAACGAGACAAAATAAGAGAAAACAACCTCCAATCGGAATATATTCCGATCACACCTTGATCGGAATATCAAACCAAACCTGTCGGAATGTCAAGGTTGTCCAATCGGAATATGTCACTTACACCAATCGGAATAACCAACGACCCTCAGATCAGAATGATGAACCTACCTGATCGGAATATGGTGACCTGGTCAGAATGCTAATCGGAACCCCTATAATCAGAATACTGTCACTACACACGATCGGAATATCCAAGTTCGCACCTCAATCGGAATGTGGCAAAGAAAACCCTCAATCGGAATATCTGTCACTTGTTCCAATCGGAATTTCTTTTACACTTCTGATCGGAATACCCAAGTACAACCCCAATCGGAATTTACAAACCCTCTTCCGATTATATCAATCGGAATGTAAAACCCCTTTCAGATCTTGACCAATCGGAATACGTAGGAAAGAACCAAAAATAAGCTAAGTAAATAAGCTATAATCCTAATAAGCACAAGGCTAAATCCTAAGGTAAAACCGTGTGAAAATAAGCTATGAAACTGAAAGTTAACAACTTTTAAGACACGAAAAAGATAAACTTTAAGAAAAACAACTTTAAAATAAAAATAACTTTTATAAAAACTTTAAAAACTTAAAGATTAAAAACAAATAAGCTATAAAAATCAATGATCTAAAACAATCAAAAGTTTAAAAACACAATCTTTAATCAAGACGCAAGACAATAAGCATAAAAACAATAAGATCAAGCAAGAAAGAAAGGTAGAATGAGAAAATTAAAAACAAGAAATTAAAGAACACTTACTTGGAAATTAAATGGTAAATAAAGTGCAAGACATGTAATTAAATGTGCAAGTATTTAAATGTGCATAAAATAAAGGTGGAAGAACTAGTTTGTCAATCTAGCCAACAAGAGGAAAATGAAAATGATCTAATCTATATATAGGGGAGATTAAGGCTTGCTTAGGAAGCTTCCTTAATTGCACGCTTAGTCCCTCCTTCTTTAATCTTCTTTTAATTGCACCATTAGTCCCTTTCTTCTAATCTTCTTTAAACTTGGACTTAAAGGACTTTTGGCTTCGGGACTTCTTTGAACTCGTCTTTAAATTCTTCAATAAAATAGACTTGAATTCTTCGGCTTTTGATAAACTTCCGTCTTTTGACTTTTTCTTCGATAAATCTTCAGAATTGGTCTTGGACTTCCGTTCTTTTTGCACTCTTAACTTCTTGACTTCGTCTTTCGTCTTTTTCTTCAATAAAAGTCCGTAAATGCCCGTGAATTCCCGTGTTTTCTCCACTTTTCACCTTTTCGTCCTAAATCACAACAAAAACACAAACCACGCGTAATTCTGACATAAAAGACATAAAATACACGTTTTGGTCTGGTTATTATTGTAATAAAGTGGTAGAAAAGATGTGTGTTTTCACACATATCACCTAGGCCAAATTACCAAGGACACAACAACTATAGAGCACCCAATAATTTTCAACATCAAGGAAACAACTTTCATGCAAATAACCAAGGATTTCACCCACCACCTCCTCCTTTCCACAGTCAAGGACAAAATCAAGGATATAATCAAGGATATGGGAAAAATGGAACCATTGATCTTCTTCACAAGGTGAATCTAGATAATGAAAGAAGGTTTCAAGCAAATGAATAGAGAATGAGAGAAATGCAAGAAGAAACCAACAAGAGGTTTATGATGCTTCTTAATCAAAGGCCACAAGGTGCTCTACCTTCAAATACACAAACAAATCCAAGGGCTATTGTTAATGCAATCACAACAAGGAGTGGAAAAACAAATTTTGATCCTTCAATGCCTCCTACACCTCCTTTGGTTAATCCTACTATGATTCCACCTTGTGATAAGCCTACAACATCAACCTCAACACCTTCAAGCTCTACAACTTCAACACCTGCACCTCCTCATCCTACACCTACTACTTCTTTACCTTCTTCACCTATCAATGAAGAAACCAACAAAGAGAACCCTTTAACAACAACTACTCAACCTACACCAAAACCAAGTCTTCCATACCTATCAAGATTGAGAAAGGAGAAGCTTAAAAACAAGGATGATATTCAAGTGTCAAACTTTTTGCGAATGTTCAAACAATTGAACATAAACATATCCTTTACGGAAGCTCTAGCCTATATGCCAAAGTTTGCTCAAATGTTCAAAGACCTCCTCTCTAATAAAGAAAAGTTGGTGGATATGCCTAACACATCACTTAATGAGAATTTCTCTGCCGTGTTGCTAAAGACTTTACCTACAAAACTTGGAGATCTCGGGCGATTTTTGATCCCTTGTACTTTTCCTGAGGTGGAAAATTACATGGCATTAGTGGATCTTGAGGCAAGAATCAATCTCATGCCTTTATCGGTTTGGCAAAAACTCTCTCTTTCCGAGCTCACTCCTACTAGGATGACCCTTGAGTTAGGAAAACGTTCCATAGCTTATCCGGTAGGCATTGCGGAGGATGTGTTTGTAGCGGTTGATAAATTCACATTCCCCGTGGATTTTGTAGTTGTTGACTATGATATGGACCCGAGAGTTCCTCTTATTATTGGTAGACCTTTCTTGAGGGGGTCGTACTCTTATTGATGTGGCGGAAGGAGAATTAATTATGAGTGTTGAGGATGAGAAAGTAGTGTTTAAGTTGGGTAAAGTCACTAAGAAAGCTCAAAGTTGTGAAACAATTAACATAGTGGATGTTCTTGATGAAGTGTTTGATGAACATTTTCATGAAGCTTGCAAGAATGATAGTAAGAACATGCCACATGTGGAGACTGTTGCCTCAATTGCTCCCTCCTTAACACCATTTGGAGAGAGTGATTTCCTCTTAAAGGAATTTGAGTCCAACTTCCTTAGTAATGATGATTCTCCCATTAATTGGAAAGAAGACATTCTAAATATCCAAAAGTTACTCAATGAGGATCCCATTCCTTCACCTACTCCACAAGAAGTTACCAATGATGATCCATCCTTAGTGAAACCTTCCATTGAGAGTCCACCTTCCCTAGAGCTTAAGGATCTTCCATCACACCTTGAATATGCCTTCTTAGAGGGAAATGACCAATTACCCGTTATAATAGCAAAAGACTTGAAAGATGATGAGAAGAAAAAACTCATAGAGGTTCTTAAGAAGCATAAGAAAGCTATAGCTTGGAAAATATCCGACATAAGGGGATTTGATCCAAATTTTTGTACACACAAAATCCTTATGGAGGATGAGTACAAACCCTCTATTCAAAACCAAAGAAGTGTTAACCCAAAAATCCATGAAGTCATCAAAAAGGAAGTTATCAAACTCCTTGATGCGGGTATGATTTACCCCACCTCTCCATGGGTTAGCCTGGTGCATTGTGTGCCTAAAAAGGGTGGAATCATCGTTGTGCCTAATGAGAATAATGAGCTAATCCCCACTAGACTTGTCACGGGTTGGAGAGTTTGTATTGATTATAGGAAGCTTAATGATGCCACTAGGAAAGATCATTTCCCATTACCTTTTATGGACCAAATGCTTGAACGCAGGAAATGAGTACTATTGTTTTCTAGATGGATTCTCGGGTTATTTCCAAATACCCATTGATCCAAAGGATCAAGAAAAGACCACATTCACTTGTCCCTATGGCACATTTGCTTATAAGAGAATGCCTTTTGGCTTGTGTAATGCCCTCGGGACATTCCAAAGGTGTATGATGGCAATCTTTCATGACATGATTGAGCACACTATGGAAGTTTTCATGGATGATTTCTCGGTCTTTGGAGATTCATTCACTTCTTGTCTCTCCCATTTTGAATGTATGCTAGAAAATTGTGAAGAAACACGTCTTGTTCTAAATTGGGAGAAGTGCCATTTCATGGTCAAAGAAGGGATAGTTTTGGGACATACGATATCCAATAAAGGTTTAGAAGTGGATCGAGTTAAAATAGATGTTATTGCCAAACTTCCCCCACCTACCACGGTGAAAGGAGTTAGGAGTTTTTTGGGTCATGCAGGTTTCTATAGGCGTTTTATACAAGATTTCTCTAAGATAGCAAGACCCATGACCCACCTCTTGGAAAAAGAGGCTCCTTTAATATTCAACAAAAGAGTGTTTAGACTCTTTTGAGATTCTTAAGGAAAAGTTGACCAAGGCTCCCGTTTTGGTGTCACCAAATTGGGATTTGCCTTTTGAACTCATGTGTGATGCTAGTGATTATGCCGTGGGGGTCGTTTTGGGACAAAGAGTTAATAAGCATTTTCAACCTATACACTATGCGAGTAAGACAATGGCGGGTGCTCAACTTCATTATAACACCACGAAAAAAGAGTTGCTTGCTATTATTTACGCTTTAAAGAAATTTAGACCCTATCTTGTGCTTTCTAAGACCGTAGTGTATACGGATCATTCCGCTCTCAAGTACCTCATGAAAAAGCAAGATTCTAATCCTAGGATTTTGAGATGGGTTTTGTTGCTACAAGAGTTTTCTATAGAGATTCGTGATAAGAAAGGAGCCGGGAATTTAGCGGCGGATCACTTGAGTAGACTTGAGCATCCTTTTCAAGGAGAATTACCTCATAAGGAAATCAATGAATCCTTTCCACTTGAGGAGCTCATGTCTATATTTTCACTAGAGGATGCCACCCCTTGGTTTGTGGATATTGTAAACTATCTTATAGGGGATGTGCTTATAGAGGGTTTAACTTCCCAAAAAAAGAAAAAGTTTCTCAAGGAAGCAAAATACTACTTTTGGGATGACCCTTAACTCTTTAGGAAATGTGCGGACCAAATCATAAGACGCCGTGAAGATGGGCCCGAAGCATTTAAGATCTTATAAACTTGTCATAAAGGACCTACGGGGGGCCATTTTGGGCCCAACTACACGGCCAAGAAAGTCTTTGATTCGGGTTACTATTGTCCTTCAATTTACAAAGATGCCCAAGAGATGGTGAAATGTTGTGATGTTTGTCAAAGACAAGGAAAAATTAGTCAAAGAGATGAGATGCCACAAAATTTCATACAAGAGTGTGAGATTTTTGATGTATGGGGTATAGACTTCATGGGACCTTTTCCATCCTCAAAGGGCAATAAGTACATACTCGTAGCCGTGGACTATGTTTCAAAGTGGGTGGAGGCTAAAGCCTTGCCTACCAATGATGCTAGAGTTGTAGTAAAGTTCTTGAAGTAATTATTTGCTAGATTTGGTGTACCTCGAGTTATCATAAGTGATCGTGGGACTCATTTTTGTAATGATCAATTTACAAGAGTCATGAAGAAGTATGGTGTTAGCCATAGACTTTCTACCGAGTATCACCCTCAAACCAATGGGAAAACTGAGGTCATAAATCGTGGTTTAAAGAGGATTTTAGAGAGAACGGTGGGAGAGCATCGAGCTTTTTGGTCGGATAAGCTTGATGATGCTTTGTTGGCTTTTAGGACGAATTTTAAGACACCAATTGGTTGTACTCCCTATAGGCTTGTCTATGGAGAAGCATGCCACCTCCCATTCGAGTTAGAGCATAAGGCTTCATGGGCTCTCAAATGGGCTAACTTTGATTTAAACCAAGCCGGTTCACATAGGAAAGACCAACTTAATGAGATGGATGAATTGAGAGCCAATGCCTATGATAACTCGTTTGTTTACAAGGAAAAGACTAAGCAATTGCATGATGCTAAGATCAAGAACCGTGATTTTAAAGTTGGAGAGTCGGTTCTCCTCTTTAACTCAAGGTTGAAACTCTTTGCGGGCAAGCTTAAGTCAAGATGGTCTGGTCCATTCACCATTGCTCAAGTATTTCCATATGGGACTATTGAGTTGTTACAACCAAATGGACCAAATTTAAAAGTGAATGGTCACCGTGTTAAGCATTACTTTGGGGAGGACATTTCCGTGGAAATGGTCCAAGAGATCCCCATTTTCCCCATAAATTAATTCATTGTGGGATGATTCGAGCTAGAGACTACATAAATCAAGATTGAATAACTAGGTTTAGATCTGTTAGACTAGTGTGGTAGGATAGGAATAAGGGCATATAGTTGAGAAGAAGTGTAGGAGGGATGCCTCTCTTTTGTCTTCTTGATGTTTGTAGGGTTGCTCTCTCTCATTGCATGCATTGGAGCTTATGGAGGAGGCCTTTGTATCGGGTTCACTTTGTTACTATTGTGATTTTCAAACCACATTATGCTTAAAATGAATTCACTATAGTGGACCTTTCCTTAGCTTGGGTTAAGCAAAGTACGCAATGTGATAAGTGTAGGGAGTTTACTCCAATACTCTTAAACATTAAGGACAATGTTTATATCAAGTGTACGGGGTCTCCTATCGAAGTGACCTTACCTAGAAAATTGTCATTGACTTCATGATAACTTGGAAATTAATTTTTCAAACATTTTTCAAATTTTTGATCTACTTTGACCACCAAAAATATGCATTCATAATTTTTGCATTAATCATTTTCCTTTGCATAACACATTTGCATTGTATATATTCTCTTTTATTTCTTATCAAAAATATATAAAAAGGAAAAAAAAATTATAATAAAGGATAGGGTAATGATATGTACACTGATGTATTTTATTTGTACACTGAAAAATAAGAGAATATGACTTTTTTGCCCTTTCCTAGTTTGACTCCATCTTTAACTGTTACTCTTTCCTCTTTTCATCCCAATTGGACTTCATCTCTCTAAAATATCGGTAAGTTCATTATTCACTCTTTTACAGCAAAAATGTTAATAAATATAACTACCGACAATTAATATGATGTTAACTTCATACACTAATATATTTTTGTCTGTATTATTTTGTGGCAATTCTACTCTCGGTCACTATAAATGATCGGAAAACGACATCGGTGAAATAATTTGTGCCAAACTATGGAAAAATAGTACTAATTTGTAATCTCCACTCCTGGTTCTTCCAACATTGGGGATGTTTTCTCAAACACTCTATTAATTATAAATTTTGAGATAAACTTTTTCTTTCTTTATAATGGTACATATCATTCTTGATTCGCTTATGTTAGCGATAAGGGTAGAAGGAACACTCTGAATTGCAGCCCTCAAGTCTTTTGATGAAGACGGCTCTTTATAGATGAAAATATACGTAAATAGGAAGAACACACCATGAAGGTGTCAAGAAACAAGCACAGGCTTACATCCCTATAGGTGTATTAGTTACTCTTGACAGTTAAATTGATTTTAGTTTAGGTGTTTTTACTTTTTAAGGAGGAAACATGCACATAATAAAACAACAATCTTGGGCAAAACGTAAGAAGGGTATAAAAGTCATTCAAACCTAATTTTCCGTGTGCAAATAAAAAAAGTCCGTGTAAATATCAATTGCCTAAAGCATATGGTTTAACAAGTCTAGACGTCTTTGACATATTAGGCCCGCCCTGGATACTTTTACTCAACCCGAGTTTGCTTATCTAAGGAGTCTCTAGCTAGTAGCCTTAACCATGTAGACCTTTATTGGTTTATTAGGCTAAGCATCCACTAGTCTCATTATTTGATATTTTAAACTGTGGAGAACAAGAAATGATAGAGTTTGAAGTAAGTGTAAAGGGTTAGATAAACCTCATATTAATTAATTGTGGCTTTTATATCCCCTTTCGTAACCTTTACTTTCTTGTCAACGCATGTATATATGTTAATAAATAATCAAGAACGGTTTTAATTGGTTTGTAGTCTCTTATGCATTTTTGACTAATCGTTCGTGGTTGGTATAAGTACGTCTTAAGATTCTAAGTTAGAACGTTTTATGTGTACTAGACTTATGTCATGCTTAATACTTAGCGGGTGTTTTCCTTTTATTATTTTCAACTTTCTTTGTGAGGAATAAAGAAAAATAAGAGCGGCTAATGAAAAAAAATGAGTGGCTAGAAAAAAAAAGAATAAAGAAAAAAAAAATATACAAGAATCCCAAGAGGGGCAGTGAAGTGTTAATTATAGTAACTATTAAATTCTAATATTACTCTCACAAGGGTTGCAGTATAACACCCCCAATTTACCACGCAGCGGAATACCACTTTGGGCGTTATTTCATAGCACATCACATACAATTACAGAAAATGACCTCGAAAGAGACGTTTAAGATAAACATAAAAGATTATTTATAACCATTGTCTCAAAATTTCCAACCTAAAAATTTTGTTTACATCAGAGTAGCGTTACTTGTCCCCAAAGATCTCAACCAAATCATAACATTATTTTGACCAAGACATGACAATAAATAATTAATAAAAAGGGAAGGAAATCTAAAATTTTAGACCAATAAAGCACCAACTCCCTCCATGCATGCTCCGCTACTATCAATCTTGATTGCCTGAAACACATGCTTAAAATCGTCAACACAAAGGTTGAGCGAAACTATAGCTTTATCAAATCATAAGTTGAACATAAGTATTAAAACCAATCATGACCATTCAATAGCATTGTCGTACTCACAATCTATTATTCAAGGATATTATCTTTAGCAATAGCTAATAATTGTGTTTAAGCTCGTGACACTAATCCGTTAACTCAATCACCCGCGTACATAGACCGGCATGATTTAAGTGAAACCAGGGCCCCTTCTAAAGGCATTAGTTGTAATTATACTATATTTCTTATCCCAAGTTATTCGTCCGTAGAAGGTACTCAACGTACTAGATCTCGTCTCGGATAGGGTCGTCAACCCCATAGTACTATCAATTGTATAAACGGCTATCTCCAGCCCACAAAAGGGCAAGACAATAGTTAATAGTTCACGAATTTAGGGACTTTTATAACTAGGTACTCAACATAATTCAAGGCAACATTCGGGTCCAACAATCATTCATGACTTATGTTTATTTTCATTTAAATAGCATGTATCCCCCTCGTGGGTAAAAACATTTGAAATAAGTAAAGAGCGAGGCTATAGACTCACCTTAAGTAGTAAGGATAGTAGTGGTAGCAAGACGTAGGCCAAGACAATCACCGACGATGAGGGTGCCCCGAGAAATCAAGTACAACACCTAACGAATAAACACTTAATGAATAAACTCCTTCAAGTACCTTCAAGTACTGTATGTATATAATTAAAGTCACTCAAAGTTTGTATAAACTCACGCCAAAAATCCATACAAGTGATATTTAGTAGACACGTCCACTTTTATACTTTATTTAGACTATTGCTCCAAACATAATTCTGTCGGTACGTACCTAACGTATGGACTGTTTTCCCCTACTTAAACATCATGAAATCTTATGAAACCTTCCAGAAAACTCATTTATAATATGAAAAACATCCTCCTAAAATTTCACAAAAATATTTTACTTTTAAGTCCGTCTGCCCAACGCATCTCTAAACTTGAAAAACCGGACAGTTTTGCACCCTCGACTTGTAAAACCATTTTGACTTCCTTAACCAAAACCATTTACAAAAACGACACTTGATTATGTAAATATACTCAAATTGCTAAGTTTATACCCTAAGAACAGCCTCTAATCATTTTTAAAACTCAACTTATTGTCCCCGAGATTTGAACAAAAATCGAACATAATTTCGGATTATGTCGACTTTCATCTCCCGGTACACAAAAATTCAAACTAGCGTAACTTTTGACTCGTTTGGAGTCAAAAGCTCTACCTTATACCAAAACGAAGCTAGAAAGAAGCTCTACAACAATATCCTATCTTCTCAACCTTAGCTCAGACTTAAACCCACGAAAAATACCCCTAAAGTTTCTGACCTAAAATGACTCTTTCAAAATCATATCAAAACATGTTTTCGACCCATTTCAATCATTCCTATACCCCAAATAACATCTAATAAACATCCTAATCAAATCACAATACCCTAAATCACTTGTATGTTCATTCTCATCCAAAACTCAAATAAATAATGTTGGAAATACGTTTTACGTATATAGAAAGTCTCGGTCACTCTAACAATGTAGTTATAAGCTCGTAGTAGTATTTAAGTAACATTTATTACATAGCCCGACCCATGAGCATGTTCATGGGCCGGAGGCCCAAGTCCATTAAGGACTTGGGTATATAAGCCTCTTTCCACCATGGAAAGAGGTGTTGGTTGTTTCATTTCTCACATTTATAACAAATAGTTTCTTTCATTTCTCTCTCTAAGTTTCTCTCTCTAGAAAACATCAACCCTCTTGAATCATAAAGATTATCATTGTTCTACAATTGGTATCAGAGCATGGGATGAAATATAGGTTAGTTTTCGTGTTGTGTATGCTTTCTTAAGCATATCGTAGGTTTTTGATTGTTTATTGCCGAAAACATCAAATTTTTTAGTGTTTGTTAGTGATTTCAAGTCGTATAACTTATTTAATCGTGTTGTAGTGTTTTTGGTATCTTGGTTTTGGTTAAAACACAAACTTTCTTGGATCAAACGTTCAAAACTGTCTTGTTTTTCTTCATTCCGAAATTCCAGCAAGTATCACCATCGGAAAGTACAAAGGGAGTAAAGTTTGATCGCAATAACCTTTTGGTTCTACTTTGCGATCACTGGATTACGATACCTTATTCCGCCGCGACATTCAGATCGTGCATTACGATCTGGGATTCCGACGGTTTTTAAGGATTTTTGAGTCGTTACTCTGCCAAATTTGTTTTAGCCATATTCCGATCTAAACATTCCGACAGTGCATTGCGATCTAAGCATTCTGACAGGTAAACATTTTCATCTAGGATTCAGACAGAAGGACATTCCGATAGATTTTTATTCTGATAGAACCAAGCATTCCGATACCAGCAACATTCCGACAGAAAGGGTATTCCGACAGAAAGCAACATTTCGATACTTGCACATTCCGATAGAATTTGTTTTTGGATACTTAGAGGATTTTTCTATCGTGCATTAATTTGGTAATTTGGAAAATTTCAAAAACAAACACAACAACAAGATAACAACATCTTTCATTTAACAACACAAAAACACATAACCTTATTTCATTGTTCGATCATTTTTTGATAATCTTTTTTCAAGGGATCATAAAATGAATTCACATTCATATATGCCAACAATGAATTCGCTTACCGATATCTCAATCATCTCAGGTACCGACACTTGCCCACCTTTGCTCATCAAAGATTTATTTGAAGCAAGGCAAGGCCGCATGAAAACGTACATCATGGGAAAACCCAATGGTCGACTTATGCTTCAATCAATTGAAAAAGGTCCATTAGATTGGGGAGAAGTTACCATCAGCAATGTGACAAGGGCAAGGGAGTATCATGAGTTAACCGATGCTAACAAAATCATTGCCGATGCAGATGAAAGGGTCGTTCAGACAATTCTTCAAGCCCTTCCACCCGATATCTTTAGAATGGTAAGTGAACACACAGTGGCAAAGAATCTTTGGGATCGATTATCTTTTTTGTTACAAGGGACCTCTCTCACTAAGCAAGAACGAAAGTGTCAATTGTATGACTTGTTTGATAGGTTTACATACATTCCAGGGAGACTCTTCACGATTACTACTGGCGTTTCACTACTTTGATGAATGACATGAACGTGTATAATCTAAGGATTGAACAGATTCAACTAAACAAAAAGTTCTTAAACACGTTACCCCAATAATGGAGTCAGTATGTCACCGATGTTAAGATGATTCGAGATTTGCACAAGTCAAATTTAGATCAACTCTATGCCTTCTTGCAACAACACGAGAAGCACGTGATCCAAAAACGCATCTCTTAGGGGTCTTATCATGAACCATTGGCACTAATGGCAAACAATCCTACATTGTCATATCACAACTCTCCGTTTGCTTTGGGACACCAATCTTCCTATCAACCACTGTATCAAACACCAAGCTTCCCACAGTATTCAATCTTGCCACAACCGCCTACATCTTATCACCAACAACACAAGCAATCAGCAACATCATCACAAGGAGATTCACATCCGTTACCTTATGATTCACACCAGTATTCACCTTATCAACCTCCTACAAACCATGCTGTTACCTATCAACAACTTGAGGCTCCTCAACCCCATTACTCACGACAAGTTAGTGCTTCATAAAATCAACTTGTAGCTCAATCAACACCAGCATTCTACTGTGATGATGAGATCCCTGTCCCTGAGTTTAGACAAGGGGATAGTCCTACTGATATACTTGCTCAAATGTCTGCTTATCTCACTCAGACATTGAACAAACGAGGTTACAGAGGTCCAACAACAACTAACAACCAGTTAAGGAACTCTTCTAACTCTCGACAACAGGCTACAATTCAGGATGGCAGAGTCATGGTGCAACCACTTCAGGGGAGACCCAATTCATCTACTACTGGTGCACGTTCATCTAACACTGCTGCTACAAGAGGCAATAGCACTGGAAAAATGAAGGTGATTATATGATACAACTGCAAAGGGGAAGGGCACATGGCTCGAGAGTGAAAGCAGCCCAAGAGAAAAAGGGACGACACATGGTTTCAGGAGAAGATCTACTTGGTGAATGCTCAAGCCCAAGGACGTGAGCTCGATGAAGAAGAGTTGGCATTTCTTGCAGATCCGGGAGTAGCAGACACTGGCGGTCTCACAACAGCCATCACAAACAATGCCGCATATCAATGTGATGATTTGGATGCATACGACTCTGACTGTGATGATCTCAACACCGCCAAAGCAGCTCTCATGGCAAATCTTTCACTTTATGGAGCTGATACAATTTCTGAGGTACCAAATACTACTACAGATACTAGTATTGTACCTTATCAAGTTGAGCAAGTGTCTGAGTATTCGGAACAACCTCCGGTGGTTAGTAACTCAATCGAGGAGACAAACAATGATAGCAATATCAATGCAAGTCTCCAGACTTTGAGTGAACCACAACCGGGAGCTATTACGACTACCAATTCGTCTGCTCATCCTGATTTGGTTATGGTCTTGGCATCTTTGCTTAGTCAAATGAATAATGCGGTCCTTGAAACCCACAATGTTAATCAGACTCTATCTGCCGAGCTTGCTTTGCATAAGGGAAAGGTTAAAACCTTGGAATTAACTCCAGTGTCCATGACCTTAACCAATCCTGAATTTGATAGGTTTAGGCAAGTCCAAATGGATAATCTGCTAGAAATTGAGACTTTAAGAGCAAATCTTTCGAAAGAACTTAAAGAAAAAGAGTCAGTCGTTAATAATTTTCAAAAACTTCAAACGGATTTCGAAATTCTTGAGTTTAAAAGAGTTGAAACGGAAATTAAGGCGTCTGAGAGAGTTAAAAAGACTGAAAATTTTCTTTTAAAACAATATGCTGCTTCACATTTAGTACACTTGTTTCATTCTTCTTTTCAAGAGTTCAATCTATCGCGTCTAATAGACCTACCACCTAACCCGGGGTATGCAAAGCAAGCATTTCACCACAACCCACGACTTTATGATGCAACCAAGTTAGGATTGATATTAGATCTGATTGTGTTCTTGAATGAATCTGAGAGCATGACACCATATGATGAGAAGCGGTTAAAATTACTTCCTACATATCCAGAATACGAATATGCTCAAATGAATGCAACAAATGCTACAATATATCTTAGAACTCGATTTAATATGCAAAAGAGAACTATCCAAACATCCACTTTCATGCCTACTAGAGAATGCCTTAGTATAATTCCTACACTCGTTAACTCGGACGAACCGAATGAAATTCCTAAGAATCTTCCACCGGTAAGTACGGTAAAGCTCAGCTTGGAAGAGATTGAGCGATACCTTACCGAATTTGACAAGGTCATCCTGGAATGTACGACTTCAACGGCTCTAACCGCTGGAGAATGGGCTTTCGAACACATGAAAACGGTGTTTGAGAAAGAGATCGTTCCGTTTGTGAACCATATTAAAAATGGAGTCTCTGATCTAGCGGGTAATCTAAGTTTTGAAATTGGTGAAGTTCAAAAAGTTTTCTATGAAATGGATGATGCTTATGAACAACATTTAATTGAAAAAGAAAAGATTTTATCTAAATATGACCGTTTCTTAGAACATATAGTGTCTATCGAAGTGATGCAAGTTGTTAATCTTAAATATGCTCATGAGATTGCATCTACTACTGTGAATAAATGTGATGATGTGCATGATATATTTGTGAATATTGTTGAGCCTGTGATTAATGTAGATAATCATTCTTGTCATGAATCCAACGCTGAATTTTTAAAGCATCAAGATTCTTATAACACACTTTCAAAAAGTTTTAATGAGTTTCAACAACATTGTATATCTCTTGAGATTGAAAATCAATCTAAAAATGAAACTCTTTCAAAAACAAATGATTGTGAAAACTCCGTTGAGACAAGTGACAAGATGATTCAAGTAGTTCAGGCTTTAGAGGAAGAAATTATGAGACTGAAGAGAGAATCAGTAGCAGAGAAATTGGAACTAGAGGCTGCAGAGATTAAGAATCATGCCCTAGAAGATATAATTTATTCTATGATAGGGGAGCTTGATAAAGTAAAGCAGGGTTTTTCACAAATTTATGGTTCATTAGAAAATCGCTTCGCTTTTAATGCGACAGAGCAAAAGTCACTTGTTGACAAACTGAACCGTAAGAGCAAGGAAATCTCTGACTTAAAAATTCAACTCATCGACAAAAACATGGTTTTGGCTGAATTAAAGGAGACACTTCAACTTAAAGGACAAGAAGTTGTTGATAATCCAGCTACAATCTCTGCCTCGACCTCTAGTGCTTCCAAACCCAACCCACGTGTGCTATATCGGGACCCAAAATTTAAGAATAGTCCAACTAAGTTTGCCACATACATGAAAAATGCCTTAGAACATGCAGATCTAGCTAGAGAGATCGTTGATGACATGCGTGAACTAGATCCCACAAGTCATAGTCTATAGAGCTTTTATTATATGTGGATCGCGTTCAGGATTGCTTAGCAAACTTAGAGTACATTGGGCAACCGATATTTGTACCACCTAAACAACAAACCACCATTGCCATTACTCCATTCAATAAGACCCCAGGAACTAAGCCTGTTTTGAATACACCCATCAAGGCTAAGTCAAAATATGTAACTAATGTTCCCTTGGCTTCTACAGGAGTAATTATGTCTACTAAGGATAAAGGATCTCAAGACAAGAAAGATAGGATCAAGCCTTCCACTAGTAGGACTGAAAAGAAGAAAGTAGAAGTTCACCCTAGGAATGTTATTTCAGTTTTAAATAAAAAGAATCATGTAGCTAAGACAAAAGGTTCTCCCTCTGAGTGGAAACCTAAGCAAAATGTGAATTCTAATTCGAAATGTTGGAATTGTAATGAAGGCATGTTTTCTCAGCGTCATGATTTATGCCTTGTTGATCACGTGAATGAAATGTATGCTATTAGAAACAACCTTGAATGGATTCCAACGGGGAAGAAATTCACTCAAGTTGGTTGGCAATGGAAACCCACTGGTAGGACCTTCACTGCTAATGGAACTACGTGCCCTTTAACTAGGATCACATCCATGGAAGTTAGGTCTCAGCGTCCTTTAAATAGGAACACTAGCACTAAGAAATAGAAAAAGCGCCCTTTAACTAGGTCTGCCCCCACTATTGTGCCTACCAGTGTTAATGTCCCCAGTCAAGAAGTACCTCTGAATACTAGACAACTAGAATCTAAGCCAACAACTAGTAAGAAAATTTGGAAGCCTAAAGATTCTTCTGATAGCAAATCTAAGATAATTACATCTGTACCTGCTAACTCAGAGGAACAATTAGATTCCAATACATCGTCTTTGTTTGGTGATATTTTCAGGTCGTCCAAATTATTCTTTGGTATTTGGACTCGGGGTGCTCCAAACATATGACTGGAGACCGCTCGATGCTCAGAAATTTCGTCAGCAAGTTTCTAGGAACGGTTAAATTCGGCAACGGCCATATTGCAAAGATCATGGGTTATGGTGAATACCAAATTGGGAATGTTACGATTTCAAGGGTTTATTATGTGGAGGGACTTGGTCACAATCTATTTTCAGTGGGACAATTTTGCGATTCTAACCTTGAGGTGGCTTTTCGACAACATACTTGCTTTATTCGCGATCTTGTAGGAAATGATTTGTTAAAAGGTTCTCGAGGGGATAATCTTTATACATTGTCTATTCAAAACATGATGTCCGCCTCTCCTGTTTGCCTTCTCTCCAAAGCATCTAAGACCAAGTCATGGTTGTGGCATCGCCGGTTATCTCATCTTAACTTTGTTGCTATAAACCATTTGGCTAAAAACGAACTTGTTCGTGGTCTTCCAAAACTTAAGTTCGACAAGGATCATTTATGTTCCGCGTGTTCTTTAGGGAAAAGTACCAAGAAATCATACAAACCTAAAGCTGAAGACACCAACCAAGAACCACTATATCTTTTGCACATGGATCTTTGCGGGCCAATACATACGGCTAGTGTGAGTGGTAGAAAATACATCCTCGTCATGGTGGATGATTTCTCAAGGTTTACATGGGTAAAATTTTTAGCATCCAAGGATCAAGCACCAGAGTATATTATTACTTTCTTAAAGATGATCCAAGTACGTCTTAATGCTACTGTTCGCCGCATTCGGACTGATAACGATACTGAGTTCGTTAATCAGACTCTTCGAAATTATTATGAAAAGTTTGGTATCTCTCATGAAACATCCGTGGCTCGCACTCCACAACAAAATGGTGTCGTTGAAAGACGCAACCGTACACTTATGGAAGCTGCTCGAACTATGTTGATTTATGCGAATGCTCCTTTATTCTTATGGGCTGAAGCAGTGGCAACCGCATGTTATACCCAAAACCGCTCCATCATCCGTAAACGCCATGGTAAAACTCCATATGAGCTACTTCATGGACACAAACCCGATATTTCATTTCTTCATGTGTTTGGTGCACTGTGTTATCCAAATATAAATAGTGAGAATTTGGGCAAACTTCAACCGAAGGCTGATATTGGAATTTTCATTGGTTACTCGCCTGCAAAGAAAGCTTATCGAATTTATAACCGACGTCTTGGCAAGATAGTAGAAACTTTGGATGCCGATTTTGATGAGCTGACAGCGATGGCTTCTGAGCAACACAGCTCTGAACCCGCATTACATGAGATGGGAATCGGTACAATCAGTTCCGGATTAACTCCCAATAATCCTACTTCTCCATCATTTATACCACCTACAAGGTCCGAGTGGGATGATTTATTTCAACCTATGTTTGATGAATTCTTTGATCCACCGAGTAATGATTCTCCAGCACCTGCAGCAGTAGCTCTGTTTCCCGAAGTTGTTGCTCTAGATAATGGAAATCAGTCCGAGACATCTACTGTTACTCTTGAACCAGATGTCCCATCCCCCACTAATTCACAAACTACACCTGAATCATCACCCCACTCGTTCCTAATGATGTTGAAGAGGATCCCTATGATCACGATTTAGAATATGCTCACTTACAAGAGCTTCCCTTCTTTGGTTCACAAATACCTGAAGACCCTAACGGTGTGTCTACCTCAGAGGAAGCTCCTGTAATCGTTCACTCCCGACCACCACGGATTGAAACTCACAACACAAAATGGACAAAGGATCACCCAATCCGCAATATTATTGGTGACATCGATCGACCAGTCTTAACACGCCACCAACTCCAAGAACATGTATTATATTGCTATTTTGATGCATTTCTTTCCGACACTGAACCTAAAAACTGGCAACAAGCAATGACTAAATCATCTTGGATTGAAGCCATGCAAGAGGAACTTAATGAATTTCAACGTCTTGAAGTGTGGGAATTAGTTCCTTTACCCAGCAACGTTGAAATCCTTACATTGTTGTGGGTATATAAGGTTAAACTCAATGAGTTAGGTGGAGTGCTGAAGAACAAAGCTAGATTGGTTACTAGAGGTTACAAACAAGCTTTGGGTATTGACTTTGAAGAATCCTTTGCTCCTGTGGCACGATTGGAGGCAATTAGACTATTCCTTGCTTATGCTGCTCATATGAACATAATCGTCTACCAAATGGATGTTAAGACGACATTTCTCAATGGTGAATTAAGGGAAGATGTCTACGTTAGCCAGCCGAATGGATTCGTCAACTCGGAGTATCCTAATCACGTGTACAAGCTCAAGAAGGCTCTTTATGGGTTGAAACAAGCTCCACGCGCGTGGTACGATCTCTTTTCGTCGTATCTCATCTCGAAAGGCTTCTCCAAAGGCAAAGTGGACCCAACATTATTTATTCTCAAGGAGGACAACGACATGACACTGGTACAAATTTATGTTGATGATATAATATTTGCTGCTACTAATCAACGATTGTCTGACCATTTTGAGAAAATTATGTCCACACGTTTTAAGATGTCGATGATGGGAAAAATTTCATTTTTCTTAGGGTTGCAAATTTCTCAGAATCCCATAGTCATCTTAATTAATCAATCCAAATTTGCTCTTGAATCATTAAAGAAATATCATTTTGAAAACTGTGACCCCGTGGATACTCCAATGGTGGAGAGATCCAAGTTAGATGAAGATAAGGAAGGGATATCTGTCGATCCTAAACTTTACTGTGGAATGATCGGCACCCTTCTTTATCTGACTGCTAGCAGGCCTGATTTGTAATTTGCTATATGCATGTGTGCCCGGTATCAGGCTCGGCCTACCGTAAAGCACTTACATGTTGTGAAAAGGATCTTTCGGTATCTTAAAGGAACACTTAATCGTGGTCTGTGGTATCCGAAGGATTCTTCTATTGCACTAATCTCATATGCAGATGCGGATTATGCCGGGTGTCAAGATACTAGACGTAGCACTTCTGGCAGTGTGAAACTTCTTGGAGATAGACTTGTTAGTTGGGCATCAAAAAGGCAGAAAAGCGTTGCGATATCAAGTACAGAGGCTGAATACATTGCTATGTCCGGTTGTTGTGCTCAAGTTCTTTTAATGAGATCACAATTAACTGACTACGGTCTTGGATTCAACAAAATCCCGGTGTACTGTGATAACAAAGGTGCAATTGCTCTGTGCTGCAACTACGTTCAACATTCCCGAGTAAAGCACATTGACATACGCTACCACTTCATCAAAGAGCAAGTGGAAAATGGAGTGATCGAACCGTACTTTGTCAACACTGAGTATCAGCTGGCAGATATATTCACAAAGGCCTTAGATCGAGGACGTATCGAGTTTTTGATCGAAAAGCTAGGCATGAAATCATTCTCACCAGCGACACTTAAGGAGTTGGCAGAAGAATCTGAAGAATAGTAGTGGTAACCTATTGAAACTAGGATTTTGTTAATCCAAATTTAAGCAATTAAAGTTCGTTTTCCTCGACTTGACTCGAATTTGATTTCCAATTATCGTATCGACTTAACTTTGTTCTTGGTAAACGTAAAATGGATATTTTAAACTAAAAGCTATTTAATATTAAAAACTAATTAAAAATTATCTAAACAATTTAAAAACTATTTAAACTAATTTTACTAAAAACTATTTTGAAATAAATCTAATTTTAAAAGCAAATTTAAAATCATAAAATAAAGTCTATTTTTAAATAAAAGTAAATTTAGAAACTAATTTTAAAAATATAATTCAAACTAATTTTAATCAAGACTATTTTTAAACTTAAACACAATTGAAACTAATTAAATGAAAACTTTCTTAAAAACTTTAAATAAAATTATATTTTAAAATAAAACTTGAAATAAACTAATTTAAAAAAAAGTAAAATTTAAATAAGCATTTAAAACTATTTTTAATCTAGAAAGACTATTCTAAAATTATAAAAGAAATTTAAATAAAATATTTTTTTAGTCTTTTTATATTTTTATAAAACCGAGTTAAAAGAAATTTAAAAATAAAATAAAAACTAACAAAGTTTAATAAAAATCTAAATAAACTAATTAAACAAAACTGCCAATATAAGGAATCCTATATTAATTAAAAAGCGCAAAGGTAAACATAAAAAGAGTGCTAGCAGATTTGGTTGTGGCTTTGGACTGGGGAATGAGAGGTCTGGGGATCGAATCCCACCCCAGACAAAATTTATGCTATTATTTTTATTTTGGGATCTTTTTGGACAGAAAGTAAAGAAAACAAATAAGCTATATAATAAGCTGAAAAACCAAGACAAATAAGCTAGAGACATAAGATGTAAAAAGCAGACAACTAAAAAAAGAGTGAATAAGCTAAAACTTAATAAGCAAATCAGACATAAGCATGAAATAAGCAGTTAAAATAATAAATCTTAAATAAGCTACAACGACGAAATAAGCTACTCACTTAAAACCGATCCAAACGCAACGTAAACAAACTGAAGAGGACAAATAAGCAAATAAGCAGTTAAACAAATAAATGCAGATAAATTCAAAACTTAAACAATCAAATTCTAATAATCTAAAAAAAACTTAAAAACAGTTCCAACATAAACCAAACAGTAACTAATAGCAGTCTAAACTAATTGATAAAAACTTAACAAAAATAACCCAAAGAAAAGCAGATCAAAACAGATTAAGCAGATAAATTAAATAAACAAAAACAAATTAAAAGGAATATTAAAACCTGATGAGATTTCCGTTGAGCCGAAGATTGGCGCTGAGCCATCTTATTGATCTAAACCGAAACCCCAAACACCTTCTTTGATCCTTCGTCATCAACATCAGCTTCTCGAACCAAACGAACCAACTCAAACAGTAACTTTTATTATCTTTTTTTTTATAATGATAATAATAACAAGAACAGTAACATAACAGTTTTAAAGATTAAAATAATTTGATCTTTGCAAGACATTAAAAAGAGACGAGTATAAATAGAAATAAGCTTTTCATTAATATTAAAAAAAATTACAAGAACTGGAATTTAAATATTACAATAAACCTACCAATCTAATTTTCAGAAAATTAAAGCTAATTTACCCTACTCCTAATTTAATTAAAAAAACTGAAAATAAAGAAAAAGCTATATATTGACTACTGATTACAAGTTGTGGTGGGGGTTTTATAGGAAAACCCTAATCTCCCTTGTTGATGAAGATTGGTGCCCACGGCAAATCATCTTGGACCTTCTTTCTTTTCTCTCTCTTTTTCATCTCATCAAACGGTAGAGATTGCCCTTCCCATACGGATTGCCACGTTGGAGTGATGTGAGGACCACCTTGTGGGTGTTTTTCCCTGAAAACTTGGGGATTTAATTTCCCATTGTGTGAAATAAACCATGAAGGTAAAACGCCCAAATTTAATGATGTAAAAAAATCATGGTGGGTAAATAGGGTTTGTATAACTGTGAGAGAAAAGTGGGAGAGAAAGAGTGGATGGGTTTTTTTTCTTGTTTTTGTCGAATGGAGATAAAAAAAAGTGGGTGATTGTTTATTTTATAAAAATGTGTGAGGGGTTACACGTGGGTGTACTGGGTTTTGTTTTTGAGGTGAACGAATTTTTCCAATCAAAGTTTTGACTGGTCAATATGACCTCAATTTTGTTTTCTTTTCGGTTGTAATGCAAATGGGCTTGAGGCCCAAACTAATCAAGTCGTCCATGTATTTAAAAAATGGGCCATATGGGCTTTTTGGCTTTAAGGATCACCTATTAATCCGTTTATGTAAAATAGATTGATAAATGGGCTTTTGGCCCATTTCCCAAATGTGGGACCCACAAAACCCGAAATCTTCGTAAAAGTTAAATCCTCGAATAAAACGACTTGATCTTTGGCATTTTGGTCTTTTGGTCTTTGTCTTCGTCTCTTTTTGGACTTTTCTTCGACATTTGACCATGAAATCCCGTGTTTTCTTTCCTTTTGATCATTTGTACCTATTTTAACACAAAAACACAAAACCACGCGTAATTCCGACTTTTAAGATGTAAAACACACAATTAGGTCTTGTTTTTCCTTGATTTTAGTGGCAAAAGGATAAGTGTTTTCACACTTATTAAATCCCCTACACTTGACCATTGCAATGACCCCATGCAATGCATTATTTCAAAGCATAAAGTTACATTTTTCTCATAATTAACCCATCTCGGCCTTTATTAATACTACTACAATGAAAAGATAAAAATTTAAAAGGAGACAAAAGTTATAACACTTTTATTAACTTGAAAATTATTGATGGAAGAAACTCCTAAAGAAATCTAAGACTTGAATTAGGGCTTTGGTGTCATGAATATTAATCACCCTCAAGTTTCACGTTCCCCATACCAAGCTTAAAAACGAGATCATTGTTTACCATAAGTTAGCACAGCTAACACTTACTCATGTGGTTTAATTAATCACATAGACTCCCTTATTCCTACGGTGTATCTCTTGTATTTTATTTTTGTCTTGAATGATCACGAGGATGCATTTTTGACTTATTTCGATAATTTATTAAGGCCGAAAATAAAGTGGGACGATTTAATCAATAGTTAGCTAAAGGACAAAATCTTTTAAAACTGCTTCTCGAAACCTCATAAAGTTCATATCTTGGCATAACTCGTTTCACGATTTGAGAACTTTCTCGGACCGATATTTGGCTTGTACTTCAAACTTCAAATCTTGAGAGACGATCTTGAAATTATGGTCTTCTCTTCATTTTGGTATACATCTTCATTTTGGTATACATCTTCATTAGAAGTGAAAGATGCTTCAAACGTTGACCACGACTTCTTCATTTATCCTCTTCTTTATTTAGGATTTTGATATACAACGATCCGCCTCCTTTTCGGACTTGGATCTATTTATCCTCATACGTTGTTAGGGTCTTTTTGGATAGACTTCTCCATGATCTTTAGGGGAGTAATTGCTTCTCGTCGTGTGTCTTGATCCATCATATTGATTTGGATTAATGATCTTCACATCATCTTTAGATCTTTAGCAAAAAGTGAATCCTCATGCCTTGTTAGGGCCTTTTTGGACTCGGGTATCCTCATGCCTTGTTAGGGCCTTTTTGGATAAGCCAATCTTCGCGTCCCGCTTCAATAAGTTATACCTTGGCTATGAACTCTAATTAATACCGAGCAACTTTTAAACGATCTTGTGCTAGAAGCTAAGTAACTTTTCAAATCGTACAACCTTATTTATTGCAAATATATTTATTAACAAGCGATGGGAGAAAAAGCTCATAACTAACTCACATAAGTTAATGAAAGAATACCAAACTTATAATTAACTCTATCATCTCTCGCTCTCCATAATTTAAAATCTCAAAGAATGAGACTCGTGGATGCTTAGCCCAATAAACCAATTAAGGTCCATATGGTTAAGGATACTAGCTAGAGTAAACTTGGATAAGTAAACTCGGGTTGAGTCAAAATATTCATGACGGGCCTAATATATCAAAGATATCTAAACTTGTTAAAACCATTTTATTTATTTATTTCATTTTTGACTTTATTCTTGAAATGGAATTATTACGATGCGATGATAAAAGGAAAGAAATTAAAAGAAAAATACTACAAGGCCAAAATAGGTCAAAATTTCGAAAAACGTTGAAAATTTTTTAAATTTGCCGGTTAAATGAGGTCAAATTCATCGAAAAGCCCACAAAAATTTCGATAGAAATCCCCCCAACACTTAACATAAACATTGTCCTCAATGTTTAAGCATGTGGGAGAATAAACTCCCCTACACTTAGGACATTGAGTACGTTGTTTAAATCGAGCTAAGGAAAGGACAACTAAAGTGATTACATTTATTTGTTTTATTTATATACATGATTGAATCACAATAGCAAAAAACTTATCGAAGGAACCGGGTACACGGGAAACACGGGAACACGGGTCTCGTCAAAAGTACAAAAAGTGGATCATTAAGCACATGTCCCTGCACAATCACAACACCCAAAACAAACAACCTACACGGCTCCCCCTACACTTATTGTAGAAAATAGATAAAAGATAGATAATCGGGTTGCCTCCCGAGAAGCGCTTGTTTTTGTTAACCGAGTCATGAGCCTGACTCGACCCCGAATTAAATGGTCCATGGGGAAGCCTCGAATGTTATACCGGGATCAAAAATCTTGTCCTCGGTCCCTGAGGAACATAATAAATGAGAGGCAGGAGGATAAGTCATGAAAGGTAGAAAAGTCCTCTCGACATAAGAAAAGTAAGTGAAGTCTTGATCCACAGGAGGTGGGATGGGTAAAGGAGACAAATTGTCATCCCCCAAAGACATAGGATGGTCACTATTCGGCAAAGCCGTAAAGGTATTAATCATAGAATGGTCATTTTCACCTCCCGGGTCAAAGCACTCATCCTCATTTCCCGGTATGAAATGAGGAGAGTAAAAGCGATACATCACTTGCTTGGGTGTGCACGCGGTAGGACGGGGTGGCAACATAATATGAGAAATATCAGAAGACATATCTACCACCCGCGTCACCTCACCAGACCGAATCAAACGGAAAGTAGGGTCAAATCTCTCCACCTCCTCTACGATGGGAGGTGGCATGGCTAACAACGAATGCTCATCAATAGCAGGAGAGTCGGAGCTATCAATGTCCTCAATCCCCTCTTCAAAGAGAGGATTCACCTCACTAGAGATGTAGGCGTCATCAAAATCAAATAAAGGGTTCGAATAAATCTTGAAATTTTCCTTCGGAACGTCTTCATCGGATAGTGACTCGTCATCACTAGAAGTAAAATCATCATTGAGATCAAAAAGAGGATTAGAGAAAGCCAAAGAATCGTCTCCCAAGATGTCGGTGGGAGGTAATGAGTCATCACTAGAAAGAGATTCACACTCATCGTCACTATCGGAAGCAACCATAGGCTCACTTTGGATTGGAATAAGAGTCTAATCACAAGGAATAGTGATAAGACCCTCATCCCCATGATGAGAGAGGCATCGGGCTCCGTAGTGGAAGAATCGAGAATAGGAGTGGTAGTCTCACATAATGGATTGAGATCGTAAATATTATCCTCGTCATCATCATAATAAAAAGAACGGACAAGAGGCGGAGTATAATCACTAAGATTAGATACTTGCTCTTGTCGTTGTCGTTGTTGCTCCTCCAATGTCTCGGTCAGACGAATTAAGCCGTCATGAAGTTTCAAAAGAAGGGCTTTTCTTTCGTCATTCAAAGCATTGATTTGTTGAATTATCTGAGAGGATTGATGATTGAGGGTGGGATGTGGGGGTTCAAAATTTTGAAAACCGGAATTATAGCACGGATGTGGCTCATAATTTATTGGTTGACAATAAGAAGTATTGTGAGGGCCCCCACAATGATTGCAAAACGGGTATTGAGAAAAACCCGGTGCATGTTGCGGATAGGGATTGTCATAGACGGGAGGGGGTGAGAAAGTATTGTAAGAGGAGAAGTACGAATTTGTTGAATTGCAAAATGGACAAAATCCAAACTGTGTATTGTCGATATCAAAACCACACCGCTCACAAGTACACCATTGACATGTTTGAAAACCATGCCATGGTCTCAGACACCGTACGCAAGACGAATCCATGAAGAATTATAAATAAGAGGAGTAGAGAAAAGAATTAAACACAATAGAGGATAAGAAGAATATTTTTGGTGTAATACTTTAGGAAAAGTATTACTTTTGGATTTTTTAATTTTTTTGGTGCAAATCTTAGGAAAGAATTTGCTTTTGTGATTTTTTTTTAATTTTTTTTGTATTTTTAAGTTTTTGATTTTTTTTTTGGATTTTTGATTTTGTTGCAAGAAACGTAACGTTCAAAATGAACGGATCCCAAAATCCAAACCTCTTCACGAAAAATCGTTAAACGTACGAGCGAAGCGGCAGCGGCGCCATTTGAAACTAGGATTTTGTTAATCCAAATTTAAGCAATTAAAGTTCGTTTTCCTCGACTCGACTCGAATTTGATTTCCAATTGTCGTATCGACTTAACTTTGTTTTTGGTAAACGTAAAATGGATATTTTAAACTAAAAGCTATTTAATATTAAAAACTAATTAAAATTATCTAAACAATTTAAAAACTATTTAAACTAATTTTACTAAAAACTATTTTGAAATAAATCTAATTTTAAAAGCAAATTTAAAATCATAAAATAAAGTCTATTTTTAAATAAAAGTAAATTTAGAAACTAATTTTAAAAATCTAATTCAAACTAATTTTAATCAAGACTATTTTTAAACTTAAACACAAATGAAACTAATTAAATGAAAACTTTCTTAAAAACTTTAAATAAAAATATATTTTAAAATAAAACTTGAAATAAACTAATTTAGAAAAAAAGTAAAATTTAAATAAGCATTTAAAACTATTTTTAATCTAGAAAGACTATTTTAAAATTATAAAAGAAATTTAAATAAAATATTTTTTTAGTCTTTTTATATTTTTATAAAACCGAGTTAAAAGAAATTTTAAAATAAAATAAAAACTAACAAAGTTTAATAAAAATCTAAATAAACTAATTAAACAAAACTGCCAATATAAGGAATCCTATATTAATTAAAAAGCGCAAAGGTAAACATAAAAAGAGTGCTAGCAGAGTTGGTTGTGGCTTTGGACTGGGGAACGAGAGGTCTGGGGATCGAATCCCACCCCAGACAAAATTTATTCTATTATTTTTATTTTGGGATCTTTTTGGACAGAAAGTAAAGAAAACAAATAAGCTATATAATAAGCTGAAAAACCAAGACAAATAAGCTAGAGACATAAGATGTAAAAAGCAGACAACTAAAAAAAGAGTGAATAAGCTAAAACTTAATAAGCGAATCAAACATAAGCATGAAATAAGCAGTTAAAATAATAAATCTTAAATAAGCTACAACGACGAAATAAGCTACTCACTTAAAACCGATCCAAACGCAACGTAAACAAACTGAAGAGGACAAATAAGCAAATAAGCAGTTAAACAAATAAATGCAGATAAATTCAAAACTTAAACAATCAAATTCTAATAATCTAAAAAAAACTTAAAAACTGTTCCAACATAAACCAAACAGTAACTAATAGCAGTCTAAACTAATTGATAAAAAATTAACAAAAATAACCCAAAGAAAAGCAGATCAAAACAGATTAAGCAGATAAATTAAATAAACAAAAACAAATTAAAAGGAATATTAAAACCTGATGAGATTTCCGTTGAGCCGAAGATTGGCGCTGAGCCATCTTATTGATCTAAACCGAAACCCCAAACACCTTCTTCGATCCTTCGTCATCAACATCAGCTTCTCGAACCAAACGAACCAACTCAAACAGTAACTTTTATTATCTTTTTTTTATAATGATAATAATAACAAGAACAGTAGCATAACAGTTTTAAAGATTAAAATAATTCGATATTTGCAAGAAATTAAAAAGAGACGAGTATAAATAGAAATAAGCTTTTCATTAATATTAAAAAAAATTACAAGAACTGGAATTTAAATATTACAATAAACCTACCAATCTAATTTTCAGAAAATTAAAGCTAATTTACCCTACTCCTAATTTAATTAAAAAAAACTGAAAATAAAGAAAAAGCTATATATTGACTATTGATTACAAGTTGTGGTGGGGGTTTTATAGGAAAACCCTAATCTCCCTTGTTGATGAAGATTGGTGCCCACGGCAAATCATCTTGGCCCTTCTTTCTTTTCTCTCTCTTTTTCATCTCATCAAACGGCAGAGATTGCCCTTCCCATACGGATTGCCACGTTGGAGTGATGTGAGGACCACCTTGTGGGTGTTTTTCCCTGAAAACTTGGGGATTTAATTTCCCATTGTGTGAATTAAACGATAAAGGTAAAACGCCCAAATTTAATGATGTAAAAAAATCATGGTGGGTAAATATGGTTTGTATAACTGTGAGAGAAAAGTGGGAGAGAAAGAGTGGATGGGTTTTTTCTTGTTTTTGTCGAATGGAGATAAAAAAAGTGGGTGATTGTTTATTTTATAAAAACGTTTGAGGGGTTACACGTGGGTAATAAGTGTGTAAACACTTATCCTTTTGCCACTAAAATCAAGGAAAAACAAGACCTAATCATGTGTTTTATATCATAAAAGTCGGAATTACGCGTGGTTTTGTGTTTTGTGTATTAAATAGGTACAAGTGATCAAAAGAAGAGAAAACACGGGATTTCACGGTCAAATGTTGAAGAAAAGTCCAAAAAGAGACGAAGACTAAGTCAAAAGACCAAAAGTGTGCCCAAGTTCACGTTAATCGATACGATTTTGAAGGAAATGAATAAGAAAGCCGAAGTCAAGCCCGTTTTTAGCGGATTTAATATTTTTGGAGTTAAACGGCTAAGTGGGTCCCACATTGGATAAATTGGCTTAAAAGCCCAATAACCATTTTCCTTTAATGAAATAGATGAATTATGTCCAAAATCTTCAAGCCCATTTGTACTAATAAAACACGGATGGTATTTTATTTGGGCCAAGCCCAAATTGATGCATATAAGGATGGATGAAGAAAAGAAACAAACTGGGCCTAAGCCCAAACGGCTATACGCGTGATTGGATGGAAACAAATGATTTTGTTTTGATGGTCAATCCTCAGTCAACCTACACAACACGTGTTTACCCAACCCTACCCCCACACACATTTATTAGATAAATTACTCAATTCTTTTTTTCACTAGATATTATCAAGAAACACTTACCCACCTTCTTTCATCTCCATAACCAGACGCACCATCATTTTATTTTTTTACCAATCTCAAACCCTAATTCACAATTAAAACACCAATTTTACCCAATAAAAATTGGGGGTTTTACCCAAAGTGTGTGATTTACACACTTGGGGAATAAATCCCCAAGTCTTTCGGAGCAATCACCTTGTCGTCCTCACGTGACACGCTGGCAATCCGAAAGAAGTTTTTTTTTCAGCCGTTTGATGTGATGAAAAAGAGAGAGAGAAGAATTTGCGGCCAAGATTAAATGCTTAAAGATGAAGCTA
The DNA here is from genome assembly GCA_025667525.1 of Glebionis coronaria. Taxonomy (NCBI): domain Eukaryota; kingdom Viridiplantae; phylum Streptophyta; class Magnoliopsida; order Asterales; family Asteraceae; genus Glebionis; species Glebionis coronaria. The sequence goes on from CM046876.1 coordinate 454,973,494, forward strand.
AAGAAGAAGGCATTTGGGGTTGCCTATAAAACCCCTCACAACTTGTATTCATCATCTAAGCTTTTTCTTTATTTTCCTAGTTTTTAAATTAAATTAGGAGTAGGATTTAAATTAGTTTTAATTTTTGCAAATTAGATTAGGGTTTTAATCTTGTATTTTTAATTTCCCAGCACTTGTAATTTTGATTTTACATTAATGAAAAATTAGTGTTTTCAGTCTCTTCTTTAATTTCTATTCTCCTTTAATCTGTTTTTATTTTTTTCTAAATAGTTGTTACTGTTTTTTAATTATTTTATCTCAACGTTGAATCTGCTATTATTCCTATTATTATTTACTGTTCTCGATATAAAAAAAAAATAAAAAAAAAAAAAAAAATAAATAAATAAAATAAAATAAGGATACTGTTCGGAATGATTCTATCTGGTTCGGATTGGTACTTCGAAGTCGAGATGATGTATCGAAAGGTGAAACGGATTGATGATATTCGAAGGTAACTGGTGTTTGACTCGGTTCACAAGGAAGCTCAGCGCTATCCTTCGTCTCAACGGTTTCGACGCCAGGTTCTAATCTTAATCTTCTTTTTATTTGTTGTTAAGTTTTATTTGATTCTGCTTATTTGTTTTAGTTTAGTTTTTAATCTGCTTGGTTAAATTAGTTTGGATCTGCGTATGATTTATAGCCTCTTTGTTTTGATTGCCTTAAGTTCTGTGTATTTGCTTATTTTCATTATAAGTATTATTAGCCTAATGTTTAATCTATTAGCTTTTAGGATAATTTGATGTTGCTATTTGATTTTCCATATTTGGTATTCGGTTCATCACTTATAGTATATTTGCTTATTTCATCTTAGCTTATTTAGTTTAATTGCTTTTGTTAAATTTCAGTTATATGAATATGCATTTTCGGATAATCTGATTGGAGTTACTGCTATCTTATTTAGTATATTTGTTTGCTTTTATGCTTTTTAAGTTTTCAGTTTTTTTTAATCATAGCTTATTGGTTTACTGCTTAAACTGCTACTTAGATTCTTAGCTTATTTCATTATTATCGATTTCTTTAGTTTTATTTTTGTTTAGATTGCTTATCAGCTTTTTGTTTCAGCTTAATATTTGTATCTGCTTATTTGTTATGCTTTTTAGGATTTTGTTTGGTTAAATTTACTTATTCAGTTTTGCTTTATATGTTTTTAGTAGCTTATTTGCTTATTCTCAATAGTCTATCTTATTTGAATATTTGCTTTTTGGTACTGTGTTATAACTGCTTATTAGCTACTTTGTCTTGGCTTTCTTATTAGTCCGTTTGAGCTGATATTTATTTTAGCCGCATAACTGACAGATATCACTTATCTGTTGGTTCCAAAAATTTAAATATTTCAAAGTTATAAAAATAATTAGCAAAAATTTTGTCTGTCAGGGGGCTCGAACCCCTGACCTCTCGTTTACAAACCAAACACCCCATCCATCTCGTCTAGACACCTTTTTGTTTATAACTTTGCATAGTTTAATTAATATACCCTTTTTAATTAGTTGCAGTTTTAAATTAGTTTAATTATAAGTTTTTAGTTTATTTAAAATTTAATTAAAAGGTTTATTTTAATTCAGTTTTCTTTTAATAAAAAAAAATAAAAAGATAAAAAATATTTTAAATTTCTTTTTTTTAAATTAGTTTAGGTTTTAAATAGTTTTCATAAAAGTCTTTAAAATAGTTTTTAATTAAGTTTTAATTTTAAAAATATATTTTTAATTTAAAGTTTTTAAAAGTTTTCATTTAATTTTTTAAGTTTTATTAAAAGTCAAATTTTGTTTTTAAAATTAGTTTATATAGATTAGTTGTCATTTAAATTAGTTTAATTTTTAAATTAGATTAAAATAGTTTTTATTTAAAAAAGTTTTTATTAGTTTAATTTTTACATAAGATTAAAAAGATTTCATATTAAGTAGCTTTTAGTTTAAAAATATCCTAAAAATTACGTTTTACCAAGAACAAATAAAGTATTAACGATAAAATTGGCTTTCAATTCGAGTGAGTCGAGGAACGATAATAGAAATAAAAAAAAGGGTATTCAAAATCCCAGTTTCAAAATGGCGCCGCTGCCGCTTCGGTCGTACGATTGACGATTTTTCGTGAAGACGTTTGGATTTTGGGATCCTTTCATTCTTTGAACGTTACATTTTCTTGCACAAAAAAATCAAAAACACAAAAAAATCAAAAACTTAAAAATACAAAAAAATTAAAAAATCACAAAAGCAATTTCTTTCCTAAGAATTGCACAAAAAAAATTAAAAAAGCAAAACGTAATACTTTTTCCTAAAAGTATTACACCAAAAATATTACGTATTAGTGTTAATTTTTAGTTAGATTTCTTTCGATTTTTCTTATATATATATATTTTTCTAAAAAAATACAAAAAGATTTTTCTTTTATTATAATATATTACGTAGCTTAATAATTATTGTTATTTTCGATTTCTTTCGACACTACCATGGATAATCGTCCGATTTGGGAAATCTTGCAAGAAGAGCGTTATAAGATTATGTCCGAGGAGTGTTCGACTTGTGGTGGGCCTCATGCTTATTTTAATTGTGACAAAACTTATGAGGAGATTTATAATATTGAGGAAAGTATGTGTTATGATACTAATACTTATTTTGGCTCCCCTAGTTTTCCTACAACTAGTGACCCACCACAATATGATCAATGGTTTTATGAGGAATTTCAAAATCAAGGGTTTTCAAATAATGAAGGTTTTCCAAATGAGGGCAATTTTCAAAACTTTAATCAAATGGACATGCACAACCCTCAAATGGACTTGATTTTACAAAAATTGACCGAACATGAGAAAATCATGGAAGAAATGCTAGAATCTACTAGACAAATGCAAGAGTCCACCGATAGGAAATTCATGCTCATTTTAGAAACCTATCAAGATCAATTTGATATTGAGCCGTCTTTGAGTGATGATATTGAGGCTAACACCACTACTAGTAGTGATGTTCCCACTGTGGACCCTTCCATCTCTCCGCCAATAAAGGAGAGACAAGGCCCAGAGACTATCATGAGTTTTACTCACCCTCCGGTGTTGACACCCACGGATACTATTCGCTCTCCTCTTTCCTCACCTATTGAGGAAATTCCCGAGATTATTCTTGAGCCTTCATATACCGTTGATGACCCCATTTCTTTTATGCCTCCTTCACCTACCCCTTCAAATGACTTTATGCTTTCTTCAAATCCTCTTAGCGAGACATGTTTTGAGAAACCAATTTTTGAGGAGTGTGAGTGCATAGAAGAAGAACCCATAAGTTGTCCTACACCTAAGGAGTTTGTAGATAGGGATGAGTTATCTTGTGATTCCGACTACATTTTTAATTATTCCTCGGGATCGGATGAGGATGATTCGCCTATTTTACCAAGACCGACTTTTGAAAACCATGATCATGATTTATCGGATTCTTTACTCCTTAGTGATGACTTTTATACCCCAAGTATCGAGAAATTCCATCACGAGGATGCTTTTTATGATCCCGTGTTATTGGATTTCTCGCATGAGCTTAATTGTGATCATGGTATTGATGAGAAGGCAAATGGTGTTTTAAAACTTGATATTGATATTGATTTTGAGAACTCGGATTTTGACAAATTCACATTTTCCTCTTCGCCAATTACCTTTGATTATACCATCGATTCTCATCCAATTCTCGAGGAGTTACCTAATCAACACTCCTCTAATGAGAATTACGTTCACCACATTCGTGAGGATTTAACATATCAACAAATCCCACAAATGAATGATGGTTTCGTACTTGATCGTGATCTTTTCGAGAGAATTTCTAAAATCCTCAATGAAGGGAACGACAAACCTTTGTTTGACGAGCCTATCTATGATGAAGAAATCGAAGAGATTCACGTTCATGAGGATGAATGCTTTGACCCGGGAGGTGACATTGACCATTCTTTGATCGATACCTTTACGGCTTTGCCGAATAGTAACCATCCTATGTTTTTGGGGGATGACAATTTGTCTCCTTTACCCACCCCACCTCCCGTGGATCAAGACTTCACTTACTTTTCTTATGTCGAGAGGACTTTTCTACCCTTCAAGACTTATCCTCCTGCCTCTCATTTATTATGTTCATCCGGGACCGAGGACAAGATCTTTGATCCCGGTATCACATTCGAGGCTTCCCCATGGACCATTTAATTCGGGGTCGAGTCAGGCTCGTGACTCGGTTAACAAAAACAAGCGCTTCTCGGGAGGCAACCCGATGTTCTATCTTTTATCTATTTTCTACAATAAGTGTAGGGGGAGCCGTGTAGGTTGTTTGTTTTGTGTTGTGATTGTGTAGGTACATGTGCTTTGATGATCCACTTTGGTACTTTTGACGAGACCCGTGTTACCCGTGTACCCGGTTCCTTCGATAAGTTTTTGCTATTGTGATTCAATCTTGTATATAAATAAACCGAATGAATGTAATCACTTTAGTTGTCCTTTCCTTAGCTCGATTTTAAACAACGTACTCAATGTCCTAAGTGTAGGGGAGTTTATTCTCCCACATGCTTAAACATTGAGGACAATGTTTATATTAAGTGTAGGGGGGCCTTCTATCGAATTTTAGTGGCCTTTTCCATGAATTTGACCCCATTTAACTGGAAAATTCAAAAATTTTCAACGTTTTTCAAAATTTTGATCTATTTTGGCCTAGTAGTATATTTATTTATTTTCTTTCCTTTTATTATCGCATCATAATAATTTTCCATTTTCAAGAATAAAGTCAAAAAATAAATAAATAAATAAAATGGTTTTAACAAGTTTAGATATCTTTGATATATTAGGCCCGTCGTGAATATTTTGACTCAACCCGAGTTTACTTATCCAAGTTTACTCTAGCTAGTATCCTTAACCATATGGACCTTAATTGGTTTATTAGGCTAAGCATCCACGAGTCTCATTCCTTGAGATTTTAAATTGTGGAGAACGAGAGATGATAGAGTTAATTATAAGTTCGGTATGCTTTCATTAACTTATGTGAGTTAGTTATAAGCTTTTTCTCCCATCACTTGTTAATAAATATATTTGCAATAAATAAGGTTGTACGATTTAAAAGGTTACTTAGCTTCTAGCACAAGATCGTTTAAAAGTTGCTCGGTATTAATTAGAGTTCATAGCCAAGGCATAACTTATTGAAACGGGACGCGAACATTGGCTTATCCAAAAAGGCCCTAACAAGGCATGAGGATACCCGAGTCCAAAAAGGCCCTAACAAGGCATGAGGATTCACTTTTTGCTAAAGATCCTAAGATGATGTGAATATCATTAATCCAAATCAATATGAAGGATCAAGACACACGACGAGAAGCAATTACTCCCCTAAAGATCATGGAGAAGTCTATCCAACAAGACCCTAACAAGGTATGAGGATAAATAGATCCAAGTCCGAAAAGGAGGCGGATCGTTGTATATCAAAATCCTAAATAAAGAAGAGGATAAATGAAGAAGTCATGGTCAACGTATGACGCATCTTTCACTCCTTATGAAGATGTATACCAAAATGAAGAGAAGACCATAATTTCAAGATCGTCTCTCAAGATTTGAAGTTTGAAGTACAAGCCAAATATCGGTCCGAGAAAGGTCTCAAATCGTGAAACGAGTTATGCCAAGATATGAACTTTATGAGGTTTCGAGAAGCCGTTTTAAAAGATTTTGTCCTTTAGCTAACTATTGATTAAATCGTCCCACTTTATTTTCGGCCTTAATAAATTATCGAAATAAGTCAAAAATGCATCCTCGTGATCATTCAAGACAAAAATAAAATACAAGAGATACACCGTAGGAATAAGGGAGTCTAAGTGAATAATTAAACCGCATGAGTAAGTGTTAGTTGTGCTAACTTGTAATAACAATGATCTCGTTTTTGAGCTTGGTATGGGGAACGTGAAACTTGAGGGTGATTTATATTCATGGCACCAAAGCCCTAATCTAAGTCTTAGATTTCTTTACGAGTTTCTTCCATCAAATAAATTATAACTTTTGTCTCCTTTTAAGTTTTTATCTTTTCGTAGTAGTAGTAGTAATAGTAATAAAGGCCGAGATGGGTTAATAATGAGAAAAATGTAACTTTATGCTTTAAAACTACGCATTGCATGGGGTCATTGCAATGGTCAAGTGTAGGGGATTTAATAAGTGTGTAAACACTTATCCTTTTGCCACTAAAATCAAGGAAAAACAAGACCTAATCATGTGTTTTATATCATAAAAGTCGGAATTACGCGTGGTTTTGTGTTTTGTGTATTAAATAGGTACAAGTGATCAAAAGAAGAGAAAACACGGGATTTCACGGTCAAATGTTGAAGAAAAGTCCAAAAAGAGACGAAGACTAAGTCAAAAGACCAAAAGTGTGCCCAAGTTCACGTTAATCGATACGATTTTGAAGGAAATGAATAAGAAAGCCGAAGTCAAGCCCGTTTTTAGCGGATTTAATATTTTTGGAGTTAAACGGCTAAGTGGGTCCCACATTGGATAAATTGGCTCAAAAGCCCAATAACCATTTTCCTTTAATGAAATAGATGAATTATGTCCAAAATCTTCAAGCCCATTTGTACTAATAAAACACGGATGGTATTTTATTTGGGCCAAGCCCAAATTGATGCATATAAGGATGGATGAAGAAAAGAAACAAACTGGGCCTAAGCCCAAACGGCTATACGCGTGATTGGATGGAAACAAATGATTTTGTTTTGATGGTCAATCCTCAGTCAACCTACACAACACGTGTTTACCCAACCCTACCCCCACACACATTTATTAGATAAATTACTCAATTCTTTTTTTCACTAGATATTATCAAGAAACACTTACCCACCTTCTTTCATCTCCATAACCAGACGCACCATCATTTTATTTTTTTACCAATCTCAAACCCTAATTCACAATTAAAACACCAATTTTACCCAATAAAAATTGGGGGTTTTACCCAAAGTGTGTGATTTACACACTTGGGGAATAAATCCCCAAGTCTTTCGGAGCAATCACCTTGTGGTCCTCACATGACACGCTGGCAATCCGAAAGAAGTTTTTTTTTCAGCCGTTTGATGTGATGAAAAAGAGAGAGAGAAGAATTTGCGGCCAAGATTAAATGCTTAAAGATGAAGCTAAAGAAGAAGGCATTTGGGGTTGCCTATAAAACCCCTCACAACTTGTATTCATCATCTAAGCTTTTTCTTTATTTTCCTAGTTTTTAAATTAATTTAGGAGTAGGATTTAAATTAGTTTTAATTTTTGCAAATTAGATTAGGGTTTTAATCTTGTATTTTTAATTTCCTAGCTCTTGTAATTTTGATTTTACATTAATGAAAAATTAGTGTTTTCAGTCTCTTCTTTAATTTCTATTCTCCTTTAATCTGTTTTTATTTTTTTCTAAATAGTTGTTACTGTTTTTTAATTATTTTATCTCAACGTTGAATCTGCTATTATTCCTATTATTATTTACTGTTCTCGATATAAAAAAAATATAAAAAAAATAAATAAATAAATAAATAAAATAAAATAAGGATACTATTCGGAATGATTCTATCTGGTTCGGATTGGTACTTCGAAGTCGAGATGATGTATCGAAAGGTGAAACGGATTGATGATATTCGAAGGTAACTGGTGTTTGACTCGGTTCACAAGGAAGCTCAGCGCTATCCTTCGTCTCAACGGTTTCGACGCCAGGTTCTAATCTTAATCTTCTTTTTATTTGTTGTTAAGTTTTATTTGATTCTGCTTATTTGTTTTAGTTTAGTTTTTAATCTGCTTGGTTAAATTAGTTTGGATCTGCGTATGATTTATAGCCTCTTTGTTTTGATTGCCTTAAGTTCTGTGTATTTGCTTATTTTCATTATAAGTATTATTAGCCTAATGTTTAATCTATTAGCTTTTAGGATAATTTGATGTTGCTATTTGATTTTCCATATTTGGTATTCGGTTCATCACTTATAGTATATTTGCTTATTTCATCTTAGCTTATTTAGTTTAATTGCTTTTGTTAAATTTCAGTTATATGAATATGCATTTTCGGATAATCTGATTGGAGTTACTGCTATCTTATTTAGTATATTTGTTTGCTTTTATGCTTTTTAAGTTTTCAGTTTTTTTTAATCATAGCTTATTGGTTTACTGCTTAAACTGCTACTTAGATTCTTAGCTTATTTCATTATTATCGATTTCTTTAGTTTTATTTTTGTTTAGATTGCTTATCAGCTTTTTGTTTCAGCTTAATATTTGTATCTGCTTATTTGTTATGCTTTTTAGGATTTTGTTTGGTTAAATTTACTTATTCAGTTTTGCTTTATATGTTTTTAGTAGCTTATTTGCTTATTCTCAATAGTCTATCTTATTTGAATATTTGCTTTTTGGTACTGTGTTATAACTGCTTATTAGCTACTTTGTCTTGGCTTTCTTATTAGTCCGTTTGAGCTGATATTTATTTTAGCCGCATAACTGACAGATATCACTTATCTGTTGGTTCCAAAAATTTAAATATTTCAAAGTTATAAAAATAATTAGCAAAAATTTTGTCTGTCAGGGGGCTCGAACCCCTGACCTCTCGTTTACAAACCAAACACCCCATCCATCTCGTCTAGACACCTTTTTGTTTATAACTTTGCATAGTTTAATTAATATACCCTTTTTAATTAGTTGCAGTTTTAAATTAGTTTAATTATAAGTTTTTAGTTTATTTAAAATTTAATTAAAAGGTTTATTTTAATTCAGTTTTCTTTTAATAAAAAAAAATAAAAAGATAAAAAATATTTTAAATTTCTTTTTTTTAAATTAGTTTAGGTTTTAAATAGTTTTCATAAAAGTCTTTAAAATAGTTTTTAATTAAGTTTTAATTTTAAAAATATATTTTTAATTTAAAGTTTTTAAAAGTTTTCATTTAATTTTTTAAGTTTTATTAAAAGTCAAATTTTGTTTTTAAAATTAGTTTATATAGATTAGTTGTCATTTAAATTAGTTTAATTTTTAAATTAGATTAAAATAGTTTTTATTTAAAAAAGTTTTTATTAGTTTAATTTTTACATAAGATTAAAAAGATTTCATATTAAGTAGCTTTTAGTTTAAAAATATCCTAAAAATTACGTTTTACCAAGAACAAATAAAGTATTAACGATAAAATTGGCTTTCAATTCGAGTGAGTCGAGGAACGATAATAGAAATAAAAAAAAGGGTATTCAAAATCCCAGTTTCAGTGGGTGTACTGGGTTTTGTTTTTGAGGTGAACGAATTTTTCCAATCATAGTTTTGACTGGTCAATATGACCTCAATTTCGTTTTCTTTTCGGTTGTAATGCAAATGGGCTTGAGGCCCAAACTAATCAAGTCGTCCATGTATTTAAAAAATGGGCCATATGGACTTTTGGGCTTTAAGGATCACCTATTAATCCGTTTATGTAAAATAGATTGATAAATGGGCTTTTGGCCCATTTCCCAAATGTGGGACCCACAAAACCCGAAATCTTTATAAAAGTTAAATCCTCGAATAAAACGACTTGATCTTTGGCATTTTGGTCTTTTGGTCTTTGTCTTCGTCTCTTTTTGGACTTTTCTTCGACATTTGACCGTGAAATCCCATGTTTTCTTTCCTTTTGATCATTTGTACCTATTTTAACACAAAAACACAAAACCACGCGTAATTCCGACTTTTAAGATGTAAAACACACGATTAGGTCTTGTTTTTCCTTGATTTTAGTGGCAAAAGGATAAGTGTTTTCACACTTATTACCTATTCTCGAGTATCCTTTGATCGTGATCTTGTATATTATCGTATATATTTAAACCACCAAAAGAAAAATACAAAAATATAAAACATAGAAAAACCATAAAAAATATAAAACATACAAAATCCATAAAAAATATAAAATCAAGAAAATCCAAAAAATATTTTTTCATTTTCAAAACGGGCATGTCTTTTAGTACGGTAATATTTACGGCCTTAGAAATGTCGATTAAAATTGACACGGAGCCATAAATAGAGTCCGTATAAAATTTGTACATGTTTTAAAACATGCCCATTATGGCTTGTAGTTATTTCAGACTGCAACCCGCTTTTCGCATTAAAGTCACGTATTTCTTATGAAAACGTTGGCTCACAACGGGAATTAATTTTCTCGGGCAAGGTTTACTTTAAAACCTTGTAAGAGACTAAGTTTACTTTATAACTTAGTCTAACATAAATTAGTGTACGTGTCAGTGCACTTATTTTGTAAAAATAAGAGAAATCTTATTGCCACCAGAATCGTTCCAACCAATCACTTAACCGGATAATGTCTTCTTGAATATTTGTGTCCTTAAAATCATTGACTACAGCTCTTTAAATAGAAAACGGATCCGTGTTTAAGGGGGAGCAAATATTAAATCTTCTTGGAATTAAAATTGGTCTTCAAAAAGGATTTTTCAGGAAATATAAACCGTTCTTCATCATCATTAAGTGCTAAGTGTGCCTTGTGTGAAATAGAAATTCATGTATTGGTTATTTGAATTTTGGCGTTTAGTGTATGTGTTCGTGTTTGTGAGCGGGTTGGTATTTCGTTAAGTCTTTTTGGTTAATCCTAATAACTTTAAAACAAATACTATTAACTAGGGGGACCACTTTTGCAAATGTTGCAAAATGGGGGTTTAATGTGCAAATTTGGCACAAATATTGACCAAGTCAATCCCTACAACCCCCCCCCCCCCTTCCCGTTCTCTCTTCACCATCGCAAACACACACATTTAAAACCTTTTTTTCCGCCATTGTTGACCTTCCAAATTTGAGTTTTGATTTCGTGCTATCTGATCATTATTCTAGGTATTTGTTTCATGCTTTTATTGTGATTACTTTTCTTATCCTAATACTCGCACAAACAAAACAGAGATCAAAGATTATCAAAAAAATTAGGGTTTTTAGTTTTGCGATGTATATGTTAATTGAGTTGTGGGATTTGATTAGAATGACTAGATGCACAATGGTTTTGCCCAGAATTGCCTAAAACGTTGCCAAGCTCCTGGATTTGAGAAGTCAAAGTTTAGATCAGATCCCTTTCACGGATTCCGATGATCATTACGATACCTACATTGCGATGCCTGTCATTGCGATGAGTCATTCTGATGGCTCATTGGGATGGGCTATTGCGATGGGTCATTCTGATGGCTCGTTGCGATGGCTCATTACGATGTGTCATTGCGATGGGCTATTGCGATGGGTCATTCCGATGGCTCATTGCGATGGCTCATTGCGATGGGTCATTCCGATGACGCATTGCGATGGCATATTGCGATGATGCATTCCGATGCGTTATTGCGATAAAATTGTAATGGTATTGCGATGGGACATATTGCGATGGTTTCTCAAACATTCCGATGGAAAAATAATTATTGCGATGGACTTAGATATTGCGATAGAACATGATTTCGATAGGATTGCGATGTGTTCATCATTGCGAAGGCTATGTTTGGATTCCGATGGATTGATAAATTGCGATGGATTTAAGACGATTATTATTCCGATGACTTGTAAGCTTGAAATGTGTAATATTAACACCCCATTTTGATAATGGAAATGTCACACGTAATTATGGTGTGTCATCAAAGCATACAAGGAAAAATGTCTAAACATTACATGACCATAAAAGGAAAATACCGGAATCAAACATCGGTAGTCCAAAAGTAAAGCTCATCACACACAAACATAAGTATAGTAATGGAAAGGACTAAACAATGTCCATAGCAAATGTATCAAAGGAAAGATAATGCATAAAGTAAAGAAAGGCTAGAAAGCTTCCAGTCCATATGCACGTACGCTTAAAGTATACGAGCGTCCATGAGTACCTGCCGTTTTGGGAACATAGAAAAGGAAAACGGCTGAGCAATACGCTCAGTGCACGGATGTACAATAAAGCATGAATATGATAAGCATATAACATATAACAACGGAAGAAACTAAGTCCCGAGTAATCTGGTTGAGTCTTGATAAAACTGGTTTTATAGTTTGAAAAGCCTTATGTTTATCTTGTAAAAACTGTTTATCATATTTTACCATTAGCCAATAGGTCATGAAAATCCACCGTGCATGAATACTTGGAGGGGTGACCTCATCATGCAAATTAGAGGCGCTGCCTCTAATTTAATATTCTGGTTTGGGTAGGAGGGATCAGCTCCTTGTGAAGGATGCAAGGCACACACCACATTCACCATGAATTCCTGACTGAAAACATGTAACTAGGATGCACCCATACACCCCACATGATAAATATAAAAATATGGCCAAAAGCTAAAGGGACACCACGAGCAATCATTCCGCCGTGGTGAAGTCATAACATCAGTGCCTCTAATGTTATGGTTATGGTACCTCCATAACTAGGTGAAACTGGTCATGCATGTATATGGCTATAGGTATTCTAAATTAACATAAGCAAATCAAACACATAACTTATACTACGGGAAAACATTTGGCTGCATACGGGGAATCCTAATAAGGAAAGAATGTCCATACTGAAAGGACGGGAATCCGTACCTTATGTCCAGTGAACAAAGAAGATGAACTGAGGAGAATCCTACTTCGGTATCACTAATACTACATGAATACATACGTGAATAAGTATCTGACTACTAAATACGTAACTGATTTTAGGTCATGTCTTAGCTTATTTTATATGTTCTTATCATGTTTTACTGTTTTAAGCCTTAAACTGTGTTTATCTTATATTCTGTCTATTCTGATGAAGTATTTCTGGTATTTCATGTATTATTATACTTACTGTGTAATAATAAGTAACTTTCCAAAAATAGCAGGTTTCCTAAAATAGAAAGTTTCCAAAAATAGAAAGTTTCCAAAAATAGAAAGTTACCAAAAATTGAAAGTTTCCAAAAATAGAAAGTTTCCAAAAATAGAAAGTTTCCAAAAATAGAAAGTTTCCAAAAATAGAATTACTGCTTAAAATAGATAAGTTTCTAAAAATAGAAAGTTTCCATAAATAGATCAGCTGCCTTAATTAAATAAGTTTCCATAAATAGATTAGCTGCCTGAAATAAATAAGTTTCTAAAAATAGAAAGTTTCCATAATTAGATATAAGCTGGTTAAATAAGCTAAGTATATAAGCCTAAGTGTTTTCATGATTATTTTCTAAGTCATATGATATAATGTATAGTTTATTAATTATTTCATGTAATTAAAATAAACTATAGGTTAAAATATTTAATTAAAGTATATCATGTTTTTAATTAAATAAAGTTAAATACTTAGGTTAAAACATGTATTATTATTTATTAATAATATAACCTAAGTCATGTTAATTAATTAATTATAACCATGGTTTTTAAATAATTAATTAGTTATAAGTCTAAAAATATAAAATACTTAGGTTAATAATTTCATGATTTTAATAATTAATATAACCTAAGTCATGTTATTAAATTAATCATGTCATGTTTATTGATTTAATTTTAACATATGATTACAAATAAAAGTAATAATTTTAACATACACCGTGAACCGGATCTTGACTAAGAACCATGAACCGGACATGAAATCGACACCATACCCCGAACCACTTCGGGGTTCCCCTTGTCTTGCTGCTGCCGTGGGACCCACACCAACCAACTGGGACCATATGGTCTCGGTGGTGGTCGAGTAGCCAAACCGAGACCTCCTTGGGGTTCGGTTTAGGCGCCGGCCAAAACAAAACACCCCTAAACCATCCTTTTTGATTTCTACAAAAGCCATTTTACTGTTAGATCTATGTTTTAATTAGGTTTTAAAAAACACATCATGTTTTGATTATTTAATAGATCAAATAAAAAAGAAAAGGGTTAAAAGAATTTACCGAATACGTGGATCTAAACAAGGATGAACAAACACGAACACTTGCACCAAAACCAAGATCAAAGATCAAACAAACACCCCCTTGGTGTGTTTATGGGTGGCGGCCAAAAAAAAGAAAAGAGGAGGAGGAGAAAAACTTTTCTAGGTTTTTTGTTAAATCTTCTGTAAAGTGAAAATGAGTAGTGACTTTTCCCTTAACCCCTCTTTAGTGAAAATTGAGATGGGCTTGGCCCATCTCTTCCTTGTTGCCGCGGGTAGGGGCCCCACATGGGGTACCCGTACCGTTTTCCGTGTCTTGATGTTTAATTGTTCGTTCATGTTTATTTGTGTTCGCGTTTAATGTGTTCTCGTTAAATAATTACTGTGACCTAATATATTTATTTACGCTCGTAATAAATATATATACGTAATTAATAATAGTTCGTGATTTAATTACGTTCATGATTTCATGATCGCATGTTCGTGATTAATTATTGTCAAATAATTATTGCGTGCTCGTGCGTAGTAAATACTTATCGTGTTCTAACACGTACGTAATACGTAAAATCCTAACACGTAATCGTAATCATGCTATAATAGGAAAGTTTTAATCTAGTACGTATGATCTTAAGGGTACTATTCATGGTAAAAGCATGCGGGTTTTACAACTCCCCCCCTTAAAAAGAATAATTCGTCCCCGAATTATAGATAAAGTAAACTGGAAAAGAAGAACATACCCGAATTCAAAATATGAAATGAGGGTAAGAAGCCCGGATAGACTCCTCTGTTTCCCAAGTGGCTTCCCGCTCGGTATGATCCCTCCATAGGATTTTGATGAATGGAATCGTCTTTCTTCTCATGACTTGTTCTTGTCTGTCAAGAACTCGTTCGGGTTCTTCTATAAAAGTGAGATATTCACGTATCTGTTCCAGTGGATACTGAACCATGTGAAGGGGATGATACTGGTACCCTCTGAGTAAGGACACATGAAACACATTGTGCACATGCGAAAGGTGCAGAGGTAACGCCAATCGGTAAGATACTTCACCGACTCGTTCAATGATATCAAACGGGCCGATGAGACGAGGACTGAGCTTCCCTTTAATCCTGAAGCGTCTAACACCACGTGCCAGCGAAACATTAAGGAAGACGTGATCTCCTACGTTAAAATGTATGTCCCTACGATGCTTATCGGCGTAACTCTTCTGACGTAACCGTGCTTCCTGAAGTTTCTGCTTAGCTACTGCGATCTTTTCATTGGTCATCTATATGATTTCTGTTCCTTCAAGTGTTCGCTCGCCAACCTGATCCCAACAGATTGGGGTGAGACACTTTCTGCCATACAACATCTCGAAAGGAGCACACTTGATACTTGCGTGCCAACTGTTGTTGTATGCAAACTCTACCAAACAGATGTAATCGTCCCAATCACCCGTCCATTCCAACGCACATGACCTCAACATATCTTCCAATGTCTGAATGGTTCCATCCGACTATCCGTCCGTTTAAGGATGAAAGGCCGTGCTAAGCTTAAGTTGTGTACCCCAAGCTTTCTGCAGACTCTTCCAAAAGCGCGAAGTGAATCAAGGATCTCTGTCTGAGACGATGCTAGATGGTGCACCGTGGAGTCTCATGATCTATCTTCTATACGTATCGGCGAGTTTACTTACCGGATCTTCCTTGCGGATCGGTAAGAAATGAGCTGATTTGGTAAGTCGATCTACGATAACCCAAATTGCATCGTGCTTCCTCTTGGTAGGCGGAAGACCAGTAACAAAATCCATGGTGATTTTGTCCCACTTCCACTCTGGAATATCTAACGGTTGAAGGAGACCGCCAGATCGCTGATGCTCGATCTTAACCTGCTAGCAGGTAAGACATTTGGAGACGTAAGTAGCTACATCCTGTTTCATACCACTCCACCAAAAGTACTGCTTGATGTCATGGTACATCTTAGTCGAACCAGGATGTATAGAGAATGGGGAACTATGAGCTTCAGCTAACAAGGCTTCCCGGAGTTCTTGGTTATCAGGAACACAAAGTCTCGTGCCCTGCCATACGATACCATCTGCATCTACTCTGAATTCTGTCTGTTTCTCCAAATTCTGTACTATCGCCCAGATTTCTCCGTCATCCTTCTGAGCTTCCTTGATCTTGGAGAGTAACTCGGGTTCTACTCCAAGATTAGCCCAGTAACCGTGCTATCCACGTACCATGATCTCGATGTCTAGTCGCTCCAACTCTCTTATTATTTCCTCTTCAATTTTAATGTCGTTGATCATTCCGGACTTCCTGCTAAGAGCATCTGCTACTACATTTGCCTTTCCGGGATGATACTGTAGATTAATGTCATAATCCTTCAACAGCTCTAACCATCTCCTCTGCCTCATGTTCAATTCACGTTGAGTGAAGATATACTTCAAGCTCTTGTGGTCCGTGAAAATGTCACATGATTCTCCATACAAGTAGTGCCTCCATATCTTTAATGCAAACACAACTGCAGCAAGTTCCAAGTCATGCGTGGGTAATTTTCTTCATAAGGCTTAAGCTGCCTTGAAGCGTACGCGATCACTTTCCCATGTTGCATGAGAACACAGCCAAGTCCCTTCCCTGATGCATCGCTGTAAATTTGAAATCCACCCGTACCAGATGGGAGAGTAAGAATAGGTGCAGACACTAGCTTCTGCTTCAGGTCTTCAATGCTCTTCTCGTTCTTCAGTCCAGACGAATTTCTCCCCTTTCCGCATCAGTTTGGTCAATGGTAGTGCTAAGCGGGAAAAGTTCTCTACGAACCTATGGTAATAGCCAGCTAAGCCTAAGAAACTGCGGACTTCCGTCGCTGATGTCGGCCTTGGCCACTTAGTAATGGCCTCAACCTTCGCTGGATCCATAGTGATTCCTTCTGCTGATACAATGTGACCTAAGAATGCCACCTTGTCTAACCAGAACTCACACTTGGAGAATTTAGCATATAGCTGCTTCTGGCAAAGAATCTGTAGTACTGTACGAAGATGGTCTTCGTGTTCCTCCTTGTACTTTGAGAAAATCAGGATGTCATCGATGAAGACAATGACGAACTTGTCCAGAAATTCATGGAAGATTCTGTTCATCAAATCCATGAACACTGCTGGAGCATTTGTCAGGCCAAATGGCATAACTACAAACTCGTAGTGGCCATAGCGGGTACGAAAAGCAGTCTTAGCGATATCCTGCTCCTTGACCCGTAGCTGATGATAGCCTGACCTAAGATCAATCTTGGAGAAGTGTTTGGCCCCTTGGAGTTGGTCAAACAGATCGTCAATACGTGGCAGTGGATATCTATTCCAGATAGTAATCTTGTTGAGCTCGCGATAGTCTATGCACTACGCATACTGCCGTCCTTCTTCTTAACAAACAAGACCGGTGCGCCCCATGTAGATGCGCTCGGTTGAATGAAACCTCGTTCAAGAAGTTCTTGCAGTTGATCCTTCAGCTCCTTCAGCTCTATGGGAGCCATGCGATAAGGAGCCTTGGAGATTGGTTCAGCTCCTGGAATAAGCTCGATACTGAATTCCACTTCTCGTGCAGGTGGTATGCCCGGAAGTTCTGCTGGAAAAACATCTTGGAATTCCGACACTATAGGTTGATCCTGAATTGATGGGGATTCAGCATCCATGTCATGAACCGTAGCTAGATAACCCTCGCAGCCATGTGACAGTAGTGCACGCGCTTGCAGGGTAGATATGATTTGTACAGACCGTCTGGGTATGAACCCGTTATGAATGTACTCTGGTGCATTAACATCACCGAAGATAACTCGATATGAATGGCAGTCTATGGTAGCATGATGCTTGGATAGCCAATCCATGCCCAAAATCATGTCGAATTCATTCATGTCCAACGGAAGTGCGTCAACAGGTTGAACGTTATCGTCAAATTCTAGGGAAAGACTCTTGTATACATGGGTGATTAATACAGAGTCCCTCAAAGGCGTGGAAATAGTAAGCCTATTTTCTAGTGGCATGGGGAGCATCCTAATGTTCTTAGCATAAGCAGTAGAAATAACCGAGTGAGTAGCACCCGTATCGAAAAGAACACATGCAGCTTGACCATACATATACAAGATACCAGTGATGGTACCTGTAGACTTGTTGGCCTGGTCTTGAGATGTCGTGTAGACACGGCCGGTAGTAGGAGGCGCTTGGAATCAGCATGTCCCGATGTACCCTCCATCTCGCCCTTACGGCAATCCTTCATGATATGGCCAGGAAGACCACACTTGAAGCATGCGTCAGTGTTACGGCGACATGGCCCTGGGTGCCTACGGTGGCAAGTAGAGCAAAGAGGATGACTAAATCCTCCAGCAGGTGCTCTGGCTGGCTGGGAACCTGATAAAACATTTTACATAAGACATGATAATAGGGTACAAAGGAAAATGCGGATAATCGTAAGATTGAATACCAGTGATAGCTGGACAGCTAGGTTGTGAACCTCTCTGGTTCTGGTCCCTACCGTTTCCATGGTTCCTGGTAGAAGTTTTGCTAAAGTGTCAGAATATGAGTTATAACATGAAATCATAAGGAAATGCGTAAGTATTAGGACCTGCTGCTGTTTGAGTGTCCATCGTTGTTACGGTAATTATCATTACCGCCACGCCTATCCGTAGCAGAACGGTCGTTAGTCTGATCGTTTCCCTTGGGCTGATGAGGCTGCTGCTGAGTAGCCGGCTGAGACCGGTCCCCAGTTTTCTGCCTGGAAGATACATTTAAAGAGATGAATAATTGACATATATGGAAAGAGTACGGATTGATCACCGCTTGGATACGAATGTTTACCTCTTTTCGGGTCTCTCAGCTTCCCCGAACTCATCTCTCTCCTGCAGCATCTCCAGCTTACGTGCTGCATCGGCCACTTGTGCTACAGTGTTGAACGTAGCACACACCAGATTGTTTGCGACCGATGTGCGAAGAGCCCACCTAAAGTGGTGTGCCTGCTCTTTAGGAGTACCTGCTGCCGCACCAAGGAAACCAGCTAAGCGAAGAAAGCGCTGCATAAACTCGTTGCTATTCTCCTCAGCTCTCTGTCGGATCCCATGGTACTCTCTCTTGAGCTTGTCCTGCCCAGCCTTGGGAAAGAACTACTCCATCACCCTGTCCTTGAACTGAGCCCAAGTCAAACCAACAACCCACTCGTCACCACCCTCAGACTGCATCAACGCTAACCACCAATTTAGCACATCGCCTTCGAACCGGTAGCATGCCAACCTCGCCTTGTACGCGGGGTCACAACGCATAGCATTGAAAATCTTCTCGATGTGAGCCAACCAGCTTTCAGCATCACTGGGGCTATCTGTCTTCTCAAAAGCTTGAGGACGGAGCTTGTTGAATCTCTCCAGCCATACTGCTAATGTCACTGGAGGAGGAGGAGGAGGTGCCTAATTATGCTGCTGATTGTTGGCAGCTTGAACTTCAGCCCTGATGTCGTTCCTCAGTTGAGGAAGCAAAGCTTGCATAGCATCTTGAATTGCAGCATTGAGCTGTTCCTGTTCGCGTGTGAGAACCATCTAACAGTATAACATAAAACATATGATTAAACAGATCAAAACATAAAATATATATATACATGAAAAAAATTTATACCAAAATTTCAAGAAAAAATTTTATGCAAGAAAATTTTGTGTATGTATGCATGATGCAGTTTTATGAAAACTTTTGTATGCTCGAGAGTGAACGCCTACGGTCAGTTCACTCAAAACAAAAGACATGGCGAGGGGACGCCTATGGGTCGGTCCCAAATTAAAAAAGTTTCGATAAAAGACATGCGACTAAATAGGGCCAGTCCTATACCAACCATTACTTAGTCATAAATCTGCGACAATGACATATATATGTATGCATAAAAATGATGAATGCATGAAAACAACTGTCAGTTCTAGGAAGACCATAGTGACTACCCACTAATCACAAGTCATATTGAGAGCCTACAGGTCGAAACCTTGGCTCTGATACCATAATTGTAACACCCCATTTTGATAATGGAAATGTCACACATAATTATAGCGTGTCATCAAAGCATACAAGGAAAAAATGTCTAAACATTACATGACCATAAAAGGAAAACACTGGAATCAAACATCGGTATTCCAAAAGTAAAGCTCATCACACACAAACATAAGTATAGTAATGGAAAGGACTAAGCAATGTCCATAGAAAATGTATCAAAGGAAAGATAATGCATAAAGTAAAGAAAGGCTAGAAAGCTTCCAGTCCATATGCACGTACGCTTAAAGTCTACGAGCGTCCCTGAGTACCTGCCATTTTGGGAACATAGAAAAGGAAAACGGCTGAGCAATACGCTCAGTGCACGGATGTACAATAAAGCATGAATAGGATAAGCATATAACATATAACAGCGGAAGAAACTAAGTCCCGAGTAATCTGGTTGAGTCTTGATAAAACTGGTTTTATAGTTTGAAAAGCCTTATGTTTATCTTGTAAAAACTGTTTATCATATTTTACCATTAGCCAATATAGGTCATGAAAATCCACCGTGCATGAATACTTGGAGGGGTGACCTCATCATGCAAATTAGAGGGACTGCCTCTAATTTAATATTCTGGTTTGGGTAGGAGGGATCAGCTCCTTGTGAAGGATGCAAGGCACACACCACATTCACCATGAAATCCTGACTGAAAACATGTAACTAGGATGCACCCATACGCCCCACATGATAAATATAAAAATATGGCCAAAAGTTGAAGGGACGCCACGAGCAATCACACCGTCGTGGTGAAGTCATAACATCAGTGCCTCTAATGTTATGGTTATGGTACCTCCATAACTAGGTGAAACTGGTCATGCATGTATATGGCTATAGGTATTCTAAATTAACATAAGCAAATCAAACACATAACTTATACTACGGGAAAACATTTGGCTGCATACGGGGAATCCTAATAAGGAAAGAATGTCCATACTGAAAGGACGGGAAGCCGTACCTTATGTCCAGTGAACGAAGAAGATGAACTGAGGAGAATCCTACTTCGGTATCACTAATGCTACATGAATACATACGTGAATAAGTATCTGACTACTAAATACGTAACTGATTTTAGGTCATGTCTTAGCTTATTTTATATGTTCTTATCATGTTTTACTGTTTTAAGCCTTAAACTGTGTTTATCTTATATTCTGTATATTCTGATTAAGTATTTATGGTATTTCATGTATTATTATACTTACTATGTAATAATAAGTAACTTTCCAAAAATAGCAGGTTTCCTAAAATAGAAAGTTTACAAAAATATAAAGTTACCAAAAATATAAAGTTTCTAAAAATAGAAAGTTTCCATAAATAGATCAGTTGCCTTAATTAAATAAGTTTCCATAAATAGATTAGCTGCCTGAAATAAATAAGTTTCTAAAAATAGAAAGTTTCCATAATTAGATATAAGCTGGTTAAATAAGCTAAGTATATAAGCCTAAGTGTTTTCATGATTATTTTCTAAGTCATATGATATAATGTATAGTTTATTAATTATTTCATGTAATTAAAATAAACTATAGGTTAAAATATTTAATTAAAGTATATCATGTTTTTAATTAAATAAAGTTAAATACTTAGGTTAAAACATGTATTATTATTTATTAATAATATAACCTAAGTCATGTTAATTAATTAATTATAACCATGGTTTTTAAATAATTAATTAATTATAAGTCTAAAAATATAAAATACTTAGGTTAATAATTTAATGATTTTAATAATTAATATAACCTAAGTCATGTTATTAAATTAATCATGTCATGTTTATTAATTTATTTTTAACATATGATTACAAAAAAAAATAATAATCTTAACATACACCGTGAACCGGATCTTGACTAAGAACCATGAACCGGACATGAAATCGACACCATACTCCGAACCACTTCGGGTTTCCCCTTGTCTTACTGCTGCCGTGGGACCCACACCAACCAACCGGGACCATATGGTCTCGGTGGTGGTCGAGTAGCCAAACCGAGACCCCCTTGGGGTTCGGTTTAGGCGCCGGCCAAAACAAAACACCCCTAAACCATCATTTTTGATTTCTCTAAAAGCCATTTTCATGTTAGATCTATGTTTTAATTAGGTTTTAAAAAAAACACATCATGTTCTTGATTATTTAATAGATCAAATCAAAAAGAAAAGGGTTAAAAGAATTTACCGAATGCGTGGATCTAAACAAGAATGAACAAACACGAACACTTGCACCAAAACCAAGATCAAAGATCAAACAAACACCCCCTTGGTGTGTTTATGGGTGGCGGCCAAAAAAAAGAAAAGTCGAGGAGGAGAAAAACTTTTCTAGGTTTTTTGTTAAATCTTCTGTAAAGTGAAAATGAGTAGTGACTTTTCCCTTAACCCCTCTTTAGTGAAAATTGAGATGGGCTTGGCCCATCTCTTCCTTGTTGCCGCGGGTAGGGGCCCCACATGAGGTACCCGTACCGTTTTCCGTGTCTCGATGTTTAATTGTTCGTTCATGTTTATTTGTGTTCGCGTTTAATGTGTTCTCGTTAAATAATTACTGTGACCTAATATATTTGTTTACGCTCGTAATAAATATATATACGTAATTAATAATAGTTCGTGATTTAATTACGTTCATAATTTCTTGATCGCATGTTCGTGATTAATTATTGTCAAATAATTATTGTGTGCTCGTGCGTAGTAAATACTTATCGTGTTCTAACACGTACGTAATACGTAAAATCCTAACACGTAATCGTAATCATGCTATAATAGGAAAGTTTTAATCTAGTACGTACGATCTTAAGGGTACTATTCAAGGTAAAAGCATGCGGGTTTTACAGTAATCTTGGTAATATTGTGATATCTTTTTATATTATGTTATCACTATAAGGTAGTGATGAGTTATAGGATTGTCTTGCTAGCATAATGTTAGGTGGCACCTATAGACTCGTGTCGTGATATAGTTATGGTTGTTTTATAAATGTAATGTGCTATGATCGTCGTGTGTTACTGCAAATGCTACAAATTGGCATAGATTTGAGATATATATGTTTTGTGTATATCATTTGTGCTTATGTCATGAAAGCAGGAACATGTCGATCGCAGAAGAACAACAACGACAACGTGATCTCGAACTTGTTTCGCTCAGCGACAGGCTACCATATGCTGAGAAAAATTCTCGATTACAAGAGGATTTTGATCCGTCTTTACCAGCTTTCAAAATCTCCGCGGATATCCTAGACATCTCACCCATCAGAGATGCACTCAGATGTACTGCCTCTGTTCCCGAAGTCTACATGCACGAGTTCTGTAACACTGCGTCTCTTACTAAAAAGACTATCTCATTCCAACTGAACAACACGCCAAGGGTACTTAACTTGAGCATCTTTCGGAAACTGTTTAAACTTCCTAGGTTGGCACAAGGAGAACAATTTTTGGCTAACCCAAAGAACGATGAAGTGCTTCGAGTCATTCGTGCCATGAATTATGAAGTTGAAATCCACAACCTATCCTAGTTCAACACGTCACATATAGGGAAACCCTGGAAAGCACTTATCACCATCATTGTCAAGTGTCTTACTGGAACGACTAGGGGCTCCGACGTAATGAGACCACCTCAGGCTCACTTATTTTGGGGATTGTACACTGCGTCTAAAGTAGACTATGCACTTCTTCTCTGGCAAGAATTTTGTTATCAGTTTACTTGAACGAAGAAGAAATCCGTGCATCTTCCATTCCCAAGATTCACCAAGCTCATTATCAACCACTTTATGAAGAATGACCCAACCATTGACACTCGCGGGAATTTCTTATACCACACCAAAGATGATGACAATGTGATTCTCACAATGAATGCAGACACTAATTCCACAAAGTATGCATTACGTCCTGCCCTAGTACCTGACACAATGCTAAATGACGGAATCAAGGAAAGTGATAAATATCAAGAGATGCTTAATGATATTGACGCACAGTTTCGACGTGCAAATTCACTTCCCTCAGAGAAGCAAAAAGGTAAACGCAAGAAAAGAGTTTCAAAGCGCCAATCAACTGCTTCTTCTAAAGATAAAGGCACAGGGAAAATGCAAATAGTTGATGAAGATGATGATGAAGATGAGACGATCAATACTGAGGAAGAACAGGAAGAAGTACCACTCAGAAGGCCTAAGAAAGCAAAGCAGACTAAAGGTAAAGAAGCAAGTGTTGCTTCAGATGAACCTGCTCAACAAAACATTTCTGAAGCCAAACAACTGCGTATCGTTCTTCAACAAAGCAGACAGGAAGCTTTTGCAACTTCCACAAGATAAGGCTCAAGAATGTTTGAAGACTTAGCAGATTTTGGTGATCCTGATGCTGACATGGCATTTTATGAAGATCCTACCGATGAAGATGCTTATAAAGATGCTGATAACTTCCATTTTGAAAGTCGTGAGCAGAGTGAAGAGGGTGGTAGCAGTGCAAACACAGATACAAGTTTGATGTATCGAGACGCCAATATCACCACATCCTTACCAGAACCAACTCACACAGTGGTACACGATGATGCTCATGCAACTTTCATACCAGAAACGCAACTTCAAAGTAAGTCTACTTCCAACTCTAACGATGTTACGAAATATCTTAATTTGGAAGGGGAGGGTGTTGAGGTTACAAATACTGACCCATCGACAAATGAAGACATGGTGGATGTTCCAATAACTACTGTTACATCAACCACCACTCAACCATTATCTACCCCGATCATTAGTGAAGTCATAACACCAGTTATCACACCAGCACTTGTTGAACAACCGGTATCAACCACCATCCTAACCACTGAATCTACACCGTCATCAACAATTGAAAAACCTGTATCAACCACCACCCCAATCACTGAATCTACATCATCCCCCATCCTTGAACAACCTGTATCATCCACCACCACTTTAACTGTTATGGTTACACCTCTATCATTAGTACAACAAGTATCATCCACATCCAGTCCATTCCTCACAGTCAGTGATCCACTGATCCAGTCTCTTCAATCACAGCTGGAGGCTCAAGCTAAACAAATAGCTTCATTGACTGAAAGAGTCACCTTTCCTCTCAAGGAACCGCAACCTGATGAGCCCACACTAAAGAAAATATCCGACAGAGTGTCCAAACTTAAAGAACAACACAAATCATTTCTTGGAGAGAAGAAAACTCGTGACAAAGAGAATGCTGCTTTTCTTGGTTCAATTGATGAGAAGATGACCAAGATCATTCGACGAGAAGTCAAGTCATATGTTGATCAGCAGCTACCAACTTTTGTCGGCAATGGTTTATTTGCTCTTCAACTAATGACATTGTTACAGACACGTCTGCTGAATATGGGGGCTCACAAATCGAAAAATAAACGAAAAGTTCTGCAATATCTCAACAAAGCAATTATTGACGATACACCAGCAGATACTACCGACTCTAAGTCTGACAATGAAGACGAACTAGAGGAGGAAGATAATGAGGGTAACAGTGAGGAGGATGATGGTGACAATGATCAAAATGAGGAAGAGGATAAGGAAGGAGATGAGGAGGAAGAAGAGGATGAGGAAGAAAAGGATAAAGATGAAGATGAAGATGAAGATGAGGACGAGGATATAGATGACGATGATGATGACGATGATGATAATGACGACAATAATGGAACCAACAAGGGTGATAAGAATGAAGAAACGGGTACTAATGCCGAAGAGTCAAACAAGGATGAAGGTGATAAGGCAACCGAAAAAGGTATTTTAGGAAGCTGCAACAAGCATTGCTGAAACCATTGAAAAGACAGTAGAGTCTACTGTACCAGAAACTCAGCAAATTGACACAGGTATATCTACTGCACCAGTTTTTACTACTGATTCTCACAATGAATCTGTAGAATATATGCAAGAAGAAGAACCAACAGGGTCAATGCTAGAAGAAGAATCTCGCGATGATATACCGGTGATGCAAGATCAACCTTCAACACCATCTGAAGATCAGCACAACATTGATATGGAAGTTGAAGATTTAAATGTGCCAGAACCAACGTTTGCTGAATCTCTTATCATCGATGACACGGTACAAGAGCAACTCTGGCTCACAAATGCAGCACCACAACATCCTTTTGACACTGCAACTGAAATGAAGCTTACTCAATTCCTGAACAATCCTATCGATTTCTCGGCCTTTCTAAGGTATTCTCATAGGAAACCGACAATGACTCCGAATCTGATCAAAATGGTAGCCGCAAATGTGAACTTCTTTGATAGTTTGAAGATCAGCCATAATGAAGCAGAATATCACTTGAATGAGCTTACCAAGGCAATGAGAGCGACGATTATATGAATTCAGACTCCTGTGTTACGACCTCTTACACCTACGATCATTGCCGGTTCTGCAACGATCCCAATAGAGCACTTTGTTTCTCACGATCTTGAATACCTTGAAAATGAAGGAAAGAAATATGCCACGTCACTCACTATGCTCAAGGCTGTTAATTTGGAGAATGTTTCATGGATAGAGGATAAAGTACCTGACGCAATATGGAGAAAGAAACTGCTCAAGTTTTATAATACCTTTGCCTCACTTGGCATCTCTCACTGGACTGCAAAGAAAAGGTTAGCTTACAATCATTTCCATCGTCCTAAGAGAGGTTCTTCTATTGTCTCAGCTCAAAGAATCAAAAGCATCCAAGGAGCAACCACTCAGACTGTCTTCGGTTATGATTACTTGAATGTAATCGTGTTCAAGCGTACCGATGAGAAAGAATACCGAATTGACGAAAGTGATCTCCAGTACCTTCAACTTGAAGACATCGAAGATCTGTTGCTGTTATTGGCTCAGGAAAAAGTTGACCATCTACAACCTGAGATTGTCATTGCAATGAGCTCCAACTTTCGTCAATATGCAAGAAAAATCGTCATTCAAAACCGGGTGGAAGATTTTCAACTTGGAGTGGAGAGCTATCAGAAGCAGCTAAACTTGGAACGTCCCCATACAACTCCACTCAGTAATTTCCATAAGAACAAGAAGGTTTACATGGGGACCACAACACCGGAAGCAGGGATCTTTTATCCAAATGAGACTGGCGTCATGCAATATATGCGATTCTCCGAACTGCACAAATTCAGCGATGGAACGCTCAAGCATGTTCGAGATGATCTGACGGTTCTCAATGCCAACCTACCGCTTCCAGCAGTCAAGTACACCTGGACAACCCAGTGCAAAAAGGGAGCAACGTACGCGATCAGGAAGATTGAGGAACTTCTAAGGAAGCGCCGGTTGCTACGAAGTGTGGAACGATTCGTCGGTGGACGACCATATGGAGCTCACCATAGGTTCACGAAACGAGCCATTTAATTATGGTTCGTCTTATAACAGGTCAACTCCATATATCTAGTATTGTGAATATGTTAATTTTTGTATAATCAGCTTTTGTGGCTTGTTGTAGTGTAAAAGTATGATATTTTTCAAGAATTTTTCTCGAGATTCTAAATCTTTCAAACATATCGTACTCAAGCACTACAACTAACCCTCATTAATTTGAGGGGGAGCATTAATATGTTCTTTGGCCAACATCTAATTTCATTTTATTACCCAAAGACCGGTTAATCCATTAATATCCAAAATATTGATGGTTAACATTTTGGAAAGGGGAGAAAATGGGATTAAGGAGACTTAATGATTTTTGGCTAATTAATGAAAACGGATTAAAAGATAAACCAACTTAATATGTGTAATGCACATGTTAAGGGGGAGCGTTTTTGATGATAAAAAACACTTAAGGCACAAAAAAATTTGATTACAATATCACAAGTGCTTTAAGTGATTTTTCAAAGATTTTTTCATGGTGACAATACTTACCCAAAACACACTTAATTCACGACGGATGTGGTGAAAAAAGGGTGGTAGGTATAGGTATTAGTCCAATGATTCATTAGAACCGATGGAATCTTCCCAAGGACAATTCCCTAGATAGAATTAGAAGTCCTAGGAAAGATGGAGAATGATTGTGAACGTAGCTGAATGCCGACCAAGTATTTAAGCTAGCACTGGAACAATCACAACAAGGTGCTAGTGATGACGTATTGGTAAGCATTGAAGGGGCTGAAGAATGAAAAAGAATTGTAAAGATAAAGGGTGTAAAGAAAGAAGCCCTCCTTAAAACTTTAGGCAGAAACCGGGTCAATACATATGCTATTGAGATCATTATAAATGATTCTCGATATTTAAGATAGACATCATGGACCCAGTGATGCAATGCACAACCCTCCCCAGCTAACTCAAATATCTCTCAAAAGATATTTGTTTTAATCACACGGAGAACAACACGTTATCTATTGGTTTATTCACTCCGAATAGACCGATATTGAATAGGTGGCACTCCTCTCCAGCCATCGCTCACTAAATCAAAACACACTATCGAGTCTAGAGCCACGAGATCATCAAAAGTCTCATTAGGACACTTTCCATTTATTCCTTGCTTCTTCACACACTGTGAAAAGTAAGAGATCTTTATGAGTCCTACGCAGTATTCCTGTAATATTTCCAGAACATCCGAGTGATACGCAAGTATTATAATGAAGATGGAAATCCTTCTTGAGCCAACATCAAACAAGCTCATGCTAGGTGACACGTGTGGTTCTTTAAGAACCAATCTTGTGAAAAACTGGAAAGAAACAGTAGTTTAATTCTTAATTGAACTTAAACTCATTCCAGGCCTCTACGCATTATCGTATGATCTTGCCCGAACACTCAGAGTGACACTCTTTAGTGTTCAAAGTGACGAGTGGAAATCCTTCTAGTGTTAACATCAAACAACACTTGGTAGGTGACAAGCAAGATTCTATTTGAATCAAGCTCGTGACAACTGGAAAGCAACGATGGTGAAAATCTTAATTGAAATTCACTTGTTCCAGGTTTCATGAATTGACGGCTTCAATCATAAGGATTTTTAATCCAAATGATTCACTCTTTATGTTCGCAGTCAGCTTTGGACGGTCGAATAAAGAGAACAGGTTTACCCGCGAAATCCTGTCAAGAAGTTACTTAATTGAAACTATCCGTCACGGGTACGATATCTAATATCGTCCAACGGTCTTCACCGACCGGAGGTAAAATGCTACCGAATTAGAATAAAATGTCAAAGCCATTTTATTCATGTCTTATTATGTTGCTGCATTCGAAGACGGTGGCGTTGCGGTGTACCTGTTGAAGACGTCCTCACATACTTATTCCTTCTGCATCAAATACTTCTGCGAATTCAAGAAAGTATGACCTAAAAGTATTCCGCTGTATCGACTCTGAAACTTTCAAGAATTCAACAAAGGATAGGTGTATGGGACATGAAGTCACTAAGAGGCGAACATCACAAGAAGATAAACACTGCACGTGAAAGGCCAAAAGAACGTGTTCCAAGCAAAAGGCTGATATTATTCAACACATATTCACAAAAAGAAGAAAAAGAAAGAAAGAAAGAGAAAGTGGACTACGAGATCAAGAACAAGATCTAACATGCTAGATTAGGACTTTGTAAATTGGGAGTGACCTCCCTTTGGGGGAGATTGTTGGAAATACGTTTTACGTATATAGAAAGTCTCGGTCACTCCAACAATGTAGTTATAAGCTCGTAGTAGTATTTAAGTAACATTTATTACATAGCCCGACCCATGAGCATGTTCATGGGCCGGAGGCCCAAGTCCATTAAGGACTTGGGTATATAAGCCTCTTTCCACCATGGAAAGAGGTGTTGGTTGTTTCATTTCTCACATTTAAAACAAATAGTTTCTTTCATTTCTCTTTCTAAGTTTCTCTCTCTAGAAAAAATCAACCCTCTTGAATCATAAAGATTATCATTGTTCTACAAAAAATCACACATGCAATACAAAGAAATATTATTAAAATATTATTAACACAAATATAGGACCACACCATAAACAAAATAGATCAAAGCTTCAAGAACACCAAAACCCCCATGTGAGCCGTGGGGTTTGGGGCTGAAATCACCAAGGGAAAACATTTCCCACGCTCCAATATTTTAGTAGTGTGTTCCTAAACATAATCAAACACAAACCCACGAAATTAATTAGATCAAATCATAGTTTTTATCAAAATATTTCAAAAATTAAATCTTGAAAAAAATGTTGATGCATGTTAAATATTTTTGGTGGGATTTACTTATCTTGCCATTATAAAGGTGGGTCTTTGATTAGATTTCTCAAAAATCAAATTTTGGTGGTGGATTGGTGGTAGTGGTGTTTAGCCGTGGGTTTAGAGAGAAGAGGGAGGAGGAGAGAAATTTTTTGAAGTGTAAAAATGAGAGTGTGTGTTTATTTTAGGCTTATATATAGTGGGGGATGGTAGATTTTGTAAATAAGGTCTTATTTTGGCCTTAGGTGCAAAATAACTTTTAAAGAGCGGGAATATGACTACTAGTCGGTTTTGAAATTTTACGGGAGTCGGGTTTCATCCCGGCTACCTCAAAATACTTTGAAATGGTTCAAACGCACACAAAACGAATATTCATATGGTTCCGACTCTACTTAAAACATAATAAAAAAAAAACTTCGAAAATCTCAAATATCGATCAATCGATAGTAAAAGATAAATTTTGGACATCCGTCGGTATCGTAGTCGTTATCGGTACTTCTTAAATCATCAAACGTAAAAATTAAGGCCTCGATCATTGGTTTCAAATTAAACCGTCAAATATACAACAAACAAAATTTCTTAAAAATTTCAAAAATATTCGTAAAATAGGATTAAATAAATGACGTTGGGCTCGGGGTATCACATTCCTCAAGTGAGTCACAACTTAAGAGAGATGCTCATACTGAACAGCTCTTGAGACGATAATTTAGCACCATACGGCACGTTCACCGGTATCACATCCTCCCCTCCTTAAGGGAGCGACGTCCCGGCGCTCTCTGGTTCTTATCATTTCAATTCCATTCAAATGACTTTTTCCTACTTCATTCCATCCAACTGGCGATCTATATTTCCATCCACATAATTCTTCAAATGTTGCAGCTCCAATGCTAACATGGTAAATGTCATTGTGCAAAGATACTACCAACGACAAGTGTCGATCTCAACCACTACCAAAATCAATCACATACGCTCAGAGCATGTCTTGCAACGTTCGAATTGTCCTTTCACTTGGTCCATCTATCTCGTAAAGATAATTATTCATAAAAGAAAATCACACGGGTCGCACATAACCCCATCGAAAACGTTCAGAATATACGATTCAAAGTAACTAATAATAGTCGTACAAAATAACCTTATTGCAATATTACGTACATACAAACCTATTTCATCAAACACGAAATCATCGATACAAAAATCATTCGACGTATACATAACTCTCACGAATACATCACAATCCAATGATGAGATGGTATTTATACATGATCTCATCGTTCTTTTCGGGCTTTAAATGCATAAAAATGTCATAAAATACCATATATATTCTTATGTTTGTTTACTTGTGTATTTTAGGTATGGATATCGTGAAAAAGACAAAAGATCACAAGAAACAAGGAAAAACGAACACGAGAAACGAAGCCGTACTATGGACCGGGCCCTAGTTATGGATTTCTCAAAGAAAAACCCTTGAAGAATTGAATATGTACAAGATTGATCCCTCATCTATGAAGAAATAACACTTAATACCCTTTTATATTCACAGTTACAAGTTTGGTCCCTTAAGTTTGTCAAAATTACAAAAAGGTCCTTCAACTTTGAAGATTTGGCAAGTTTAATCCCTCATCAATTCTAAATTGTCAATAATGGCCCCTCATGAAGTCAAAGATACTTTAAAGACCTTCAAAGATGAGAAATGTCCAAGATCAGTCCTCAAACTATGCAAAAATGGCAAAAACAACCCTTGAAA
The DNA here is from genome assembly GCA_025667525.1 of Glebionis coronaria. Taxonomy (NCBI): domain Eukaryota; kingdom Viridiplantae; phylum Streptophyta; class Magnoliopsida; order Asterales; family Asteraceae; genus Glebionis; species Glebionis coronaria. Next base: position 455,005,192 of record CM046876.1, read on the forward strand.
CCCTTTTACCAAAGTTTTGTGGCAAAACTATAAAGTTGGAAACTTTATTAACAAAGGAATTCGTTTTTGGTGGCTAAAAAACATGTTTTACTACTTTCACCAAAAGACAAGGGGCAAAGCTGTGCATTTGAAACTTTCAAACAAGAATTACGCCAAACAACTCCACTCCCACAAAAAACATATCAAACTTACCACTATTCACCCTTCTTCACCCCCAGATTTTACTCCACTTAAACAAAGGTTAATTCCACTTACCCTGGCACACGTTTGATTCACATGCCCTAAAACCCATCCCACACCAAAAACACTCAATCCCACTCACCAAAAGGCCCCACCATTCAACACGTCAACCAATCACAATCCAACTTCCTCTACAAGGAATGACATGTGGCCAAATCAATAGCCCACACTCCTTGCTTGGATACAAAGCTAAAATGAACGACTTGGATGAATTTAAACATCTCATTAACAAAATTCGTCTAGAAGATTCAAGGGGCATTTTAGGGACTTTGTAGCTAGGGTTTTCATTGTAATCTCAGCCCTTGTGGCCTATATATGGACTCCTCAACCTGTGAGAGAGACTTGTTCTAGATTTACTCTTTAAACATTGTAATTCCTTTTTAAAATTTAAAAAATCTGGTATTTTAAGAGAATTGTAATTCCTTTTTATGTTTTTGAAAGTTGGTGTTGTTTAAGGGTAATTCTGAGTTCCATTTGATGTTATAAAGGTGCTTTGATCTTGTGGTTAAAACATGTTTATGTTTGGTAAGGATTTCAAGTTTGAAAAAACCTTGAAATCGGTCATCTGTTTTTGCTATTTTACTTGTACTAACCCTTATCCAAGAGCTATAAGCCCTTGCAAGCTTGTTGACACCAAGCTAGTGAAGGTTTATCAACCTTTGGATAGGTTGTTTGCTGCTTGTGTTGAAGAAATCAAGCCCTTGAGGTTCTGCTTTGAACCATCAACCAAGGCACATATCATCTTCTTTGTTTAAGGACCTTAGTCACTCTCTAGTTGTTTAGAGTGGTCCAAGGATCATAGCCGATCCCTCTAGGAAGTTGTGGGGGATACGTATAAGCTCTTTTTAAGTTTCCTCTAAAAAAATTATGTTTATGTCTGATAAGAAGTTTTGCCATGTGATTTGGTGTTCTTGTATTTGTGCTTTGTGTTTTATTGTTGTTATCTATTAGTTGTCACCTAGTTGAGGTAATTGAACCATAAAATTAGTAGGTTGTGTGATTGAATCAAAAGTTTGTTTGAAAAAGGGCTAAAACAAGACTATTTGGGATTTTGGGATCATAAGGCCTTGTGGCCTTGTTCCCTTGGTTCTTAGGGCTTGGGTAGTCTAAACAAGTCATATGTAACTGGTTTTGGTCATTGGTTAAGGCTCAAGTGGTTTGGATAAGTATTTCAAAGTTTTGGAAAAATCTGATAAAATTGGTTTGAATTTGGTCAAACACATCAGATCCAATAAAATCTTTGTTTGTTGGATCTAAGGTCTGAAATCTGGTTTGAGAAGAGTTTAGGTGATAAGCTATCTGTGCATTATCTGTTTGTTGAATTTGGTGGCTTATTGTGGGTGCTAGATCTTATCAAAGATGGCTGAAGTGGTCATTTGCATCAGCAAAGTGACCACCTCAATTTGGGCTTGCATTTGTCATTCTAGTGTATGCCTTGTTGTTTAACTGCTTGGAACTTGTTATTGGGCTGCTTGTGAGTGCTATTTGATATTTGGTTTGCCTTATTCCTGGCTTATAAGCTAACTGGCTTATTGGCCTTATTTTGCCAAAATATGTCAAGTATTGGTCAACTGACCACTTGATTCACAAGGACTCTACCTTGAGTTCTTCACAAAAGTTTCTTAAAACAAGGGTACAAACAATCCCTGAGCATTTGGTGAATTTTGGTGGACTTTGACTTTTGGTCAAATAAGCACAATTTGGCTTATTTTTGAGAACTGCTTATTGGTACATGCAACAACTTGGCTTTTGCAATAGGTGTCATTTTTCTCAGCTTAATATCATCTTTGAGAAGTTACAAGTCATTTGGTTAAGCTTTTGCTAGGAAACTAGCTTATTTTGCTCTTTCAGTCAGCTTATTTGCTCCTACAGCTTATTCTTGTGGAGTCCTATGATCGTTAGACTCAATGGTTAATAACCATTCTATCTAGGATTATCAGTGTTCATATGTATAAAACATAGCGGAATGGAACATTAATATGAACAAGATGTTAACAAGATGAATTATCCCAAAGTGCTTGTATTAATAATTAACACAAACAACTCTAGGCATGTATACATTGAATCCCATGCCTAGAGATCAAAGCTTGTTGTAGGTTACATTGTGAATGAATAATATGTAAAACCTACGTCCTATGTTTTCTTTATATACTAGAAAACATAGCTTACAAAGAAAGCTAACATAATAATAAAAAGACTCCACCAGCTTGTAGAATTGCTTCTTGTACATTTTAGTCCTTGTCTTCTTATTTTGTTTATTTTGTCGCATCAACTCAATATTTAACCCAACAATCTTCCCCTAGTTGAGATGACAAAACAAACTGCTTTCTTTCATGACACTAGTTTTTCAAGTTGCCATCTTCCCCTTAATTTATTACTTCTTCCCCTTTTTGTCACATCAACAAGGAAGTAGTAAAACGTAGACAACTATGAAGCATACAAGTACCATGTAAATGATGTAATGCTTAGAACAATAAGCTTCCCCTTATACCATGCGTTCACCATTTCCAAGTAGTAGTATCTTTGAAAAGAGCAACTTCCAATGGTTGAATAGAACCAAATAAGATCAACTTTTGTCAAGTATCTTGAATCTTCAAATTCTGTAGGCTTTATGTAGTGATCACATATGAACAAATCTAATTATGACTTACTTGATGATGAAATAGAATAACCCGAACTTATATTCCATGTCTTGTACTAAACATGTGACTCCAAAACTCACGGCTATAATGAGTAGACCATAAAACTCACGGCTATAATGAGTAGTCTCTTGACAAAAAGAGTTCTCTAGCAAATATGAGTATAGAGCGTCTTAAGAAAAGTCTCATACCTTTGCTACCTTTTTATCAAGTCCGTTGTCACAAATTAAAAAAACCTACAAGTTACCTTCAAATGCTGACAAAATTTGAAGATATGATAGAACATCAATCCGCAAAAATCTACTTCGTCTTCAAACAAGTAATAAAAACTTTTCTTCGTAATGAATGAAAATAACACGAGCCTTTATACCTTTAAGAACTAGTTGCTGTGAATAAACCAAACTTCAAACCAAAACATCTCCAAAACTTTCTGTCAGTGGATAAGATACACGTGTCATCGTCCAGCTTTCACGTGTCAGCGGATAAATATGACAGTGTCTGAAAATTATATGATTGTGACTGGAAATCGTATGTCAGCGTCTTCCAAAAATATTTCAATATAACTTGACCTTTGAAAACACAATCTCGTCCAAATATAAAATGAGTTTCCATATAACTGCTCCCCGTAAATAACTCGTAATCCATATCTTTTTCCTTTAACAAAGTCATAGGCAGCTTTTCCAAATATAAGCAAATATAAATCATGTCACGTCACTTTTTATATAGAAGCATAAACTTCTCTCACTAACCATGTGAACACAACTTAGACAATACGTTTTTGTCAACCCTTTACTTGCTTTCATTCCTTGCTTTACCTCACGTATCAATAGCATTAAGTTCCACGTGATGAAAATTTAGCCATAAAAGAGATACTTTGATATAAAACACAATATAACTTAGATCGATTTAGCTTGTGTAAACGAGATTAAATCAAGTTAAACACGTAGAGAAACTTTGTTGTGTATAAAACAATTTAGGTATTATGCGGAATTAATACTCAAACAAGAACACACAAACAATTGTAAAACAAACTTTCACTTGATTGATTAGAATAAACTTGCTTACAATGAAAGTGTTAAACGTATGAAAACTTATATGAAACAAAACCTAAAGGTCTTCTTTTATAGACATAAGAAGCCTTGTACAAGAGTCTATGTATCAGCTATTCTAGGTAAATATAATTGTAGAAAATACATTGTTGATCCTATCTTTACTAGAAACATAATACGCGTAGACCATATCTTTCTATCAGTGCTTGAATTCAACCTATCAACGCTTGACTTCTTCCTGTCAACACTTGATCTGTCAACGCTTGTTTTCTTTTTATCTTGTTTTCTTCTTGTCAGCGTTCAAGTGTACTGGCTACATTTTATTCCCAACAATCCTCCCCTAAACTTGAAGTCTACTCTATCAATCAAGTTTCTGAATAAAATTTAAGAACTAGGAGGAATCTAACAAATCTTATCATATTGGTAATAAACATGCCCAATCAAATCTTTGGCCACGTCACTTGAATAGTCATCTCCAGCTGTGTTGTCTTCATCTTGTCCAAAACTTCTTTGGACATGGGATACTCAACATCTACAAGAAGATACTCAGCAAACTTTGTAGAACTCAAATAATACACACCAGCAGCTGAATACAAACGCCATTGAAGTCCACTGATATCATCCTCAAGATCCTTCTAAACAGGATCTTCTTCTTCTGGTGCACACATTCTCTTGAATGTTGACCAAAGCTTTATTCCATTGACTGAAGTAGGTGCTTCAGTCTCATACTTGGCCATCAACAACATCCAAAGGTCTGCCAAGTCTTCCCTATCCATATTTGCAAAGAGAGACATAAGAGTAGTAAATGTGTGTACCTCTTTCCCATATCTGCCAATCATCCAAAACCCACTTGCATCTTCTTCATAGCTAATGATAGGGTTTTTGGCATCAAGAGCTAACACTTGTACCATATCTAAAGCTTCCATGGGTGAGAGCTTAATGCTCCTTCTAAGAACAGCTTCACTGGGAACCACTGTATTTAAATCTTTAGGAAACTCAAGTGGAGCTCCCTTCTTCAAAGGCCTTGGTACAATCATAGCCTTCTGAATCTCCATCTCTTCTGCAAGTTCTACTTTCCTTTCATCTGAAAGAATTCTGATAGTGTTCATCTCTTGCACTCTTGGCCAAATGGGATAAGCCTTATACTTCAATTCTTCAAAGGATAATCCCTGCAATTTCTTGAAGGTCCATCCAGTTCCATGACATCTGAGTAACATGTAATAAAGCTCCCTTCTATCCCTCTTCAGCAGTGAGAAAACATTGCTAGCCTTATGCTTCAGAATTACCTTGCAGACTCTTTGAACTCTTAGAAGAATCTCCAATCCCTAAATTTGGTCTGAAATTGTCAAATCTGGATTCTCCATAATCCTATTCTCCCAAGCATGGTACATCTGAGCAACTTCTGGCATATCATAATCTACTTGCAATTTTAACTCTCTAAGCTTCTCTCTAGCCAAGTCATCACCATATTCAAGTATTTATGGTTGTTCAATTATCATTACACTTGAATATGAACTCCCTTCATCACTTCCTTCTTGTTCCTCAGAAGTAACAACAAATGGTGATTCACCAACCTTCTTCATTTCTTGTTCCACAAGTTGTGCAGCCAACCTTGAATCAAACTCTACTTGTGCTGCATCCTTTGGAACTTCTACTTCTACCATAATTCCTTTACCCTTATCTAATGGATCAATGATGGGTAAAGATGATGATGGTACCTGTGAAGACACTTATTTGATGATAGCTGATGACTGGAATACATCAACCATATCTGCAGGTCTGTCAACGCTCAAATTTTGCGTGTCAGCGCCCAACTTACTCTTGTCAGCGCTTGATGTGTCAGCGTTCAAATTTTGCTTGTCAACGCTCACCTTACTTGTCTTAGCGCCTCTTATGAACTGCTCCATCATAGCTGTAAAAGACAAGTTCAAGTTTGTAGGAGTAACCAAAGATGTATCAAAACCTGTTTGCTTCTTCAATTCAGTGAGGGCTTCAGCAACACCCAAAGATTCTCCATCATGTGAGCCTTTGTCACTCACATGAATCTGCTCATCCTCCCCTTTGGAAGATTCCTCCATACCACGCCTAGTGTTAGCATCCTCCAAAATAACAATCCTCTCCCTCAATTGATTGAGTTCAAGGCCTTGTGTACTGACTGTTTGTACCAGGTCTACATTTTGCTTTTGCAAGCTAATGTAGACAGCCGTCAATTCCATCATTGTGTATGGTTCAAATCTGCCCTCCTCTAGAATGGGTATTTGACCTCCCAAAGTAGATTCATGGGGCATGGATGAGGTCTTAAAGATGTTAGGACTGGCTTGGCCTGCATCTAAGCTAGCACCAATAATCTCAGCCTCATCCATAGCACCAACCACACTTGTGGTGGTGGTTCTCTCTGCAACATGGCTAGGACCACTAGAGGAGAACACTCTAGTAGTCCTTGGGCATTTAATCAACCTATATTCAGGGGGTGTAGAAGATGATGTGGATTGGGTGGTAGTTTGAAGGTTAAGGGGTGTTTAGGTCTGTGAAGGAAAGGTGTCAACGTTTGGATTACTAGTGTCAACGCCAACATTTAATGTGTCAGCGTTGAAGGATTCTTGATCAATTTCCATGTGTTGAGGTGAAGGCAAAGGTTCTGGTATTGGCTCAATTTGTGGTTGTGGGTCTGGTTGAGGTTGTGCTGCTGCAATAACAGCAAGCATAGTTTGGGTGAGGGGTAATTCACGGTGAGGGGGTGAGTTCATCTTACTAAAAATAGCTTTCTTTTTCACAGGGATCTCATAAAAATCATCATGATCCCTTATGCAGTACCTTTGTTCATCAAAAACCATTTGTAAAAATCTCGGATAAGACAAAGTCATCTTATTCCCCTTGATTTTACACATGCCATCAAAAATTAGTTTTGAAAAATGATACTTTTTCCCATTTGTAATGCACACAATTGCACTAGCAATTGATCTGTTAATTTCATTATGTGTAGTACATTTGGGACTCAAACATTGAAGGATGACATGTATGAGATACTTCCAGGCTGGGGGGAATTCTTGTTTATGATATTTATTTAAAGTACCCTCATCAGGGAAAGGATACCCCAAAGCCCGAAGTCCTTGTTCTATTTCATTAATGGGGAGAGTGGTTATACCATCTGCATCATTAAGATGCAAAGCCTGGTGAACCAAGGCATCAGTAACCACCCAAGTACGCCCATGAACAATAGCTGTTAATGTAGTCACATTATTAAGCGTTGAGGAACTGACAGTGTTCCAAAACTGTTTAATATGAGTGACAGGGATGAGAGGAGCATGAGAAAGTGCATACCTAAGAGGAGATGCATTCAAATACGCCACCATCTGAGTGTATTGTGGAAACAAAGTATCATCAGCCTCCAAATAAGCAATCATGTTGTGCTGACTCCTGAATCCCAATACCAAGTCACTTGGTTTAAACTTTGGTGCCATTGTTGAAGAAAGCTGTTTGTGAAAGATTGATGAAAGATGAATTATAGGAGAAAAAGTGCTAGACAAGAATATGATAGTACCCTGTTTAAAAATAGGATCCAAATATATAGGAGAGATAGGCACATGTGATTGGTCAAAAATAAGGCAAGTATTTTCAAAATATAGTTATGAAAATATTGAAAAGAAAATAAGTTATCTTGTGCATTAATTAAAAGTTATCTACTCCCAAAATTACGGCCCCAAAATTCGTCAAAAATAACAACTAGGTAGGTCCCAATGAGTGTCAACGGTCAAAAATAACCCATCAACGTCCAACGGCTATATTCTTGTCAACGTTTGCAAAAGCCATGTCAACGTCTAGATTGGTCACAACAACGCTTGGAAAAATATTTGTCAGTGTCCAAAAATAAAAGTAATAAAAATGAAAAAGGACCTTAACAAAGTAATTTATCCTAGTGAAGATAACCTATAAACTGAAAATTATTATAGGGCGGCAAGCACTATCCAGTTATGCACACTTGCTTACACAAGATAGACATAACAGTCCTCTAGTGTCCCTTGCTAACCAAAATTCTTAACAATTAAGTTATCTCATAAAATCCCTTGTAACTCCTAGGTAAACCCAATATAAATCATTCCCAAGTCTCCTAACAGACCACATCCAATTCTAGGCCAAAAAGGTCTTGGCAGCATGCATAGTATATCAGTTTTGCATGCTACAGTGCCTCATGAGATAGAAAACTAACTCAGACTCACCTGTGGACACAATCTAGAATTATGATAAGAGTACTATAAGAATACCCAAAAGTCCTAAAGGTTCCTAAAACCTCCCCTTAAACTGTGATACATATGTTGCCCAATAATATGCATGTATATAGAAATTTATGTCAAGATAAGAATATAAATATTACAACCATCATACATAAATTGAAACATGCTCCAATGATTCTCCAAGGATCCATAAGCAACTCTGTATCCAATGGTACAATGCTAATAACGCCTGCACACTTAGATAAAAAACCACAAAACTAACATGTTGCTGACAACGTCACGATAACACTTATCAGCGTTAAGATAACCTTTGTCAGCGTTAGACAAATATAGTGTAAAATCTAACTTCTCAAAAAGACCAATAACAATGCATATCCAGTACATACTTTTACAATAAGACCCCAAAACACATATTAAGTGAGATTGATCATTCCAATACTTGTTACCAAGTATTGAAACCTTCCAGTATCAAAAGGTTTAGTTAATAAATCAGACACATTTTCTTATGTGTCAACCCTATCTGGTTGTATTAAACCCTTTTCAAAATAATCTCTTATAAAATGATGTCTAATTTCTATGTGTTTTGTTTTAGAGTGATGTACAAGATTTTTAATAATGCATAAAGTACTATTATTGTCTACAAAAATCTTGGTATGCATGAAATTATACCCATAATCCAACAGCTGGTTCTGAATCCATAACACTTGTCCACAACAAGCAGCTGCTGCAACATACTCTGCTTCAGTTGTAGAATTGGCCACCACTGTTTGTTTCTTGCATTGCCAAGATATCAACCTACTCCCAAGAAACTGACTCCACCAGTTGTGGATTTTCTATCAAATTTATCACCACCATAGTCACTGTCTGAATATGCAATGAGCTCCAATGGTGAATCTTTTAGATACCATAATCCCAAGTCTGGATAACATCTAAGGTACCTAAAGATTCTCTTGACAGCATGAAGGTGACATTCTTTGAGAGTCACTTGGTGGCGTGCACATGCACACACAACAAACATAATGTCAGGTCTTGAGGCTGTGAGATACATCAATGAACCAATCATTGATCTATAGTGCCTGACATCCACATCTTTTCCATCTCCAACTTTTCCCCAAGGGTGTTCTCTATCCATAGGAGTACTAGCCCTTTTCTCATGTGGAGAAAAGCCAAACTTCTTCAAGATTTCTGCTAAATACTTATCTTGAGAGATGAAGATACCATCCTATTTCTACTGAACTTGTAACCCTAGAAAGAAGTTCATCTCCCCCATTGCACTCATCTTGAATTTGTCTATCATGAGCTTTGAAAAGTCTTCACTCATCTTTGGGCTTGATGAGCCAAAGATGATATCATCTACATAAACCTGGACAAGTAAGAAATCCTTACCCTTCTTCTTTGTAAATAAGGTCTGGTCTATGGTGCCCCTTTTGAATCCATTTTCCACTAGATAAGTGGACAATGTGCCATACCATGCTCTTGAGGCTTGATGATGTCCATACATAGCTTTCTTGACTCTATATACCTGGTTTGGATGCTCTGAATCTTCAAAACTAGGAGGCTGCATTACATAAACCTCCTCTACAATTGTGCCATAAAGAAAAGCACTATTCACATCCATTTGATAGACAGTAAAGCCTATGCAGGAAGCATAGGCTAGAAATATCCTTATAGCTTCAATCCTTGCAACTGGTGCAAAGACCTCCTCATATTTTATCCCTTCCTCTTACGTATATCCTTGAGCCACTAAACGCTCTTTTTTTCTGACCACAATGCCTCTTTCATCCTTTTTGTTTCTAAGAACCCATCTTGTCCCAATAGGTCTAACATGTCTGGGACAATCAACTAACTCCCAAACATCTTGAATAGCAAATTGGTGAAGCTCATCCTGCATTGCTTCCACCCAACTTGGTTCTTTGAGAGCATAAAAAATCTTCTTGGGTTCCTGTTGTGACAGAAAACAGGCAAACAAACATGCTTGAACAAGAGGGGTATCAACCTTCTTGTGAATATTGGCAATAAATCCTCCAAGATTCTGATAAGATCTTCTAGTTTGGACATGAGACATCACATCACCAATAATTAGAGAAGAGGGGTGATCCTTCATTGTAGAAGTAAGAACTCCTCCTTCAAAAACTCTATTGTCTTCAATCTCATCTTCCATGTTACCAATATCTTCTTCAGACTCTCTTCCATCAATATCTGAATGAACCTCTCCATTTCTGCTTGAAGGTTCACCTTGTTCAAAATTTGAAGAGAAAATATGGTCAAAAGAGTTGTCAACGCCTAAACCAAGGTTGTCAACGTTTGAGCCATCAACGCCTGAATTTGTCTTGTCAGCGCCAGATTTTCCTTTGTCAGTGCCTGAAAGGCCATGCATGTTGTTAACTGGTGATACTTGGGGACCACCATTTTCCTTTCCAGCAGCAGCAACAGCAACAGTAAAAGCATCTGTCCATATGGGAATAATGACATACTCAAGTATGGGTGATGATTTGTCTGCATGTGATCCAACCTCTTTATTAACCTGTGTACCTGAAACATCAACAACTGGTTCTTCCATAACATTTGAAGTTACCTTCACAATGTTTGGATTAGTAACAAACATAATTCAAAGTCCTAGATAGAGTTTCCAAGTCAAATAACCAATTTGGACCACTTTCAGGATCACTAGGTTTACTTTCTAAAAACCTAACATGTACTTTTTCAAGTATACGTTTTCCTTCTTAATGTAAACCCTATATCCTTTACTCTGCACTGAATAACCCACGAAGTAGCCTTCATCACCTTTAGCACTAAATTTACCTAAGGCATCACTAGTATCTAGTACAACTACATGACAACCAAAAGGTTTAAGAAAACCAATATTAGGTTTCCTCCCCCAAAGTAACTCATAAGGTGTTTTGTTATGAATCTTGTTGACTAATGCTCTATTCTGAACATAACAAGCTGTATTCACAACCTTAGCCCAAAAAGCAATGGGAAAGTGAGCATCAGCCAACATAGTCTTGGCTGCTTCTATGAGGGTTCTATTCTTTCTCTCAGCAACTCCATTTTGCTGTAGAGTTCTGGCTACTCTAAACTGTCTAATAATCCTTTTCTTGGCACAAAAATCATCCAATAGCTTATTTCTAAACTCACCACCATTGTCACTTCTAAGCATTTTAACCTCATGACCAGTCTTCTTCTATATTTGGTTAATAAAGTTAATTAAAGTATCAGCAGTGTCACTTTTCAAAGCTAAAAAGAAAGTCCAAGTAAACCTAGAAAAATCATCAGTAATGACAAAGCAGTAAGATTTACCATTCAAACTTTCTATATTAGTTGGACCAAACAGGTCCATATGCAGCAAGTGAAGTGGTTTAGAACTAGAGTGCGCCTGTTTAGAATTAAATGAGACCTTGTGTTGTGTGCCTTTAAGGCATGCAACACAAGAGTGGTCATTGTGGAAAGCCTTTTCAGGCAAACCATCAACCAAGCCATGTCTCACGAGTCTGTTTATATTTTTAAAGTTAATGTGCCCTAGTCTCCTGTACCATAGATTACTCTCATCAACGGAAGCCTTAGCATAAAGACATGACAAGTTATTATTCATCCTAATCCCATTAAGATTCACATTATAGATGTCCCTATGCCTAGGTATCCTATATTCAATGAATTTCTCATCTTGTATTTTGAAATCCTTGCTCAACACCAGGCATTCAATATCAGTGAAAAGAACCTTATTTTTGTTATCACAAACTTGTGATACACTAAACAGATTATAATCAAGTTCTTTTACCAGAAACACGTTTTCAAAACGCAAATTGTTGGTGAGAAGAGTTCCTTTTCCTGTGATAGTTCCATATCCGCCTCCAAAGTAAACTTTATCACCATCCTTAATGGGAGTGAAGTTTGTGAGATAATCTTCCTTCCCAGTCATGTGCCTAGAGCATCCACTATCCCAATAGCCATAATCATTAACCTGCTTTTGAATGCCCTGCACATAGAGAAAACAAATTAGTTTTCTTTGGGAACCCAAGCCTGAGCAGACTTGGATTCATTTGGTTGTTCAACAAGAACAGACTTAGTCCTCATAACAACCCCTTGTTCATCCCTTTTTAGATTAAACACCCAGTTAACCCCAATTGGTTGTGTGATGACCTTTGAAATATAATTAATATTGTTACAAGTCATAGAAATCCCATTAGAATTAGGTTTTTGATCTTGCTTAGGTCTCCATGTCAAGCTAGAAGAAGCTTTAGACCCCTTTCCCTTTGGTTGCAAATATTTACCATTATTTGGTCTGGCAACATTTCTGTCAGCGTTTGATTTGGTCTTGTCAACGCTGAAATTACCCTTATCAGCGTTGAACCTAGGGTTTGCTACAGGAACCCATAGTCTATTAGACCACGTATTGGTCTTCTGAAAAGGTCTTTGTCCATAAGTATTAGACCCTTTTGAAAAGAATGGGGCTGGTCTAACAACTTGTGGACTTTGCTGAACAAAAGTTTTGGGTTTGACAGTGTTTGACTTTTTGTCAGCGTTGACCTTGGAAGCGTTGACACACTTATAGGCTAAATGTGAAAAGCTACCACAAGTATAACAGGCTTTTCTAGACATAACTCTAGGTCTAGAGGAAAAGAAACCTGTTCCATTATCACTAATTTGGCTTTTTGGTGACCTAGTTTTTCTATACATTTCTGCATATTTAATGCTAGGTTTTCGAACAACGTTTGAGCCAAGGTCAACGGTCTTGCCAGTGAATGGTTTTGTTACTTTAATAGGGGTCGACTCATTAGGATTATCACTAAGCATGCCACCCTTAACAAACAAGGTAGGGTTGGCTTTCTTCCATTGGTCCAAATCAGTCAACTTCTACCTATATTCTTCTACTGGGGTAAGGACTCTTGGTGGAAGAATAAATTCCTCTTCTTGGAGTTCTGGTAAACCAGTCCAAGATAAGTCCTTTCTTTGGACATCATAGAAGTCCCCAGCTGGTGGTGGAACACCAGCATACTCTTTTATCCCAATCCCAGTCATATCCCTACAATCCCTTTGTTTACTAACACATTCTCCTAGGGTTTGTGAGGCTTTATCAAATCTCTGAATTTTAAGATCTACATTATCCTTATTCTTAATAGCCTCATCTAACTTAGCCTGTAATTCAGCATTGACCCTCTCCATGATGTTTCTAATATCAGTACTAGCATTTAAATCATGTTTTAAGATATTGATTTTATCTTTTAGGTCAAGCTCCATTTTCTTATACTCAGTTACAGTCTTTTCAGTTTGAGTAAGAGCAAGTTGATAGTTAGACAACTTGCATCTCTCATTACTCACGTCTGTTGACAATCTTAAAACCTCTTTGTTAAGTCTTTCAGTATTTAAACGACAACCCTTACTACAAAAAGCATCATCATATACCTCATTGTCTGATGAAGATGAGGAGTGTGTCATGAGAGCATAGTGAACATGCTCTTCTTCTTCCATCTCCGCAACCAAAGCTTTATTATCTTCCTCATCCTTAGCCAAATAGCTCCAATCCCATCCAACACCATCAATTTCTTGCATTGCAACCATGGCCTAGGGATCCTGAGCCTTAACAATTTGGCTTGAGGGTTTTCCAGCATCAGATCTTCTTAGAGATCTGCATACTCTCATAAAGTGTCCCATACAATGACAATTATAACACTCAACCTTGGATTTATCAAATCCAACAGTGTCCTTAGCATTAAAAGTCATCTTCTTCTTGATTCTTCTATTCCATCTGTTTGCTCTTATACTTGCAAGAGCCATATTCCACTTTATGTCCATTTCCTCCAAATGCTCATCACTAATTTGCTCAAGGTCCTCATAAGTAATCACTGAATCATTGTGCAACGAAGCAATGTATGCACACACAGTATCCAGATCAATACCAGCAGGTTTAACTCTTGCTGAGTTAATTTTGTATGTGTCAGCGTCTGAATGTGAGACGTTGACAGGATATGATCTAGCGTTGACACAGGTTGATCCAGTAACTGGATGCATGTATGACTCCTTCTGATCAAATTGACCTTCACTATGTGAGAAGAAGGCCATGTTTCCATTGGTAGACTTTCTTCCATGATCCAAAAGAGTTTCATTCTCTATCAGCCTCAATTCATTGTACACATCATCAAAAGTAGAACTTTTGTGAGTGTTATTAGCAATTATAGACCTTGCTTCAATCTTCCATGCATCACCAAGGCTTTTAAGAAAGGTGGAGATAATATCAACATCACCAAGCACTGTTCCTATGAAGGATAGCTTGCTTGTGATGTCCAGCAGTCTGCTTCTCACACTACTTAGCTTCTCATTAGGTTGAGCCTTAAAAACAACATACTCATGCAAGAGTTGCTTCTTTTTCTCTTGCACAGTATCAGCATTACCACCATAGGCAACTTCAAGAGCTGCCCAAAGATCTTTTGCAGACTCATAGCTTATGTATTTATGCTGATTTTCTTGTCCCAAAGAGAGTTTCAGAATGCTTAAGGTTTTCATATCAACCCTTCTTTTTGCTATATCCTCAGTTGAGACAGCTCTACCATCTTCAGGTTTTCTCTTCTTTCTTCTTCAGTAGAACCTTGAATAGCTGTTCTTGCAGCAATGGCAGCTACAATCTTTTGAGCCTTATTGAATGTGTTTCCATATTCAAAATTTCCCATAAAGTGTAGTCATGGATTTGTAGATATTGCTCAAAGTTAAACTTCCACAGCTCAAAATTGTCTGGGTCTAGCATGGGAATCTTGATGTTGTGGTTTGAGGAGGAGGAGGAGTTTACTTCTGGGGTAGACATGATGTTTTTAGGGTTTTGTGAAAATTAGGGTTTTTGGTAATTTAGGGTTCTTGTGTTCTTTAGATCAAAGTTTCTCAACAAGCTCTGATACCACTTGTGGAGTCCTATGACCGTTAGACTCAATGGTTAAGAACCATTCTATCTAGGATTATCAATGTTCATATGATAAAACATAGCAGAATAGAACATTAATATGAACAAGATGTTAACAAGATGAATTATCCCAAAGTGCTTGTATTAATAATTAACACAAACAACTCTAGGCATGTATACATTGAATCCCATGCCTAGAGATCAAAGCTTGTTGTAGGTTACATTGTGAATGAATAATATGTAAAACCTACGTCCTATGTTTTCTTTATATACTAGAAAACATAGCTTACAAAGAAAGCTAACATAATAATAGAAAGACTCCACCAGCTTGTAGAATTGCTTCTTGTACATTTTAGTCTTTGTCTTCTTATTTTGTCACGTCAACTCAATATTTAACGCAACAATTCTACTTGACTTTTTGTGAATTTTATGATTGATTGTTCTTAGTTAAGCTATTTGTGAGCTTTTTCAAAAAGAATCAGCTTCTGAAACGCCCTAGAACTCTAACCTGACTATTTTGTCGTTTATTGAAAAAGTTCTTTTCAAAGTTTTGGCTTATTACTTGAGCTTTTTCAAAATTTCTTTTTGCATATTGGTTTAGAATCTCAATAAGATGTTGTGTGTTCAATTAGAGCTTATGGCATTAGCTTATGCCTTAATGGGCTTATTGGCCCATTAAGAATAAGTTGTTGACCTTTTAAGCTGTGATAAGCATATTTTCAGCTTTTAGGCCTTTAGACTTTTGTGCTTAAAATCAAATTTTGAGTCAGACTGGTGATTTTTAGCCCATTTGGTTAAGTTTAAATTTTGGGCCCATTAAGCCCATTTAAGTAGTCTGTTTTGGTTTTTAGCCCATTTGGGGGCCCATTAGGGGTATTTTAGTAATTTTACTTTCATTTTCTATTTACTTAGGTTAAAATGAACTAGTTTGCAAGTTTTTAGAATTTTTTATAATTTTTGGATTTTTAATTATATTTTAATATTATTTTATTATTAAATTTCATTTTTAACATTTTAGCACTTTTTATATTTTTCTTAGGTTAAATACATTAAAATAGGATTTTTCCAACTCTTAGATTAATTTTATCTTCATTTTCCTAATTTCTAGAATTATTTAAAGATTTTAATAGTTTTTAATCATTTTAAATAGTTTTAAATACTTTAAAATTCATAAAAATAGTTTTTATTCTTATTTAGTCATTTTAGAGGTTTACAAAGTGAAAAATCTTTATTTGGGCTTTTTAATAATTATTTTGATTTTAAGGGCTTTAATTAGCATTTAAAAATTAATATTTAATTAATTAAAAGGTTTGAAAAAGTTTTGATCATTTGTAAACTCTTAGTTTGTTTAATTTGATTTTTGGTATTTTTTAGAATTTATTTTTATTTTGTCACTTTTTACGGTTTTAATTTTAGTCGTCGTAGTAATAATTTTCACGTATCCGTCATTCTTTTTTCTTGTCCCCTTCTTTCAAATATTAATCTCAAATATCATTGCATTTTAGTCACACACATATACCTCATTGGGAAACGAACTTTCACCTTTGGGTCATTAGTGTTTGATTTTCCTAAATCATCACTTAATACTTACCGCATTTACGCCTTTTTCCTAAAAGGTCGTATTTTACCACAATCATTTTGGCGCCGCTGCCGGGGAGGTGTGTCGTGATTAATTTGTCATTTTGTTTTTTAATATTAACCATAAATAGTATTTATATTAGTAGAACTCTACTAATACGTATTATCAGTTTTTTTCGTTTTTCTTGTGAAATTATTATTACTATATTGTATTAAGTATCACAACAAATACAAGATATCTCCAAAAGTGTGAAAACACAACCTTAATTGGGATTTGATCTCCTAATTATTATATTCGAATCTCAAACAAAAAGAAAAAGGCAAAAATAGATAAATACTTTCGTGAAGCTCGATTTTGAAAAATACAAACTATAAGGCGGGTATTATAAAATATACCCTAAGGAAAAAGGCTCTTAAGTGCTTCGCGCCGCCCGTTTCCCTGCTTTCTTGTGAGTATTTTGAGATTGAAGGCTAAGCGAGGGTTTTTCCGCCCTAAGTATTATTACATATCATATATATTTGTTTGGTTTTCTTTAGGATTAAACCCTCTTGAACAATTTGGTTTTCACCAAAGTTCTAAAGTCATTCGAAGGCGTTCACTCCACGTGATCGTTTTCATTCTTTTGAGGCTTCTTTAATCAAGAGTTTGATTCGAGGAGTGATTTGGTAGATTGTTGTCTACGAAGATACACAAAATCCAAAAAAATTAAAAACAATCAAAAACACAAAAATTTGAAAATCCACAAAACACCAAAAAAGAATCTTCTTTGCTCACCTCCCATTCTACGTCAAATTTATGCTAACTCGTAATCAAGCAAAACGAGCTCGTAAACGTCGTCAAAGTCAAGGAAATCAAGAGCCTTTGATTGAAGAACAAACTCCAATTGTCGAACCCGTTGTAGAACCAATAGTCGCCATGGCTAATCGTACTATGATGGAGTTGCTTCAAGCACCCACCGAGGGTTTAGGAGAAGCTATTGTTATTCCCGCTATCCTTGCGGAGAATTTCGAGATTAAGACGGGTTTAATGTCGATGTTGCAAGCAAATAAGTTTAGAGGTCATGAAAAAGACAACCTGCATTATCACATAAGGAATTTTAATCCTCTCACCGCAACAAGCAAGCTTAATGATGTTCCACATGACGCCATTAAGATGATGTTGTTTCCATACTCGTTAGATGGACCCGCTAAAATTTGGCTCGAGAAAGAACCGCCAAATTTGGTTTTGACATGGGGTGATCTCGTCTCTAAGTTTGTGAACCAATTTTTTACACCATCTAAAATAACATATTTGAAAAATGAGATTTCAAGGTTTACACAACGTAATAATGAAAGTTTTTCAATGGCATGGGAACGATTTAAGGAAATGTTACATGAATGTCCACACCATGATTTTTCGGAATTGCATCAAATAGATACTTTTTATAATGGGCTTAATGATCATGAACGAGATTATTTGAATGCCGCCGCGGGTGGTATATTTTTGTGCAAAACGACCGATGAAGCTTTAAAGATTATCGAGAATAGATCTAAGGTTTATAACCCTCGTAACACACCGAGTGTTGCCAATATGGGTTCGTCATCGTCGTCATCGTCTCGTAACATGAATGCCTTACATGATGAAGCAAATGAGGAAAATCGGTTTTTCGATAGATTTGCAAATACTATGACTCATTGGAAAGCACAAGATGCTTTGAATTCCGCATCGGTTAAAGCGGTTGAAAAGAGTTGTTTATCTTGTGATGGAGCTCATGATCTTTCCGAGTGCATTACCGCCGGTGGTAACACTTCAAGTGCTTATGTAGCAACGAGAACTTATAACCAAAACGGCCAAGGTTCCCGCCCAAATCAAGCTCCACCAAATCAAAATGCTAACCACTATCAAGACAACAATCAAAATGGTGGTTATCAAGGCAATTCACGTAATTATAACAAAGGGAATTATCAAAGTGGTAATGGACAAGTTTCAAATCAAAACCAAAACCGTGATTTTCAAACTACTACACAAGGTATTCAAAATGATCACACCAAAAATCTTCAAGGAGAAGTTTTGAATTCTGCTAAAGAAAACGATGCTAAGTTTGATAATATGCAACCTAAAATGATTAGCTTAAGATCCAAGTTAACGATCTTAAAAACGAACTTGCTAATGAACTTATGACTCATGCTAATAAAATGGAAGGAAACGTTCAACGTCTTCAACAAAATCAACAAAAGATGGAACAAGGACAACATGAGATTAAGCAAGAATTTTTAAAAGCGGATGCTAGGCAATCAAAATTTGAAGACCGAATAGCGAAAATGTTTGAAGCAATCATGTGTAAACCCTCTTCCTCGGGTGGTCTTCCTAGTGATACCATTGCAAACCCGAAGGGAGAAATGAAGGTTATTACTACACGTAGTGGTAAAACTTTCAAAGAACCAATCTCTCGTCCAAGTACTTCTACGGAGAAGGAAATCGAGAAAGAGCCCGAGGTGATGGTCGAAAAGGAGCATATTACAAGCCCACGAAGTACCGCTCATGCCACACCTACGGTTGAACCAATACCAATCATGGAACCCGAGATTCCAAGGCCGTTGCCTAATGTCCAACCCACACCACCCTTACCTTACCCTTCGAGACGAAACAAAGAGAAATTGCAAGAACGTAACAAACAACAAATCGAGCTTTTTATAAAAATGTTTCAACAAGTTCATTTTGATGTAAGTTTAGCCGACGCGTTGTTATATACGCCTCATTTCGCTTCCACTTTCAAAGGTATGATGAATGATAAGGAAAAGCTTTCAAAGCTTGCTAATTGTTCTTCGGTTTATCTTAATCGCATACCGGAAAACGTTGGTGACCCCGGAAATTTTCTCATTCCTTGTGATATACAAGATATGAAAGAATGCCTTGCCTTGGCCGATCCTGGTGCGAGTGTTAATTTGATGCCATTTTCCATTTGGAAATCGCTTTCGCTTCCGGCTCTTATCCTTCGAACATGTCTATCGAGATGGCCAATCATTCTACGATTTTAGCATGTGGAGTAGCCGAGTATGTTTTTGTAAAAGTGGGTAAGTTCTACTATCTCGTTGATTTTATAGTAGTTGACATCCCCGCGGATCCTCAAGTTCCTCTAATATTAGGTCGTCCATTTTCAGACACCTCGAGATCGCTTATCGACGTTCATGCAAGAACTATTACTTTGAGATTCAACAAAGAGGAACTTGTTATAAACGCTACTCAAAACTCAAAACCTTCTCATGTTTATGCAATCGCTACCATCAATCACATAGACTTAGTTGATGTGGTTTGCGATGAGTTTTCACAAGAAGTGTTAGGTTTTTCCGATAGCTCGTCAAGTGGCAATCCCACTATTTTGGATCCGCTTCTTGCTAATTCTACACCAAATCTCACTCCATTCCAAGGAGGTGATTTTACTTCAAATGAAATCGACAATGAAGATGAGGTGATTATTGGTAATGATACGTCTATTCCACCATTTCTTCCGCCGACGGAAGTTATGAGTGTTGAGCAAAAATCTTCAATCGAGGAACCACCTATCCTTGAATTGAAAGATCTTCCATCTCACCTTGAATACGCATTCTTGGAAGGTGATGACAAGTTGCCGGTTATTATTGAAAAAGGTCTTGATAATGATGAAAAAACCGCGCTCTTGAAAGTTCTTAAAGCTCATAAAGGGGCAATTGCGTGGAAAATTTCCGACATTAAGGGTATTGACCCAAAATTTTGTACTCACAATATTTTAATGGAGGAGGACTACAAACCCGCAATTCAAAGTCAAAGAAGGGTAAACCCCAAAATTCACGATGTCATCAAAAAGGGAGTTTTAAAACTCCTTGACGCGAGAATGATTTATCCTATCTCCGATAGCCCATGGGTGAGCCCAATCCATTGTGTCCCTAAAAAGGGAGGAATGACCGTTGTGCCCAATGAAAACAACGAGTTAATTCCCACTCGTGTTGTGACCGGTTGGAGGGTGTGTATTGACTACCGAAAGTTAAATGACGCCACTCGTAAAGACCACTTTCCTTTTCCCTTCATGGATCACATGTTGGAGCGACTCGTGGGAAATGAATTCTATTGCTTTTTAGAAGGTTTTTCCGGTTACTTTCAAATCCCTATCGACCCTCGTGATCAAGAGAAAACTATGTTTACGTGTCCTTATAGAACGTTTGCTTATCGTAGGATGCCTTTCGGACTTTGTAATGCACCGGGTACGTTTCAACGGTGTATGATGGCTATTTTTCACGATATGATCGAGAAGTCGATGGAAGTGTTTATGGATGACTTTACGGTGTTTGGCAATTCGTTTACGTCGTGTTTATCTAATCTCGAGCAAATGTTAAAACGTTGTGAAGAAACCAATCTTGTGCTTAATTGGGAAAAATGTCATTTTATGTGTAAACAAGAAATCGTCTTAGGACATAAGGTCTCGAAAGCGGGGATTGAGGTCGATAAAGCTAAGGTAGACGTCATCGCTAAGTTACCTCATCCCAAAACCGTTAAGGGGGTTAGGAGTTTCATAGGTCACGCGGGATTTTATCGTCGTTTCATCAAAGACTTTTCGAAAATCTCTCGACCTATGACACACCTTCTCGAGAAGGATGCTCCTTTTAATTTAAATGAGGATTGTGTTAGAGCTTTCGAAACTCTCAAAAGGAAACTTACCAAAGCTCCCATTCTTGTTGCTCCTAATTGGGAATTACCCTTTGAAATCATGTGCGATGCAAGTGATTATGATATAGGGTCCGTCTTAGGGCAACGTTATGAAAAGCATTTCCGTCCTATCCATTATGCTAGTAAGACGATGAACGAGGCTCAATTAAAGTACACCACAACGGAAAAGGAATTCCTTGCCGTGGTCTATGCTTTTGAGAAATTCCGACCTTATCTCGTCTTAACTAAAAGCATCGTGTATACCGACCATTCGGCTATCAAGTATCTCTTAGCTAAGCAATATGCTAAGCCGAGATTGCTTCGTTGGATGCTCCTCCTCCAAGAATTTGATGTCACCGTGCTTGACAAAAAAGGAGCCGAGAATCTAGCGGCCGATCATCTCTCTCGTCTAGAAGATCCTCACAAAGATGTTTTCGAGAACAAGGAAATCACCGAAACATTTCCTCTTGAGACTCTTGGTGTAGTGAATTCTAAAGACACCACCCCATGGTTTGCCGACATTGCAAATTACCATGCGGGGAACTTCATAATCAAGGGTATGATGACACAACAAAAGAGAAAATTCTTTCGTGACGTCAAGTTCTATTTTTGGGACGACCCTTATCTCTTTTGGGTTTGTGCGGATCAACTCGTTCGACATTGTGTTTTTGGTGCGAAGCTTCTAACATCCTTAGGGCTTGTCACGAGGGACCCACGGGTGGTCACCACGGTGCTAATCTCACGGCTAAGAAAGTGTTCGATGCCGACTTCTTTTGGCCTACAATCTATCGTGATGCACACGCACTTGTGAAGTCGTGTGATTCGTGTAAACGTCAAGGAAAATCGTCTCAACGTGATGAAATGCCGCAAAATATAATTCAAGTGTGTGAGATTTTCGACATTTGGGGCATAGACTTTATGGGGCCGTTCCCATCATCTCATGGTAACAAGTATATCCTCGTCGCCGTCGACTACCTTTCTAAGTGGGTGGAAGCTAAGGCTTTACCTACTAATGATGCTCGTGTGGTAGTGAAGTTTTTGAAGCAACTATTCTCTCGGTTTGGAACCCCTCGCGCTATTATAAGCGATCGTGGAACCTATTTTTGTAATGACCAATTCGAGAAGGTCTTAAAGAAATATGGAGTTACTCGTCGTCTTTCTACGGCTTATCACCCGCAAACGAGTGGACAATTCGAGGTTTCAAACCGAGCTTTGAAGAGGATTTTAGAAAGGTCGATTGGAGAAAACCGTGCTTCATGGTCCGACAAACTCAATGACGCTTTATGAGCCTTTAGGACCGCTTATAAGACAACTATCGGTAGTACTCCTTATAAGTTAGTCTATTGGAAGAATTGTCATTTGCCCATTGAATTGGAGCATAAGGCATATTGGGCCCTTAAGCATGTTAATTTTGATTTAAAGACCGCGGGAGATCACCGGAAAATACAATTGAAGGAATTGGATGAATTAAGAGATAATGCTTATGAAAATTCATTGATTTTCAAAGAAAAGACTAAAAATTTTCATGATGCAAAGATTAAAACCGGGTTTTTAACGTTGGTGATCAAGTGTTACTTTTTAACTCTCGATTAAAGATATTTTCCGGGAAATAGAAATCTCGTTGGTCGGGTCCTTTCACCATAACACAAGTGTTTCCTTATGGGACCATCGAGCTAGCTCAAAATGATGGTCCTAACTCTAAGGTGAATGGACATAGGCTTAAGCACTACTTTGGTGGGGAAGTTCCTTCATTGGATGACCTCGACCAAGTCACCTTCCCCAATGATAATTAGCATTGAGGGGATCGAGTGGAGCTCATGACTCGGTAATCAAAATGAGGTGCCTCGTGGGGGAGATCCTATGCTTATCTTTTTATGCTTTCTAATACATAATGAGAGGGGATTTGTGCCCTTCCGACTCGTTGTCTCGTGGTTGTTTGTGAATGTGTTATCTAGATCATCATCATCGCTACGAATGAAGACTCTTGTGTTCGTTCTTGTGAGCCTCGATCGTTTGCTTGAAAAAGTTTTTCACGAATCCATGACATATCCTTTATTGTTCTAAGAATTATCTTTTAGTATAATTAATAAACGGCTTTGGATATATTGTTGATCACCCTTTCCATGCTAGATCCTAAGCATTTGACTCTTTGTCTCTAGTATGGGGGTGCTCCACCTTTAGACTCGAAACATTGAGGACAATGTTTAATTTTAGTATGGGGGGTGAATAGATACTTTCTTTGCTACGCCCTCACGTTTCCAACTTTCAACATTTTGTTTTATTTTGTTGCTAATAAGGCTAAAAATGGCCAAATTTTAAAAATTTTCTTAGTTTTCATAAGTGTTTTTGAGACATGCATGTATATTTTTCGATGGGTAGAATAAGAGCTACTTTTTTGATGGGCATTTGGAGCCCTTTACATTCTTTAACCCGCTCAAATCAAGTTTTGCTAGACTTTTATATAGGGAACTTTAAAACGCGAAAGTCTTAGCTCATACGGGTTAAGAACAAGAACTTTTCGCAAGTTCCTATAATTGATCCTAGAAAGTCACTTATCAAGGGAACTATAAAACGTATTCTCTAAACTTGAAAAAGTCCAAGAAAGTGCAAGATCCTACAGGTGGCTTGAAAACCCAAAAATTCGATTTGATATAGTCTTAATGGAAGCTAATCCAAATTTGGCTTAATTTTGACTTGCATGGCTAAGTATTCACGAGTCTCTTTAATTAGAGGTCTTTAAATAGTGAAGAACGAGAGATGATAGAGTTAGACAAGTGATCATGCTAAACGTAGAACATGAAAATTTTCTTTCAAAAACTCATATGTTTTTTAATTGTGGCTTTGTCTCCCATAAGATCAATGCATTGGGAATAAAAATAATTGCAATAAGTAAGGTCGTACGATTTGAAAGGTTACTTAGCTTCTAGCACAAGATCGTTTAAAAGTTGCTCGAGGTTGAATAGAGTTCATAGCCAAGGCATAACTTATTGAAGTGGGACGCGAAGATTGGTGAAGATCCAAAAAGGCCTTAACAAGGCATGAGGAGCTCTATTTTGTTGCTAAAGATCCAAGATGATGTGAAGTATCATTATTCCAAAATCAATATGAAGGATCGAGACACACGACGAAAAGCAATTACTACCCTAAAGATCATGGAGAAAGTCTATCCAAAAAGACCCTAACAAGGTATGAGGATAAATATATCCAAGTCCTAAAAGGAGGCGGATCGTTGTATATCAAAATCCAAAATAAATATTGAAGAAAAATGATGAAGTCGTGGTCCAAGTATGAAGAATCTCTCAAAAACGTCAAGTGAAGAAATTCCAAAATATGAAGAGAAGACCATAATTTCAAGAACATCTTCGCAAGATTTGAAGTATGAAGTACATGCCAAAAATCGGTCCGAGAAAGGTCTCAAATCGTGAAACGAGTTATGTCAAGATATGAACTTAAGGAGATACACGAGAAGCCGTTTTAAAAGATCTTGTCCTTCGGCTAACTATCGATTAAATCGTGCTACTTTACTTTGGGACTAATAAATACTCCAATAAGTCAATATGAATCACTTGTGATCCATGACAAGTAGTTAAAAAATTCTAGAAACCCATTTCCTTTCATAATAACTAGGATTGCGTGGAGAAAAAGTATTACACAATTTGGACGTATGAGTAGTGTTAGCATTGTGACTTGTACCAACAATGATCTCGTTTTTGCACTTAGCATGGAATGTATGACAATCAAGGATGACGAACTTTACTCTATGGGACATTCACTTGTTTCTATTCATTGACCCTAAAAGTCACTTACGTGATGAAAATCATACATTATGTCTTTACACATCTTAGTAGTATTGTTGCAAGTCTTTTACTTTTCAATAAAGGGAAATAAAATTGAATTTTGGTATGCTTAGATAATTTATTATAGCATTGCGTGAGGGCACGTCAATGGCTTAGTATGGGGGAGTGATGAGATGGCATTTATACATGATCTCGTCGTTCTTTTCGAGCTTTAAATGCATAAAATGTTGAATCCCAGATCTTGAGACTCAAACAGTAAAAACCGTTTTATCTAGGTTGATTATCATTCATATGATAACATAGCGGAATAAGAACAATGATCATGAATAAGATGTTTAACAAGATGAAAGATTCCTAAAGGGTTTGTATTATTGATAAACACAAACCACTCTAGGTGTGTATGCATTGAATCCCACACCTAGAGATCATAAAGGCAGTAGGTTACATTTTGTGTGTTGGAACTAATGAATAAAACCTATTCCCGGTGGTTCCTTTTATAACTTAAGGAACCCCGGGATACATGGGAACTAAATAAAGTAATACTGACTAAATCAAAACTGACTTATTCATTCTTATCCTGTGTTGACCAAATCTTCATACTTATCACTAGCAGTGGGAAGTACACTAGCAGGGGCAAGTACTCCAGTAGGGGAAACTTGCTCTAGCAGGGGAAAGTACTCCAGTAGGGGGAACTCCAGCAGGGGAAACTACAGCAGTGGGAATTCTAGCAGTGATAATGTCCTGTTTGGTCTTTCTTGTTTCCATAGTGTTTTGACTCATCAACTTTGACCCAACAATCTTCCCCTAGTTGATGATGTCAAAACACTTCCCCTTAAACATACAACATCAAAGATCAACAGACTGAACATTCTTTGTAGATAACTTCCCCTTTTTGATATGATCAAATAGGGGTCTTCTATATGAACAACCTTGATTTTCAACTACTACTAACCAATATCATACATCAAACCCAAGTATTCTACTTTTCAAAATACCCTCCATGAAGCACATAGGGGATGGTGTTCCTAAAAATGATTTTGAGCAGTAGGTACTTACAATAGTTGTAGTAATACTAATGAGAAGTAGCAAAAATCTTCACCTTGACGTCGTATGTGAATGACTAACACTTTATCAAATGAGCTTCCCCTTAAAGTGTGCTAGTCATTTATGAATCTTCAATTTTGTAGGCTTTGTATAATGATTACATATGAAGAAAACTGATTATAACTTACTTGATGATGAAGTAGAATAACCCGAACTTGCGTTCTATATCTTACACTAACCACGGGACGAAGAGTCATTGTGTACAAAGATCCTTATTTACCTATGAGACATTGAGCACGATAATGTAACTCCTTCAAGTGATAGAAAATATGTGCATAGAGTACCATAAGAAAAATCACACATTCCTACATCTTGTACCACATCGTACCTAGGTGTTTAAGCATAAAACACATATCCGCAAAAATCTACTTCGTCCTCAAATAAATGATAAAAACTTTTCTTCGTAATCAATAAAATTAAAATGAGCCTTTATACCTTTAAACCAGTTGCTGTGAATATACCAAACTCCAAAACCTTGCTGTCCCAAAACTCATATCTGACAAAAGGGGGAACTTTCAAAAACAGTGGGAATCTATTAATGAAAGCAGGGGAACTATTGAAGGCAGGGGATCGTAGCAGGGGGAACTTTTAACGAAAGCAGGGAGAATTTTTAATGCCACTGTTTTTGTTATTAACTGTGCCAAACCCACACAATGTGAGAATGAATTTATAACAGGGGTATAAATAACAAAAACAAAGGAAATTAAAAATCATACCCTACTATTAATGTACCACTGCTACTCCTTTCCTTTGATCTCCATTCGTTGAACACCTTGGACATGTCATAATGACATACGTGACTTTATTGGGACCATTCATACATCTATACTAACATCCCCATCCAACCCCACGTGACAAGTAGTATAATAACATGTTTCTTTACCTTTGAAGCACAAATACCAATACTGAATATAATATTCGCAACTCCATTCTTCTCACATCAGATATTGAGCCGTCGTAGCACCAATGAGAACAAGTACCTCACGTGATATTTCTAATATCACAGTGGGCCACTTTTTCTTACTTTTCTTTTGGCAGACACAATATAGTAGCTAACCAATCCCACGTGAAGAACTACAACATCAACACCTTCATTAATTCGAACCCAATATAATATTCGAACATACAACTATCTTTGACCAAAAAAAGCGGTTTTATTTGTTGGACAGGACAACTATACGAACTGAATATCTAAACACGTCTTCACGCCATAAATTAATTATAACTAGGGTTCCTTCTTGAACTGCTTCGTTCATTCAATACTACCATCATCTTCACAGCAACATCAAGAATACAAAAAACATCTTGATTCTTCTAGATATCGAGCCACCCGCTCTGATACCACTTGTTGAATCCCAGATCTTGAGACTCAAACAGTAAAAACCGTTTTATCTAGGTTGATTGATAGGTGTGTAAACACCCATCCTTTTACCACTTATCTACAATAATAACCAAGCCAAAACGTGTATTTTATGTCGTAAATGTCAGAATTATGCGGTGTTTGTGTTTTTGTTGTGATTTAGGACCAAAATGTGAAAAGGGAAGAAAACATGGGCTTTCACGGGCTTTTATCAAAGAAAAAGACAAAAGACGAAGTCAAAAGATCAAGAGTGCAAAAAGAATGGAAGTCTAATACTTCGTTTTTGGCTTGGTATAAAATAATTTCGTTGTTCCGATCTTTTCGAATTGAAAACCGGTCTTAAGTGCGACTCAATTGTCTTTTGGTGAATCAAGAGAATGGTTTGGTTTGTTTTAATCTATTAGCAAGTAATTAAAGTGTCGATGATGTAAAGTGGAAGTTAAAAGATTAATATTGAAATGACAAGTAAAATAAATGCATGGAAACTTAAAGGTGATAATGGAAAAATACTAACTCACTAAATAAAACTAACACTTGGAAAATTTTCAGAAAATAAGAAGTACTATAAGAAAGTGATATCGAAAGAAACCAAAACAAGCCAAAAAGAGGACCAGATCGGAATGTATTCCGATCTGGTGGTCGGAATACGGCTAAAACTCCCAATCGGAATGTAGGACACAAGGGACAATCGGAATAACCCACCAATCGGAATAAAGGGACGAACGCCTGTCGGAATAATCAAAAAAGGGACAAATCAGAATACTTAGGCAAACTCCCAATCGGAATGTTCATCAAGGGCACAGATCGGAATGTTAAGGTGGCTCAATCGGAAAATCAAAGACCTAATCCGATTGGATCAATCGGAAAGTGAAGATGGGGTGCCGTCGGAATATAGAACAATCGGAAAGGGGAGTTTGAACCCTTCCCTAAAATGGTGGAAGTCGGTTAGATGGTGAATCCGGTCGGAAAACCCGATCGGAAAGGGGATTTAAACTCCCTTTTCCGAAAATAAAGGGATTTGTTAAGGCTAGATAATAAGCTAAGTTCAATAAGCTAATATCCAAAACTTATAAATCCAAATACTTAACCGAATCAAATAAGCACTTTAATCAACTTATCTAACTCGAAATCAAGCAACTTTTTAGATCAAACAATAAAAACATAAACTTTTTAATAAAACTTTTTAATAAGAAATATAAGCTAATCATAAAAATAAGCCAATAAGCACAAAAGTCTTAAAGCTTAATCAAATGAAAACTTATAAAATGATCAAAAGATTAACTTTTTAGCACGAAATCAATTAGAACAACACGGATCACATGATAATCGCACCAAAATCAATCTTAAATCAAAGAAAAGTAGAATGAGATTAAGAAATAAAAGCTTAAAATGGAACTTTTATTAATGAAATAAGCAATACAAAGATGTTTAATCTTGAAAGATTAAAAGAAAAAGATGAACTAGTGAGAGAAAGTTTAAGACTTTCTCTCTCTAAAATCTAGAGAAAACTAAAAAGTGAAAAATTAACTAAAAATCTAACCACCCTCCTAATGACTATTAGGAGGGTATTTATAGGGAAGGTGGAAGGAGTGCATGTGTTGCATCTTCTTTCTTGCTTTCTTCACGTTTTCTCGACTCGACTTTAATTCTTCGTCTTTGTCGTCTCGGGATTTGAACTTGTCTTTTAATTTTCTTCTTCTATTAGACTTAAGTTCTTCGACTTCGTTAAACTTCCGTCTTTTGACTTTTTCTTCGATAAATCTTCAGAATAGGCCTTGGACTTCCGTTCTTTTTGCACTCTTGATCTTTTGACTTCGTCTTTTCCCGTTTTCTTCAATAAAAGCCCGTGAAAGCCCGTGTTTTCTTCCTTTTTCACATTTTGGTCCTAAAACACAATAAAAACACAAACCACGCATAATTCCGACTTTTACGACATAAATCACACGTTTTGGTCTTGTTATTATTGGAAATAAGTGGTAAAAGGATAAGTGTTTTCACACTTATTAAATCCCCTACACTTGACCATTGCAATGCCCTCATGCAATGCATTAATTTTAAAGCACGGTTTACATTCTCCATCATAAATAACCCACCTTGGCCTTTATTAAATACTAAACATAAAAGATAGAAATAAGTAAAGAAATTAAAAACTTACATTGGGTTTTGGCGGCCATGAACATTTATCATCCTCAAGTTTCACGTTCCCCATACCAAGCTTAAAAACGAGATCATTGTTATTATAAGTTAGCAAACTATCACAAACTCATGTGGGCCAATTATTCACTTAGACTCTCTTATTCCTAGGTGTATCTCTTATATTTTATTTTTATCTTGAATGATCACGAGGATGCATTGTTTGACTTATTTCGATAGTTATTTAGTCCGAAAATAAGGTGAACGATTTAATCAATAGTTAGCTAAAGGACCAAATCTTTTAAAACTGCTTCTCGGGATATCATAAAGTTCATATCTTGGCATAACTTGGTTCGCGATTTGAGACCTTTCTCGGGCCGATATTTGGCAGCGACTTCATACTTCGAATCTTCGAGAGACGTTCTTGAAATTATGGTCTTCTCTTCATAATAAGAATTTCTTCACTTGAAGTTTTTGAGAGATTCTTCATCTTTGGACCACGACTTCTTCATTTTTCTCCAATCTTTATTTTGGACTTTGATATACAACGATCCGCCTCCTTTTAGGACTTGGATCTATTTATCCTCATACCTTGTTAGGGTCTTTTCGGATAGATTTCTCCATGACTTTTGGGGAGTTCTTGCTTTTCGTCGTGTGTCTCGATCCTTTATATTGATTTTCGATAAATGATTCTTCACATCACTTTTGGATCTTTAGCAAAAAAATGTAGCCCTCATGCCTTGTTAGGGCCTTTTCGGACTCGCCAATCTTCGCGCCCCGCTTCATAAGTTATGCCTTGGCTATGAACTCTCGTCATTACCGAGCAACTTTTAAACGATCTGGGGCTAGAAGCTAAGTAACCTTTTAAATCGTACAACCTTATTTATTGCAGATAAATTTATTAACAAGCGGAGGGAGAATAGGCTTATAATTAACTCACATAAATTCACGAAAGAATACCGAACTTATAATTGACTCTATCATCTCTCGTTCTCCACAGTTTAAAATCTCAAGGAATGAGACTCGTGGATGCTTAGCCTATTAAATCAAAGTTTTGGGTTTTCGAGTCGCCTATAGGATCTTGCAACTTCTTAGACTTTTTCAAGTTTAGAAATCGCGTTTTAAAGTTCCCTTGATAAACGACTCTCTAGGATCAATTATAGGAACTTGCGAAAAGTTCTTGTTCTTAACCCGTGAGAGTTAAGACTTTCGCGTTTTATAGCTCCCTATATAAAAGCCTAGCAAAACTTGACTTAAACATGTTAAGGATACTAGCTAGAGCAAACTTAGATAAGTAAACTCGGGTTGAGTCAAAATGTTCACGACTAAGAAAAATCTAAAACCACTTTATTGAAAATTTATTCTAGCAATGGGAAGAAAATACAACTATACAATAGGCCAAAATAGATTAAAAATTTTGAAAAATGTCGAAAAATCAAATTTTCCGATTAAAATGAGGGCAATTTCATGGAAAAGACCACTTACTTCGATAGAAGTCCCCCCTACACTTGAGATAAACATTGTCCTCAATGTTTAAGCATGTGGGAGTAAACTCCCCTACACTTAGGACATTGTGCACTTTATTTAAATCTTGTTAAGGAAAGGACAACTAAAGTGAATTCAATGTGAACATATAGAATATGAAATATTGAATCACAAGAGTTTAGGATAGAACCGGGAAGATGGGAAACACGGTATCACGGGTCGTCAAAAGTTATCAAGATGCTCTCTGAAGCTTAAATCCCTGCACAGCACAAGAAACAAGACAACAAACATATGCGGGGCTCCCCCTACACTTATTATGAAAGCAGTAAAGGATAGAACACGGGTTGCCTCCCGAGAAGCGCTTGTTTTTGTTCACCGAGTCATGAGCCTGACTCGACCCAATTTTAGTTCATGGGGAACGTGGTGAGGGATGGAATCATCTCCTGAGAGATGTCCTCACCAAAGTACAGCTTCAAACGCTGGCCATTCACCTTGAAATTGGGCCCATTCGGCTGAGAAAGCTCAATGGTCCCATACGGAAAGACTTTGGCGACGGTGAATGGGCCAGTCCAGCGGCTCTTCAACTTGCCAGAGAAGATCTTCAACCGAGAGTTAAAGAGTAAGACTTGATCACCAACGTGGAACTCTCGGTTCTTGATTTTGGCATCGTGGATGATCTTCGTCTTCTCCTTGTAGATCAGCGAGTTCTCATAAGCTTCATTCCTTAGTTCATTTAGCTCGTTGAGTTGAACCTTGCGATGATCACCGGCTTTGATGATGTCGAAGTTAGCCCACTTCAAGGCCCAGTGCGCCTTATGTTCCAGCTCGATGGGTAGGTGACAGGCTTTCCCGTACACAAGACGATAAGGTGCACAACCGATCGGGGTCTTGTAAGCAGTACGGAAAGCCCACAGAGCATCATCTAACTTATTGGCCCACGCGGCGCGATGCTCTCCCACAGTACGCTCCAAAATTCTCTTCAAGCCACGATTGGAAATTTCGACTTGCCCATTGGTTTGGGGATGATAGGCGGTGGAAAGACGGTGATTGACACCATACTTTTCCATGACTCGTGCAAATTGATCGTTGCAAAAATGAGTCCCGCGGTCACTGATGATAGCACGAGGAACGCCAAATCGAGCGAAAAGCTACTTCAAAAAGTTCACAACCACCCTCGCATCATTCGTAGGAAGAGCCTTAGCTTCAACCCATTTAGAGACGTAGTCGACAGCGACGAGGATGTACTTGTTCCCTTTGGATGATGGAAATGGCCCCATAAAGTCGATGCCCCATACATCAAAGATTTCACATTCCTGTATGAAATTTTGAGGCATCTCATCCTTATGTGTGATCTTGCCTTGACGTTGGCAAGCATCACAATGCTTAACCATTTCGTGAGCGTCACGATAAATGGTGGGCCAGTAGAATCCGGAATCAAACACTTTCTTAGCGGTGTAGTTGGGACCAAAGTGACCACCGGTGGGTCCTTTGTGGCAAGCTTGGAGGATATCGAAAGCTGCCGGTCCGTCAACACATCTACGAATAATCAGATCAGCACACTGTTTGAATAGATAAGGGTCATCCCAAAAGTAATTCTTAACATCATTCAAGAACTTCTTCTTTTGTTGGGATGTTAACCCTTGGATGAGAATACCACCCGCTAAGTAGTTTGCAATGTCTGCAAACCACGGGGTGCCATCAAGATTGAGATTTATAGACATTAAGGTCTCAAGGGGGAAAGAGTCATTGATCTCTTTGTTCGGATGATCCCCCTGATATGGATCCTCAAGTCTGCTCAGATGATCCGCGGCCAGGTTTTCGGCTCCCTTCTTATCACGAATTTCAATGTTGAATTCTTGAAGGAGCAAAACCCAGCGAAGAAGTCTTGGCTTAGAATCGTTCTTAGTCATCAAGTACTTCAACGCGGAATGGTCCGTGTATACGATGGTGGTGGATAGAACAAGATAGGGGCGAAATTTCTCAAAAGCATAGACAACAGCTAAAAGCTCTTTTTCGGTTGTCGTATAATGCAATTGAGCCCCTGTCATTGTTTTGCTAGCGTAGTGGATTGGTTGGAAGTGTTTATTCACTCTTTGGCCCAAAACCGCACCAATAGTAAAGTCGCTAGCATCGCACATCAATTCAAAAGGCAGCTCCCAATTAGGGGTAACCAAGACCGGTGCCTTAGTTAGCTTATCCTTGAGAAGATTGAAGGCTTCGAGACACTCTTTAGAAAAGATAAAAGGAGTATCTTTTTCCAAGAGGTGGGTCATCGGGCGAGCGATTTTAGAGAAATCTTGAATGAATCTACGATAGAAGCCCGCATGACCCAGAAAGCTTCTCACACCCTTCACGGTTGAAGGTGGAGGTAATTTGGCTATGACATCAACTTTAGCACGGTCGACTTCAAGACCGGCTTTAGAGATTTTGTGTCCTAGCACAATGCCTTCTTTGACCATAAAATGGCATTTTTCCCAATTCAGAACAAGGCGAGTGTCTTCGCACCGCTTAAGCATACGTTCCAAATTGGCAAGGCAAGAAGAGAAGGAATCCCCGAAGACCGAGAAATCATCCATGAAGACTTCCATGGTTTGCTCAACCATGTCATGGAAGATAGCCAACATGCACCTTTGGAAAGTCCCGGGGGCATTGCATAAGCCAAAAGGCATTCTTTTATAAGCAAATGTGCCATAGGGACAAGTAAATGTTGTCTTCTCTTGATCTTGGGGATCGATGGGTATTTGAAAATAACCCGAGAAACCATCCAGAAAGCAGTAATATTCAGTACCTGCTAAGCGTTCAAGCATTTGGTCCATAAAAGGTAGAGGGAAATGATCCTTTCTCGTGGCATCATTGAGTTTGCGGTAGTCTATACAAACTCTCCACCAGTAACGAGACGGGTAGGAATTAACTCGTTGTTTGCATTGGGCACAACGGTGATTCCGCCTTTTTTAGGCACACAATGGACTGGACTAACCCATGGTGAATCCGAAATAGGGTAAATCATACCCGCATCAAGAAGTTTGATAACCTCTTTTTTGATGACTTCATGGATTTTAGGATTCACCCATCGTTGACTTAGAATAGTGGGCTTAAAGTCGTCCTCCATGAGAATTTTATGTGTGCAGAAGTGAGGATCAATTCCACGGATGTCGGAGATTTTCCAAGCGATAGCTCGTTTATGCTTCTTCAACACAGCGACAAGGCGTTCTTTTTCGTCTTCTTTCAGATCCTTTGCGATGATGACCGGTAGCTTCTCGTCGTCTTCCAGAAAAACGTACTCAAGATGAAGCGGTAGGTCCTTAAGCTCGAGAATCGGAGGATCCTCAGTAGATGGTAAAACTAACGATGGATCATCATTAGTCACCTCTTTAGGAGTAGGAGGAAAGACCGGGTCCTCATTGAGAAGTCTCTCAATAGTACGAATATCTTCATCCCAATTGGTGGACAAATTATCATACTTAATATCAAGAGGACCCAAGCTAGCTTCGAAATCATCCAAGTCACTTTCTCCAAAAGGAGTCAATGCTGGAGCAATTGAGGCAACGATCTCAACATTGGCCAGAGAAAAAGGAGTACTTTTGCAAGCATCATGAAAATGTTCTTCACAAGCCTCATCGAGAACATAAATAGTATTAACGCTCTCATACGAATAAGGTTGCTTAGAAATCTTACCCATGTTGAAGACAATTTTATCGTCACCAACTCTCATGATTATTTCGCCTGCGGCTACATCAATAAGAGTGCGACCGGTCCTCAGAAAGGGACGTCCAACGATTAATGGAACACGGGGATCCATCTCGTAGTCAACGACAACAAAATCCGCCGGGAAGGTGAATTTGTCGACGCCAACAAAGACATCTTCGGCTATCCCCACTGGATAAGCAACCGTACGGTTGGCTAATTCCAAAGTCATTTTGGTGGGGACTAGCTCGGGGAGAGATAATTGCTTCCAAACACTTAAAGGCATTAAGTTTATACTGGCACCTAGATCGGCTAGGGCCATGCAATTCTCTACTCCCGGGAAGTTGCAAGGAATCAAGAAGCGACCCGGATCACCAAGTTTGGTGGGCAATTGCCTTAAGAGTACTGCGGAGCAATTCTCATTAAGGTGAGTCTGAGCAATGTCAAGAAGCTTCTCCTTATCACTTAGAAGATCTTTAAACATCTTAGCGTATTTGGGCATGTGAGCGAGAGCCTCGGCAAAGGAGATGTTAAAATTCAGTTGTTTAAACATTTTAAGAAAGTTTGAAACTTGAATATCATCCTTGCTCTTTTGCTTCTCTTTCCTCAACCTTGAGGGATAAGGTATATTGGATGAAGAAGAAGGCTTTAAGGGAATAGGATCACTCACAACCACGGGTGGTGGGGAAATGGGGATAGAAGGTGAAGGAGGTGGGGAAAGTTGCTCTTTTTCCTTGTTCACAATCACCGGTGGAGGTGTAGGAAGCTCTGGTTCCATATACCCTTTGCCACTTCGAGTGGTGATTGCTTTCATCTCCCCTCTTGGATTCGCAATGGTATTACTCGGAAGAGTACCCGAAGAAGAGGGTTGATTACTTTGGATGAGCGAACCAATCATATCACGAAGGTGAAGAGCTTGATTGTTAAAAGAGTTTTGCATGTTGGCATTAATATCATTGCTGTGTTTGGCCATGTCATTCCTTAGCTCGGCTCGAATATCGCTCCCTTGTTTCACCATGTCATTCTTCAAGTTGACAAATTGACTCTGAAGATTCGTCACCATCTCACGATTAGTCTTCATGAACGTCTCGACGTCTTGGTTTACGGCCGTCGGTTGATTGAGAGGTGGAGCTTGAGAATTTCCTTGAGTTGGGTATGGGTTTCTTTGGGATTGATACTGATTTTGAGCACGAGGTTGGGATTGGTTGTTTCGGTTGTAGCTTTGTTGTTGGTTTTGGTTTGCAGGAGGGAAACCGGGAGGAGCAAGATAATTGTTGGAACGATAACTGAGCAAGCCACGGTCTCCTTGCGGGCGAGCTTGATAGCCTCCCGTGGGATAAGTGCCGTAAGCTGCGTTAACGTTTTCAGAATAATTGCCTTGGGTAGAAGGACAATCATTATAAGAGTGAGGGCCACCACATGTGTCACAAGAAATAGCAACAGCTTTAGCTTGTTGAAAGTGGTTTGTGGCCATGGCCATGAAATTCTTGTTCATTTCAGCGAGTTGTCGAGAAATTTCAGACATTTCAGGATTGGAGGTAGTAGAAGAAACATTGACTCTCGAGTTAGATCTTGAGGATGCGGATGAATCCCAATTCTTGTGGTGAGTAGTCATGTTTTCAATCAACTCTCGACACTCCTCCGGTCTCCTTTTCATAAAAGTACCACCGGCAGCGGCATTGATCGTGTCACGATCACGAAAGGTGAGACCATTGTAGAAGGTGTCAATGAGAGTGACGGGGGGCATATTGTGATTAGGACAGCGGTCGATCAAATCATTGTAACGTTCCCAAGCATCGAAAAGTGATTCATCATTCTCTTGCATAAATCCACTGATTTGGTTACGAAGGCTAGTGACCATGGACGGGGGAAAGTAGCGCGATAAAAAGCGTTGAGTCATGTCGTTCCACGTATGAATAGAATTCTTAGGAAGACGGTCAAACCATTTCTCGGCATGGTGAGAAAGTGAGTGTGGAAAAAGTTGAAGGCGAAGGTCATCCATAGAAACACCGGGGCACTTCATGCTTTGGGTAATTGTAATGAATTTGTCGAGGTGTTTGTTGGCATCATCATCCGGGATTCCACGAAACGGGTTCGTTTGCACTTGCTGGATCATGTGATGCTTCAACGAAAACTCCTGAGCCGTGACGTGCATTGGCGCAATCGGGCCTCCGCGTCCGTTCATGGTGGGTTGACACAATTCCTCCATGGTTCGTAAATCAGGTAGAAGGACATTGTTGTTGTTGTTGTTATTCAAATTGTTTTGAGGTGGGTGATTATTGTTGTTGTTAACACCAGCCATATCTAAATCTTCACGATTCTCGGGCTCAGAATAGTTCGTAGATCTAGTACGCATGCACCTGCAGAAGAAAAATATACACAAAGAGAATACCTAAATAATATTTTTGGTTTTTATAGGTTTTTTTAATGTTTTTGTATTTTTGAAGAGTTTTATATTTTTTATGGATTTTTGGAAATTTTTATAGCAAATGAAAATAACGTTCAAAGAACGGATCCCAAAATTCAATGCGTCTCTCACTAGAAACCGTTTATCTTAACGAAAAGAGCCGGCAGCGGCGCCATTTAATACTTCGTTTTTGGCTTGGTATAAAATAATTTCGTTGTTCCGATCTTTTCGAATTGAAAACCGGTCTTAAGTGCGACTCAATTGTCTTTTGGTGAATCAAGAGAATGGTTTGGTTTGTTTTAATCTATTAGCAAGTAATTAAAGTGTCGATGATGTAAAGTGGAAGTTAAAAGATTAATATTGAAATGACAAGTAAAATAAATGCATGGAAACTTAAAGGTGATAATGGAAAAATACTAACTCACTAAATAAAACTAACACTTGGAAAATTTTCAGAAAATAAGAAGTACTATAAGGAAGTGATATCGAAAGAAACCAAAACAAGCCAAAAAGAGGACCAGATCGGAATGTATTCCGATCTGGTGGTCGGAATACGGCTAAAACTCCCAATCGGAATGTAGGACACAAGGGACAATCGGAATAACCCACCAATCGGAATAAAGGGACGAACGCCTGTCGGAATAATCAAAAAAGGGACAAATCGGAATACTTAGGCAAACTCCCAATCGGAATGTTCATCAAGGGCACAGATCGGAATGTTAAGGTGGCTCAATCGGAAAATCAAAGACCTAATCCGATTGGATCAATCGGAAAGTGAAGATGGGGTGCCGTCGGAATATAGAATAATCGGAAAGGGGAGTTTGAACCCTTCCCTAAAATGGTGGAAGTCAGTTAGATGGTGAATCCGGTCGGAAAACCCGATCGGAAAGGGGATTTAAACTCCCTTTTCCGAAAATAAAGGGATTTGTTAAGGCTAGATAATAAGCTAAGTTCAATAAGCTAATATCCAAAACTTATAAATCCAAATACTTAACCGAATCAAATAAGCACTTTAATCAACTTATCTAACTCGAAATCAAGCAACTTTTTAGATCAAACAATAAAAACATAAACTTTTTAATAAAACTTTTTAATAAGAAATATAAGCTAATCATAAAAATAAGCCAATAAGCACAAAAGTCTTAAAGCTTAATCAAATGAAAACTTATAAAATGATCAAAAGATTAACTTTTTAGCACGAAATCAATTAGAACAACACGGATCACATGATAATCGCACCAAAATCAATCTTAAATCAAAGAAAAGTAGAATGAGATTAAGAAATAAAAGCTTAAAATGGAACTTTTATTAATGAAATAAGCAATACAAAGATGTTTAATCTTGAAAGATTAAAAGAAAAAGATGAACTAGTGAGAGAAAGTTTAAGACTTTCTCTCTCTAAAATCTAGAGAAAACTAAAAAGTGAAAAATTAACTAAAAATCTAACCACCCTCCTAATGACTATTAGGAGGGTATTTATAGGGAAGGTGGAAGGAGTGCATGTGTTGCATCTTCTTTCTTGCTTTCTTCACGTTTTCTCGACTCGACTTTAATTCTTCGTCTTTGTCATCTCGGGATTTGAACTTGTCTTTTAATTTTCTTCTTCTATTAGACTTAAGTTCTTCGACTTCGTTAAACTTCCGTCTTTTGACTTTTTCTTCAATAAATCTTCAGAATAGGCCTTGGACTTCCGTTCTTTTTGCACTCTTGATCTTTTGACTTCGTCTTTTCCCGTTTTCTTCAATAAAAGCCCGTGAAAGCTCGTGTTTTCTTCCTTTTTCACATTTTGGTCCTAAAACACAATAAAAACACAAACCACGCATAATTCCGACTTTTACGACATAAATCACACGTTTTGGTCTTGTTATTATTGGAAATAAGTGGTAAAAGGATAAGTGTTTTCACACTTATTAAAGTCCAAGGCCAATTCGGAAGATTTATCGAAGAAAAAGTCTAAAGACGGAAGTTTAATAAAAGCCGAAGAACTCAAGTCTAAATAATGAAGAAATTACAAGACGAGTTTAATTAATCCCGAGACGAAGTCGAAAAAAGTCGAAGAATTAAGAAGACGAAAAGACGTGAGGAAGGAGAATGAACCAAAACATGCTTAGTCTTTCCTAATCACTATAAATAGACTCCTAATGTGTCATTAGGAGTTGTTAGCTAATTTGACACATTAGTCTTTTCACCTTATTTTCATGTCATTTTAATTAATTGTCATTTTAAATACTTGTCTTGCACTTTAATTCCTTTAATTCTAAGTAAGTGTTTTTAATTTTGTTGTTGAATCTTTTCTTTAATCAAGTTTTTAATTAATCTCTCATTCTTCCTTTCTTATTTTGCTTAATCTTTGTGCTTATTATCTTATTGTCATGCTTATTTGATTACTTGTTATGTTTTTATGTCATTGATTGTGTTGGCTTATTGATTTTATAGCGTATTGTGTTTTTCTTAAATTTGAGTAAGTGATTATTAGTTAATTTTTATAAAAAGTTGATTTTTAATATTTTTATTATTTAGTGTTTTTAAAAGTTTTTAAATTTTAGCTTATTTGCTTTTTCTTAAATTTGATTTGGTTAAAGTTTTAGTTAAGTGCTTATTTGTTTCTAGCTTAATTTTAGTTTATAACTTATTTGATTTTAGTGGTTATCCGGGTTTGGTAAACCCTCTTATTCCGACAACCTCAAACCCTATTATTCCGGATAAGGCTTCAAAGTTTATTACGGATAGTGGTGACAACAGTTATTCCGGATAGGGTCCTGAAGTTGATTCAGGATAAGTATCCGGGATATATTTCGGATAAAGACCAGGAGTTTGTTCAGGATAAGCAGCTCGACAAAGTATTCCGGATAAGTGTCCAAGGATTATTCCGAATAGTGGATTTCGACTTATTCCGGATAAGGTGAAAATATTCCGGATAAGAAGATCTAGGTTATTCCGGATAAAGCGTCTGACTTTATTCCGGATAAGCATTTTGAGGAATTCCGGATAAGAGTTTTGATAAAACCTAATAGATTCGGATCTTTAAGCTGCTAGGCATGATTATCATTCATATGATTTAACATAGCGGAATTAGAACAATAATCATGAACAAGGTGTTGTGGACAAGATGAATTTTCCCAAACGTTACTTGTATTATTAAACACAAATAACACCTAGACGTGTATACATTGAATCCCACGTCTAGACACATGAATTGCTTGTAGGTTACATTGTGAATGATTGTTATGAATAAAACCTACGTAGGGTATGTGTTTATATACTACACATAAACCCTTGTTACAAGGAAACTAAATAAGATATTTAGTAAATAAGATATTTAGTAAATAAGATATTCACTAAATAATATATTCACTAAATAATATATTCACTAAATCTTTTATCTTCTTGCGATATATCTTCTACAAGTTTGTCCACCGGCTTGTAGAATCTTCACTTGTCAGATTTAGTCCTTGTCTTTTAGTTTTGACACATCAACTCATAATACTTTATAATTTCGACCCAACAATCTTCCCCTAGTTGATGATGTCAAAACCTTTTGTATATGGTACACGATCTTCAAATTGCTTCCCCTTAAGTATAGCACATATTCTTCCCCTTTTTGACACATCAATAGGAAATATGTGAAAGTATGAATCTTGAAAATTCCCCAAAAGTAGCTCTATGTGATGATCTTGTAGAAAAATAAGTACAATAATTTTGATGTAGAAGCAGAATAACCCAAACTTTGTATTTCTTTCACCCAATTGCTCACTAGTTGATAAACTCTTCCCCTAGTTGTCGAAACGACTAGAGAAAAATGCAACTCTTTCACTGCAAAAGGGGGCTTAGTTTATTGGTAAGAACGGGAACTGAAACCAACAAAAACCGCACAACTATAAGCCAGTTGTTAGCTATAACAATATATTTAGATCCAATGATAAAGGTGTATTGCTCACCCATCAGTTTTTATTACATGGGTACTGGTAACCTTCACGACTATGAGCCAATCGTATGCTATAACAATATATTTAGTCCAATGACAAGGTGTATTGCTCACCACAGTTTTTGTTACATGGGAACTGGTAACCTTCACGACTATGAGCCAGTCGTACGCTGTAACAATATATTTAGTACAGAGACAAGGTGTATTGCTCACCTAAATAAGAAAAACAAATTTGTGAAAACTAACTTCAACATCAAACTTACCATAAGAACTCTTCCCCTTAATCATATACGACTTTATAAAAAATATCCGAGCCATGAATATCAATTTGATATTCTGTATAGAAACGGAGATCCCATGTACCTTCGTGTGTAAATACCTCGTTTTGTGTGCAAAAACGTAACCAAAATACCAAACAGCAGCGAATCATTTGTCGTCCAATATCCTTCACTGTCCAAGATCTTATCAGTGTGTGTTGTCCAATATCGGACAACACTTGTCAGCGTTTGAAAAACCATATCTCGGACAACACATGAATTTCTGTCAGCGCCTACATATAACTTGTCAGCGCCATCTTTA
This sequence comes from Glebionis coronaria, assembly GCA_025667525.1. Lineage (NCBI taxonomy): Eukaryota > Viridiplantae > Streptophyta > Magnoliopsida > Asterales > Asteraceae > Glebionis > Glebionis coronaria. The sequence continues at coordinate 455,046,953 of CM046876.1, forward strand.
AACTTGTCAGCGCCTGGTCATCAGCGTCTCATCGATGCCTTGTCAGCGTCAACGACATCCACTGACACTAACATCTATCAGCGTCAAAATAACTCCCATCAGCGGCTAATTGATCTAGGGTTTTATAAACCCTAAATCATTATTTCATGTGAAAATCCATAAACTGCAGTGAACTTCGACAGCGAATAACTTCTTCATAAATGCTCAGATCGAAGATCCCTTGGTGAGATCCTAGACATAAGTGTCAAGAACCTACAGATCGAATTTCACGACGATCCAACGGTTAACGAAGGAGAAATCGCGTTTTTACTATTACTGTTCACAGAAAACAGCATATGACCACTGCTGACTTCGACGGTTAATAACTTTTTCTTGGGGATAGATCTCGACAATCCCTCCAGTGGATATCTAGATATATGTGTGTAGAACACAGAAAAAAAATTTCGTGGCGATCCAACGGTTCAATAAAAAGTTATGCCCTTCGTACTACTGCTGCGCACACAAACTGCATAAAAACCCTATACGGGATTTTCTTCTTTTTCACTAAGAACGAACACCTCGTTGATCCTAGCATCAAGAGCCACCCGCTCTGATACCAATTGATAAAACCTAATAGATTCGGATCTTTAAGCTGCTAGGCATGATTATCATTCATATGATTTAACATAGCGGAATTAGAACAATAATCATGAACAAGGTGTTGTGGACAAGATGAATTTTCCCAAATGTTACTTGTATTATTAAACACAAATAACACCTAGACGTGTATACATTGAATCCCACGTCTAGACACATGAATTGCTTGTAGGTTACATTGTGAATGATTGTTATGAATAAAACCTACGTAGGGTATGTGTTTATATACTACACATAAACCCTTGTTACAAGGAAACTAAATAAGATATTTAGTAAATAAGATATTTAGTAAATAAGATATTCACTAAATAATATATTCACTAAATAATATATTCACTAAATCTTTTATCTTTTTGCGATATATATTCTACAAGTTTGTCCACCGGCTTGTAGAATCTTCACTTGTCAGATTTAGTCCTTGTCTTTTAGTTTTGACACATCAACTCATAATACTTTATAATTTCGACCCAACAAGTTCAAGATTATTCCGGATAAGCATCGGAAGGTGATTCCGGATAAGCTTCTTGACAAGAGTTTTCCGGATAAGCACCCGGAAGTTATTCCGGATAAGCTTGTTTGTTTATTCCGGATAAGTATCAGAAGGTCCAGATTTTGGATAAGAGGCAGAACAAGATTCCGAATAAGAAACCGTTGGTGATTCCGGATAAGAGTGACATATTTATTCAGGATAAGCAGCAGGTTTGTTATTCATGATAAGGGTAAGATTGGATTCCGAATAGTGACAGTATTTTGGATCCTGGCTCAGGTTCTGTTTACTTCCTTTTTATTTTCAAGCATTTATTTTTCTCGCTGTTTTTCTTTAAGTGTCATTTTAATTGTTTAGCTTTATTTTAATTTTAATGTTTACATTTTTATTACATTGTTAAATTTACTTTTCGTCACGCTTTAATTTTAAGTCATTTAATTCATTTACTTTTAAAAGTTTTAATATTGCACCATTTAAGTTTTAAGTAGTTTTAGCTTTATTTACCCGTCATTTACTTTAAAGTTTTGCACATTTATTTTTCAACAACGACAAATATTCTTTTCTTAACCAAAAACAATTGAGTCATACCTTGAACCGGAAATCAATTCGATTAGACATATGACAAAGAACAATCTTTCTAACTAAAACCAAGTCATTATTGATCATCATTCATATGATAACATAGCGGAATTAGAACAATGATCATGAATAAGATGTTTAACAAGATGAAGGATTCCCAAAGGGTTTGTATTATTGATAAACACAAACCATTCTAGGTGTGTATGCATTGAATCCCACACCTAGAGATCATAAAGGCAGTAGGTTACATTTTGTGTGTTGGAACTAATGAATAAAACCTATGCCTGGTGGTTCCTTTTATAACTTAAGGAACCCCGGGATACATTGAAACTAAATAAAGTAATAATGACTAAATCAAAATTGACTTATTCATTCTTATCCTGTGTTGACCAAATCTTCATACTTATCACTAGCAGTGGGAAGTACACTAGCAGGGGCAAGTAATCCAGCAGGGGAAACTTGCTCTAGCAGGGGAAAGTACTCCAACAGGGGGAACTCCAGCAGGGGAAACTCCAGCAGTGGGAATTCTAGCAGTGATAATGTCCTATTTGGTCTTTCTTGTTTCCATAGTGTTTTGACTCATCAACTTTGACCCAACATAAAAATGTCATAAAATACCATATATATGCTTGTGTTTGTTTACTTGTGTATTTTAGGTATGGATATCGTGAAAAAGACAAAAGATCAGAAGAAATAAGGAAAAACGAACACGAGAAACGAAGCCGTACAATGAACCGGGCCCTAGTTATGGATTTCTTAAAGAAAAACCCTTGAAGACTTGAATATGTACAAGATTGATCCCTCATCTATGAAGAAATGACACTTAATACCGTTGTATATTCATAATTACAAGTTTGGTCCCTTAAGTTTGTCAAAATTACAAAAAGGTCCTTCAACTTTGAAGATTTGGCAATTTTAGTCCCTCATCAATTCTAAATTATCAATAATGATCCCTCATGAAGTGAAAGATACTTTGAAGACCTTCAAAGATGAGAAATGTCCAAGATCAGTCCTCAAACTATGCAAAAATGGCAAAAACAACCCTTGAAACCCTTTTACCAAAGTTTTGTGGCAAAACTATAAAGTTGGAAACTTTATTAACAAAGGAATTCATTTTTGGTGGCTGAAAAACATGTTTTACTACTTTCACCAAAAGACAAGGGGCAAAGTTGTGCATTTGAAACTTTCAAACAAAAATTGCGCCAAACAACTCCACTCCCATAAAAAACGGATCAAACTTACCACTATTCACCCTTCTTCACCCACAGATTTTACTCCACTTAAACAAAGGGTTAATTCCAATTACCCTGGCATACGTTTGATTCACATGCCCTAAAACCCATCCCACACTAAAAACACTCAATCCCACTCACCAAAAGGCCCCACCATTCAACACGTCAACCAATCACAATCCAACTTCCTCTAAAAGGATTGACACGTGGCCAAATCAATAGCCCACACTCCTTGCTTGGATACAAAGCTAAAATGAATGACTTGGATGCATTTAAACAGCTCATCAACAAAATTCGTCTAGAAGATTCAAGGGCATTTTAGGGACTTTGTAGCTAGGGTTTTCATTGTAATCTCAGCCCTTGTGTCCTATATAAGGACTCCTCAACCTGTGTGAGAGCCTTGTTCCAGTTTTACTCTTTAAACATTGTAATTCCTTTTTAAAATTTATAAAAGTTGGTATTTTAAGAAAATTGTAATTCCTTTTTATGTTTTTGAAAGTTGGTGTTGTTTAAGGGTAATTCTGAGTTCCATTTGATGTTATAAAGGTGCTTTGATATTGTGGTTAAAGCACGTTTATGTTTGGTAAGGATTTCAAGTTTTAAAAAACCTTGAAATCAGTCATCTGTTTTTGCTATTTTACTTGTACTAACCCTTATCCAAAAGCTATAAGCCCTTGCAAGCTTTTTGACACCAAGCTAGTGAAGGTTTATCAACCTTTGGATAGGTTGTTTGCTGCTTGTGTTAAAGAAATCAAGCCCTTGAGGTTCTGCTTTGAACCATCAACCAAGGCACATATCATCTTCTTTGTTCAAGGACCTTGGTCACTCTCTAGTTGTTGAGAGTGGTCCAAGGAGCATAGCTGATCCCTCTAGGAAGTTGTGGGGGATAGGTATAAGCTCTTTTTAAGTTTCCTCTAAAAATTTTTATGTTTATGTCTGATATGAAGTTTTCCATGTGATTTGGTGTTCTTGTGTTTGTGCTTTGTGTTTTATTGTTGTTATATGTTAGTTGTCACCTGGTTGAGGTAATTGAACCATAAAATCAGTAGGTTGTGTGATTGAATCAAAAGTTTGTTTAAAAAAGAGCTAAAACAAGACTGTTTGGGATTTTGGGATCATAAGGCTTTGTGTCCTTGTGCCCTTGGTTCTTAGGGCTTGGGTAGTCTAAACAAGTCATATGCAACTGGTTTTGGTCATTGGTTAAGGCTCAAGTGATTTGGATAAGTATTTCAAAGTTTTGGAAAAATCTGATAAAATTGGTTTGAATTTGGTCAAACACATCAGATCCAATAAAATCTTTGTTTGTTGGATCTAAGGTCTGAAATCTGGTTTGGGAAGATTTTAGGTGATAAGCTATCTGTGCATTATCTGTTTGTTGAATTTGGTGGCTTATTGTGGGTGTTAGAGCTTATCAAAGTTGGCTGAAGTGGTCATTTGCATCAGCAAAGTGACCACCTCAATTTGGGCTTGCATTTGTCATTCTAGTGTATTCCTTGTTGTTTAACTGCTTGGAACTTGTTATTGGGTTGCTTGTGAGTGCTATTTTCTATTTGGTTTGCCTTATTGCTGGCTTATAAGCTAACTGGCTTATTGGCCTTATTTTGCCAAAATCTGTCAAGTATTGGTCAACTGACAAATTGATTCACAAGGAATCTACCTTGAGTTCTTCACAAAAGTTGCTTAAAACAAGGGTACAAACAATCCCTGAGCATTTGGTAAATTTTAGTGGACTTTGACTTTTGGTCAAATAAGCACAATTTGGCTTATTTTTGTGAACTGCTTATTGGTACATGCAACTACTTGGCTTTTGCGATAGGTGTCATTTTTTCAGCTTAATATCATCTTTGAGAAGTTACAAGTCATTTGGTTAAGCTTTTGCTAGGAAACTAGCTTCTTTTGCTTTTTCAGCCAGCTTATTTGCTCCTATAGCTTATTCTACTTGGCTTTTGTGAATTTTATGATTGATTGTTCTTAGTTAAGCTATTTGTGAGCTTTTGCAAAAAGAATCAGCTTCTAAAACGCCCTAGAACTCTAACCCGACTATTTTGTTGTTTAGTGAAAAAGTTCTTTTCAAAGTTTTGGCTTATTACTTGAGCTTTTTCAAAATTTCTTTTTGCAGATTGGTTTAGAATCTCAATATGATGTTGTGTGTTCAATTAGAGCTTATGGCATTAGCTTATGGATTAATGGGCTTATTGGCCCATTAAGAATAAGATGTTGACCTTTTAAGCTGTGATAAGCACATTTTCAGCTTTTTGGCCTAGACTTTTGTGCTTAAAATCAAATTTTAAGTTAGACTGGTAATTTTTAGCCCATTTGGTTAAGTTTGAACTTTTTGGGCCCATTAAACCCATTTAAGTAGTCTGTTTTGGTTTTTAGCCCATTTAGGGGCCCATTAGGGGTATTTTGGTAATTTTACTTTCATTTTCTGTTTCTTTAGGTTAAAATAAACTAGTTTGCAAGTTTTTAGAATTTTTTAGAATTTTTGGATTCTTAATATTATTTTAATATTATTTTATTATTAAGTTTCAATTTTCACATTTTAGCACTTTTTATATTTTTCTTAGGTTAAATACATTAAAATAAGATTTTTGCAACTCTTAGATTAATTTTATCTTCATTATTCTAATGTCTAGAATTATTTTAAGATTTTAATAGTTTTTAATCATTTTAAATAGTTTTAATTAGTTTAAAAATTCATAAAAATAGTTTTAATTCTTATTTAGTCATTTTAGAGGTTTACAAAGTGAAAAATCTTTATTTGGGCTTTTTAATATTTATTTTGATTTTTAGGGCTTTAATTAGCATTTTAAAATTAATAGTTAATCACTTAAAAGGTTTGAAAAAGTTTTGATCATTTGTAAACTCTTAGTTTGTTTAATTTGATTTTTGGTAATTTTTTGGGAATTTTTAGAATTTATTTTTATTTTGTCACTTTTTACGGTTTTAGTTTTAGTCGTCGTAGTAATAATTTTCACGTATCCGTCATCCTATTTTCTCGTCCCCTTCTTTCAAATATTAATCTCAAATATCATTGCATTTTAGTCACACACATATACCTCCTTGGGAAACGAACTTTCACCTTTGGGTCATTAGTGTTTGATTTTCCTAAATCATCACTTAATACTTACCGCTTTTACGCCTTTTTCCTAAAAGGTCGTATTTTACCACAATCATCCAATCAAACACAAAATCCATTATGAAGCACATACAACCACATTAAGACATGTTTGTAAAATATCCAAAACCATGCCAAGTAAATAAGTTCATCAAGTTAACTCATGCTTGCTAATCAGCCAAGCCATGGTAAAATAAGAATATTTGACAAGATTTCGGATGAGTCCAGTCAAAAGAAAATTACAAGTTAAAGCAGGTTCACGGCTTGCTAGCTGTAGATGCATATCCAAAAAGAAAGAAAATAAATACATATGTGTTGATCCCTTTGGTTGGATCTATATTCTGTTAAGAGTTAGTATAGTAGTTTGTAATCAAACTAAAACACTTTGAGCACTCTTACTAACACTAAATAAGTTATGCGGAATCTAACTTATAAAGCACAGAAGAACAGAATTACTTTTAACTATTCGATTCTTTTATTAATCGACTTGAATGAGGTACATGAAAGACATTGTACCTATGTTCCTTTTATAGAGTAAGGAACCCTAGAAACCTTAGAATATTCTATAAAGATAACTATATCACAGACGATATATTATCAATATTCTAACTATTTAAGTATATCACATAAGATATACTCTTACTATAACTATGACATATCTTATACAAAAATATATTCGTCCTAATCAACATAGCAGTACTTACTTTATAAGTAGCAGTACTTACTATGTACCGCGTTAATACTAACGGTACTTACATGACATTGACAATACTTAAAATACACTAACGGTACTTGACACTTAACAAATAATTCCCAACAATCCTCCCCTAAACAAGAATGATAACTTGTTGTCTTCTTGTTTCTCTTGTACTTGATGTATTAAAATACATGTCTTTAGTCTTTCCTTCATCCTTGGATTGAACTTGGTAATTTGTATTTGTATCCAACTGAATGTAGCCAAACACTTCAAATGTAGATCTTCTTCTGATAAGATTATCTTCAAACATCATGAGTATCATATTTGTCTTCAAACTATGATCTTCTTTGTGTCTTCTAAACATTCATTTATCTTTGCAGTATCAGTCATTGTCTTCTTGAGTTAAATCTTTGAACTCTGAATCATGAACCTTAGTCTTGATTTGATGAGACAAAACCTTTTAAGTATTTTTTTAATACTTCTTTGCTTGCAATCTTCATACCTGAAAATAAAACAGTTAACAACAAAAACCAATATGTATTGGCTTCATGATTTTTAGCAAATCACCAGCCATCAACGGATTTGATAAATTCTTTACCAGTTAGCCGTACACTCTAGAATAGCCAATACTTTATTCATAAAGAATAAGGTGTACTGATAACCTTACAATTTTTGGTAAATTGTCAACCATCAACGGATTTGATGAAGTCTTTACCTAGTTCCGTTTGTCTAGGACTAGCCAACTCTTTGTTTCGAAACAAGGTGAGTTAGAACCATATAGTTTTTAGCAAACTATCAGCTTTCAACGGATTTTATAAGTCTTTACCACAAACCGTTTGCTTATGGACTAGCCAGTTCTTATGTGTGTTAGACATGGTGAACTGGCTCATACATAAAGAGAAATTCCCAGTATAATAGTGATACTTCAGTTTTACCTGCACTGGCTTCTTGAACTAACTTGAAAAGATCTTGAATATCTTGTCTGTCAAGAATGTGAAGAATATCCTCCAAAAGTCTGAATATCCTTGTTGTGCCATCAGTTCTTTAAATTCCATGAGCTTCAAGTCCTTGATCCATAGAGTAAATCCATCTAGCAATAGATGATCTTTTTCCAAAAATCTCTGTATCAATACATTGATCTTGAGATTTTACAATCTTCAAGTACTTCTTCAAGCTCTCATCATCATCACTATCTTCTGCTATTGATTTAGCCCTCTTGGCTTTCTTCTTTGTCTTTGTTGACCTTTTCCTTTTAACACCCTTGGAAATTCCCTCAAGTTCTGTTGAACCCTCTTCCAAGTTTGTATGTACCGTCTCCTCAGTATGTATTTTTGTATGTACTGTTGACTGTGTATGTACTGCTTGTACATTTTCAGTCTGAGCAATATCTTGAGCTTCAACTCTTGTATTCATTCTTTGAGCAGTCTCTTCCTCACTTGAACTTACCTTCTCCTTTCTATTCTTCCTCACATAAGTGGTTTTGATAGTTGGAGATGTATTTGTAGGTTCAACAGTACTTGGCTCAATTCTAGGAGTACTACCAAATTGCCTTTGTTGTTGCAGATGTCTTCTATGTTTTTCAACAGCTATTCTATCTGCCTCAGATCTAATTTCAACAAAATTCAATTCAGTTCTCTTATTTTGCTCATTCAAAGTCTTTATTTCTTCAAAATTCTTCTTGACCAGCTGAATATGAGTAAAACCCTTAACTCTCTTAAGAAAATTCATCATCTGATTTCTAATCTGCATATTAGTTGGAGGTTTAATCTTTTCTCTTCTTCTCTTTTCAGCAAAGAATCTTTGTTGCTCCCTTACCAGATCATCAATCAACTTTGATTTCTCTTCTTCATCATATGCATCTCTCTCTTCAGCTATCAATGAGTCTGCAAGAAGCTCACTTGCATGTAATTCAGCTTGAATCCTATCATACTCTTGTATGTTTCATTCTTGCTGTATTCTTTTAGCTTCTAACAAATGTTGTTTTGCTGCAAGTTCTTCTTGTAATTCATCTTCACGAATTTGTGCTTGCATTCTGTAAGAATATTCCTCATAATGGTCTAATTGATTAAATATGTACATGACTTTGTTTATATCATCATCTGAATCACTTTCATCTTCAGATTTTGATAATATTTGCTTCTTCCCCTTATCTTTTGGATCAATCTTAGGTAGCTTCTTCTTCAGCTTGGTAGATCTTTCCACATTAGCTTGTTGTTGAATAACTATACCTTTAGTAGGGTGTGAAGCTTGAACTTTCTTACCTTGAATTTGATTCTTTTTGGCAAGAACTTCTTGTTGTGTCTTTTTCTCTGCCTCTGCTTGTTTAGTCTTCTCAACTAAAATCTTCTTTCTTAAGTCAAGCAGCAATTGGGCTAAAGTCTCATCCTCTGCAAAAGGAGTTTGACTTTCTAGTGGAGGATGATCACCAGCGGTACTTGCAATCGGCTTAGTTGGCTTAGCAGTACTTGGGTCTTCAACAATGTCAGCAGTACTTGCAGTCGGCTTAGTTGGCTTAGCAGTACTTGGATCTTCAACAATGTTGATTTCACCAGTATTAGACACACTTGTTTCTTCAATCACTTGTGTATCCCCAGACACTCTTTATCCATAGAAGTCATCATTTCAACTTACACCTCTTCAGTCTTTTCTGATCCATTGCTCATTCTTGATCTAGACAATACTTGTAAAGTCTGTTTCCTTTGAAACCATACTTGTCTTTGTGGTGATGGAGTTGAAGATATAGGAAACTGAATGTTAATTTCCTCCAACTTCTCATAGAAAGTACTCCAATTCACTTGAAGTGGTGATTGAGGTATTGGTGCTGGCTGAGTTACCATTATTTCTACAACTTGTGGCTCCTCATGAGTAGGCTGTGGTTCTTCTTGTTGAATCTCCATATTTGAAGGTCCATCCACACCAGTCTCTAAACCAGTTCCATCTTCATTAGTCCCCATGACATCTTCATCCAATTCAAAATTGATGTCCTTTCTAGAGATCCTTGTCTGATTATCAGAAGAAGGTGGTTGTTGTTCATAATTCCTCCCCTGTTTGGTTGCATTCAGTTGCCTTTTCTTGTGGTTCCTGAATCTTTGCTTCTTGATTGCAGACTTCTGAATAGATCTATGTTGCCTTATCCAAGGTGACACTTTGTTCCTCAACTTGATTACGCTAGCTTCCAGTTCAGCAATTTTCTTGTCTTGAACAAGCTTTTCTTTCTGCAACACCTGTACCTGTTGGGACAAACTTGTACACAAAGCAGTTAAATTTGCAACATCCACTACCTCTGGTGCTTGTGCTTGTGGTGAACCACTAGAAGCAATAGAAGCAGCAGTTGTGTGGATTATCTCATCATTGTTAGGTGGAGCACCAACATTGTGAGAAGAAGATTGTGAATCTTCTAGGGAATGGGAACTCTGGTGAGAAGGAGTTTTCTGACAAGCACTAGCATTGCTAGGTTCTTCACCTTCTTGACTGACAGGTTGGGCTAACATATGAGCAAACAATGGTGTAACTGTTCCTGTAAAGGCATTGCCTTGTTTGGTCAAGAAAGAGAAAGTTCTCTTTGTGAATGTAGGAACATCCCATGTATCAGTTAACTCTGGTAGATTAGGTATTTAGTCACTAACTAAAGTCTGAATGAATCTAGGATACATCAAAAACTTTTTAGTCCCTTCCAAATTCCTAGTCATGCCTTCAAAAATTAATCTTGAAAAATTAAAAACCCTGTTATTTGTTAGACAAATACCAGCTGATGTCAATACAGTAGAAATTTGATCAAAAGATGTACTTTTAGAGCTTAAACAGTGAATAATAGCATGAAAAAGCAATTTCTATTAAGGTGAAAATAAAGCTTTAAAGAAAGTAAGACTTTCCCTACCACCTCCATAGCCCATGGCTGCAAGGCCATCATGAATCTCTGTATTATTAAGCATACTAAGTCCATTTTCATCATTTAATCTCAAACTTGCTCTTAGCAGTACCTCAGTTACATAAATATTTCTATGATTCACCCTAGCCTTAATGCAAGGTTGATTAAACCGAGTACCTAATATAGCAGTATTCCAAAATTGTTCAACAATGGAAATAGAGACAACTGGACTTACCATGAGTGCAAAGCGAATATGACTTCGAGATAAGAAACCAAGAATCTCATGGAAACCAAGAGAGTCATCATTCGTAGCAAGATTCGCAACCAAATTTTGCTTAGAGATCACTTTTAAAGCAGCCATTAGTATTTTTGATGATCGAAAAATTAGAGAGAAGGTTATAGAATCAAGAGATAAAAATAAAAGATTAGGTGAATCAATTTTATAAGTGGAGTAAGTATTTAAGTAAATAACAAACCCAAGCGCGAAGAAACCGCCAAATTTACAAAAGAGACCCTTAACGGTACAACGGACATGTAGCGGTACATGAAACATAAGCGGTACTTGAATTTGTGCTAGCGGTACTTGGAATTATAACGGTACCTCACGATTTTAACCATTTCATGCTTTCCACTATCAATGTAACCTCTTTTATCTTTTTCTATTAACTTGCAATTATATCTAAAACACAAAACATAGACTATACAACAAAAATTATAAAAATTTGTACAGCTATTACCTCCCCTTAACATATGCAGGTTACTGGTTGAGCATACCAATGTGTGTCACCAAGAATTCAAATCTCTTTGCATCAAATGCCTTGGTCAACAAATCAGCTACATTGTTGTCTATATGAATCTTCAAGACTTGAATAAGCTTTTTGTCATAAGCATCTCTTATAAAGTGATGTCTTATTTCAATATGCTTGGTCTTGGAGTGAAATACTGGATTCTTGACAATGCATATAGTACTTTCATTATCAATGTAAATCTTGGTGTTCATGAAGTTAAACCCATAATCTAACAGTTGATTTTGGATTCAAAGTACTTGACCACAGCAATGAGCAGCAGCTACATATTCAGCTTCAGTTGTTGAAGTAGCAACAATTGTTTGCTTCTTACACTGCCATGATATGAGTCTTCTTCCTAGGAATTGAAAACCTCCTGTTGTGGATTTCCTATCATGATTAGCTCCAGCATAATCACTGTCTGAGTAAGCTTCCAATTCAAAGGTGGAATCTCTAGGATACCATAATCCTAAATTGGGTTGACTTTTAAGATATTTAAAAATCTTCTTCACAGCATGTAGATGTGACACCTTTGGATGAACTTGAAACCTTGAACAGGCACACACAGCAAACATAATATCAGGCCTTGAAGCAGTAAGATACATCAATGAACCAATCATTGATCTGTATAGATGAATATCAACATTCTCTCCATGTTCATCTTTTGATAAAGACTTCTTGGCTTCAAAAGGTGTGCTTGTACTCCTTGTATCCATACATGAAAATTTCTTCAAGATTTCAGCAACATATTTATCTTGGCTGATAAATATTCCATCTTTCCTTTGTTTGACTTGCAGTCCCAAAAAGAAAGTTAGTTCTCCCATAGAACTCATTTGAAATCTTCCTTTCATCAAAGCTTCAAACTCTTCACACCATGTCTTCTTGGTAGAACCAAAAATGATGTCATCAACATAAACTTGAACTAAAATGATGTCCTTAGCATTCTTCTTGATGAACAGAGTTTTGTCAATGGTTCCTCTCCTATATCCATGTTCTAGCAGAAAATTGGATAAGGTTGCATACCAGGCTCTTGGAGCTTGATGCAGACCATAAAGTTCTTTGATAACCTTATAGACTCTATTGGGGAATTTAGGATCTACAAAACCTGGAGGTTGTGAGACATATATCTCCTTTGAAATAGTACCATATAGAAAGGCACTTTTAACATCCATTTGATAGACTATAAATCCCATATATGATGCAAAGGCCAAAAATAACCTAATGGCTTCTATCCTTGCCACTGGTGCAAAAACCTCATCATAGTCTATCCTTTCTTCCTGTCTATAGCCTTGAGCAACAAGTCTTGCCTTGTTCCTCACAACAACTCCTCTTTCATCCTTCTTGTTCTTGAAGACCCATCTAGTACCAATTACTCTTTTACCCGAGGGAAGATCCACAAGAATCCAAACTTGTTGTAGCTCAAATTGTGTTAATTCTTCTTGCATGGCATCTACCCAGCTTTCTTCATCAAGAGCCTGAGAAATGTTTTTGGGCTCTACTTGAGATAAGAAACATGCAAACAAACAATGCTGAGTATCTTTATGATTTGTTCTCTGCTGTTGTTTGACATAACTCACAAGTGCATGAGTTTCAATATTGGTTTGAAGTTGTCTTCTGGTTTGTACAACAGATTTGGGATCTCCAATAATCTATGTAGTAGGATGGTTGTTATTGACTTTATGAGTGGGAATAGAACTGACTGGAATTTTTGTTTCCAAATAATTGAAATCAGTTACTGCACCATGCTCATCATAGGAAGCTTTGGAGAAGATTCCTTCAGCTGGACTAGCATATAAGTCTTTATCGTCCATAGCTTGTAAAATCTCTTCTAGTGAGTCAACAGATTTGGCAGATTTTGACTTAGCAGTACTTGCAGATGAAGTACCGCTAGGGGTAGTATGTACTGCTGAGTGTTTTGACTCAAAAGCTTCTTCTCCTGAATGCTTATTGGCAGATGTAGCATTCTTTTCTTGATCGTGAAGCCTTTGAAGCTCTTGGAAGGCTTGATCATCTTTTGATGGCATGGTTTGCTTCTTGGGAGTGGCAGACATGGGAGTAACAATAGGCATATTAGGCACATAGATATGAACATCATCATCTGATGAAGAAAGATCTTCTTGAGTACCTGCATTAGTTGCACTTGACTCCTCACCTGCATTGTTAGTTTGACAATCCTTTTCTAAAGAATAGTAATCCATAGAGTTAGAGTAGATAATCTAAATCAAACATCCAAGCATAACCTATTCCTAGGACATTGGGTTTATTTTCTAAGAAATTAACATGAGCATTTTCTTCAACCTTCTTAGTTGCCAAATTATAAACCCTATATGCTTTACTTTGCACTGAATATCCTACAAGATATCCTGGATCAGATTTTCCATCAAACTTTCCCAAATAATCAAGAGTATTTAGTATAGACACATGACACCCAAAAGGTCTTAAATGACTTATGTTAGGCTTTACACTAGTCAAAAGTTCATAAGGCGTTTTGTTTTGAGGCTTGGTTACTAGGACTCTATTTTACACATAACATGCAGTATTGATTGCTTCTGCCCAAAAGGTATTTGGCAAAAGTGAATCAGCCAGCATAGTTCTAGCATCCTCAATCAGTGTTATATTCTTCCTTTCAGCTACTCCATTTTGTTGTGGAGTCCTAGGATTACTAAATTGTCTCTTAATTCCTTTAGACCTACAGAATTCATCAAATTCAACATTCTTGAATTCTGTCCCATTATTAGTCCTAATGATTAAAACCTATTTAGTGAACTGCTTTTCAACTAAAGTGATAAAATCCTTAAGTAATTCATTTGTTTCACTTTTAAGAGCTAAAAAGAAAACCCAACTGAATCTAATATAATCATCAGTTATGACTAGACAAAAGGTCTTATGACTAATGCTTCTTATAGAAACTAGACCAAACAACTTCATATGCAAAAGCTACAAAGGTTTTGTCACAGTGTTAACAGTCTTGGTCTTATAAGAGGCTCTATGTTGTTTACCTTTTTGACAGGCAGCACATGTGAAATCATTTTGAAAAGATTTTTTAGGTAGACCTCTAACCAAATTCCTATTCACTAATCTATTAAGATTCTTGAAATTCACATGACCTAACCTTCTATGCCACAAATTTGACTCATCTAAAGAAGCCTTAGCTAGCAAACATGTAATACCACCTGTTGGAGTAATAGTATGATGATTAAAGGTGTACATATTTTCTTGCCTGGGTACTTTAAGCAGTATTTGAGATTCCTTAGGCATCTCAAAGTCTTTAGACAGCACCAAGCAGTCTTTGTCTATGAACAGCACCTTGTTCTTTTTATCACACATTTGTGATACAGAAAAGAGATTGAACTCATTCAATTCTTTTACAAAGACCACATCTTCAAATTCTAACTTTCCTGTGTTGATTTTCCCTTTGCCAGTGATTCTACCTTTGCTACCTTCAAAGGCTACTGGACCTCCTCTGAATTCTTTAAATTCAGTAAGAAAATCTTTGTTTCCTGTCATGTGTCTTGAGCAACCACTATCTACTATACCTTAATCTTTCAATTCATCAATTAGATGCCCCTGCACACAAATAAAAATCATTAGTTTTTAACAGGGACCCAATCCACATTTGGCTCGGATCTTGTGGGACCTACACATTTAAGAGTTTGTACTGAAGCATTCCTAGTAATGCTACTTTTGCTCTTATACTTCATGGTTTCATTTATGTAGTCAAAGGCATAGGGTGACTCTATGTGCTCAGACTTCTTTGCCTTAAGTACTGCTTTAGCGGTACTTGTTTTAACACATGATTTATCTCTTTTAGGAACCCACATTTGCACTGGTTTGTTTTTATCCTTACTTCTATGTGTTTTAACTTTTTCAAAAACCTTCTTAGAAGTCTTGGAGAACTTTGGTTTTACAGAATTTAAACCAACAGTACTTAAGTTTGGTCTAGCAGTACTTGCAGGTCTAGACTTGCCGGTACTTGGTTTACCAGACTTTAAAGGTACTAGACCTTGTTTCATAAGTACTGCCCTAGGAACAAAAATTTTGGTAGAGTTATTTTTAATCATTTTTAAGTTTCTGATTCCTATAAACATGTGCATTTTTCCCATTACGGTTTTTCATGACCCTTTGTGCAGCCTTTTGTTTCACAATTTTATCTTCATGTAAAGTACAATATTTGATAAAATGACTTAGACTACCACAAACATAACATCCTTTTCTTCTTAAAGAAGACGCAAAAGGTTGTTTTGACTTAACTTTCTCAAAACCTAGCCCACCCCTTTTGGCTTTATTATGTTTTACATTGTTTTCCAATATCTTGCTAGGAGTTTTTACCTGCTTGGGAGCAGAACTAGTCTTAGATTCCTCAGAAACAAAGTTGTTCATTAAAGGTGGATAAACAATATTTTTGGTCACAACAGTCTTTTCTTGGGACAAAGTACTAGAGTTTAAGGTATTTTTAACCTTTGGTTCTTCTAACTCTATACATGTATCATTACTAGGGGGCATGAAAATTCATGATAGTGGTGGAGGAACTGCTTTCATTCCTTCAGCATATCTATCATTTTCAGGTGTATCATTTACCTCACTAGAACTATCAAAAATCCCTTTTGATAAGTCTTTGTCAGTTAAAGTTATCCCAGGTTGGTCCTTAATATATCCTAGGCCTGATTTATCATAATACCCCATTTGTGAATTAATCGGTTTTCCCAATCCTTTAGAGGATTTTTGCCAATGATTAATCACTTCCCATTCATTATAAAGACTGGCTTTTAAAGCTTCATTTTCTGTTGATATTTTTAACAGTTGCCTTTCAAAAGCTTTTATTTCCACATCTTTTTCCCTCATTTGAAGAGTCAAAATCCTTATTTTCTCTTCATAGTTTTGTTGAGCCTTTTTATACAAATATATTTTCTTCTAATTTAATAACACCCTGTTTAAAAGCATTTAATTCTACAGTGCATGTGTTAACCTTTTGATACTGTTACTCTAGTTCTACTTTTAGGCTATTAAATTTAAGAACACAGTATTTAGAACAAGGATGTACCTCAGTATCTTCATGTGAGAGAGCCATTAAACCAAGCTCTTCTTCTTCTTCATCTTCTGCCTAGTTCACCACTCCATCTATAGTAACCAATGCTTGGTTCCTTTAGGACTCATGCTGTTTCCTTTTGGAAAGCTTTTAGTTATTCTTGGACTGGTTCTATAGCTGTGCTTGGACTTCTGATTGCTATTCTCAGCTTTGTCTCTAGAGCATTCTCTTGCAAAGTGTCCATTCCTTCCATAATTATAGCATTCAACTTTGGACTTGTCATATCCTAATGGCTCATTAGGATCAACAGTCATTTTTCTTCCAGTCTTCTTGAAGAACCTATTAGATCTTACTAAAACCATAGCAACTTGCCATTTAAGATCAATCTCTTCAACATCAGCATCATCCATTTGGAACAAGTCATTGAATGTTAATCTTGGCCTATTGTCTTGTCCAGCGAAGAATGAGAAGGCATCATTGTCTCTAAACAATGGTGAAGACCTTCCATGTGGATTCTGAGAGACTATAGGGCTGCCTTCAATACTTTGTGGGTAAGTACTGCTTGTAAGTCCTCCAGCGGTATTTATGAAGTATGTATCGCTGCTAGATCCACTAGCGGTATTGTGAAAGTAAGTACCGTTGTTCCCATCTGATATAAAAGCCAAGTTATACTTTGAAGTAGTCGCTGCCTTTACCTTAGTGCCTTTCACATCCATCTCATATGCTCTAAGATTGTTGTAGAGATGATCAAAAGGAATTGTTTCCAAATCATCTCTTGTGATGAAGTGCATAGCCATTGCTTTCCACTCTGGTGGAACACTTCTTGAGAATTTTAAATTAGCTTCTTCATTAGGAATTACTTGTCCATAAACTGCCAACAGAATAAGAAACTTACTGAACCTTTCTTAGCCACCATGTATCCCCTCTATACTTGTAATTGAGAAGTTATCAAATTCTTGCTTAAGAACAATCTTCTTTATCTTCTTAGATTTGTCATTACCCCCAAATCTAAGTTTTATAGCATCCCACATAGCTTTAGCATCCTAATAATGATGGAAGCTTGGTAGGATGTCTTCAGAAAGAGCCATAGCCAAAGCAGTTCTGGCTTTTCTCTCTCTGATCTCTGCTTGTACCTCCACAACAGTCACAGCAGGAAGAGCATAGCATGTACCGTCTGGCAACCAGTGTAGCTTCTTTAGTGTGTTCCCATTCTTGATAACTTGCCACACAGTGTGATCTGTGTGATTCAAGTAATGTTCCATCTGCATAGCCCATGTCTCATAATTGTCACCTTTGAGAACTGGGAGTTTAACAGCAGACAAAGTATGAGAAGGTGTTGTTGTAGAGGTAGCTACTGCATTCACGGCTTGAACACCTTCTACTGGTGTATGATGCACAACTTGTAGTTGTCCCTGTGGTATAGGATCAGGGTTCTGCACATCATCCAAGTGAGCATCATCACCATCTGGTTGAGACATTGAGTTTTGGTATGTGTGGAGTGTATGAGGTTGTGTTCTTCTTTTTCAGAGTTTCTCAACAAGCTCTGATACCACTTGTTGATCCCTTTGGTTGGATATATATTCTGTTAAGAATTAGTATAGTAGTTTGTAATCAAACTAAAACACTTTGAGCACTCTTACTAACACTAAATAAGTTATGCGGAATCTAACTTATAAAGCACAGAAGAATAGAATTACTTTTAACTATTCGATTCTCTTATTAATCGACTTGAATGAGGTACATGAAAGACATTGTACCTATGTTCCTTTTATAGAGTAAGGAACCCTAGAAACTTTAGAATATTCTATAAAGATAACTATATCACAGACGATATATTATCAATATTCTAACTATTTAAGTATATCACATAAGATATACTCTAACTATAACTATAACATATCTTATACAAAGATATATTCGTCCTAATCAACATAGCAGTACTTAATTTATAAGTAGCAGTACTTACTATGTACCGCGCTAATACTAACGGTACTTACATAACACTGACAGTACTTAAAATACACTAACGGTACTTGAAACTTAACAAATAATTCCCAACAATATGTCATCGCAGGGTGCTCACACACGAATCCATACCCAAAAGATATTACAAGAACACTATCTCACTTCCGTCCCCAGCGTGGTCAAAACCTCAATAAGCATCATCGTTCACAGTTAAAAAAGTATTACATGTGACACATGATCCCCAATCATACGTCAGTTCATACTACAGCCTTGAGCTCGCATAATGTACAATCATTCGACTAAATCACATACCACATAAATACATAAAAGGAAAGGGTTTAGCACATAAACATCAACTATGGCTATCTGTCGTTTAACCATCGTCGATAAAGAAAATCGAGTCAAGCGAAGAAGATTCCTCACGAAGACGGCAAATGGAATTGTCTTCCAACTACCAATGCACAGTTGGTAAACTTCAACAGTTTATCGCGTGTCGTTTGAAATATCAAAAGAACGAGAAAAGAAAATAATTAAAGTACGGTACATTTGATGTAGGTGATGTCTTTGTCATTTCTCTCAGAGTTGCTCGAACTCGGCTTCCCTCTACTTCGGCAATCTTCTATTTTTGTTTAAATTTCTCCTCAGTGTCGGCATGAGCTCCTTTGATATTTCATCAACATCCTAGTGATTCCGATGGAATTAGCACGTTACTTACAATACATAAAAACATTTTTCCATAATTACTCGGTCACGGTGACTTACTAAGTCAATGTCAAACGAAAGAAAAGATTTCAAAGAACACAAGAAAATTCAAAAATTTCTTTAGGAATCAAAGAGAATACGATTACTTGCATAAGGATCCACCGTTTTAAAAGCGTTCTCATCCAAACATTTATCAAAACACTACAAGTTTTTAGATGACCAACTGATTTGACACGATAGTGCTCTTCCTGTACTATGCATAATTAGCTAGATCATGCATACTTGAGGACCATGCAACGACAACCAACAAAATAGGACTCCTCCCAAATTATGAAAAGTTAGCTAAGTTGTGCATAATTGAGGATCGAGTGACAACACAAACATTATTATTACACACCGAATATGACTATGAAAGTTTTCGACCTAATCTTCAAAATAATTAAATCATTTGAAATGAGAAAAATATTGTTACTATCGTTTCAAGGAACACATCAATCATTTTTCATACACTTTGAAAACATACTTTTGCTTTGCCTTTTTGTGAGAAAAATAAATAAATAAATAAATCGACACCATTTGCATTTGGTTCAACAAAACATTTCGCATACTCATACATATTTTCGAAACCGATTGTTCATAAAATTAATGGTTAGGTGGTTCCAGATTAAAGATCATTGCAAGCATAATGAATAGTAAAAATCAAAATCAATGAGATCATTTAAGATAAATGAGCAATATATTTGCCAACGGAAATTAACTACATGAGAAATGAAAATACTTTGAATATATGACAAGAGTTTCAGAATGACAACAGCGATCTATAAAATACATGGAGTGGACATCGAACATCATTACGAGCGCCAAAAATAGGACAACGATCATAATTCCCATCCCCTAGAGTTACACGCATGTTCCACCAAATTAGGTTCCATTAACCGAAAGAAGAAAAGTTATAGCGTCCATGAAGAGGACAAAAATACACTGGGTGACATATCCTCATTATCAAGTACTAGCGAAGTAGCAATTTAAAATAAATAATGGTCTCGTACCATGGAAAATATTAAAACAAAAAATCACATGACTACCCAAGTTCAGATATAGACTCGCAAAATCGAATAAGTGATGTTGTATGATCGAACCATCGTGACTCAAAACATTACGTCTTAAGAAAATAATACAAGTATGCGTTTGTTGGGTAATCCACTTGCGTATTCTAATTAATGTTACCTTGTACATTGTAAAAGCGAACCTTTGCACATTTTTAATTTATGTTACACCATTAAGGAATTTATACTTTTCATTTTTTAACTTACAAAGTTTTCATTTCTGAAATTATCACAATCTCAAGAAAATTACTAACATTAGTGGATTCAGTGACTCGGTTATTATAACTGGTAAAATCATTAGTTTTGAAAATATCCATACTTATGTCAAAATCTCGTTAATATTCATATCTTAAGTACCAAAAACGTTCATAGTAAGAATTTTCAAAGTTTTACGTTATTATTATTACGACTTATCTTATCATGTATATGCAAGTATCCAATATGACTCAAACTAGTTCAATTAACTCTTAGAATTAACCTTGACTTTTTATGATACATAAGTCTTCCTTAGAATTGGTATGCTATATTTTATTCACGTAACTCGAGTCAGACGTTAAAGATGTTTCACGTAGTATTATCTCGGACAACTTACTGATTTCAGTAGAGACTTGAATCTCGATAATAATAATAATAAAATAAATAATCAAAATGCTTATTTCAATAATTCTGAAATGTAGAAAATTCAAATTTATATGTTTAGCCAATTGTCAAGTGATTTTAAAATGAACACATCTCGCAACAGAGTAAAATGACGTTCCATCAATTTTTAATAATTTATTTCAAGCGTTAGAATTTCTCACTTAAATTATATATTTTGATTTTATCCCAGTTTATTCACTACAACAGGTGACGAGTTCTAGTTTATACCAATGCATTCGTAAATATAACTTGACCTTATGTTTAAAATAAAACAAATTTTACAAAGTCTCTAGCTCCAAAATACGAGGCCAATTTTTCTACTCGTTTTATGTATTAAAATATACGCCAAAAGTTTACCATAATGACCCAAAAATTAATTCATATCAAACCTCAAGACGTCTATACTCGATATTCATATAGTTAATTTTGCCAATAACTCCTTTTTCAATTTAAAATAAACAAATTCTTGACAAACCCATCACAAGCTTCTAGTATAAATTATTAATATATGAAAACAAGGATTTTACGAGTAATATAAATTACTTATTATGATTTACCAACCAAGTTTGAAGGAAAAATAATTTCACTTTGTCCACTTATTCTCTAAACATATTTTACATGTTACAAGATGCCTCATACGTCATTTTTTTAACAAAAATTTTCATTCACCATACATTTAATATGTAAGACGCTTTATGTTTAACTCATTCAATTAACAAAATTCAATGCTTATTTAACTGGCACAAGTGTCAGACCTCGTCATATATAATATCAAATTCAAAATAAAGAGACAACAAAACAAATGAAATAAACAGAACGAGAATACGTATGTCAACGCTATAAGTGTTGATATCGGCTTCGGGTGGGTCTCAAAACCGTAAACAATAAAATTAACACAAAACAACCAAACTTCAAGCTATCACGCTTGATCACAACGCTAATCCGTCCTTAAAACGCATCTTTAAATTCGAGTAGAATGGTAAACAACGATTAAATGGCAACACGCATCAACCACGTTTTATAATATACACATATGATTCGTCGCTACGATGTATACACCGCTGATTATACTTCCTCTATGTTATAGTTACGCGAACTAATATATCAAACCCATAAGAATAAGGGAAATAAAAATAGTACGTTGTAATTTACGTTCCAAAAAGAAGGTGTCCCAAAATGACACATCAAGGTGCGATAACGACAATCGGGATCAATCTAGTCGATATACAATATGTTACGAAGCATTATTTACGTATCTAGAGTATCAAACGAGGTTCACAGTCGGTTATTCGAACAATAAATTAATTATCAAGATCGATGATTGGCGGTGAGGCCAAATTATGAACAAAATCGCATTATAAAATGTAGGATAATCACGCAATGACCATTGCTTCGCGTGCAATGCCTTTAAATACCATAGTATATACATACCTATACATACAATCATTCTCACATACATATAGGATCACAATGCAGTGTTGCCATGTAATGCAATGTAGCCCGTATGCCAGTTACACGCAACCTATATGATATTCACGCAACTGCTTGCAAACTACGATGATAAGTACTAAACATACACAAAGATATATCTCAATATATTATCATAGTATATACTTACTGAATACTAGGGAACTCATATCAGTTTTAAGGGATACATCTAAATCATAAAGTACTACTAAAAGAAATCTTACCGGAGCCATGCGAAGTAGTTGCGTGCTTTAAAAAGTTTTTACGACACCAAAAGTTATAGTTTAGGTTTTTCAAAAATCGACCTAGTTCTATATAACTTGTGGCTCTGATACCAATCTATAACACCCCCAATTTACCACGCAGCGGAATACCACTTTGGGCGTTATTTCATAGCACATCACACACAATTACAGAAAACGACCTCGAAAGAGACGTTTAAGATAAACATAAAAGATTATTTATAACCATTTTCTAAAACATTTCCAACCCAAAAATTTTGTTTACATCAGAGTAGCGTTACTTGTCTCCAAAGATCTTAACCAAATCACAACATTATTTTTACCAAGACATGACAATAAATAATTAATAAAAAGGGAAGGAAATCTAAAATTTTAAACCAATAAAACACCAACTCCCTCCATGCATGCTCCGCTGCTATCAATCTTGATTGCCTGAAACACATGCTTAAAATCGTCAACACAAAGGTTGAGCGAATCTATAGGTTTATCAAATCATAAGTTGAACATAAGTATTAAAACCAATCATGACCATTCAATAGCATTGTCGTACTCACAATCTATTATTCAAGGATATTATCTTTAGCAATAGCTAATAATTATGTTTAAGCTCGTGACACTAATCCGTTAACTCAATCACCCGTGTACATAGACCTACATGATTTAAGTGAAACCAGGGCCCCTTCTAAAGGCATTAGTTGTAATTATACCTTATTTCTTATCACAAGTTATCCGTCCGCAGAGGGTACTCAACGTACTAGCTCTCGTCTCGGATAGGGTCGTCAACCCCATAGTACTATCAATTGTATAAGAAGCTATCTCCAACCCACACACATGCAAGACAATAGTTAATAGTTCACGAATTTAAGGACTTTTACAACTAGGTACTCAAAACAATTTAAGGCAACATTCGGGTCCAACAATCATGTTGGGAATAAATTAAGGCCAGATCACTTGAGCGCTCACAAGAACAATTCAAGCGTTGACAAGAACAAAGCAAGCGCTGACAGCTCAAGCGTTGACAAGTTAAAGTCAAGCGTTGACACATTGAAGACAAGCACTGATGGAAGATATAATCTACACGTTTATTATATTCTAGAATACTTCTAGTAAGGATAGAAACGACAATGTATTTTCTATGTTTATCTTTACCTAGAATAGTTGATACGTAGCTTATTGTACAAGGCTTCTTGTATCTATAAAAGAAGGCCTTTAGGTTAATGTTTGATATAAGTTTTACATAAGTTTTCATTCGTAAACATCTTTCATTGTAAGCAAGTTCGACATTCATAATCAAAGTGAAAGTTTTGTTTACATCTTGTGTTCTTGTTTAAGTGTTAAATTCCGCATAACACTTAGATTCATAAAGTATATACAAAGGTTTCTCTACGTGTATTACTTGATCTAATCTCGTATACACAAAGCTAATCGATCTAAGTTTGGGATCAACAAGTGGTATCAGAGCTTGTTGAGGAACTTTTGATCTTTGAAGAACACCAGAACCCTAAAAACACCAAAACCCTAATTTTCTCATAAACCCTAAAAACATCATGTCTGAAGAAATAACCACCTCCTCTTCACCCTTACCAAACATCAGGATTCCCATGCTTGATGCAACCAACTTTGACTTATGGAAGTTCAACTTTGAACAATATCTGAGGATCTATGACTACACACTCTGGGAGATTATTGAATATGGAAACTCATTCAATAAGGCTCAAAAGATTCAGGATGCCATTACTCAAAGATCAGCTGTTGAAGGATGCCCTGATGAAGATAAGAGAGAAAAACCTAGAGATGGTAGAGCTGTAGGTGTTGAAGATATCGCAAAGAAAAGGGTTGACATGAAAGCCCTAAATATTCTGAAAGTCTCTTTGGGACAAGAAAACCAGCACAAATATAGAGGCTATGAATCTGCTAAGGATCTTTGGGAAGCACTTGAAGTTGCATATGGTGGCAATGCAGACACTAAGGAAGAAAAGAAAAAGCAACTTCTGCAGGATTATGCTGTCTTCAAAGCTCAGCCCAATGAGAAACTGAGTAGTGTGAGAAGCAGATTGCTTGACATCACAAGCAAGTTGTCCTTCATGGGGACACAAGTTGGTGATGTTGACACCAATGCTACCTTTCTTAAAAGTCTTGGTGAGGCATGGAAGATTGAGGCAAGATCTATTCTTGCCAATAATACTTACAAGAGCTCCTCGTTTGATGACATCTACAACAAACTAAGACTGTTGGAAGATGAAACTCTTTCAGAGCATGGAAGCAAATCTAGCACCAGCAACATGGCCTTCTTCTCTCATAGTGAAGGTCAATTCAATCAGAAGGACTCTTATATGCATCCAGTTACTGGATCATCATATGTCAGCGCTGGAACAAGTCCTGTCAACGTCTCCTTTTCAGACGCTGACACATTCAAGAATGACTCCCCAAGAGTTAAACCTGCTGGTTTGGATTTGGATACTGTTTGTGCTTACATTGCTTCTTTGCCCAATGGTTCAGTGATTACATATGAGGACCTTGAGCAGATAAGTGATGAGCACCTGGAAGAGATGGACATCAAGTGGAACATGGCTCTTGCTAGTATAAGAGCAAATAGGTGGAACAGAAGGTTTAAAAAGAAGATGACCTTCAACGCTAAAGACACAGCTGGATTTGATAAATCCAAAGTTGAATGCTACAATTGCCATCGTATGGGGCACTTCATGAGGGAATGCAGATCTCCTAGAAGATTTGATGCTGGTAAACCTTCAAGTCAGGTTGTTAAAGCTCAGGATTCCAAAGCCATGGTTGCAGTTCAAGGAATTGATGGCACAGGATGGGATTGGAGCTATCTGGCTAAGAATGCTGAAGAGGATAAAGCTTTAGTTGCTGATATTGAAGAAGAAGAGCATGTGGAATATGCTCTCATGGCACACTCCTCCTCTTCATCTGATAATGAGGTATATGATGATGCTTTTTGTAGCAAAGGTTGTAGGTTAAACACTAAAAGACTTAACAAAGAGGTGTTAAAACTAAAAGATGATATGAGCACTAAAAGGTGTAAATTGTCTAATTACCAACTAGCTCTTACTGAAACTGAGAAAACCGTTTCTGAATATAAGAAAATGGAATTTGACTTAAAAGATAAGATCAATATCTTAAAACATGAGCTAGAGGGTAGTATGGATGTTAGAAACATCATGACAAAGGTTAATAGAGATCTACAGGCTAAGTTAGATGAGGCCATTAAAAATAAAGATAATGTTGACCTCAAGATTCAAAGATTTGATAGAGCCACCCAAACCCTAGGAGACTGTGTAGCTAAACAAAGGGATCCTAAGGACATGACTGGGATTGGGATGAATGATTACTCTCTGGTTCCACCACCAGCTGGTGACTTCTATGGTGTCCTTAGAAAGGACTTGTCTTGGACTGGTATACCAGAATGCCAAGAGGAGGAATTCATTCCTCCACCAAGAGTTGTCACACCAGTAGAAGAGTATCAACAAAAACTGACTGACCTAAATGAGTGGAAGAAAGCTAACCCTACTTTATTTGTTAAGGGAGGTTTGCTATATGAAAGTCCCAATGAATCACCACCTATTAAGGTTACTAACCCAATCACTGGTAAACCTGTTGACCTAGGCTCAAACACTGTTAGAAGACCTACCATTAAATATGCAGAGATGTATAGGAATAATAAGTCACCTAAGAGCCAAGTTAGCAATCATGGAACAGGTTTCTTCTCTTCTAGACCTAAGGGTGTGTCTAAGAAAGCCTGTTACACTTGTGGTAGCTTTTCACATTTGGCATACAAGTGTGTCAACGCTCCCAAAGCCAACGCTGACAGGAACAATTTCAGCCCTGCTAGGAAGAAAGTCAACGTTGTTAGGAAGTCAAACGTTGTCAGACCCAAACCTTGTGTGCAACAACGTCCACAAGTGATTAGACCTGCCCCATTCTTTTCTAGAAGGTCTAACACTCATGGACAAAGACCTTTTCAAAAGACAAACACCTGGTCAAATAGGCAATGGGTTCCTGTAGCAAACCCTAGGTTCAACGCTGACAAGGGTAATTTCAGCGTTGACAGGACAAAATCTAACGCTGACAGAAACGTGACCAGACCTAAATATTTGTAGCCACAAGGTAAGGGGTCTAAAGCTTCTTCAAGCTTAACATGGAGACCCAAGAAAGATCAAAACCCTAATGATAATGGGATTTCAATGACTTGCAACAGATTTAATTACATTTCAAAGGTCATTACAAAACCTATTGGGGTTAACTGGGTATTTCATCCTAAAAAGGACGAGAATGGGGTTGTTGTGAGAACTAAGTCTGTTCTTATTGAACAACCAGATGAATCCAAGTCTTATGAGACTTGGGTTCCCAAAGAAAACTAATTTGTTTTCTTTATGTGCAGGGCATTCAAAGACAGATCAATGATTATGGATATTGGGATAGTGGATGCTCAAGGCACATGACAGGAAAGGAAGACTATCTGACGAATTTCACCCCTATTAAAGATGGTGATAAGGTATACTTTGGAGGTGGATATGGGACTATCACAGGCAAAGGAACCCTTCTCACCAATAATCTGTGTTTTGAGAACGTCTTCCTGGTAAAAGAACTGGATTATAATCTGTTTAGTGTATCACAAGTTTGTGATAACAAAAATAAGGTTCTTTTTACTGATACTGAGTGCTTGGTGTTAAGCAAGGATTTTAAAATCCCTGATGAGAAATATATTGAGTATAGAACACCTAGGCATAAGGACATATACAATGTGAATTTAAATGGGATTAAAATGAATGCAAATATGTCTTGTTTTTATGCTAAAGCCTCAGTAGATGAGAGTAATTTGTGGCACAGGAGACTAGGGCACATAAATTTTAAAAATATAAATAGGCTTGTGAGGCTTGGTTTAGTTGATGGTTTGCCTGAGAAGGCCTTCCACAATGACCACTCTTGTGTTGCATGTCTTAAAGGCAAGCAGCACAAGGTCTCATTCAAGTCCAAACAGGTGCACACTAGTTCCAGACCTCTTCATATGCTTCATATGGACCTCTTTGGTCCAACAAATATAGAAAGTTTGAATGGTAAGTCATATTGTTTTGTTGTCACAGATGACTTTTCTAGATTTACTTGGACATTCTTTCTAACTATGAAGAGTGACACAGCTGATGTTCTTATTGATTTTATCACTCAGATTGAGAAAAGGTCTGGCAATGAGGTTAAAATGCTTAGGAGTGATAATGGTGGAGAATTTAGGAACAAGAAGCTAGATGATTTTTGTGCCAGGAAAGGAATTACTAGGCATTTAGTATTGCTAGAATCCCACAACAAAATGGGGTTGCTGAGAGGAAAAATAGAACCCTAATTGAAGCAGCCAGAACAATGTTGGCTGATGCTCACTTTCCAATAGCCTTTTGGGCTGAGGCTGTTAATACAGCATGCTATGTGCAAAATAGAGCATTGGTTAACAAAATCCAGAACAAAACACCTTATGAGTTACTTTGGGGTAGAAAACCTAATATTGGTTTTCTCAGACCTTTTGGTTGTCATGTAGTAGTGTTGGATACTAGTGATGCCTTAGGGAAATTTAGTGCAAAAGGTGATGAGGGTTACTTCATGGGGTATTCAGTCCAGAGCAAGGGTTATAGGGTTTATCTTAAAGAGGACAAACGTATTGTTGAGAGAGTACATGTTAGGTTCTTAGAGAATAAACCTAGTGATCCTGAAAGTGGTCCTAGTTGGTTGTTTGATTTGGAACCCTTATCTAGAACTTTAAATTATATGGCTGTCACTAATCCAGACATTGTGAAGGTAACTTCAAATGTTGTGGAGGAACAAGTTGTTAATGTTTCAGGTACACAGGTTCTTGAGAAGGTTGGATCACAAGCAGAAAAGGCATCTCCTACATTTGAATATGTCACAATTCCCATTTGGACAGATGCTTTTGCTGCTGCTGCTGCTGCTGGACAAGATAATGGTGGTTTCCAAATACCACCAGATACAAACATGCATGGTTCTTCAGGCGCTGACAAAGGAAAATCTAGCGCTGACAAGATCAATTCGGACGTTGATCGCTCAGACGTTGACAACAACAGTTCAAGCGTTGTTAGCCCAAGCGCTGACAAACAAGGTTTAGACATTGACAACACCTTTGCACATCTTTTCTCTTCCACTTTTGAACAAGGAGAACCTTCCAATTCTCATGAAGAAGGTCATCCTTATGTTGACATAAGAGAGCCTGATGAAGAAGACATTGGCAACATGGAGCATGAGGTTGAGGACACCAGACTTTTTAAAGGAGGGGTTCTCACTTCCACAATGAAGAATCATCCCACATCTCAGATCATTGGTGATATTATGACTCCAGTTCAGACTAGAAGATCTCATCAAGGTCTTGGTGGGTTTATTGCCAATATACACAAGAAGGTTGATACCCCTCTTGTGCAAGCATGTTTGTTTGCATGTTTTCTGTCACAAGAAGAACCCAAGAAAATATTTGATGCTCTCAAAGAACCAAGTTGGGTGGAAGCACTGCAGGATGAGCTTCACCAATTTGTAATTCAGGATGTTTGGGAGCTGGTTGATTGTCCTAGATATGTCAGACCTATAGGGACAAGATGGGTTCTCAGGAACAAAAGAGATGAAAGAGGTATTGTGGTCAGAAACAAGGCAAGGTTAGTGGCTCAAGGTTATACACAAGAGGAGGGGATAGACTATGAGGAGGTCTTTGCATCAGTTGCAAGGATTGAAGCTATTCGGATCTTTCTAGCCTATGCCTCCTGCATGGGCTTCACAGTCTATCAAATGGATGTCAAGAGTGCCTTCCTCTATGGCACCATTGTTGAGGAAGTATATGTAATGCAACCTCCTGGTTTTGAGGATCCAGAGCATCCAGATAAAGTGTATAGAGTCAAAAAGGCTATGTATGGCCTTCATCAAGCCCCTAGAGCATGGTATGGTACTTTGTCTACCTATTTGGTGGACAATGGATTCAATAGGGGCACCATAGATCAGACACTGTTTACAAAGAAGAAAGGCAAGGATGTGTTGCTTGTGCAGGTCTATGTTGATGATATCATTTTTGGGTCTACTGATCCAAAGATGAGTGAGGATTTCTCCAAGCTTATGATAGACAAATTCAAGATGAGTGCCATGGGGGAGATGAACTTCTTTCTAGGTTTACAAGTTCAGCAGAAAGAGGATGGTATCTTCATCTCCCAGGACAAATATGTTGCTGAAATCTTGAAGAAGTTTGGCTTTTCTCCACATGAAAAGAGGGCTACTACTCCTATGGATAGAGAACACCCTTGGGGAAAGATTGGAGATGGGAAAGATGTTGATGTCAGGCATTATAGATCCATGATTGGATCCTTGATGTATCTTACTGCTTCCAGACCTGATATCATGTTTGTTGTGTGTGCTTGTGCACGCCATCAAGTGACTCCCAAAGAATGTCACCTTTATGCTGTGAAGAGGATTTTTAGATACCTAAGATGCTATCCTAATCTTGGTTTGTGGTACCCAAAGGATTCACCATTGGAGCTGATTGCATATTCAGATAGTGATTATGGAGGTGATAAGTTTGATAGGAAATCCACAACTGGTGGATGTCAGTTTCTTGGGAGTAGGTTAATATCTTGGCAATGCAAGAAACAAACAGTGGTGGCTAATTCTACAACTGAAGCAGAGTATGTGGCTGCAGCAGCATGTTGTGGTCAAGTGTTGTGGATTCAGAACCAGTTGTTGGACTATGGGTATAACTTCACGCATACTAAGATATTTGTTGACAATAATAGTACTTTATGCATCATTAAGAATCCTGTACATCATTCTAAAACTAAACACATAGAAATTAGACACCATTTTATAAGAGATTGCTTTGAAAAAGGTTTAATACAACCAGATAGGGTTGACACTGAGGAAAATGTGTCAGATTTATTAACTAAACCTTTTGATGCTGGGAGATTTCAATACTTGGTAACAAGTATTGGAATGGTTAATCTCACATAGTATGTGTTTTGGATTCTTTTTGTAAAAGTATGTACAGGATGGTGCATTATTATTATTGGTCTTATTGATGATTTAGATTTTCCACTATATTTTTCTAACACTGACAAAGGTTGCTTGAACGCTGATAAGTGTTTTTGCAACGTTGTCAGCAATATAATTGTCTAACGCTGACAAAGCTTCCCTCAACGCTGTTATGTGTTATCGGGGCGTTGTCAGCAACAATGTTAGTTTTGTGGTTTTCAATCTAAATGTGCAGATGGTGTTAGCAGTATACCATTGGATACAGAGTTGCTTATGGATCAATGGAGAAGCATTTGGACAAGTTTTTATTTATGGATGATGGTTGGAATGTTTCATTCCTATCTTGACATAAATTTTTATGTTCATGCATGATTTTAGCAAACTTTTGTATCATAGTTTAAGGGGAGGTTTTAGGAACCTTTAGGATTTTTTGGTATCCATATGATACTCTTATCACAATTCTAGATTGTGTCCACAGGTGAGTATGGGTTAGTTTTACTAAACCATGAGGCACTGTAGCATGCATAGTATATCAACTTTGAATGCTGCCAAGACATTTTTGGCCTAGAATTGGTTGTGGTCTGTTGGGAGACTTGGGAATGATTTTGATATGGGATTTATCTGGGAGTAACAAGGATTTTATAAGGTAACTTTGTTGTTAAGAGTTTTGGTTAGCAAGGGACACTAGAGGACTGTTATGTCTATCTTGCTTATGCAAGTGTGCATAACTGGACAGTGCTTGCCGCCCTATAATAATTATCAGCTTTTGGTTATCTTCTCTAGGATAAATTACTTGTTAAGGTCATTTTTCACTTTTAAAATATTTTTATTTTTGGACGCTGACAAGAATTTTCCAAGCGTTGTTGAGACCAAATTGGACGCTAACATGGCTTTAGGCAAACGTTGACAAGATTATAGCCGTTGGGCGTTGATGGGTTATTTCTGACCGTTGACACTCAATGGGACCTACCCAGTTGTTACTTTTTGACATGTTTTCAAGCCGTAATTTTAGGAGTTTTTACTTTCATTTAATGCATGAGATAACTTATAACTTTTTCAATATTTTCATGATTAGTTTTTGAAAATCTTTGCCTATTTTTTGGGCCAATCACATGCATCCTTTTTCTCCTATAAATTTGGCTACTATTTTAAAACAGAGTATCTATAATTCTTGTCTAACACTTTTCTCTTATCAACTTCATCTTCTACATTCAAAATTAATAGCTTTCATCAATGGCACCAAAGTTTAACTCAACAGAATTGGCATTGGGGTTCAGATCACAACACAACATGATTGCTTATCTTGACGCTGACAATGATCTGTTTCCTCAATACACACAAATGGTGGCGTATTTGAACGCATCCCCACTAAGGTATGCTCTTTCTCATGCACCACTCATTCCAGTCACACACATTAAGCAGTTTTGGAACACTGTTAGTTCCTCAACAGTTAATGGAGTGACCACATTAACTTCTACTGTTCATGGGAGATCTTGGGTGGTTACTGAGGCTTTGGTACGCCAAGCCTTGCATCTTGATGATGCTGATGGTATAGCCACCCTTCCCATAAATGAAATAGAACAAGGGCTTAGGGCTTTGGGATATCCTTTTCCTGATGAAGGTACTCTAAACAAGTATCATAAGCAGGAATTTCCCCCAGCCTGGAAGTACCTCATACATGTCCTCCTTCAATGTTTGAGTCCCAAATGTACTGCACACAATGAGATCAATAGATCCATTGCCAGTGCTATTGTGTGCATTGCAACAGGGCAAAAATATAATTATTCTAAAATGATTTTTGAAGGGATGTGTAAAAACAAGGGGACAAAAATGACTTTAGCTTATCCCCGTTTTCTGCAAATGGTTTTTGATGATCAAGGATACTGCTCAAGGGATCACAATGATTTTTATAAGATCCCAGAGCAAAAGAAAGCTATTTTTATGAAGATGGATTCACCACCCCATAGAGACTTACCTTTAACCCCAGCCATGCTTGCTGTTATTGCAGCCGCACAACCCCAACCAGACCCCCAACCTCAAATTGACCCTCAACCACAACTTGAACCCATTCCTGAACCTTTACCTTCACCTGAACACATGCACCTTGACCAAGAACCCTTCAACGCTGATACATTAAATGTTGGCGTTGATGTGCTTATTTCTCACGCTGACACCCAACCTTCACAATCCCAAACACCCCTTAACCAACCCACATCTACTCATTCTTCCACACCATCTTCCACACCTCCTGAATATAGGTTGATGAAACGCCAAAGGACTACTGGAGTGTTCTCCTCTGGTGGTCCTAGCCATGTAGCAGAGAGAACCACCACCACAAGTGTGGCTGGTGACCTGGATGAGGCTGGGACTATTGGTTCTGGCTTAGATGCTGGCCGAGGCAGTCCCACCATCATTAAGTCCTCATCCTTGCCCAATGAATCTGACTTGGGAGGTCAAATCCCCATTTTAGAAGAGGGCAGACTGGAACCAATGACTCTTTTGGAATTGATGACAGTCTGCATTAGCTTGTAAAAGCAAAATGCAGACTTAGTACAAATTGTCAGCTCACAAGGCCTTGAACTCAAGCAATTGAGGGAGAGGATTGTTGTTTTGGAAAGTGATCATGCTAGGAGGGGTATGGAGGAGTCTTCCAAAGGGGAGGAAGATCAAAGAAATCTGAGTGATAAGGGCAGTCAAGATGGTCAATCAATGGATGTTGCTGAAGCCCTTACAACTTTGAAGGAACAAACAGGTTTTGATACGTCCTTAATCTCTCCAACCAATCTAAATTTATCATTTACAGCTATGTTAAGAGAGGTTACACAAGGCGCTGAGGGAAAATATTTGAGCGTTGACAAGGCAAATTTGGACGCTGATAGAATTATTTTGGGCGCTGATAGGATAAATTTGGGCGTTGACAGACCTGCACATGAAGGTGATGTATCCCAGTCATCATCTATCATCAAGGAGGTTTCTACTCAGGTATTACCATCTACCTTACCAACCATTGCACCATCAGATAAGGGTAAGGGTAAATTGGTATAAGAAATTGTTCCAAAGGATGCAGCCCAAGTTGAATTTGATAGAAGATTGACTGAACAAATGCTGGAACAAGATGAAAAGGAGAAGTCACCATTTGTTGTGACTTCTGAAGAAGAAAGTGATGGAGCTAGCTCAGACTCAAGTGTGATGATTATAGAACCAGAAAGGCTTGAGTATGGTGATGAGCTTGCTAGGGAAAAGTTGAGAGAATTGAAATTGCAGGTTGACTTTGACATGCCAGAGGTGGTTCAAATGTATAATTCTTGGGAAGAAAGCTGCATGGATAATCCAGACTTGACCATTTCAGATCAAATATGGGGTTTGGAGCTTCTTCTTAGAGTTCAGAAGGATTGTAAGGTGATTTTGAAGCACAAGGCAAGCAATATTCTCTCAGAGTTGAAAAGGGATAGAAGGGAGCTCTACTTTATGTTGCTCAGATGTCATGGAGTTGGATGGACACATCAGAAGTTGAAGGCTTTGACATTTGATGAGTTGGAACATAGGGCTTATCCCATTTGGGTGAGAGTGCAGGAAGCAAACACTCTCAGACTTCTTTCAGATGAAAGAAAGGAGCAACTTGCAGAAGAAATGGAAATCAAGAAAGCTATGATGATTCCCAGGCCAGTGAAGAAGGGATTTAAATTTGAGTTTCCAAAAGATATGGATCCACTATATCCAAGTGAAGCATTTATAAGAAAGAGCCTCAAGCTCTCTCCATTAGAAGCTTCAGATATGGTGCAAGTGTTATCATTAGATTCCAGGAATCCAATTGTGAGCTATGAAGAAGATGAATGTGGATTCTGGAAGATTGGCAGATTTGGCAAGGAGGTACACACTTTTACCACTCTCATATCTTTATTTTCAAGTTGTGATAGAGAAGACTTGGTGGACATTTGGAGGTTACTGGAGACCAAGTATGAAGCTGAAGCACCAACTTCAGCTAATGGAATAAAACTTTGGACCACATTCAAAAGAATGTGTGGGACAAATGAGGAAGATCCTGCAATATGGAAGGATCTTGAAGATGAACTCAGTGGTCTTCAATGGTGGTTATATTCAGCTGCTGGTGTATACCATTTGAGTTCTACAAAGTTTGTTGAGTATCTACTTGTGGATGCTCAATATTTTATATCCAAGGATGTTTTGGAAAAGATGAAGGACACTCAGCTGGAAATAGATTATTCAAGTGACGTGGAAAAAGATTTGATCAGATTTATTCATTATCAATATGACAAGGTTTGTCAGACTCCTCCAAGTCCTTAATGCTTATTCAGAAACTTGATCATAAGAGTGGATATCAAGTTTAGGGGAGGATTGTTGGGAATAAATTAAGGCCAGATCACTTGAGCGCTGACAAGAACAATTCAAGCGTTGACAAGAACAAAGCAAGCGCTGACAGCTCAAGCGTTGACAAGTTAAAGTCAAGCGTTGACACATTGAAGACAAGCACTGATGGAAGATATAATCTACACGTTTATTATATTCTAGAATACTTCTAGTAAGGATAGAAACGACAATGTATTTTCTATGTTTATCTTTACCTAGAATAGTTGATACGTAGCTTATTGTACAAGGCTTCTTGTATCTATAAAAGAAGGCCTTTAGGTTAATGTTTGATATAAGTTTTACATAAGTTTTCATTCGTAAACATATTTCATTGTAAGCAAGTTCGACATTCATAATCAAAGTGAAAGTTTTGTTTACATCTTGTGTTCTTGTTTAAGTGTTAAATTCCGTATAACACTTAGATTCATAAAGTATATACAAAGGTTTCTCTACGTGTATTACTTGATCTAATCTCGTATACACAAAGCTAATCGATCTAAGTTTGGGATCAACAAATCATTCATGACTTATGTTCATTTTCATTTAAATAGCATGTATCCCCCTCGCGGGTAAAAACATTTGAAATAAGTAAAGAGCGATGCTATATACTCACCTTAAGTAGTAACGATAGTAGTGTTAGCAAGACGTAGGCGAAGACAATCACCGACGATGAGGATGCCCCCGGAAATCAAATACAACACCTAATGAATAAACACTTAATGAATAAACTCCTTCAAGAACCTTCAAGTATCTTCAAGTACTGTATGTATATAATTAAAGTCACTCAAAGTTTGTATAAACTCACGCCAAAAATCCATACAAGTGATATTTACTAGACACGTCCACTTTTATACTTTATTTAGACTATTGCTCCAAACATAATTCTGCCGGTACATACCTAATGTACGGACTGTTTTCCCCTACTTAAACATCATGAAATTTTATGAAACCTTCCAGAAAACTCATTTATAATATGAACAACATCCTCCTAAAATTTCACTAAAATATTTTACTTTTAAGTCCGTCTGCCCAACGCATCTCTAAACTTGAAAAACCGGAATGTTTTGCACACTCGACTTGTAAAACCGTTTTGACTTCCTTAACCAAAACCATTTACAAAAACGACACTTGATTATGAAAATAGACTCAAAATTCTAAGTTTATACCCTGAGAACAGCCTCTAATCATTTTTAAAACTCAACTTATTGTCCCCGAGATTTGACCAAAAATCGAACATAATTTCGGATTATGTCGACTTTCATCTCCCGGTACACGAAAATTCAAACTAGCGTAACTTTTGACTCGTTTGAGTCAAAATCTCTACCTTATACCAAAACGAAGCTAGAAAGAAGCTCTACAACAATATCCTATCTTCTAAACCTTAGCTCAGACT
Source organism: Glebionis coronaria (assembly GCA_025667525.1). Lineage (NCBI taxonomy): Eukaryota > Viridiplantae > Streptophyta > Magnoliopsida > Asterales > Asteraceae > Glebionis > Glebionis coronaria. Next base: position 455,083,285 of record CM046876.1, read on the forward strand.
TAAACCCATGAAAAATACCCTTAAAGTTTCTGACCTAAAATGACTCTTTCAAAATCATATCAAAACATGTTTTCGACCCATTTCAATCATTCCTATATCCCAAATAACATCTAATAAACATCCTAATCAAATCACAATACCCTAATTCACTTGTATGTTCATTCTCATCCAAAACCCAAATCAAAAATCACACATGCAATACCAAGAAATATTATTAAAATATTATTAACACAAATATAGGACCATACTATAAAAAAATTATGACAACCCCAGTTTTTGAGGTTCGTCACTTAGTCTTATTTTTGGGGTATTTTGTGTGACTATGTGATTTATGTGATTTATGTGATTTAAGTGTTTATATGTGTGATTTTGGGGATGAGAATGGACGAAATAAGGTACATGATTTGTAAATCATGGTACGGGTTGGAAATGAAATGAAATGGAATGAAATGAGTTCAGAAATGAACTGCGGGAAAGTTCGGATATCGTTTTTACAAGGTTTTGTGTACGTATCGTATGTTGTATGTATGTATTAAGTACATATTATATGGTTAGGATAAGTTTTAGATTTACTTTCAATAATTAGAAACTTTTGGAAATGACGGTTAGTTCAGAAATTACGTAGAAAGTCGAAAAATTAGCGAATAGGTGTCCGGTTTTGATCCGGAAGGGTCTAGATGTTAACTAATGGTAATTATAAGTTAATAGCATTTAAATTAATAAAATGATGAAGGGGGAGTCGGAATTATGGGCCCCATAGAAGAATTTTTTAATAAAAAAGATAATTACCATATAGGAGTCCTAATTGGGCCTAAACTTGATCAGGAGGTTACCAAAGCATATATAAACACCCCAAGACCCCAAAGACAACCCATAAACCTTAAATTAAACTCTAAGTCAGTCAAATATCAATGGATGATCAAGAATAGTCGAATTTATGCTTAGGATTTAAAGGTACGTAATTAAACTAGGTTGATTAACGTTAATTTACGTATTTGTAACCTACTATGATGGATTAGGGTTTGAGATTCATAATTTTTGATTAGGTTTGTTAATGATCTGTAATTAATATTGTAATTAATGGGTTTTTATCATTGGAAATCGTTTTTTGGTTTTAATTAGGGTTTACGCATGATTAATTAGCTTAATTATGAGAAAATCGTTTTTAAAAACTAGGCAGAATTTTTGTCCATTGTTTTGATCATAGCTAGAGTTATAGGAACATTCATGATGCGACCCAAGTACCCATGAAAAGGTAATTTAGTTGGATTTCTAATGCAATAAACGAGAACTAAATTGGAAGTCGGGAGGTGGGTCTAAAACAGGTTACAACAGGCGAAGGTCAAAACAGTTTTTGGGACAACGGGTTATCAATTTGTGTTTTAAGGTGATTGGGGTACTTAGAAGTACAATTGAACCCTCTAATAAACGTGTGAGTTGTTATATATATTAAATAAAAGACCTGGAGGAGGGCTAAGCAAATGGGTTAGGGTACGACCCCCTAATCATAACGAACTTTTTGTATGTTCAAAATTAGTAAAATCTGGATAGACAGAAGTGTATATATATATATATATATATATATATATATATATATATATATATATATATATATATATATATATATATATATATATATATATATATATATGTGTGTGTGTATCGAGGCCTTAACAGTAGCTTTAAGGTTGGGTCAAAAGGAAGGAGTTAGCTAAAACATGTAAGGGAATAGGTTTTCTTTTACAGAGAGCATGGGTTTGGTTAGGTTGGCGTTTGGCTAATAGTTTGATGACTAAAAATCGGGACTGTTTTGGGAGTAAAGTAAACGGGATAGGTATGAAGTTTAACTAAGTTAAGAACTTGTTAGGGACGAGAAATGGAATGCTTAGAGAATATAAACGTAGTATATATATGGGATAATGTTAGATATCCATCATAGGTTGATGAATCATTTTAGTATTTGGTTCATGTATTGTTTGGGTGCATTTGTTTGTTAGCTTTTTGCTAGTGCGTGGATTGTTGGAGAAGCTCAATCAGGTGAGTTTCATAGTCCCATATCTTTTTATGTTTTTTTACTTCCAATTGGGATGGAAGAGACACTGTATGGTTTTGTAACTAATGCTGTGAATGTTTTTATGGTTTGCGATGGACTTGTGTGTACACTTATGTGATTAACTGCTATGTAATTCTTGATTGTGTTTATGATTTGGATCGGGGGACACGTACCATCTCAGTTATTATGGTTTGACTTGGTACCAAGGGGATGTTGACAAGGCGAGGCCTTGGGATTGGTTCATAGGTGTATGGGCGCCTATGGGACCATGGTGATTGGTAAGGCTGGGAGCCTTGGAATTATGATGAATGGTTAAATCTTGAATGTTAGTTGTTAATACATAATTGTAGCATATTGTCCATATGTTCTTTTGTTAATGGTTTTTATTCACAGCTCATAACTTGATTTTAGCGTTGGAGTCTAAACCTATGACTCTCACCAACATTATTGTTGACGTGTTTTAGTGTCTCTTTCAGGTGTTAATGTGGTTAAGCGTGAGAACATAGGTGGCTAGGATTGGAGTCGCGTAGGAATGCATTTAGAAGGAGATCCCCATTCCTTCATAGATTTCTTTTATTTGATTGAATAAGTGATACTACGCGTTCATTTATGTTGATGTTTGTTTTATTTGTTTGTCTTTGGTAAGAGGTGGGACTTTTATCTACTTACCTAGACTTCTGCATTGTTGAGATATTGTCATGACATTTGTGTCACCTTTTATGACATTTCTAGTTCATATAGTTCTCTCTATAGACACGCTATTGTTGTGATGATATCCATACGTCACGCCCCATATTCCGCCATAGTGGGGTGTGACAGAATGGTATCAGAGATAACGGTTATAGAGAATTTGGTTGCCGAGTCTCTTTGCCTAGTCTATAGCTTAAGGGTCCTCGCATATAGGCGTCGTAGGAGTATGTGTGCATTTGATATTAATTGAACTTTTTCTTGATGTTATTGGTTTTTACTTGCGATGTGTGTTAAATTTTGACTAGTATGGGTTGAACCATAGTAGTTCATACTTAGCCACTATTTTCTTTTCGGGTTGTGACTAATGCGGGTTGAACCATAATCGTCCACGCTAGTCATTGTTGTATTTTGCATAAATTGTACATTATAGTACATAATTTGGTACAGGTTAGTTTCTATCTTTTGTTGAGTTATTTTATGTACCTGAGGTATATTATTTTTCTTTTGATGTTTAACTCATGTTCACTAAGAATCATGTGGTGGTTCGAGTTACTAGGAATACATGGGTAGGAAGGATTTTAAGGTGTTTCCATTCTGATGGGCGACATGACTTATAATTGATTATGTTTTTGTTTTGGATTTTGTCTATGTTGTTTTAGCTAGACTATGGATTTCTGTATTCTAAGAGTTTGACTATGTTATTTTATTAGTTGGAGTTTTTGACCTTATTGTTTATGTGATTATGTGCTTAGGTGAGTTGATGGATTTATGTGTTATGTGTTGTATTGATTCTTATAAGTGTCATCATAGGAGGGAGTGCATTGGAGAAAGGGTAATTGTATAAGTATGCTGGCCAACATAGTTATACAAGTACCACAACTTCAATGGATTCCTATGTATGATTGCATGAAAGAGGATTAATACATGCTTGTATAGTAGATGTTGGACATATTTGAGTATATGTATCCTAATATGCCTATATATGTATGATCCCGTACAATTAACGATTGTATCCTTAGGAGGATGGCTAGCTCGCTTCTTTTTAGATATTCAACCTCCGTTGTAGCGTATTCTTCGAGTTTCCTATTTCACGTGTCCGTTTTAAAATGGTGTTTTTGGTTTTAAGTCTATTGAAATAACTTGGGATCTCTTTTGGGATAATGAAATCTTTTGTGTTGAGTCTTACATTTTGTTTGGCCGGTATATATTGAAAAAAAAGACTTGGAAATCTACTATATAGTTAGATAGTTGGTTGTATTCGGTAAAATAGGGGTAGGGTGTAGGAGTCGTGTTTGCAACAATATATAAAATAAGTTTTTTTATGTAATCAACACTTATTTATTTCAAATTCTAAAAGACGTTCTTTAAAATAAAGCAAAATAAAATTTTCCTACTTAAATATTTCATATAAGTGAGTTTAATCGATATACGTCATTTATAATTATTTATACAAGACTAACAAAGTTCATGAAAATTTCACATACATTTATTTCTTTTCATTTAAAAATGATTACGTTAATTACTAAGACGATTCTTTAGTTTTTAAAACAACTAGTATAAAATTGTTTTGGTCATAACTTGTTCATTTTTAAAGCTTTTTGGATGATTAAAAAGCCTAAAATTATGTACTCGGAAAGTACTTTTAAAATATTCAGAATGTATAGTCATGGGAGGTCATTAGCCTGGTCGAAATTGTTGTACAAGTGTCGGGTTCAAGGTTGCGTTTCGAATAGTAGTTTTTAAACTTAGGATTTGGGATGTTCGGAGTACCTAGTCTTTGAATTGAGTATTGTGATAATATAGAGGGTTGTTTGTAGATCGTTTGAGTCACATAGATGTGGAGAGGTAAAGAAAAATATTCTTTTATGAAAAGTCGATGTCGTGCAAGGTTTAAAAAAAATTATGTCGCGGGGCGTAATATGTTTTGGTTGCCATTGGGTGTTTCTTGGATTATTTTTCGTTGTCATGGGTCATTCTGAATTGATACATGTTTTGGGTTTGAGTTTTCTTTTGAGTCTCGTGGTTTTTGATTTGTTTTAACTGGTGCACATGAAATGTCGTTAGTTATCCATAGTTTTGATTCGTTGGTCGTGTCTGGTGGGTTCCAGATGTAGTTTTGGTTTTGTATTGATTGAGAGAATTGATATAGTCATATGAGAGAATAGTTGGAATGCCCTTTGTGATGGGGAAGGAGTTAGAAGTTCGTAGAAAGACGAACTAATTTGGTCATGAGGTCTCTTAGGAGTGCGAAGGTCGATGAATAGAGATTTGTATAAAGTATGGATATTGTCACAAGTAACCATCATATAGAATGTTGGAAGGGGATGTGATATTTCAAAGGTACTTGTGATATTCGTTAGGTATGTAAAATTTTGCGAAAGTTTCTTAAGATTTAGTAGGTTTACCTATTATCTTGAAGTAGAACCATGAACAGAGCCAGTAGAAGGAGCAAGATGAGTTGTAGTTAGTGCCTTTCCAAGGAAATTGTTGATGGAATGATTTTAAAGACATGAGTTGTTAGAAATTGAAAGGGATTCAAGATAAAGGTTGAGTTGCCTGGTAGTAAATGTGATGTGAAAGCGGTTGGATGAGTTGATAAGAAGGAGTATCGATCTTTTAGAATGTGTGTAGAATTTCGCGAGTAGAAAGAGGTAGAAATTTGTTTGTGTTGTTGCCAAGAGAGGATGCAGGGATGATGTTAGAATGTTGAATGGACGCTTTTGGCTTTACGATTATGCATTTGGCTTCACCAAAGCACTAGCGGTTTTCATGGATTCAATGAAGCGAGTGTGCATGAACGTATATAAACGAGTTGTCATCAGGAGTATCGACGACATCTTGATCTACTCAAAGTCTAAGAAGGAGAGTGAGGCGAATTATGTGTTGGTTTTGGAGTGGAATTATACGTGAGATTTTCAAGTGTGAGTTTTAGTATTAAGTTTACCATGATGAGTAGTTAGAGATGATCGCATATCATGGAACCAGCAAGGGGCGAAGTGAAGAAGGATGAGGAAGCATTTTGGAGGCTAAAGAGGTGGATTGGATAATGAGCCGATCTTGGCATTATCGGAAGGACTGGATGAATTCGCTAAGCATGACGATACGTGGAGCAAGGATTTGGATGTGTACGAGAACGACAAAGAAAGGCGATTGCTTATACGTTGCAAGAACTGAAGATTTGGAAGAACTAGATAAGACTTAGTTAGTGGAGCTGAATTGTTATATATGCCTAGAATGCTAGAGGCATTTGGGGTACGAGACATAGAGAATGATCTATACGGATCATGAACGTCTCCAACACATATTCAATCCTCTTGATTGAACATTTGGCAAAGGTGATGGGTGGAGTTAATTGATGAAAGAAAAATTGCAAGGCCAAGTACCATCTTGGAAAGGCAAGCATGGTTGATGAGACATGGAATAAGAAGAAGGAAGTGAAGCTGAGACGAACTTTAACTATATGGATGACGTATTAGGGTGGTTTGGATGAAGGATGTAGGTTGCACGAGTTGAGTTGTCTAAAGCAGAGAACGCGACAACATTTATGTTGCGTGGCTTGGACAATCATATGGAGAAAAGGGACGTAGACTATACTTCCTACATAGATATGAGTAGCTTAGAAAGGGCGATGTAAGCACGAAGTTGGTGGAAGGGATACATAATGGTGTAAGGAATAAGTACGATGAGAGTTGGGTGATAGTCGATAGACTGTCTGGTTCTTCCTATATTTCAAGAGGAATGAGAAGTCACGTAGTTGAGAAGTTGGAAGGATTGCATACAAATGCGATGGAATAGGCGGTTTTGTGTAAAATTTAACCTAATAGGTATGGAATGCCTTATGAAGGATTATGGCAAGGGAATAAACGATGGAAAGTAAGCATAGTATACCGTTGATAGACTAATGGTTGGTATGAGCATACCATAAGGATAATGGAGTAAGACGCCTAGAGCATTGGCGTGCGGTTTGGAGATAGTTGGAGAATGCATTTTATTTAGGAAGAATTCTTCTACAAAGAGAGTCACTAGTGAGAGGGGCGTATTCCTCACTGATGAGAATGTAGGGAATAAAAGAGGATCGCCTAAATTATTGGCTGAAGAGGAGATAGAAGATGGTATGGAAATTAAGATTATGGAGAGACAAGCGAGAAGTAGTATGGAGGAAGAATGACTTGAGGGAGCAAAGGGTTGTCAAGATAGTGTAGTGATATAGAAGGGAAAACCGTTAGGTCTGGGGATAGAAAATGTAGTAGAAACTACTGGAGTTAATCCATAGAAGATGAGGTGGATCACCGTTACGGTGGGGGGAAGTTAGAAGTAGTCAACATATTGGACCGGAGTCAGAACGGAAAACTACAAGAGGTGGTGGCTGTGCTAAGGTAGAGGTTGAAAAAGGCAAAGGACCGACAAGAGAGCTGTCTGGACAAGAGGAGTAAGCCGTTGGGATTTGAGATTGGGGATAAGGTTATGCTATAGTTTTCACCATGGAAAGAAGTGACGTGGTTTGGGATGAAAGGGAAGTTAACACCTAGAATCATGGATCCATTCGAAATCTGCGAAAGGATTGGACTAGTGGCTTCTAGGTTAGAATTACTGGGAGACTTGAGTAGTATGCGTGATGTATTTCATGTGTTAATCTTGAGTAGCAAGAAACTACTTGCAAGTACGGTTAGAAGATATTAGTATGGATACGAGTCTTCGTTTCATCGAAGAACCGGTAGAGATTTTAGGTCGTGAAGCTAAGACGTTGGAAAAAGGGTAATATACCGTAGTTATGTTTAGATGGAATTTGGAACGTGGACTAGAATTCACGTGGGAATGGGAAGGATTTATGAGGAACAAGTATCCTTAGATATTTGCTAATGATGATCCTAAGGAGTAAATCTCGGGACGAGATTTCTATTAGGAGGGAGTGATGTGACAACCCTGGTTTTTGAGGTTCGTCACTTAGTCTTATTTTTGGGGTATTTGGTGTGACTATGTGATTTATGTGATTTATGTGATTTATGTGATTTAAGTGTTTATATGTGTGATTTTGGGGATGAGAATGGACGAAATAAGATACATGATTTGTAAATCATGGTACGGGTTGGAAATGAAATGAAATGAAATGAAATGAGTTCAGAAATGAACTGCGTGAAAGTTCGGATATCGTTTTTACAAGGTTTCGTGTACGTATCGTATGTTGTATGTATGTACTAAGTACATATTATATGGTTAGGATAAGTTTTATAGATACTTTCCATAATTAGAAACTTTTGGAAATAACGGTTAGTTCAGAAATTACGTAGAAAGTCGAAAAATTAGCGAATAGGTGTCCGGTTTTGATCCGGAAGGGTCTAGATGTTAACTAATGGTAATTATAAGTTAATAGCAATTAAATTAATAAAATAATGAAGGGGCTGTCGGAATTGTGGGTCCCATAGCAGAATATTTTAATAAAGAAAAGATAATTACCATATAGGAGTCCTAATTGGGCCTAAACTTGATCAGGAGGTTACTAAAGCATATATAAACACCCCAAGACACCAAAAACGACCCATAAACCTTAAATTAAACTCTAAGTCAGTCAAATAGAAATGGATGATCAAGAACAGTCGAATTTATGCTCAGGATTTAAAGGTACGTAATTAAACTAGGTTGATTAACGTTAATTTACGTATTTGTAACCTACTATGATGGATTAGGGTTTGAGATTCATAATTTTTGATTAGGTTTGTTAATGATCTGTAATTAATAATGTAATTAATGAGTTTTTATCATTGGAAATCGTTTTTAGGTTTTAATCTATACTACTTTATAACAGATTTATGCCCTTCTAAAAATAGTAGTCTTAAAAAGTTAAGCCTTATACATTTCTTTTTTAGGAATGATTAGTCTTTTGCTAATTCAAAATCTTAAAAACATCCATACAAAATATATCAATGCACTTTTCAAATGCAATATAACATATACAATTATAAATGACGGTTCATTAATATCATTTACAACTCATTATATAGAAATTAATACAGTTTTCAAATTACAAAATGACCATTTATATAACCATTTGAAACGGTTTTTCTCCTTTCTTTACTCCCTCCAACCATTCACTTTTCACACAGAATAAAAAGACCAACAAACGGTCAAGCCTAAACCTATATAATTTCTCTAAAAACATAAAAAATCGGTGGTGTTTTTGGCCCGTCCAAACAAAATCTTCAAGCTCCGCCACTGCTGGTATACTATACACAAATTATATTTTTCATCATATGATAACTATTTTTTTATTGCTAACTTTATAAGAGTAGAACTACAGAAACCATATATTCTTATATTTGTATGGATAGTAGTATCGGCCTAAGTGCATTTCAATAAGCTCAAGCTTTCAAACAAAGTGTTGATGTTGGAGCTATAATTGTAGTTGAAATTGATGGGCATGCATAAGGAGGCAGAACCCTTAGCGCGTAAGTATCGATGTTGGTACAAATCATTCGCCTTGAAAACAATAGTCATGAAAAATATTTGCTCGCCATGAAATTTGTCACCGGGTACCCGCCGCTGCATTGCGCGGGTACCCGGCTAGTTAGGGTTTATGTATGATTAATTAACTTAATTATGAGAAAATCGTTTTTAAAAACTAGGCAGAATTTTGGTCCATTGTTTTGATCATAGCAAGAGTTCTAGAAACATTCATGATGCGATCCAAGTACCCCTAAAAAGGTAATTTAGTTGGCTTTCTAATGCACTAAACGAGAACTAAATTGGAGGTCAGGAGGTGGGTCTAAAACAGGTTACAACAGGCGGAGGTCAAAAAAGTTTTTGGGACAACGGGTTTTTAATTTGTGTTTTAAGGTGATTGGGGTACTTAGAAGTACAATTGAACCCTCTAATAAAAGTGGGAGTTGTTTTATATATATTAAATAAGAGACCTGGAGGAGGGCCAAGCAAATGGGTTAGGGTACGACCCCCTAATCATAACGAACGTTTTGTATGTTCAAAATCAGTAAAATCTGGATAGACAGAAGTATATATATATATATATATATATATATATATATATATATATATATATATATATCAAGGCCTTAACAGTAGCTTTAAGGTTGTGTCAAAAGGGAGGAGTTAGCTAAAACATGTAAGGGCATAGGGTTTCTTTTACAGGGAGCATGGGTTTGGTTAGGTTGGCGTTTGGCTAATAGTTTGATGACTAAAAACCGGGACTATTTTGGGAGAAAAGTAAACGGGATAGGTATCAAGTTTAACTAAGTTAAGGACTTGTTAGGAACGATAAATAGAATGCTTAGAGAATATAAACGGGGGTATATATATGGGATAATGTTAGATATCCATCATAGGTTGATGAATCATTTTAGTATTTGGTTCATGTATTGATTGGGTGCATTTGTTTGTTAGCTTTTTGCTAGTGCGTAGATTATTGGAGAAGCTCAATCAGGTGAGTTTCATAGTCCCATATCTTTTTATGTTTTTTTACTTCCAGATGGGATGGAAGAGACACTGTATGGTTTTGTAACTAATGATGTGAATGTTTTTATGGTTTGTGATGGACTTGTGTGTACACTTATGTGATTAACTGTTATGTGATTCTTGATTGTGTTTATGATTTGGATCGGGGGACACGTACCGTCTCAGTTATTGTGGTTTGACTTGGTACCAAGGGGATGTTGACAAGGCGGGGCCTTGGGATTGTTTCATAGGTGTATGGGCGCCTATGGGACCATGGTGATTGGTAAGGCTGGGAGCCTTGGAATTATGGTGAATGGTTAAATCTTGAATGTTAGTTGTTAATACATAATTGTAGCATATTGTCCATATGTTCTTTTGTTAATGGTTATTATTCACAGCTCATAACTTGATTTTGGCATTGGAGTCTAAACCTATGACTCTCACCAACATTATTGTTGACGTGTTTTAGTGTCTCTTTCGGGTGTTAATGTGGTTAAGCGTGAGAACATAAGTGGCTAGGATTAGAGTCACGTAGGAATGCATTTAGAAGGAGATCCCCGTTCCTTCATAGATTTCTTTTGTTTGATTGAATAAGTGATACTACGCGTTCCTTTATGTTGATGTTTATTTTATTTGTTTGTCTTTGGTAAGAGGTGGGACTTTTATCTACTTACCTAGACTCCTGCATTGTTGAGATATTGTCATGAAATTTGTGTCACCTTTTATGACATTTCTAGTTCATATAGTTCTCTCTATAGACACGCTATTGTTGTGATGATATCCATTCGTCACGCCCCATATTTCGCCATAGTGAGGTGTGACAAAAATAGATCAAAGTTTCAAGAACACCAAAACCCCCATGTGAGTCGTAGGGTTTGGGGCTGAAATCACCAAGGGAAAACATTTCCCACGCTCCAATATTTTAGTAGTGTGTTCCTAAACACAATCAAACACAAACCCACAAAATTAATTAAATCAAATCATAATTTTTATCAAAATATTTCAAAAATTAAATCTTGAAAAAAATGTTGTTGCATGTTGAATATTTTTTGTGTGATTTACTTATCTTGCCATTATAAAGGTGGGTCTTTGATTAGATTTCTCAAAAATCAAATTTTGGTGGTGGATTGGTGGTGGTGGTGTTTGGCCATGGGTTTAGAGAGAAGAGGGAGGAGGAGTGAAAATTTTTGAAGTGTAAAAATGAGAGTGTGTGTTTATTTTAGGCTTATATATAGTGGGGGGAGGGTAGATTTTGTAAATAAGGTCTTATTTTGGCTGTTAATGCAATAATGCCTAAAAACGTTACTTGCATTTTTTGGTCTCGCTTAGTATTGATTACGACAATATGTAAAAACAAGCATTTACAAAAACAACGAAAAACGAATTCTTGAGTTAAAGTATTTTTCATTTTACCCATTTTCACTTAAGGTATGAATAAACAACTACTAACCTTAATCAAGTGATCAAGTGATTTAATCTTTTCTTAAAACTCACTTTTTATTAAGTGTGACAAGTTTTAATTAAACTTTCTTTTTAAGAAAATATTTTATTAAATTAAATATTTGAAAATTTGAAAATGGCATATTCCCTTTAGATTTGGAATATCCTTTCTGGATATTTTTATAACCAGATATGACCTTCACCACTAAAGGACAAAAAGGTAGCGGAGTCTAGCCTAGCAGTTCCATAGCTCCTAGGCGGTTCCTTATCGATAAGGTACCGCGGGCTAAGATAAGGAACCGTGGGCAGATATAGCCGTTGGCCCTTTGTCCTATAAATAGTGGACCTTTCTCAGATTTTCAATTCACCTCTTTTGCACACAAATTTCCAGATTCAATCATACTTCTTAAATCACTCAAATCCTTGATTGTTTGATTAATTACTACTTGTTTAGAAGTGAATCTATCTTATCCATCCCTTCCTTTTCAAGTGCAAAGAGAAGAACACTATCAATGTGAAGTGTTGAGTCCACCACCAAAGATCCTTTGAAGATCAAATCATATACATTTGTTGTTGTGTAATAGTTGTGAAGATCCAAGTAGTTGTGTCTATTTGGAAGTTGTATATGTACTAAGTATAGTTGTGTAGATTGGTCCTAGCTACGATTAGGGCTCGACTTTTAGCTTAGGGTCGGAAATTGGTTAAGCGACGTGTACGGTTTTCTCCACCATAAGGAGCTTGTTGTGTAGTGAACTCTCGAGTAAAGAGTACTCGAGGAGTGGAGTAGGAACGCGGAGTGAGCTTCGTTGTCGAACCACTATAAATCCTTGGTGTTTGGTTTGATCTTTCTTTACCTTTAACTCTTTACATTCTTTATTCTTTATGCATATATATTAGTTAGTATTAGTTTAAGTTACACTATCATTGTTCATATTGTGCATAAGAAGATTTCACTTATTTCCTCAAGTCTAAGTTTTTGAGAAAAATATTTTTTGAAAACCATCATTTAACAAGTAAATATAAGAAACTATTCAACCCCCCCCCCCCCTTCTAGTTTCTACAATTGGTATCAGAGCGGGTTGCTCAAGTATTTTTAAAATATATTGTATTTTAAAACTTGAATCGATCTATGGATTCCAACAAGTACCTAGAAGGGCAATCTATGCAAAGACCACCACTTTTTGAAACTGATAGTTTTATTTATTAGAAAATAGATTTGAGACTTATGTGAAATCAAAAGATTTTGATCTTTGGCATGTATCATCAATGGTGATTTTTTACCTTATCAATTTAATGAAGTTTCAAAAACAAAGGAATTGGTCACTTTTGACAAAGCTAATGATGATACTAAAAAGAAACTTTCGAAAAATAATGAGGCTAAAATGGTGATTTATAATGCTTTACCTAAGAAAGAGTATGAAAGGATTTTTTATGTGTGAAACCGCTAAAGATATTTGGAACACTCTTTTAGTAACCCACCAAGGTAATAGCCAAGTCAAAGAAAGCAAAATCGATCTTCTTGTCTAACAATATGAACATTTAGTCATCTTAGAAGATGAAGCTATTGATAGTGCTTTTGCTAGATTTAACACTATTATTACTAGTCTAAAAGCACTTGATGAAGGTTTTTCTAGCAAGAACAATGTTAGGAAGTTTCTTAGGGCCTTACATCCGAAGTGGAGAGCAAAGGTCACGACGATCGAAGAATCGAAAGATCTCTCAACTTTATCACTCGATGAACTCATAGGCAACTTGAAGGTTCATGAGATGATAATTTTGAAGGACTCGGAATTGGTAAAGACCAAGAGTGAAAGGAAGTCTCTTGCACTCAAAGCCAAGAAGGCACAAAGCGATCATGATAGTTCCTCGGATAGTGATGACGAGGAGTATGCATTGGCGGTAAGAGATTTCAAGAGGTTCTTCAAAAGACGAGGTCAACACGTGAGGCAACCTAACAATGACAAGAAACCATTCTTAAAGAATCGGTTTTCCAAGAACGAAAAGGGTGTAGGAATCGCTTTAGATGTGGTGATCCAAATCATTTGATTAATGAGTGTCCAAAGCCTTCACGCGATAAGAATCACACGGCATTCGTTAGTGGCTCTTGGAGCAATAGCGGTGAAGATGTTGATGACAACCCCAAAGAGGAGAAATGTCTCATGGCTCACACTTCTAAAGAGGTACATTCTGAAACCGAATATTATAGCAATGATAGCTCCATCTTAGATGATATTGAATTAGAAGGCCAATATGTCAATTTACACAAAATTAGCCTTAAATTCATAGAAAAGAACAAAACACTAAAATCAACTAAAACTAAGCTTGAAAATGAGATTAATGAACTTAGGGAAAAATTAGGCAAGCTTGAGAAAAATAAAGAAGTTGATATAGGTTGCTTAAGTTGTGAGAAACTTAGGTTAGAGAATGAAGATCTCAAGAGCACCTCCATTAAATTGGAAAAGTTCATGAAAAGTACTAGTGCTCTTGATGATATGTTAAACAAACAAATTCACTCTAAGGAAAGACTTGGTGTAGGTTTTAACTCAGATGAAGCATCAACTAGTGAACCTAAACAAGTTCAATTTTCAGAAAAACCATCTGCTGTACGCGGTCCCAAACTGTATGGGGCGGTTTCTTCTCGATATGGAACCGCCACCATAGATAAGGTACCGTGGCCAGAAAATGTTTTTGATGAAAATCCTAAACTTTCTAAAAAATCAAATTTAGGTGAACATCCTAAGCATCTTATTGTTAACAAAGTGAAATTACCTATACTTGACGGCAATGCCGTTGATAAGTTCTATAAGCCTTTGAGTAAACCTCTAATGGGAAATAGAAGTTTATCAAGACCATCTTCTACTCCACCAAGAGTACGGAATGAGTCTAGGCCTAGAAGTAAAACGACAACACCTAGAAGAGATAGTCAAAACAATTCACGACCTAGAAGTAAAACTCCAACACCTAGAAGGAATGACCATAACTCTAAACCAAGATCAAATATGGTTAGGAATAAAGTATTTAGAAGTTACTCCTGGTCATATAGTAGTTCCTACTGGAGTACTTTGTTCCTCCTGGTCGTATTATAAAGTTGAAAGAATATTATAGAAGATATGATCAAGGAAGATTGTAGAAGATAAGATCAAATATTTAGTCTTCCTATTCATATGGAAAGTATTAAATATATTGATTATGATGAGAAGGTTACAAGTTTGTTTAGGAAACTATTAAAGGATATTAATGTATAATACTTAGGCAAGTATTAATTATATTGTAACCACCTAGGACCCCTTGCACTATAAAAGGAGGTCCTAGGGTGTAGAGATAAACACACTTCTACACACACATATTCTCTATACATTTCTCTCATTGTTTGTTATAGCTTCAAGGTTGTAAACCCTATCACTATTTAGAGTGATCGTATTAATATATTGAGGCTTGAACGTTTGGTTATTTCTATTGTTCTTCTTATATAAAGATTGGTTTCCGCACAGTCTTTGTATCGTGATCAAGGTTTCAAAGATCCTTCAAGAAGTAAACCCAACAAGTGGTATCAGAGCTTGTTGGCTCTCGATTTGGTTGATCTATAAGGTTTTTATATATGTTATTTTTCTGTTTTTGAATAAATAAAGTTGTTGATCTAGGGTTTTTCCTAACAAACCTTAGACAATTCGTGATGTTGCTGAAAGAATTGTTGTTGCTGCTGTTCTTGGTATTGTTGTTGTTGGTTATGAACCCTAGTATGATCTTGGGTGATGGATGATTTTGTGGCTGTTGTGATGGTCTTAAAGAAATTCGTTTAGGGTTATTAAACCCTAGATTCATTTTTGGTTCCTGCTGCGTTTGATCAGGAAGAAAAGAAGTACGGCTACATTCTTTTGGTTTGTTGAGAATGACATATGCAGCCTTCACGTGAGTTTTCCTTCCGTCTATATCCTATGTTATGACAAGATACACATATGGACACATGTTTGGATGTATATTGTAATTTTGATGTCTCTTTGGTGGGCAAGAAAGGTACTGTTTGACTCCTTATCTTTCACGTGATATTACTTTTCAATGACTGCTGTTTGATATGACATGAAGAAAAAAACCAACGTCATTGGCCCAAAGTATATCACGTGAGGTTTTAGTTCCAGTGATTTGTGCCTATCTTTCATAATTTTGGACGAATCTTTTTTTAAAGCAGTTGAGTAAGGTACGTGATTTTTGGGAAAACACGATTGTTTTGGAAACAGTTATATTCATGCGTAACTTTTGGAGAATATAGCAGGGGTTGATAAGGTCCATAGTTATGGTTTATGATCCACAGTTATTTATGGAAGCAGTTACATTGGATATGAATTAATAATTATGGAAAGGAGCCTTGTAGTTGAAAATCCCGTATTTTAATATCCACGAGATTTCAGCTCTTATTTTATGGTATGTGTATATCGTGGAAGCAATTATGGTACGTATGAAAATGGTATGTGATTCTTTCTTGCTGTAATGGAGTCAAAAACGTGTGATCATTATTCACTTGCTCAAATATTGGATTACTTGATTCTTTCTTGGTTCATAACGTGGGTAAGTTTCCTTATTTTATTACTTGTGTGATTTAAGGAAATAATGATGGATAAGTGACGTGACAGTTTGGACAGGGTCAAACATATGCCTACGGTTTGTTAGCTTATTTTTGACGTGATATATGCTGGTTTTGTGGATACTAATTTAATGGGGTTTATATTTGGATGTGATTATGGCTGCGATTTTCATGCAAGTCTCATTAATGGTTGACTATAATTCTATTTGTGGGGATTATATTCGTTTTTTTGGCCGAGGTTATGTTTGAAGCAATCAGATATGGTACTTATATGATGGACTGACGTATGCATGGGCTGCCAAGTAATTTGCTGCGTTAAAAGTGTTATGTGCCCATGTGCATTATATAGGTCTCGTCAATATAATTTTTATTGCAAAAACAGCGACAGCTTCAGCGACAGTGTGGTGACAGATTGTGGAAAAAAAATTATTAAAAAAAAGGAAAAAAAGAAAAAGAAAAAGAAGAGGGTTTGAGATGCTACTGGTAGGTTATGCTATTCCTACTGGTGAGCTATTCCTACGGGTCATATATTGTTCGTGGTGGTTTTGTTCTCGGTTCCTCCTAGTAATATTTGATGGTTTCTCCTGGTTGAATCATCAGTTCATACTAGTCGGTTCCTACTGGTCCGTACCACTGGTCGGTTCTTACTGGGTTTTTCCTCCTGGTAGGCGTATGTTCTTGTTGACTTGATTATGGTTCCTGCTGGCAGTGTTGTATACTAACTTTTCTTTGGCCGGTTTTGGTTCCTACTAGTCAAGTAAGATTGCTACTACTCTGATTTAGTGACTAGTCTGATGTCACTACTGTTACTGGAGGAGGAGTTCTCAGCCATCATCATTCGTTGTAGAGATTCATTGAAGAAGACATTTGATTATCACTAATTTTATGTTGTAGTTGATTTTCACAGGTTTTGTGTTCTTATCATATCTTAAAAGGAAGGGAGTACCTTTTAAGATAACTTGCTTGGTTTGTATGGTGACGAAGACTTGAAACATCTAGCGAAGGGGTACGATCTATTTTCATTGTGCTCTATGCGTACATTTGCTATCACTTGAAGGGGTTATGTTATTGTGCTCAGTGTCTCATTTATTTGAGGATTTTGTTCGAGCTCGACGTCACGTGGTTAGTGCAAGACATAAGACACAAGTTTGGGAGATTCCACTTCTTCATCAAATTCGTTATACTTGATTTTCTTCATCAGTGATCTCTCTATGGAGCCTACTAGATTTGCCGTGCACTTCTTAAGGGGAAGATGATCCCATTTGAGTTGATGTGACAAAAAGGGGAAGAATGCATGGATCAAGGGGAAGCTTAGCCTTCATCTATATTAGCTTCAGGGGAAGCTTGTGCTTACTGGTTTTGTCAAATCAACAAGGGGAAGATTGTTGGGACTTAGATATCTTGAGTTGATATGACAAAACAAGATGAAGGACCTAGTAGTAATATATTAGCTTAGATAGTAAGCTAGGGTTGACATGCAACCCTAGTCCCTCTATTATATAAAGAGGGTACCACCTTGGTTGTTATTGATTCATTCTAAAAACAATGTAAACCATAAGTGTGTGTGCATTCCTCCTGGTGTCAAGCCTATAAGGCACCAGGAGTAGTAGTTAGTAGCATTATTAATAGTAATCTTTATTAGTGAAAGCCTTGTTCTTGGTTATGCTTGTGTTTATTATGATTCTGATGTGCTTATTACAAACATGATCATGATATCCCAGATGAGTCTAGATCCTAAGACTAAACAACTTGTTGGGTTTACTTCTTGAAGGATCTTTGAAACCTTGATCACGATACAAAGACTGTGCGGAAACCAATCTTTATATAAGAAGAACAACAGAAATAACCAAACGTTCAAGCCTCAATATATTAATACGATCACTCTAAATAGTGATAGGGTTTACAACCTTGAAGCTATAACAAAGAATGAGAGAAATGTGTAGAGAATATGTGTGTGTAGAAGTGTGTTTATCTCTACACCCTAGGACCTCCTTTTATAGTGCAAGGGGTCCTAGGTGGTTACTGTAAAACCCGCATGCTTTTACCATGAATAGTACCCGTAGGATCGTACGTACTAGTTAAAAACCTTCCTTATATAGTATGATCACATTCACGTGCTATTATTTAAGTAGTACATACGTGTATAAACACGATAAGTATCGATTACGTACGAACACATGATAAGTATTTAACAATAATTAATCATAAACGTAATTAAAACACGAACTAATATTAATTACGTATATATATATATTTATTACGAACATGAATAAATAAGATATTTAGTCACGATCAAAAACTAATTAAATTACGTAAACTACGTAACACGTAATCACGGACATTTAAACGATTATTATTATTATGTATATTTAATTTAACACGACAAGTAATTATATACGTAATAATTACGTTTAACACGGGTAATTATAACTATGAAACTTACGACACTTTTAAATAACGATTACGCGTACCATTTAAACAAACGCGACTTAATAAATATTACAAGTGGTTTAAGGGGGCTGTTTTTGACAAATGGAAAAGTAATAGGACTTGGGCTCAAGGCCCAAGTGTTTTGTTTTACTTTTGGCCGTGTATAACAAAAATGGACGGGGGGTGTGTTTGTTTTTTTTTATGCCGACACAAACACAAAACATTCCAAACCCTAAACCTAAAATACAGCCGCCACTTCTTTTCTCTCTTCTCTGCCGCGACCCACACAAGGAAAACAAGGAAATCATGGCTTCATGATGCAAAGAAGAACGAGGAGTGTGTTTGTTTTGGATGTTCTAAACCTTAACACGAAAAGAAACAAGGTAAACCCTAATTCGATTTATTTTCTTTTCTTTTAATCCGAGTTCTTGGGATTTAAAACATATTAAACGAGTGCCATAAGGTGGGTTTGTATTTTGGGATGTTGCTGTGACGTTTGACATACAAACCGAGATTCAAAAGACTCTCGGTGATGATTTATTCCACCAGCCGCTACCCTAATTAGGGTTTGGCTGGGTTTGTGCTAACGGGGGAAAACAGCGGCTTACCAGGGGAAACCACTGGCTACGGCCAGTGGTATATTAGTACTAACAGTGGGAACCGAGACCTTGGGGGTCTCGGTGGGATAATAATAACAAGCAGGGGAAACGAACCACAGACAGGGGAAACATGTAACTGCCAGTGGGAAAACTGGCAGTTAAGGGTGCGTTTGGCAGTGGGTTAAACAGGTTTAAGGGGGTGTTTGGCTACCAGTTTTAAAAAGACATTAAGGGGGCCGTTTGGCTCGGTTTATTTTAAAACATAATACGAGCTTTACGTTTAAATTAATAAGACACGGGTTCGGTTTTCGATGCTTTTAATAAAATAATACATGGATTCAGGTTATCATTTTAAAAGTAATTAGCCTTAACATGTATATTAATTTTCAAGGTAAATAAAATTAATAAAACCCGACTTATTATTACAAGATTATTTATTTCAAGTTAATTAAATTAATTTAACATGCTTAAAACATGGACTTAGGTTATTATTAATAATTAATAGTGCATGTTTTAACCTAAGTATTTATGTCTTTATTTAATTAAATCACATATATTTAATTAAATGCCTTTAACCTATAGTTTAATTAAAATACATGAAATAACTATTAAACTATACATTATATAATATGACTTAAGAAATAAGCATGAAAACACTTAAGCTTATTTATTAGCTTATTTAACCAGCTTATATCTATTTATGGAAACTTTCTATTTTTAGAAACTTATTAATTAAGGCAGCTAATCTATTTATGGAAACTTTCTATTTTTGGACACTTTCTATTTTTGGAAACCTTCTATTTTAAGAAACCTGCTATTTTTGGAAAGTTACTTATTATTACACAGTAAGTATAATAATACATGAAATACCAGAAATACTTAATCAGATTAATCAGAATATGAGATAAACACAGATTAAAGCTTAAAACAGTAAAACATGACTTAAAACATATAAAATAAGCTAAGACATAACATTTAACCAGTTACGTACTCAGTGATTATATACTGATACACGTATGTAATTATGTAGCATTAGTGATACCGGAGTAGGACTCTTTTCCGTTCGTATTCTTCGTTCACTGGACATAAGGTGGGGATTCCCGTCCTTTCAGTATGGACATTCTTTCCTTATTAGGATTTCCTCGTATGCAGCCAACTGTTTTCCCGTAGTATAAGTATGAGTGTGATTGCTTATGTTTAAATATGATTACCTATAGCCATATACATGCATGACCAGTTTCACCTAGTTATGGAGGTACCATAACCATAACATTAGAGGCACTGATGTTATGACTTCACCACGGCGAAGTGATTGCTCGTGGCGTCCCTTCAGCTTTTGGCCATTTATTTATATTTATCTTGTGGGGCGTATGGGTGCATCCTAGTTACATGTTTTCAGTCAGGATTTCATGGTGAATGTGGTGTGTGCCTTGCATCCTTCACAAGGAGCTGATCCCTCCTACCCAAAGCCAGTATATTAAATTAGAGGCAGCCCCTCTAATTTGCATGATGAGGTCACCCCTCCAAGTATTCATGCACGGTGGATTTTCATGACCTATATTGGCTAATGGTAAAATATGTTAAACAGTTTTCCTAAGATAAACATAAGGCTTTTCAAACTATAAAACCAGTTTTATGAACATGTTCCAGGTTTTCCAGGACTTATACATTTCCGCTGCTATTAAGTCTTTATTATGTTATAGTCACTTATACTATGTCTATATCCGTGCACTGAGCGTTTTGCTCAGCCGTTACTTTCCTTTCCATGTCCCAAAACGGCAGGTACCCTAGGAAAGACTCGATCATTTGAAGGACGTGAATCGGATGGAAGCTGCTAGAGACTTCTTTTCCTTTTGCCTTCATATATTTATGCTTGTGTAGTCTTTCATTCATTTCTTTTGCTTTATTATGTTTTGGGCTTATGTTTGGGAACCGATGTTTGATTCCGGTATCCCTATGGTCATGTAATGTTTTATACATTTATCCTTGTATGCTTTGATGACACACCATAATTACGTGTGACATTTCCATTATCAAAATCGGGTGTTACAGTTATGGTATCAGAGCCAAGGCTTCGACCTGTAGGCTCTAAAACTCGACCTGTGACTAGTGGGTAGTCACCAGGAGCTTCCTGAGCCAACGTCTGTGATTCTACGTATTGATGTTTTCAGCGCATTATTGTTTTAACCATGATGTTTTCAGCACCTTGAGGTTTTAACCTTGATGTTTTCATCGATATTGTTTTGCTAATATTGATGGACAACCCGTCATTCATATTTAGTTATGTGTCATTGTTTCATGCATAATGTTCCTCGTGAACTGTGGCTATGTGGACTGAACCACAGTAGTTCATATTTAGTCACATAAAATTTTTTTTCTGATAAGTCTTGACATATGAGTTTCATTTATTTATCTTTCATGTATCATTGTTGCAGGGATTATGACTAAGTAATGGTTGGTACAGGACTGGCCCTATTTAGTCGCATGTGCTTTTATCGAAACTTTTAATTTTGGGACCGACCCATAGGCGTCCCCTCGCCATGTCTTTTGTTTTGGAACCGACCCATAGGCGTTCCCTCGCACATATAAAGGTTTTATAAACTACATTACGCATTCATGCACTGTTTTTCATGCATAAAATTTTTCTCATGATTTAAATTGGCATAAATTTTTTTCATGTCCCCTCATAAGTTATTATGTTTTTATGTCAAGTATGTTTTCATACTGTCATGGTTAACTTCAGTTTCATGCTGATTATGTTATACACTTCTTCGTAATAGATGATTTCATGTTTCTTCATGATAATTCCGTCTTCATGTTGATTATGTTTTACGCCTCTTTTGTTATTTACGTTGTCCTGCAAGACATTGTTGGATTTCATCGAATTATTCTTTTATGATAGTCATGGTTGGTTTTCATTGATCATGCTGTCAGGCAAATCATCGCTGAATTTGGTGTAACCACACTTTAGCGTTTCTCTATGCAACCAGAATGAGGTATATACTGGCATTTCCAGGTTATCATGATGGTTTTCCTAACCGTTTAACTGGTATACTTTATTTATATCATGATAAATGATCTACTCCATACCGATCATTTCATGTGCATTCCACGTGTACTCCACGTACCGTATTTCATGTGTATCACATGTACCTTAATCCACGTGTATTCCACTTGCAATACTTCACGAGTATTCGCTAGTCGATTCTGAATCACCTTAGGCGTATTTTCAATTGCTGCTATTCTACAAGATTGCTGATACCGCTCATAACTGGGAGATGTTACTAAAGATTGACGCTGCTGACGTTCGGAGACGCTACGAGATGCGGATGCTGTTCACAACCTGGAGATCCTACAAGACGAAGACAAAGGCGTCGGAGCAAAGCAATTGGACGAGAAGATGCTTCACCATCAGACGATTTCCATCAATCATTGTCCCTAATTCTTAGTTACATGTCGCACGTCATGTGGCTGTCATTTCAGCCATATGAGTGCAAACCGATACCAGCTTGCCACTCAGCTGAATAGTTACATGAATCACGGTCATGAGAATGACCGTCATGGAACTGACAAACAAGACGATAGTAACCACTACTATGACAGATTTATCCTAGAAATCACAACCGAAGCTCCGGCCGCGGACGTGATCAGACATACAAATGATCAGTAGTCCAACCGAGCCGCCGATCCTGGCATAATAACCTAATATTGGTAGTTCTATTCGTTTTACGTCTCGAGACACATGTCAAGACATCAGTCAAGACACATGTCTCACGTATACTTTCTGAAGACACATGTCAAGACACCAGTCAAGACATATGTCATGCTTATAGTTCCAAGACACGAGTCAAGACGCATGACTCACGTCCAACTATGGAACATTTCTAAGAAATTCAGGGTACCCTCCAAGGGTATATCCATTTTGTTGTGCCATGTATTAATCAGGCCACAAGAATTTCAATACCATTACCGGCGCGTCAGTGAGAACTGTCACGTTGTCGATGTCACTTTCATTTCTTTCACCATGGTTCATATATTCATAACCATGAAGAACGCCTTTCGTATTCCCACGTATACGAAGGTTTTTCCTTTAGCTTAATGATGAGATCCAAGCTGCTAATGCATTTCCTCGGACAGACACGAGATGAACTTTATCCTAGTTATGTACTATGAACAGCACACCATGCTACGATTCATAATTATGTACAGTAATGTTCAGGCTCCTGAATACATTCAGCTTGATTTTCCATCGAGAAAATCGGTACAAATTATCTATACTTACAAGCATGTGCGTTGTTAGCCATGGTCGCTAAAATTTTCTAGCTGTCAGTAAGACACGACCACTTAAGTCTTATACGCATAGCCAGTTGATTGTTCCAAAATCTTCCCATACATTCCAGAAGAACTTACAAGGAAAAAGGACGGTACCATGAGATTATGTGTCGACTACCGTCGGCGTAAACAAATCACCATTCATGACCGTTATTCTCCTCCACAGATTGACAACATGTCCAATCAACCGTATGGTGTTAATCACTTTTCCAAGATCGAACTCATGATCATGCTGCCAACAGTGACGAAGGAAACAACAGGACATGTCCATGACTGCTATTCGTTCACGACTCGGTCATGCTAGATTTATGATTTTGAATTAGTCTCATCAATGCTACAACGACATTATAAGAATGAGTTTCCATGAACTCATAGCAAATTCATCAGTGTTTTCATTGAGGATAACCTGATTTCCTCTAAGTCTAGAGAAGAACAGGAAGACCCTATCTGCACTATGTTGCAATATCTATGACAAGAGAAATTCTACCCTGGAAATTTTTCCAATATCAATTCTGTTTGACTACAGTAACACACTGAATCACATGGCTTTCTATGGTTAATCTTACCATGACTCAGCTTATGCGTAAAGGAGAGAACCCTACACTACATTAGGTGTTCTAGGAAATCCTACGCTAGGAGAAATCTAGATTTAGAGACTCAGAGTTTCGCAAACTCCTATGTATCAGTTCGATGAAGCAAGATACAGTTATGTTCATATCTTCATACCTGTCATACAAACAGGTTAAGATAGGACACCAACAGACTGGGATGTTTTCATCATATGAAATTGTGAATTGAAATGGGACAAGATCTCCACGGATTTTGGTTACCAGTTTAACGCAAACTCAGATGAAGCATGATGCTATCTGGGTTATTGCAAACAGTTTGATCAAGTCTGCAGAATCCTTACATCCGTAAGGATTTCAGAACAAACAGATTTATCGGACATGTTCTAGCCAAGGCTCATCCGATCACTTGGTAATCCCTCAGTTATCGGGTCAGACAAAGATTCGCAATTGTGCTCCTTGTTTACGTCCACATCCTTGTTCTAAGTTCACGACTTGCTTTCGCGCTCGCGTTCATGACACTATTTACGTTCATGATCGTATCTTGGCTTACGATTTTACGTTCATTTTTCTCATCTGGGAAGTTTTGCAAGAACTTGAGAGACCAGACCCAAGTTTAGTATAACTCTCCCTCATCAGATTGACGTTTCACGTCATATTCCACGTCTCACCTTGTAGCGTTTGGCGATACTGCCATTATATTCTATGTTCACGATATGTTTCACATATCATGTTCATTCCACGTTCCTCATATCATGATCAAGATATGTTACACGTATCATGGATCACGATATGTTTACTCATACTACACTCGCCATATCTCCACGTAGCACGTTCAAAATTTTTCACGTATCACTTTCAAAAATTTTCACGTACTACGTTTCTTTTTGTCTCGCGCATCGTTTCTAGTTAACAGTTAAGTCAGATTGTCTTTCATTGTAACGTTTTAGTTACCCTTGCACGTTAACTCTTATTTTCCTCGATCGAATTTAGGGGATCTACCTTCCGTAGATAACCAAGAATTTCTTCGTATGCCAAGTCAAGGTCAGGAGGACCAAGATTTATCTTTAGTGTTAGGATCTTCTGAAGGAACCGTTCCAAGAGGGAGGCCACTTGGAAACGGACAAGTTCATCCGGACTTTTATCCGTTTTTCTCTCATCAATTAGATATGTCCTTTCAGCCGCGTCACGTTCCATGTCCTTTCAAGACATGTCACGTTCCACTTTCCTTCTACCATGTCACCTGTACGTTCATTAATCTTACATACCCTCTCAGTTTGATTCGGGTATGTTTCTCTTTCAGCACGTTATCTATAATTCGGGGACGAGTTATTCTTTTTAGGGGGGAAGAGTTGTAAAACCCGCATGCTTTTACCATGAATAGTACCCGTAGGATCGTACGTACTAGTTAAAAACCTTCCTTATATAGTATGATCACATTCACGTGCTATTATTTAAGTAGTACATACGTGTATAAACACGATAAGTATCGATTACGTACGAACACATGATAAGTATTTAACAATAATTAATCATAAACGTAATTAAAACACGAACTAATATTAATTACGTATATATATATATATATATATATATATATATATATATATATATATATATATATATATATATATATATTTATTACGAACATGAATAAATAAGATATTTAGTCACGATCAAAAACTAATTAAATTACGTAAACTACGTAACACGTAATCACGGACATTTAAACGATTATTATTATTATGTATATTTAATTTAACACGACAAGTAATTATATACGTAATAATTACGTTTAACACGGGTAATTATAACTATGAAACTTACGACACTTTTAAATAACGATTACGCGTACCATTTAAACAAACGCGACTTAATAAATATTACAAGTGGTTTAAGGGGGCTGTTTTTGACAAATAGAAAAGTAATAGGACTTGGGCTCAAGGCCCAAGTGTTTTGTTTTACTTTTGGCCGTGTATAACAAAAATGGACGGGGGGTGTGTTTGTTTTTCTTTATGCCGACACAAACACAAAACATTCCAAACCCTAAACCTAAAATACAGCCGCCACTTCTTTTCTCTCTTCTCTGCCGCGACCCACACAAGGAAAACAAGGAAATCATGGCTTCATGATGCAAAGAAGAACGAGGAGTGTGTTTGTTTTGGATGTTCTAAACCTTAACACGAAAAGAAACAAGGTAAACCATAATTCGATTTATTTTCTTTTCTTTTAATCCGAGTTCTTGGGATTTAAAACATATTAAACGAGTGTCATAAGGTGGGTTTGTATTTTGGGATGTTGTTGTGACGTTTGACACACAAACCGAGAGTCAAAAGACTTGATAGGTGTGTAAACACCCATCTTTTCTACCACTTAATTACAATAATAACCGAGCCAAAACGTGTATTTTATGTCTTTTATGTCAGAATTATGCGTGGTTTGTGTTTTTGTTGTGATTTAGGACGAAATTGTGAAAAGTGGAGAAAACACGGGCATTCACGGGCATTTACGGACTTTTATTGAAGAAAAAGATGAAAAGACGGAGTCAAGAAGTCAGGAGTGCAAAAAGAATGGAAGTCTAAGACCAATTCTGAAGATTTATCGAAGAAAAAGTTAAAAGACGGAAGTTTACTAAAAGCCGAGGAACTCAAGTCTATTTTATTGAAGAATTAAAAGACGAGTTCAAAAGAAATCCCGAGCCACAAGTCATTAGAGTCCAAGTTTAAAGAAGATTAGAAGGAAAAAGGACTAATGGTGCAATTAATGAAGATTAAAGGCTTAAGGACCTAATGACGCAATTAAGAAGAAATGAAGGAGGGGAGGAAGCTTCTTAATCCTCCCCTATATATAGTGTAGATCTTAATTACTTTCATTTTGTTGGCTAATAGTGACAATTAGTTCTTCCACCTTTAATTACCTTGTCATTTAAATTCTTGTCCATTTAATTATCTTGTCTTGCACCTTAATTACCATTTAATTTCAAGTAAGTTTTTCTTTTAATTCTTGTTAATCTTTATCTTTATCTTGTTAATCTCATTCTACCTTTCTTTAATCTTTATGTTGATTTGTTTATGTTCATGTTCTTGATTTTTGTGCTTTATTTAAGTTGTTTTGATTACTTTGATTAGTTTGGTGAGTTCGATTGTTTTTTATTGCTTGTTTATGATTTATACTTGATTTGTTACTTGTGTGATTTAATCTTTTGGTTGATTCGTTTTAGTTTTTATTAGATCCGTGTTTGTTTTCTGTTTCCTTGTTCTTCGGATCTCTGTTACTGATCTTTCCCAAGATTACTCAGTATAGCCAGTATATTCCGAATAAGGGTTTAACTGCGAGGCTTATTCGGAATTTTCAACATTCCGAATAGCAAGTTATTCCGCGCAGACCTTTTATTCCGAATAGGTTATTCCGCATAGTCTGATATTCCGCATAGGGGATTTTATTCCGAATAGGTTATTCCGCATAGTCTGATATTCCGCATAGAAGGTTTATTCCGCATAGAGAACTTATTCCGGATAGGTGACAATATTCCGCATAAGGGACTTATTCCGAATAGGCTGACTATTCCGAATAGAGAAACATTATTCCGGGTAAGGCTATTATTCCGAGTAGACTGGTATTTCGCATAGGGACTTTATCCGAAAAGTGACAGCATTCCGCATAGGGGACTTTATTCCGAATAGGCCTGAGGATTCCGCATAGATCATTATTCCGAGTAGGGTATTATTCAGGATAGGTGACATATTCCGAATAGCCATTTATTCCGAGTAGGGGTTTATTCCTGATAGGGTTATTTTCAGTTTCATTATTTTAAGTTTTAAATTTTCTGCCTTTTTATTTCAAGCTTTATTTTTCCCGCCTTTTTCTTTAGTCGCACTTTAAGTTTAATTGCCTTAGATTTAATTTAGTTTTGCCTTAGTTTAAGTTTTAGTTTTAGTTGCGTTTTAAGTTTGCCTTAGTTAGATTTAAGTTTGCGTTATTTTCATTTAGCGCCTTTTAATTTCCGTCTCGCTTTTAAATACTTGCACCATTTACTTTAAATTAGACTTAGATTTACTTAAATTGTTCTGCACTTTTATTTTAATACTACAACGACACGCTTTTGTTTCACCAAAGAACAGCTGAGTCACACATAGAACCTAGATCAATTCGATTAGACACACATCAACGAATCTTTTTACCTGGCCAAAAGCCTAGTATTAAATGGCGCCGTTGCCGGCTCTTTTCGTAAAGATTAACGGTTTTCTGTGAGAGACGCGTTGCTTTTTGGGATCCGTTCACTTGTGAGCGTTATTTTTCTTGCATAAAAAATTCAAAAAATCATAAAAATTAAAAATTGATTAAAATCCATAAAAATTAAAAAAAAATTCAAAAATCCAAAAAGATTTTATCTTTATTGTGTATATATATTGTCTTTGTGTTTGGTTTCTTTTTCTTTTGCATTTTCAGGTGTATGCGTACTAGATCTTCTAATTATCAAGAGCCCGAGACTCAAGAAGATTTAAGTATGTCAGGTGTTAACAACAACAATAATCCACCGCACCTCAACAATAATAACAACAATGTTCTTCCACAGCCCGATCTTCGGACAATGGAGGAACTTTGTCAACCTACCATGTTTGGACGAGGAGGACCGATTGCGCCGATGCAAATCAACGCTCCTGAGTTTTCGTTGAAGCACCACATGATTCAGCAAGTGCAAACTAACCCATTCCGTGGATTGCCTGATGATGATGCCAACAAACACCTCGACAAGTTCATTACAATCACCCAAAGCATGAAGTTGGCTGGTGCCACAATGGATGAACTTCGCCTACAACTCTTTCCACATACTTTATTACATCATGCCGAGAAATGGTTTGATCGTCTCCCGAAGAATTCTATTCACACTTGGGATGACATGACTCAACGCTTTTTGTCGCGCTACTTTCCACCATCCATGGTCACAAGCCTTCGAAATCAAATCAGCGATTTCATGCAAGACCCTGATGAATCTCTTTTTGATGCTTGGGAAAGATATAATGTCTTGATTGATCGTTGTCCAAACCACAACATGCTCCCTGTGACCTTAATTGACACTTTCTACAACGGTTTGACTTTTCGAGATCGTGATACGATTAATGCAGCCGCCGGTGGCACATTCATGAAAAGGAGACCCGAGGAGTGTAGAGAGCTTATTGAGAACATGACTACTCATCATAAAAATTGGGATTCCTCTGCTTCTTCAAGGAACAACCCGAGAGTCAATGTTTCCTCCACCTCAGCAAACCCTGATATGACCGAACTCACCCGCATGATGACTGAAATGAGCAAAAGTATTACGCTTCTCGCTTCAAACCAACAACAACAACAAGTTAAAGCGGTTGCTAATCCTTGTGAAACATGCGGCGGTCCACACTCATACACCGATTGTCCTTCGACTCAAGGAAATCCGGAAAATGTGTATGCAGCTTATGGTAATTATTCACCAGAAAATTACCAAGCTAGACAACAAGGGGATAGAAATTTGCTGAGTTACCGGTCCAACAACTACCTTTCACCCGGTTTTTCTCCTCAAAACCAAAACCCCGCCAACAACTACAATAGAAGCAACCAAATCCCACCAAGAGCTTCTAATCCTTATCACCAACCCGCCCAACAAACCCCACCCATTAACCCCGATGTTGAAGCCATAATGAGAACCCAAGGTGAGAAAATCAAGAATCTACAGAGCCAAATTATCAATTTGAAAGGAGATATCACGAAGCAAGGAAATGACATTAGAACCGAGGTTCGCGATAATATTCAATCCTCCTTCAGCACCCAAACGAATGAATTAAAGAATATGTTGGCTAGTTTCTTGCCCTCCACTCAACCTTCTACTTCAAGTTCTCTACCTTCAAACACCGTCACCAATCCGCGAGCTAATGTGAGTGCTATTACTACCCGTAGTGGAATTACCATTGTCGATCCAACAATCCCGCCCCCATCATCTACACCTCCTCCACCACCATTTCTCCCTACTCCTAGTATTAGTGCGCCATTACCGTCTCCGCCTCGTCATGACGATGTATCTAGGAAGGACCCTTCAACATCTCAACCTTTACCTGCTTCACCAACTACACCTTCCACCTATAAACCCAACATCCCATATCCTTCTCGCTTGGGCAAGAACAAAATGCTAACCAAGGAGGACTCTCAAGTGACGAGCTATATCAAGATGATTTCTCAAATGAACTTCAACATTAGCTTTCTTGAGGCACTTGTCCACATGCCCAAATTTGTCAAAGCATTTAAGGAATTGCTTAACAAGAAAGAGAAGTTACTTGAACTCGCCAACACACGCTTAAATGAAAACTGCTCTGCAGTTATTCTCAAAGAACTTCCGGAAAATCTTGGAGATCCCGGTCGTTTTGTGTTGCCTTGCGTGTTCAACAAAACTGAAGAATTTACTGCCCTTGCTGATCTCGGGGCCAGTATTAATTTGATGCCACTGAGTGTTTGGAAAACACTATCATTGCCCGACCCTCACTCCAACGAAGATGACTCTTGAACTTGTAAATCGCACTCTCTCTTACCCCGTAGGTATAGCCGAAGACGTGTTTATCAAAGTCGGCACATTTACTTTCCCGGTCGATTTTGTCGTTGTTGATTATGAAATGGACCCTCGTATTCCTTTAATACTTGGTCGGCCATTCTTGAGAACCGGACGAGCTTTAGTGGATGTGGCCGAAGGTGAGTTAATCTTACGAGTCGGGGATGATGCACAAGTTTTCAAAATGGGAAAGCTTACAAGCAAATCCTTTGGAGGCCGAGAATCAGTGAATATGATTAATGTGCATGATGACTTCGTTGTCTACAACAATCCTCTATTCGACTCTTGCATCGATAATCCACTTTTTCATGATGATGTAGATGATTCTCTCCCTACTTTGGAACCTTCACCCATTTATGATTCTCCACCGGTCTTTGATGCTTATGATGATGATGATTCTAGCTCAGATTCGGATGATTTTGATAATTGTACTTCCGAGTATCCCGAGATGCCCACTTTCGATGATTTCGATGAGGCCGATACTCTCTCGAGCAATTCTTCACATGATGAAGATCCTCCGCCATCACTCGATCCTACTTTTGACGATTAATCATTTGAGGAAGATTTCTCTGAATTTCTCAACACTTACTTCCCTCATGAGAGTGATGCTCCTCCTTATGATTTTGAAGATTATCGTCTTGATCCTACTTTAGATTTGAAGACCGTTCTTTCAAAGGAGAAGAAACCGGTCGACACCAATATCCGCAACACATATGATTTAACACCTCTTTGTCCCCCTTCTGAGGACGAGGTTGTGCTTCTTCGCGGATCTTCTTCCCATTCTGTTGAGCCTGAGTGCTATTTTCCCTTAAAGGAAAAGGTGTTCGACCCCGGTATTGAAATCTTTAAGCCATCTCAGTATCCACCTGATGAAATAAAAGGAAAAATCTTTGGAAATATTGAAGACATGCTTGCACCTCACCATACTTGCTCCCACCGTGCTCCATCACTGCTTAAGGGAACCTTGCCTATTCTTCTTTGGCTTGCCTTGTTCGCCTTAAGCTTGTGCTATTTTATGGACGAAAACTATGTCTTCGATCCTGGTGGATATGTTTCATGCTTCTTCCGTTGATGATCAAGGTCGAGTCAGGCTCACGACTCGGTTAACAAAAATCAAGTGCTTCTTGGGAGGCAACCCATGCATCTATCTTTTCGCTTTCTTTATCATAAGTGTAGGGGAGACCCGTTGGTTTTCTTTCCTCTCCTCTCTCTTAATCAGGGATTCGAGCTTCAATGATCCACTCTTGATGATTCTTGACGACCCGTGATTCCGTGTTTCCACTTCTTCCCGGTTCTATCCTAAACTCTTTTCGATTCACTATTTTATATTTTCTCAATATTAAAATAGGAATCTCTTTAGTTGTCCTTTCATTAGCAAGATTTAAACAAAGTGCACAATGTCCTAAGTGTAGGGGAGTTTACTCCCACATGCTTAAACATTGAGGACAATGTTTATGTTAAGTGTAGGGGGGACTTCTATCAAAGTTAAGTGGTCTTTTCCTTGTATTTGTCCTCATTTTAACCGGAAAATCAATTTTTCGACATTTTTCAAAATTTTTTATCTATTTTGGCCTATTAGTTTTTCCTATTTTATAGTTATTTTCTTTCCTTATTAAAATAAACCTTTAATAAAGTGGTTTTAATTTTCAAACGTTGTGAATCTTTTGACTCAACCCGAGTTTATTTATCTAAGTTACTCTAGCTAGTATCCTTAGCTTGTTTAAGTCAAGTTTTGTTAGGCTTTTATATAGGGAGCTATAAATCACGAAAGTCTTAACTCTCACGGGTTAAGAACAAGAACTTTTCGCAAGTTCCTATAATTGATCCTAGAGAGTCGTTTATCAAGGGAATTTTAAAACGCGATTTCTAAACTTGAAAGAGTCTAAGAATTTGCAAGATCCTATAGGCGACTCGAAAACCCAAAACTTTGATTTAATAGGCTAAGCATCCACGAGTCTCATTCCTTGAGATTTTAAACTATGGAGAACGAGAGATGATAGAGTCAATTATAAGTCCGGTATTCTTTCGTGAATTTATGTGAGTTAATTATGAGCCTATTCTCCCATCGCTTGCTAATAATTTATCTGCTAATAAATAAAGTTGTACGATTTGAAAAGTTACTTAGCTTCTAGCCCAAGATCGTTTAAAAGTTGCTCGGTATGGATTAGAGTTCATAGCCAAGGCATAACTTATTGAAGCGGGATGCGAAGATTGGCGAGTCCGAAAAGGCCCTAACAAGGCATGAGGGCTATATTTTGTTGCTAAAGATCCAAAGTGATGTGTAGAATCATTTATCGAAAATCAATATGAAGGATCAAGACACACGACGTAAAGAAAAAACTCCCCAAAAGTCATGGAGAAGTGTATCCGAAAAGACCCTAACAAGGTATGAGGATAAATAGATCCAAGTCATAAAAGGAGGCGGATCGTTGTATATCAAAGTCCAAAATAAAGATTGGAGAAAAATGAAGAAGTCGTGGTCCAAGTATGAATCTCTCAAAACTTCGAGTGAAGAAATTCCATTATGAAGAGAAGACCATAATTTCATGAACGTCTCTCAAGGTTTGAAGTATGAAGTCGCTACCAAATATCGGTCCGAGAAAGGTCTCAAATCGCGAAGCGAGTTATGCCAAGATATGAACTTTATGAGGTCCCGAGAAGCAGTTTTAAAAGATTTTGTCCTTTAGCTAACTATTGATTAAATCGTTCACTTTATTTTCGGCCTAATAAACTATCGAAATAAGTCAAACAATGTATCCTCGTGAGCATTCAAGACAACAATAAAATATAAGAGATACCCCTAGGAATAAGGGAGTCTAAGTGAGTAATTGACCCACATGAGTTCGTGATAGTCTACTAACTTATAATAACAATGATCTCGTTTTTAAGCTTGGTTTGGAGAAAGTGAAAACTTGAGGATGATGATTATTCATGACATTTCCAAAACCCAAGGTATGCTTTTAATTTCTTTACTTTGAATGTTTATAGTTTCTATTTCTTTAATAAAGGCCAACGTGGATTAATTATGATGAAAAATGTAAACGTGCTTTGTAACTAATGCATTGCATGAGGACATTGCAATGGTCAAGTGTAGGGGATTTGATAGGTGTGTAAACACCCATCTTTTCTACCACTTAATTACAATAATAACGTGTATTTTATGTCTTTTATGTCGAAATTATACGTGGTTTGTGTTTTTGTTGTGATTTAGGACGAAATTGTGAAAAGTGGAGAAAACACGGGCATTCAAGGGCATTTACGGACTTTTATTGAAGAAAAAGATGAAAAGACGGAGTCAAGAAGTCAGGAGTGCAAAAAGAACGGAAGTCCAAGACCAATTCTGAAGATTTATCGAAGAAAAAGTTAAAAGACGGAAGTTTACTAAAAGTCGAGGAACTCAAGTCTATTTTATTGAAGAATTAAAAGACGAGTTCAAAAGAAATCCCGAGCCACAAGTCATTAGAGTCCAAGTTTAAAGAAGATTAGAAGGAAAAAGGACTAATGGTGCAATTAATGAAGATTAAAGGCTTAAGGACCTAATGACGCAATTAAGAAGAAATGAAGGAGGGGAGGAAGCTTCCTAATCCTCCCCTATATATAGTTTAGATCTTAATTACTTTCATTTTGTTGGCTAATAGTGACAATTAGTTCTTCCACCTTTAATTACCTTGTCATTTAAATTCTTGTCCATTTAATTATCTTGTCTTGCACCTTAATTACCATTTAATTTCAAGTAAGTTTTTCTTTTAATTCTTGTTAATCTTTATCTTTATCTTGTTAATCTCATTCTACCTTTCTTTAATCTTTATGTTGATTTGTTTATGTTCATGTTCTTGATTTTTGTGCTTTATTTAAGTTGTTTTGATTACTTTGATTAGTTTGGTGAGTTCGATTGTTTTTGATTGCTTGTTTATGATTTATACTTGATTTGTTACTTGTGTGATTTAATCTTTTGGTTGATTCGTTTTAGTTTTTATTAGATCCGCGTTTGTTTTCTATTTCCTTGTTCTTCGGATCTCTGTTACTGATCTTTCCCAAGATTACTCAGTATAGCCAGTATATTCCGAATAAGGGTTTAACAGCGAGGCTTATTCGGAATTTTCAACATTCCGAATAGCAAGTTATTCCGCGCAGACCTTTTATTCGGAATAGGTTATTCCGCATAGTCTGATATTCCGCATAGGGGATTTTATTCCGAATAGGTTATTCCGCATAGTCTGATATTCCGCATAGAAGGTTTATTCCGCATAGAGAACTTATTCCGGATAGGTGACAATATTCCGCATAAGGGACTTATTCCGAATAGGCTGACTATTCCGAATAGAGCAAGATTATTCCGGGTAAGGCTATTATTCCGAGTAGACTGGTATTCCGCATAGGGACTTTATCCGGAAAGGTGACAGCATTCCGCATAGGGGACTTTATTCCGAATAGGCATGAGGATTCCGCATAGATCATTATTCCGAGTAGGGTATTATTCAGGATAGGTGACATATTCCGAATAGCCATTTATTCCGAGTAGGGGTTTATTCCGGATAGGGTTATTTTCAGTTTCATTATTTTAAGTTTTAAATTTTCTGCCTTTTTATTTCAAGCTTTATTTTTCTCGCCTTTTTCTTTAGTCGCACTTTAAGTTTAATTGCCTTAGATTTAATTTAGTTTTGCCTTAGTTTAAGTTTTAGTTTTAGTTGTGTTTTAACTTTACCTTAGTTAGATTTAAGTTTGCGTTATTTTCATTTAGCGCCTTTTAATTTCCGTCTCGCTTTTAAATACTTGCACCATTTACTTTAAATTAGACTTATATTTACTTAAATTGTTCTGCACTTTTATTTTAATACTACAACGACACACTTTTGTTACACCAAAGAACAGCTGAGTCACACATAGAACCTAGATCAATTCGATTAGACACACATCAACGAATCTTTTTACCTGGCCAAAAGCCTAGTATTAAGACTCTCGGTGATGATTTATTCCACCAGCCGCTACCCTAATTAGGGTTTGGCTGGGTTTGTGCTAACGGGGGAAAACAGCGGCTTACCAGGGGAAACCACTGGCTACGGCCAGTGGTATATTAGTACTAACAGTGGGAACCGAGACCTTGGGGGTCTCGGTGGGATAATAATAACAAGCAGGGGAAACGAACCACAGACAGGGGAAACATGTAACTGCCAGTGGGAAAACTGGCAGTTAAGGGTGCGTTTGGCAGTGGGTTAAACATGTTTAAGGGGGTGTTTGGCTACCAGTTTTAAAAAGACATTAAGGGGGCCGTTTGGATCGGTTTATTTTAAAACATAATACGAGCTTTACGTTTAAATTAATAAGACATGGGTTCGGTTTTCGATGCTTTTAATAAAATAATACATGGATTCGGGTTATCATTTTAAAAGTAATTAGCCTTAACATGTATATTAATTTTCAAGGTAAATAAAATTAATAAAACCCGACTTATTATTACAAGATTATTTATTTCAAGTTAATTAAATTAATTTAACATGCTTAAAACATGGACTTAGGTTATTATTAATAATTAATAATGCATGTTTTAACCTAAGTATTTATATCTTTATTTAATTAAATCACATTATATTTAATTAAATGTCTTTAACCTATAGTTTAATTAAAATACATGAAATAACTATTAAACTATACATTATATAATATGACTTAAGAAATAAGCATGAAAACACTTAAGCTTATTTATTAGCTTATTTAACCAGCTTATATCATGGAAACTTTCTATTTTTAGAAACTTATTAATTAAGGCAGCTAATTTATTTATGGAAACTTTCTATTTTTGGAAACTTTCTATTTTTGGAAACCTTCTATTTTAGGAAACCTTCTATTTTTGGAAAGTTACTTATTATTACACAGTAAGTATAATAATACATGAAATACCAGAAATACTTAATCAGATTAATCAGAATATGAGATAAACACAGATTAAAGCTTAAAACAGTAAAACATGACTTAAAACATATAAAATAAGCTAAAACATAACATTTAACCAGTTACGTACTCAGTGATTATATACTTATACACGTATGTATTTATGTAGCATTAGTGATACCGGAGTAGGACTCTTTTCTGTTCGTCTTCTTCGTTCACTGGACATAAGGTACGGATTCCCGTCCTTTCAGTATGGACATTCTTTTCTTATTAGGGTTTCCCCGTATGCAGCCAACTGTTTTCCCGTAGTATAAGTATGAGTGTGATTGCTTATGTTTAAATATGATTACCTATAGCCATATACATGCATGACCAGTTTCACCTAGTTATGGAGGTACCATAACCATAACATTAGAGGCACTGATGTTATGACTTCACCACAGCGGAGTGATTGCTCGTGGCATCCCTTCAGCTTTTGGCCATTTATTTATATTTATCATGTGGGGTGTATGGGTGCATCCTAGTTACATGTTTTCAGTCAGGATTTCATGGTGAATGTGGTGTGTGCCTTGCATCCTTCACAAGGAGCTGATCCCTCCTACCCAAAGCCAGTATATTAAATTAGAGGCAGCCCCTCTAATTTGCATGATGAGGTAACCCCTCCAAGTATTCATGCACGGTGGATTTTCATGACCTATATTGGCTAATGGTAAAATATTTTAAACAGTTTTCCTAAGATAAACATAAGGCTTTTCAAACTATAAAACCAGTTTTATGAACATGTTCCAGGTTTTCCAGGACTTATACATTTCCGCCGCTATTAAGTCTTTATTATGTTATAGTCACTTATACTATGTCTATATCCGTGCACTGAGCGTTTTGCTCAGCCGTTACTTTTCTTTCCATGTCTCAAAACGGCAGGTACCCTAGGAAAGACTCGAGCATTTGGAGGACGTGAATCGGATGGAAGTTGCTAGAGACTTCTTTTCATTTTGCCTTCATATATTTATGCTTGTGTAGTCTTTCATTCATTTCTTTTGCTTTATTATGTTTTGGGCTTATGTTTGGGAACCGATGTTTGATTCCGGTTATCCCTATGGTCATGTAATGTTTTATACATTTATCCTTGTATGCTTTGATGACACACCATAATTACGCGTGACATTTCCATTATCAAAATGGGGTGTTACAGTTACAATATAATTAATACTTGCCTAAGTATTATACATTAATATCCTTTAATAGTTTTCTAAACAAACTTGTAACCTTCTCATCATAATCAATATATTTAATACTTTCCATATGAATAGGAAGACTAAATATTTGATCTTATCTTCTATAATCTTCCTTGATCATATCTTCTATAATATTCTTTCAACTTTATAATACGACCAGGAGGAACAAAGTACTCCAGTAGGAACTGCTATATGACCAGGAGTAACTTCTAAATACTTTATTCCTAACAAATACACCTAGGAGAAATAATAAACAACAAAATGGTTATATGAATTTTTATCCTCCTCCCTTTTGTTCCCATGGGGAAACCCTCCTCAATTCATGCATCCCAACCAAATGCAAGGGATGTTTGGAACTAACAATTTTGGACCCATGAGATATTGGGGACCAAATGTTTGATCGTGTTTGTTGTTACCTAGATATGCTTGGGAATTGATTTGGAACCCGACGAGTGGATTAAGGATAGTGGTTGTTCTAAACACATGACGGGTAATCGAAGTTTGTTCTCACGGTACAAAGCATATGATGGAGGTAACGTCACATTCGCTAGTAGTCTACGTGGTAATATTATTGGCAAAGGTACGGTTTCTCTTGACTCCATGACTACTGAAAATGTTGAGCACGTAGATAATTTAGGGTTTAACCTTTTAACTATAGGTCAAATTTGTGACAATAAGTGTAAGGTCATCTTTTCGGAAAATGATAGTGAAATCGTAAAAGATGGAAATGTCATTGGAAAAGGTAGTAGAAAGCATGGGCTTTATGTCATGAAGGTCAATAAGAAGTCAAAAGACAACATATGTCTTGCGACTATAGATGATACTTCTACTCTTTGGCACAGGAGATTAGGTCACGCTAATATGCGTCTAATTCAATCTTTAGTCTCTAAGGAGTTGGTAAGACACCTCCCCAAGATGAAGTTTGATAGTCACTTTTGTGATGCTTGCAAAGTTGGAAAGCAAGTTCACTCAAGTCACAAAGCCAAGAATTTGGTTTCAACCTCTCGGTGCTTAGAACTCCTACATATGGATCTCTTTGGACCTACCGCCATACGGAGTTATGGAGGTAACCTTTACACCTTAGTTATAGTTGATGACTACTCTAAATTCACTTGGACTAGATTTTTGGCATCTAAGAATGAAGCTTTCGATCATTTTGAAATCTTTAGTCAAAGAATTCAAAATCAACTAGGATGTCCAATTGTCTCTATTAGGACGGATCATGGTAGGGAATTTGATAATGAAGTGCAATTTGGTGCCTTTTGTGAAGCTCATGGTATTACCCATAACTTCTCGGCTCCTCACACTCCACAATCAAATGGGGTATTTGAAAGGAAGAATAGGACCATCCAAGAGATGAGTAGGACGATGTTAAATGAGCAATCTTTGCCTCAAAAGTTTTGGTGCAATGCCGTGGACACATCGACTTATATTCTCAACCGAATTCTTATTCGGCCCTTCCTAGGAAAGACCCCCTATGAGATTCTTAAAGGTAAGAAACCCTCATTGGAATACTTTAGAG
The DNA here is from genome assembly GCA_025667525.1 of Glebionis coronaria. NCBI lineage: Eukaryota > Viridiplantae > Streptophyta > Magnoliopsida > Asterales > Asteraceae > Glebionis > Glebionis coronaria. Next base: position 455,122,637 of record CM046876.1, read on the forward strand.
TGTTTGGAAGCAAGTGATTTATCCTCAACACCAAAGACTACCTTACCAAGTTTGACCCAAAGTCTTACGAAGGTATCTTTTTAGGTTATTCCCAAACTAGCAAAGCCTACATAGTCCTTAATAGAACCTCGGGCCTAATTGAAGAATCACTTAACGTGACTTTTGATGAAACCCCTCCTTTAACCAAGACACCACCATTGGTTGATGATGACTTGGATGAAGTAGAAGTAGTTAGAGCCAAAGAGGTTAGAAAAATAGGAGTTGAAGACCTTAGTGTTGAAAAGGAAGTAAACATTTTGGAGTCTAAGGATCATACTCTCAATAATATCATTGGCGACTTAAATCAAAGGACCCTAAGATCTCAAGTCCAAAACCAAAGTAACTTATTTTGTTTCGTATCCTTGATTGAACCAAAGAATGTTAAAGAAGCTTTGACGGATGAGAGTTGGGTCATTGCGATGCAAGAATAATTGAATCAATTCGTTGCTAATGATGTTTGGGAACTTGTTCCTCCACCTAGAAGTTCTACCATTATAGGAACCAAATGGGTATATATGAATAAGTTAGATGAGAATGGTGTTGTGTCTCGTAACAAAGCTAGACTTGTAGCACAAGGCTATAATCAACAAGAAGGGATTGATTATGACGAGACATATGCACCGGTAGCTACTTCTTAAATCACTCAAATCCTTGATTGTTTGATTGATTACTACTTGTTTAGAAGTGAATCTATCTCATCCATCCCTTCCTTTTCAAGTGCAAAGAGAAGAACACTATCATTGTGAAGTGTTGAGTCCACCACCAAAGATCCTTTGAAGATCAAATCTTATACATTTGTTGTTGTGTAATAGTTGTGAAGATCCAAGTAGTTGTGTTTATTTGGAAGTTGTGTATGTACTAAGTATAGTTGTGTAGATTGGTCCTAGCTACGATTAGGGCTCGACTTTTAGCTTAGGGTCGGAAATTGGTTAAGCGACGTGTACGATTCTCTCCACCATAAGGAGCTTGTTGTGTAGTGAACTCTCGAGTAAGGTGTACTCGAGGAGTGGAGTAGGAACGAGGAGTGAGCTTCGTTGCCGAACCATGATGTGATCGTGATAGTACAGTGATAATTAGATACGTTATAGGGTAAATTAGTAAATTACCTTTAGGAAAAAGTAATAAACTAAAATTACCAAAGACGAATTCAATTAAACACGTTGGTGAACCAAGTTCGTTGTACACGAAGATCGAGTGAATTTGAGACGTTTTGTTTCGATTTGGACAATTGATTTGAATGGTTTCTCGATTTTTAATCTAAAATTAATCCTACAAATTAAACCTAAGTGCATAAATCGTTCCCCATTTATTAATCTAGAAGACAATTAATTAAAATTAAAACTTTTAAACTTATTTAGAAATTAAACTATTTAAAATGACTTTAACTAAAATAAAATAATATAAACAAATTTTAAAAACTAATTTAAATTCCAAAATAAAATCTATTTAGAAATTAACTACTACTTTTAAATAACCAAAATCTATTTATTATATTTTTTTAATTTTTTTTTATTATTTTTTTTATTTTACTTTAAAAAACTAATAAACTGATAGTAGTTTATTTAAACAATTTTAATATAAAAGAAATTTTACTTATGTTTTACAATAAAAATGTTTAAATATCCAAACTTTGATTTAAGTAACACAAGCAATTAGTGTATAAATAAAATAAATGCAGTTATAAACCAAAAGAGCTAGATTGCTCAGATGGTTAAGGCTTTAAACATATAACACGCAGGTCTCGAGTTCGAGACCTGCTGTGGGCAATTTTTTGATATGATTTTTTATATAACATAAAATTTAAAGGAAATCTAATAAAAATAATTACAGAGAAACCCAAAAATGCTCGATCATAAACAAAGTAATTCAGTTTCCACAGATAAGATTAAAATGCCAGTACTAAGCCCAAATATCCTATATAAAGCAGTACTATTAAATTATCAGACATATATTTGAAAAAAAACATACATGATTACAAGAACAACAATAGCAGTCCTAGCCCATTTCATAACTCAGGCTCAAGAAAAGTATAAATCATATCATTCAGTAACATACACAGTAATAATAACAAAAACATACAGTAAACAACACAAGTTTCAGAAAATCCAAAACTAAATATTCTACAATAACCTTCAAAGTCATCCCAGCAGACTAAAAATCAGAATGCTAAATTCTATAGCACACCAAATAAAAGTTAGCAGTCAAAAGCTTCATAACAAAAATAAATCAAGAACAGACAGACTAGCAGATATGAGCACAAATGAGTGAACATATACAATATCAGTTGTCAATTATAAACGTCCACACAAACGCTATTATCACAAATTCAATAACCTGAATTCAAGAAAAAACAATGTAACTAGTAGCAATAATGAACTCCAAACAGATTAAGACACATCTAACAATTTAAGCTCAACTTAGACAACAACGATATCTATTCGCAGTAGTAAGCCTTCATCAGAATATTCAGAAGCAAGTTATAACCACACGATATAGAGATTCAGGAACCAATTCTATGAACAAAATTAGATTACAAGAAATCAACAGCAGTACTAAGCGACATTAATAGCTAGTCTAACAAATCAGATCAGCAGAATCAAATTATATTATTAAATAACTTTTGAATTCCAACTGAATGCAACAATTACTAAGCAGATGCAGCCAAACTACAACCTAGCATATCCGAACTCTAAACGAAAACTCAGCAGATCACCACAATGAACATGAGCAGGTTATACATGAATAACAATCCTAAGCCATCTCATATCATCTCAGTAATTTCTAACAAAATGCATTTATTCTAATGAAGCAGATTATGACTAAAACGCACCATGTAAAACAGATAAAATCAACAACCAAAAGAAGTAATATAATCAGCTACAACAATGGATATCACGCATATAAATCAACAGATCCATAGGTTTAATCTAAACATAAATCAGATCTAATACAACAAACATAACTAAATAAATCAACAAATATCAACGACTAAGTAACAAATAACATTCAATCCAACTAGCAAAACATTTTAAGCAGGAAAATAATTATAGACGAGCCTAACCATTTGAAGAAATCCGTTGAGACGTAGAAGCGGCGCTGAGCCGTCTAAACTAACATAACACCCGAATACGAACAAACCACCAAACGAATCATCACGAACCACAATCCACCATTTTTTTAGTTCAATCAGTGGATTAAACTAATTCCCTTTTTTTAACTTAATTATCCAACTAGGCTATAATACAGCTTATTTGAATAATACTTCACTTATAATTTCAATTTATAACTTTAAATTGTAATTAATTCAATTTAACAAAATTAAAACGTGAGATGCACATGAGATTTAAACAGAAAAATTAACTTTTATTAAAATAAATCAAACATTACAATATTAAAGAAAATTACAATTTCTAAATTTAAACTAAAATTATAACAGTAAATTAAAAGAAGGGATAACAATACATTATTTTCTTAGGGTTTTTATAGGCTAACCGAAGGGTATGGGTGAGGTTGTTGGTGATGAAAAGCTCGATTTTCAGCCCTTGGATCTTCTCTTCTATCTTCTCTCTCTTTTCTGTTTTGATCCAAGGGTGGATATGTGCTCACCTTCACTCGGATTGCCAGAGTGGCAATCCTTGTGCTAGTTTGCTGCTGACGTGGCAGGCTTTGATTCGTCCCTTGTCATATTGGCAGTCAATCAACCAATCTTAGGCTTTTGGTGACGAATCAAAACTCCACGTGGAGCTTAGTACTAGGCATCTTTGTGTAATCCACGCGCTCTTCTTGCCCTTAATCAACTGAAAACCAGGCGCGTGTCTTTCAATTGAGGCTGAGATGAAAACCCCTAAATTCTAGGGTTAGTGAGTGCTGCTATGTTCTTCCCCTATTTTTTTCTTCTTGCGTCTTCTTTTTATTTTCTTTATTTTTCTTCGTTTGTTTCTTTTGACCAACCTAGTTGACCCAAAAGTTAAATAAACTTTACAAACCGCCTCTTTTCTTGTTTGGGCTTGGACTGGACCCACTGTTTCACAATTTGGACGAAAATAACTCTATTGTTGCCTTATTTTGGTGTTGGGTTTTCTTTTAGCCCAATTTTTGATACATTCCCTCCGTCCATTAACTTGGGCTTTATAATGGGCCTTTCAAATGGTTATTTGAAGTAGAAACTTCATAAATGGGCTTAAAGGCCCATTAGGCAAATATGGGACCGACCAAGGTCCAATAACTTTATAAATTGAATCCGAATTAAAAATGACTTGTCTTTTGGATCTTGATAAAATCTTCCAATCCCGTATCGGTTTTGCCGGTTTTCACAATCTTTGGTACCTACACACACGAAACAAGAAATACACAAATACAAGGCCAATTTCATTGATTATATGCATTTATTCATCGTTTCTAGATATGAATGATATGAGTAAAATCACTCATATCAAACTCCCCCTTGCTAAGGAATTGTCGTGTCCTCGTGCAATGATAAAATAAAACACTAACTACACCTTTATTCAACTTTTGACATTTTATTTTGCAAAGACATAATGTATTGCTTTCATTATTTGTAATATAATTTTTAGGATCATAAAACTCAAATAGATTCATCGTCCCCGACTTTTCACTTTTCCATGCCAAGTGCAAAAACAAGATCATTGTCAATCATAAGCCCCAAAATTAAACCAACTCATACAAGTAATTTGTGTTAAACTCAATCTCCTATTATTCCTAATTGTATCTCTAGATTTTATTTGTCATTCACCCAAAGGCTCATTTGACTTTATTTGATATTTATTAATCCAAAAATGAAGGCAAGAACGGTGTAAACTCAACACTTAAAACCTAACCTCGACTTCAAAAACCGTTGTCACTAAAGAAAGCCCGCGTCAAGGATAACTTAACACGATTTGAGGGATAAATCCCCTGACCCGAAATTTGGCTAATAGGACTACTTAAAAGCAAAAATAAAACCTCCAAAGTCAATTATGACCTTATATGGAGGTAGCAACAATTACACCATAACACCTTGTGGCTCTTTAAGATGCAATTGTGCTCCTTATTAAAAATCCACACCCGAAGGCTCCTTGGACAAAAATAAGGGAATTGACATCACCATCCCACCTTATGGCTCATGATGATGAAGCAATTTTTATTCAACACGTCCCCTTTCCATACACCCTAAGGCTCTAATGACAAGGTTAGTGCTACATGACTCCCACCCGAAGGCTCCTAGAGAACATGTTTTTATTTACTCTTCTTTATTAATATGATATTTATAGTAAGCCAAATTTCCGCAATCCCATGATTAAAAGTCCATGACGCTGACACCCTTAATGTGTTCTCACTTTAATTACAAGGGAAGAAAAAGAAGGAGTTACGAGTTAAGATATCAAGCCTAAACCGCTAAAAACTTCATTTATTAAGCAATTATTATTCAAGTATGGAAACTAAATACGAGGAGATTAAATCAAACACAATAGATACTTGCACAAAGAAGAGTTAATTTTAGAAACTTATGATTGAACTCTATCATCTCTTGTTCTCCATATTGTAAAATTTCAAAAATGTGAAATCAATGGATACTTAGCCTATTAAATCAAAGTTTTGGGTTTTCAAGTCATCTATAGGATCTTGCATCTTCTTATACTTTTTTCAAGTTTTAGAATTTGCGTTTTAAAGTTCCCTTGATAAACGACTTTCTAGGATCAATTATAGGAACTTGCGAAAAGTTCTTGTTCTTAACCCGTATGAGTTAAGACTTTCGCGTTTTAAAGCTCCCTATTTAAAAGCCTAGCAAAACTTAATTCAAATACGTTAAGGAAAAGCTAAGGTAAAAACCGAGTCGAGTCAAAAACTATTTTTATTTTCACCAACAGAAAGCCTACATTCGTGTCAAAAGCACTTATTTTCTTTATTAAAACTTTAAAACAACACGAAAAATTTAAATTTTTTATGAAAAATGAGAAAAACAAATACGTTAAGACACGACAAAAGCAATTGCAAGCGATTATATCGATTGACTCCCCCATGCTAAAACCAAACATTGTCCTCAATGTTTCTTAGCTCAAGAGTAACACCCCTTGCTAAAACACGAAGAGTCTAATGCAAAATCCTAACATGGAAAGAGCACGCAAATCTATAAGCCGTTTATTAATTATGCCTCAAGATAAAACGTTAGTCGATAAAAATCAAGGAGAGAGAGTGTGCCCCTTTTTTGGCAATCAAAGAATGGAAGATCAAGTGGACCGGCAAAAACCGAACACGAGAGTCTTCAATGATTAGGGTCATACCTAAGATTCACAACACAACAAAACACGAACACGAGCTTGAAAGATCAAGCCTTATTAGTGTTAGAAAATAGAAAGAAGATAGAATGTATGGGACTCCCCCACAAGGCACCTTGTTTTTGTTCACCGAGTCATGAGCTCGACTCGATCCTCGCATTCATTGGTCCTTAGTGAAAGTGGTGAAAACCGACATAATGGAATAGAATCCAATATAAAGCACGATGTCGGGGTCAAAGATCTCATCCTCGTTGTCGGATGACAAACGAAAGGATAAAACTCCAACACAAATCTCCAAAACGAGATGGTGGTCAATGTCACGAATCATGAAATGGATATAACATGCTCCCCGAGATAAACTCGCACCAAGATGATTAAAAAGTCTTTCAATTATTACATCGGTGAAAGGACGAGATTTCCCTAAATCAACGATTCCGGGGTCGAATACCTCGCCTTCGGGAGAGAAAGGAATGGACAACACGGTGTCGTCCCCCATGCTAATCCATGATCATAGAAAGCAAATGGTAATGGTGTGGTAAAAGTTTCATCCATAGTGGAATCAACATTCTTAGCTTTAATGACCATTTCACCCTTAGAAATGTGATCAATCGGGTCATGGTACTTAGTATGAGACACATGAAAAACCCGCACATTAATATCAAAGTGGGTGGGAGGAGGACTTGGGACGAAATCATCATCAAGTAAATTCTCTAAAAAGAGAGCGTCCCCCTCCGAGTCGATGTCATCAACACCCGGTGGTATCGAATCATTAGAAGCAAGAAAAGTGTCAATCTCCTCCATAAATGGATCACTATCCTCAACGGGAATAGGAGATGGAGAGAAAGACTTGGCATTAGGCTTAAAATTTAAAGCCTCGATCTTATAAATGAGAAGATAGACGTTTGATAACTTCTCACGAAGAATCACGTCTTCCACATCTAAATGAGTAAGTTCATCGGTGAACTTCTCAAAGATCGGAATAGTCAAATCAACCTCATTTCCCGGTGGAAATGGGTCTAAAGGAGCAAGTTCAAAAGTGAACCTCTCAAAAATCGGATCACTATCATCCTCATTTCCCGGTGGAAATGGGTGAAGAAGAGTAGGTTCATCGGAAAACCCCTCAAAATCCGAGTTGTGAATGTCATCTTTATAAGAAAGTTCATCGGAGAACTCCTCATTGGAAATTCACTAGAAGTAGAATCATTCTCAAAATCTTCATTTCCATCACAATTTTCATCATTAGAATTGGAGAAAATATCAAAGTGAATGGACGAAGTAGAGTCATCACAATGTGGCAAATCACACGTTTCATTGGAAACACCCTCGAACTCTCTTGGGTTTTGCACAAGGATCTCAACACTAGACTTTATTACTTCGTCCGATTTCTGTCTGAAATAGTGCTAAGATGCTCGTCCCCCTTGCTTAGAGAATTTCCGGGTTCCACGGTGGAAGAATCATGAATAGGAGTAATGATGTCATGAGATGGAGTGAGATTATCATTTAGAATGGGTGAATTCTCATGCTCCATAGCCGGCAAGATACGAAAAGGAAGTACGATTGCACTAGACGAAGGATTTAGAGCAATAAGATCTCGCAAAGATATAGCACTCTCCTCGTCATCATCCAAAAGAAGAGAACGCTCGAGTTCACGAGTGGCAAGATATTTTTCTTCCTCTTGAGCTTGTTCTTTCTTTCGAATTTCAATGCTTAATCCATTATAATCTTGCGAAAGTTGTCTAATTTTAAGTTCACAATCTCTTTTAAATCCCTCATCAATTATCTCGCCATGGAATCTTCGACTTCCCAAATCATTAGTTATATCATTAATCTCTTGATTGATTTGTCTATTTTCAAGCAACATATCTTCAATGCTTTTTTCAACAATTTCGACATTTCTTTGATTCGTTATTTGTTGGAACATCGTTTCGAGTCTTTCAATATCGAAAGAATATTGTGGAGATTGGTCAAAACCGGAAGGAATCAAATTATAGCAAGGACTAGGCTCATAAAAATTTTGATCTCTTGGTTGACAACAAAAACTCTCGTGAGGACCTCCACAATACTCACAACAAAGATATTGTTGTGATAAACTCGGTAAATCTTGTGGATAACAATTATCATTAAAGTTTTGATTGAGCTCGGTTCTTGCTCGTAATTAAGCGAGAATCGATGCGAACAATTAATTCCTAAATGAGAATTATTTCCACAAAACTCACACGAGGGTGTCTCGTATGTTGGGTGTGGAGGTGGGTAGAAATCGAGAGAATTATTCGAAAAATTCGGGTTTCCACATGAAGTAATCTCATTACAACAAGGACAAAATCCAACTCGTATATCGTGACGTAAATCATTTCCACAACGCTCACACGTGCACCACCGACATGGCAAAAAACCATATAACGGTTCTCCACACCCTTCACAATTGACGAAGGAATTCATGGAAGAATTAAAAATTGGAGGGTGAGGAGAAAAAGAATTAAACATGATAGAGGATCAAAAAGATTATTTTTGGTATTTTTCATAAATCAATCAAAGATTGACAAAAAACGATACATACTATATAATAGAAAAATAACAAAACTTTCCGAGGACGAAAAGGGTCTTCAAATCAACGATCAACAAATCTCAACAAAACGAATCGTACACAAGATCCCCGACAGCGGCGCCAAAATTTTTGGTGTGATGTATCGTGGATAGTATAGTGATAATTAGATACGTTATAGGGTAAATTAGTAAATTACCTTTAGGAAAAAGTAATAAACTAAAATTACCAAAGATGAATTCAATTAAACACGTTGGTGAACCAAGTTCGTTGTACACGAAGATCGAGTGAATTTGAGACGTTTTGTTTCGATTTGGACAATTGATTTGAATGGTTTCTCGATTTTTAATCTAAAATTAATCCTACAAATTAAACCTAAGTGCATAAATCGTTCCCCATTTATTAATCTAGAAGACAATTAATTAAAATTAAGACTTTTAAACTTATTTAGAAATTAAACTATTTAAAATGACTTTAACTAAAATAAAATTATATAAACAAATTTTAAAAACTAATTTAAATTCCAAAATAAAATCTATTTAGAAATTAACTACTACTTTTAAATAACCAAAATCTATTTATTGTATTTTTTTATTTTTTTTTATTTATTTTATTTTATTTTACTTTAAAAAACTAATAAATTGATAGTAGTTTATATAAACAATTTTAATATAAAAGAAATTTTACTTATGTTTTACAATAAAAACGTTTAAATATCCAAACTTTGGTTTAAGTAACACAAGCAGTTAGTGTATAAATAAAATAAATGTAGTTATAAACTAAAAGAGCTAGATTGCTCAGATGGTTAAGGCTTTGAACATATAACACGCAGGTCTCGAGTTCGAGACCTGATGTGGGTAATTTTTAGATATGATTTTTTATATATCACGAAATTTAAAGGAAATCTAATAAAAACAATTATAGAGAAACCCAAAAATGCTCAATCATAAACAAAGTAATTCAGTTTCCACATATAAGATTAAAATGCCAGTACTAAGCCCAAATATCCTATATAAAGCAGTACTATTAAATTATCAGACAGATATTTGAAAAAAAAAAACATACAGGATTATAAGAACAACAATAGCAGTCCTAGCCCATTTCATAACTCAGACTCAAGAAAAGTATAAATCATATCATTCAGTAACATACACAGTAATAATAACAAAAACATACAGTAAACAACACAAGTTTCAGTAAATCCAAAACTAAATATTCTACAATAACCTTCAAAGTCATCTCAACAGACTAAAAATCAGAATGCTAAATTCTATAGCGCACCAAATAAAAGTTAGCAGTCAAAAGCTTCATAACAAAAATAAATCGAGAACAGACAGACTAGCAGATATGAGCACAAATGAGTGAACAGATACAATATCAGTTGTCAATTATAAACGTCCACACAAACGTCATTATCACAAATTCAATAACCTGAATTCAAGCAAAAACAATGTAACTAGTAGCAATAATGAACTCCAAACAGATTAAGGCGCATCTAACGATTTAAGCTCAACTTAGACAACAACGATATCTATTTGCAGTAGTAAGCATTCATCAGAATATTCAGAAGCAAGTTATAACCACACGATATAGAGATTCAGGAACCAATTCTATGAACAAAATTAGATTACAAGAAATCAACAGCAGTTCTAAGCGAATTTAATAGCTAGTCTAACAAATCAGATCAGTAGAATCAAATTATATTATTAAATAACTTTTGAATTCCAACTGAATGCAACAATTACTAAGCAGATGCAGCCAAACTACAACCTAGCATATCCGAACTCTAAACGAAAACTCAGCAGATCACCACAATGAACATGAGCAGGTTATACATGAATAACAATCCTAAGCCATCTCATATCATCTCAGTAATTTCTAACAAAATGCATTTATTCTAATGAAGCAGATTATGACTAAAACACACCATGTAAAACAGATAAAATCAACAACCAAAAGCAGTAATATAATCAGCTACAACAATGGATATCACGCATATAAATCAACAGATCCATAGGTTTAGTCTAAACATAAATCAGATCTAACACAACAAACATAACTAAATAAATCAACAAATATCAACGACTAAGTAACAAATAACATTCAATCCAACTAGCAAAACATTTTAAGAAGGAAAATAATTATAGATGAGCCTAACCATTTGAAGAAATCCGTTGAGACGTAGAAACGGCGCTGAGCCGTCTAAACTAACATAATACCCGAATACGACCAAACCACCAAACGAATCATCACGAACCATAATCCACCATTTTTTTAGTTCAGTCAGTGGTTTAAACTAATTCCCTTTTTTTAACTTAATTATCCAACTAGGCTATAATACAGCTTATTTAAATAATACTTCACTTATAATTTCAATTTATAACTTTAAATTGTAATTAATTCAATTTAACAAAATTAAAATGTGAGATGCACAGGAGATTTAAACAGAAAAAATTAACTTTTATTAAAATAAATCAAACATTACAGTATTAAAGAAAATTACAATTTCTAAAATTAAACTAAAATTATAACAGTACATTAAAAGAATGGATAACAATACATTATTTTCTTGGGGTTTTTATAGGCTAACCGAAGGGTATGGGTGAGGTTGTTGGTGATGAAAAGCTCGACTTTCAGCCCTTGGATCTTCTCTTCTATCTTCTCTCTCTTTTCTGTTTTGATCCAAGGGTGGATATGTGCTCACCTTCACTAGGATTGCCAGAGTGGCAATCCTTGTGCTAGTTTGCTGCTGACTTGGAAGGCTTTGATTCGTCCCTTGTCATATTGGCAGGCAATCAACCAATCATAGGCTTTTGGTGACAAATCAAAACTCCACGTGGAGCTTAGTACTAGGCATCTTTGTGTAATCCACGCGCTCTTCTTGCACTTAATCAACTGAAAACCAGGCGCGTGTCTTTCAATTGAGGCTGAGATGAAAACCCCTAAATTCTAGGGTTAGTGAGTGCTGCTACGTTCTTCCCCTATTTTTTTTCTTCTTGCATCTTCTTTTTATTTTCTTTATTTTTCTTCGTTTGTTTCTTTTGACCAACCTAGTTGACCAAAAAGTTAAATAAACTTTACAAACCGCCTCTTTTCTTGTTTGGGCTTGGACTGGACCCACTGTTTCACAATTTGGACGAAAATAACTCCATTGTTGCCTTTTTTTGGTGTTGGGTTTTCTTTTAGCCCAATCTTTGATACATTCCCTCCGTCCATTAACTTGGGCTTTATAATGGGCCTTTCAATTGGTTTATTTGAAGTAGAAACTTCATAAATGGGCTTAAAGGCCCATTAGGCAAATGTGGGACCCACCTAGGTCCAATAACTTTATAACTTGAATCCGACTTAAAAAAGACTTGTCTTTTGGCTCTTGATAAAATCTTCCAATCCCGTATCGGTTTTGCCAGTTTTCGCAATCTTTGGTACCTACACACACGAAACAAGAAATACACAAATACAAGGCCAATTTCATTGATTATATGCATTAATTCATCGTTTCTAGATATGAATGATATGAGTAAAATCACTCATATCAAACCACTATAAATCCTTGGTGTTTGGTTTGATCTTTCTTTACCCTTAACTCTTTACATTCTTTATTCTTTATGCATATATATTAGTTAGTATTCGTTTAAGTTACACTATCATTGTTCATATTGTGCATAAGAAGATTTCACTTATTTCCTCAAGTGTAAGTTTTTGAGAAATTTTTTTTTTAGAAAACCATCATTTAACAAGTAAATATAAGAAACTATAACCCCCCCCCCCCTTCTAGTTTCTACATTGGCCTTAGGTGCAAAATAACTTTTAAAGAGCGGGAATATGACTACTAGTCGGTTTTGAAATTTTACGGGAGTCGGGTTTCGTCCTGGCTACCTCAAAATACTTTTAAATGGTTCAAACGCACACAAAACGAATATTCATATGGTTCCGACTCGACTTAAAACGTAATAAAAATAAAAACTTCGAAAAACTCAAATATCGATCAATCGATAGTAAAAGATAAATTTTGGGCATCCATCGGTATCGTAGTCGTTATCGGTACTTCTTAAATCGTCAAACGTAAAAATTAAGGCCTCGATCATTGGTTTCAAATTAAACCGTCAAATATATAACAAACGAAATTTCTTAAAAATTTCAAAAATATTCGTAAAATAGGATTAAATAAATGACGTTTGGCTTGGGGTATCACATTCCTCAAGTGAGTCACAACTTAAGAGAGATGCTCATACTGAACAGCTCTTGAGACGATAACTTAGCACCATATGGCACGTTCACCAGTATCACATGCAGGGATTCAATAGTTGCTCCAATCCATATTACCTTGACGGGTTGAGAGATTGAAGATCCAAAGTCTCAAAAAGGCGGTGGATATAAATTATTGCGTGAGTTTTATTTTTATTTTCTTAGCGAGTGTGTAGCTACTTGTTAATGCATGACATAAGGATCTTACACATAAGGCGAATGACTTATTATTTTGAGTCAAACTTATATCCATTGTGGGCAGTTTTTCGAGTAATGGATAAGATGGTTACTTAGGATTAAAACCGTGCTTCTTTATTTTGAGATTTTATATTTCTTATATTTCACGCTTTAAATAATGACAAATTTGCCCAAAAGCAATTTGCTCAAATAGTAACTGGTCTTAGAGCTATAATAAGTGGGGGCATAAGAGTAACACAATTAATCTATATGAATGAGTTGATGCACTTTCACTTATGGAAAACAATGATCTTGTTCTTAAGTTTGGTATGGGGAAAGTGAAACTTGAGGATGATAAGTGTTCATGGTACCAAAGCCCTAATCAAAGTATTTGATTTCTTTATGAGTTATTTTCATCAAAGCTATTTTAATAAAAATCCAAAATATATAAATAGAATTGTTTTCCTTTGCATTGCATTGTATAAATCAAAATCATGCATCATATAGTGTAGTGTAATGCAAATGCATTTCATATTGGCCAAGGTGGATTAATTATGAGAAAAGTGTAAATTGGTGCTTTAAAATGTGGCATGACATGAGGTTATGGGAATGATCATGTGTAGGGGATTTGATATGAGTGAAATCTCATATCAATTATATCATAAATAACCCTAAAACACAAAGCAAAATACCTAATTTTGATTCATAAAAGCAGTATTATGGGTATGTTTTGTTGTTTGTGCTTGTGTAGGTAAAAAGATACAATTATGAAGCAAACAAGGATTTCAAGCCTTTATTGATGAAGAAAAGACAAAATGAGGATGAAAAGTGACAAGACAATCAAAGTCAAAGGACCTTTCTTGACAACTTTCAAAGTTGAAGGACAAAAAGTGCAAATATGAGAAAGTCAAGAACAAAGTAAAACATGGTCAATTATCAAGTCAACAAGATCAAGGATCATTATTGTGCAAGTTTGAAGCTAAAAGGACCAAAATTGACAAAATGGGGAAGATTGTAGCTCAAGTTTATAAGCTGAAAACAAGAGGGGACAAAACTATATATTCTCAAAGATATTTGGCTTATGATGTGACAATCCGTCATTTTCAGGTCATTATTTTAATCTCGACTATTTAGTATTATATGTTTACTTTAATGAGAATTTTAAATTATCAGCTAACCGAGAAGGTTATAGCTTGAAACTTAACGTAAGAATGTGGTTTGGATGAAAACCGACAAGAAATATATTAAGTATCGATATTATATTCTCAAATTATCATATGAATGATTTTATTGTATTTATTTTTATTTCTCGTGTTTTACATTTTAACGAATGACGAGAACTACTAATGATCGCGATACCGACGGATGCCCAAAAATTTACGTTTTATTATCGATTGTCTCGATATTTAATATTTTCGACGTTTTCGATTTAATTGCGTTTTAAGTCGTGTCAAAGTTATATTATTATATTTAGGAAGCGTTTTAACAAAAATTAATAAATAAATAAAAGTATTTACGAAACCCGAGTCCCGTAAATATTTTTAAATTTGACTAATAGTCATTTTCTACCCTTTAAATTAATTAATTTTCTTTTAACCCAAAAGAATGAACAATTTGCAAAATCTACCCTCACACCACTATATAAATACCCTCCACTAACACATACACTCATTTTATTCATTCAAATTTTTTTTTCAATCTCTCCCTTTTCTCTCTCTTTTGGCCGTGAGCCTCAACACCAAAAACCACCCAAAATCTTTGATTTCTAGCTTGAATCTCTTAAATCTAAAACAAGACCCATCCTAGAAATCAAAAGATGAACACATCCATACCAAATTTTCCTACATGTAACAAGTTTTGAAAGATTGATAAAAACAAGAAATTGTTGAAGGTATTTTTTTTATATGCATGTAATGATCTAGTAAAGATCATGTTAATTCCATATAAAAAGTTTGATTTTTAATCTTTGATTTTTGTTTTGATCAACATGCAACAACTTTTATTTTTAATAAGGATCTAGTGTTAATTTGATCCATTTATAATAGTTGCATGTATTGTTTTTATTGTTATGATCATGGATCTAATCCACTGAAGCTTGAAAATTATTTTCTTGAGGATTTGACCTCTAAAACCCACGAAATATTTGGGATTTTTTTTTTGATGTTCTTGAGTGTTTGATCCAAATTATTGTTGGTAAGACTCCAACTACTTGTTATTATTATTATATTTATTTTTGATGATTGCATGTAAGAGTTTATTTATTTTTGGTAACATGCATGTGACATGCAAGTGATTTAGAGGTGTTATGTGTTGTTATGGATGATTAATATAGGTTAATTGAAGGTTAGATGATGTTAAAAATGGGTCAAAATAGGTTTTGGTGTGATTTTTAAATGGTCATTTTAGATCAGTAACTTTGAAGCTATTTTCGAACACCTTAAGTCTAAGTATAGGATGAGATGATATGATATTGTTGTAGAGTTTTTCCTAAGCTTCGATTTGATACCAAGTAGAGATTCTAACTCCAAAAGAGTGAAAAGTTACGCATGTTTGAAATTCTGAAAATTTATCAAATTATTTCCCGCACACTATCTGATGCAGATCCGAAAAAGGGCAAAATCGCCCAGTTCTGGTTCGTTTCAGCTTTCGTGTAAAACTAAAAAGTTGGTTAAAATGTCGTTTTACTTCTACCGCGAGGAAACCAGTTCTGAAAACGAATTTAGACGGGGCAAAACTTGAAAATTAAATCTGCATTTTCTAAAAACCGTCATTCTTAATAGATCTGATGCGAGGGTAAATCTGTCATTTCTGGTCCGTTTCGGCCTTCGGTCAAAACACGAAAGTTGTTCAGAATGATGTTTTACCGTTACCACGTAGAAATCAGACCTGGAAACGAGTAATAATAGGGGAAAAGTTAATAGTAAAATCTGAGATGTTTAGGGGTAAGATTGTAATTTTACACAGAACTTGCATGTGTATTTTGGACAGTTTCTAATATGTTTCACGTCTCGGGTATAACTGGAAAGTTGTCCGAAACGTCGTTTTGCATAAAAAAGCTTAAGTCTTGAATCATGAATATGTTATTTAGTGGGTCAATTAATCGGGTCAGACCCGAAGGTCAAAATTGACCAAAAAGTCAAAGTTGTCAAATTTTCTAAGTATGCATTTCATTGATTTTTGAGCATAGAAAAATAAAATAAATATATAGGAGACTAAAATAGAATCACTTGTATCGTTTTCTCTCGGTTTGTCGTGATTTTATACTTGAGTTTGATTTTATTATGTATCATTTAATTCTCGAGTCTATTATTAACGTACGCACCTTATTTGCTAGGTTGCGGTTATCGTGTTTATCGGGCATCATCTATCGTCGGCGATCGTCTTCAACTACTATAAATACTAAGGTGAGTCTATAGCCTCGCTTTTAACATGTTTACTTGTTTTATAAAACCCGCGAGGGGGATAACATGCTTGTTTTATTAAAAATAAAGAGTACAACTATAAGTTGTGATAAACCAACCGAATGGTGCATCTAATAGTTGTGGAAACTTTATTTTACCTGAAAAGTAATTATTAAAAGTAAAGGGTACAACAAGAGTTGCTGTAAACCCATGAATGGGTACAACCAGAAGTTGTGGTAAACCCATAATTGTTTTAAAATAGAACACAAGGAACCTGAAGGTAATTCTTAGATGATAGTTATTACATAAGTTTGCTTTAGCCTTTAAAAGACCCTTGAATCGTGAATTGTTAATCGAAAGAACGCTAGTACTATGGATAGATCTATCGGGGTGACGCCCAGTCCGGTCGCGACTAGCTATCGCGTGGTGTAGTGAAAAACTAGTAATGAAACATCGGATGCATACGTATAAGAGAAATATACGCACTTGGCTAGGTGTGTTGGGCTGAAATAATATATGTTAAGTTCAATGTCATGAGGCTTATGTAATAACACCGATAATTATGTCCGTACAACATAATTGTCTTTCGATAAATTATTAATCATGAAAGGTTATTTTGAATACTTGTGTTCTCTTTATTTAAATTAAAACTCTATAGATTCACTCGGAAAATTTTGCTGACTTTTTAGCATGTTTTATCTCAGGTCCATTGGGAAGGCACTCAGGAAGGCGGTTTTGTGAAGCTTGCTTATTTGAAATGTTTTAGCCCGCTTTTATAAATTATACCCATTCAAAGAATCTTTTATCATTTACTGTGTTTGTAAACTTTAAATTATCTGGGACTGTGTGAAAAGTTTTATTGTTAAAGGAAAATGAATGGATGTTTTTACTAAAACGACTCGTTTTGAGCCGTTTTATATGATTATGAGATTGAACCATGATAGTAACACCCAAGGACCCTTCCGCTGCCATGACCGAAAATTTGGGGGTGTTACATATGATCCGAGTATTTATATGTTGACCAATGAGAATAGCCCATTTTCTTCACATGGATCACCACATAAGCGCCAACTGGCCACTGACAGCCGACTCTCATTAATATCCAAATCCAAACAATGCATCCACTACTCAAAGTTTCAACCAATAGAAAATTACCTTTCAGATAATGATCCGTGTATACTATTTTCAACCAATAACATCAAAACATGTGTCTCTTCAATATTTAAACGTGCCCAAAATCAATATCAAGAAAGAATGAGTTTCAGAAGAAGATCAAAACATCAAACTTGCTTAAAATCAAGAGAAGAATGCATTCCAACCATCCAATTAGTCTAAAATCTACTCAGGAGAAAAACCCCAATTTTGTTCTTCAACGGCTAAATTCAATTGTACATTTAAGGCCACGTGGAAGCCAATGAATGGATCCAACACGTCACTCATCCCCAACAAACTCCTATTCTTCTTCTATAAATAGCCCAGTTGTATTTCATTTGTAGCATGCACTTAGTGTGTGAAAAAACACATACTTATCATTTTCCCTCAATTTCAGTTAGATTTCTAGTTAGCAACTAACCTCAAGTGATTGACAACCACTTGAGGTAGTTAGTTATACTTGTAACAACTTTGTAACAAACAATTCGCCATTAATAAAGCTTCATTTTCACTCTTCACTCAAATTCACTTCTCATAACTGCATTCTTCTACCTCTACTGTTACTGCTTGGTTTCTATTGATCATATTGGATCAATAGGAACTTTTTGAGTATTTTAGAAGAAAGATTATTGATCAAGACGTTTTCTAGTTCATTTCTTAGCCAAATGAGTTCAGAATAGCAGAATGATGCAGGGGAGATGAATACTAGATTATGGTGATGATTTGATGATTAATGGTGGTTGATTGTTGGTGTTTCTATTGATATTAGTTGGATCAGCGCCTAACTACTCCATCAAAGGAGGCTTCAAGCTAAAAGGAATTGAAATTCTCATTTTAAGTTCCACTAAACTGCTTTGCCATGCTTAATTCCTAGATACCTAGTTTAATTGCTTAACCGTGATTGATTTGTTGTTCATTTGGTGTGATAGTGATAATCTGATAGTTTGGTAGTCATTTACTTCACACCTTATCAGTACTAGTTTGATAATTTTGGTCTAAACCTGCTTAATTTTCATCAGTTAGCTATTTTGTGATATATAGTGTAAAGTTGGTGTTTCTTTGTTGGTTAATAGTTCATTTGAGTTGGTAAACAAGTTCTGATAAGTCTCTTGTGCTCTCATAACATTTTGACTAATTAGCTTTTGCAAACTTTTCATAACAGATTAAAACTAGTGTTTGGATTAGAGTGGTTCTAGCGTTTGAGCTTTTGAAACCTGTTGATTTTAGTTCATACACACTCAGTAGGTCATTACAAGTCATTTTACAAAGTCTTGTGGTCCAAACTTTTGTCAAACAGGCAAATGGTATAGAAAAAGTCTGGGTCATTTTTCATCAGTCTAAACTAGTTATTTTCAATCCATTCTCATTTCTTTGTTAGTGGATGTTTTAAGCTGAATCTTGGTCCTAGTTATTGTCCAATATATGAGCTTTCAGAATTGCTAAGTGAGACCATACAATCTTTAGATTTGAACAAGAAAACAACTTATAGATAAGTTGTTGAGCAAATTCAATTCCCTGTAACAAAGTCTTACTGCTTAACTGATTCCCACATTTCTACTTCATAAAATTAGCATTTTTCTTTCACAAACCTGTGTACAAACATGTTTTAAGACCTTTTTGAGAAATTCAGCTTTTTGGAAAAGTTGGTCAACAAAAGTCAACGATAAGCACTTTTTGCTTAATTTGAGATTCTAGCTTATTGGCTTAATCATTTTCAAAATTTCTTGACATTCTAGTCCTCTTGTAGCTTGATTAATCAGTTTCAGTCAAAAAATCCATTTGTGAAAGTCTTATTTAGCTTATAGCTTATTTTGGCTTATTGGAATAAGCTATCTTGAGTTTTACTAGCTTTCAGCTTATTTCCTTTGAGACACCTAGCTTAAATCCAATTTGAAGTGTTTTGCAAAAAGTTGGAGCTGATTTGGTTGGAAAATAAGCTCAAACGAGCTTATTGAAGTGAGTTAGCCCGTTTTTGATAATATACTTTGTTTAATTGCATTCAGGTCCTTTAATTTGGGATTTTGTTAATCAGCTTTGTTAATTTCAAGTTTTTAGGGTTTGCATGATTCAGTCCTTTTAGTTTGAGTTTGTTACAAGTCTGGTAATCAGTTTTGCAATTTTGTTAGTTTGTTGTGATAGTTTTTTATAATTATCACTTTTAGTCCCTTTACTTTCTGAATTTACATATTTGGTCCTTTACTTTTACTTACTTTACATTTTGAGCATTTCTACTATTTTGCATTTAAAACTTGTACAATTTTCTTTAAGTGTGGTAATTGCAACTTGTTTTACGGTTACGTAGCTATAATATTTTTACCCTTTTTTACGTGATTCTTTGAATTAGACATAGATACCAAATCCTTATTGAAAACCAAAAACAATTAAAAACTTGATATTAATTGGACTTTCAATTTGTTGTGAGTTGGGAAATACGAACTTGAATAAGATCACATATTACATAACATAACTAGTAGTTATTTCGAATAACATATCAATAATAAAAGAGCATAAATAAGCATTTGTTGAAGTTATAAGATAAGCACAATGTGAAGTTGAATGCTTAATTTATGTTGAACAAACTTATCATTTATGATACCTCAATATATCATATATGATAGATATATTTCATATATGATCTACAGAGGTATCATAAATGATAATTTGATTGCAAGTCAACTTATTTAACACAACAATATATAATATATGATAGTGTGTTTAAAAACAAAATACAAACAAGTTTATGATATCCTGATAGGTAATTAAAAGTTATTTATATGTATCATATAAGATAATATGTTTGAAAGTCAACTTCTTTAATATAGCATATATGATAATGTGCTTGAAACTAAAATCAAATATTTTTATTAGTGTAGCGAAAGCTGTTTACATCGAATTACGAAGAATTCAATCATCTTAAGGCCAAAGAAGTGAACATAAAAATGAATAGTCATCATACCAAAGTGAGCTACAAAAAGACAATGCCAAGAAGTGAAGATTCCCCGCTAAAAAGAATAAGGGGAGGTGCATGAAATGACAAAAGATGAGTGACAAGTTTGAAACAAAAATGTTGATGCATGAGATCAACATCCATGGTTTTATGCGTTTAAATAGTTTATCTTTTAAAAATTTTTGTATGGTGATATAATGTTTTAACTTTATAATGCTACTAAATCATATATTTTTTGATTGAATATGTAAATGTCAAAACATATCGGATGTAACTTTTGTATAATATGGCTATTTTGTGAAAGTTATTATCTTATTTTTGAAGCATAGTTTTTACCTTTTTTGTATCACATATGATAAGCAGTATCATATACGATAATACATGTAACTTTTATATTCTGCAATATACGATATTTCGTTACCATATACGATAATGCATTGATACTACATTATCATATATGATACTAATTTTTTTTATAGATTAAACAAATGGTCTACTCAATTCATGATTAAAACAAAGTCTGTTGGATTAATGATTAAACGCTTGTTCGAAAACTAAAAAGATTATTTTTTAACAGTACCATATATGATAATTCAAACATAATGTAATGTAATGTAAAATCCAAAACGTCCGCTGGATTTAACATGACCAAAAGATACAAAAACAAAAGAGTTTGTTTAATTCATGATTAACACCAAAATATTCTTATTATTAAAAATAATCTTCTTCTTCAACAATCAACTCTTTTTATGTTGATCAACTTCCTCATGAACCACACCGACTTTATCTTGATCCTTAAACATACCCGTGCATATCCTCTTGTTATGATCAACATATTTGATTCTCACCTCTAATTCACATGCCACTCATCATAGCCATCAATAGTCACTTTTGAGTTTTATGGTCATATATGATAGAACATCGGTTGAAGAGCTTAAAGATATTTTATGATATTAATCATAAAGTCTGGGTTTTCTTGTGGATACATCATATATGATAGCTCATATCATATATGATATACCTATCATATATCACATATCATACAATTATCATGTATGATAAACGAGGTATCATATATATGATATATCAAACATAATTCAGCTTACATCAACAACTTAATTAAAACCAAATGCTAAACAATAAGTTGCTCATAATAAAAATGACTATAATAAAGCTTATTCACGCTAACATAAGCTTATTCATAACTCTAATATTTATATAAATCGCCAAAATAAGCTAATAAGATAGCTTATACATAACTCTCCTCTAATACACATAAATTAGCTTATTCACAATAAGCTACGTATTCATGGAATCTATAAAACATGATAATTAACCAAGATACGCTAATAAGCTAGATCATAGTTTCAACACATTAAATACATACGCTCGCAGAAAAAAACGTATTACAAAATTGAATAATAACACTAAATCAATATAAGTCATAAAAAAGCTAAATAATAAGGTTATTTTTAATAAATAAGCTAAAACAACTACACTTGATACAACGATTGATTGATCGATTATATAATATAATATACGGTTAGAGGCCCGGTAGTACAATCAGTCGATCAAGAGAGATAATGTGTTATTATATAATCGTTCGCTTCTTGCCAACAGACCGATAGTAAAATCAATCGATCAACAGAAAGGTTATTGGCTAAATCGAAGATGGATTAGATATGAAGATATGCGATTGCAATGAAGATGGATTAAAGAGATAAAGTATATTTGATGAAAAAAGAGAAACTAGATCTGTGATTTAGAGAGAGACACATAGATGTGTGTGAATAAAGAAGAGGTTGATAAAAATAAGGCTTATATATATGTGTGTGAAAAGACCAAAATACCCCACAGTATAAATTGGGATGTAATCTCATCTATTGGATAAGATGAAGATTGATAACGTTCAAATCCAACATGTTTTTGTATGCGTTATCTATAGTTTTTATATAGGATTGTGGTAATAAACGAAATTTTATTGCTAATATTGTGCAAAGTTCGGTTCTTGTGTTTGTAGCTAGTAAGAAAAAGGAAACACGGAATAAAGAAAGAAAGACAAGAGAAAAGACGGAATTTGGAGGCGAAAGGATAAGCGAGATATTAATGTGTAGCTTTTGTATGATGAATGATAATATGAATAAGTGTTTTGGAAAGTTTTGGGGGAAGATTGAAGATAGAAACAAAGAATAAGGACTAGAGAAGAAATAAGAGAAAAGGGGTGGAGGAGTTTCCAGCCAATGGAAGATCCGCCGACAGACTCAGTTAGCCACCAGCTGCTGAGCCGACCAACTGCTTGTCTTCGCCACCAGCTACTCCAAAAATGGGTTTAGTTATTTATGTTGATCCCAAACTTAGATCGATTTAGCTTTTATGTAAACGAGATTAAATCAAGTTAAACACTTAGAGAAACTTTGTTGTGTAAACAATTCAAGTACTATGCGGAATTAATACTTGAATGAAGAACAAACAAAACAAATAAACCAAACTTTCACTTTGATTGATAATCGAAGTTGTGTACAATGAAAGTGTAAAAACGTATATCAAACTAAAACCTAAAGGACTCCGATCCTTTTATAGATTAAGGAGCCTTGCACAAGAGTCTAACTATCAGCTATTCTAGGTAAAGATAAATATAGAAAACACAATGTCAAACATATCTTTACTAGAAATACAAAACGTGTAGACTAAGTATTCTATCAGTGCTTGGACTTCTTCTCATCAGCGCTTGATTTCTTCTTGTCAACGCTTGATCTGACAACGCTTGATTTCTTCCTATCAACACCCAATTAACTCTTGTCAGCGTCTAAGTATCTTGGCTCATTTTATTCTCAACAATCCTCCCCTAAACTTGATATCTACTCTAGTAATCAAGTTTATGAATAAAAACTAAGTACAAGGAGGATTCTTACAAATACAAATCACTTGTTAATTAGTAAATAAATAAACCTAATTAAATCTTTGCCAACATCACTTGTGTAATCCATCTCCATCTATGTTAACACCATTTTATTCAAAACTTCCTTGCACATGGGATATTCAGCATCCACAAGAAGATATTCAGAAAACTTTGTAGTACTCAAATGATAAACACCAGCTGCTAAATGTAGACGCCATTGAAGTCCACTGATATCATCCAGATCTAACCATATTGGATCTTCATCATTTGGCTCACACATTCTCTTGAATGTGGACCAAATCTTTATTCCATTGACTGAAGTAGGTGCTTCAGCCTCATACTTGGTCTTCATCAATCCCCAAAGATCTACCAAGTCTTCCTTATCCAGGCTTGCAAACAAAGAGATAAGAGTAGTAAAAGTATGTACCTCCTTTCCATATCTGCCAATCATCGAAAACCCACTTGCATCTTCTTCATAATGAACTATAGTGTTTCTAGAATCATAAGGTAATACCTCTACCATATGTGAAGCTTCCAAAGGTGAGAGCTTAATACTCCTTCTAATAAATACTTCACTAGGATTCACTCTATCCAAATTCTTTGGGAACTCAATTGGAAATCCTTTCTTCAAAGGCCTTGGTGCAATTAAAGCCTTTTGGATCTGCATCTCTTCTGCAAGTTCTTCCTTTCTTTCATCTGAAAGAAGTCTGATAGTATTCTGCTCTTGAACACTTGCCCATATAGGATAAGCACGAAACTCCAACTCATCAAAGGACAAACCCTACAACTTCTGGAAAGTCCAACCCCCTTGATGACATCTGAGAAGCATATAGTAGAGCTCCCTTCTATCCTTCTTAGACTGTGAAAGAACCTTGCTAGCCTTATACTTCAGAATTACCTTGCAATCTCTTTGAACTCTTAGCAGAATCTCCAAACCTCAAATTTGATCTGAAATTGTCATCTCTGGATTCTCCATAACCTTATTCTCCCATGCAAAGTACATCTGAGCTACTTCAGGCATCTCATAGTCAACTTGCATTTTCAACTCCTCAAGCCTTTCCTTAGCCAACTCATCACCATATTCAAGCCTTTCTGGATCTTCAATGATCATCACACTTGAACCAGTACTCTCATCATCACTGCCTCCCTTATTACTTTCAGAAGTAGCCACAAATGGTGACTCAATAGCAGTCTTTTTCTCCTTTTCCTCAAGTTGTGCAGCCAAAATAGAATCAAAATGCACTTGGGTTGCATCCTTGGGAACTTTTGTTTCTACCATAATCCCTTTACCTTTATCTAATACATCAATAGTGGGTAAAGAAGTTAATGGGACCTGTGTAGAGACATCCTTGATGATAGCTGATGACTGGGATACATCAACCATATCTGCAGGTTTATCAGCGTCCAAAACCTGAATGTCAACGCTTACTTTACTCTTGTCAGCGCTTGGCTTTGTGAACTACTCCAACATTTCAGTAAAAGACAAATTTAAATTTGTAGGGGTAACCAATGAAGCATCAAAACTTGGTTGCCTCTTCAAATCTGTTAGAGCCTCAGCTATACCCAAAGATTCACCATCATGTGAGGCTTTGTCACTCACATGTACCTGTTCATCCTCCCCTTTGGAAGAATCCTTCTCCCTGCGCCTAGTGTTAGCACCTTATAAAATAACAATCCTCTCCCTCAATTGCTTGAGTTCAAGGCCTTGTGTGTTGACAGTATGTACAAGGTCTGCATTTTGCTTTTGCAAGCTAATGCAGACAGCCGTCAATTCTAAAAGAGTGTAAGGTTCCAATATGCCCTCCTCTAGAATGGGAATTTGGCCTCCCAAAGTAGATTCATGGGGCATGGATGGGGTCTTAATGATGGTAGGACTGGCTTGGCCTGCATCTAAGCTAGAACCAATAGTCCCAGCCCCACCCATGTCACCAACCACACTTGTGGTCTGCAACATGGCTAGGACCACTATAGGAGAACACTCCAATAGTCCTTTGGCATTTTACCAACCTAAATTCTGGTGGTGTAGAAGATGTAGTGGATGAAGAGTCTGTTTGAAGGTTAAGGGGTGTTTGGGTTTGTGGGAAAAGGGTGTCAGCGTTTGGATTTGAAGTGTCAACGCCAACATTTAAAGTATCAGCGTTGAATTGTTCTTGGTCAACCTCCATTTGCTGGGGTGATGGTGATTGTACAGGCATTGGTTCTGGTTGTGGTTGTGGGTCTTGTTGTGGTTGTGCTGGTGCAATAACAGCAAGCATGGCTTGGGTGAGGGGTAGGTCTCTATAAGGTTTAGAAGTCATCTTCCTAAAAATTGCTTTCTTTTGAACAGGGATCGTATAAAAATTATTGTGATCCCTATTGTAGTTTTGTAAATCAAACACCATTTGTAAAAACCTTGGGTAAGCAAGAGTCATCTTGTTACCCTTGTTATGAAACATGCCATCAAAAATCATTTTTGAAAAATTATATATTTGCCCAGTTGCAATACACACAATGGCACTCCCAATAGATCGGTTGATTTCATTGTGTGTAGTACATTTGGGACTCAAACATTGAAGAATTACATGTATCAAGTACTTCCAAGCTAGGGGAAATTCTTGTTTTGTATATTTGTTTAAATGGCCTTCTTCAGGCAAAGGATAACCCAAAGCTTGGAGTCCTTGTTCTAGCTCTGCAATGGGTAGGGTGGTAATACCATCTGCATCATTAAGATGCAAAGCTTGGAAAACCAAAGCTTCAGTAACCACCCATGAAACCCCATGGACAATAGCATTTAATGTAGTCACGTCATTAATTGTTGAGGAAGTGACAGTATTCTAAAACTGTTTAATGTGTGTGACAGGGATAATAGGAGCATGAGAAAGTGCATTACCTTAAGGGGGATGCATTCAAATACTCTACCATCTGAGTATATTGGGGAAACAGAGCATTATCAGCTTGTAAATAAGCTACCATGTTATGTTGACTCCTGAACCCCAATTCCAAATCTCTAGGTTTAAACTTAGGCGCCGTTGATGTAGAAAGCTGTGATAAAAGTTATGGAAGATGAAGGTTTGAGAAAATTTAGTTAGACAAGAATAAGCAGTTACCCTGTTTCAAAGAAATGAGCCAAATATATAGGAGAGGTGAAAACATGTGATTAGTCAAAACATGAGGCAGTTATATTCAAAATATAATGATGAAATCTTGAAAATATATAACTTATCTCAAGCATTAATAAGAAGTTACCAACTCCTAAAATTACGGCCCATATTTCGTCAAAAATAACAACTGGGTAGGAACCAATGTTTATCAACAGTAAAAAATAGCTTATCAGCGCCCAACAGCTATATTCTTGTCAACGTTGGAATTTGTCATGTCAACGTCAAAATTGGTCTTAACAGCGTTTGGAAAGAAATCTGTCAGCGTCCAAAAATAAAAATAATTTAAAAGAAAAAGGACCTTAACAAAGTAATTTATCCTAGTGAAGATAACTTATAGACTGAAAATCACTATAGGGTGGCAAGCACTGTCCAATCATGCACACTTGCTTAAGCAAGATAGACATAATTGTCCTCAAGTGTCCCTTGCTAACCAAAGTTCTTAACAACGAAGTTATCTCATAAAATATCTTGTAACTTCCCAGGTAAGCCCAATAAATCCATACCCAAGTCTCCCCACCGACCACATCCAATTCTAGGCCAAAAAGTCTTGTCAGCGTGCATAGTATATCAACTTTGCATGCTACAATGCCTCACGATTTAGTAAACTAACTCGTACTCACTAGTTGACACAATCTACAATTGTGATAAGAGTATTATATGAATACCCCAAAAAAAAACTTAAAGGTTTCCTAAACCTCCCCTTAAAATATGATACACAAGTTGCCAAACATAAAATATGCAATAAATTTTTTTGTCAAGATAGGAATGTAAACATTCTAACCATCATCCATAAACTTGAACACACTCTAAGTAAGTGTGACAATCCATCAATTTATGATCGATATTTTATTCTCAAGTATTATTTAATATCGTTATTTTAATGTTATATCATGAACTCACTCACTTTTGGGAAGAAAATTGGGTTTACATCTTAAAGTAGCATCGACTACGTCTAAACCGGAGAACTCTATGTTACGTGCTTACGTTTACATACACCATTTTTGGTGACAGTCCGACATTTCAGGAAATAAATTTATTCCCGAATATTATTTTGGAATTTTAAATTGTGTTGGTTCGTAAACTCACAAATTTACGGGTTGAAATTAGGGCTTACGTGCATAATTTAACGTCCCTTACGACTAAACCGGAAACCCTAGGTTTACGTATTTACGTCTTTGAACTCCGTTTTTGATGAGACAATTTTTATTAGATTCGTTTTGTGTCGTTGATTCATAATTTATAAAAATGTTTTTCGTAAAACGACCCGAGGGCACGTAAATCGAGGAAACTAGAATCGAGGAGTACGCGTAAATTAGTGGGGATGAGACAAGTTATCACTTGCCCCACCCCCACAAAGGGACGGCCAAGCTTCACCAACACCCTTTTGAGGTTTCAAGTTAGTATTAAAACTAAGGACACTTGTCCTTAGTTTTCACCAAAACCATACACACCTCAAAACTAGCTAACATCAAACCACTATCCTCATTTTTACATGCAAAACTCACACAAACTCTCTCTACCCTCTCTCTTTGTCGTCCCCTACTCCACCATAAACTACCATTTGATCAAAAATTTAACCATGAATCTTGTGCTAAACTTGCACAAGATGAAAGCCTTTTGAAGTCTTGTTGATTGGAGGTGATCCTAACATCTACAAAAAGTTTCCTTGGAGTCTAGGGCTGATTTTTCTCAAGGTGTTCATATAGTTGGGTGATCTTGAAGGTGGTCTTGGTTATCATAAGATTGGTCATTAAAAACCAAGCCTTGTTCTTAACTTTCACTATCTTGGTTGGTAGCAAGATCATTTCTTCCATTACCTTGTTATTTTTAAATGTAATTTTGTATTTTCTTTATAAATGTATATGTATATGATGATAAATGATGATCAAAGTGTTATGTGGGGATCTTGTGTTGATATATTTGGTTAAAATGATTAAAATCTACGTGTAAAGATGTTAAAATCATGGTTAAAATTATAGGCATAAAACAGTAAGTAACCATATGATAACCTGATAAAATGATTTGGATTATTGAATATACAGTAAGGTATATGATTTTTACATATGTGGAGAGTTGGCCACTCAATGGAATCAATAAAATGAGCAAGATATGATCAAAATACTATTAAGGTTCAAATCTGTATAGTCTGTTTTGGACGAATTATTAGCGATACTTAGAGGATGATTGAGCAGTATTATGTAGTTTGTGCTGTCCAAATTTGAGCTTCTATCTCCTTGTAGAACTCAAGATATGGCAAAAATGGTGAAAGTGAGTTTGATAATCAGATTTGGAAATAAAAGTATATATTATAAAATGAGCACTCAAGTAATACTATTATAAAATACATATACAAAACCCACTAACTTATGAAATACTTATAAAATAAGTTATATACTTTGATAAATAAGTGTGACATTTTATAAAATTACGAATTGATATATTTTCTAAGTTATAAAACTATATATATAAGTTTTACGTCTTTTCGGCTAAAAACCGAAAGATTAACGTTTTCGTCAAATAAAACTTAGACGGTCGGACCCGTATAATGTAAACTTTTTATAACTCATCTACTGATATGTAAGTTCATTTTACAAGCAAAAACCGATAAAACCCGAGCTTTATAACTTATGGACATTAACGGGCCAAAGTAGCCTTATTGGACTATTAACCCAACTAGTTTGGCTAAACACTAATGGACTTACTCATGGGCTTAGCCCACTTGGGCCCAACATATGAGTATAGGCCTGGTATTAAAAATATAAATGGGCTAATATAATGTATTGGGCTTATAATGGGTTTATTGGGCCTCAACATGTAAACAAGTTAAAACTAGTGTAACTAGTCTAAAAATTTACTAACACATAACACTATAATGTTGTATAAAGATATAAAATCCCACTTGATCATCATCATACTTATAATATCATCATCATATATATATATATATATATATATATATATATATATATATATATATATATATATATATATATATATATATATATATATATATATATATATATATATATATATATATAGCCATTATTTTTATAAAGTCATTGGACAAAAGTCTAAGACCGAGTACATCCAAAACGCCGATAGCCCGCCTTTCCCAATCAACGTGAGTTCATAGCCTCACACTCTTTTAAATGTTTTATGAAATATTTCATAAACCCGCGAGGGAGATAACATGTTAGTTTTAATAAAAATAGGACACCAGTTGTCCCGTTTATTTGCTTATTGATATGGACCCGAATGATTATATGACCCGATGAATGATTATATGACCCGATGTATGAAATGAAATGGATTATTATTAGTTAGGTTATGTCACTAAAAGTCCCATTAGCATGAATTGTGAACTACCGGGATTTGGTAGACGCTTATGCATATAATAGTACTATTTGGGGAAGATCACCCCAGTTCGCGCCTTGACGGTTGATCCCCGTCGTGCCACATTGATTGGTAAGAGAATTTATGTATGAGAAGATTTATATAAGCGTGATTATTATGATGACACGCTGTTTTAGATGGGCAAAGGATTTACGGGTTAGCTACCCGTTGTTTGTTATAGTAAGGTAGCAATGTCATGCAGCTTATAATAATACAATAACAAAAATACTGATATAGGCATTGAATTGTAATATATTGTCTGACTAGCAATACGGGGTCATATTACGGATATTATGTTTGTGTTTTGGTTTTACATAACCATTTTCATATAACGGTTTTTATTTAATTCTATACAACGTTATAAAACGTATAGTATGATGTTTTTACGACAATGGTTCGTATAATGGTTTTGAAGGCAAAAGCCTATATTATGATTTACGACAAAGGATTTGTATAAAATGTATTTGGCCTATTTTATAGCCTACGACAAAGATTTGTACAAAATGATTTTTGGTATTGATTATATACCGGTGATATATTAATGGTTTTTATTAAACTCTAGGAATTCACTCGGCGTTTTCGCTGACCTTTTTAACATGTTTTATCTCAAGTACTTGAAGTTAATTCTCGGGAAGACGACAAGAACTTATGGCCCGCATTCAATAAAATTTCCATTCAAATGTTTTGTAAAATTGTATGAAATACTATGACTTGGGACCTATGTAAATTTTATATTCATATATGGAAAATGCTTTATTATTAAACGACGCGATTTTTAAGCGTTGTCTATGATTTGAGTAATGTGCTATCTCGTAACACCAACGACTCTTCCGCTGAACTAAAGTTTGAATATTTGGGGGTGTTACAGTTTGGTATCAGAGCTCTCGTTATAGAGAATGAAAGATTTTTAAAACCAAGGTTTTGAATAAAACATTTCAAAATCTTTTAACCATCAATATTTTTAAATAAATATTTTGAGTAAAATGTTTAAAAATCTTTTGACTATAACGGTGCTGAAGAAATTCCCGAGTTATCGACAATGCCAGACTAAGAAGTGTTATTTTAATATATATATATATATATATATATATATATATATATATATATATATATATATATATATATATATATATATATATATATATATATATATATATATATATATATATATATATATATATATATATATATATATATATATATATAACTTGGATTATATATATGTATGTATAATTTGATTACACGATTGTTTGATGACTATTTAATACTTATACGAGATATTTATACGGCGTAGATTGTCACAAGGAACCCTAACTCCCCTAGCAAATCAATCGAAGCTATTTCCGTAGGAATTCTAGATCTAAACCAAGTTGTGGATATTTATGATTCCAACAAAATGGTTGATATTTGTAGAAATATTGATATTAGTTGATTATGATCTTGAAGAAGAATTGGCGAAATTTAAATCTGATATCGATGTCATGGCAATCTTTCCTTATAGAGTGGAGTTTGACAAAACCTTACCACCTAGAAAGGTGTCATCTAATTCGGCGTCACAAATTTGAAATCGAAAAGGTGAATGTTGCACCTGAGGTTGCCATTGGAACCATTACCCAAAAGCCTCATGCTACTACTACCTTTCCGAGAAGTCTAATTGAACGTGTGAGTCATTTTGTACTAGTGACTCAATTGATAACTATTGTTGTAAGAGCTATAGGATTGGAAATTAAGTGTTGTTCATATCGAGCTTTTATTTCCCTTTCAAGATCTAACAATAAGATTGAAAGTATTGGAGAATGAGGTAGGATATCGAATTGAGTATAAGTTGGTTGAAACTTGAATAAAGTAAAATTTAACTCGTATGGAATATGAGGTTGTTAAGAGGAAGTCGTTAATTCCTGTGATTGAATTATAAGGTTTAAAATGATTGTTGATTCGTGTTAAGGGTTGTTCCTAGGCCATTGTCCAATGACGAGGATGCCCAGCGTCCAAGAAATAAATCGAATAAATCTTCTTTTAAAATTGGGACCGATGGATCTTTCGGGACATGTGGAACACCTAATGACTCATATAGATTAGTATCCATTATAGTATCTTTTAAAATCCCTAACTTAACTGAGACATCAGTGGTACGATGAGTCCTTGGAATTGTATGACATGGCGACACGTAATGTGTTACGGTATAATTTTTGACTTGTTTGTGATTAATGAAAGGACTATCTTTGATTGCTAAATTCTACATGTATCGAAGTTATCTATCTTTTATTGCTTCATCCTAATTTTCGCATTAGTGATGCAACCATTGGGCAAGTACTCATTTTGGATAGAGTTGTGTTGTAGATTCTTCTCTTTGTATTCCTGAGTGTGAACGAGGTCATGAACCTCATGATTAATTGGCTAAGCTCATTTCATATTATATTGTAGTTAGTTCTTGGTGAACGACTTTTCATCACTCTTTAGCAGATCACTCATTGTTTTTATAAAGTTAAAACAGTATTCCTTGAGAAAAATTGAATTTTCATCACCATATGGATTATTTAAAGTGAGACTTATAAATAATCATTATCGAAATAAAGTTGTTTATGAAACACCTTGGAAAACTTAATTGTTTCCATAATGAAGAACATCTCTGTAAATTCATTTTGATTCTTATTTCAAAATTAAGCATGAAAATATATATATATTTTAAACATGATGACAAAGTTTTGACGAACTAAGTTTTGCATCGTTAATCCTAAAATTGAATATAGTTGCGCGCCTACGTACAATTCGGAAAGGACCATGCAAGGCTGATTAGTAGTCACCATGAAATTGTTAATAAAAATTACATTTTCCTTGAAATTGTGAAAGATTGAATCTTTTTTTATGAGATCTGCAAGAAGTGCAAAATAGGGACATATTGTTAGAGACACCTCCATATGTGCCCGTACCATTTATTTTTCTGAATCGAATTTACTCATCTGTGGATATTGTCTTAATTAACAATTGATATCCCCTTCTTGTCCAATTCTTTCATGGCAAGATTCTTTGGAAAATTTAATAATTATCGAGTGTTGATACCTGACTGAGTGTATCGATGTTCCTATCATTTCTTTTGGTTAGATTCCATATGAATAACCTGGGTAACGATCCGAGGTGCTTTCGAATGCGTACTCAATTCATGAAAACATGAGATATACTCATATTCGTTAATGTTTTCGTCTATATCTGATTTGAAATTCTCTCGCGTAAATTATATGTTGACCTTATTCTTTTAAGGTTAGTTATGTCTCCAGATATCCTTGAATCTGTGAAGGGTTATGAGTTATTAGTAGTCTTTTGAGAAGTTCACATCTTATCAACGGTAATAACACTAGAAAGTTGGTAGCACTAGTAGAATGGATTGATTGATTATGACATGATGTCATTGTCTAAATTGATGAGAACTCGAGTGGAATTCCCCTAAAAGATAAGATGTTGATTATCAAAGGTGATCTAAATAATTCCCGATGGATGACCATATCCTGCATTTAGACTTGAACCATGAATGGTTGTGAACTAGTCATAGATCTTGTAATCTAGAAAGAACTTAAAGTAAATTTATTAAAAGATGTTCCTGCTATCTGAAACTTTCTGAGGTATTTATTGATGAATTACCTAGACTTCCGCAAATAAGGCAAGTTGAATTTGGTATTGATTATATTCCCGGTGTTGCACCTGTGGCGTGTGCACTGTATATCAGCACCATCTGAATTAAAAGAATTGTCGTACAACTGAGAGAGTTGTCGGAGAAAGCTTTTATTCTACCGAGCTCGTCATCATGAAGAGCTATGGTGTTATCATTCCTTATATTTATGAATTACCGTGAATTGAATAAATTGACGATCAAAATTCATATCCATTACCCAAGATGAAAGATTTGTTCGATCATTTACAAGGTTCTAGTGTATATTCAGAAATTTGATCCACGGCATGGTTATCATCAACTTCGCGTCTACGAAAAAGATTATCTATTCCAATCACTACATCCAGAACTCGTAATGAACATTATAAGTTTCATGCTATGTCGTTTGGATTGACCAATGCACGTGTAGCATCCATAAATTTGGTGAATCACGTGTGTAGGCTGTAATTTGATAAATTCGTGCTTGTGATCATTAAGGACCATCTGTTTGTTTCTAAGAATAAGAAGGAGTTAGTAATCATTTATAGACTGGCCTGAATTGGCCGAGTAGTGAAAACCTCTACCTTGAGTATTTAACATGTGATTTAAAGCTTGATAATTTACTTATTTGACCGTGTAATTAATGGTAATGGAATCTATATTGACTCTTCAATGATTAGAGTCATTAAGGCTTTGGGTTATCCCAAAAAGAAAGTGCAAAAATGTTTTGACAAATATTTATCAAAGTATTTTTAAGGAATCATTCCCTTATATGCAGATCATATAACTAAACTCCCTTAGGAGTAGATGTTTGTGTATACCTCAAGACAACCTAAGAGGAATTGAGGAAACCATTTAAACCATGACTTGGAATTTGAAACAATAATTTTTGCTTTCCAACTAAGAAAATTTTGACCGAAGTATAAACAAAGATTTTTCGAACATTTACAAATCTT
Organism: Glebionis coronaria; assembly: GCA_025667525.1. NCBI lineage: Eukaryota > Viridiplantae > Streptophyta > Magnoliopsida > Asterales > Asteraceae > Glebionis > Glebionis coronaria. The sequence continues at coordinate 455,157,446 of CM046876.1, forward strand.
ATTAATTATTCTTGATAAATCAACAAAAATCATGTTAATTAAATTCAAATTTATTTTGAACATTTTTTATAATTGGACGAACTGAGAAATTTATAACTTTTTATGTTTACGTTTCATAAAATTAAATATTTATTATTTAATTACTTGTAATATTTATCGACGCTATAAACATCAGATTGAGCAAAACTAATAAAGATAATAGTTGAGACGATACTAAAACTTAGAAAATATGAAGAAAGAATTTTTTTGAATGAATACGGTCATAATATTTATTTCATCGGGGAAGGTGAATGTAGTTGCTGACATATTATGTAGAAAGAATAGAGAACCAATTTAAGATGTGTGCCTTAGTATTGACCATACACACTAAATTGCCGAGCAATTTAAAAATAGCCGATGCTTGTAAAAAGGATAATATAAATAATAAAGAGTTTCGCGGCTAATGAAAACCATTAGAAATGAGAGACGATGGCGTTAAATGTATAAAAGGCCGCTTGTGATTGCCTAAATATGGAGGATTTCGAGATTTAGTCATGTTGGAATCTCATAAGTTTAAGTATTCTATTCATGCCATTTCTGGTTAAATGTATCTTATCTGAAGAAGTTGTACTGATGGCCAAATATGAAAGCATACATCGCAACATATGTTGGCAAATGTCTAACTTTTGCGAAAGGCTGAGGCTGAACGTCAAAATCCATAAGGATTGCTTCTGCAGCTTATAATTCTTGTTTGGAAATAAAATAGAATCACCATGGACTTTTATCATAAAAATTCCAAGGTCATCATCTGAATTTGATTCGATTTGGGTCATCGTCGACAGACTGACCAAATCTGCTAACATCATTCTCGTTAATGATAGATTCTCGATGGAGAAGTTGACTCTTTTGTATTTAAAGGAGTTGTGTAAGCATGGTGTGCCTGTATCGATCATCTCTATCAAGATCCTCGCTTCGCGTAGAATTTCTAGAGATTTCCTCAGAAGTCATTGGGAACGAATCTTAATGAGAGTACTGTTTACCACCCAATCGAAGGGAAGAGGTAAAGTAACGATACAAGCACTAGAAGTCTTGTTTTATGTTTGAATGATTGACCTTTGGTAATGAACCTTATAATCGTTTTCCTTTGGAGAGATTATCATTGATAATTATCGTACTAGGATCGAGATCGAATCTTGTGAGGATCTAAGTATAAAAGCATCTGTAGGCATGAGTTGGGATGAAGATACCCGACATACAACCATTGTGAGTTGGACATGTCTTTTAGGTTTAAGGTTGCCTATGATGACAAACCTAACCTTACAAAATACCCGACCCACGAGACCTGAAATGATTGTTGAAATTAGGATTTGATTATTGACTGCCAGTAGTGGGCAGGAGGTTATGTGAATATGAAATGTAGATCTTAAAGTGCAGGATGGGTAGCGAAGTTATGCCAAAAAATTTCACCATGGAAAAAGTAAATTGATGATCTAAAAGATCATGGGAATTATGTCCCCGTTGTATGGGACCATTGAGATAATATAAAAAGTTGGTTTGAAACGCATATAAGCTGGATCTACCCTAGGACTTCAAGGGCTGCGTGAATTATGTTACGTATATCAAACTTGATAAAATGTGTACCAAGTGAAAATTTGATTATTTCTTAATGAAATTTAGATCGGAAGAAAGTTGCATTCATCAAAAACCCGTGAACATCATGGATAGAGAAAGTAAGTCAACTTATGCCTGATCGTATTCCCGTAGTTATGTTTGATGGAACTCGCGTATTGTAATGAATTACACTTGAGAGAAAAGACCGGATGTGGAGGAAATACCTACGTGTCTTTAACTCTATGAGAAGCGAGTAGTAAGATAAATCGATCTTTGAGGACAAAGATCGTCTTTAGGGGTAATTGCTGTGACAATCCGTCAATTTATGATCGATATTTTGTTCTCAAGTATTATTTAAAATCATTATTTTAATGTTATATCATGAACTCACTCACTTTTGGGAAGAAAATTGGGTTTACATCTTAAAGTAGCATTGACTACGTCTAAACCGGAGAACTCTACGTTACGTGCTTACATTTACATACACCATTTTTGGTGACAGTCCGACATTTCAGGAAATAAATTTATTCCTGAATATTATTTTGGAATTTTAAATTGTGTTGGTTCGTAAACTCACAAATTTACGGATTGAAATTAGGGTTTACGTGCATAATTTAACGTCCTTTACAACTAAACCGGAAACCCTAGGTTTACGTATTTACGTTTTTGAACTCCGTTTTTGATGAGACAATTTTTATTAGATTCGTTTTGTGCCGTTGATTCATAATTTATAAAAAACGTTTTTCATAAAACGACCCGAGGGAACGCAAATCAAGGAAACAAGAATCGAGGAGTACCCATAAATTAGTGGGGATGAGACAAGTTAACACTTGCCCCACCCCCACAAAGGGACGGCCAAGCTTCACCAACACCCCTTTGAGGTGTCAAGTTAGTATTAAAACTAAGGACACTTGTCCTTAGTTTTCACCAAAACCATACACACCTCAAAACTAGCTAACATCAAACCACTATCCTCATTTTTACATGCAAAACTCACACAAACTCTCTCTACCCTCTCTCTTTGCCGTCCCCTACTCCACCATAAACCATCATTTGATCAAAAAGTTAACCATGAATCTTGTGTTAAACTTGCACAAGATGAAAGCCTTTTGAAGTCTTGTTGATTGGAGGTGATCCTAACATCTACAAAGAAGTTTCCTTCGATTCTAGGGCTGATTTTAATCAAGGTGTTCATATAGTTGGGTGATCTTGAAGGTGGTCTTCGTTTATCATAAGATTGGTCATTAAAAACCAAGCCTTGTTCTTAACTTTCACTATCTTGGTTGGTAACAAGATCATTTCTTCCATTACCTTGTTATTTTGTAAATGTAATTTTGTATTTTCTTTATAAATGTAAATGTATATGATGATAAATGATGATCAAAGTGTTATGTGGGGATCTTGTGTTGATAAATTTGGTTAAAATGATTAAGATCTACATGTAAAGATGTTAAAATCATGGTTAAAATTATAGGCTGTATAAAATAGTAAGTAACCATATGATAACCTGATAAAATGGCTTGGATTATTGAATATACAGTAAGGTATATGATTTTTACATATGTGGAGAGTTGGCCACTCAATGGAATCAACAAAATGAGCAAGATATGATCAAAATACTATTAAGGTTCAAATCTGCATAGTCTGTTTTGGACGAATTATTAGGGATACTGATATGAGCAAAAACTCACATCAATTTATCAACAAATCACCCTAAAACACAATAAAAATACCTAAACTTTGTGCTATAAAACGGAATTATGTGGTACGTTTTGTGTTTGTGCTCAAACAGGTAAGAAAGATACATTTTCAAGCAAACAAAGGAAAATCAAGCTTAATTTGATGAAAAAGACAAAGAAGGATCAAATGTGACAAGACTTTGAAGACAAAGGACCTATCTTGACAATCTGCCAAAGATGAAGGACCAAAAGTGTAAATATGACAAAGTCAAGATGAAAGTCAAATCTGGTCAACTCTCAAGTCAACCAAGTTAAATGATCAAATTTGTTCAAGAATGAAGTTTGAAGGACCAATTATGCCAAAGAAATGAAGTTACTAGCTAAAAAATACATTCTGCCAAGTCAAGGGGCTGATTCTGCCATTTTTGGAAAGTTAAACCAAGCTTGATCCGTGTGACATATGGCCAGCCAATGGGAATGCAAGAAACTAATACCCTGGATTGCCAACTCATGTCATTTAATGCAACTCAGCCGCCAGCATTTAATTGGTCCAATATCCCAACAGTAAAACACATTATCCACTTTTCAGCCAATAAGGAAGAGCCATGCAATAATCAGTTTATCCATTTTGGATTATGATCCGTGTGAACTGCCCTTATCCAATGGAATCATGACACGTGTCATCTTCATCAACAAAATTTGCCAGGATCGTTTTTGAGCTAGAAGCAATTTCAAGAGATGTTATAAACATGAAACTTGCTCGTTTTTTAGAGACAAATCCAATGGTCACAACCAATTAAGCTGAAATCAACTCAAGAGAAAATCCCCAAATTTGTTCTTCATCAGCAAAATCCAATTGGCAGATTTTTGACACGTGGAAGCTGGGGATTGGCTCCAACACGTCACCAACCCCAGCTACTTTACTCCTGCAGTCTATAAATACCAATGATTGTTCTCATTTCTTGTACTGTAGAAAGTGTGAAATCACACACACTTTAGTTTTTCTCTCAACTCATTTTTAGTTTTAGCTTAACAACTCAGGAGTTTGACACACTCTTGAGTCTGTTATAGTTAGTTGTAACAGATAACTACCCTTGTAACTACTTTTCAATTCAATAAATTCAAATTTCCATTTTCCCTCCAAAACTCTCATACTACTCTACTGTTCATACCTGCTTCATTGATTCTTTTTGTTGTTGCTGTTAGTTTGTTATGATCATCACTTGATCATAACTGACTAAGTTTGAAGATTGTAGTTGTGTACCTGTTTGTTCATTCAATTCCAAGCTCTAGCAGAATTTGATGAGTTCAAGTCCAGTTATGGTGATTCTTGTGGAAACCTTGGTTTCCGGATCTTTTAAGCAACTAGGAATGCATCATGTTCATATGATTATACAATCAAAGCGGAATTAGAACACGACACATTAACAAGGTGTTTAGATACAATAACATGAATTAAAACAAAAGGATTGTTAACTATATTAATAATTAACAACCACTAGACGTGTATACATTGAATCCTACGTCTAGTGCACACACGCTTTTAGGTTTACATTGTGAATGAATTATATGAAAAACCTAATAACCCTTGGTTCCTTTTATAGTGTAAGGATTAGGGTTTACAAGAGATAAGAATGAATAAACAAGTAAATCTTCTATTTAAATAAACTTATGCAGAATATCTTGGCATGTTTATCTAAATAGAAGCTTCCATAAGCTTCTTTGTCTACGTTTTGTCAATGCTTGAATTGCATGTGACAATGCTTAGATTGTACATGACAACTCTTGAGCCAACAACGCTGGATTTGTTCTTGTCAACGCCTAAATTGCTCTTGACAACGCTTAGACAATATCTTCATGTTTTCTTCGTTTTTGAGTTTCTGCCACATCAACTTTTTGACCCAATAATCTTCCCCTAGTTGATAGTGGCAAAACTCTATGTGTATCTCTTGTAAGTTGTACATGATCTTCAGATTGCTTCCCCTCAAGTGTAGCATGTATTTCTTCCCCTTTTTGTCACATCAACGGGAAAGTAAACAATGTATGCAGCTTTGAAGATTCTCCAAATGTAGCTCTATGTAATGATCTTGAAGAACAATTAATATAATATTTTTGATGTAGAAGTAGAGTAACCCAAACCTATGTTCCATATCTTGTACGATGATGTGATGAAATATGTGGCTGATACAAAAATCCTCATCCTTTGTGAGACACTGAGCACGATAATGTAACTCCTTCAAGTGATAGCAAATATCTGCATAGAGAACCATAAGAAAAATCACATATTCCTAGACCTTGTATCACTTCATCAGTAACCATGTAAGCATAAACAAGTTACCTTTAAAGTCTATGACTGGGAGTGCACGACTTTAAGATATGATAGAACACAAATTCGCGAAAATCTTCTTCAATCATCAAACTTACCATAAGAATTCTTCCCCTTAAGCCAACACCTCTTCATGACAAGTCAATATCTTCATATGTAAAAGCTGTCAACGAATAACTCTTTCACAAGGCTATCCCGATTACATACTCTAATAAATTACTTCATGAATCGTTGCTAACTTACTTAAAAATCATTTACTCCTTGTAAAAATATCCGAGCCATAAATATCAACATGATATTCTATATTAAAACGGAGATTCCATGTACCTTCGTGTGTAAATACCACCTTTTTGTGTGCTCAAAACATATCAATTTTCTCAAACAGCAGCAAACATTGTGTTGTCCAACATCCTCCTTTATCCAATATCTTTGGCAGTTGTATTGTCCAATATCGGACAATACTTATCAGCGCTTGAAATACCATATATCGGACAACACTGTCAATGCTAACAGCGTTGACTTATTCTGTCAGCGTCAAGTTACTTCCTGTCAGCGTCAATACCACTCATGTCAGCGCCTCTTTGATTTCATTGACTTCTAGGGTTACGTCACTCTTAATAGCAGCTATAAACATAACCAGCCCACCAAAGAATATCACGTCCAAGAATAAACTAATATTCACGCAGCAAATAACGTCCACTTTCATGAACCATAACATGAAGCATCGTGTAACCAGAATCTTATTTTTGGATAACTGACAATTTTGCCAGTATTTAAATAAGTAAATCATAATCTTGATTGCAGCCCACGTCCAAAATAAAAGTTCTGATCAAAGGATATGTATTCCTAAATATTAGCCAACCTTTAAACGTGTTTTCCTAACCAACACGTGAATATAGGGTGATCAAATCTCTTCCTTCTTTGAGAAAATATATCACGTCTTTTCAATCTCCACAAAATAGGAAACAACATAAATTCCCACTCTAGTCGTTCTATTCTTGTTTCCTGATCTGAATAATCACTGAAAACAGTCATACATAAGAAGTATGTGACGCTTCAAATAATAAAAACCCGTAAATCCATATCATGAATGCAATTCAAACGACTTAGGGTCTATTCATGACCTTTTCTTACTTCTTCATAGTACACAATCTGCTGCCAATAATTTACCATCAACCATGCATTGATCTGCCTACCAAATCATGAATATAGGGTTTGGGAAAAACCCTAATATGAAGAACATTACAACAGCCATGAATACAAATCAGGAACATGATCAGAATAGCGAATGTAGAGCATATATCTCTACAAGGGTTCATCATCAATTTAAAATTGACTCACCAATGCAAGTAGAGACAGTAAACATCTTCTTTTTCTGTTTAAGAATGATCTAGGGTTTGGAGAAACCCTAAATCATGATTTTATGCAAATAAGAAAATCTGAAAATCACCTCATCAGCCCACTTAGACGCTTAATAACTTTTGATTGGGGGTAAAACAGGACAATCCCTCCGGTGGATGTTTAGATATATGTATAAAGAACAGACATATAAAATTTCGTGACGATCCAACGGTTCAATCAAAAGTTATGACCTTCTGAATACTGCTGCGCACACAAAAACGTCCAGAAAAACCCTAGACGGATTTTTCTTCTTTTCACCATACACGAACACCTTGTTGGTCCTAGCATCACGAGCCACGAGGCTCTGATACCAATTGTAGAAACCTTGGTTTCCGGATCTTTTAAGCAACTAGGAATGCATCATGTTCATATGATTATACAATCAAAGCGGAATTAGAACACGACACATTAACAAGGTGTTTAGGCACAATAACATGAATTAAAACAAAAGGATTGTTAACTATATTAATAATTAACAACCACTAGACGTGTATACATTGAATCCCACGTCTAGTGCACACACGCTTTTAGGTTTACATTGTGAATGAATTATATGAAAAACCTAATAACCCTTGGTTCCTTTTATAGTGTAAGGATTAGGGTTTACAAGAGATAAGAATGAATAAACAAGTAAATCTTCTATTTAAATAAACTTATGCAGAATATCTTTGCATGTTTATCTAAATAGAAGCTTCCATAAGCTTCTTTGTCTACGTTTTGTCAATGCTTGAATTGCATGTGACAATGCTTAAATTGTACATGACAACTCTTGAGCCAACAACGCTGGATTTGTTCTTGTCAACGCCTAAATTGCTCTTGACAACGCTTAGACAATATCTTCATGTTTTATTCGTTTTTGAGTTTCTGTCACATCAACTTTTTGACCCGACAATTCTTGTTGATTGTAGATTATTGATAGTTGTTGATTAGTGTTTTATAGTGCTAAGGTGGTGGTTAGCACTAGATTAGAGAGCTCAGCGCTCCTCTACTCCCCAAAGGAGGCCTTAGCTAAAGGTTTTCATTTTCTGATTTTTAATTCCACTTAACAGTTGAATGTCTGCTACATTCCTAGATAATTCTTGCTTGATTGTATGATAAAATGTGTTTTAGCCTGTTTTTGATCTGATCTCATTGTTGTTGTAGCTTAATCCTGCTTAATAGTTTTAAATCTTGACCTGTTTTCATACTCATCAGTCAATTTAGCCTTAATTGTCATCTTGAGTTCTAGTTATTGTAACTGCTTGTTTTTAGTTCTCATACACTTCATTTGGCTATAAAACTTAGTGTGATATCTGTCTTAACTCAGTCTTATCATTTGCTTAAAAAGTCTTCACAAAAATTCCAAAAAGATCAGTAAGTAGTGTTTGGCATTAGCTTTGTTTTGATTCTCAAGTGTTAGACTTTGGTAAACTTTGGTTCATTTTCAGTTAACAAGTCATTACAAATGGATTTCAGTCATTTTTAAGTCAAAGTTTTGGTCAAAAAGGCAAAAGGTCATATAAAAAGTCTGGGTCAGTTTTATTCAAGCATTGTTTCAGAAAGTATTGATTTTAATCTGCTTGGCATTTCTTTGTAAGTTAATGAAATCACTCCAAACCAATTCTTAAATTTCAGTCAACATATGAACTTTGAATGTGTAGAAGGAAATTGTACAGTTTCAAGTATTAAGCTAGAAATAAGCAAAAGTTTAAGATCATGAGCAAATGCAAGTTTCTGTAACTTGGCAAACTGCTTTTTCATATCTCCATTTCCACGTCATCAACTAGCTTATTTTCTTTTACAAAATCATTCCATTAGTGTTCCTAGTTAAATTTTGAGATTTTGGGCTTATTGAAATTTCTGGTCAACGAAAGTCAACATAAGCACTCTTTTGGCTTATTTTCAAATTCTGAGCTTATTACTTGATGATTTTCCATGAGACTCGATTTCCCGTCCTTCTTTTGAGCTTATTAACAAGAATTTCCATTAACATCTAATTGTGCAAGTCTAGTTTAACTTGTAGCTTATTATGTGCTTATTGAATTCAGCTTATCAGCTTTCTAGTAACTTTCAGCCAAAATCCTTGGATAGGTCTAGCTAATTTCCGATTTTAAGACGTTTGCAAGTGGTTTGATCAATTTTGGTTGAGAAATAAGCTCAAACGAGCTTATTGAAGTTCTAAACCCGTTTTTGGTAAAAAGTTTTTGAAAATTGCAATTAGGTCCTTATAGTATTAAGATGTTCTTAAATGTGGCTAATCTATCCAACTTTTTAGGTTTTGCAAAAGTCCAGTCCCTATATTTTCAAGTTTGTTCAAAATTAGTTATTCAGTTTTCATTTTGTTGAAAATTAGTTACATTGTTTGAATAGTTTTCATTTCAAGTCCATTTAGTTTACTGATTTTACACATTTAGTCCTTATATTTTTTAGCTTAATATTTTAGCAATTAAATTTCATAGAATTTACATTTCCAGTCCTTATAGTTTGTAGAATTTACATTTGCCATTTTAATTGAATAAAAACTTGGTATTTGCACTGTGTTTTACATATAAGTAGACGTTATTTTTCATTTTAGCAAGGCTTGTTTGAATTAGCAATAGAATATCCAAAAAACATTACCAACCAAAAACAATTAAAAACCCGATCTTGTTAGGACTTTCAATTTGTTAAGAACTGAGAAAAACGAACTTCAACTATACAAATATCAAATGGCGCCGCTGCCGGTTCTTTGACTTTAAGAGAGACTATCGATTGACGGTTTTCATTGGCTTTTGGGATTCGTTCACCTAGTGAACGTTATTTTTACGTATCATAAATCAAAAACAAATAAAAAAAATCAAAAATATAAAAATATATAAAAACTAAAAAATTAACAAAACAATTCTTTTCCTAAAGAATTGACCAAACAATTTAAAAATCCAAAAAGCAATCTTTTTCCTAAGAGATTGCACCCAAAAATATATATTATTGGATTCTCTCGGTTTTATGTACATATAGTATTTTCTCTTAAAAAACTCATAAATACAAAAATATTTTCCATATATTATTATAAGTAAATACGTATACGTATAAGAACAACCAATTTACATATCTTCCATAAGTATTGCCAAGGAAATACATCGTGTTGAGGGGCGTTCCGGTCCTTGACACGTGTATCGATCAAACAAAATAAAGCAAGAATAGATAAATACTTCCAATAAGCAACAATTCGAAGAATACAAACAATTAAGTGAATAGAAAGGCGATGTGCTATAAAATGCCATCTAAGGGTCAATATGTACTTAAGTTCTTCGCGCCACCTAACCCCCCATTCACTTGTGAGTATTCTAAGAAGGAAGGCTTCATTGGGGGTCTTGCACCCACGTAGTACATATGTATATTATTATTTTCTTGTGGATATTTCATATTGAAACTCGAAGAGGATAATCCTTTTCTCTTCAAAGTCACACGAGAGCTTCTCTCTCATTCCTCGTATTGAGTTGCATGCTCACTCGCGGGCGTGCACAAATACCGATTGGTGTACAACCTCTTCCTCTGAAAAGGAAGAAAAAGAGAAAGAGTAAGACCACCATCGTCCATCAAGCCGATCACGAGAATCGTGCTTTGATTCATCCACAACAAGAAGCCATGGCTGTTGATAATCGTTCTTTGATGGAAACTTTGCAATCCAATGTTCATAGATATGCCAATGCTATCAGGATTCCCGACATTCCCGCAAATTCATTTGAGCTAAAAACGGCTATGATTACCTTGGTTTCAAACACACCTTTCTATGGTCACAAGAATGATAATCCTCATGATTACCTTAAGAGATTCCTTGCTCTTTGCAATACACTTAAGTACAATGGAGTTCCACATGATGCTATTAAGTTGATATTGGTGCCATTTTCACTAGAGGGAGCCGCTAAGCATTGGTTAGACACCCAACCACCCGATAGTATCACCACATGGGATGGTTTCACTACTAAGTTTTTGAACAAGTTCTTTCCCCAATCTAAGACCACGGCTTTGAGGAACTTAATTATAGGTTTTCAACAAAAACCTAATCAATCCTTTAGTGATGCTTGGGAGGAGTTTAGAGAGTTATTGAGGCGATGCCCTAACCATGGATTGGATGAAGTTCACCAAATCAATACTTTCTATGATGGCCTTAAACCTCATCACCAAGATTCACTCAATGCTTCCGCGGGAGCGAATATTCTTCTTAAATCCATTCAAGAGGCCTTGGACATCATTGAGACTAAAGCAATGGTTCAAACAAATTCTCAATTTGAAGAAAGGGTTCATGTTATCCAAAACGATTCTCAAATACCTTGTGATAACCAATTCCTCAAGATTCAACAAGAGATCCTTCAAAAAATGGATAGAGGTCAACAAGAGATGATTCAAGCCATTAAGAGCCTTTCATTGAACAATTCTTCAAATGATGTGAATGCCATTACTCTTTCTTGTGTAACTTGTGGAGGTCCCTATTCCTATGAACAATGTGATAAGGTGCAAGGTTATCAAGGGGAATGTTATGCTTACCAAGAGGAACATCGTGAACACTTCAAGCCAAATATCAATCCCAATAACCTTTCTTACAAATCCCAAAATTATCTTACTCCACCGGGATTCCCACCCCAACCACCCACCCAACTTCAACAAAATCCTCCTCAAGTGTTACAAAGGAATCAAGGGCAAAGACCACCTTATCAAGGAAATAACTACAAGGCACCCAACAATGTTCAACATCAAGGAAATAACTTTTATCCACCACATCAAGGATTTAATCAACCTATTCCACCTTTCCCAAATCAAGGATATTCTCAACTACCAAATCAAGCTTACCCTCAACTTCAAAATCAAGGATATGGGATGCAAGAGACTCATGAGTATGTTGACAAGAGAATGCGTGAAATTGAAAAGAGAATGAATGACCAAATGAAACGCATATCGGAGGAACAAACCAATAGGCTTTTAATGGCATTCAATCAAAGACAACAAGGGGCTTTACTTTCCAACACACAAACAAATCCAAGGGCAAATGTCAATGCTATTACAACAAGAAGTGGAAAGACAACAAAGGATCCTTCACCTCCTAAGCCTCCTATTGTTCCACCCACTTTTGTTCCTACTTGTGACAAGCCTTCTACCTCTACTTCACCACCTCAAAATGCTCCCATTCAATCAAACACACCTTCTCAACCTATCATTACTTCTCCTTTACCTTCCACACCTCCCAATGAAGAAGCTAACAAAGACAAATCATCTACTACAACACCTATTCCACCTACACCAAAACCAACTCTTCCATATCCTTCAAGGTTGAAAAAGGACAAGTTAAAGAATAAGGATGACATCCAAGTCTCAAATTTCTTAAGGATGTTCAAGCAACTCAACATCAACATATCCTTTGCGGAAGCTCTTGCTTATATGCCAAAGTTTGCTAAGATGTTCAAGGATTTACTCTCAAATAAGGAAAAATTGGTTGATTTGCCCAACACATCCCTTAATGAAAATTGTTCCGTCATGCTACTTAAAACCTTACCAACAAAACTTGTAGATCCGGGGCGCTTCTTGATACCTTGTAATTTTCCCGGTGTAGAAAATTGCATGGCTTTGGCGGATCTAGGGGCAAGCATAAACCTCATGCCTTTATCGATTTGGAAAAAACTCTCTCTTCCCGAGCTCACTCCCACTAGGATGACCCTTGAATTAGCCAACTGAACCATAGCTTACCCCGTAGGTATAGCGGAGGATGTGTTTGTAGGTGTGGATAAGTTTACATTTCCGGCAGACTTTGTAGTGGTTGATTATGACATGGATCCTAGAGTTCCTTTGATTGTTGGTTGACCGTTTTTGAGAACGGGTCGTACTTTGATAGATGTGGCGGAAGGAGAACTAATTATGAGAGTAGAGGATGAGAAAGTGGTGTTTAAGTTAGGGAAAGTTTGTGATAGGAAAGAGGTTAAGGAGTCTAGACCTTGTGAAACTATTAACGTCGTTGATGTGTTAGATGAAGTGTGTGATGAACACTTTCATGATGCTTGTAAGAGTACTAGTGATGAGATGCCCCATGTTGAAACCGTCGCCTCAATTGCTCCCTCTTTAACACCTTTTAGAGAGAGTGATTTCCTCTTGGAGGAATTTGAGTCAAACTTTCTTGGTGATGATGATTCTCCCATTAATTGGGAAGAAGATATTCTTACTATCCAAAAGTTGCTCAATGAGGACCCTATTCCTTCTCCTACTCCACAAGAAGTTACCAATGAGGATCCTTCCATAGTAAAACCTTCCATAGAGAGTCCACCTCCAATTGAACTTAAGGACCTTCCATCCCACTTAGAGTATGCTTTCTTAGAGGGCAAAGACCAATTACCCGTGATCATTGCTAAAGAGTGGAAAGAGGATGAGAAGGAGCAACTTATTGAAGTCCTTAAGAAACACAAGAAAGCTTTAGCATGGAAAATATCCGACATAAGGGGAATTGATCCACATTTTTGTACACACAAAATCCTTATGGAGGATGATTACAAACCCGCCATTTAAAGTCAACGAAGAGTTAACCCAAAAATCCATGAGGTCATTAAGAAGGAGGTGATTAAACTCCTTGATGCGGGTATGATTTACCCCATTTCCGACTCTCCATGGGTTAGCCCGGTACATTGTGTTCCAAAAAAGGGTGGAATCACCGTAGTGCCTAATGAGAACAATGAGCTTATTCCTACGAGACTTGTTACCGGTTGGAGAGTGTGTATTGACTATAGAAAGCTCAATGAGGCTACTAGGAAAGACCATTTACCATTACCTTTTATGGATCAAATGCTTGAACGCTTAGCGGGAAATGAGTACTATTGCTTTCTTGATGGCTTTTCGGGTTATTTCCAAATACCCATTGACCCTAAGGATCAAGAAAAGACCACATTCTCTTGTCCTTACAGTACATTTGCTTACAAGAGGATGCCTTTTGTCTTATGTAATGCACCGGGGACGTTTCAAAGGTGCATGATGGCGATTTTCCATGACATGATAGAGAAAACTATGGAGGTTTTTATGGATGATTTTTCCGTCTTTGGAAATTCATTTACCTCATGCCTCACTAATCTAGAAAGAATGCTTAAGCGTTGTGAGGAAACACGTTTAGTGCTTAATTGGGAGAAATGACACTTTCTGGTGAAAGAGAGAATTGTTTTAGGACACAAAATATCCAACAAGGGATTAGAAGTGGATCGAGCTAAAATTGATGTGATTGCTAAGCTTCCCCCACCCACCTCGGTTAAAGGTGTGAGGAGTTTCTTAGGCCATGCGGGATTTTATAGGCGCTTTATACAAGATTTTTCTAAGATAGCTAGACCGATGACTCACCTCTTGGAAAAAGAGGCTCCTTTCATTTTTAACCAAGATTGTTTGGATTCTTTTGAGACTCTTAAGGAGAAATTGACAAAGGCTCCCGTTTTGGTTTCTCCAAATTGGGAATTACCTTTTGAGCTTATGTGTGACGCTAGTGATTATGCGGTGGGGTCGTCTTAGGACAAAGAGTTAATAAGAATTTTCAACCTATACACTATGCGAGTAAAACCATGACCGGTGCACAACTTCATTACACTACCACAGAAAAAGAGTTGCTTGCTATAGTCTATGCTTTTGAGAAATTTAGACCATACCTTGTGCTATCCAAAACCATAGTGTATACGGATCATTCCGCTCTCAAGTATCTTATGACAAAACAAGATGCTAAGCCTAGGCTTTTGAGATGCGTTTTGTTGCTTCAAGAGTTTAAGATAGAAATTCGTGATAAGAAAGGAGCCGAGAATTTAGCAGCGAATCACTTGAGTAGACTTGAGCATCCTTTTCAAGGAGATTTTCCACATCAAGAAATCAATGAATCCTTTCCATTAGAGGAGCTCATGTCTATCTCTTCCCAAGAGGATGCCACTCCTTGGTTTGCGGATATAGCAAACTATCTTGTGGGCAATGTGCTTATTGAGGGTCTTACTTATCAACAAAAGAAGAAATTTCTTAAGGAAGTTAAGTACTACTTTTGGGATGATCCTTATCTTTTTAGGCAATGTGCGGACCAACTCATTAGACGGTGTGTAGATGGGCCCGAGGCATTTAAGATCTTAGAAGCATGTCATAAAGGACCTACGGGTGGACATTTTGGGCCCAACTATACCACCAAGAAAGTTTTTGATTCGGGTTACTATTGGCCTTCAATTTACAAAGATGCCCATGAAATGGTGAAATTTTGTGATGTGTGTCAAACACAAGGAAAAATTACGCAACGTGATGAGATGCCACAAAATTTTATTCAAGAGTGTGAGATTTTTGATGTATGGGGCATAGACTTCATGGGACCTTTTCCATCTTCTAAGGGAAACAAGTATATACTTGTGGCGGTGGATTATGTGTCCAAATGGGTGGAGGCTAAAGCCTTACCTACCAATGATGCTAGAGTTGTTGTGAAGTTCTTAAAGCAATTGTTTGCTAGATTTGGTGTACCTCGGGCCATCATAAGTGATCGTGGTACGCACTTTTGTAATGATTAGTTCACGAGAGTTATGAAGAAATATGAAGTTAATCATAGACTTTCTACCGCGTATCACCCTCAAACCAATGGTCAAACCGTGGTCACAAATCGTGGTTTAAAGAGAATTTTAGAGAGAACGGTGGGAGAGCATCGAGCTTCTTGGTCGGATAAGCTTGATGATGCTTTGTGGGCTTTTAGGACGGCTTTTAAGACACCAATTGGTTGTACTCCTTATAGGCTTGTCTATGGTAAAGCGTGCCACCTCCCATTCGAGTTAGAACACAAGGCATCTTGGGCTCTCAAGTGGGCTAACTTTGATTTAAACCAAGCCGGTTCACATAGGAAAGATCAACTTAATGAGATGGATGAATTGAGAGCCAATGCCTATGAAAATTCTTTGCTTTACAAGGAAAAGACTAAGAAATTGCATGATGCTAAGATCAAGAACCGTGAGTTCAAAGTTGGAGAGCCGGTTCTCCTTTTTAACTCAAGGTTGAAACTTTTTGCGAGCAAGCTTAAGTCGAGATGGTCCGGTCCATTCACTATTGCTCAAGTGTTTCCATATGGAACTATTGAGTTGTCACAACCCGATGGTCCAAATTTTAAAGTGAATGGTCACCGTGTGAAACATTATTTTGGGGAGGGCATTTCCGTTGAAATGGTCCAACAGATCCCCATTTTCCCCATTAATTAATTCAATGAGGGACGATTCGAGCTAGAGACTCATTAACTCAAGCATCGTATAACTAGGTTTAGAGTGTTTTAGGTTAGTAATAAAGGTATAGACTTGGAGATAAGTGTAGGGGAGACCTTCTTTTGTCTTCATGTTGTTTGTAGGGTTGCTCACTCATTTCATGCTTTGGAGCTTATGGAGGAGGCCCTTGTATCCGGTTTACTTCGTTACTATTGTGATCTTTCATTGACACCTTGTGCTTAAACATGAATTCACTAATAGTTGTCCTTTCCTTAACTTGGGTTAAGCAAAGTCTATTCATTGTCATAAGTGTAGGGGAAGTTTTTATACTTCCATGCTCTTAAACATTGAGGACAATGTTTAGCTTAAGTGTAGGGGGTCTTCTATCGAAGTGACCTTACCTAGAACTTGTCATCGTCTTTCATGATAACTTGGAAAATTAATTTTTCAAACATTTTTCAAATTTATAATCTATTTTGGCCACCAAAAATATGCATTCATAATTTTTGCATAAATCATTTTTCTTTTGCATAACACATTTGCATTGTATATATTTCTCCTTTTATTTTGCATCAAAAATATATAAAGAGAAAAAAAATGTATAATAAAAACATGGTTTTAACAAATTTAGATTTCTTTGACATATTAGGCCCGCCATGGATATTTTGACTCAACCCGAGTTTGCTTATCAAAGCATTCTCTAGCTAGTATCCTTAACCATGTAGTCCTTCATTGGTCTATTAGGCTAAGCATCCACCAAACTCATTATTTAAGATTTTAAATTTGTGGAGAATGGGAAATGATAGAGTTGAAGCAAGTATAAAAGGGCTAGATAAACTTCATGATAATTACTTGTGGCTAAACCCTTCTCTTCTTAACCTCTATTTTCTTCGCATGTATATATTGTTAATAAATAATCAAGAACGGTTTTAATCGGTTTGTAATCTCTTATGCATTTTTGTCTAATCATTCATGGTTGATATAAGTACGTCTTAAGATTCTAAGTTAGAACGTTTTATGTGTACTAGACCTATGTCATGCTCAATATTTAGCGGGTGTTTTTCCTTTTATTCTTTTCAATTTTCTTAGTGAGGAATAAAGAAAAATAAGAGCGGCTTATAAAAAATGAGTGGCTAGAAAAAAAAATATATATATACAAGACTCCCAAGAGGGACAGTGTGGTGTTAATTATAGTGACTATTGAGTTCCAATATTACCTTGACGGGTTGCGGGGATTCAATAGATTGCTCCAATCCAATATTACCTTGACGGGTTTCGGGGTTGAAGATCCAAAGTCTCAAAAAGGCGGAGGATGTAAATTATTGGTGAGTTTTATTTTTCTTTCCTTAACGAGTGTGTAGCTACTTATGAAAGCATGACATGAGAATTTTATACATAAGGCGAATGACTTATTACTCTTGAAATGGACTTGTATTAATTGTGAGCGGTTTTTCAAGTAATGGATGAGAGGATTACTTAGGATTAAAACCGTGCTTCCTTATTTTTGGATTTTACACTTCTTATATTTCACACTTGAATAATGACAAATTTTCCCACAAGCAATTTGCTCAAATAATAACCGGTTCCACATTTAATTGTCATGAATAAGTTGATGCACTTTTTACTTGTGAATACAATGATCCCATTTTTTAAGCTTGGTATGGGGAAAGTAAAACTTGAGGGTGATAAATGTCCATGGTACCCAAGCCCTAATCGAAGTCATTGAATTCTTTATGAGTTATTTCCATCAAAACCATTTCAAGGAAAACCAAAAAGATGTAGATAGAATTATATTCTGTTCATTGCATTGTTAAAAATCAAAATGATGCATCATTTAGTTTAGAGTAGTGTAGATGCATTCCATATGGCCAAAGTGGATTAATTATGAGGAGAATGTAAAATTGTGCTTAAAATATATAGCATTGCATGAGGACATGACAATGTTCAATTGTAGGGGATTTGATATGAGCAAAAACTCATATCAATTTATCAACAAATCACCCTAAAACACAATAAAAATACCTAAACTTTGTGCTATAAAACGTAATTATGTGGTATGTTTTGTGTTTGTGCTCAAATAGGTAAGAAGGATACATTTTCAAGCAAACAAAGGAAAATCAAGCTTAATTTGATGAAAAAGACAAAGAAGGATAAAATGTGACAAGACTTTGAAGACAAAGGACCTATCTTGACAATCTGCCAAAGTTGAAGGACCAAAAGTGTAAAGATGACAAAGTCAAGATCAAAGTCAAATCTGGTCAACTCTCAAGTCAACCAAGTTAAAGGATCAAATTTGTTCAAGAATGAAGTTTGAAGGACCAATTATGCCAAAGAAATGAAGTTATTAGCTAAAAAATACATTCTGCCAAGTCAAGGGGCTGATTCTGCCATTTTTGGAAAGTTAAACCAAGCTTGATCCGTGTGACATATGGCCAGCCAATGAGAATGCAAGAAACTAATACCCTGGATTGCCAACTCATGTCATTTAATGCAACTCAGTCGCCAACATTTAATTGGTCCAATATCCCAACAGTAAAACGCATTATCCACTTTTCAGCCAATAAGGAAGAGCCATGCAATAATCAGTTTATCCATTTTGGATTATGATCCGTGTGAACTGCCCTTATCCAATGGAATCATGACACGTGTCATCTTCATCAACAAAGTTTGCCAGGATCGTTTTTGAGCTAGAAGCAATTTCAAGAGATGTTATAAACATGAAACTTGCTCGTTTTTGAGAGACAAATCCAATGGTCACAACCAATTAAGCTGAAATCAACTCAAGAGAAAATCCCCAAATTTGTTCTTCATCAGCAAAATCCAATTGGCAGATTTTTGACACGTGGAAGCTGGGGATTGGTTCCAACACGTCACCAACCCCAACTACTTTACTCCTGCAGTCTATAAATACCAATGATTGTTCTCATTTCTTGTATTGTAGAAAGTGTGAAATCACACACACTTTATTTTTTCTCTCAACTCATTTTTAGTTTTAGCTTAACAACTCAAGAGTTTGACACACTCTTGAGTCTGTTATAGTAAGTTGTAACAGATAACTACCCTCGTAACTACTTTTCAATTCAATAAATTCAAATTTCCATTTTCCCTCCAAAACTCTCATACTACTCTACTGTTCATACCTACTTCATTGATTCTTTTTGTTGCTGTTGTTAGTTTGTTATGATCATCACTTGATCATAACTGACTAAGTTTCAAGATTGTAGTTGTGTACCTGTTTGTTCATTCAGTTCCAAGCTCTAGCAGAATTTGATGAGTTCAAGTCCAGTTATGGTGATTCTTGTTGATTGTAGCTGATTAATAGTTGTTGATTAGTGTTTTCTAGTGCTAAGGTGGTGGTTAGAACTAGATTAGAGAGCTCAACGCTCCTCTACTCCCCAAAGGAGGCCTTAGCTAAAGGTTTTCATTTTCTGATTTTGAATTCCACTTAACAGTTGAATGCCTGCTACATTCCTAGATAATTCTTGCTTGATTGTATGATAAAATGTGTTTTTGCCTGTTTTTGATCTGATCTCATTGTTATTGTAGCTTAATAGTAGCTTAATCCTGCTTAATAGTTTTAAATCTTGACCTGTTTTCATACTCATCAATCAATTTAGCCTTAATTGTCATCTTGAGTTCTAGTTATTGTAACTGCTTGTTTTTAGTTCTCATACACTTCATTTTGGCTATAAAACTTAGTGTGATATGTGTCTTAACTCAATCTTATCATTTGCTTAAAAAGTCTTCACAAAAATTCCAAAAAGATCAGTAAGTAGTGTTTGGCATTAGCTTTGTTTTGATTCTCAAGTGTTAGACTTTGGTAAACTTTGGTTCATTTTCAGTTAACAAGTCATAACAAATGGATTTCAGTCATTTTTAAGTCAAAGTTTTTGTCAAAAAGGCAAAAGGTCATATAAAAAGACTGGGTCAGTTTTATTCAAGCATTGTTTCAGAAAGTATTGATTTTAATCTGCTTGGTATTTCTTTGTTAGTTAATGAAATCACTCCAAACCAGTTCTCAATTTTCAGTCAACATATGAACTTTGAATGTGTAGAAGAAAATTGTACAGTTTCAAGTATTAAGCTAGAAATAAGCAAAAGTTTAAGATCATGAGCAAATGCAAGTTTCTGTAAATTGGCAAACTGCTTTTTCATATCTCTATTTCCACTTTATCAACTAGCTTATTTTCTTTTACAAAATCATTCCATTAGTGTTCCTGGTTAAATTTTGAGATTTTGGGCTTATTGAAATTTCTGGTCAACGAAAGTCAACATAAGCACTCTTTTGGCTTATTTTCAAATTCTGAGCTTATTACTTGATGATTTTCCATGAGACTTGATTTCCCGTCCTTATTTTGAGCTTATTAACAAGAATTTCCATTAACATCTAATTGTGCAAGTCTAGTTTAACTTGTAGCTTATTGTGTGCTTATTGAATTCAGCTTATCAGCTTTCTAGTAACTTTCAGCCAAAATCCTTGGATAGGTCTAGCTAATTTTCGATTTTAAGACGTTTGCAAGTGGTTTGATCAATTTTGGTTGAGAAATAAGCTCAAACGAGCTTATTGAAGTTCTAAACCCGTTTTTGGTAAAAAGTTTTTGAAAATTGCAATTAGGTCCTTATAGTATTAAGCTGTTCTTAAATGTGGCTAATCTTTCCAACTTTTTAGGTTTTGCAAAAGTCCAGTCCCTATATTTTCAAGTTTGTTCAAAATTAGTTATTCAGTTTTCATTTTGTTGAAAATTAGTTACATTGTTTGAATAGTTTTCATTTCAAGTCCATTTAGTTTACTGATTTTACATATTTAGTCCTTATATTTTTCAGCTTAATATTTTTAGCAATTAAATTTCATAGAATTTACATTTCCAGTCCTTATAGTTTGTAGAATTTACATTTGGCATTTTAATTGAATAAAAACTTGGTATTTGCACTGTGTTTTACATATAAGTAGACGTTATTTTTCATTTTAGCAAGGCTTGTTTGAATTAGCAATAGAATATCCAAAAAAACATTACCAACCAAAAACAATTAAAAACCCGATCTTGTTAGGACTTTCAATTTGTTAAGAACTGAGAAAAACGAACTTCAACTATACACATTTCAGATACTTAGAGGATGATTGAGCAGTAGCTAAAATGGCATTATTTGTAGCACATATTATCTAGTTTGTGATGCCCAAATTTGAGCTTCTATATCCTTGTAGAACTCAAGATATGGCAATAATGGTGAAAGTGAGTTAGATAATCAGATTTGGAAATAAAAGTATATATTATAAAATGAGAACTCAAGTAATACTCTTATAAAATACATATACAAAACCCACTAATTTATGATAATACTTATAAAATAAGTTATATACTTTGATAAATAAGTGTGACATTTTATAAAATTACAAATTGATATGTTTTCTAAGTTATAAAACTATATATATAAGTTTTACGTCTTTTCGGCTAAAAGCCGAAAGATTAACGTTTTCGTCAAATAAAACTTAGACGGTCAGACTCGTATAATGTAAACTTTTTATAACTCATCTACTGATATGTAAGTAAATTTTACAAGTAAAACCGATAAAACCCGAGCTTTATAACTTATGGACATTAACGGGCCAAAGTAGCCTTATTGGACTATTAACCCAACTAGCTTGGCTAAACACTAATGGACTTAATCATGGGCTTAACCCACTTGGGCCCAACATATGAGTATAGGCCTGGTATTAAAATAATAAATGGGCTAATATAATGTATTGGGATTATAATGGGGCTTATTGGGCCTCAACATGTAAACAAGTTAAAACTAGTGTAACTAGTCTATAAATTTACTAACACATAACACTATAATGTTGTATAAAGATATAAAATCCCACTTCATCATCATCATACTTATAATATCATCATATATATATATATATATATATATATATATATATATATATATATATATATATATATATATATATATATATATATATATATATATATATATATATATATATATATATATATATATATATATACATAGCCATTAGTTTTATAAAGTCATTGGACAAAAGTCTAAGACCGAGTATTATTTATATAGGTTTCCGTGATTGAAGCACGTACCGTACATCCAAAACGCCGATAGCCCGCCTTTCCCAATCAACGTGAGTTCATAGCCTCGCGCTCTTTTAAATGTTTTATGAAATATTTTATAAACCCGCGAGGGAGATAACATGTTAGTTTTAATAAAAATAAGACACAAGTTGTCCCGATTGTTTGCTTATTGATATGGACCCGAATGATTATATGACCCGATGAATGATTATATGAACCGATGTATGAAATGAAATGGATTATTATTAGTTAGATTATGTCACTAAAAGTCCCATTAGCATGAATTGTGAACTATCGGGATTTGGTAGGCGCTTATGTATATAATAGTACTATTTGGGGAAGATCACCCTAGTTCGCGCCTTGACGGTTGATCCCCGTTGTGCCACATTGATTGGTAAGCGAATTTATGTATGAGAAGATTTATATAAGCGTGATTATTGTGACGACACGCTGTTTTAGATGGGAAAAGGAATTACGGGTTAGCTACCCGTTGTTTGTTATAGTAAGGTAGCAATGTCATGCGGCTTATAATAATCCAATAACAAAAATACTGATATACGCATTAAATTATAATATATTGCCTGACTAGCAATACGGGGTCTTATTACGGATATTATGTTCGTGTTTTGGTTTTACATAAC
This sequence comes from Glebionis coronaria, assembly GCA_025667525.1. NCBI lineage: Eukaryota > Viridiplantae > Streptophyta > Magnoliopsida > Asterales > Asteraceae > Glebionis > Glebionis coronaria. The sequence goes on from CM046876.1 coordinate 455,180,357, forward strand.
CATTTTCATATAACGGTTTTTATTTAACTCTATACAACGTTATAAAACGTATTGTATGATGTTTTTACGACAATGGTTCGTATAATGATTTTGAAGGCAAAAGCCTATATTATGATTTACGACAAAGGATTCATATAAAATGTCTTTGGCCTATTTTATAGCCTACGACAAAGATTTGTACAAAATGATTTTTGGTATTGATTATATACCGGTGATATATTAATGGTTTTTATTAAACTCTATGAATTCACTCGGCGCTTTCGCTGACCTTTTTAACATGTTTTATCTCATATACTTGAAGGTAATTCTGGGGAAGACGGCAAGAATTTATGGCCCGCATTCAAATAAAATTTCCATTCAAATGTTTTGTAAAATTGTATGAAATACTATGACTTGGGACCTATGTAAATTTGATATTCATGAATGGAAAATGCTTTATTATTAAACGACGCGATTTTTAAGCGTTGTGTATGATTTGAGTAATGTGCTATCCCGTAACACCAACGAATCTTCCGCTGAACTAAAGTTTGAATCTTCCACTTGATGGCGTACACATGCACACACAGCAAACATGATGTCAGGTCTAGAAGTTGTGAGATACATCAATGATCCAATCATTGACCTATAATGTCTGACATCCACCTCTTTTCCATCTCCAATCTTTCCCCATGGTTGGTCCCTATCCATGGGTGTCCATAGCCCGTTTTTCATGTAGAGAAAAGCCAAACTTGTATGCCTAGAAAGAAGTTCATCTCCCTTATTGCACTCATCTTGAATTTGTCTGTCATGAGCTTGGAAAAGTCTTCACTCATCTTTGGAATTAAAGAGCCAAAGATGATATCATCCACATAGACCTGAACAAGTAGAAAGTCCTTACCAATCTTCTTGGTAAATAAAGTCTGATCTATGGTGCCCCTTTTAAATCCATTTTCCACCAGATAGGTAGACAATGTGCCATACCATGCTCTTGGGGCTTGATGAAGTCCATACATTGCTTTCTTCACTCTATACACCTTGTCTGGATGTTCTGAATCTTCAAAACCAGGAGGCTGCATGACATAAACATCCTCTGCAATTATGCCATAAAGAAAAGCACTCTTCACATCCATTTGATAAACTGTGAAGCCCATGCAAGAAGCATAGGCTAGGAAAATCCTTATTTCTTCAATCCTTGGAACAGGTGCAAAAACTTCTTCATAGTCTATCCCTTCCTCTTGTGTATAGCCTTGAGCAACTAAGCGTGCCTTGTTTCTAACCACAATCCCTCTCTCATCCTTCTTGTTTATAAGAATCCATCTTGTCCCTATGGGTCTGATATATCTGGGACAATCTACTAACTCCCAAACATCTTGAATAGCAAATTGGTGAAGCTCATCTTGCATTGCTTCCACCCAACTTGGTTCTTTGAGAGCATCAAATATCTTCTTGGGTTCCTGTTGTGACAGAAAACAAGCAAACAAACATGCATGTACAAGAGGGGTATCAACCTTCTTGTGAATATTGGCAATAAAACCTCCTTGATTCTGATGAGACCTTCTTGTTTGAACAGGAGACAACACATCACCAATGATTATAGAAGGAGGATGATTTCTGATAGTTGATGTAAGTATTCGTCCTTCAAGAATTGTGTTGTCTTCAATTTCAGTCTCCATGTTACTAATATCATCTTCAAATTCTCCTCCATCATCACCAGAATGAACCTCTTCATGTACTGTGGAAGGTTCACCTTGTTCAAAAACATTGGAAGAGAATAAATGGTCAAAAGGGTTGTCAACGCCTGAACTAGGACTGTCAACGTTTGAGCCATCAACGCCTGAATTTGGCCTGTCAGCGCCAGATTTGCCTTTGTCAGCGCTGGAAGATTCATGCATGTATTCATCAATTGGTTTTTCTTGTGGAACATCTTTTTCCTTTCCAGCAGCAGCAGCAGCAGCAAATCCATCTGTCCATATAATAATGGTGACATACTCAAGTATGGGAGCTGATTTGACTGCATGTGATCCTACTTCCTTGTCAACCTGTATACCTGAAATTTCAACAACTGGTTCTTCCACAACATTTGAATCCACTTTCACAATGTCTGGATTAGTAACAGGCATATAATTTAAGGTTCTAGATAAAGGTTCTAAATAAAAGAACCAATTTGGTCCCCCCTCAGGATCACTAGGTTCACTTTCTAAAAATTTAACATGTATCTTTTCAAGTATACGTTTTTCTTTCTTAATGTAAACCCTATATCCTTTACTTTGCACTTAATAGCCTATAAAATAGCCTTCATCACCTTTAGCACTAAACTTTACTAAGGCATCACTAGTATCAAGTACCACTACATGACATCCAAAGGGTTTAAGAAAACCAATATTTGGTTTCCTATTCCAAAATAGCTCATAACGTGTCTCACTATGGATTTTGTTGATCAATGCCCCATTCTGAACATAGCAGGCTGTATTCACAGCCTCAACCCAAAAAGCAATGGGAAAATGAGAATCTACCAACATTGTCCTAGCAGCTTCTATGAGTGTTCTATTCTTCCTTTCAGCCACCCCATTTTGTTGTGGGGTTCTAGCTACACTAAACTGCCTAGTAATACCTTTATTGACACAGAAGTCATCTAACAACTTGTTTCTAAACTCACCACCATTATCACTTCTAAGTACTTTAACCTCATTCCCAGTCTTCTTTTCAATTTGGGTAATAAAGTTAATCAAAACAGTGGCAGTTTCACTTTTCAAAGTCAAAAAGAAAGTCCAAGTAAATCTATAAAAATCATTAGTTATGACAAAACAAAAAGATTTACCATTTAAGCTTTCTATATTGGTTGGACCAAACAAGTCCATATGCAGCAAGTGAAGTGGTTTAGAACTAGAGTGCATAAGTTTAGACTTAAAGGAGACTTTGTGTTGTTTGCCTTTAAGACATGAAACACAAGAATGGTCCTTGTGGAAAGCCTTTTCAAGTAAACCATCAACTAAACCATGTCTCACAAGTCTATTTATGTTCTTAAAGTTTATGTGCCCTAACCTTCTATGCCATAGATTACTTTCATCAACTGAAGCGTTAGCATATAGACATGACAAATTGTTACTCATCCTAATTCCATTCAGATTCACATTATAAATGTCCTTATGCCTAGGTGTTCTATAATCAATAAACTTCTCATCAAGAATCTTAAAGTCTTTATTTAACACCAAGCATTCAGTATCAGTGAAAAGAACCTTATTTTTGTTATCACAAACTTGTGATACACTAAATAGATTATAGTCAAGTTCTTTTACCAGAAATACGTTTTCAAAACACAAATTATTGGTGATAAGAGTGCCTTTGCCAGTAATTGTACCATATCCTCCTCCAAAGTACACTTTGTCACCATCTTTAATGGGAGTAAAATTGGTCAAATAATCTTCCTTCTCCGTCATGTGCCTAGAGCATCCACTATCCCAATAGCCATAGTCATTTACCTGTTTTTGAATGCCCTGCACATAAAGAAAACAAATTAGTTTTCTTTGGTAACCCAAGCCTGAGCAGACTTGGATTCATTTGGTTGTTCAACTAGAACATATTTAGTCCTTATAACAACCCCTTGTTCATCCCTTTTAGGATTGAACACCCAGTTAACCCCAATTGGTTTAGTTATGACCTTTGTAATATAATGAAATCTGTTACAGGTCATAGAAATCTCATCTGAATTAGGGTTTTGGTCTTGTTTGGGTCTCCATGTCAAGCTAGAAGAAGCTTTAGACCCCTTTCCCTTTGGCTGCAAGTATTTGTTATTACTTGGTCTAACAACGTTGGAAACATTCCTATCAACGTTAAAATTGTTCTTGACAGCGCTGAAATTAACCTTATCAGCGCCAAAACTAGGGTTTGCTACAGGAACCCATTGTCTGTTAGACCATGTATTAGTCTTTTGAAAAGGCCTTTGTCCATAAGTATTAGACCCTTTAGTAAAGAATGGAGCTGGTCTAGTAACTTGTGGACTTTGCTGGACAAAAGATCTGGGTTTTTGTCAGCGTTGACTTTTGAAGCACTGACACACTTATACGCCAAATGTGAAAAACTCCTACAAGTATAACATGCTTTTCTAGACATAATCCTAGGTCTAGATGAAAAGAAACATGTCCCATTATCACTAACTTGACTTTTTGGTGACCTAGGTTTTCTATACATTTCTGTATACTTAACACTAGGTTTTCTATCAACATTTAAACCAAGGTCAACAGGTTTTCTAGTAGAAGGGTTGGTCACCTTTATGGGTGTAGACTCATTTTGGCTTTCACTAAGCATGTCACCTTTAACAAACAAAGTAGGATTGGCTTTCTTCCATTTTTCCGAATCAGTCAATTTCTGCTTATGTTCCTCTATTGGAGTAAGAACTCTTGGTGGAGGAATGAATTCCTTTTCTTGGAGTTCTGGTATACCAGTCCAAGATAAATCCTTTCTAAGGACACCATAAAAGTTCCCAGCAGGTGGTGGAACATCAACATACTCTTTTATCCCAATCCCAGTCATATCCCTAGAGTCTCTTTGTTCACTCACACATTTTTCTAGGGGTTGTGAAGCTTTATCAAATCTTTGAGTTTTAAGCCCTACATTATCTTTGTTTTTAATGGCCTAATCTAACTTAGCTTGTATGACTCCTTTGGATCTCTCCAAGATGTCCCTAAGGTCAACACTAACTTTGAGGTCATGAGACAAAACGTTAATTTGATCTTTTATGTCAAGCTCCATTTTCTTATATTCAGCCACAGTCTTTTCAGCTTGAACAAGTGCCAGTTGATAATTAGATAACTTGCATTTTTCATCAAAAACATCTGATTTTAACTTTAAATTTTCTTTGTCAAGTTTTTCAGTGTTTAAACGACAACCTTTACTACAAAATGCAACATCATATACCTCATTATCTGATGAAGATAAAGAATGTGCCATGAGAGCATAGTGAACATGCTCTTCTTCTTCCTTTTCTACAACCAAGGCCTTGTTCTCTTCAACCTCCTTGGCCATAAAGCTCCAGTCCCAGCCAACACCATCAATTTCTTGCATGGCTACCATAGCCTTTGTGTCTTCAACCTTGATAATTTGGCTTGAATGTTTTCCAGCATCAGACCTTCTTGGAGATCTGTATTCTCTCATAAAGTATCCCATTCTATGGAAATTGTAACACTCAACCTTGGATTTATCAAACCCAACAGTGTCTTTAGCATTAAATGTCATCTTCTTCCTGAATCTCCTATTTCATCTATTGGCCCTTATGCTTGCAAGTGCCATATTCCACTTTATGTCCATCTCCTCCAAATTCTCATCACTGATTTGCTCAAGGTCCTCATATGTAATCACTGAACCATTGGGCAATGCAGCAATGTATGCATACACTGTATCTAGATCAATACCAGCATGTTTAACCCTTGGTGAGTCAACATTGTATGTGTCAGCGTCTGAATGTGGGGCGCTGACAAAGCTTGATCCAATGTTGACACAAGGTGATCTAGTAACGGGGTGCACGTATGACTCCCTTTGATCAAATTGACCTTCACTATGTGAGAAGAAAGCCATGTTTCCAGAGGTAGATTTGCTTCCTTGATCCAAAAGGATTTCATTATCTACGATCTTCAGTTTATTGTAGACGTCATCAAAAGTGGAACTTTTGTGAGCATTGGTATCAATAATAGACCTTGCTTCAATCTTCCATGCATCACCAAGACTTTTAAGGAAAGTGGTAATGATATCAACATCATCATACATTGTTCCCATAAAGGACAATTTGCTTGTGATGTCAAGAAGTCTGCTTCTCACCCCCACTTAGCTTTTCATTGGGAAGAGCTTTGAACACAGCATACTCATGCAAGAGTTGCTTCTTCTTCTCTGAGGCAGTATCATCATTGCCACCATAGTTGACTTGAAGGGTTGCCCAAAGCTCTTTGGCAGAATCAAAACCTCTATACTTGTGCTGATTGGATGGTCCTAAAGAAAGTTTGGGAATACTCAAAGTTTTCATGTCATTCCTTCTCTTTGCAATATCCTCAGTTGAGACAGCTCTCCCATCTGAAGGTCTTTCTTTTAGATCCTCTTCAGTTGAGCCATCAATTAATCTTGCAGCAATAGCAGTAGCAATCTTAGCAGCCTTATCGAATGTGTTTCCATATTCAATAATTTCCCATATAGTGTGGTCATGGATTTGAAGGTACTGCTCAAAATTGAACTTCCATAGCTCAAAGTTGTCAGGGTCTAGCATCGAGATTTTTAGGTTATGGCTTGAGGAGGAAGTCATATCTGGAGTAGACATTATGTCTGGTTTTTAGGGTTTCTTGAAAAATTAGGGTTTTTTGGCGATTTAGGGTTTTTAGGGTTTTGTGTTCTTTAGATCAAAGTTCCTCAACAAGCTCTGATACCACTTGTTGATCCCAAACTTAGATCGATTTAGCTTTTGTGTAAACGAGATTAAATCAAGTTAAACACTTAGAGAAACTTTGTTGTGTTAACAATTCAAGTCCTATGCAGAATTAATACCTGAATGAAGAATAAACAAAACAAATAAACCAAACTTTCACTTTGATTGATAATCGAACTTGTGTACAATGAAAGTGTAAAAACATATATCAAACTAAAACCTAAAGGCCTCCTTTTATAAATTAAGGAGCCTTGCACAAGAGTCTAACTATCATCTATTCTAGGTAAAGATAAATATAGAAAATACAATGTCAAACATATATTTACTAGAAATACAAAACGTGTAGACTAAGTATTCTATCAGTGCTTGGACTTCTTCTCATCAGCGCTTGATTTCTTCTTGTCAATCTTGATCTAACAACGCTTGATTTCTACCTATCAACACCCAAATAACTCTTGTCAGCGTTGATGAGACTTCAATTATACATAGTCTCATCGTCCAAATCGGGCTTAAAACGCTTAAAATATCATCAAAATACCCAAATATATGCTTGTGTTTGTTCATTGTGTATTTTAGGTACGGATATCGTAAATTCACCAAAAGATTACAAGAATCAAGCAAAAACGAACACGGGAAACGAAGCCGCACAAAGAACCGGACCCGAATCATGAATTTCCTATAAAGTCCTTGAAGTTTGAAGAATTTGCAAGATTGGTCCCTCATCTTTGGAGAATTGTCAACTTTAACCCTTGAAGAATCACTATTAACAACATTGGTCCTTTAAGAATGAAGATTGTACAAGATATGCCCTTGAAGATTACTCTAATTGCATTTATGGTCCTTGTTTAAAAGTTGGTGAAATACATGTGCCATATTTGACAACTTGGTCAAAGATGATAACAAAGGATTTTGTTATAAAGCTTATGAAACTTCATATGCCAACAAAATGAAACATGGGGGGTTATACTTACCAGACAACCAAACTCCAACCCTCCACTCTCACGCCTCCACGTGTCCCACTCAACTCACCCAACCAATCAACACTCCCCTCTTCTCCACGTCACTTCCCACAACTGATTTATTTATAAATCGTTTGTAAACATTTGAAAAGTGGGGGAAACAAAGATAATTAACCCAAAACAGATTAAAACACCCCTAATCCCATATTCATAACACCCTTAAACCCTAATTTACCCAGTTACAATCTACCTTAATCCAAAGGGGTTTTTCCCCAAACTATGCAGATTATTAATTCAACCCAATGTCACCAAAACCCACCAACTAACTCTCCTTTCCCGTGACCCCTGGGCCCCACTCGTACTCCCCTGCTTACCCTGATATGGCAAAAAGAGCATCTTCCAGTCAATCAACGACCCACATGGCATTCCTTGCTCCTAAAGGATGAAATAAACGAGTAAGATCAAACCAAGGCCAGCTGTGATCACATGGACTCATTTTGACCAAGAATCAAGTCAAATCTCAAGGGCAATTTTGGGTTTTCTTGTATTAGGGTTTTAACTTATAAGTTTTTTATTCATTAGAACTAGAAGCTTCCTACTTAGCCTATAAAAGGAGTATGCAGGATGTGCATCACCCTTTGTTCCAGTTTTAAGCTTTGTAAAAAAAATTAAAGTTAATGAATAGTTACCGTGTTTCCTTGAATTTGTTTGCAAAGTTTGGCTGAGTTCCTTTACTGCTTTAGATTAGTTTAAAACATTTATTTCATTTCAAGTTATTTCTAATCACATAAAACTGATTTTTGGTTTAAGGATACTTAGCCAAAAGTTAGTTTTTAGTCTCAACTTATAGGAACTTGAATGCTTGATTGACTAACAATCAAACAAGCATTCTAAGTTTGTATAAGTTGGTTTGTATGCTTATAGTTTCAAAAAGGTTTTTTCAAAAAGTGGATTTTCTAGAAAGTTGTTTTGGACGTTTTTTTTAATAGCTTACTGTTTATATAAGCCAGCTCATAAGCTACTTGACACTAGCTTATGAGCTTAGCTTATATAAGCTTGTAGTTTCTGTTCTTGTTGGTTTTGTTTGTGCAGAAACAAAAGGAATCAAAAGAGGACCCATATTTTCATCCTTTTTCTTCATCATTTTTGAAGACATATGCTACCCCCTGGTCTGTTGTAGACCAGCCAACGGGGCTCTCTACATTCTTGTCACAAGCTCATAGAATCATCCAATAGAAGGCAACAACCCCCTAACTAAGGCTTGAACCATATTTTTGAGTTTTCTTTGAGTTTTATGTGAATCATATGAGTGTGAGTGTTGGCTGTTTATTTGTTTTTTTTATTTGTTTGTTTATGTTAATTTATGATTTAGATGCATGTTAGAGTAGTGTAAATCAGTTTGGTTTGAGTTTATAAGCATTTGGTTTGTTAATTTTCACATTCTGAAAATATAGGGGTGTTTGGGATTGGAGTTTGAGCTAAGTTCTTGACAAGTTGTTGGCCTATATTTTATCTTAACATACTTAGATAGGTGGTGTGCATGTTTATCAGTAGTTAAGTTTTTAGTATCATAGGTTATACTAGGTTTTGTATGTTCACTTGTAGGTAAAACTCATTAGAATTCATTAAAGCATCTTAACTGCCTTGTTCTAGCAATCTTTGTCTACCAAATTTTGGAATATGTTAAGGTAAGGTGTAATATAGGGTTGCTAATCAGTTTATAGTGATTTGGTCGGTTATGTGTGAAGTTATGATGTTTAAAATTCACCTAGAAGCACAATAGATCAGCTATAGTCCCACAGACCCCATTTCTTATTTTACAGTAACTGTTTTTGGCATTTTGTGTGAGATTCTTGTGAACAAGTGGTGTGTTTTATATTTTTCCTGACTCCCCACAACCCAACTGGTTGTGGGGGTGCCAATCATTACCATTGTATCCAAGAAACAAGCATTCTACAAGCATTTAAAGTCCCAGACCTATTTTTATAACTGCTAGTGGGAACCAAGTTCCCACTACTAGTGGAAAAGTTTCCACTGCTTAGCTAACAGACAAAAAGAGTGTAGCTGTCAACATCAGTTTTCTATTTTTTTGTCTTTAGTGGTCAATGTTTGGTCTTTTTCAATAATTTTAGTTTTGTTATTTTTCTTATTTAATTTCTGATTTTTCTATTTAGTTTATTTTCTTGTCATTGTTCATTTTCTATTTTTTAGATTTAATTGCATTTTAAATTAGTTTTTAATTATCTGTTTTTGTCTTTTAGTACAAAAATCTAATATTTTTCAGTTTTAAAATTTTTCATAGATTTAGAAAAGTATTTTAAGATTTTTAGTTTAAAAAATATTTTACTGTTCACTTTTTAAGTAATTTTTAGAATTAATTTTAGTTTAATTAGTTTTAAATTATTTTCTGTTTTGCCTTTTAGTGGAAAATATTTACTTTTTCAAACTTTTTCATTTTTCTAGTATTCATTAGTATAATTTAGGATTTTTCAAATAGTCAAATTAATTTTAGCATTATTTTATATTTTTAATCATTATTTTGGTTTAAAAATAGTTTTTAGCATTTTAAAAATAGAAAAATAGTTTTTAAAAATTAGGAAAAATACTTTTTAGTCTTTAAATAAAATAAATGAGTTATTTGTTCAGTAAAATAATATTTTGGGTTTTTTCTTAATTATATTTAATTTTAGGGCTTTAATTAGCATTTAAAATTGAATATTTAATTATTAAAAGGTTTTAAAATTTATTTATTGAATTTTTATTCTTATTTATATTATTTAGACTTAGTTCTCATTTTTAATTAATTTTTAGCTTTAATTTTTAATTTTGTCACGTTTTACGTATTTACGTTTTCGCGTTTTACGTCAAATCGTCGTAGTATAATCGTAATCGTAGCTCGTCTTTAATTTTTCTCTCTTAAACCAAAAACGTAACTAATCCAAACTTTGATTTTATATAATTGGCACACTTAATTCACACACCTCCTTCGAGAACGAACCCGCATTTATTCGGTTTTACGTTTTTCCTAAAGCGTAAGACTTAATACTTGCCGCTCATACGCGTTTTTCCTAAAACGTGTACGATTTACTTACATCAATTTTTGGCACCGCTGCCGGGGAGGTGTTTTTGAGTTTCCATTATTACTATCGTGTTTGTGTGAGTAGTGCGTTTTTGCTTTTCATTTTTGGAAAGCGTAAAATATCGTACATACTCATTTTTGTTATTTTTCCTTAATATATTATAGTATCCAAATAAATCGTGTTTAATTTTCCTAAATTAAACACAAACCAATCTTTACTATATTGTAGATATCCCATTATCGTTTTCGTTTTTCTTGTGAATATTATTACTATATTGTACTTACGTAGAACAATAAATATACAAGTACTCCAAAAGCGTGAAAACGCAACCTTGATTCGGGATTTCATCACTCGATCATTGTATTCGAATCCAAAGCAAAAGTTTAAAGGCAAAATAGATAAATACTTTCATGAGGCTTAATTTCAATTAACACAAACTCTAAGGTGGGTATAAGGCTGTTGTATTTCACGACCTAAGGGAAAAAGGCTCTTAAGTGCTTAGCGTCGCCTCGTTTCCCCCGCTTGCTTGTGTGTGTTTTGAGAAAGAAGGCTAATCGAGGGTTTGCCGCCCAAATATTATCTACGTATCATATATATTTGCTTGTTTTCAAGATTAAACCCTCTTGAACGTTTTGGTGTTCCACCAACGTTCTAAAGTCATCGAAGGCGTTCACTCCACGTGATCGTTTTCATTCCTTTAGGCTCCTTTAATCGAGAAGATCGATTCGAGGGGAGATTTGTATATTTGAGTCTACGTAATACAAGAAAAATCCAAAAAAAATTAAAAAACAATCAAAAACCAAAAAAAATGAAAAATCGAAAAACCCCAAAAAGAATCTTCTTTGCTACCACCCATTCTAGGCTTAGTGCATGCGCACTCGATCGAAGGATTATTCTAATTCTAGCGACGCTTCGAATCGACGCATTCGTAATCGAAGGAATCGACGACGTAGACGAGATTTAGAAACCGACGTTCCTAATATCGTTGTTGAAGAAACCTTAGACGAGATGGCCGACAATCGTTCGATGATGGAATTGCTCCAAGCGCCCACCGAGGGTTATGGAGACGCGATCGTAATTCCCGCTATCGAAGCGGAGAATTTTGAGATTAAGAGCGGAATGCTTTCGTTAATCCAAGCTACGAAGTTTCGAGGTCGTGAAGCCGATAATCCTCACGGCCATATTCGGAATTTTGATCGTCTTTTGGCCACGAGCAAGTTTAAGAACGTCGACACCGATGTCGTCAAGCTTATGCTTTTTCCGTACTCGCTCGATGGTGCCGCCAAGGATTGGTACGAGAAAGAGCCACCTAATTCGATAACTACATGGAAGGATCTCGTTTCCAAGTTCGTTAATTATTTTTTCCCACCGTCTATGACGACGTTTTTAAAAAATGAAATTACGAAATTTGAGCAAAAACCGAATGAATCTTTTAGAGACGCGTGGGATCGTTTTAAGGAATTGCTTAGGCAATGTCCTCACCATGGTTTTTCTGAGTTGCACCAAATCGATACGTTTTACAACGGTCTTAATTTTCAAGAACAAGATTCGTTGAATTCCGCCGCCGGTGACAACTTTTTGTGTAAAACTCTGAAAGATGCATTGATAATTATCGAAAACCGATCCAAGGTTTACCAACTCCGCAACGCACCGAGTGTTGCCAATGTCGCCAATGTTAGTAGTTCTAATCGCGACATTGAGAGAGTTGATGTGAAAGTCGACAAGTTGACGAATGTGTTTACGTCTTTTCTCGTTGAAATGCAAAAGAAAGACGCTCCCGCTACGGTGAAAGCGGTTGAGGTTTCGTGTACGTTTTGTGGTGGACCTCATAACTATTACGAGTGTGCGGCTACGGATGGCCAAACGTCGAATGTGAGTGCGTTAAACAACAATTTTTCTAATCAAAATCAAAATAATACCGGTCCATCACAACAAGGCAATTATAATCAAGGCAACAATTTTCAAAATCGTAACAATTTTCAAGGAAACAATCAACAAGGGAATTTTCAAAACCAAGGTTAATTAAGGTCGGAATTTAAATTGGCAAAATCGAGACAATAATCAAAACTCGACTTTTTCAAACAACAACAATCAAGGAAACAATTTTTCAAGTGGTAATCAAGGAAATTTTCAAAGAAGTAATCAAAACCAAGGGAACTTTAATTCAAATCAAAATAGTTCGTCAAACGATTTTCAAAATTACATGAAAACGATTAGAGGGAGAAATTGGTACTTTGAAAAACGACTTTTCTAATACATTGAAATTGCAAAATACGAAGATTGACCAAGGACAAATTGACATTAAAAAGATGTTTTCGGCCATTATGAACAAAGCCTCGGGTGCTTCATCGAGTTCGTTACCTAGTGACACAGTTGCAAATCCGAAGGAACAATGTAAAGCCGCCTCGTCTCGTGAGAAAGGTCGTGTGATTACCCCTAACCTTGATGGATTTCGAGTTGTTCCTTCTTCTCAACCCTCGACTTCTAAGACGTCTTTTTGTTCTAAAGTCGATGGGGTGAACGTGGCGAGCAAGGAAAGGAGTGCACACCCTCGTGTACCTCAAATTCCATCCACGGTTCAAAAAGAGAGTTTTATCGACCTTACCAAAGTAACCCTTGAAGAAACGTGTGCATCGATCCTTCTTAAAAAACCCAAAAGGCATATGCCGAGAAAGGAAGAGGATCCGGGCCAATTTCTATTACCTTGTGATTTTTCCGAGATTGAGGGATGTTTATCCCTTGCCTATTTAGGTGCTAGCATCAATCTCATGCCTCATTCTCTTTGGGAATTGATGAGATTGCCTAATCTTGCCCCCACGAACATGAGTTTCGAGCTTGCAAATTTTACTCCACTTATACCAATTGGAATAGCCGAGGATGTCTATGTTAAAGTTGGAAAGTTTGTTTTTCCCACGGATTTCGTTATATCCGATTACGAGTGTGACCCTAAATGTCCCATTATTTTAGGCCGACCATTTTTATCGACGGCTCGAACCGTAATCGACGTTCACGAGGGGAGACTTACTATGAGATATGGGGAGGATAAAATGGACTTTTTCACGAGTAAATCCCAAGTGTTTAATGATAATGAAAAAACCAACGTTTCAAAACCTAATGATTCTAAACCTAATGATTTCAAAATGTACACTTTAGCGGAAAGAATGAGGCTTAATGCAGGTTTTGAAAAAATTAAGAAGAACAGTTTTAAAGATGAGGATTTTAATGATAAAGAATACGTGTACCTAATTCAAAAGGGCATGTGTAAATTTTTGAATGAAAAATCACTTTGGGATGTATTGGATGAAACAAGTGAACAACCAATTCCGAAGGGCGACGTTAGTGCCATCACGACAATGACCAAAATGGGCTCGTCTTCACCACCTTCGAAGGACCACGTCTTTGAGGCATCAACTTCTAACTCCATCGAAGTGCCTCCTTTTCCTAGCCCAACACCCGTTAAGGCAAAAGTTTTTATCGACATTGATCCTCTCGTTTTAGAAAAGTCACCTAATCATAGTCATTCGACTTATAAGACCATGGTTGTGAGTGCTCACATCGACTCTTTCTTTGACAATGACGATGGAGATTTTGCCGAGATTGATCACGTACTTCGAAATCCACATGCCATTTTTGAGGATTCTCCTAAAAAGACCTCTTCTCATGTGAAGTACGATGATTACAAGTTTGATCCCAAGATTGAGGAAATCATTGAACGAGAGCTAGCTCTTTTGCCTCCACTTCCACCTACAAGTGAGGTAGATCTTTCCAAAATCGAGGATGAACTAAATGAGTTGGAACGTCTTATTTTTGATAACAAACCAACTCATGTGACCACCAAAAATCCAATTCTCGAGGAGTTACCTAATCAAATCTCCTCAAATGAGAATTACGTTTACCACATTCGTGAGGATTTAACTTATCAACAATCCCCACAAATGAATGATGGTTTCGTGCTTGATCGTGATCTTTTCGAGAGAGTTTCTAAGATACTCAAGGAAGGGAATGACAAACCTTTGTTTGACAAGCCTATCTTTGATGAAGAAATCGATGAGATCGACGTTCATGAGGATGACGAATATGTAGACCCCGAGGGGGCGGTGTTCTTTATTGATAAACGTTTTGAGAACTTATATAATCTGCCACCCCTCCCACCAATGACTTAAATGTGAGGATTTTTAGCGCGACTAATTTTGAATTTGACACGCCAAATATTTTCGACATTATCAAATTGGGTTTTCATAAAGAGTTTTTAAACGATGAAAAAGGAAAGGATTTTAAAAATGTTTTAAAATATTTTTCTAGAAGTTTAACTATGTCATCACCGTGTTTTATGAGTGCTACCACCTCGTCTACTCCGTTTGACGATGGTGTGTGTGGATCTAGTGTGGGGGAAGCCCCTTATGTTCCCTCACATTTCTCTACCGAGGACGATATTTACGATCCCGGAATTGCTTGTAAAGGGAAATCTCGGTCTTCCACCGATGCAATAAATGGAAAATCTTTTCGTTTGCTTGGTGTGAGTCTACCTCGAGTATCTCATTATGTTGACTTACCCATTGCCCCACTTTTCTACTTCTTATCTCTTTTCTTCTACCCCTTTGGGGTTTTACTATCGGTTGAAGTAGCGTTGTTTCGTCTTTCATCCGAAAACGAAGACGCTATCTTTGACCCCGATATACATATATCGAGTTTTTAAAGTACTCCATTTACTTTTGGGCATTGTTTATCATGTAAGTCCCATCAAAAATGACAAAACCATGATTATCCCTAAATGATCACATTTATGGGGATTCGAGTCGAGCTTTTGACTCGGTTATAAAAAACAAGGTGCCTCGTGGGGGATTCTCATGCTTATCCTTGTAAATTTTATTGCTTTCTAATTAGTTAATGTGAGGGGACTTGTGCTCTTCCAACCTTTGTTCCGTGGTTGTTTGTGATTGTGATTTATTAGGTTCATCGTCATCATTGAAGCCTCTCGTTTCATTTTACGGATCACTCGAGCTTCGATTATTGCCTTTGGAGATTCCGATATCCGATGATATCCTTTTATGTTCTAACGTTTATCTTATTAGCATAATTCATAAACGGCTTTTAGGTTATTCATTTTACCCTTTCCATGCTCGAGATTAAGCATTCGACTTCGTCTCTAGTATGGGGGTGTTTTCACCCCTAGACTCGAAACATTGAGGACAATGTTTAGTTTTAGTATGGGGGGTGAGTAGATACTGCACCTTGCTTACGTCACCACGCAATCCAATATTCATCTTTTTGTTATCGTTTTGTTGCAAAATAAGGCTAAAAATGGCCAAATTTTAAAATTTTTCTTGTTTTTCATAAGTGTTTAAGACACGAATGTAGGTTTTCCGATGGTGAGAATAAGAGTAATTTTTGACTCGACCGTGCGTGTTGAGCACTTAGCTTCGATTCCTTAACTTTTTAGGCTAAGTCTCTTAAATGAGGACGAGAAATGATAGAGTTATTTATAAGTCTCGTAATCTTTCACGATCTCATGTGTAGTAATTATTAGGTTATTCTCCCCACGCTGTTGATAATAAACTGTTAATAAATATTGATTTAGCGGTTTAGTCACTATTGTTGGTTTCTAATTTGTTTTAGTAGCTTCCATGTAATTAAATTGGGAAAACATTAAGGTATCGCCAGCGTTACGGTTTTGAAGTATTGGCACCCGAATAATCGAAAGCTTCACCTAATAATAAGATTTCAAGTGCTCACCTAAATTAAGCAAAAATTTGAAGCTCACAAGACCGAAAAATCTATGCCCAAATTGAAAGTGAATCAAGCCTTAATCTTTGAAGCTTTAAAGATCCAAAATTCGCTTTAGCGTGAGGATATACGTCTTTGGCCATAATAAAACCACCGATGATGGCGGATAATTAAAGGCAAGGCAAGACCGAAGTCATAATAAAAGCTCCATGGCGGAGTTGAATAAAAGATGGAGGTAAACCTATGATAATAAGGCCCTTCCGTTAGGGGGCGTATAAAAGTCTTGGTAATAAGTCTCATGTTCAAAACTGTTATAAAATCATGTTTATCGATCCTTCTTGTTGACTTAATTTTTTGACATCGTTGTCTATTAGGATGAATTATTAATTCGATGATTTTGGTTACATCGTTAAGACTCTATTTTTAGACTTAATCTCTAATCACGCATAAGTCAATGATGTATCCTCGTGATCATTAAGACAAAAATAAAATATAAGAGATACCAATTAGGAATAAGGGAGTTTAGGTTCGTAATTAACACTCATGAGATATGATTGTGTTGCTAACTTATAATAACAATGATCTCGTTACACGCTTAGCATGGAATTGGGTGAAAATCGAGGACGACGAAATTATTTCTAACGAAGCATTCACATGTTCTTGTTCTATGATCCTAAAAGTCACTTTATCGTGATGAAAACAATACATTATGTCTAAAACACGTGTATTAGTTTATTTAAATTTATGTCTTCAATAAATGTCATTACAAAATGAATTTTGGAAGTGCTACGATAATTAATTCTAGCATTACGTGGGGACATGGCAATGGTTTAGTATGGGGGAGTGATGAGACTGCAATTATACATAGTCTCATCGTCCAAATCAGGCTTAAAACGCTTAAAATATCATCAAAATACCCAAATATATGCTTGTGTTTGTTCATTGTGTATTTTAGGTACGGATATCGTGAATTCACCAAAAGATTACAAGAATCAAGCAAAAACGAACACGGGAAACGAAGCCGCACAAAGAACTGGACCCGAATCATGAATTTCCTATAAAGTCCTTGAAGTTTGAAGAATTGGCACGATTGGTCCCTCATCTTTGGAGAATTGTCAACTTTAGCCCTTGAAGAGTCACTATTAACAACATTGGTCCTTTAAGAATGAAGATTGTACAAGATATGCCCTTGAAGATTACTCTAATTGCATTTATGGTCCTTGTTTAAAAGTTGATGAAATACATGTGCCATATTTGACAACTTGGTCAAAGATGATAACAAAGGATTTTGTTATAAAGCTGATGAAACTTCATATGCCAACAAAATGAAACATGGGGGGGTTATACTTGCCAGACAACCAAACTCCAACCCTCCACTCTCACGCCTCCACGTGTCCCACTCAACTCACCCAACCAATCAACACTCCCCTCTTCTCCACGTCACTTCCCACAACTGATTTATTTATAAATCGTTTTTAAACATTTGAAAAGGGGGGGAAACAAAGATAATTAACCCAAAACAGATTAAAACACCCCTAATCCAATATTCATAACATCCTTAAACCCTAATTTACCCAGTTACAATCTACCTTAATCCAAAGGGTTTTTTTCCCAAACTATGCAGATTGTTAATTCAACCCAATGTCACCAAAACCCACCAACTAACTCTCCTTTCCCGTGACCCCTGGGCCTCACTCGTACTCCCCTGCTTACCCTGATATGGCAAAAAGAGCATCTTCCAGTCAATCAACGACCCACATGGCATTCCTTGCTCCCAAAGGATGAAATAAACGAGTAAGATCAAACCAAGGCCAGCTGTGATCACATGGACTCATTTTGACCAAGAATCAAGTCAAATCTCAAGGGCAATTTTGGGTTTTCTTGTATTAGGGTTTTAGCTTATTAGTTTTTTATTCATTAGCATTAGAAGCTTCCTACTTAGCCTATAAAAGGAGTATGCAGGATGTCCATCACCCTTTGTTCTAGTTTTAAGCTTTGTAAAAAAAATTAAAGTTAATGAATAGTTACCGTATTTTCTTGAATTTGTTTGCAAAGTTTGGCTGAGTTCCTTTACTGCTTTTGATTAGTTTAAAACATTTATTTCATTTCAAGTTATTTCTAATCACATAAAACTGATTTTTGGTTTAAGGACACTTAGCCAAAAGTTAGTTTTTAGTCTCAACTTATAGGAACTTGAATGCTTGATTGACTCACAATCAAACAAGCTTTCTAAGTTTGTATAAGCTGGTTTGTATGCTTATAGTTTCAAAAAGGTTTTTCAAAAAGTGGATTTTCGAGAAAGTTGTTTTGGACGTTTTTTTAATAGCTTACTGTTTATATAAGCCAGCTCATAAGCTACTTGACACTAGCTTATGAGATTAGCTTATATATGCTTGTAGTTTCTGTTCTTGTTGGTTTTGTTTGTGCAAAAACAAAAGGAATCAAAAGAGGACCCATATTTTCATCCTTTTTCTTCATCATTTTTGAAGACATATGCTACCCCCTGTCTGTTGTAGACCAGCCAACGGGGCTCTCTACATTCTTGTCACAAGCTCATAGAATCATCCAATAGAAGGCATCAGCCCCCTAGGTAAGGCTTGAACCCTATTTTTGAGTTTTCTTTGAGTTTTATGTGAATCATATGAGTGTGAGTGTTGCCTGTTTATTTGTTTGTTTTATTTGTTTGTTTATGTTAATTTATGATTTGGATGCATGTTAGAGTAGTGTAAATCAGTTTGGTTTGAGTTTATAAGCATTTGGTTTGTTAATTCACCTTCTGAAAATATAGGGGTGTTTGGGATTGGAGTTTGAGCTAAGTTCTTGACAAGTTGTTGGCCCATATTATGTCTTAACATACTTACATAGGTGGTGTGCATGTTTATCAGTAGTTAAGTTTTTAGTATCATAGGTTGTACTAGGTTTTGTATGTTCACTTGTAGGTAAAACTCATTAGAATTCAGTAAAGCATCTTAACTGCCTTGTTCTAGCAATCTTTGTCTACCAAATTTTGGAATATGTTAAGGTAAGGTGTAATATAGGGCTGCTAATCAGTTTATAGTGATTTGGTTGGTTATGTGTGAAGTTATGATGGTTTAAAATTCACCTAGAAGCACAATAGATCAGCTATAGTCCCACAGATCCAATTTCTTGTTTTACAGTAACTGTTTTTGGCATTTTGTGTGAGATTCTTGTGAACAAGTGGTGTGTTTTATATTTTTCCTGACTCCCCACAACCCAACTGGTTGTGGGGGTGCCAATCATTGCCATTGAATACAAGAAACAAGCATTCTACAAGCATTTAAAGTCCCAGACCTGTTTTTATAACTGCTAGTGGGAACTAAGTTCCCACTGGTAGTGGAAAAGTTTCCACTGCTTAGCTAATAGACAAAAAGAGTGTAGCTGTCAACATCAGTTTTCTATTTTTTTTGTCTTTAGTGGTCAATGTTTTGTCTTTTTCAATAATTTTAGTTTTGTTATTTTTCTTATTTAATTTCTGGTTTTTCTATTTAGTTTATTTTCTTGTCACTGTTCATTTTCTATTTTTTAGATTTTATTGCATTTTAAATTAGTTTTTAATTATCTGTTTTTGTCTTTTAGTGCAAAAATCTAATATTTTTCAATTTTAAATTTTTTCCTAGATTTAGAAAAGTATTTTAAGATTTTTAGTTTAAAAAATATTTTACTGTTCACTTTTTAAGTAAATTTTAGAATTAATTTTAGTTTAATTAGTTTTAAATTATTTTCTGTTTTGTCTTTTAGTGGAAAATATTTACTTTTTCAAACTTTTTCCTTTTTATACTATTCATTAGTATAATTTAGGATTTTTCAAATAGTCAAATTAATTTTAGCATTATTTTAATATTTTTAATCATTATTTTGGTTTAAAAATAGTTTTTA
Organism: Glebionis coronaria; assembly: GCA_025667525.1. NCBI lineage: Eukaryota > Viridiplantae > Streptophyta > Magnoliopsida > Asterales > Asteraceae > Glebionis > Glebionis coronaria. The sequence goes on from CM046876.1 coordinate 455,200,402, forward strand.
GCATTTTAAAAATAGAAAAATAGTTTTTAAAAATTAGGAAAAATACTTTTTAGTCTTTAAATAATATAAATGAATTATTTTTTCAATAAAATAATATTTTGGGCTTTTTATTAATTATATTTAATTTTAGGGCTTTAATTAGCATTTAAAATTGAATATTTAATTAATAAAAGGTTTTAAAATTTATTTATTGAAATTTTATTCTTATTTATATTATTTTAGACTTAGTTTTCATTTTTAATTAATTTTTAGCTTTAATTTTTAATTTTGTCACGTTTTACGTATTTACGTTCGCGTTTTACGTCAAATCGTCGTAGTATAATCGTAATCGTAGCTCGTCTTTAATTTTTCTCTCTTAAACCAAAAACTTCACTAATCTAAACTTTGATTTTATATAATTGGCACACTTAATTCACATACCTCTTTCGAGAACGAACCCGCATTTATTCGGTTTTACGTTTTTCGTAAAGCGTAAGACTTAATACTTGCCGCTCATACGCGTTTTTCCTAAAACGTGTACGATTTACTTACATTAAGCGTCTAAGTGTCTTGGCTCATTTTATTCCCAACAATTTAAGCCAGAAACAAGCTATTAACTTCTGACATCAATGGGAGGCTGATCATTTCCCTCCCATAACATATCTAGGACGTTTTTCCCTCTACTCAAAGGCTTAGTTATGTATAAATTAAGGCCCAAGGTGATGATTCTAGGTGTGCTTTCATTTGTAATAATTCCAACCCTTGACAAAGGTTAGAACATCAATTACTACGAAACCCGAAAGAGTTGTTATACCCTACTAATCCTATAATCAAGGGCAAATTTCAAGGTGTTGGAGATTTGGTTAGTTCGGTTGATCATTTGATGGGAGGCTTAGAGTTACTCTAAATTCCATTGTTTGATACTTTGTGTTTGAAGAACTTTTGTGGTAGAACTCTTGTTATTGAATTGATTTTGAGTTACTATTAGTGTTTTTAATGTTGAATGTGATGATGAATTGTGTTTGAGTTTCTATATGATTATGGAGTTGTGTGATATGCTTGTGTGATGAACATGAATTCTAAAAGAATTTCAGTTATGATCAAGAAAATATAATTAGGTTTGTATGGTTGATAAATTCCTAAACATGTTTTGATAATCGATACAATATGGTTTTATTAGATTTAAAGGTCAAAAGGATTTCTGGAAACTATGTTCTAAATGATTTGTGCATGAGTCGATTTGGTTTCTTGGTGACTGACACTAGCCAAGACGAGTCGGTTAAAGGGACTTGTCAAATGATTTATCTTAGGTATAGGCCGAAAGGACCCAATCAAACCAAACTTATCTTTTAATCTTTTCTAGAAAATGGTAATTACGATGGGTTGGAATAGATAATCATAGGTTGAAAGGGATTGTCTAGTTCAACTTGTTAATACGGATTTTATAAAATACACCATGGAATGAAATCCATATACTTTAGTTTTGTGATTCATAGTTTTCAACCACACATAATTAATCTCTCCAATAGATAAAATGGAATTCACACAAGAATTGTTTTTATTTATAATTTCATATACGATTGTTCTAGTGGTAATATCGAAAGAAAAAAATTTGTGCTACAAAAATTATTGTAGCCGGTTGGCTGCTTCGGTGGCTGACCGGCTCCTTTTTTCTGTTAGCACTCGGCTGCCAGCTGCTTCGAGTAGCTGGTCGGCTACTCCCAGTCGTAAATTTTGTATTTTTTTATTTTGTGATTTGTTTGTTTAAATTGTTTGAATGCTTGGCTAAGTTAATTGTTTAACTTGTTTTAGTGTTGGTTTGTATGCTTATGAATAGTTAATCAACTTCATCTTTGTTATATATTGTTTGTAACTAACACTAACGCTAAGTATTGTGTGTTTTATATTGTGTTGTTTTAGTTGTAATTAGAGAAAATGAAATCTTGGAGTGAGATTTTGGCTTACCTTAACGAATTGGAGGGAGAGCTTAGCGATGAGTGCCAATCAAGTATTACAAGAGTGGAGAAGACTAAGAGAGAGGTTTGAGGCTTTACCTCACAAGAGTGTTTTAGTGAATGAAGGTGGTCATGAGAAGGAATTTTTCTCACATGCGCCGTACCGGTCGCATACAGAACCTTTGATGAGGTTTGTTATACCATGTAACATGGGCAAACAAGGTGCATGGTACACGAAACTCAATTTGACTTATCCTGGTAACTATATGAGAGAATAAATGCTAAAAAAAATCGGTTTCGTTCATATGGGTTATACAGAGTGTGACAATCCTCAAAATTTCACTTATGTGTCATGTGTTATGATTGTATTAATATAAAATTTTGACTAGAAATTTTTGCTTTTGTACCTTACTTGCTAAGATGAATGTGTTCTCCCAACTTAAACTGCCACTACAGTATATTCCTTTATGTTGTAAACATAATGTATATATCAAGTCTAAGGTCTAAAAGTAATTAATAAGTACATTATGAATAAGAACATATCAAATATAACTAAGATGCCCTAAATTCTCTTAGAAACCCTAAATGTGAGAACCCGTACTTTCCCAGCATTATTTTATTCTTTTTATTCGTAGTTTTGAATTTTCCAACGTATTTCGTTTTCTTGTATTGTTATATGTAAATCCTGAGATTTTTAAATTATACTTTTTAAGTATTTTTCTGATCATCGATAAATACTTTATCGGAAATTATAAAATTCTTATTTTATTTTTCTATATTTAATTTAAATCAAAGTTTTTTTTGTTTAAAATCACCCGCGTGCGTTTTACAACGAGTTTATTCAAAAACAATGTACAACGAGAATTCCTAGTGATCGCGATACCGACGGATGCCCAAAATATTACGTTTATTTATCGATTGTTTCGATAATTAATATTTTCGATGATGTCGTTTTAATTTCGTATTAAGTCATGTTGGGAAACCATATAATCATTTTTACGATGCATTGTAACTTTTGAAAAGTATTTTTACGAAACCCGAGCCCCGTAAATATTTTCAATATTTACCAATAACCATTTTCTACCCTTTAAAACTATTAATTGTTTTTAAGTCCACAAGTTTGCAAATTGGCAACTTAGGTCCCTCCACTTAACTAGCCATATATAAACTCTTTTTACTTCCACTACACACACAAATCATTTAAATAAAAAAAAACACACAATCTCTCCTCCCACACCTCCATTGCCGCCACCTTTAACATCATACACCACCACCATCCATCATGATTCGTCCAAAATAAAAACAAGACCCATTCTTAGAATTTTCTTGTGATTCTAATGATACAAAAATTTCATACATGCATCAAGGTTTTCATACTTTTGTGATTTATGGTGGGATTATGTTATAATTATCTTGCATGTATTATTTTTGGTAAGAACATCATGTTTTGATCCTAAAAAGTTTAATTTTTGATCTTTGATTTTGTTAGATTTTGCATGCAAGTGTTTTTAGGAGTGTTTGGTTGATGAGTTTTATAGTATAGTGATCCTAGAGGTATGGAAATGAGTGGATTTGGTTGAAAAATGGATTTGACATGTTTTCTAAAAAGGTAATTTGGGACAGCAGGTCTTTAACTGAATTTTCTTGGGTTTAAGGTCTGTGAAAGGCTAAGATTATTTGAAATTGTTGTAGAGTTTTCCGAGAAGGTCGTTTTGGTATAAGATAGAGCTTCTAAGTCATTACGAGTCAAAGGTTATGCTAGTTTTAGTTTTCGTATACCGGGAGACGCAAGTCGGCACAATCCGAAATTGTGGCTGATTTTGGGTCGACTCTCGGGGACTTTAGGCTTGGTTAGATAGTGGATACTACTGATTTTCAAAGTTTACAAACTGAGTTTGATGAGTCTAGTAGTGGTTTCAAAAGACGGATTGTCGAGTTAGCACTTTTAAAGTGGTCCAAACGGTTTTACAAAACAAGTGTACAAATCTGTCCTAAATTTGGAGTCGGGTAAAGTGTCGAGCTGATGGATTTTAAAGTGAGAACTTTGGCTCAAATTTTGGTGAGGTCTTATACAGGTTATAAGTAACCTTGACACCAATTTTCATGTAAAACGGACAAGTCTAGATAGGGTAGATCGGTGTGTACATTCGGGGTGTACTTGCTGATTTTTACTTTGGATACATCGTTCAATGTTTATGTTGCGTGATTTTGAGTATTCATAATCAGACATGATGACTTATTCAAGTGCTTAGTCATTATATAAATGACTTATCTACTGGTCCAAGTAAGGTTAAAGGATAGTTTGACTTGCGTTGACTTGGCGTCGTATAACGAGTCATTTTCAAGTGTTTAAGTGTTTAAACGTGTAACGTTGAATAAATGGATTCATTTAGTTCGTGTCAGTGATTTAGAAACATGAATACTTTGAAAACAGTTTAGTCATATTATATTTGGTACATATCGATATTCGAGTTCGAGTCTTAACGCGCGCCTTATTTTGATAGGTTGCGGTTTTCGTGTTTCCCGGGCATCCATATCGTCGGCGATCGTCTACCACTACCGTTTCTACTCAGTTGTTGAGTACCGTGATTGACTTACCTCGTGGCTAAGGTGAGTTCATAGCCCCTTTTTACTTGTACAGGGTTTCTAAACACGGGGTGAGATTTTACATGGTGGAACACAACTAAATTAAAAACTGTATTGCTATCCAGAACTCGTATGTTATTCTGAACGTGTATGCTTTACAGATGATTTCAATGGTATTGTTGCTTTTAGACGTTAGCCTTGAGTTTCCTCTCTTATCATGAATCGTTAATTGTCCTGTATGCTTTGCGCTAAGCGCGAATGTTGTGGGTGGATCCATCGGGATTGACAATCCCCGTCCTGATTACTTTGACGCACTAATATTCGTTTATACTTGAGTATTTAGGCTGAATACTCCCTAGATGAACTTACATTTGAGTTAAGCTTCGGTTCATGAGACTAAACAGCAATAATATGCATCGTGACTATGGACGTACATAGTTAACCCCCCCCCCCCCCCCCATTACGTGTTTTACAAATTCTATTGTGTTTCACACGTTTACTGCTAAACCTATGAATATCACTCAACTTTGTGTTGACGATTTTACATGTTTAATCTCAGGTATTATTACTTAGCTTTGTGTGGATGGGAGCCCGCAGGAGATTATCGCAGCTTGGAGATTTCTGTGACGCTTTAAAAAGACTATTTTTAGTAAAAACGGTCAGAAGTTTATTCTATCTTTTGGGCAACTTTATGTTATAAATTGAGACGAAATAATATAATTTTCCACTTCTAAAACTCTGGGACGTATGTTTAAAAACTCTGACCTTTTATGATGTAATGTACATGTTTTTATTTCGTCAGCTTTGTATGAACTATAATTCATTGTTTCTTGTACTATGACGTGTTACCCCCTCATTGCCTAGTTGTTCCATGTCAAATTTTGGGGGTCTCACAGAGTGGTATCAGAGCCAGGTTATAGGGAACTGAGTCATTTTCAAAAACTTAGTCTATAACTGAAAGTTCAAATATTTTATTGTTTCTAAGTGTCAAACACAGAATCTGCCATTGTTGTTCGATATCTTTGCGGGTAACTCTCTAATCCTTATTATTTACTATTAATTATCGTTGTAGTATTTCATCTCTTGATTTCATTTTGAAATATTACTTTACTTTAATGACGATAATTACTATAACTTTTCAAAGCCTATGTGCTTCATGAGTTATCATTGAATGTTACTGTGATTACATCTGCTCTTACAGTATTTCTGGAATTCTTGTTCTCGTGAATTGATCTAGTTACGATGATTTTATATCGTTATGACGTTACATACTTGTATTCAGAGCGTGTATGCTGCTGACTTTTCATGCTCATTTTATGAGTACTATTGCTATTTCATTTATGCGTTATACGACTGACTTCATATGCTCGTTCGTTTTGAATCACCTGTTTTTCTCGACTCGCTGCTACATGTTGTGCATACTCTCGTGATACCATTGTTCGGAATTGTATAAGTGTTGTTTTCGACGAAACTTCTTATTTTCATTCTACTACCGTACGTGTTGCACTCATTGTTTAATTTTATTAAAATATCTATCTAGATACGCATATTTTCTTTCCGACCATTCGTAATTGAATGTCTAGTCTATAGACCATTGTGTAGCTCAATGGGTCTCCGGAAAAAGACTAAAGGACATCGTGTGAGTCACACATCTCGAAGTATTCGTTAAATCAGTGCTGAATAATATCGTGGGTTTTCATAATCTTGATTTACCTTTACGTCACCGTTTTACACGACAATTGTACATGGATTACATCTTATTTCATTGACCATTTTACGTTTCGACTTCGACTTACAACATCCGTTGTACCTTGAACACATGATCGTCATTTATTATGTGACGATTGTTTGGAATACGATCCTACTTGTATCCTCCCTTTTTCATTAAACCTCCTCGCCTCAGGAGTGTGACTTGTTAATATTTTGTTTCTTTCTCGGTATGTCTTGTGATTTTGGAAAAATCACGCCGCCAGGAGACCTTCCTGCATTGCATCTTGCAGCCGAAGACACGGATGATATGCGTCTTTTTTGATCTCTTAGATTACCGTTGACATTCTTGAACCATTTTCATACTATGTTTTCTTTACGTGACTAATTATACAGTTTATCTTCTTTCGTCTTTATGGAATCCACAAGTCATGTGTGTACCTAAATTTTGAGTTATCATGAAATTTAGATTTAATTTCAAGATGTATCGAAAAATATACTTTGTACAGAAACTTTACAGGAAGTTTAACAGTGTCGAGAAAATATTTTTGTAACTTTAGACATAAAAAGATATATTTCTACTTGTTGAGACGTCCGTTTAGGACATAAAATTTGACCAGTAGACTTTAAAATCGAGCAAGTTACGCTCATTTGAGATTGTAAAATCTAAGAAGTTATTTTCTGCATAATGCCAAAATATCATTTTGTTGAAAAATTTAATGCAAGGGCATTTTCGTCCATTTTTATTCCGTTTCAAGTCTCGAGTAAAACTAGAAAGTTGTTCAAAACGTCGTTTTACACTAAATTACTCTAGACTTCGAGTCTTCAAATGTCATTTAGTGAATCAATTGGTTTAGTCAAACCCAAGAGTCAAACCTAAAAGTCAAAGTTGACTAAAAAGATCAAAACTGATAAAATCTAAAAATATGTATTGAAGCGTTTCTGAGTTCGTTGAGCTCGTAAAACTTTACCTAATGATATTTTGCAAACTAAAAACAAGAATTGCGTTGGAACAAGTATAAAATAGTAACTTTGAGTTCGGTCATACATGTACATAGATCTTGAACTTTTAAAATTTGGTAACTTCCTAATATAGAAACTTTTCGGAGTGATTGTACTATTTGTTAACTGATACCCTACTTTCTTAAAAGTATATTATTGTCAAATTAATCACGATGTGCACATATACGGATTCCTTTATCCTTTCTTTTATTTATGACTTATTTGTCATTCTATATTGTCTTCTTTGCTTCTATCGTACCACTAAATTGGACCGATGTTGAAGTTCTTGCTTTCGTATCGTTCGTTACCATCTTGTCACGTACCTCATGACAATTTCGGCTAAACCTCTGGAAACCTTATCACCTTGTAACCATTTCGTTGACTGACTTGAACTATTCCTTATTTCCCTCTTGTAACCCACTCGCTACTTTATAAACTATTGTCATGTTACCATATAACTCAAACTGGTCTTGTTTGCGAATCATTTTACAAAAAGTTTCATTTAGGCTTTCTTAAATAATTGAATGCTATCTTATAAAATTAATTTATATTAATTTTACAATGTATTTTCACAAATTGTTCTAATACGGTCTTATAAAGAACCCTTGTAACTATACAAATTGTTGATTTAAACAGTTAGCCAGTAACTTATTGGCGAATAGTTTTATAAACTATTTTGATTTCTGTTCTTACAAATGGCATTATATACATATTTTAAATAATATGATATGTAATACTGGTTTGACGAAGCTGAGCATCGTATTGCTAGTCCTAAATTGTGCATGGCCTGATCAACTATGCTTAATTTAGAAGGAGCCATGCAAGGCCGAATAGTAGTCACCTTAAATATTTGACCAACAATCAACTTTTTAATATGTTCCTTAAAAAGTTAGATAAAATAAAGTTTAGAAAACTTTTACATTCTATGCGAGTAACAACAATTCGTGACTTACACATATGAGCCCTTATCTTTTCTTGAACAAAGTACATGCCTCAAGCACATATTTTCTTACTCGGCAACCTTTGTTATACTTGTTACCTCATTTTCCTTCATGATACCATTCTTGTTACTGCTTGTCTAATTTCTTACCATTGATACCATACTTGAAAGTTTCAACGTTGTTATGCCTCTTCATCAAACGATCTTCTTTATCTATCTTGGTAGACCTACGAAACGTCTCTGGACGCGATTAATGATTTATGACTGGACGTGAACGATGATTTCATGTAATTGTCATTATGTGTGTTAGACTTCATTGTTTTGAAATTCATTCGTGTGAACCACGTATTGATTTCTCTTCTCATTGCTAATGTTGTTCGTTTTACTGGAATTACTCTCAAGTAACTTCTTAAGAATTTTCTTTGATTCGAAAATTTATTGTGTGGCTTTTCTCTTTCAATTGTGTATCGACCAATGAGAACTTAATAAGCCGTTATTGGTGACGCCAACCGCACTCGTGAATTAATCTTGCTGAATCCTTGTTTCTTATTGTCCTTATCATCGATGCATCTATTCTATCACGTTTGTTAAGAGTTGATACGACTTTCGTTTTATTCCCTCGTGCTATTGCTTGTATATTAATTGTTGATCGATATTCGTTTCATAATCGTTTGCTATTTTGTCATTTTCTGAAAACCAGAAACTGTTACGTGTTTATCGTTTGATATCTTAAACACTTTCTTGAATTTCTAAAAATTATTATTAATTTTTAAGAACGTTTTATATGTTTTACCAAATGTTTAAATTGTCAAAATACCCATTTCAAGTTTAATATCGAAGTTGTACATCCTCTTGGGTAAATTTATAACCTATGTTAAACAGTGTCAAGTTGTATCTTTAAAGTAATTGATTTATCATATGTTGATGCAAAAGTTGGGTGATCCTTGCTAGACCCGAATTAGACTTAATTCGGGTTGGCTGCGCTCCGGCTCCTGCACCAAGTGAACTGTTTGGTTGGGATCCTGCACACTAAACAACACACGTTAGGCTTACCGTGGGAATGTTTCCCACGATTAGACTCCGGCGTGAGAGTAAGTAATCGGTTAGGGTTTTATGTGAGTTGAGAGTTCAGAACGTAATACCTTTGTGGAACCCTTGGGGGTTCCTTTTATAGGCAGTGGAACCCTAGTGGGCTGCCACTGATACTTCGGCCCCAAGGAAAGGATAAGTACCAGAATTAGAATGATTGTTATCTTCTAATTATGGTGAGTGAATATCCTCTTCTTTGGGGTAAACCTATTCCTAGACAGAATATGATTCTGTCTAACCCTATGCCGCCCGCGCCGGGCCGTGGGCCGCACACATGTGTGCGGTTACTGTTCATCCAAGCCCATAAGCTTAAATGACATTATTCTCACCCATCCGTGATGGGCCGGATACGGGTAGTACCCGTGGGCCGGGTTCCTGACCCGGCTGGGGACTATACGTCATCATGTCCCCCCAGTCTAGTTGTTACAGCCGTAGACGTAACCTCTAGACTATCAAGATGCTCTCCACGATAAACCTGCGTGTTGCCTTCTTTTCCACGGATTTCCTCCTTGATAGTCTAGAGGTTACGTCTACGGCTGTAACAACTAGACTGGGGGGGGACATGATGACGTATAGTCCCCAGCCGGGTCAGGAACCCGACCCACGGGTACTACCCGTATCCGGCCCATCACGGATGGGTGAGAATAATGTCATTTAAGCTTATGGGCTTGGATGAACAGTAACCGCACACATGTGTGCGGCCCACGGCCCGGCGCGGGCGGCATAGGGTTAGACAGAATCATATTCTGTCTAGGAATAGGTTTACCCCAAAGATGAGGATATTCACTCACCATAATTAGAAGATAACAATCATTCTAATTCTGGTACTTATCCTTTCCTTGGGGCCGAAGTATCAGTGGCAGCCCACTAGGGTTCCACTGCCTATAAAAGGAACCCCTAAGGGTTCCACAAAGGTATTACGTTCTGAACTCTCAACTCACATAAAACCCTAACCGATTACTTACTCTCACGCCGGAGTCTAATCGTGGGAAACATTCCCACGGTAAGCCTAACGCGTGTTGTTTAGTGTGCAGGATCCCAACCAAACAGTTCACTTGGTGTAGGAGCCGGAGCCCAGCCAACCCGAATTAAGTCTAATTCGGGTCTAGCAAGGATCACCCAACTTTTGCATCAACATCATAGTTTACTGTCAGTCTAATGAAATTATTAAACTAATTTATAATTTCTAATAATGATTCTAAATAACTTGGAAAAGCTGATTTTTCCTAATGGTAACGATAAACCTGAGTTTTTAACGATAATTTCATGTAGTCACCCAAAAAGCTCTTAAGCTGATCAAAATAACTATTTGAACTGATTACTTTTACCTTGAAGTCCTGATCAAGAAAAAAAGATTTGACAACTATTTACCCACTCATTTTATGTAGAGTTTGATTTTTAAATCACTACACATTGTAAAATTTTCTTTTAATAAAGAAATATTTAAAACTAAGTTTTAAAGTAATACCAAAATCCTAGACAACTGATTTTGACAGCTTGTATTTTAAATGATCATATGCTATTCATTTTTCCCTTCTATTTCGCTTGTGACTAGATTCTTACATTTTAAGATTTTCACGTTTTACAGTTGCACGATTTGCGACCCCTTGTTGATTTACAGTCTTGGTTCATTTTATCGCACTTTGCCTGTTTAAGGGATTCTTGTGTTCATTCTTGTTAGTTTATCGCACGTATTTCCAACAACTTTATCTCTCGGTGTATCTCCGTATTGAAAGATCGTTATCCTAATCCAAGACTGAAAAGTTATACGAAAGGGAGTTAAGAGACTGAAGCATAGTGAATTCTAACCGTTAAGATTCGTCGTGGTACAGAAATTACCTGGGAAGCAATGAATTTTGTTCTACACTTTGTACCTCCTCTTGTTTGCATCTTCTACTGTTTTCAGGAGAACTCTGGCGACCAGAGTTCCTTTAGGGGGGAAGACTGTGAGAACCCGTACTTTCCCAGCATTATTTTATTCTTCTTATTCGTATTTCTGAATTTTCCAACGTATTTCGTTTTCTTGTATTGTTATATGTAAATCCTGAGATTTTTAAATTATACTTTTTAAGTATTTTTCTGATCATTACGATAAATACTTTATCGGGAATTATAAAATTCTTATTTTATTTTTTCATATTTAATTTAAATCAAAGTTTTTGATATAAAATCACCCGCGTGCGTTTTACAACGAGTTTATTCAAAAACAATGTACAACGAGAATTCCTAGTGATCGCGATACCGACGGATGCCCAAAATATTACGTTTATTTATCGATTGTTTCGATAATTAATAATTTCGATGATGTCGTTTTAATTTCGTATTAAGTCGTGTCGGGAAATCATATAATCATTTTTACGATGCATTGTAACTTTTGAAAAGTATTTTTATGAAACCCGAGCCCCGTAAATATTTTCAATATTTACCAATAACCATTTTCTACCCTTTAAAACTATTAATGGTTTTTAAGTCCACAAGTTTGAAAATTGGCAACTTAGGTCCCCTCCATTTAACTAGCCATATATAAACTCTTTTTACTTCCACTACACACACACAAATCATTTAAATAAAAAAAACACACAATCTCTCCTCCCACACCTCCATTGCCCGCCACCTTTAACACCATACACCACCACCATCCATCATGATTCATCCAAAATAAAAACAAGACCCATTCTTAGAATTTTCTTGTGATTCTAATGATACAAAAATTTCATACATGCATCAAGGTTTTCATACTTTTGTGATTTATGGTGGGATTATGTTATAATCATCTTGCATGTATTATTTTTGGTAAGAACATCATGTTTTGATCCTAAAAAGTTTAATTTTTGATCTTTGATTTTGTTAGATTTTGCATGCAAGTGTTTTTAGGAGTGTTTGGTTGATGGGTTTTATAGCATAGTGATCCTAGAGGTATGGAAATGAGTGGATTTGGTTGAAAAATGGATTTGACATATTTTCTAAAAAGGTAATTTGGGACAGCAGGTCTTTAACTGAATTTTCGTGGGTTTAAAGTCTGTGAAAGGTTAAGATTATTTTAAATTGTTGTATAGTTTTCCGAGACGGTCGTTTTGGTATAAGATAGAGCTTCTAAGTCATTACGAGTCAAAAGTTATGCTAGTTTTAGTTTTCGTGTACCGGGAGACGCAAGTCGGCACAATCCGAAATTGTGGCTGATTTTGGATCGACTCTCGGGGACTTTAGGCTTGGTTAGATAGTGGATACTACTGATTTTCAAAATTTACAAACTGAGTTTGATGAGTCTAGTAGTGGTTTCAAAAGACGGATTGTCGAGTTAGCACTTTTAAAGTGGTCCAAACGGTTTTACAAAACAAGTGTACAAATCTGTCCTAAATTTGGAGTCGGGTAAAGTGTCGAGCTGATGGATTTTAAAGTGAGAACTTGGCTCAAATTTTGGTGAGGTCTTATACAGGTTATAAGTGACCTTGACACCAATTTTCATATAAAACGGACAAGTGTAGATAGGGTAGATCGGTGTGTACATTCGGGGTGTACTTGCTGATTTTTACTTTGGATACATCGTTCAATGTTTGTGTTGCGTGAGTTTGAGTATTCATCATCGAACATGATGACTTATTCAAGTGCTTAGTCATTATATAAATGACTTAGCTACTGGTCCAAGTAAGGTTAAAGGATAGTTTGACTTGCGTTGACTTGGCGTCGTATAACGAGTCATTTTCAAGTGTTCAAGTGTTTAAACGTGTAACGTTGAATAAATGGATTCATTTGGTTCGTGTCAGTGATTTAGAAACATGAATACTTTGAAAACAGTTTAGTCATATTATATTTGGTACATATCGATATTCGAGTTCGAGTCTTAACGCGCGCCTTATTTTGATAGGTTGCGGTTTTCGTGTTTCCCCGGGCATCCATATCGTCGGCGATCGTCTACCACTACCGTTTCTACTCAGTTGCTGAGTACCGTGATTAACTTACCTCGTGGCTAAGGTGAGTTCATAGCCCCTTTTTACTTGTACATGGTTTCTAAACACGGGGTGAGATTTTACATGGTGGAACATAACTAAATTAAAAACTGTATTGCTATCCAGAACTCGTATGTTATTCTGAACGTGTATGCTTTACAGATGATTTCAATGGTATTATTGCTTTTAGACGTTAGCCTTGAGTTTCCTCTCCTATCATGAATCGTTAATTGTCTCGTATGCTTTGCGCTAAGCGCGAATGTTGTGGGTGGATTCATCAGGATTGACAATCCCCGTCCCGATTACTTTGACGCACTAATATTCGTTTATACTTGAGTATTTAGGCTGAATACTCCCTCGAGGAACTTACATTTGAGTTAAGCTTCGGTTCATGAGACTAAACAACAATAATATGCATCGTGACTATGGACGTACATAGTTAACCCCCCCCCCCCCCCCCCCCCCCCCCATTACGTGTTTTACAAATTCTATTGTGTTCCACACGTTTACTGCTAAACCTATGAATATCACTCAACTTTGTGTTGACGATTTTACAGGTTTAATCTCAGGTATTATTACTTAGCTTTGTTTGGATGGGAGCCCGCAGGAGATTATCGCAGCTTGGAGATTTCTGTGACGCTTTAAAAGACTATTTTAGTAAAAACAGTCAGAAGTTTATTCTATCTTTTGGGCAACTTTATGTTATAAACTGAGACGAAATAATATAATTTTCCGCTTCTAAAACTCTGGTACCTATGTTTAAAAACTCTGACCTTTTATGATGTAATGTACATGTTTTTATTTCGTCAGCTTTGTTTGAACTATAATTCATTGTTTCTTGTACTATGACGTGTTACCCCCTCGTTGCCTAGTTGTTCCATGTCAAATTTTGGGGGTCTCACACTAAAGTCCCTTAAATGAGTTGTAAACTCAAGAATGGTAACTATGAATGGATAATACATATGAATAAGTCACTGTGAATTATAAAAAAGTTATAAATGATACTTTAAAGACATAATAATACTAAGAATGGTAAAAACAAACCATACAAAGCTAAGTACAAGTAAATGTACATAATAGTCTAGATCATCACCTAGAAACCTTTGATAAACAATGTTTCAAGCAATATTAACTATATAATATCTATGTACAAATATCAAATATAATATACTAATTATAATCTATCATATAAAGGAAAGGTAATTAATCACAAAACACTAATATTCATTAATCCAAGGCTAATTACAAATTAAGACCTAGTAACCAAGATTAGCATATAAAATCTATTTTACAATGGATTAGAGTCTAATCTTTTACAACCAATTATAAAACTAAACTATGTATCATATTAAGATTATACATTTACTTCAAGTTATGTTACAAGTTGGTAAAGCATAAGGTACAAGTTATCAAAGCATAGGATCTTAAGCTCCCTTAATTATACCTAGATTATGACTACCCTATACAAACCCTTAAACCAAGTGTGTAGAATCTTTAGAAACCTTAAACAAATCATATAAGCCCTAAAATAAGTTTATATGAGGAGATAAAGACTAATTACCCAAGATAAAAAGTCATTAGGCTTAATGACCTAAAAACCCTTATATTAAGAAATCTACATAGAATCACTACCTAGTCTTTTAGGACAAGTCTACAAACACTTGTAGCATTACATTAAGGTTATAAGATTATATTAAGACAATGTACAAGTACCCTAATGCATAAGGTACAACATTTCAATGCATGGCTTGTAAATTAGGTCAAAATGGGTATTTTAACCCTTTAGACATGTTTACTTAGAATAACTTAGTAAACCCAATGTAGGGACTTCATGAACACATTGAGGACAATGTAGGAGGTATAAAATGAGTTTACATCAGTAGCTACTTGAAGGATAATCACTTTTACTAAGACTTAACCATAAATCATTAGAAACCCTAACCCTCTTAAGTTTTCTTCCCAACTTAACATCAAAACTTTGTTAAACTTCAAACCAAAGACCCAGACTTCTTAATTACAATGTGTATACATTAATTATACCCTAATAATCACTAATCACATTCCTAAACCCTTAATCACCAAAATCACAAAGTATAAAGTTACAAGCCCTAAATTAGACCCGATTTTACATTTTCCCCTCCAAAACCCCATTTAAACTCTTTCCCTCCCATATTCAAACATAGGCCGGATATTTTGGGATATTTTGAGATATTTTCCAAGTAGGTGCATCATCTAATTGTAGATGAAACATATTCATTCTTATCATTTAAATTCGTGGCATATTAAGGTCCTTAAGCTTAGATTTATTGTTCCTAGACTCTATAAACTTGTATAGATCTTTCCTAGCCTTCCTTAGTTACTTCCCTACTGTTCTTACACGTTTCATGGCTTAACTTGGAGGCTAAGTGTTGAAAATTGTATAAATAGGTACCTTATGCCTCATTTGGAAATCATCCTTACATTTCTTACCTAAACACACATAAATTCTGTTCTTACACCTCCATTAAAGTCCTAAGAAGTCCCTATGATCAGTATCAAGCTTTGGAAGAAGTTCTAGGAGTTCTTGAAAAGTTATGAGGAAGATATATTGCATATACCCCATTAGGGGTCATTTTGGAGCTACCTAGGTAATCACTTTGTTAGCTATGATTGTATCTTGTTATAATACTTTATTAGAGTTTTTATAATGTTAATAGTATTTTAGAAAGATAATCTAAAAGAAATTATAGCATTTGATCATTTAAAATGAAAGTTATAAGTT
Organism: Glebionis coronaria; assembly: GCA_025667525.1. Lineage (NCBI taxonomy): Eukaryota > Viridiplantae > Streptophyta > Magnoliopsida > Asterales > Asteraceae > Glebionis > Glebionis coronaria. The sequence continues at coordinate 455,216,368 of CM046876.1, forward strand.
AAAGATGTCTTGAAACCCTAGTTTTGTAATTTACATAAAATAATAAGCAAAAACACATTTCAAAAGCTATAATTCCGGACAAATGTTTCTATTATGATTATAAATATGTTTTTAAACTTTCTTTTTAAATCCTAGATCATTTGGTCCATTTTTGAGGTTGTTATGTGATTTTTACAAGTATAGGGACTAAAACTGTCATTTTTGAAACTATTTAACATTTTGGGCCAAAAGTGTAATTTTTAGAAGTTTAAAGATATAATAATAAATATTGGGAAGTTTGAGGTCCTAAGGTTAGATATTGAGGGTTTAAAATGTAAATAATTAAAACTATATACTTTAGGGGTTAAAAGTGTAATTAAGCTAAAGTATAACCAAAAGGGCTATTTTTTCCAAATTTGAAACTAAAGAAAATTATATGAGGAAGTAATGAAGGTATCATTTTAGTAGGGAGCTTTTTACAAATATGTTCCATCTCGATATTACGTTCTGATTGAGTGGTTGGGTTTACGATTTAAAGTGCCCTCACTCCTCAAACGTTTATAGAATGGCTTCCGAGTATGATGGCCCAAACAATGATGCTAGATTTACAACCAAATATTAATTAAATAATACATAACTAATACTTAACAATATTGAACTAAAAATCAAATACTTGATACTATACACAATGTGTTAATCTAGGTTTATGTGAGACCAAGTTGTGGTTTGTATGACCAAGCTGTTTATCTATGAATGATATATATCTGATATAGCTCAGACTCTATGAATTCCAGGTGAGTTCATAGCCTCACTTTTAAAGTTTTGTAAATGTTTTGAAAACCCGTGAGGGGGATATATGCTAAAACTAGAATACATGTGTTTTTGAAATATATGATTTTACTGAAATATGTTATTGTACGAGTGTCTAAACTGTTATTTGTTTCCCAAATTTCACGAATCATTAAACACATCCGTGTGTACTAATGGGGTAAATAGATCTATTGGGTTTAACGAATCCTGATTGTGTTACCTATACATGGGGTAATCGAGCATACTTTATTAGAATTAATGGGTAACCTAGGACATGTAGGTTACTTGTCATAAGTTCATGTCATGACGGTCACTTTGGTGAATTCTGTTAGTTTTGATATCATGAAATTAGTGAAATAAAATTTTGTTTCATTTGTAAACATGTATTTAAAACTGTTATTACAAACCTATGAATTCACTCAACCTTTGTGTTGACTTCTAAGCATATATTTCAGGAAATTGTAACTGATAGCATGGAGCAGCATAAGGATGGCATGAAGAGGCACATGCTTGAATTTATTGATATAGATTTTAGGAACCTCATATTGTAAAACTCTGATTTTTCAATGAAATATAAAGAAATTTGATTTCATCACTCTTTTGGGTTGTTTTCTATTATTATGACTTGTGTTCTATGAAGTAATACCCCATATCAATGTTCCGTTGCGTAAAGGTAAAATGGGGGTGTTACACGGAGTATGGGATAAGGATTGTGCAAGAAGTACGAGTTGATATCCATGGGTATATGTTTTTTATGGACTTTTATATTTTTGATCATGCCAAAATCAGAGAGCCTTCGATTTTCTTCGGTTACAACACTACTAGAAAAAGAGCCTAATGCAACATATTTGAAGCAACACTTGCATATTGTGTTGCTTTTTTCATGACATTGGGCATAAGGCAACATTTTGTTAAATAAGTGTTGCATTCAAGGCTCTAATACAACATATTTTTTTAAGTGCCGCAACTATTACATACAACAATGACACTTTATATAAGTGTTGTATCTTAATAACATCAATGCTAACACTTAAGACAACGTGTTGCATAATTTTAATAAACATGTAACATATGCACAATTTGTTGCATTGATACAGCTTTGAGAGCATCATTTTGTTGAAACATATGTCTTTCAATTTATTACTTCTATATTTAAAAAAAAATACTCTTTTCGTTCTAAATTTATTGTCTACCGATAAAAAATACAAAACACAACAATTTAAGAAAAAGTACCACTTTTAAAATTTTATCTTTCTTACTTTTTGTATAAAGACAGTTTTATATTTAACGAATTAATTTAAAACCTATTTAAAATTTGTAATTATAAATTCAACTAAAGGTATTGTAATAATCTTAATCTAAATTTCTTAACTATTTTTAAAAGTAGACAATTAATTTGAAATAACCCGAAAATAAAAGATGATTATAATTTTGACACGAATGTAGTAGTTACTTTTTGACCCATTGAATGCGAATGATCGAGAATTATTTGTATCACCAATGTATAAAAAGTTGGCGGCAAAACTTTTAACGTTCCCTCCATTTCTCAAAACTCTAAAAAAACATGGCGCCACATCATATAAAACATTCCCTCCATTCTCCCGATTCACTAGAATAGTAATTCTATCTCATGGACCTTATGGGACACGTGTATACCTCATATTATGGCAATATTCATTCTTTCTTTTTTTTAGCATTTTTTCTCAATATTCATTCGCAAGAACAAACTCACTAACATATTTAATTATTTCTCATTTTTATTATCTATTAATTAAATGTATAATAATAAGAGCATGAATTTTCACCGCTAACTGTTTTAATTATAAACATATATAATCAAAAAGACACGATACATCTAATTAAACACATACAAGTAACTAAATATAACACAACAAATTTAAATATAACTTACATAAATCAAAATATAAATAAATAAACACACAAATTAATATTTTTATAAAACATTACTACTAAAAGAAAAAGTATTTGTTATTATAAACATTGTTCTAGAGGTGAGCATCGGTCTAAAATCGAAACAAAACTGAAATTGTCTAAAACGTCGAATCGATGACTGAATCGAAATTGTCAAGTTTAATCCTCTTCGAGTCGGTCCGATTATACTAGACATAATCGACGGGTTCTATTAAAAGATAAATATTTATCTGTTTTAGTTAGTTTTACTATTTTTTTTCGAAAATAAAATAAATTCCTTTATTTGTTTAAAGTTACGTTTTCTTCTTCATATTACTATATGGTTAGGGGTGGGAATCGGGTAGGGTCAATCGGGTTCGGGTTAATTCGGGTCGTGTCAATTCGGGTCAAGACTTTAAAAAATCATATTCGAACCCGAGCCGAATTAGAACTCGGGTCAATTCAGGTCGGGTCAACTTGGGTTCGGTTCACCCCGGGTATAAATAAAAAAATTAAAAATTTGATTATTTAAGTATATTTACAATGTAAAATGTGTTAAAAAAAACTCGGGTCAAATCGGGTTGGTCGAGTTCGGGTCAATTCGGGTCAATGCTAAAAAATATAAATCCGAACCCGAGCCTAATTAGAACTCGGGTCAACCCGAATTGACCCGAATACATTTTTGAACCCGAGTGACCCGACCCGAATAGGCTTATTCGGGTTCGGGTCGGGTCAACTTTTACGACACCCCTATATATGGTTACCTGCACATATGCTAATTGATCTGATGATCGAACTCGTCACTTGAAAATTGCTAAGCGACAGATAGTTAACGATATATTAATTTATTTGATGGTCGAACCGGTAACTCAGTTACTCGGCCGGGTTGAATTTGTAAGTGAGCCCATGCCCAATGACTATATTGGGTAGACCCAGTGGTCGAACTCGTGACCTGGTGACTCGATAGGATTGACCCGGTGGTCGAACGCGTGACCTGGTGACTCGATCGGGTTGACCCGGTGATCGAACCCGTGATCTGGTGACTGTATCGGGTTGACCCGATGGTCGAACCCCTAACCTAGTGACTCGACATGATTGATCTGATGATCAAACCCGTGACTCAATCAAGTTGACTCAGTGATCGAACTAATGACCCGATGATTTAACTTGGTGGTTCAACCTATGATCATGTATTAAATGTTTTAGTTTTTCACTATTTTCTTATTTATCACCTTTTTTATTTTCATAAAAAAAAGGTAAACCCTTTATATATATTAGCATACTCATGCAATGCGACGACGATATCAATGACGATTTTTAAGACGAATAAATGTTACTCTTTTACCTATTAAATTTGTATTTATATTAATGTTAATTTTGTGAAAAATCGAATTAAAATAACGTAAAAAAATGATATAGAACTAAAAGTTACTATAAATATATCAAAATAGATATTGAATTAAACCTTATAAAATTTTAAAAAATATGATGACATTAGATTATAAAAATTATAAATTGATAAAAAAAAATTTAATGTAAAAGTAAAAATGTTATTTTAATAAGTTTGTTAAAAAAGATTGTTACAAAAAGTCAGAGTATATTATTGTGAAAGACATCAACAAATTTTTTTTAGTAAGTACAAAAAATTTGAATTTCTGGTCTTGTTATTTTTAGAATGTCACAAATAATTTATAATGTAATTATAAATAATAAATTTAAAAGAAATTAACATAGGTGATCATGGTTCAAAGGCGGGACCGGATTGACACCGTAATTGTTCAAAACGTCAAATCGAAAACCAAACTAAATTGGTATGATATTGTTCGAGTTGATACGGTCCGGTTCGATCTTACACGCATAATAGTCAGGGTTTTTATAAGACCGAATCAGACCAAAGATCGAGTTTAACGGAAAGCGCAGACCCAAAAACGAATCAAAATACGTTCGACCTAGTTCGGTTTGGTTCTAGTCCGGTCTATGGTTCGATATGCTGAGCCTTATTGGATAAATTTGGGGATAAATTTTTTATAATGTATGACCAATTCGTCATATGTTTCTAGTCTAACCTTCAAACAAAATCACACACATCTATATCGTAGAACACAACCACCAATTCATCATATGTTCTGGTCTAACCTTAAGATCTGATTCGTTATATAGCATCAAGGTGTGTCAATCATCATTTAACTATTTTTTTTGTTTAATATCCATTCCATAATTGAGGAATCGTTATTATAATTGATTATTTTTTATCATTATATATGATTTAAATAATTGGGTATATGAGTTGGAGGCGTGTTTATAATTTTTGTGATGCTCTTTACATTTGATTAGGGATTGTTAGTACTTTTTTGGTTGTTTGTGGAAATAAATATTTGATTATTTGTGTTGTAATTAATTGCCTAAAAAATCACACATCTAATTCAGTGAAATTAAAGAAGTTTAATGCTGATGTAGGTATTTGGAAGGGGACTTATCGTATTTGTTAGGTTGACAATTTTAGGTGATAGTTTGTTTGAACAGTCGCCATACACGGCGTTATGATACCGCCCCACCTAGCATTATGTTGAGGTGGCCAGGCGTTGCCCAGCGTTATGGTGCATCTTTCCGATGTTAGCCAACGATGTTCGGTGATATGGTAACCCCCAAGGCACTAACGCACGTTGAAAGCTATTTTTTTTTCTTATTTTTTGTGTGTTTTAAATGGGTTTTTGTTTGTCTTTGTTTTTTAGTGTGTGTAGTGTGTATGTTGAGAGAGAGGAAGAAGAAAGCAAAAGGATGTTGGTGAGTGTGTTAAATATATCCATAGTTTTTTTTTATTAATTACTAGTTTAGTTATACTAGTTGTTACTTGTATATTCAGGGAAATATTTCATCTGCGTATTACTAATGAAGGAACAAATTAAGAGCTGCAAGGCATTAGAAGACGGAAGTGCTTCAGAATCATTTTCGGGTCATTTAAGTAACGGCCGCTATAGAAGAAGGAAGTTGTTTCAAATGCAAAAGAGTTTGGACCATGACCTGAAGGAGCTTGAGTTAGCAGAATATGATGAAAGAAATACGGCTTAGCTAGAAGTAATGCGCAAAAGAATTAGTGACCTAACACAAATTAGTTTAAGAGGCGGTACAGAAGCATATACAAAAATATTGCCGCTTGGAGTTGTGTAACTCTTTTTAACATGAGTTATTATCTATGGTTGTTAAAAGGTATGAATTCGTTACTTGTATTCTATTTGATTCTAGATGTTACGTAGTATATGTAACTATCAAAAGTAGATGTTGCAGTAGTATAACTAACTAATTTGTGAATTTCGCTACGTGTTGAGATTAGTTGCATCCAAAATTCTAGATGGTATGATGATAAAAAATAAGTGTTTTACAACGGCCCATCCCCAAAAATGACCCGAAACTTCACCTCTGATGGAATACAGTTATTCCAATTAAGACAATACAAAACAGCTAAATCTATGTGAACATAAGGAATAGGTCAACTGAGCCATTTTATCCTCTTTAAGTAATATAGCATGACAAAAACACAAGATAACTTGTATACACTTACATATACAAACCACTAGAGTATCAACCAGCATGTCACTCAACCCCAAACCAATAAGCGAACAGTTTGACATGAACTTATATTGACGAGTTACCCACAATGTTCCTTTATACAAATACTAGTTTATTCTACTTAGTATATATATTGGAATGTCCATTATCATGAAATTGACTTGCTAAACCTTACATGGTCAAAGTCTATGTTTTACCAGCATAAGAATGGCAGGTATGATACTGACAAGCACACATATCTAAATTTTAGTAAATGTATATAGCTTATGTTTATTGCATTCAGAAAAAAAATATAGGAAACACTAATTTCAATAGTTATTCTTCATGATAATACTGTACAACAACCAATCTTCTTTATCTGTTCTTTGAATTTTCACTTCTTCAGTGCTTATCCAATAAGGTTTAGTGATTCATTTATGAGTTGATGTCTTTTTTTAATGCTATATGAACAATAATACAAAATCTTATTAGCGCTTTTTCATGTACTTTATAAACTGTATACTAATGGTAGCTATCCTTTTTATTCCACAATAAAAAGAAGAAAGCTAATCTAAGCGTTTACATGTGTTGCAGGACTTGCAGGCTATGTTGTTTTGGCGTACTTTAAGCTTTGAGTGGAGACTTGCGAAGATGTCAAGATTTCCAGGATTGTAATTAGATTATTTTACTAGACAAAATTTGTTCATTATTTACAGCTGACTAGTTTGTAAAAGTACAACATTATATTATCTATTGTATTTGTTAATATTTAAGTGTATTATAGAAATATAACAGATATAGTTTTTATTTTTTGTCGCATGAAATGGAAAGTGTTACTCGATAAGAAAAGTGTTGCACCTTTAAGGTAGAAAATGGCCAAAAGTGTTGCACTTGGTGCTTTAGACTGTTGCAAACCTAGTGATAGTAAAAGGGAATTTGTTGCATTATAATGCAGAAAGTGTTGTTTTTGAATGGAAAAGTGTTGCACTTGTGTGTAAATAATGTTGCACTTTTGTATATAAATGTTGCACTTGAATGTATTAAGTGTTGCATTTGATTCTACAAAGTGTCACTTATTAAGGTAACTTGTTATGTAAAAAAAAGCAACACTTCATAAAAGCGTTGCATATTCCAAAAATAAGTGTTGCCTATGGCTAAGGCGACGTTGCATAAAGCGGCACTCACTAAAGTGTCACATTAGGCATAATGCAACATTTTAAAGGCATAATATAACATTTTATGAGTGTTGCCTTAGTTTCATTTTGTTGTAGTGCAAGTTTTTGTGGGAAACTTGTTGTGTAGTGGACTTTGCACAAGGAACAATAAAGGTATATTACGCTTAAGGAAGGCATGGTTGATTATGCTGAATTTTTGGTGAAAGAAGGACCAACTGAAGAGAGTGTGGAGGAAGTCGTGAAAATAGGAAAGGCTAAAAGAAACAAAAACTTGGAGGCCAACAAACTTACTCCAATCCAATACATGCCTATCCAACCTGAATGTGAGGAGGGATCCCCTTCCACGTTTGTACCCAATCCACCACCACTATCCTACCCACTTTCAAAAAATAAAAAGGAGAAAGTAAGAGTTATCTTGGAAAAGAAAGAAGCGGAGTTGAAATAGCCAAAGCCTATTATGGAGGTTTTGGAGAACTATGTGAGTTATCGAAAGAAGTATGATGAAATAGAGATATGGAGAGCCCGGTAAGAGGATAAGGAGTTTAATGAAAGTGTGATGGGCCAAATCATAGAGCATGGATTACCAAAGAAGATGTCGAATCCTGACAATTTTGTTCTTCCTATTATGCTGAATGGGACCACACCATATGACGCATTAGCTGATACGGGGGCTAGTGTGAGGGTGATGCCATATGCAATCTATCAAAATCTTTATCTAAGTCATCCGGTTCCATATTTCTCAAATTGGACGATGACGGACAATACCCAAGAAAATCCTATGGGTTTGGTGAAGAATGTGCGTGTCCAAATAGGATTCCAAGCATATGTTGTAGACTTCTTAACCATGGACATCACGAAAGATAAAGATCTTACATTGCTCTTGGGAAGATCATTCTTGAGGACATACGGTGCAATAATAGATTTTGGACGTGGCACATTAGTGATAAATGATGGGGTTACGGTTCAGACCTATTAACCGAGGCCAAGAGTGAAGCTGTGGTATTTCGACTTTGAAAGTGAGTTAGAAGACGAGTGGCTCGGATGCTTTGAGGTTGGACGTGATGAAGATGGTTACCCTAAGTATGGCCCGTTCGGTGCACCATACTTAGAATGCCATGATGCTATAGAGAAAGCTTTGGCTATTAAAGCCTATTATAATCCGTCCAAGAATATACTTGTGTTTAAGAAGATGACCGATTTCTTGGGATCATTAATGGTTCAACATAAAAATTTGGATTGGGGGCCCGAGGGAAATAGCAAGTATACGAGGAAAAATGGTGACAAGTCATGACATGTTAAATTTGACGTTACGACGCCATGTGGTAGCATGTATACAAGAGGTTTCAAGACCAAGAGTACAAAGATTTGTCGGGGAAGTTAAAAACCGATGATATTTTGAGTGTGGAACATTTTATGGAGTGAAAGAGTCAAGAATCGAAGAAGACAATAAAACGATGTTAAGGAAGAAAAAAGGCTTTCTCTCTTAATTTCATTTAGGTATTGTATCTTTTACTAAAATATTTGGTTATTTCTTTTTGGGATATTTTGGTTTATTAGATTGTTCGGTTTTAATTTGAGGTTTTGGTTAATATTTGGTTGTTAACTAGAGTTTTTAGTTTTTTTGTTAACTTAATTATTTGTTAGAAATGAATATTATGTGGTGATGGTGTGATTACTAGAAAAGTACTAACGGAGTATAGCCCGTTAGCAAAAACTCGAAAATCTTGAAAAAATTTTAGGAGCTTCTAAGCTAAGAGAGGAGTCGGGCGGCTACCTAAAAACACACATCACACACACACACTAGTTCATAAAAAAAGATAAAGAGAAGAAGAAAAATTTCTTTGGAAAATTAAGAAGATATGACTGATGGCACCTAACAAGGTAATCTAATTTCTTTATTCCAAATCTATTTGATTATGATTTATTCTTGTTCATCATTTTTAGGGATGAATTTGGGTATTTTTGACTTAGTATGAATAGGATGAATTACGTTGATGGTAGGAAAGAAATTGAGTTAGGGTTTGCCATAACATTAACAAAATCATGAATAGAATGAGTGTGCATCAAATTAAGATGAATTCAAGGTTAGAAGAATTATTGGATTTGAAATTAAGGATGATTTGATGTAGAAATTGAAGTGAGTTTTTTTAATTGATGTAGTTTGATGTGTTGAAAGTGTTAGATTGCGTGAAACACCAATAGTTTTGGATTGAAAAGATTAATTTTGGTGGTTTTTTATGGTTTAGCAATTGGATCTTCCAGAAAAATGGAAGAAGAACACGTGGTGTTCATATGAGTTTGATTGAGATAGAGGGTAATTAAAAAAGAGAAATGTGTTAGTGGAGAAAAGAAAAATAAAATAAAAAAGTGTGTGTAAAAATCTGATCGACCGCCGGCTGCTATAGCCGAGGATCAGCTCCTATTTTCTGATGAGGACCGGTGGGCGGCTGCTTCGGGCAGCTGGCCAACTCCTTTGACCTGTATAAAAAATTGTTTTTTTTGTTTGTTTGTTTTGTTTGGTTTAATTAGTTTATAACTTTATTGCTATTTAAAGTAATACTAACAAGCTAATGTTTAAGTGTTTGATAAAATTTGTATTGTTGTAGAGACAAAAGAAAAGCCTTTCAACGAACCCGTTGATTACAAAGTACGGGAGGAAGTATGGGAACAAGCAAGAGGTACCATACAAGGTGAGATCGGTGGAGCATGAGAACCTTAAGTGGAAGAACTTAAGTGCACAAAAAAGAAATGCTTATAACTTGAGGTTGGCTAGGTAGCAACCAAAACATTTTGGTAGACCAAGATTGGTTGATTGGGACTTGCTTGAGACATTTGGTTGTGATAAAGATTTGAAGAAAAGGTTAAGAATGGTATAGACTCATGGTTAGGGATTGAGATTTAAAGTCTACTCATGGATGAGAGCTTGGGAGATTCGAGGTAAGGTTTACCCGAAATTGTGTTATGAATTCTTTTCAGCCTTTTATTTCAAGAAGAGAATGATAGGAATAATGTGATGAAGGAAAATTATGTTTGGTTTAGACTTTGTGGGAAAGAACATTGCTATACGTTACGGAAGTTTGCGGAGTTGTTAGGGTTGTATGAGAAAGTTGATTTGGCTAACCCTTTGTTTGAACTACATTGGAAAAAGATTTCGGGTCCAACCATTGGGAATAATACGATAGGATTGGTGAAAGAGCCAACGTCGAAAACGATACATAGGTTTATTGTAGGGAAACTTGCACACCGATCAGGAAGTAGGGAAAGATCAAGTGTCAGACCTATGGTTAATGAGTGCAATCGAGGGAGATAGAGATATGAATTTGGCATGGGGTATTGCCGAATATTTGTACAAGAGAGCTCCCGGTATGAAAACATTGAGTGAAATTTGTGGAGGATATTATGTGTCTTGGATAGCAAGGAGGCTAGGATATTTGAGTCAGAATGTCATCTCTAGATGCTCGGAGCCGATCATATGTGAAGAATGGGATTTGAAGGCTTTAACGGGCGAGTTAGATAGAGAGAGATTGTGTCTAAGAGACTCAGAGCCTTTGCAAAAAAGAGTTTAAGAAGATGAAGCACGTAAGTCTAGTGGGGTAAATGTTAATGAGGGATATTGGAATGCCAATTTGAATGAGATCGAGCGGATGATGATTTAGAGAGATTGCAAGACAATGAGGAATAACTACATGCACGAGCATTCCATGCCTATTCTACATCACTTGGAGGGTGAAGCAAACTTTAGTTATCCAATTTATTAGTTACCCGATGTTCCACCTTACCCATATCCATATGTGCCTTAACCCCTTCCTCACACACACTACCCTAATATGGGTGAACCTTCCTTTGGCGGAGGTGATGGAGTATACATAGATGATTACTTGTTCACGGGTGCGGGGCACGATGGTAGAGGCAATTCTATGATATCGAGTGGGAACTTTGATATGGGAGGATCATCAAGAGGAGCAGATGATGATGATGAAGACATAAATGATTGATATCCATGATTCACGAAGATTTGTAAGATAAAGTTTTTAGAACTCTTTTATTTTTAAGTTTAAACTTTATTCGTTTGTTTTAGATTTTAAAACAATTTGGTTGTATTACGTTAACATATTTGTTTTTTTTTATTATTATGTTATTTTGTGTGGAAATTTTTTTTGTTTAGTGCAGTATTTACAAGGGTGATTTGTGAGTTCGTATTGGTGGAAAATATGGTGTTTTTTTATGTAGACTCATAAGGCAACAGACCACATGCAGAACATATATCAAATTCGGTAGTATCGTTGACCTTATTTTTCCCATTTTCTTCTACTTTGAAGTTTGTTTATTACTATTTGGAACAATGTAAAACTTAAGTGTGAGGGGGTGATCAAATAGGAAAATGGTTTATTTTGTCAAATACGGTTTACTTTTCAAATGTAAAAAAAGAATGAGAAAAAATGTTTAAAATATATAAAAATTAGTTAAAATTTATTTTTTAAGGATAAATGGTTATTACTAGTTGGTATTTCCAATCCGCAGTGAGATTACATTTCTTGTGATTATGACAAGAATAAATGATAAAAGGCAAAAACGTTTCAAAAATAAAAATAATTAAAGTTTGTTGCTACTCACTAGTAGCGGGGATTACGTTTTTTATGATTACGAGTTGATCACACTTTGAATTCGCATGAGTTATTTCAACAAAAGAGAAGTAGCTACTCTAGTTTGTGTTTTTTATAGCGTATGCCCATCCAAAGTGTGAGGGGGTTGTGAAGGATAAGCGAAATAGCCAATGAGCTATATGCTTAAATATATATAGGAAATGAGCTATAAATAATGAAGATGAAGGAAGAAAAAGTGATATGATAGTATCGACTGACCAGTGTGTCAAGACGTGATACTTGAAGTTGAAAAAAAGACAAAGAAAAAGAGGTATATCGAGAATGGCGGTGCTGATCATTTGATAATGGTGACTAGTATTTTTTTCTTTTGATTACTTGAACCAATAAAAGACTTTTTTGATAAAATTTTCGGGTGCTCGCGTCTCATCGGATTAGTATACTACTTGTATACACCTTGTTTTTAATAAGAGTCTAAATAATTTTAAAGAGTCAAAGTAGAATAGTTGTTCTTAATAAAAGTTCACATTTATTCTTATTTTTAGTTTTTATTTTACTTGCTCGACGGCGAGCAAAACTTAAGGGTAAGGGGATTTGATAACGCTAAAATTCAACATGTTTTTATACGCGTTATCTATAGTTTTTATATAGTATTTTTGGTAATAAACGGACTTTTATTACTAATATTGTGCAAAGTTCGGTTCTTGTGTTTGTAGCTAGTAAGAAGAAAGGAAACGCGGAATAAAGAGAGAAACACAAGAGAAATGACGGAATTTGGAGGCGAAAGGATAAACGAGATACGAAAGTGTAGCTATTGTACGATGAATAATAAGATGAATAAGTATTTTGGAATGTTTTGAAGGACGATTGAAGAAAGAAACAAAGAATAAGGAATAGAGAAGAAAAAAGAGATAAAAGGGTGGAGGAGCTGCCAGCCAATGGAGGAGCCGTCGGCGGATTCAGTTGGCCACCAACTGCTGAGCCGAAAGGAGCCGACCAGCTGCTTATCTTCGCCATCAGCTACTCTAAAAACGGGTTTAGTAAATTAAGACATAAACAAGCTATTAACTTCCGACATCAATGGGAGACTGATCATTTCCCTCCCATAACATCCCTATGACATTTTTCCCTCTTTTCCAAGCTAAGTTATGTATAAGTTACGGCCTAGGGTGATGATTCTAGGTGTGCTTTCATTTGTAAGAATTCTAACCCTTGACAAATGTTAGAACACCAATTACTACTAAACCCGAAAGAGTTGTTATACCCTCCTAATCCCAGAATCAAGGACAAATTTAAAGGTGTTGGAGATTTAGTTAGTTTGGTTGATCATTCAATTGGAGGCTTGGAGTTTCTCTAAATTCCATTGTTAGATACTTTGTGTTTGAAGAACTTTTGTGGTAAAACTCTTGTTATTGAATTGATTTTGATTTAATATTAGTGTTTTTAATGTTGATTGTGATGATGAATTGTCTTTGAGCTTCTATATGGTTATGGGGTAGTGTGATATGCTTGTGTTATGAACATGAATTCTAAAAAAGAGTTTGAATTATGATCAAGAAAATATAATTAGCTTTGTATGGTTGATAAATTCCTAAACATGTTTTGATAATCGATACAATATGGTTTTATTAGATTTAAAAGTCGAAAGGAGTTTCACTAAACTATGTTTTAAATGATATGTGCATGAGTCGATTTGGTTTCTTGGTGATTGACACTCACCAAGACGATTCGGTTAAAAGGACTTGACAAATGATTTATATTAGGTATAGGCCGAAAGGACCCGTTCAAACCAAACTTATCTTTTAATCTTTTCTAGCAAATGGTAATTACGATGGGTTGGAATATATGATCATAGGTCAAAAGGGCTTGTCTAATTCAACTTGTTAATATGGATTTTCGAAATACACCATGGAGTGAAATCCATATACTTTAGATTTGTGATTCATAATTGTAAAACACACGTATTTAATCTCTCTAATGGATGAAATGGAATTTACACAAGTAATTTTTTTAGATATGATTTCCTATACGATCTTTGTTCTAGCGATAACATTGATAGTGACAATCTTATTACTTACACCTTTACTTTGTTTTGGCTATACGCAAATCTCTTGGGACGAACTAGAGTTACATGAATTTTGTACAATCGAATGAGTATACTTGCTCGTGTGCGTTGTTATAAAATTATTAAGTCTTGATTATAAATGTAAAACTACGACTGCAAGACGCGCATCAAAGATGGAGGATGAAGATAAATCCCCCAATATCCTAAAAAAATAGGATATTTAAATGAACTTAAATGCTAACTATATGATCATTAGGCTTTAGCAACCAGTTTTTATTGGGAATGCTATATTATATGGTCATTAGGCTTTAACAACCAATTTTTAAGTGGAACTCTTTTGATTCTTTAATTGGGAATGATTTTATCATTGTAATGAAGATAAAGACGACAAATTTTCGTTTGAACAATATGTATATGTGTTTTATTATTATTATGATGCTATCTTAACTTTGGAAAGATTTTTGAAATATAATAAGACATAAAACTATCGAAATTTGATTTATGTAAATCAACGAGGGTGGTTGCCCGTGCTTCGTTGGGGGATTTCTAGCTATTTACAGTTTTACAATTTGAGATAGAAGGACAATTGATTAATATCTTCAAAGAATCCTATACCCAACTGATCGATAACACCATATATTAACATTTTCAAATTCACGTCTAAATATTTCTTCAAAATGTAAGCCTTCGTTAGTTCTTCAAAAGCTGCACATATTGGCTGTTTACTGCCCAACTCTATGACAGTTTGCAGCAAAGGGATTGCTTATCAGACTCGAGCGTCGGTATTTGACTATGTCACACCTACATGGACAACCACCCCTCCCTTTTATGTATTACACATGCATATTATATGGCGCTTCACATTTTGTTAGAAACTATTATCAATGTTTCTCAGTAATCGACACTTAATAGTATAATACAAAGTATGGAAAAATTATTACTCGTATAGAGTTCCTCCGTGTGCAGTTTTACATGCTTTTAGTCTAAAGTAGATGTCACATATGAAGAGGTGATGCAAGTCAAAACAGCTTGGGTTGATATAGGGCGGTGAAGTTGGGTCAGGTCCAAATTTACAGCATGTATATAGGTTTTGCAGCATGTTTGTGTAACGAATGCATTAATCTGATTACCTTTCAAAGAAGTTGAAGGACCCACTTACTCACTTCTTAAAAGTTTCGTGGGTTTTGTTACTTAACGGAATGCATCACTTTTGCTTTTCAACCTACAATTAAAACGGTAACACGTTATCAGGAGGTGGGTTGGACCTAATATGTTAAGTAGAAATTTTGTTATCTTTGTTTTTACATGCATGCGTTAAATGGTGAATTGCTCAGAAAGAAAACGAAAAAGTAGGTTACCATTAATCGGCTAAAAATGTAGGAAATTGACACGTGTAGAAGCTTAATGAATAATTTGTCGTTAATGGGTCTCTTTGTTCTTACCAAGAAGGAATAGCCCGAGAAAGACTTTTTACTCACATCATGAAATTGAGCATCGTAACTATTTTTCCCCCAAAACATCTATAGTTCCAAAATGAGTACCAACCCATCTCCAAATAGTTGCAGTTTGTCTAATTACACAACGTGTATTTAGATAATGCGATCAGAATATCATCGAAGCGTAGGATTGGAAAATGTCGTGGCTTAGAGGTTTACAAAACCGATACCAAAACCGCAGAGAACTCGACCTAGTAGGATAACATTAAGACTAGGAGCATAGGTAGTAACAGAGCCACCAAGCAAATATAGCAGAGCTTCTAAAAGAAATTGACACCTTCACAAACCAATTGCTACTGTTCAAAATTTGTAGTTATCGGCTTATTAATTCGATCCTTATGAGATTTGTTGTTCAATATGTTTAAAAGTAGTTGATATAACTCCTGAATAATGGTGTACCAAGAATTAGTTTTATTTCCAAAAAATGACAACCGTGATTGCAAAAGATGAATTTGGACGAACCAATTTCAGCATCTTTGGACTAACCCGCCCTACTTTAACACATATTAAAAGGTCTAAACATATTAACACCTCTAATTTAGATGAAAAGTATGACTACCTGATGCGTGTAGAATTAAACCAATTCTTGTTACCACCATTTTCTTTCCAGGTCAAATCCATTCCTTCATATTCATTTATATGACATCTCTTTGGAAGTCGCTAAGAAACCGAGTAGTTTGCTTCTACGTACTGCATCCAACCAATCCACCTGTACTAAATAAAAAAGTTGCATTGTGAGCAGTTGACTAACACTCTGATGTAACGATTTACATTTTCTTGGTAATCGCATTCATTATAGTACACGTGTTTAATTATCCACTCTATCATTTAAGAGATGTAAAATTGAGTGAAGACATTCTAATCAAAACGACCTACCATTCTTCCAGTTTTGAACACATGTATCTTTTCTTATGAAATACATAAGTATAAGCTGAGTAAAACCTCATAATTAATCAGAAACTAAAACCAAAAGACGGAATGAACGTCACCTATTATCATAAACTAAAAAGCACCGAATTATGAGAGAAGTCTAATTTCAAAATTAAATAGAATTGAACAATCATGGGTTTTCATAAGGTTATTCTTTGATGGATCAAATCAATAAAAAAATAAACAAACTTCATAATCATACCTTCCTTCATAAGGTTATTCTTTGAAGTTTTATTTTTTTGTCTTAAAAAAGTCAAAAAAACGATTTTCTCTTTCCAGATCAGCAACCCACTCAAAACATCAACTCCTGTTACACCTTCTGTTCCAATAGGGATCATGGCTGTTTATTTATGTTTGAGTCGTACCAAGTCATGCCTGATAGTTATTCAGTTCTTTGATACTTTAATATTTATGAAGAAACAAGATTCAGTGTGTAGACGATGATTCAGTGGATAAAGATGGAATGGGGAAGTGGAGATGGTTCGAGATTGATAAAGAGTAAAGTTTAATAATAAAAAGATCAAGAAAATATTATTTTATTATACTTATTGTTCCTAAGTGAACACGAAATGTATAAGAGTTATAATATCCTTGCTAGTTTATATGTTCTAAAAGATGGAGTTTATACGTTGGATAAACTAGAAGAGGGGTTGAATAGCTTAGATTTCAATCATGTTTTCAAGAACTTTACTTGTTAAAAACCTAGATTCGGATTTATGTTTTAATCACTTGTACACACATATGAGTAAACAACTAACTACAATATAAACAAAATGAATACATAATTGTAAAGAGAATTAGAGAAAGAAACGATCAAACCACAACACCGAGAATTATAACAGTTCAGCTACGAAGTACATCTTACCTTACTTCATTTGTCGAGTATCTGACTTGAAAGTTCACTATGTCAACAAGCCCCCTTTAAAGAGAAAACCGTACATGATTAACTTACACCAATTTCCGACACTAAACAAAATATCGAGTTCCAATCATAGGTGGAACCAATATATCACTCAAGTACTTCCTCACTTAGGAATTAAAATCAAGATCACACTCTAATATAAGATCTCACAAGATCATACAAGATCACACACGATCACACTCAAATACACATGACTGATGATGAATTAGTTACAACAATCACTTGAATTTAACATATACCATAATACTTGACTTCTAATGAAGAAGTATTTTTCTCTATCACTATGGAAAGAAAATGAATTGAATCACTTGTAAACAAATTAGAACAAGTTATACACTTAGTTAGACAAAAGGTTTTCAAATTTGCAAAGAGGTGTTTGATCTAGAAAAATAGTGGACTATTTATAGCCAGAGGCCTGATCCTAAAGCATGGATGGTTCCAAAGCTAAGATGTCATACATACATAGGAGCCAACAATCAATTTATGAAACCAGCTAGACTATACGTTCTTTTTTTTCCTTTCTAGTGGAGGTGTTTTCCGTGGCAGTTTTTAGCCTAGGAATGAAAAATTGAATTTCAAATTTATATGTTTCAATAATCATTTCTTTTTAATTAGAAAAGCTTTTGTATGGTTTTATAAGACTTTAGTAACATTAATAAATGTAAGTTTTATCCCTATGATCATATAGCCAGTTTGTAACTTATTTATCCATACTTTAAGTGATAAATGTCGAATGACGAATTTAAGACTAATTTACGTAAAATGTTTTCTATCTTTTATAATCTTCAAAATATCAAGAGAAAAAAAACATAAATAATTATTTTAGGACATAAAATGTATTAACACATTAGATTGAGTATGAAAAGCCGAAAAGTTGTGAGTTATAATAAAGAATTTTAGAATTAAATTTTATTATTAAATTCTATGCCGTGTTCCGTCCTAACTAAGTCTACCATGTTATGTTCAAGTAATATGGAAGGCTTCGCCTACATTCTACCCTTCCTTGGATAATATTATTTGTGGTTCCTTGGATGATATTATTTGTGGAGGCTCGGTCTTTTCGCCTAGTAAAAGGAAGGCTTAAATCTTTCATGCGGTTTGTATGACTTTTATTTGGTATATTTAGGGTTGGAGGAACAAAATCGTGCATGCATCATTTATTGAGGAGGCTAACACCGTCCGTCATGAGGATATTTTCCCCGCGGTTCAGCGGCAATCTCTTTTATGTATCTCCAATCGTGCGTCTAGCAGGGTGTCCTCATGGAATTCTTGGATTCATCATCCACAAGGAGAAAATGATGCCGTAACTTAAAGCAGAGTTTGTTGTTGATGTTCTAAGGTCTAGCTTTTTATTCTTTTTATTTTCATGTATTTTTGTTAGGTTCTACCTTAGAGCCTTTTTGTTTTGGATGTCGTTTTTGGACCTTATTTCCGCCTAATGGCGTATAATATCGTTGCTTTTTCCAAAAAAATATTTGTAGATAAATGCGGTGAAATAGGTAAGAACTTGTGTAATACAATGATAAAAGTCCATTTATTCGTCAAATTTTTTAATCGATCCTTATAAGTGAAGTACGTAGATACTTGACTTAATGCACTCTTTTGGTACACTTTGGGATAGGGGTGTCATTCGGTTCGGTTATCGGGTTGTTCGGTTTATTCGGTTCAGGTTATTCGGTTAATTTTTTTTCTGAGTCAACCCGAAAACCGAACCGAACCGAAATAGATTTCAACCGAACCGAACCGAAAACCGAATTTGAATTCGGTTCGGTTTTCGGGTTGACCCGAATAATCCGAATTTTCTGAATTTTTCAAAAAAAATATATAATTATATAAATATTTAGAAAAAAAGGTTATTTCAAGTATAAAATGATATTTTTATATTAAAATTATGTTTTAATAACTAGTTTGCATGTATTAGGATTAAATTAAATTTTAATAACTCTTATATATATATATAAAAATTTATAAAAAATATATATATATTTATAAAATTTCGGTTTACGGTTCGGTTCTCGGGTTCGACGGCCAAACCCATACCCAACCCGAAAACCGTATTTGTAGTTCGGTTCGGTTCGGTTATGACCCAAAACCCGAATTCTATATTCGGTTCGGTTCTAGTTCAGGTTCGGTTCGGTCGATTTTCGATTTTTGTGGGTCAAACCCGAATTATGGACACCTCTACTTTGGGAAGTAGACTGATGACTCATGAAGATATTTGGTGAATAGAAGCTTCATTCACTTTATGATCTGCAACCTTTTTCTATTGCTATCAAAAGTCAGTTTTACACTACAAAGTCCATATGCCTTTCACAATTTCTACAAAGGGTCGCAAACATAGGCCACTAGGTGTTCAGGTGTTTCAGACTTTCTTCACCTGCCCCAGGCCCAAAGACTCGCTGCATAATATTCCTTTGGACAATGTCAACCGATTTGGAATTTTGGGACACACCTATGCGATATTAAAGTTTTTTTTTAATGAGTGTGGAGTAATAAATTAATTAAGACACATGAGCAATATATTTGAATGTAATAAATTGAATATGTGTACATACTATGAAGTAGTAAAGTTTCTGTGTTTGCAATAGATTGTCTTATTTTTGTATATGAAAAATAACTAAGCCTAGCTAACTTTGTAGGATTTTGGATTTCACAAGCCACATCGCAAAACCCATATGAACCTTACAAATAATCGTTAGACATCAAGCTTATGGAATATTAATTTTGAAGACAATTTATACCCAAGAACAAGTTAGCAAGGTTTTGAAAGATTGCTGACAAGTTTGCACGATATACAAACGAGCCACTCATTTCTTCTCCGTAGTGAACAATATGTTGCATTTTTATAAAGTTTTTTATTAACTCTGTGACTCCTAGGAATGACTTTGATAGAATGTTTTTGACGATGTTTATGATTTTTTTTTTTAAATTTGAATGATTTCTATTTCTGGTTTGATCTGCGTATTTAAAGACTCTTTAAAGTTTTTAACATATTATATAATGAAATTGGAAGGCCGAGAGGCTAAATAATGCTATATTAAGAAAAAAAAATTGTAAATGTTATTGCAACAAATTTGCATCCGCATTAATGAAAATTTTTATCGTTTCAAAATGTTATTTATTATTATTTTTTAACCGCAAATTGTTTCAAAATTTTCATTTATGAAAATTTTCATTGTTTCAAAATGTTGCGGTTCAGTTATCATTGCAAAACCTGTAGTAAAATGTTACTATTGCAAATTGTATGTTGCAAAAATATATATTTTTTTTTGAAAGGCAGCAAGTGTATTGCACTAAAGAAACAAAGAATGTACAATACATGGAGTTCCATTAGAACTAAATAAGATACTTAGTTGTGGATGGAACTTAAGAAGCAGAAACAAAGTATAATTGCAAAAATATATTTGTACGTTGCAAAAATATATTATTTTGTAAAATGCAAAAAGATTATGTATTTCTAACGTCTTGCTTTTTATTGCAAAAAGGTTGCAAAAAGTTTTGTCTTTGATGTAATGCGATTGTAAATTAAATTTGCGTGAAGCTTTTTTGCAATAGCCAAAATAGCTTTTGGAAACGAATTTTCATAGTAATTTGAACGGTTGCATTAAGTCATCTTTGTTGTAGTGACTTCCAAGAGAAGGGTTAAGGACGGCGCATCAATGCATCATATTACACGTCTAATAAGAAATTGCATATTAATCAAAAGTTATATATGTTTCTTGATGATTGTTACTTTATGCTACACTTTGATTCCTGGCAAGGTAAACTGCTGCTTTCGAAAGTTTGTTTACGTTTGTTTATGCATGAGCATGCATTGCTTATATGTCACACTTTAAGTCATCTTTAAACCTTTTAATAAACTGATTGGTTTATAATAGGGTAAAAGCTATAAAATACTATCGTATTTATTGATTTGTGTCGATTTTAAACACTTACTAATTAATCTCGTAACTTTACGATTGTACTTTTAAATTTGTTCTGATTATACCAATTTAAGCGTAAAATAACAATATTACCTTTTTAAATGACCAAAATACCCTTTTGCTACCTCCAATATACAGCCTATCAAGTATACAAAAAGTAACCATACCCAGTCCTGTATAAAAATTACATCTTAGTCTATTAGGATTTGCATAATATCATGTCCCTGCTTGATTAGTATTATTATCGAGTAATTTCATTACAACAAATAGGTGGCATTGATATTGGTCTACAATTTTTCCTCACTTCTGTCTTATTTAAAGGCATCTCAGATCCTCCGTAGTTAACGTCTCAAAACCTTTTGTATCAATCTATGTGCCAAGTAAAATACCGACTCTTAGAGACTAGAGGGAGTATATATGAGTTCTAAAATACAGACTCGATTTGACTTAGATCCGACCCGAATTACAGATCGTCAATAAGTGATGAAAAATTAATTATCTCAACTTTCAGTTCATTGATCTCGTCCACAACTGTGCTATATGATAGTTAATGTAGGCTGCTCACTAGTTTCTGACAGTAACCGTCAAGTTGTTGATGTCGGTACTTGAACAAGTTTTTCCTAGTATCATTAACCCATATAGATCTAACAACAAAACCCACCACCCCTGGTCCTCTTCAAGATCTATTGTGTGGTCCAAGACGACGATGGTCTAACGACAATGGCTTCTAAAGAACGCCAGCGGCTGAGTCACGACGAAGACCTAATTATGGAGGTCCAACAAAGACGGTCATCGATTTGGCTTTTATGTTACAAGCATTATCTTTTGGCTTTTATTCAATTGTTTATGGATAGTAATTAATTAGATTCTAAAATGGAGGAGGAGTTAGAAGCAGGTGGCAATACATGTAATTATTTTGAAGAAGACAAGGGTAATATAGTTATTTTACGCTTAAATTGGTATAGTCGGAACAAATATAAAAATACAATGATAAAGTTACGAGATTAATTAATAAGTGTTTAAAGTCGGCACAAATAAATAAATAAGATGGTATTTTATACCTTTTACCCTTTATAATACAACATTATTATTATATCATGTGATTTCAATAATCAGAATTCATATTCTGCTCACATGACACGTCGACACACGTTTCCTTGTTCATAGATATTAGTCTCTATATTCATCACCTACTGTGATGATGTTTCACCAAACATAGTTGGGTTTGATGTTAACTGAAAAAATATATTAACTAGTATTTATTTAACTATACTATCTGAAAATGCTATATATATATTATTGCTTATACTATTAATATGCATGTAGAGGCAGAGCTAGTAAGACGACTAGTAGGTGCTAATCAACTTATTTTATTTATTATTTATTTCTATTATAATTCATTTTTTCTACTATATTTAACATTAAGCCTCCCCAATTATTATAATTTTTTGTCTTAGATATAGTTAGCTTCTCTTAACTAAAAATTCTGGTTCCGCCCCTGTATGTGTGAAATATTTTTTCAATTATAATAACCTTAATAAGAATATTTTTTCGTAATAATAGCACTACTTACGACAACTTGTCTATAAGAGAGAATAGATGTTAACGAGCATATGATTTTGTTGTGTGTGATGGATTATATAGTTCATAACAATTATTTAAAACCCTAATATGGATCAAAGCACATACAGCTGAAGCAAATTAACAAGATAATTAAATTAACACAATTATAATTAATCAAGATTAGGGTTACATACATTTATCCTAGCAAGATCCTTAAGACGACGGAACAAACGTCAACTAGGATTAATCACGAACACCACCAAGAATATAGTCTAAAGTAAGACTATATCACGTTCTTGTACACACGTAATACAGCGAGTTAACCGTGAGTCTAGCACGAACAAACCGAGCTTCAACGCTTATGGAATATCTACCCAACAACCCTATAGAGGGGCTAGGACTAGATAAATAGACTTGATCGAAAATCGAACGAAACCCTAATGTGGGTTGGGGTGGCCGGCGATCAAAGACAAAGAAAAGAAAGAGGGATGAAAAATTATGAGGCTAGGGGTTTGTTTATATAGGCTTGGCAAACCTTGGGCTCCAAGTCATAAACGTAAAAGGAAACCAAAGTTTCCCTTTGCCCCTTCTTGTAGCCGGCGGTTAACACCCCACCCCCTCCCCCAAGGTGTGTTTGTGTAATTTTTCATTCTTCTTTTTAGCTTTTATTTAATTCCATAACGGTCGTTAAAACTTAACTATTATTTATTAACGATCGTTAGTTAAGCTTTGGTTTGATTTAATAAATATATATAAAATATATTTAATAAATAAATTAACCCTTTACGTTATGTGTGCAATCCCGTGATCCCGAGTTCGATCTTATCTCACGACTATTAATTTGAAGTCCATAAACTTTTAGCTCCCACTTGGACAAAATTCTAATATCGTGATCACATTGACTAGCGTCTAGTTACACTAGTAATGTCACTAGTACAAACCGGGTAAGGTCTCCTGGACAAGAACCTTTTAATGATTAAATCATTATTATTATCCTTTCATTTCAAATACATCGTTAATAAGGATATGGATCTCAGTCATTCCTTTCATTAACCATTATGTTTCTCGTTTATGGATATAGCAAGATCGCCAAAATAAATTTGGGTGCGGCCGCACAAGTATCTTACTACTCCCCCGAGGGGCCCAGCTGTATTATACTTCAAAATAAATTTTGAAGGAAACGAATCCCATTTTGACTACAAGCAAAACTTATGAACTTTGCAACACTTCCGGAAATAATCCTTATAGCTACCAGTTACGTTTAGCGTTAGATTATTCCACAGAAATGCACTAGATCCACGACAGTTTCCTGGTATCTCAGGTCTAAGGATAACTATTTATGATTTACTTGATGACAAAGATCCATAAAGTAAATTCATATAGTTGGGATAAGTCCAATATTTGATTCATCAAATATCATCCAAAATTGACCAATATACTTTCAAGTATACTCTGTCACTATTTTGAATTGTCTTAGTTTAATAATATTCCCATATTATTAATCGACAACGGACATTTAGAAATATCATAATATTCATGGATTAAAACATGTAAAATAGGATACAAAACTAAATAACAAGAATAAACGAAACTCAATCTTTATTCCGTTAAATAATAATGTCGTAACATCCTTTATCCAAATACTAAAAATAGATCAATGCATAAAACTGGTACATGTATCATGCCTCTAGTAATGACATTCATACTTGTTTGACAAAGCATAAAATAACCAATCTTGACCTATTGGAATTTTGAGAATACTTTCTTCAAGATTTCAATTCATTGAAACTCTTGTACATGTGCATTCAAACAATTTGATATTGCCACATAGTATCAAAATTGTGAAACATCCTTGATCACCAATTTCCTAAACTTCCAAAACACATTTGAAGTTCAAGGTATTCTAATTCTTTAATGTATAATGCAACTTTAATCAACATGTCATCTCAAAGATCCCATGACTAATATTGAGTGTTACCTCAATTATATCTTTTCAAGTTTTACAACTTGTCATAAAAGATATAAATACGTTACCTTTAATATCAATTATGTAATGTTTGATTCCAACCAAAACCTTCAAGTTTGTTGGCTATGATAATTTGCACAATGATTGACAAATTATTCATCTATAGAATATGGAAGCCGATCCAAGATTTAGGATGTTATTCTATTTCTAAACATATTACTTCAGAATATTCATTACACAAGTTATTTAATAACTTCTTAAATAGATTAATATATTCAAATAATCATGTATTTTAAGCATGATATAAATACAATACTACACACATGAAAATTTCTCAAACCAGATTTAGATTTCTTCATGTCCTAAATATCCATGTAAACTTACTACATGGCATATTGTGTTGTATTTCCACCGCATAAATAAATAAATTTATTTGTCCCAAGGTTATGTATATCTTATTTTCTAAATCTTCAAAGTAAAGTTTCATCTCAAATCTAAACCAAATCAACATTTAATTTGAATGAAATCTTACTTTCTTACATGTCTATTTAACACATATAATTTAAGAAAATAACCATAATACTCCCACTAGCTTTTAGGAATACTCAGAAACCATCTTATTTAAATTTAAATCCAAACTTGGATTTCAAAGTAAACATAAGAATAATCTCTTAGATGCATGTTTTTATCCATTCATGGATAATTGCATTTTATACTTTTCTAAAGATTTATATTTTGAAGTAATAAACTCATTTCGATTACTTAAGTCCTTTCTCAAGTAGTCATTCAAGAAATAGTTCATACATATCCAAATTTGTCAATTTAAAATATGACCATCAAAATCTTTATACATATAATGTGTTTAGGAAAGAATACTCAATCACAATTAATTACTTAAGTGTGATTAATAATCTATTCATAATACATACATTAAATATGTGTACAATTTTGTCCATATAATTTCGACACAAAGATTAAACCACTACAATTGGCGTTTTTCTTCCTTTGACGAAACACATCTCCAATTTCTAGTCAAACTATTTAAGATAAAACAAATCTAAAATTGATTATCTTATTGGACAACATCTATATCGTTCATAGTATGAGTAATTTACCTAATTCAATATTTGGTAACAAATCATAACAATTATTTGTAACTCATAATTCTCAGCATATAAATCGCATATCCGAGATATCCTTACGGACCTATTACATAAATTCCTTTATCTCGAGGTTTAGCATTTACACGCCTACCTCATGATAATTACTAGTGTATTTTAGAAGATCATGTATCTTGTAATTTTATCTTTCAAGATCAAAACTCCCACTTGCTTTTAGTAACTTAAAATTACTCTTTAAATACATAGCAAATAGATCATCACTCCAACGTTATCTATATGGGACATTACAAAACACAATGACAGTTCCATACTCTTTATTTTCTAAACAATCCACTTCATAAGTAGTTTAGCAAAATCCAAACTCCATTTAAGATATAACGTGATTCATCACATTCCATATATAATGGTATCTTATTAATCTTCTTAGCTCAAGTCATACTCAACTTTCTAACCTTGATATCTTTTTGGAATAAAGGAAGATATAGTTATCTTGAATCAAACATCACCCTCATATTGAGAATTTTGATTCTCCTAATGAACATACCATAACAATGATATATTTCATTTGGGGAAATATTGTAAGTCAATCTTAACAATATTTAAGATAAATATATATCTTTCGGTTTACCTATATACCAACTAAATCATCTTAATGGTAATATAGATTTCCTAACCATTTTGCATGCTTTATAACTCAAGTAATTATAATACAAAGTCGCTTCATAAAAGTTACAAGTCCATTACACGTGACATGTATATGTCTTTAGTGAAATAGAGACAATACATTAACGTCTTACTTTATATTATACGTCTTCCAAGACTTTATGTTTGTGACTTTATTCAATAAATCATAAACATGTATAACTAAAGTAATCATGAACACCACTAGGTTTCATTAATCTTTTCAAGTTAATTCACTACTATACTACGATATAAACACCACTAGGTTTCATTAGTAGTATAAGATTACTCTATGTATCTTATGTTATTCCAGGAATTTGTCCATTTCAAGAAACTACAAAACCTTCCACGCCCGATCTTACGACATGTGGATATTTTACCCTTGAGTTTACAATTTAGTACAAGCTTTCACATGAATTAAATCAAAACAACAAGTGTTTCTTAATGTGAATGATATATATACATTTAAGTAGTCTTTTAACCATATTGACACATGATCTAAATATTAATTAGATTGTTAGTCTCTTATCTTAAATTCAAGAGAATCATATCTTTATGAGTTGTTTCTTGCACACAATGTTCATTTCTCCCACTTGTGCATGGAACAACCTTATATATAAGATAAACATCCCGTCTAACGTTTGTCTATACAAAATATGATTGTGCCACATATATTAGCTTTTTACAAGTAGATGTAGAATCACTTAATCAACAAGAATCAGTACATAACTATCTTTGAAGATATTAGTGTCAACAATTAGAAAGTAATTATCTTAGGACATACTAAAGATAACATGGGTTATTACCAAGACAACAAAGCTTGTAACTCCCACTGACTTAGAGAATGTTTTAATAGACTCAAAATCAGTAATACAACACAATTCTCCCACTGAACTTGACAACATTGAAACTGTTTCATAATCGGTGAAAATAATTAGTGTTGTGTTTACTTTCTTACACTTTTGAAAAACACATTCGCAACAATTACTTATAGTGTTTAAGAGTGTACTCTACTTCGTAAATGATGACTTATCCATCAATTGCTTTTAACTTGAAAGACTTGACATGCATTTTCTTCCTTAATAGGTCTACCAACCCCACAATGGTATGTAGGGCCTATAAATGGTCAAAGCACAACTACTAGACAATTATGCTAGTTTGCCTTATAAC
Organism: Glebionis coronaria; assembly: GCA_025667525.1. Lineage (NCBI taxonomy): Eukaryota > Viridiplantae > Streptophyta > Magnoliopsida > Asterales > Asteraceae > Glebionis > Glebionis coronaria. Next base: position 455,244,227 of record CM046876.1, read on the forward strand.
CAATTAGCGGTAACTTTTAATAACTCAAAATATGCATATTTCTTAACTATTAAAGTTTGCTATGAGTTATGTATTTTGAATTAGACATTTCTAAAATCCTTATTACTCCTTCTTCACTCATGGAAAAGAGTTTAGGTTTATCTTTTCATTGTAAATTGACTCTATCCTCAACCATACGGTTTTAGATCAATAAATGAATAAACCACGTTTACGGTGTAACGTTGCATTAATACATTTGTAAAAGAATTTACAAAATTCAATTTTAGTATTTTCGATAATACCATTCAAGAAAATAAAATTACCCCGGTAATAATAACCATAGTATTTTCCTTGAAAACTAGAATCGAAAATGACATAATTTCATCACATCAGTTGATCTGCTAGCAATGAAAGTATTCAAGATGGTAACTTGTCGAACAATGATTGACAAACAAATTTGCAATTTCTAGACATTTAAGGGATTTACATTGCCAAAAGTCATTTTGCATTGTAAACATGTTTCATCCCTTCTTTATGCCTTAAGTTTCCAGATGTCACTGAGTAACTCAATTAACTCGACTAATCTAAAGAATGTAAAACCTTCATGTGCAATCTTATTCAGTCATGAAGTTTTCTCTCCATTAAAACATCATCCAATATCTTATATGACGACAATTGTAACTTCAAGTGTTCGTCAATTAGAGGGCACATGACTTAAATTTTTAGGGTATAGATTTTGGTGTCAAAATCATGTATGAAGAAGCATGCATACATCTCCATAACATAAGTTTAATAAAACGTTTAGTAAACTTTTTGGTGAGACTAAAAGTTCATCATATATTTGCAAGTTGAGGTATTGGTTAAACCAATTAAAGATTTTACACACAACTAAATTCACACCGTACTTTTTCTAGAACTCAGCTAAAGCACAAAGCAATAACCTTATTCATTGTGTTTCGGATGTGAATTAATGTAGTTAAATCAACCTTAAAGAATTATACCAATAACAACCGTAGGTAATTCCAATTTTGACGCACAGGCGAGCCAGGAATTTGGTCAGCGCTGAAGCATAACACCTCCTTCCTTAACCAGGTACATGACCAGCGGTACGTTATACCCACTTTATAGTTTGTCAAAATTGAGTAGGCCGTTAAGTTGTTATTGCAATTCTAATCAACGCAAATTATATGTAATTTAGATCTCAAAACAATTCATATACAATTAAAACGAAACGTATGAAAACAAGTAGGTACAAAAAAAACTAAATCATAAACACATAATAACAATTTATATGTGCAATAAATAAATCAAATAGCCACATGCATATGATTTATTCAATAAATAATATCAAATCTAGGATTTTATCTTCATATAAAAGTCTTCCCTAATTTTAGATTTATTGAATCAAATAAAGCATGTAAAAAAAACGTAACAATTACCACATAAAACATATGATCCATGAATAACATGCATGTTCATCACGGATCTCCCACATAACTTAACAATTAAATCTCTACGGATCGAAACATTAATTCACACAACATAACAATTAATCATGCAATTCATCAAAATTCCACCCAAATCAGTTAACAATTAATTAAATCACTACGGATCGTAACCTTAAATACATGACATAACAATTAACCATGTAATTATCTAAAGATCAAAACATGCAATTTTAGGGTTTCACAAAAAAAACTATCTTTTTTTTTAATTTATTAACGGCTAAAAAAAACAAAACAAACCGACCCCTTTTTGTTTTTTTTAAATCGGATTTAAAAAAAAACAAAACCAAAACCCTAAATTTTCTTTTCAAAAAAAACATGTAGTTTTAACTCAAAACAATTATTAGTTAAAAACAATCTTTAGATCTCGATAATTATAATTATGTTAACCAGGCTCTCGGTGCCACTGATGGATTATGTAGTTCATAACAATTATTTAAAACCCTAATATGGATCAAAGCACATACAGCGGAAGCAAATTAACAAGATCATTAATTTAACACAATTATAACTAATCAAGATTAGGTTTACATACCTTTATCCTAGCAAGATCCACAAGACGACGGAACAAACGACAACTAGGATTAATCACGAACACCACCAAGAATATAGTCTAAAGTAAGACTATATCACGTTCTTGTACACACGTAATACAGCGAGTTAACCGTGAGTCTAGCACGAACAAACCGAGATTCAATGCTTATGGAATATCTACCCAACAACCCTAGAGAGGGGCTAGGACTAGATAAATAGACTTGATCGAAAACCGAACGAAACCCAAATGTGGGTTGGGGTGGCCGGCGATCAAAGACAAAGAAAAGAAAGAGGGATGAAAAATTATGAGGTTAGGGGTTTGTTTATATAGGCTTGGAAAACCTTGGGCTCCAAGTCATAAACGAAAAAGGAAACAAAAGTTTCCCTTTGCCCCTTCTTATAGTCGGCGGTTAACACCCCCCAAGGGGTGTTTGTGTAATTTTTCCTTCTTCTTGTTAGCTTTTATTTAATTCCATAACAGTCGTTAAAACTTAACTATTATTTATTAACGATCGTTAGTTAAGCTTTGGTTTGATTTAATAAATATATATAAAATATATTTAATAAATAAATTAACCCTTTACGTTATGTGTGCAATCCCGTGATCCCGAGTTCGATCCTATCTCACGACTATTATTTTTACGTCCATAAACTTTCAGTGTGTGCATGGTTATTATGTCTATAAAGAATTAGTCTATATAAAAAAGAGTAATAATAGCACTACTTACGACAACTTGTCTATAAGACAGAATAGATGTTAACGAACATATGATTTTGTTTTGTGTGCATGGTTATTATGTCTATAAAGAATTGTCTATATATAAAAGAGGAGAATCATGTTCCCATAAAAATAGTGATTCTCCTCAGATACATATTAAACTAACCTTTCTTCGTTCTCTCACAAACCAACCGTTCTCTCACAATAAACACACACACTAAACACACACGGTTTTGATGCCGACCTGATTATGATCCGTGTGTGCATTGATTGTGGTTTGGCGTTATCCTTCTTTCCCCCTTAATCATTAATAACAATGGGTTGCCCTTTCAAAAATTATTATTAATAATTATGTTATCTCTTTTATTTTTGCCCTTTGGTGATTAACCGTTGCTTAATTGCGATTATCCGCTTTTGTGGTGGCTACAGTGAACGCATCTTAACCGTTGGTTACCTAATTGGTTTCACGATGGTGTCCCTTGATTTTGCGGGTGTTGCATTCATATATATAGCGTCAACAGCAAGCCAATTGATCTGGGTTTGCATAATTTGTGGAGTGGCTACGCTTTTCCATTGGTTGCTCATCTTTCCTGTTTTTGTGGTGATCATGTTCATAAACGTTTGTAAGCTCCCGTATTCTTATGGCTTCCTACTTACCTGTTTTGATTTATGCACTTGGTTATGATCCGTTTGTGAAAGTGATGTATTTGGTTATACAATTGTTGTTTCGTTTTTGTGTGTTTCGTACTGCCATTGTGATGACGACTTTGACTTCCATGGTTGTTGTTTGGTGTGATAAATTGCAACAAGGTATTTAAACCCACTATTAAGATTATCAGCGATGTTATGAAGTGTCGTTGATATATACAGTTTTCATAATGTCATTTGATTTTGCCCAGGCGACCTTTTAAGGTTGTCGGCATACATATGATTGTTTCCTGATCAATAAGCTATCAAAACCCAATATTATGATTACCAGCACTGTTGTGGAGTGTCGTTAATTGGCTGGTTCTTTCTATACGCCAGTTTGATACTTTCGGTTGGTTTTGTCCAGGCGACATTTTAAGGTTGCTGGCATACATGTGATTACTTTTGGTTGGTGCTGGATACATGGCACCTGTTTTAGCCAATAACATATATATTGTTTCCTGCTTTTGCTTAATGGTCTTTATATGGTGCCTCTTTGAGGTCACACAAGATATGTGGTTCTACTAGAGTTTGAGATGTATAACGACATTTGATACGCGGTATGCTATTCCAATAACATATCCGCGGTTGCGCTGATGTATTTTTTAATGCCCCTAAACGTCAGTGATGATAAAATTCGAAGCTCCCTAAGCGGGCTAGAGGAGGATATGGATTGTGCGCTTCTTGCCGTGGCAAACTTTGTATGTTTGCAGGCAGAACGCACATATGCTAATATCCGATGGTCACTTATTTGAGGCCATGATTAGATTTGACGGCACGGGGTAAGTCTGAGACTACACGTATCTTGGCGGGCCAGCCTCCCGGGGCTGCAGCCATTTCATGCCTGTCCGGTTTGCCCTTAATGGTGCCATATATGAGCCTATAATGTCTCGCTCCCGAATAAGATGCTGAAATCTATTTGTCACCCAGCAGGAACCGTTCCACAGAAGCGCAACTGAAAATTATAGCTGAGTTTTAATCGGGTCGGTAATGATAAAATTTGAACCTCCCTAAGCGGACTAGAGGAGGATTTGGATTGTGCGTCTCTTGGCGGGCAAACTTTGTATGTTTGCAGCCAGAGAGCATGTATGCTAATATCCGATGGTCACTTATCTTAGGCAATGATGAGATTTTACGGCACAGGGTAAGTCTGAGACTACACGTATCTTGGCGGGGCAGCCTCTCGGGGCTACAGCCATGGTGTGCTTGTACGGTTTGCCCTTAGTGGTGCCATATCTGAGCCTATAATGTCCCGCTCCCGAATAAGATGCTGAAATCTATTTGTCACCCACTAGGAACCGTTCTACAGATGCGCAACTGAAAATTGTAGCTGAGTTTTGATTGGGGCCTGATGTTTTTAGTAATTCATATATCTCGCTTCTTAATATATCTCCACGAATAGGCTGCCTATGTTTATGTTGCCGGCATTCCCTTGATCTTACTGGATCAGGGTTTGGTTGCCATCCTACGTCCAACATGTAGTCTCACCCTCGGCCATGAGTGTCCGAAAGTTGTCAACGCACTTACCTTTTCTTGACCAATTGTCAGGTTGATACCCATTCACATTATCATATATTAACCCGAGAACCGAAGGAGAATGACAGGACGTATCGGCCTTCTTTTCTAGAAAATGGGGATATTTTTGTGGCAATAAACAGTTCGAAATCTCAATCTGTTTCTAAATCAAACGAGAGGGTGCCAGTGTTGTCTGTAGAGAAAACTATAACAATCATTCGGATAATTCCCTACCTTTTTCCCAGGTTTTACTACATCTAGAGCATCGTAGTGGAAATCATTCAACTTTAGCATTTTTTCTTCAACGTGAGGCTTCTCTACGTCGCCTGTCCCAAAACGATATGTTGGTCCTCAAATGACAACCAACTATCAGCTGATTTACCAGCTACCATACGAAACCAACTGTTTCAATCATTTCTTATTAACTTCATGTTTCGACATGGTTACTTTTCATCATCAGTAGTCAGCTTACGTATCTGATGGTCATTCAAATGTTGTCTTATACACTACAAGGTTATCTAATATTGGTATACACAGATGCCATCAATGCGGTTCACCCATTTCGTTTATAACCAGTTGAAGCTCCTTTTTTTGCTCATTTTGAAAATTACCAACTTATATAACTTCATTATGACATAGGAACCCTTGGAGAGTGTTTGGATTTGCTGACGATGTCAATAATACGCAATCAGGGGGATGTTTTGCCTTATACAGCGGGGTTATGGCTTAATTAGCTTTGGGCGTATGTTTTGTAAGCTCATTCTTTTGCTCATTTTGAAAATTCCAAACTTATATAACTCCGTTATGACATAAGGCTTACTTTGGCAAGTTTGGAATTAGAATGATGTAATGTGACTATGCAGATTTAGACTACCCAGTTATTATGGCTGTTGTTGGGCTTTTGGTTGTTTCATGCCATTGATATACCCTTTTTTCACAAAAAAATGCATTCATAAACTAGAGGTTCTGCTACTTAATTGTGTGGGCACCTAAATCAGGGATTTCCCGACTTTTACCGGACCCGCGTTTGCTCGCATGGCCGGGTGACCTGTTGAAGTTGCCGCCATGTCGGTTATGTGTGTCCTTTACTACTTTTACTATATAATATAATGTATAGTACCTCGGCACAATACTTTTGGTCGGGGATCAACCGTGTCGCTGAACTGGTACTATAAATACCAAGTGCACCAACAGTGTGTGATTATGGTCTCATATTTAGAAATGGCTATCTATTCCAACAATATGTTATACGTGTATTTTGTGCTTTGTAAACAGCTAGGTTGGATTGGGTTAGAACTGACCAAAGAGACATCCGGTCTGACTACCTTTCTGGATTGTATGATTCTTTGATTAGAGGCGACCAGGAATGGGTGCAATGTGGCCAGGGGATTCTTTTGCCTATGCCTTTCACAAGGGGGCCACGGTACATGTATAACCACTACCTTGACGCGCTTGCCCTGTGTCGTGCTCTTGGAAACCCGTAGTTCTTTATTACATTCACATGTAATGCAAAGTGGTCTGAAATAGACCAATTTATGGCCCAATTCCCACTGTTGTCGACCCCTGATACACCTGACGTCACGTGTCGCATTTTTAAAGAGAAAGTTAAGGAATATGTCAATATTTTGAAGGAATCAAGATTTTTTGGGACTGTAACGGGAGGTATGGTACGATTTTTGAGGTTTCCTTTTTCCCGCTTTGCCCACATTTTCTACCCTTAAATCTGTTGTATGTTTGTTTGACAGCCCTGTACACCATCGAGTTTCAAAAACACGGGCTCCCACACTATCATACCCTTTTCTGGCTGGACGAGAAAGACATAATTGTACACCAAGCCCAGCTTCATGCATTCATTTCAGCAGAATTGGCAGGCCCTGATACCGAACCCGCTATATTAGCAGTTGTGTCGGACCTAATGCTACATGGCCCAAGCGGGGCAACAAACATGAATTCCCCATGCATGCAAGATGGCGTGTGCAGTAAAAAAGTCCCAGAGAAATACAACAATCGTAGCTTCTTTGACGATGGTGGGTATGTCCATTATCATTGCAGGGAAAGTGGTATATGTGTCACAAAAAAGTGGGTAGGACCTCGATAACACGAATGTCGTCCCATATAATAGAACTCTCTCGCTGGTCTTCAACGCACATATAAATGTGGAGTACTATGGATGGACTATGCTAATAAAGTATCTGTTCAAGTATATATCTAAAGGGCCTGGTCGAATATTTTCCAAGGTCACAAAACTAGTGGGCTAGGCGTCTACCTCCTCGCAGCCTCCCCCTAAACTACATGACCAAATACAAGATTATGTTGACGACCGTTACAGATGCCCCAATGAAGCTTGCTGGCGTATCTTTGGTTTCCCGATTCCCAGCGGAGAACCCGCTGTCCAAATACTTGTTGTTCATTTAGAAAAATGCACCGGATCAACTTCCGTCAACGAGATGCAACTGCTTCTGAAACACGGGCCCTTTTTGCACAAACGCTCTTATTCTATGAATTTTCGGACCCACAGAAACTATGGGAGAAACATTGGAAACGTATGACTGGCGACATCTGCTCACGTGCATCCGCAACGGCATGTATCCGGCGTTATTTTGTACACGATGCAGAAAAAAAGGTACATTTTATATGACCTCCTATGTATTTTTACGGACTATGGGCATACGTTATCGGAATATGGTCTCCTAGACCCTCCACAAAGACTTTTGGTTAAGGTATTCAGACAAGAAAGGCGCCGACTCACATTTGGCTTGGTGCTTTACTGTCGCATGAACAGGGTGTGCCTGAGACAACCCTACCATTTGGCGGGGTAGCTCATTAGAGGTGCAGCCATAGGGGGTATGTCCTTGCCGTACTGAATGCCAGCTCTGCTTTTGTATGTATACAAACGTTAAGAAAGACACCGACTCTCATTTGCGTTGGTGTCCACGTTCTGCTGAAACAATAGAAAACTTTGTGAGTCGGTACTATCCCAATGGCATCCTTATTTTACTGTTTATTTACTTTATTATGCATATGTTGACATGATAGAAACCGGATCGTGGCGGTGTGACCTTTTAACGTTGGCTTATATACAGGCCGTATGGCTTATTTCGTTTCAGCTTATGTTTTACAAGCTTATATGGCCTTGGTTAGGTATGATGGTGTCACGTTGTGTATAAATAGTGTAATACTCACACACTGAAGTGCTTTTCTGTCCGTCGGCGACTGAGGTTATGTTTCTTTCCACTTTTTTATATAGTCTCGCTTGTTTGATTTTAGCTTATATAGGGCCCGTATGGCGTATTTGATTTCAGATTATGTTTTATAACCTTATATGCCCTTGGTTAAGTATGATGGTGCCATCTTACAAAGTATTATATATGGGGCAGTGATGATATAAACCAATAACTTTCGAACAATTGAATTTGAACAAAGTCTCAGATGGGCAGTATCTTGGCGGGGTAATTCATTTTCACTGTTTTGCAGCCATGACTGTTTTATCCTATTTGTTTCATATCTTTTTCTCTTACAGATCTGAGCCCCCAAAAGTATAAATCAAATATGCTATCTGTTATTTAGGCTTATATGATGGTTCTATTACTTGATTTTCTATGTGTTTGTGAGAGAACGATGGGTTTGTGAGAGTGCGAAGAAAGGTTAGTTTAATATGTATATCAGGAGAATGACTGTTCCTATGGAAACGTGATTCTCCTCTTTAATATATAGGCTAATGAGAAGAGAATCACTGTTTATATGAAAACGTGAATCTCCTCTTTTATACAGGGCCCGCATGGCGTATTTGATTTCAGCTTATGTTTTATAACCTTATATACCCTTGGTTAAGTATGATGGTGTCATCTTACAAAGTATTATATATGGGACAATGATGATATAAACCAATAAATTTCGAGTTAATGAATTTAAACAAAGTCTGAGATTGGCCGTATCTTGGCGGGGTGATTCATTTTCAATGTTTTGTAGCCATGGCGGTTTTATCCTCTTCGTCTCATACCTTTTTCTCTTACAGATTTGAGCCTCCTAAATTCTAAACTAAATATGGTATTTGTTGTTTAGGCTTATATGATGGTTCTATTACTTGATTTTGTGTGTGTTTTTTTTGTAAGAGAAGGCATCATTTGTGAGGGGCTAGAATATAGGTTTTTTTTAATAAGTAATAGAGGAGACTAACTGTTTCTATGGAAACGCCATTCTCCTCTGGATCGCTGAAAACGGGTCGGCATCAAAACCGTGTGTGTTTGGTGTGTGTGTTTATTGTGAGAGAAGATAGAGAACATATATGCCACTGTGTAAATGCTACACAGGTCGTACAGAGAAACATCTATATGACAAAGAAACACATATACGGAAAACTAACCGAGTTGGTTGCGATTATCTAGGCTGTGATGACTTTGAATAGCCCAGGTTAAACCCGAGACTCCACAGACCTTGGCGGGGCAACCTTTTGAGGATGCAACCATACTGTGTGTGTCCGGTTTTACTTGAAGGACGCCCTATTTGAGCATGCTATGTTACATGTTGCTAAAAAATGTATATGCCGGTTCATATACTTTGGATATGGTATTTGGTTGTTCGTTGATGGGGGCTGTTGCCCCTTTTGAAAGCGATAACCAAAGCTTCTATAAAAAGGGTGTCACTGTGGCTGTTTGAACCTTCGTGTAAAGGTTCGCGTAAACTTTGGATTGTGGCAGTTATTGGAAGCAGTTATTCGAAATTGCAAATATGAACCAACCTATTTGACAGGTTGGTTTTCAAAGAATATACCCTTCAAGGATATCGGGTCTATAGTTTCCAGCTTCTGTCCATAACGCAAGGAGACATGATGTTGATGAATGCTCGAAAAGCACCGTTGAAAAAAGAGGTATTATGTCTTCCTTTCAAGCATAGATTCTAGTATTGGTGACACTAATCGTCCAGTATCCACACGAAGTTAGTTACAAGAAAGTGCAATGTTTTGTCATTTTGATGCTTTTCTCAATGAAGTTGAACCTAAGACGTGGCAACAAGCATTTACCCAATCCTGTTGAATAGAAGCTATTCAAGATGAACTTAATGAAATTATACGTATTGATGTATGGGAACTTATCCCATGCCAGGATCAAGTGAAGTTACTCACTTTGAAATGGGTTTACAAGGTGAAACTCGACGAGTTAGGCGGAATACTGAAGAACAAAGCTCGACTAGTAGCTCGCGGATACAAGCAATTATTAGGCATCCACTTTATGGAATCCTTTGCAACTGTTTCCCGTTTGGAAGCTATTAGACTATTCCTCTCTTATGCAGCCCACATGAATATGATCGTCTATCAGATGGATGTGAAGACGGCATTTCTCAATGGTGAAATCAAGGAAGAGGTCTATGTTCAACAGCCGGATGGTTTTGTGAACTCTAAATATCCTAATCACGTGTACAAGCTTAAGAAGGCTCTCTATGGGTTAAAGCAAGCTCCACGCGCATGGTATGATCTATTGTCACAATTCCTCACTACACAAGGCTTCACTAAAGGCAAGGTGGATCCCATGCTGTTTATTCAGAAACGAGGTAAAGATATGATTATGGTACAAATATATGTTGATGATATTATATTTGCTGCATCGACCCAAACCTTATCGGAAGATTTTGGGACACTCATGTCTTCTAAGTTTAAGATGTCAATTATGGGCAAGGTATCATTCTTCTTAGGTCTTCAGACATCTTAGAGTCCCAGAGGCATCTTTATCAATCAATTCAAGTATGCCCTTGAATCGCTCAAGAAATATAAGATGGAATCTTGCGACCCCGTGGATACTCCAATGGTAGAACGAACTAAGCTAGATGCAGATCCACATGGGATTGCCGTCGATCCGACACTTTATCGTGGAATGATCGATACCCTCTTGTATATAACAGCTAGTCGACCTGATCTTCAATTTGCAATATGTATGTGTGCTCGATATCAAACTAGGCCTACTGAGTTACACTTAGTAATGTTAAACGGATATTTCGGTATATTAAAGGAACCATTAATCGGGGACTTTGGTATTCGAAGGAATCTTTGATTGCACTAATGGCATATGCAGATGCGGATCACGCGGGTTGTCAAGATACAAGGCGTAGCACGAGTGGAACATTGCAACTACTAGGAGATCGACTAATCAGTTGGGCATCTAAAAGGCAAAAAAGCGCTGCAATCTCAAGTACGGAAGCAGAATACATAGCTATGTCCGGTTGCTGTGCTCAAATTCTTTGGATGAGATCGTAATTAACCGACTATGGTCTAGGTTTCAACAAAATTCCGATGTACTGCGACAACAAAAGTGCAATTGCCTTATGCTACAACAATGTTCAATTCTCCTGGTGAAAGCATATTGAGATTCGCTACCACTTTATCAAGGACCAAGTGGAAAAAGAAGTGACCGAGCTTTACTTTGTCCGATCTGAGTATCAATTGGCGAATATTTTAACGAAGGCTTTAGATCGCGCTCGAATGGAATTTTTGGCCGACAAGCTAGGTTTGAGAACATTCTCGCCCGAGACTCTTAAGGAATTGGCAGATGAAGCAAAAGAATAGTGGTGGTAAATTATTCTCCGTATCCTTGGTGGTCATCTGTATATATTGTTTATAGTTTTATCCACAAAAGCAAAATACAAAAATATAAAACCAAATAAAAACCATAAAAATTGAAAAATTTGTAAAAATCCAAACATATTTTTACTTTATTTTTTCAAAGGCGTGTCTTTTGGTACGATAATATTTACGGCCTTAGAAATGTCGATTAATATTGACACGGCGCCATAAATAGAGTTCGTACAAAAGTTGTAAATATTTCATATAACATACCTAAATGGGGTTGTAGTTATTTCTGACTGCAACCCGTTTTTCATATTTAAGTCAAGTATTTCTTATGAAAGCTTTAGCTCAAAAACGGGAATTAATTTTCTCGGGCATGGTTTACTTTATTACCATGTAAGGGATTGTGTTTACATTATAACACAATCTAACACGAATATATGTACGCATCAGTGCATTTATTTGTTAAAACAAGAGAAATCTTGTTTTTATGAAGCTATCATCTCTACAACCATAGAAATCTACAATTTGTATCTATATACTCGACGATGCGACTACTCAACTGACGACTACAGCTCTTTCAATAGAACATGGGTCAATAATTGAGGGGGAGCAATTGTCAAGCATTCAGAATCTTCGATGCCGAAAGTGCCAACTTCACTAATTGGTGTCAAGACAACAATACCAATCATACATGTTGTGTCAAGAGATGACTTCAGACGTGACGAGGAGACCAACATTTACCGACAAGAACCATTTGATCTTATCATATGATGTTCTCATCAATCAGGTCCAACCTTGTCAATTTATTCTTATATGGTGAATATGTGATTATTTTACAAATCGGTATCATTTCTCACACTTTGATATCATGAAGATTAAACGGACTTGCATTTCTTTCCCAAAAAATTTGTTAAAACCTTCATTAAATCAATTGATATCAAAAATATCGATTGGGTTAATATTTTTATATGGGGGAGAAAATGTGATTTAATATGAGACATGATTATTCAAAAATGGTTTGACCTAACGTGATGGCTCATCCCGACATGTGCGAAATGTTTTCGAATATCAAGGCATATGTTAAGGGGGAGCAAAATTGATTTCATGGTGACATATTCTTACCCATACCCTATCTATTTCACGATGATGAAGATTTTGGTGACAAAAGGATGGTAGGATAGGTTAAAGTCTAATGATTCGTCCAGAACTGGAGGAATCTTCCCAAGGAGATTCCATAGCTAGAAATAGTAGTCCTTAGGAAAGATGGAGAAAGATTGTGAACGTAGCTGAATGCCGACCAAGTACTTAAGCTAACACTGGAACAATTACAACAAGGTGCTAGTTATGATGTATTGGTAAGCATTGAAGGGGTTGAAGAATGAAAAAGAATTGTAAAGATAAAGGGTCTAAAGAAAGAAGCCCTCCTTACAACCTTAGGCAGAAAGCGGGTCAACCCATATGCTATTGAGATCATTTTTAATGATTCTTGATATTGAAGATAGACATCATGGACCCAATGATGCAATGCACAACCCATCCCAGCTAACTCAAATATCTCTTAAAAGATATTTGTTTTAATCACACGGAGACAACGTATTATCTATTGATTTATTCACTCCGAATAAATTGGTATTGAAATGGTGGCACTCCTCTCCAGCCTCTGATCACTAAAATCCAAAATGCACGTTCGAGTCTAGAGCAATTTGAGATCATCAAATATCTCATTAGGACACACTTTCATAATTCCTTGCTTCTTCACACACTGTGAAAAGTAAGAAAGATATTAAGAGTCGTACACAAAATCTTCATGATCTTGCTTGAACATCCGAGTAACACGCAAGTATTCACAATGAAGATGGAAATCCTTCTTGAGCGAATATCAAAAAGCTCATGGTAGGTGACTTGTGCGATTCTTTAAGAATCAAACTTGTGATAACTGGAAAGCAGCAGTTGTTTAATTCTTAATTAAATTTAAACATGTTCCAGGCCTCTACATAATATCTTAGTGATCTTGCCAGAACACTCAGAGTGACACCCTAGTGTTCATAGTGATGAGTGGAAATCCTTCTAGTGTTAACCTCAAACAGCACTTGGTAGGTAACTTGCAAGATTCTATATGAATCAAGCTAGTGACAACTAGAAAGTAACGATGATCCGATTCTTTAATGAATCAAACTTGTTCCAGGAATATGAATTGACGAATTCAATCATGCGGATAAGTTTATCTAATTGATTCACTCTCTACGTTCGCAGTCAGCTTTGGACGGTCGAGTAAAGAGAACGGTTTTACCCGCGAAATATTGTCAAGGAGATTTTTAATTAAATCTGCTTGTCACAAGTACGATATTTTATATATTGTCCAACGGTCTTCACCGTCCTGAGGTAAAATGCTACCGAATTAGAATGAAATTTTCAAATCCATTTCATTCGTGTCTACTTATGTTGCGACATTTGAAGACGGTGGCATTGCGGTGTCCGAGAAGAAGTCGTCCCCACATGCTTATATTTTCTATTACAACAAATTCAAGAAAGTCTAAAAGTTAAGTCTTCCGTTGTATCAAACTCTGAAGCTTTCAAGAATTACAAAGGTATAAGTATGTGGGACATGAGGTCACGAAGAGGCAAAGATCACAAGTGATGCACAAGATCAGGGCAAAATATCCATGCTAAAGATTGATATCAAAGATCACATCAACATATTCACCAGAAAAAAAAAGACGAAGACTACGAGCTCAAGACAAGCATAGTATGCTAGGTTTATTATTATTGTTGTAACTCGGGTAATCCCCTTGTACTTTGGAGTGACCTCCCTTAGGGGGAGATTGTTGGAAATACGTTTTACGTATTAGAAAGGATCGGTTACTCCAACAATAGGTTTAGTAGAAGCTCGTAGTTTAGTTTATTTACATTTATTAAAGAAAGCCCAAACCGAGCCCATGTGTTGTATGGGTCGACGGCCCAACATGTAAACCAAGCCCACTTTGTGGACTTGGTATAAAAGCCCTCTCCTTTGATGGAGAGGGTGTGGTTTCATTCAATAAACACATAGTTTCTTTACTTTCTCTCTCTAAAAATGTGTGTGAAATCTACCAACTTTCTATCTCTTTCTCTCTCTAGATTAAGCATAGATTTACAATATCCTACAAATATAACCCTTAGCAAGTTGTCAAACAAACTACCTGCAACAAAATGGGTGTTTGGTTGTTGTTAAAACAATTACCAAATACCCAACCTGCTGTAGAAATGATTGTTTAGCTGGTGTAAAAACGGATCAGAACGGCCTTTTACAACATACGTTAATTCTTTTTCCAGGTAAAATATTTTGAACGTATTGAATGTCTTGTAGTGAAACGTGCCTTATCTCATTCTTGGTGTGTATAAGTCGTTATCTGTATAGCAGTATTCATTTATTCAACCACCCAATTTTAATAGATTGCAACCGCATTTGCCGCAGGTTAATCTCCCATTTTTGGGCTTGGCTGAAGCTAAAACCGCAAACAAACATAAGAGGTCTGTTGTATCTCTCTGTCTCTCCTAAAAGTTTCTTTTAGCTGGCCCCAGTAGCCACGTACATGGAATACATAACCATGAACTAGGTATGTCTCTCTCCTACAAGTTTTTAAGAACTCACCCCTTCAATTCTTACATGTTGTCCTCTACAGACTTTGTATTAATGCAAACAAATAACCCAAAAAAACAAAACATTTGAACAAAGCAAACATACGAGTACATAAAATGAAATACTAGAAAGACCTACGACACAGAAACCACATGTAACAATGTATTATTGAAACCAAATGATACACAGCCCTGACAGTCCAACGACATGACTGTCAGTATGGAAATGTCACAAACACAATGACACTAGAAAGATTAGAAATAACTGGTAAGTTCAGCACGTTTGACACAGACTGGCATCAACCATTTATTATCAACACATTTTGGCACATTCATCGCCCCATTTCACTGGGATCCATCGCCTTGCAACCTTTGGATGAACCTTTGCATCCGCTGGATGCGGTTGCTAGTCGCGGCTGCTTCAGCCGCGATCTGGTCGTGGAAAGCACAGTCTGCATCTTGTAGAGTCTGTACGAAAGCCACCATATTGTTGACCACAGGTTCTCATCCAACGGTCAGTAACTCCTGGACAAGGTGTGTCCTGTCAACAATGCCGCTATTCAACTGCCGCCACATATGTTCCAGCTTCTTTTTCCAGCCCATTTTTCCTTGCATCTCATTCCGCAAGTGGGAAACAAACATCTCCGCCCAGTTGTCTGATTGGGCTTCTGCCTCCATAGCAGCACATCTGGGCCGGTATGCCTTTTTCAAGTTTTTTTACTAACTCACCTACAAATATAGAGTGTGTGAAAAACAACGCTGTTAACTCCCCTTTATATACCACGCCCTCCTGAATTGCATTGTCTGGTGTAACGCACTAACACCACCCCCTATCAACAGAAACAGTAGCCACATCCCAAATTTCACGGTTCTGTCAGCACCTTTCCAAAAGTAGATAAAAAAAACACTACCACCATGCAGACACTGTTCCCATACTCCATTATTATGCCTTTTTAATCCAAAATAGATCCATCACAAGTTTGATAGGCATATGTAGATTTTTCCAAAAGTAGATAAAAAAACCACAGGAAACACCACTGTCTAACTGTTCACACACTCCATTATTATTCCTTCTATTTTTTTTCCAAAAATGGGTATGATATTATATTACATAAATATAGCATTAAAAACCCACAGTGGTTAATACGTATCACATAAAACCAATATTCACAGTCTATAATTGTTCCCACAAACTTTCGTCTTTCTAACCTCCAGAATTGGTCAAGGTTCAAATAAACTAACATATACTGCATCACACTGATTTCACAACGTGTATCAGCAAAGACATGGTGCATTATACTTAAAACATGGCTCCAATTATAATGACACCAGCTAGGGCTTAAACTCCGTTCCAAACAAAATCTGTCACCCATTTCATAGCAGAATGGTGCATTGATATGTCAGAGTTGCTACGCATTCCAAATAAATCATTGTGCATGTGCACCTATAGTAATACAACTTGATTAAGCTTTGACTGAATGGGAATCACAAATGAATACTGCCAACAACAGCTATGCTATGTATTCATAATAACCTTGCTATACATGACAATACATTCCATATACGTGATACATTAACACTCAATACTTTGATCTTAATCATTGTTATTATGTTTTCCGCACTAGGTACCCCAGCAACAAATACCATCGAGAAACTTGTAGAAACAATTTTGGACAACTTCAAGCCGACACAACATTTGTAGAAAACCAGCGCCTCTAAAAGAGTGCTCTTCGCTGACTTAGAACAACCATCAAACAAAGAAAAAAAAGATTACACCAGCAAACAGCGCCGACCCGCATTCTTTTACGAAAAACACTTATTCTGCAAAGTGTTCTTTTCGAAAAACACTTACTATCCAAAGTATTGTAATCTGTGTAATGTGTAGTAATAGCAGCCAACTATATAGTTATTCTAAACTCGGAAAACAACACCCAGCATGCTGCATTGATATGTCACAACTGCTACACATTCCAAATACACCATTTTCGTATTACAATGTTATTCAGTGAGCGACTTCCATGACTGTGTCATGGATCAGTGCCATTAAAGCATTTGTTCTTGCCAATTTATGACTTACCCTATACAAGTAACCATAAAACGCCCGCAGCGGAGTGCGGGCACCAAATCCTAGTAAATATTAACGAGCAACACAAAACAGTTGGAGTCAACTCAAGTTACGTGGCTTAGTTGACTTAGGCTCTTTTTATTTTTTGATAATCACTTTTTACTTTTTTTTAGTTTTTTTTTTCTGAAGCGGGAAGTTCCATGTTTGTTTTTCGCAAATAAAGAGGTAATAATTTCTTTTCTTTTCTTCCAATTTACAGACATAATCCATCATTTTTTACTTCTTTTTCTCACTTCACAAAGCCTGTCACCACTCTGATAGAATAGAAAGGTGTTGGTGGTGGAGTATTGTGTGGAGGATTATGTATTTCATGATGAGTAATCAGCGAATGAAATGTGTCAAGGAATTCATATGAGGTGGAAGGTGTAATAGATCCATATGGAAATTTTTGTTCGTTAAAGGTTACATGTCTAGAGATAATAATTTTGTTTGTAGTTAGATCAAGACATCGATAACCTTGATAAAAGGTTGGGTAACCTAAAAATATACACGGTGTGACTCGTGGAGCAAATTTTTGTGGTGGAGATATATGAGGATAATACAAGCATCCAAAAGTGCGACATATTGTTTGAATGGTGGTTGAGGGGAGGAGGTTTAGAGGGTAAGCAACCATGTGAAGTGCCTCGACCCAAAATGTAGGCGGAAGGTGGGCATCGAAAAGTAATGTATGAATCATATTATTTATTGTATGAATTATGCGT
The DNA here is from genome assembly GCA_025667525.1 of Glebionis coronaria. NCBI lineage: Eukaryota > Viridiplantae > Streptophyta > Magnoliopsida > Asterales > Asteraceae > Glebionis > Glebionis coronaria. The sequence goes on from CM046876.1 coordinate 455,262,168, forward strand.
TCTGATTTTCCATTTCGTTTGGAAGTTTTAGGACAAGGAAATCTCATTTGAATCCTATGTGTGGAGAAAAGGCCAAGAAGTTGGGTGTTATCGAACTCACCACCATGATCACATTGAAAACCAAGAATGTCACATTTAAATTGATGTTTAACATAAGAATGAAAGTGTACAAACTTAGCAAACACTTTGGATTTTGTTCGAAGAGGATAGATCCACAAATAATAAGAAAAATGATCAAGAAAAATTACGTAATATTTAAAACCACCAGTACTAACAATAGGAGATGTCCTAATATCTGAATAAATGATCTCAAAACATCTAGAAACAATAGAAGCATAATCTTAAAAAGGAAGTTTCACATGTTTGCCAAGCTGACAAGCATGATAAACATGAGGAAACTTATCCTTATTACATGAAATAAATTAACGTGAAACAAGAGAGTGTAACACGACATCACCGGGGTGATCGAGGCGTTGGTGCCACATAAAAGGTCTAGGAGACATCAAAGCACTTGGAAGGGACGATGGGTTAGTTACCGGATAGAGATCTCCTGAGCTGTCACATCTGAGCAAGATATGACGAGTCAAGAAATCTTTCATAGAGAATCCAAAAGCGTCAAATTTAATAGTACACTTATTTTCCATAGTAAACTGATGTACATAAATAAGATTTTTAATAATATTGGAGGTGACAAGAATATTATGAAGATTTAATGGGCGATGAAGAGTAGGAAGAATGCTATGGCCCGTGTTTGTGACAGGTATAGTGGTACCGTCACCAACACGAACAGATGGATACAAGCAAGAATTAAAAACAGTACTTAAATTATTAATATTTGAATTTAGATGTGAAGAAAAACTTGTGTCCATGTTCCACCTAGGATCTTGGGTAGATATAGTGTTAAAGGCATTCGGTTATTAATGCCACTGGTCTCTAAAAATACGTTACAGTTATGAAGATACCATTCATATGTATTAATCTTGAATACATATTTTGAATTCAAAGAATGACGACAAATAAAAAATAAGCCACACAGATATCAAAACATGATACCAAACAAATGAGTCATCCCCATTATAATACTTCGTTCTTTATTAACCACAACTATATCATATCTTTAATAATCATTAACCCGCTATCTATATCATCAAATTCAAAGGTTAATGTTCTTTATTTTCCTTTTTTATTGCAATAGAGAGGTGAGAAGGGATGAGAAAAATTAGGAAGGTACGTGCCTTTAGGATGAGTTTGTTAGGAGGGAATATTTTTTACTGTAATACCATGATAGAATAGAGAATTACTTGCATTATTTAAATAAGTATTATAATATATAGATAACAAAGGAAGAATCTAGAAGTTATATAATCGGGCTAAAGCCTAATCAAAATGGGCCATAACATCATATCATATCAACTAACATAGTCACCTCCCACCACCACCTCATCTCAGCCGCCACCACCATCGCATCCGCCGGTGGCCACCATCCAATCTGAAGGTAACCATCATCCTAGAACCTACCATCACCATCTCAGTTGCAATAAAAGGTAGATCTTCAGTACCTTATTAATTTTATTTGATTCTTTTGTTTTTGTGTTCCTATTTTGGTGGTTAATCTTGTAGGTATGTGCATCATTTGAGGTTGTGGGTATCTTAGAAATTAGATCCTCGTACCTTATTAATGTTATTTTTAGAAATTAGATTTATTTTTCAATTTTAGGTCAGTGTGATATGTGTTATGAGTTTTGATTAAGTGATTGATTTGGTTGGTTAACGAAATTTATGCCCAAAGTCAAACAACTAGTTTGACTTCTCGACAAATATCAACCTTTAGTGAACTGGGTCTCATTTACCACAACCCTGTCTTTGAATTTTAATCATTTTGGGTTTAAGATGTTAGGGAAATAGGTGGGGGTGTTTCATCGCCTTTTTAGTTCTTCCATCCAATGAGTCAAGTTTCATGTGACCATAAACTTGGTATACCCTAAAAAGAAACAACAAACTCATGCTCTCTTGTATGGTATGAACTGATATTCCAATCCATGTAGTAGCCTAACCTAGACCCCGACCTTGAAGCATATGCTCCACTTTGCGCTAAGGTTTTTCTTATCGCAATCCTTGCCACACTAAACCCTGCCCTGAACCACATCATTTTATCCAAATTTCAAAATTTTTTTGCTTATATAATCGCTTAAACTGAAAGACAATGATCGGTACTTATTTTTGTATGTTATATAGACGATTATCGACGAAATTGTAGTTTTTTAGGAAGTAAGATGATTAGGTTTATGTTTGTTAATTAGACGGATAAGGTAGTTGTGCAGAAATTTGTGTCAATTATGGTAAACTGATACTGACTGTAGATTGCAGAATGCACGTGTTTTGGTGAAATATGGAGTTTGTAGAAACTAGAAAGGGGAGGGATGAATAGTTTCTCTTGGTTAAGGTCCTAATTAAAAAAACCTTTCAATTAGGTTTGTCCCAAAATTACCTTTTACTTAAAAACTAGTTTCATTGTTGTTAGGTTCGATTCTAATGCATTAACAATATTTTTTGACAATGAAATGCAATGTACGAACAAAATCATAAGTAAAGAGTAAGGAAAGAAATAACCTAAGGTACGACACCAAGACTTATAGTGGTTCGACAATGAAGCTCTCTCTTCGTTCCTACTCTGCTCCTCGAGTACACCTTACTCAAGATTTACACTATATCCACAAGCTCCCTTCTTGGCGGAGAAAACCTTACAATGTTGCTTACATTATTTTGTGATACTAAGCTAAATGTCGAGGACCTAATCTTAGCTAGGAACAATCTACACACGTCACCTACTTCACCATTTTCCGACACAAGACTAGATGTCGAGTTCTAATCGAAAGCTAGAACCAATCTTTATCGGCCATCTTCTTTTCTGACACAAGGCTAGATGTTGAGTCCTAATCCAAAGCTAGAACCAATCTTCATAACTCTTCACTTTCAAGTTTAGTGAGAACTCACAAGACACATACACACATCACTTTGTAGTTTAGTGAGAACTAACACACAACACTTTTTACAACTCAATAAGACATATCCAAGTATACACATGTAACTTGGATATACACAACACAAATCCAAGTATACACATATACAATGGATTTACACAAGACTAATCCAAGTATTCACAAATACATTGGATCAACACAACACTAATCCAAGTATACACAAATACATTAGATCTACACAAGACTCAAATATAAAATGATGAACATGACGAGATCTAGGAAGGATGATCTTCATAAAAGGCTTCATCTTTAATCACATCACAAATGTGTGAGTGATCTTCTCTTTGGACAAATAAATAAGGAGATCACGAGGATAATCATAAGTAAACATACTTTACACATTAAGTGATCATTTACTAATGATTAGGATATACAAAGAAGATAAGGGGCATAAAGAATGTCCAAAAAGGTTCTTGGAAAATGAAGATATGATCCACTATTAGTAAGATACAAAATCCAACGGATCTCTGGGCGTGGTTCTTTGTCTAGCTTGCGGTTCAATATCAATAAAGAACCGCATATCTATTTAGGGAACCGCCCAGAGTAGACTATGCTCCTTTTTATCTTTTAATGGGGAACTGTTATCTGAGGTAGATTTTACCTTCAATTCATATTCCTATGGCATTTTGAATATGCCATATTCCAATTTTTCTTTTCTATTTTAGTGAAACATTTTCTTAAAAATAAAATTTATTAAAATCTTTTGTCACATTTGTCAAAATGTGAGTTTTAAAGTTAATCACTTTCTATGATCACTAAACATGATTAAGATATGTTTGTGTAAGACTTAAATGATTATTACCTTGATGATAGTGTTTGTTGAATAATTTGTCTTTCGGTTGTCTTTGACGATAATTGTCTTTTACTTTGTCGTGATCAAAACTAAGAAAGATTAATTAACATTAATAATTTTTTTAGGCATTGCTTGCATTAACAATCTCTCCCTTTTTGATTACCACAAACTATAAACTCATTTATGTAAAAAAACAAAAGTTTTCGAATTATTAACGAATTTATCACTATCATTTCTCCCCCTTTGTCGAAGCAAAAAAGTTAGCACAAGTCTTTGAAGGAGAGAAGAGTCGACTTTGCTAGGCGCTCCCCCTTGGTGATTAATCCCCCTATCTTGGGGCACCAAGTAATAGAACTAAGGTGAAAAGCTACATACAAAGGTTAGTAGAAAGAAAAGAAGCACCAATATATATATACTATAGTCACTACCTAGTAACTAACTTGAGAGAGAGAAATAAAAGAAATCTCAAATTAGAAGTAAGTATTTGCTAAGTATGTCCAAAGAGAGTGTTTTGACAAGATCATTCACAATTGGTGGAATAAAGGTAGAAAATAAACATCCATACCAATTGTAGTGATAATATGTCAAATGGTTAAACATTTAGAACTGTTAGAATCACCCAAAAACAATTGTAAATATTAACCATAATCAACTCTCAACAATATGTGTGATAAAGAATTAGCAAAACAAGAAATAACACACATAACAATCATATTACAAAAATATGAAAGAACATACAATGAAAATATTCATACATAAAATATGAATATTCAAACAACAAATATTGAAAATAAACAACATAAGCATAAAGTATTCTAGTAGAGATAGTCTTCCAAGATTGCTTAGACTTTTATTTGACTCAAACAATTAGAACACAAAGTGTTCTTTAATTGGTAAAATAAGACGACGAGGCATCATTCAAAGATTTGCTCACGGGAACAAATACATTGAGAGGAGGTCGAGTGAGAAGAAATTCAATAAAATTTAACTTGTCATAAACATGAGCAAGTTCAATTTTTGGAAATCAGCAACACGCACATGAGCTCCCATGATGCAAAATAAAGTCGTTTGATGGGGGAGGACCATCAAAATAAGAAGGTGGTGGAGGAGAAGGAGATCGGGGATAAGAGAGGTTTTCACAATGCCTAGCGAGTTTGGGGAAAGAAGAAAGGTCATTGAGATGAGGTATGTTGCAAGGTTTAGGTGGTGGTGGAAGAGCTTCTCTTTCTCCGGTAATTGGATTGATGGAGAAGGTCTCATTCCAATACTCAATAGGAGAGAAAGAAGAAGTCTTGCAAGGTTTGGGAGAAGAGGAATCATGTTGATCCTTGTTCTTATTGATCCAAATGGGTCGAACCAATATTTTCGGTTTCTTAGAAAGCTTAGAAGAAGAAGCTTTTGGTTTAGAAGAAGAAGCTTGTGACAAAGATATGTCAAGGTTAAGAATCGAAGAAGAAGAAATTACGAGGGATGAGAAGGATAACTCCCAAAATGAGAAGATTTAAAGATAATAGACATGGCAAAGAATAGAAAGAAAACTAAAAGGTTTAAAGGAGTTTTAACCAAAATAGGCAAACAAAGAATATTGAAAAAGAATGAGGTCAAAGAAGAAAGACAAAAAACGAGCCGAAATGTGGCTTGCTGTCCACGGTTCTTTACAAGAACATGCGGTTCAATATATATATTGAGCCACACGACATTTATTGAGCTGCCACCAGTGGACACAATATCCAATTTTTAGAAAGTTTTGAGAAAAGGCTAGACTTTTTCAAAATTAAGCAAATTTTGGATTTTTACCTCTAATAGCATTAGATTAAGCTATGGTTGCAAAAAGGACAACATACTCACAAAGAGTATCTTGACAAAGGGTGATAAAATATTTAGATAACATTTTGATCCAATTTTAGTCAAGTTTTAGAGGTTATAGTAGATTAAGGTTAAATTCTAAATGATAATTGAAGTTGATTTAATATTAGAACACAAAGGTTATAACACATTACAAATATAATCTAATACAATCATCTTCATGAAAAACTCATGAAGGAAACCAGGTATAAGAAATGAAAAACAACTAACTACTATAATAGCTAGCGAATCTAATTCTTGATTAAGCAATCTTCTTTGGCTTGTTTTCTTGAAAAGATATTTTTAAAAATATCATCATTCATCGCCTAGGAGGAGGATTGGTGAACAAGGTCAACAAGAAATCTTGTAACCTCCTATGAAGTCTAAAAATCTCCATTCTTAGGTTTTGAATGATGTATTTATTGTACGGGCAACATGGACAATTAGTTCCATGAGCTCCAACAAAATCAAAGAAGTAAGAGGATCACCTATGAAGTGAGAAATAGGAACACCCAAAATTGGAGTGTTAGGAGGAGGAGGAGGTGGCATGGTGTCCAATGGTGATATGGGAGAATTTGGTGGAGTGAAAGGTGAGGTTGGCAAAGGTTCAAAAAAGTCATTATCAAAGGGAATGTTTTGAAGAGTTTGAGGGTGCACATCCAAGAGAGGACTTGTAGTGAAAGGTGATGAAAACTCTTTCATTCTTGATTGGAATGAAGAATTGGTAGAACCATAGGAGTGGTTAGTACCATGAGTTGAGTTATTCTTGCATGGAGAAAGAGGTGGTGAAGGTGATGAAGAAATGAGAATAGGAAAAATCTCATTCTTGGGTGTAAGATAAGATGTAGCACCTTGTTTGGGTAGCTTAATCTTAATCTTAAGGTTTCTTTTAGTTTCTTGAGTGTTTGAAAGAGTTTGAGGATCTTGTGGACACCATAGTTGTGTGTCAAGGTTTAGAAGAAGGCTTAGAGGATGAAGACGAAGAAGAATAACTAAGGATGGTTTAAGAAGGAAATGGATGATCCAAACTAGTAATATGTTAAAAATAATTTTTGGGAATGATACAATTTTCTAGGCTTAATTGGGAAAAGCTGGGTTTTAGCAAAAGTTCTATCCATGTTTACAAAGATTTAGAGAAAACAGTGTAAAGACGAGATTCCTTCGAAGTTACAACCTGCGGCTCCCAAAATAAATTTACGGTTCGATATCACTAATGAACCGCCCATATTTAACGGACCGCGGGCAGAACCCTTCAAAAATAGGACTTCCAGCATTTTTCGCAAGCCCAGATTTTAGACAAAGTTTTAACAAGCCAAAATAGATTACCAACCAAAATCTAGATAGCTAACTAACACATATAGGCACAAAGTCATGCAAATCAAAAGTTCGAAAGCATGAAGCACATTAGGATTAAAATAGTAATCAATCCAAACACAAAGTATTATTGAATACAAACCAAATCTAATGAAAGAAATAAGAAACATGTCTAATGAAACAGTGGTACAACCAACATCTTCTACTCATTCTCTCTCATGAATATTTCTTCAATATGCCTAGATCCATCATTTGAATTCTTAAGAAGACAAAGATTTTGGAAAAACTGAGAATCAAGAGCAATGTCTTTAGAAGAGGCGAAAGAATTATAAAATGACAAAGAATCATTGGACACAAGAGGGGTGCCAACAATGCATTGGTGCATTGATGATTGGAGATAACTCAGAGAACTTACGCCGGTGTTAGTTTCAATCTTGTCTATCAAAGAAGTCGAAAGAGAAATGCACCCAACATCATAAGTTTTCTCTCGATGTTCATTTTCATCTTCATTAGAATCAATCATAGCCTCATGTGGAAATTTTCCTTCAGTGGTAAGCATTACCCGATCAACGGAGCAATACGATGATACGTCTAAAGAAGGGAAACCAAGATCAACTCTTCTAAGAAGACGAGTAAGAATCATAGCAAATGGAAGACTCGATTTCGACTTATAGAGAACATAATAAATTCTTATAGCTATGAAAAATGCAAGGTTGTACGAGGTGGAGGTTGCAACACAATACAACATATGCGCAAGGCATGCGGGCACGCGATTACGATTACCACCAAGACACATTGCATTTTACCTAAATATATTGGCCCGTGGGATCATAAAATTATTAAGTTCGCTAGTTAATAATTCCCAAGGAGTGAGAGCACAAATGTTTCCTTGAATATCATCAAGAAGAGAATGTTCACGAGGTTTAGAAGTAGCTCTAGAGATGAACAAGGGAGAAGGAAGCCCAGTCACATAATGCACATCAATAGAGGCTGATTCTAAAGAGACAAGGCTCCAAGCATCGGTGAACCTACATTGACCATCATATGGCACATTGAGAATTTGTCCAAATTATTCAAGATTGTATACAATGGTTTTCTCCTTGATGGAAAATTTTATAAATAAACCATTATTGATGCCCATTAATGAGAAGGAACTAAAGAACTCCATAAGAAATGAGGGAAATATTGGCTCATCAATGTCAAGCAAACAATCAAAGCCAATAGATTTGAACATGTAGCGTGTAAGATCAATCCCAACAAGATTTTGTGGGACAACACGTCCTTCATGAAAACAACGATTTTCTAAAGACCGAGGGTATTTTGAAGACACGATTTAGAAAGAGTAGGCATGTATTCTCTAGTTTTCTCATGGTCTTTGAGAGTTTCAATGGCATAGTAAATACCTATATAACATAAAAGTATGTCCACAATTACTCTTATTTTATGTAATGAATACAAATAAAAATCATAAGAATGTGTTTAATCAATTACTTAACTACCAAAGGATTAATCATTAACATTCTTATGTCCACAATGTACCAATTTCATCTTTGACAACTACATATGAATTATGTAACATCAAACATGAACTTGAACATTGGTTTTTCAAAATTCGTTTTTAGGTAAACATTAACAATGCAATTACCAATGTGTTCAAAGGTTCATATCAATTCCATTATTAAACCAAAATAAGTTAGTTAAAATTCGGATTTGTTCTATAAGTGAGTTTTAGTGAAATCGCAAGGAATTCAAACCTAAGGAATCATAACATTACAACTATGTCAACCACATTCCTAATTAGGTTCCAATTCGATTTTAATTTTAAAAATCCCTAATTATGAAATTAAGAACCCTAGAACAAATTAATTGAAATTGAATGAAGATACTTACAATTATTTGATGTTAGATGAAGGATGAGTTAAACCCTTGTCTTGAAACCAATTAATTATAGTGATTGGAAGCTTTTAGAAAGTTAACAATGGAGGTTTGAAGATGATTCACGTCGCCACCAAGAAGAAGAAAGAGTGGGGGTTTTGAAAAAATGATATTTTAATAAACCTCAGTTTATTTTGTCCTTAGTGGGTTGCGGTTCATTATTGATATTGAAACGCACGTTTAAACCGTGACAAATAATGAACCGCCAGCAGAGGACTTTTTAAGCAAGAAAATGAAAGAAATTTTTAAAACCAAGTTTTTCTAAAATACTTAAAATATATATCAAGCCTTTTGGAAATCATTGGACCACTCAGAGACTAGGTTATAATGCCTTAATGAAGGATTACGAGTTAAATTGAGATCGAAAAAGACCGAATAAGACCGATACGTAAAAACGACTACTCGAGAGAAAAGACAAAGAGGAGAGAAACCAAAAGGAGTGAATCAAGGCTAAGTTCAATGCTCAAGAGATGAGTGACAATCTTCAAGTTGTAAAAATTGAAGATCTTGTGTCATCTATAGTGGTTTAAGGCGTGTCTTTCCTGCGTAAGTCTAAATGGATTTGGTAATGAACTATACCAAGCAATTTTGTTACAAAGAGTAAGATCACTTTCAAGTAATTGTCTTAAAATTTTACAAAATATAAGCAAGAGTATATATTCACTTTCTCTCCCACGTTGATGATGTATAGTCCCTAGTCGGTCTGGATAGTCTGACTCGCGGGTACTACCTGCACCCATCAGAAATGGATTGATACTTATATGATGCGCGCACAACCCAGGAGGTCCGGTAAGCCGTTGTCGCATGATGGTTAATTGCTTAACCAGGTCCTCGTCACAATGCGACAGGATCAGATAGAATATAACCTATATTAAAGTTATATTCGCCTAAGGGAAAGAGATATACACTTACCTTAGTTATGCGATAAGGATCAAGCTATTTTGAGTTATTATCTCTTCCTTAGGCCGCAAGAACAGGGAGCCCAATCTGGACTCTCTCGAGTATAAAAGGAACCCCCATGGTTCCACAAAGGTACGATACACACAATAAGCTAAACGCTATACACTCAAATCGATTACTTACAATCACGCCGGAGTCTAATCGTGGGTCACAAAACCACAGTAAGCCTAACAGTGTTTGTTTAGTGCGTAGGGTCCTCAAAGTAAGTTTCACTTGGTGCAAGAGCCGGAGTCCACAAGACCCCGAATTAAGCCTAATTCGGGTCAAGCTCGATCCATCCAACTTTTGTATCAACAAGTTGGCGCCATCCGTGGGAACCTACACTAAGTCTCTAAGAAATGAAGAAAAACGGTATGTATGAAGGCCATCGAAGGTCCTCGACGGTAGATGGTCATATCACATCCGCGAATGTTACTCCTGAATCTTCCAGTGAGGCAAACACTCGGGATGTAACAGATCCACCTTTCAGAGGAACAGATGCACTATTCTTAACTCCCCTACACACGGTGGAGGAAAGACACGTAGAGCGAGAGTCAACCCAGCCTCCTCCTAATAAACAAAAAAGAAGGATACTCCACGAAGAAAGCAAGGAATTTGTTGCTACGGAGGCGCACACAATGGAGGAATATGTAGCCAATAACCTACAAGCCCTCGTACCACTAGTTTCCAAACACAGAAAGAACCAAAAGGGAACAAAAGGAAAGGAGCGCGCAGAGAACGGAGAATCCTTTGAAGGCAGTCCATCAGGATCGAGTGATAACCACCCTGCAAAGCGCAGGCGCGAATGTTACTCCTCAGATGACCAAAATTCTCACAACCTTGGAGAAGAGCCAGAAAAATGATTTCACGAGACGCATACAGTATTACGCGGATATAAGAAAGCGCCGCATGCCAGCAAACGTGAAAACCTATGATGGTACCTCAGATCCAGAAGACCACTTAAAGGTCTTCGAATCTCAAGCAGGCATCGAGCAATGGCCAGAACCTGTATGGTGCAATATGTTCAACTCTACGCTCGTAGGAAACGCGCGGATCTGGTTTGACAGACTTCCACCGCGAACAATTAATGGGTATGAAGTGTTGCGGAAAGCATTCAAAAGAAATTATGTGCAACAGAAAAGACATGATAGGAGTGCTGTATCACTTGCCAGAATCAAGCAGAACCAAGGCGAGTACCTGGAGGATAGAACGTTTCAAGGGCGAGTGTCTCCAAATAAAAGAATACCCAGAGATCTTGAAAGTATCTTGCTTCATGGCAGGTATACGCAACACTGATCTAATAAAAAAGCTTAATGAAAGAACACCAGAAACCTTCGATGGAGTGCTACGTCGGGTAAGATCCTTTATACAAGGGGAATCCGCTGTCTCGGAAGTCACACAAAACGCCCATGGTTATAGATCTTGTGAAGCGCCTAATAAAGGATTTATTAGGCAAAGCAGGCTTGGAGGTCTCGATTGTTGGGAATAAAATGTAGCCAGTACACTTGAACGCTGACAAGAAGAAAACAAGCGTTGATAAGAAGAGAACAAGCGTTGACAGATCAAGTGTTGACAGGAAGAAGTCAAGCGTTGATAGGTTGAAGACAAGCACTTATAGGAAGATATGGTCTACGCGTATTTTGTTTCTAGTTTGTTTCTAGTAAAGATAGGATCAACAATGTATTTTCTATAATTATCTTTACCTAGAATAGCTGATACGTAGACTCTTGTACAAGGCTTCTTATGTCTATAAAAGAAGACCTTTAGGTTATGTTTCATATAAGTTTTCATACGTTTAACACTTTCATTGTAAGCAAGTTCGTTATTATCAATCAAGTGAATGTTTGTTTTACAACTGTTTGTGTGTTCTTGTTTGAGTGTTAATTCCGCATAACACTTAAATTGTTTTATACATAAACAAAGTTTCTCTACGTGTTTAACTTGATCTAATCTCGTTTACATAAGCTAAATCGATCTATGTTTGGGATCAACAAGTGGTATCAGAGCTTGTTGAGAAACTTTGATCTAAAAGAACACAAGAACCCTAAATCACCAAAAAAACCCTAATTTTCACAAAACCCTAAAAACATCATGTCTACTCCAGAAGTAACCTCCTCCTCCTCCTCAAACCACAACATTAAGATTCCCATGTTAGATCCAGACAATTTTGAGCTATGGAAGTTTAACTTTGAACTATATCTGCAAATCCATGACTACACTCTCTGGGAGATTATTGAATATGGAAACACATTCAATAAAGCTCAAAAGATTGCAAATGCCATTGCTACAAGATCAGCTGTTCAAGGATGCTCTAAAGCAGATAAGAAAGAAAAACCCGAAGATGGTAGAGTTGTGTCTGCTGAGGACATAGCAAAGAGAAGGGTTGATATGAAAACCCTAAGCATTCTGAAACTCTCGTTGGGACAAGAAAATCAACACAAATACAGAGGTTATGAGTCTGCAAAAGACCTTTGGGCAGCCCTTGAAGTTGCCTATGGTGGTAATGCTGATACTGTGGAAGAGAAAAAGAAGCAACTCTTTCATGAGTATGCTGTTTTAAGGCTCAACCTAATGAGAAGCTAAGTAGTTTGAGAAGCAGACTTCTCGACATTACAAGTAAGTTGTCCTTCATGGGGACAGTGATTGGTGATGTTGACATTATTGCTACTTTTCTTAAAAGCCTTGGTGATGCATGGAGGATTGAGGCAAGGTCTATAATTGCCAATAACACTCACAAAAGTTCTACTTTTGATGATGTGTACAACAAACTAAGGCTGTTGGAGAATGAAACTCTTTTGGATCATGGAAGCAAGACTACCAATGGAAACATGGCCTTCTTCTCACATAGTGAAGGTCAATTTAATCAGAAGGATTCATACATGCACCCAGTTACTAGATCAACATGTGTCAACGCTGGATCATATCCTGTCAACGCCTCACATTCAGACGCTGACACATACAAAATTGACTCTCCAAGAGTTAAGCCTACTGGTATTGATCTGGATACTGTGTGTGCATACATTGCTTCATTGCCCAATGGTTCAGTGATTACTTATGAGGACCTTGAGCAAATAAGTGATGAGCATTTGGAGGAGATGGATATTAAGTGGAATATGGATCTTGCAAGTATAAGAGCAAACAGATGGAATAGAAGATTCAAGAAGAAGATGACTTTTAATGCAAAGGGCACTGCTGGATTTGATAAATCCAAGGTTGAGTGCTACAATTGCCATCGTATGGGGCACTTTATGAGAGAATGCAGATCTCCAAGAAGATCTGATGCTGGAAAACCCTCAAGCCAAATTGTTAAGGCTCAGGATCCCAAGGCCATGATGGCAATGCAAGAAATTGATGGTGTTGGATGGGACTGGAGCTATTTGGCTAAGGATGAGGAAGAGATAAAGCTTTGGTTGCTGAGATAGAAGAAGAAGAGCATGTTCATTATGCTCTCATGGCTCACTCCTCATCTTCATTAGACAATGAGGTATATGATGATGCTTTTTGCAGTAAGGGTTGTCGTTTAAATACTGAAAGACTTAACAAAGAGGTTTTAAGATTGTTAGGAGATGTGAGTAATGAGAGATGTAAGTTGTCTAACTATCAACTTGATCTTACTCAAACTGAAAAGACAGTAGTTGAGTATAAGAAAATGGAGCTTGATCTAAAAGATAAAATTAATATCTTAAAACATGATTTAAATGCTAGTACTGATATTAGAAACATCATGGAGAGGGTCAATGCTGAACTACAGGTTAAGTTAGATGAGGCTATCAAGAATAAGGATAATGTAGACCATAAAATTCAAAGATTTAATAAAGCCTCACAAACCCTAGGAGAATGTGTTAGTAAACAAAGGGACTCTAGGGACATGACTAGGATTGGGATGAAAGAGTATGCTGGTGTTCCACCACCAGCTGGGGATTTCTATGGTGTCCAAAGAAAGGACTTATCTTGGACTGGTTTACCAGAACTCCAAGAAGAGGAATTTATTCCTCCACCAAGAGTCCTTACCCCAGTAGAAGAATATAGGCAGAAGTTGACTGATTTGGACCAATGGAAGAAAGCCAGCCCTACCTTGTTTGTCAAGGGTGGCATGCTTTGTGATAGTCCAAATGAGTCTACCCCTATCAAAGTAACAAACCCAATCACTGGCAAGACTGTTGACCTTGGCTCAAACACTATTATAAAACCTAGCATTAAGTATGCAGAAATGTATAGAAATACTAGGGCACCAAAAAGCCAAGTTAATGATAATGGAACATGCTTCTTTTCTTCTAGACCTAGAGTTATGTCTAGAAAAGCCTGTTATACTTGTGGTAGCTTTTCACATTTAGCCTATAAGTGTGTCAACGCTTCCAAGGTCAACGCTGACAAAAGGTCAAACACTGTCAGACCCAAAACTTTTGTGGAGCAAAGTCCACAAGTTGTTAGACCAGCCCCATTCTTTACTAAAGGGTCTAACTGTAAAACCCGCATGCTTTTACCATGCATAGTACCCTTAGGATCGTACGTACTAGATTAAAACTTTCCTAATATAGCATGATTACGATTACGTGTTAGGAGTTTACGTATTACGTACGTGTTAGAACACGATAAGTATTTACTATGCACGATCACGTAATAATTATTTAACGATAACTAATCACGAACATGCGATCATGAAATCATGAACGTAATTAAAACACGAACTATTATTAATTACGTATATATATTTACTACGAGCGTAATTAAATATATTAGATCACGATATTTACGTAACGAGAACACTTAAAACGTGAACACAAATAATCACGAACGTGTAACTTATTAATTAGACACGGAAAACATTCGGGTTACCCCTTGTGGGCCCCATTCCCACGAAATTAGGAGGGGGGGGGGATGGGCTTAGCCCATCAATTTTACACTAAAAGGGAATTAGGAGGTTTTCACTACTCATTTAATCTTTACAGAAGATTTTTAAGAAAACCTAAAAACCCTCCTTCTTCTTCTCCTTTGTGCCGCCACCCTACAACCACCATGGAAGGTGGTTTTTGATCTTTGATCTTGAAGATTAGTTGTTTGTTCGTGTTTGTTCTTCATTCCCTTGATCCACGTATTCGGTAAATCATTTTTTTAACCTTTTTCTTTTCTTTAATCTTTAATTCATTAATAACATGTTATGTTTTTTATTAAAAACTAATAAGTAATCATAGATCTAACAAGATATATGTTTTAATAAAATCAAAAGGGTTCGTTAGGGATGTTTGTTTTCTAGCCGCGGCCTACACCGAACCCAAAAGGGTTTCGGTTTGGCCAACCGACCACCACCAAAGACCGTATGGTCTTGGTTGGTGTGTGTGGGTCCCACGACAGCCCCAAGACAAGGTGTACCCTGAGTTGGGTCGGGGTACGGTGTCGATTCATGTCCGGTTCATGTTTTTAGGCCTAGATCCGGTTCATGGTTTATGTTAGTTTTTTTCATGTTATGAACTTATGTTAAAATTAAATTAATAATGATGAAATTAATTTAATAATATGACTTAGGTTAATTATTAATATTTAGTAATACATATTTTTAACCTAAGTATTTAATATATTTAATTAAAACATGTTATACTTTAATTAAATATTATAACCTATAGTTTAATTAAATTACATGAAATAATTATTAAACTATACATTATATCATATGACTTAGAAAATAATCATGAAAACACTTAGGCTTATTTACTTAGCTTATTTAACCAGCTTATTTCTAATTATGGAAACTTTCTATTTTTAGAAACTTAATTAAATAAGGCAGCTAATCTATTTAAGGAAACCAGCTATTTTTAGAAACTTATTTATTTAAGGCAGCTAATCTATTTTTAGAAACTTATTTAATTAAGGCAGCTAATCTGTTTATGGAAACTTTCTATTTTTAGAAACTTATCTATTTTAAGCAGTAAATCTATTTTGGAAACTTTCTATTTTTGGAAACTTTCTATTTTTGGAAACTTTCTATTTTAGGAAACCTGCTATTTTTGGAAAGTTACTTATTATTACACAGTAAGTATAATAACACATGAAATACCAGAAGTACTTAATCAGATTAAACAGAATATAAGATAAAACACAGTTTAAGGCTTTTAAACAGTAAAACATGGTAAGAACACATAAAATAAGCTAAGACATAACATAAAACCAGCTACGTATTTAGTAAGCAGATACTTATTTCATGTACGTATTTATGTAGCACTAGTGATTCGGAAGTAGGATTCCTCGCAGTTCATCTTCTTCGTTCACTGGACATAAGGTACGGATTCCCGTCCTTTCAGTATGGACATTCTTTCCTTATTAGGATTCCCCGTATGCAGCCAACTGTTTTCCCGTAGTATAAGTTACGTGTTTGATTGCTTATGTTTTAAATATGATTACCTATAGCCATATACATGCATGACCAGTTTCACCTAGTTATGGAGGTACCATAACCATAACATTAGAGGCACTAATGTTATGACTTCACCACGGCGGAGTGATTGCTCGTGGCGTCCCTTCAGCTTTTGGCCATTTATTTATATTTATCATGTGGGGCGTATGGGTGCATCCTAGTTACATGTTTCAGTCAGGATTTCATGGTGAATGTGGTGTGTGCCTTGCATCCTTCACAAGGAGCTGATCCCTCCTACCCAAAGCCAGTATATTAAATTAGAGGCAGCCCCTCTAATTTGCATGATGAGGTCACCCCTCCAAGTATTCATGCACGGTGGATTTTCATGACCTATATTGGCTAATGGTAAAATATGTTAAACAGTTTTCATAAGATAAACATAAGGCTTTTCAAACTATAAAACCAGTTTATTGAACATGTTCCAGGTTTTCCAGGACTTATGCATTTCCGTTGCTATTAAGTCTTTATTATGCTTAGTCATTCATACTATGTCTATATCCGTGCACTGAGCGTTATGCTCAACCGTTACTTTCCTTTCCATGTCCCAAAACGGCAGGTACCCTAGGAGAGACTCGAGCATTTGGAGGACGTGCATAGGATGGAGGCTGCTAGAGACTTCTTTTTCCTTTGCCTTTTTATGCTTGTGTAGTCTTTCATTCATTTCTTTTGCTTTATTATATTTTGGGCTTATGTTTGGGAACCGATGTTTGATTCCGGTTATCCCTATGGTCATGTAATGTTTTATACATTTATCCTTGCATACTTTGATGACACGCCATAATTACACGTGACATTCCATTTATCAAAATGGGGTGTTACACTAACACTTATGGACAAAGAACTTTTTAGAAGACCAATACATGGTCTAATAGGCAATAGGTTCCTGTAGCAAACCCTAGGTTCAACGCTGATAAGGGTAATTTCAGCATTGACAAGACCAAATCAAACGCTGACAGAAACGTTGCCAGACCAAATAATGGTAAATATTTGCAACCACAGGGAAAGGGGTCTAAAGTTCTTCTAGCTTGACATAGAGACCTAAGCAAGATCAAAACCCTAATTCTAATGGGATTTCTATGACCTGTGACAGATTTATTATATTTTAAAGGTCATCACAAAACCAAATGGGGTTAACTGGGTGTTTCATCCAAAAAGGGATGAACAAGGGGTTGTTTTGAGAACTAAGTCTGTTCTTGTTGAACAACCAGATGAATCCAAGTCTTCTCAGGCTTGGGTTCCCAAAGAAAACTAATTTGTTTTCTTTATGTGCAGGGCATTCAAAAGCAGGTAAATGATTATGGCTATTGGGATAGTGGATGCTCTAGGCACATGACTAGGAAGGAAGATTATCTCACAAACTTCACTCGCATTAAGGATGGTGATAAGGTTTACTTTGGAGGCGGATATGGAACTATCACAGGCAAAGGAACTCTACTCACCAACAACTTGCGTTTTGAAAACGTGTTTCTGGTAAAAGAACTTGATTATAATATTTTCAGTGTATCACAAGTTTGTGATAACTAAAATAAGGTTCTTTTTACTGATACTGAATGCTTGGTGTTGAGCAAGGATTTTAAAATACCATATGAGAAATTCATTGATTATAGGACACCTAGGCATAAGGACATTTATAATGTGAATCTTAATGGTATTAGGATGAATAATAACTTGTCATGTCTTTATGCTAAAGCTTCAGTTGATGAGAGTAATCTATGGCACAGGAGACTAGGGCACATTAACTTTAAAAATATAAACAGACATGTGAGACATGGCTTGGTTGATGGTTTGCCTGAAAAGGCTTTCCACAATGACCACTCTTGTGTTGCATGCCTTAAAGGCAAACAACACAAGGTCTCATTTAAGTCTAAATAGGTGCACTCTAGTTCTAAACCTCTTCACTTGCTGCATATGGACCTGTTTAGTCCAACTAATATAGAAAGCTTGAATGGTAAATCTTACTGCTTTGTCATCACTGATGACTTTTCTAGGTTTACTTGGACTTTCTTTTTAGCCATGGAAAGTGACACTGCTGATACTTTGATTACCTTTATTAACCAAATTGAAAAGAAAACTGGTAATGAAGTTAAGATGCTTAGAAGTGATAATGGTGGTGAGTTTAGAAATAAACTATTGGATGATTTTTGTGCCAAGAAAGGGATTACTAGACAGTTTAGTATTGTCAGAACCCCACAGCAAAATGGGGTTGCTGAGAGAAAGAATAGAACCCTAATTGAAGCAGCCAGGACTATGTTGGCTGATGCTCACTTTCCCATTGTTTTTTGGGCTGAGGTTGTGAATACAACTTCTTATGTTCAGAATAGAGCATTGGTAAACAAGATACATAACAAAACACCTTATGAGTTACTTTGGGGAAGGAAACTGTAATAACCCGAATTTTAACATCAACATTTAGACCGATATTTAATCTTATTTCTAGTATTCGGATCAATATTTATTACTCGACTTTTATATTTCATGTTCGTTCGACGAATAATATGGATTTCTCGGCTAATTGGCAAGGCTAAGGTTTTAACGTATCGAATACGTGTCATATATTATTTATCTGTAAGGTTTATGTCCGTCATCGACTGTGAACATTTTCGTTATGACATAGAAATATTTTCTATTGTCGTCGTTTTAATTTCTCATTTTTAATTCATGGTTCGTAATATACATTAAGCCTTTAGGCGTCACTCATTTATACGACGTGTTAACGGTTATTAAATTATAACCCTCATTTATTTATCAAAATATTAATGTTCTCCGAATGTCAATGTTTTTATTTCATATTGTGCGTTTATTTTTCGTGTCTAATGTGTATTTTTCAAATCGCGTAAGTTTTAAAATATCGGGCATCAATAATACCCGCTTTAACAAATTATAGGGTAACATTTTGTTTATAATATCACCCGACTCAAACTATACTTGGCGCTAACAACTAAGGGAAAATGTCTCCTTGTTGTCAATTGTAGTTTAGATGTTAAACACCTGTCAAAGAAGCCTACGTGCTAAATTTTACCAACACGTGTGATCTTTCTTTCATTCTCTATTCTATCATTCAACAACTACATACTCATCCTATATTCCTTTGCTCCATTTTGACGTCCAAAAGACAAGCATATACACATTTACATCTAAACTTTATTCAATGGTTACATGGTGAAAGTTAATGATCTAATATCTTTCTTGATATTATTTCTTTATTAGACCATCATATACATCATTGTTTAGAAGAACTTGGAGCTGAATAAATGGATATTTTCATTGGTTATATAAAGCTAGATAGATATATTTTTGGTTGATTGGAGCTTTAGTTGATCAAAGGTTTGAGTAATTTGGTGTTATGGTGTTTCTTCACTTCCTTGTAAAGGTTTATGTTTTCAATCTTTGTATTGATTTGTATATTTATTATTTATCCTCTATAAATGAAGATTTGTAATAGTGATTTAGGATTTTGGACATTGTGTATGGGTAATGATACTTGAAAAAGTTGATAAACAAGCTTAGAATCAAACTAGTAAAATGGTAATTTTTATTCAGTAAAGAAACGTGTTATTTGTTTGACATCAGTAGGTTTTTGGGCTGTATTAAAGTCTTAGGGTTATAGGCTTATGTTTTGTGATAAATTGGCAGGGTTGCTCGTCTCGTGACGATACCCGATGAATTAGATATGGTCAAAATACTGAAAAGTGTCGAATCTGATCTACCAGTTTTGCACGGCCAAAAACTCTTAAAAATTATATACTGACCTCTAAATATGTAAAACTAAAGGTTGTAGCTAAATTTATGTAGAATCTCCACGAGTCGAATGGTTTTCTACGGATAAACGGTTTGGAAATGGCGGCCAAAACGGTGAAACTGAAGTTGGCTGCCAAAAACAGCCAACTTTTCTAAGTGATAAAATAGGTAAATGAGCTATGATAAATATAAATTAGGGGCAATTGAACTTATAGTAAGTAAACTAAATAAGTTAAGAATGGATTTGGTAAAAATAGCTCATCTATATTATTTACGATTTAGGAGAAACGATCTAATCTACGAGGCATGTCGAGAAATTGTAAGAATTGGACTATATTAAATTAACGTTTAAACTGACGATTTTTATATAACACGAGGTGGTAGGATCCACTTGTAGAGAAGTATAGACTCATCTATATACTGATATTTATGAAACCCGAGACTCGACCAACGTGAAATATTAAGTGGACATCGTTTGGAGGCGTTTTAGAACCGAAAAACCATATAAAGTGGTCTTGGGCCACAAAAGCCTAACTTACACCTGTAATTGCTATTGGGAAATTATTGGGCCTGAGATTAATAACCAAATTGGAGTCTAATACTCATTTTGAAATGGCCTTAAGTTATATAAAAGTGTAATGGCCCACTAATGGGCCTTAATGAGCTTAATGACCATAATGGGATAATACATGGTAAATTGTTATCAAAAGTTTTATAAAACTTATGCAATGTCCAAACTTACTAAAATGAACTATTTATATATATTTATGACTTATGTATAGTCTCGAACCTAAGACGCGCCTCGTCATTATAGGTCTCGTTCGGTCATATGATGACCGTTGGGCATCTCGTTCTCGAGCAATGAGCGACTGATATCTCGTGAAGTTGTGTATCGACTATTGTTCGTTTCTTCCTTGATAAATGTGTGATTGCTATATCAGGTGAGTCTATAGCCTCGCTTTTATATTATCTTGTAAATGATTTTTAACCCGCGAGGGGGAATACATGCTGTTTTATAAAATGAACACAAGTTGATTTCGGTATGCTGGACCCGAATATGATGATAAATGCCTAAGTACCATTGTCTTATGAAGTCCCTGAATTTCATGAACTGTTAATTACCTTGCGAGGTAAACGCTAATACATATGATAGATCTATTTGGTTTGACAGCCTTATCCTAGGGTATGTATCCTTGTGATCACCTGAGAGGGATATTATGTATAAGAGGTCGCTGGTATATGACAATATTACCATTCAGTAGGGGCGCCGTAAGTGACTCGGTTTGACGTGTTGGTTAACGTTCAGTTGCATGAGCTTAAGGCATTTATCTATATATATATGACTTGTCTGTGTGACAAGCCTAAGATGATTAAAAATTCTTGTGTTCAAATGATGATTTGCAAAACCTATAGATTCACTCAACCGTTGTGTTGATGAGTTTAAGCATGTATTTCAGGTAATCAAGATGGATAGCAGTGGAGCATGCGAGGAGGGAGTTGGTGCTTACTTGTCTAAAGTTATATTATTTTCCATCCTTTGAAATGAACTAAATGACTTTTATAGTCTTATATGAATGTGATGTGTTGGTAACGATTTATGGGACTAAACGCTACTCTGATTTAATATATATTGGGATGGGAAACTTTTTAGACAAGGTTGTATATTATTTTAACGTCTCTTTTGAGATCATTGTCTATGATTGTGTGTGATGTGCTACGAGTAGCGCCCCAAAGTGGTATTCCGCTGCCTTGTGAAATTAGGGGTGTTTCAAATTGGTAATCAGAGCCACAAGTTATAGAGAACTAGGTCGATTTTGAAAAACCTAAACTATAACTTTTGGTGTGTTCTAAAAAGTTTTAAGCACGCAACTACTCCGCATGGCTCCGGTAAGGCTATTCTTGCATTACTTTATGATTGATTGTGATTATGTGAACCTATGTGTATGTAAGAATGGTAGTATGTATATATATGATCATACTATGGTATTTAAAGGCATTGCACGTGAAGCAATGTTCCTTGAATGATTTTCGTACATTTTATAATGCGGTTTAGTATATGATTTGGCCTCACTGCCAATCACTGATCTTGATAATTACGTATTATCTGAATACGAATGTGAAACTCGTTTGGTACTTTGAGTATGTAAGTATTGTTTCGTAGTCTATCGCATATCGACTTGTTTAAGTTTGATTGTTATCATCGTATCGTGATGTGCCATTTTTGGACATCTCCTTTTGAAACGAAGTTGATAAATGCGATTTTCGTGTTTTTGTTACTACTTATGATTTTGAAGAATCATTTATCCGAGGCGATATCTCCTACGTAATGCGATGTGCGATTAAATTTTATATGACCACGTTTTACTGGCGAAAAGGAGGATGCCAATGTTGGACTTAAGATATATATATCCTAATCAAATATATATAGTTTATGTAAAACAATGATATGCTCGTAGTAGTCATTCGGTTGAGTGACTTAATACTGTGTATCTAAATGGAATGGGACATTTAGATATATAGATTTTAACTCGCCCAACTATGAGTCGTTTAAGGTTGTCTTATTTAAATGGATTAGGACATTTGAATGAGAAAATTTTAAACCACTAGACCTTAGACTGTTGTGTTTTCCTTATTCAAATGGAATGGGACGTTTGAATACGGAAATCATGATGTAAGTTTATTGACCCCTTATATTTACTATGGTATTTGGATATGATATCGTGTTGAGAGATAGTAATACTTGAGTAGGATGACTTATAATCGTCTCGTTGAAATGGATTGGGACGCCTTTTCATTTGAACAAGAAAGTTATATGTTCCCGAACCGTAAATTTATATACTCTTGTATACATGGAGGGGGACGCCTTTTGATGTAGACAAGGAGATATAAATGAGTGGGCTCAAGTATGTCTCGCTCGATTTGTGGATGTTTGGTGTGTGTACATCTTCCTTCGAATCGTGTTTTGTTGGTGTGAATCGTTCAGTGTCGTAGTCATTATGATGATCGACGATTATCATCTAAGTATGAGTAACCCGTTGGACGTCTCTCGAGTTATGATTTATTTCGATGGACTTATGTGTGATCCATGCGATTTTCTTTTACGACGTAATTGTTTTTATGAGACCCTTGGAAGATATGTGTTTTAATTTGATCGACGTGATCACCAATTGTTTTGAATTGATTGTCGCATTGGAAATATTCCAAATGTGCCCACTTCTTTCGACTCGTCACTTGTCATTTAGACTTTTTCAAGCTTTTCGACCGCCGCAAGTTTGATAAGCTAGTAGTGTTGTACCTTGAACCACTTCCAAAAAAATTGATGGCTTGTCAATTTTTAGCTTTCAATCGCTTCTCCTTCGAGCTATGTATTATTATTTCCTTTTAAGGATTGAAGCTACATTCAAACGATTCATTTGTGCTCGTTATGTATTCTCGTTTCTTTAACTTTTGTTCATTCAACCTTCACAAGAAACCCATCAATGACTTACCTATTCCACACCTCTTTTCCATTAAACTGAAGACTATTGAGACGAATTAAGCGCCGGGACGTCGCTTCCTAAAGGGTTAGATGATGTAATAACCCGAATTTTAACATCAACATTTAGACCGATATTTAATTTTCTAGTATTCGGATCAATATTTATTACTCGACTTTTATATTTCATGTTCGTTCGACGAATAATATGGATTTCTCGGCTAATTGGCAAGGCTAAGGTTTTAACGTATCGAATACGTGTCATTTATTATTTATCTGTAAGGTTTATGTCCGTCATCGACTGTGAACATTTTCGTTATGACATAGAAATATTTTCTATTGTCGTCGTTTTAATTTCTCATTTTTAATTCATGGTTCGTAATATACATTAAGCCTTTAGGCGTCACTCGTTTATACGACGTGTTAACGGTTATTAAATTATAACCCTCATTTATTTATCAAAATATTAATGTTCTCCGAATGTCAATGTTTTTATTTCATATTGTGCGTTTATTTTTCGTGTCTAATGCGTATTTTTCAAATCGCGTAAGTTTTAAAATATCGGGCATCAATAATACCCGCTTTAACAAATTATAGGGTAACATTTTGTTTATAATATCACCCGACTCAAACTATACTTGGCGCTAACAACTAAGGGAAAATGTCTCCTTGTTGTCAATTGTAGTTTAGATGTTAAACACCTGTCAAAGAAGCCTACGTGCTAAATTTTACCAACACGTGTGATCTTTCTTTCATTCTCTATTCTATCATTCAACAACTACATACTCATCCTATATTCCTTTGCTCCATTTTGACGTCCAAAAGACAAGCATATACACATTTACATCTAAACTTTATTCAATGGTTACATGGTGAAAGTTAATGATCTAATATCTTTCTTGATATTATTTCTTTATTAGACCATCATATACATCATTGTTTAGAAGAACTTGGAGCTGAATAAATGGATATTTTCATTGGTTATATAAAGCTAGATAGATATATTTTTGGTTGATTGGAGCTTTAGTTGATCAAAGGTTTGAGTAATTTGGTGTTATGGTGTTTCTTCACTTCCTTGTAAAGGTTTATGTTTTCAATATTTGTATTGATTTGTATATTTATTATTTATCCTCTATAAATGAAGATTTGTAATAGTGATTTAGGATTTTGGACATTGTGTATGGGTAATGATACTTGAAAAAGTTGATAAACAAGCTTAGAATCAAACTAGTAAAATGGTAATTTTTATTCAGTAAAGAAACGTGTTATTTGTTTGACATCAGTAGGTTTTTGGGCTGTATTAAAGTCTTAGGGTTATAGGCTTATGTTTTGTGATAAATTGGCAGGGTTGCTCGTCTCGTGACGATACCCGATGAATTAGATATGGTCAAAATACTGAAAAGTGTCGAATCTGATCTACCAGTTTTGCACGGCCAAAAACTCTTAAAAATTATATACTGACCTCTAAATATGTAAAACTAAAGGTTGTAGCTAAATTTATGTAGAATCTCCACGAGTCGAATGGTTTTTTACGGATAAACGGTTTGGAAATGGCGGCCAAAACGGTGAAACTGAAGTTGGCTGCCAAAAACAGCCAACTTTTCTAAGTGATAAAATAGGTAAATGAGCTATGATAAATATAAATTAGGGGCAATTGAACTTATAGTAAGTAAACTACATAAGTTAAGAATGGATTTGGTAAAAATAGCTCATCTATATTATTTACGATTTAGGAGAAACGATCTAATCTACGAGGCATGTCGAGAAATTGTAAGAATTGGACTATATTAAATTAACGTTTAAACTGACGATTTTTATATAACACGAGGTGGTAGGATCCACTTGTCGAGAAGTATAGACTCATCTATATACTGATATTTATGAAACCCGAGACTCGACCAACGTGAAATATTAAGTGGACATCGTTTGGAGGCGTTTTAGAACCGAAAAACCATATAAAGTGGTCTTGGGCCACAAAAGCCTAACTTACACCTGTAATTGCTATTGGGCAATTATTGGGCCTGAGATTAATAACCAAATTGGAGTCTAATACTCATTTTGAAATGGCCTTAAGTTATATAAAAGTGTAATGGCCCACTAATGGGCCTTAATGAGCTTAATGACCATAATGGGATAATACATGGTAAATTGTTATCAAAAGTTTTATAAAACTTATGCAATGTCCAAACTTACTAAAATGAACTATTTATATATATTTATGACTTATGTATAGTCTCGAACCTAAGACGCGCCTCGTCATTATAGGTCTCGTTCGGTCATATGATGACCGTTGGGCATCTCGTTCTCGAGCAATGAGCGACTGATATCTCGTGAAGTTGTGTATCGACTATTGTTCGTTTCTTCCTTGATAAATGTGTGATTGCTATATCAGGTGAGTCTATAGCCTCGCTTTTATATTATCTTGTAAATGATTTTTAACCCGCGAGGGGGAATACATGCTGTTTTATAAAATGAACACAAGTTGATTTCGGTATGCTGGACCCGAATATGATGATAAATGCCTAAGTACCATTGTCTTATGAAGTCCCTGAATTTCATGAACTGTTAATTATCTTGCGAGGTAAACGCTAATACATATGATAGATCTATTTGGTTTGACAGCCTTATCCTAGGGTATGTATCCTTGTGATCACCTGAGAGGGATATTATGTATAAGAGGTCGCTGGTATATGACAATATTACCATTCAGTAGGGGCGCCGTAAGTGACTCGGTTTGACGTGTTGGTTAACGTTCAGTTGCATGAGCTTAAGGCATTTATCTATATATATATGACTTGTCTGTATGACAAGCCTGAGATGATTAAAAATTCTTGTGTTCAAATGATGATTTGCAAAACCTATATATTCACTCAACCGTTGTGTTGATGATTTTAAGCATGTATTTCAGGTAATCAAGATGGATAGCAGTGGAGCATGCGAGGAGGGAGTTGGTGCTTACTTGTCTAAAGTTATATTATTTTCCATCCTTTGAAATAAACTAAATGACTTTTATAGTCTTATATGAATGTGATGTGTTGGTAACGATTTATGGGACTAAACGCTACTCTGATTTAATATATATTGGGATGGGAAACTTTTTAGACAAGGTTGTATATTATTTTAACGTCTCTTTTGAGATCATTGTCTATGATTGTGTGTGATGTGCTACGAGTAGCGCCCCAAAGTGGTATTCCGCTGCCTTGTGAAATTGGGGGTGTTTCAGAAACCTAATATTGGTTTTCTTAAACCTTTTGGTTGTCATGTAGTTGTACTAGATACTAGTGATTCCTTAGGTAAATTTAGTGCTAAAGGTGATGAAGGCTATTTCATGGGTTATTCAGTGCAGAGTAAAGGATATAGGGTTTACCTTAAGAAGGAAAAATGTATACTTGAAAAGGTACATGTTAGGTTTTTAGAAAGTAAACCTAGTGATCCTGAAAGTGGTCCAAATTGGTTGTTTGACTTAGAACCTCTATCTAGGACTTTGAATTATATGCTTGTTACTAATCTAGACATTGTGAAGGTAACTTCAAGTGTTGTGTAAGAACCAGTTATTGATGTTTCAGGTACACAGGTTATTGAAGAGGTTGGATCACAAGCAGACAAGTCATCTCTCATACTTGAGTATGTCATTATTCCCATATGGACAGATGCTTTTGCTGCTACTGCTGCTGCTAGAAAGGAAAATGGTGGTCCCCAAGTATCACCAGTTAACTACATGCATGGTCTTTCAGGCGCTGACAAAGGAAAATCTGGCGCTGACAAGACAAATTTAGGCGTTGATGGCTCAAACGTTGGCAACTCTAGTTCAGGCGTTGATGGCCCAAACGCTGACAACCTTGGTTCAGGCGTTGACAACTCCTTTGCCCATCTTTTCTCTCCCAATTATGAACAAGGTGAACCTTCAAGCAGAAATGGAGAGGTTCATTCAGATATTGATGGAAGAGAGTCTGAAGAGGATATTAACAATTTGGAAGATGAGATTGAGGACAACACACTTATTGAAGGAGGAGTGCTTACTACTACAACCAAAAATCATCCTCCTTCTCTTATTATTGGTGATGTGATGTCTCCTGTTCAAACTAGAAGATCTCATCAGAATCTTGGAGGATTTATTGCTAATATTTACAAGAAGGTTGATACCCCTCTTGTTCAAGCATGTTTGTTTGCCTATTTTCTGTCACAACAGGAACCCAAGAAGATTTTTGATGCTCTCAATGAACCAAGTTGGGTGGAAGCAATGCAGGATGAGCTTCACCAATTTGCTATTCAAGATGTTTGGGAGTTAGTTGATTGTCCCAGATATGTCAAACCTATTGGGACAAGATGGGTTCTTAGAAACAAGAAAGATGAAAGAGGAATTGTGGTCAGGAACAAGGCACGTTTAGTGGCTCAGGGATATACACAAGAGGAAGGGATAGACTATGAGGAGGTCTTTGCACCAGTTGTAAGGATTGAGGCTATAAGGATATTTCTAGCCTATGCTTCTTGCATGGGCTTTACTGTCTATCAAATGGATGTGAAGAGTGCTTTCCTTTATGGCACAATTGTTGAGGAGGTATATGTCATGCAGCCTCCTGGTTTTGAAGATCCTGAGCATCCAGACAAGGTGTATAGAGTCAAGAAAGCTATGTATGGACTTCATCAAGCCCCAAGAGCATGGTATGGCACATTGTCCACCTATCTGGTGGAAAATGGATTCAAAAGGGGCACCATAGACCAAACATTATTTACAAAGAAGACTGGTAAGGATGTCTTACTTGTTCAGGTTTATGTGGATGATATCATCTTTGTCTCCACAAACCCAAAGATGAGTGAAGACTTTTCCAAGCTTATGACAGACAAATTCAAGATGAGCGCAATGGGGGAGATGAACTTCTTTCTAGGATTACAAGTTCAGCAGAAAGAAGATGGTATCTTCATCTCTCAGGGTAAATATGTAGCTGAAATCTTGAAGAAGTTTGGCTTTTCTCCACATGAAAAATGGGCTAGTACTCCTATGGATAGAGAACATCCTTGGGGAAAAGTTAGAGATGGAATAGATGTGGATGTCAGGCATTATAGATCAATGATTGGTTCATTGATGTATCTTACAGCCTCAAGACCTGACATTATGTTTGTTGTGTGTGCATGTGCACGCCATCAAGTGACTCCCAAAGAATGTCACCTTTATGCTGTCAAGAGAATCTTTAGGTACCTTAGATGTTATCCAGATTTGGGCTTATGGTATCCAAAAGATTCACCATTGGAGCTTATTGCATATTCAGACAGTGAGTATGGTGGTGATAAATTTGATAGAAAATCCACAACTGGTGGATGTCAGTTTCTTGGGAGTAGGTTAATATCTTGGAAATGCAAGAAACAAACAGTGGTGGCCAATTCTACAACTGAAGCAGAGTATGTTGCTGCAGCTGCTTGTTGTGGACAAGTCTTGTGGATTCAGAACCAGTTGTTGGATTATGGGTATAATTTCATGCATACCAAAATTTTTGTAGACAATAATAGTACTTTATGCATTATTAAAAATCTTGTAAATCATTCTAAAACAAAACACATAGAAATTAGACATCATTTTATAAGAGATTGTTTTGAAAAGGGTTTAATACAACCAGATAGGGTTGACACAGAAGAAAATGTGTCTGATTTATTAACTAAACCTTTTGATACTGGAAGGTTTCAATACTTGGTAACAAGTATTGGAATGATCAATCTCACTTAATATGTGTTTTGGGGTCTTATTGTAAAAGTATGTACAGGATATGCATTGTTATTGGTCTTTTTGAAAAGTTAGATTTTCCACTATATTTGTCTCACGCTGACAAAGGTTATCTTAACGCTGATAAGTGTTATCGTGACGTTGTCAGCAACATGTTAGTTTTGTGGTTTTTGATCTAAGTGTGCACGCGTTGTTAGCATTGTACCATTGGATACAGAGTTTCTTATGGATCCTTGGAGAATCAATTGGAGCATGTTTCAATTTATGGATGATGGTTGGAATATTTATATTCCTATCTTGACATAAATTTTTATATACATGCATACTATTGGGCAACATATGTATCACATTTTAAGGGGAGGTTTTAGGAACCTTTAGGACTTTTGGGTATTCTTATAATACTCTTATCACAATTCTAGATTGTGTCCACAGGTGAGTATGAGTTAGTTTACTAAATCATGAGACACTGTAGCATGCAAAGTTGACATACTATGCATGCTGCCAAGACATTTTTGGCCTAGAATTGGATGTGGTCTGTTGGGAGACTTGGGAATGATTTATAATAGGTTTACCTGGGAGTTACAAGAAATTTTATGAGATAACTTAATTGTTAAGAATTTTGGTTAGCAAGGGACACTAGAGGACTGTTATGTCTATCTTGCATAAGCAAGTGTGCATAACTGGACAGTGCTTGCCGCCCTATAATAATTATCAATTTATAGGTTATCTTCACTAGGATAAATTACTTTGTTAAGGTTCTTTTTCATTTTTATTACCTTTATTTTTGGACGCTGACAAATATTTTTCCAAGCGTTGTTGTGACCAATTTAGACGCTGACATGGCTTTGGCAAACGTTGACAAGAATATAGCCGTTGGGCGTTGATGGGTTATTTTTTACCGTTGACACTCATTGGGACCTACCCAGTTGTTATTTTTGACGAATTTTAGGGCCGTAATTTTGGGAGCAGATAACTTTTAATTAATGCACAAGATAACTTATTTTATTTTCAATATTTTCATCATTATATTTTGAAAATACTTGCCTTATTTTTGACCAATCACATGTGCCTATCTCTCCTATATATTTGGCTCCTATTTTTAAACAGGGTATCTCATATTCTTGTCTAACACTTTTTCTCCTATAATTCATCTTTCTCAATAATTCACAAATAGCTTTCTTCAACAATGGCACCAAAGTTCAAACCAAGTGACTTGGTATTGGGATTCAGGAGTCAGTACAACATGATTGCTTATTTGGAGGATGATGATACTTTGTTTCCACAATACACCCAGATTGTGGTGTATTTGAATGCATCTCCAATTAGGTATGCACTTTCTCATGCTCCTCTCATCCCTGTCACTCATATTAAACCGTTTTGGAACACTGTCAGTTCCTCAACAATTAATAATGTGACTACATTAATAGCTATTGTTCATGGGCGTTCGTGGGTGGTTACTGAAGGCTTGCTTCGCCAGGCTTTGCATCTTGATGATGCAGATGGTATAACCACCCTCCGCATTAATGAAATAGAACAAGGACTTCGGGCTTTAGGGTATCCTATCCCTGATGAGGGTACTTTAAACAAATATCATAAACAAGAGTTTCCCCCAGCCTGGAAGTACCTCATACATGTCATCCTTCAATGTTTGAGTCCCAAATGTACTGCACACAATGAAATTAATAGATCTATTGCTAGTGCAATTGTGTGTATTACAAATGGGAAAAAGTTTAATTTTTCAAAACTGATTTTTGATGGCATGTGTAAAAACAAAGGGAATAAGATGACCTTGGCTTATCCCAGATTTTTGCAAATGGTTTTTGATGTGCAAAATTACTGCACAAGGGATCATGATGATTTTTATGAGATCCCTGTGCAAAAGAAAGCTATTTTTACCAAGATGAACTCACCCCCTCACCGTGAATTACCCCTCACCCAAGCTATGCTTGCTGTTATTGCAGCAGCACAACCCTAACCAGACCCACAACCACAACTTAAACCAATACCAGAACCTTTGCCTTCACCTCAACACATGGAAATTGACCAAGAACCCTTCAACGCTGACACATTAAATGTTGGCGTTGACACAAGTAATCCAAACGTTGACACCTTTCCTTCACATACCCAAACACCCCTTAACCTTCAAACTACCACCCAATCCACATCATCTTCTACCCTACCTGAATATAGGTTGCAAAAACGCCCAAGGACTACTGGATTATTCTCCTCAAGTGGTCCTAGCCATGTTGCAGAGAGAACCACCACCACAAGTGTGGTTGGTGCTATGGATGAGGCTGGGACTATTGGTACTGGCTTAGATGCAGGCCAAGACAGTCCTAACATCTTTAAGACCTCATCCATGCCCCATGACTCTACTTTGGGAGGTCAAATACCCATTCTAGAGGAGGGCAGATTTGAACCATACACATTGATGAAATTGACGGCTGCCTGCATTAGCTTGCAAAAGCAAAATGCAGACTTCGTACAAACAGTCAGTACACAAGGCCTTGAACTCAAGCAATTGAGGGAGAGGATTGTTATTTTGGAGGATGCTAACACTAGGCGTGGAATGGAGGATTCTTCCAAAAGGGAGGATGAGCAGATTAATGTGAGTGACAAAGGCTCACATGATGGAGAATCTTTGGGTGTTGCTGAAGCCCTCACTGCATTGAAGAAGCAACCAGGTTTTGACACATCTCTGGTTACTCCTACAAATTTGAACTTCTCTTTTACAGCTATGATGGAGCAGTTCACAAGAGGCGCTGAGACAAGTAAGTTGGGCGTTGACAAGCAAAATTTGAACGCTGACACACCAAGCGCTGACACGAGTAAATTGAGCGCTGACACAAGGAATTTGAGCGTTGACAGACCTGCAGATATGGTTGATGTATTCCAGTCATCAGCTATCATCAAAGAAGTGTCTTTATAGGTACCATCATCTTCTTTACCCATCATTGATCCATTAGATAAGGGTAAAGGAATCATGGTAGAAGTAGAAGTTCCAAAGGATGCAGCACAAGTAGAGTTTGATTCAAGGTTGGCTACACAACTTATGGAACAAGAAAGGAAGAAGGTTGGTGAATCACCATTTGTTGTCACTTCTGAGGAACAAGAAGGAAGTGATGAAGAAAGTTCAGATTCAAGTGTGATGATAATTGAACAACCAGAAAGACTTGAATATGGTGATGACTTGGCAAGAGAGAAGCTTAGAGAGTTAAAATTTCAAGTAAACTTTAATATGCCAGAAGTAGTTCAGATGTACCATGCTTGGGAGAATATGATTATAGAGAATCCAAATTTGACTATTTCAGACCAAATTTAGGGATTGGAGATTCTTCTAAGAGTTCAAAGAGACTGCAAGGTAATTCTGAAACATAAGTCTAGCAATGTTTTCTCACTGTTGAAGAGGGGTAGAAGGGAGCTTTACTACATGTTACTCAGATGTCATGGAACTGGATGGACCTTCAAGAAATTGTAGGGATTATCCTTTCAAGAATTGGAGTACAAGGCTTATCCCATTTGGGCAAGAGTGCAGGAAATGAACACTCTTAGACTTCTTTCAGATGAAAGGAAAGAAGAACTTGTAGAAGAGATGGAGATTCAAAAGGTAATGATTGTTCCAAGGCCTTTGAAGAAGGGAGTCCCACTTGAGTTTCCTAAAGATCTAAATAAAGTGGTTCCCAGTGAAGCTGTTCTTAGAAGAAGCATTAAGCTCTCACCCATGGAAGCTTCAGATATGGTACAAGTGTTACCTCTTGATGCCAGAAACCCTATCATTAGCTATGAGGAAGATGCAAGTGGGTTTTGGAAGATTGGTAGATATGGGAAAGAGGTACACACATTTACTACTCTTATGTCTCTATTTGCATGTATGGATAGAGAAGACTTGGCAGACCTTTGGAGGTTGTTGATGGCCAAGTATGAGACTGTAGCTCCTACTTCAGTCAATGGAATAAAGCTTTGGTCAACATTCAAGAGAATGTGTGCACCAGAAGAAGAAGATCCTATTTGGAAGGATCTTGAGGATGATATCAGTGGTCTTCAATGGCGTTTGTATTCAGCTGTTGGTGTGTATTATTTGAGCTCTACAAAGTTTGCTGAGTATCTTCTTGTAGATGCTGAGTATCCCATGTCCAAATAAGTTTTGGACAAGATGAAGACAACACAGCTGGAGATTGACTATTCAAGTGACGTGGCCAAAGATTTGATTAGGCATGTTTATTACCAATATGATAAGATTTGTAAGATTCCTCATACTTCTTAATTTTTATTCAGAAACTTGATTACTAGAGTAGATATCAAGTTTAGGGGAGGATTGTTGGGAATAAAATGTAGCGAGTGCACTTGAACGCTGACAAGAAGAAAACAAGTGTTGATAAGAAGAGAACAAGCGCTGACAGATCAAGCGTTGACAGGAAGAAGTCAAGCGTTGATAGGTTGAAGACAAGCACTGATAGGAAGATATGGTCTACGCATATTTTGTTTCTAGTTTGTTTCTAGTAAAGATAGGATCAACAATGTATTTTCTATAACTATCTTTACCTAGAATAGCTGATACGTAAACTCTTGTACAAGGCTTCTTATGTCTATAAAAGAAGACCTTTAGGTTATGTTTCATATAAGTTTTCATACGTTTAACACTTTCATTGTAAGCAAGTTCGTTATTATCAATCAAGTGAAAGTTTGTTTTACAACTGTTTGTGTGTTCTTGTTTGAGTGTTAATTCCGCATAACACTTAAATTGTTTTATACATAAACAAAGTTTCTCTACATGTTTAACTTGATCTAATCTCGTTTACACAAGCTAAATCGATCTAAGTTTGGGATCAACATCGATTACCAAGGAAATAAAAGAGAGGGGCGAGCCAGTAATTTCAGGTTTACTCCCCTTAAGTTAACTCCGAGAGAAATCCTTATATTATAAGGTGCGAACTTCCCAAGACCATTGCCAATGACCACCCCGGTAGAAAGGCGCCTTGGCAACAAATATTGTGAATATCATGATGAGAAGGGGCGCGCTACGAATGAATGTATTCAGCTGCAGAAACATATCAAGAATATGGTAAAAGAAGGGAAGCTAAAACACCTTGTCAAAGGAACCGCGGAGGACGAGAAACCAAAAACCGCTAACGCACATGTTTACATGGTGGAAGCATGGCAGCGAAGGACAAAGCAAAAAGTGAGCCAAAAATTCTCGAAAGGAAGAGACATCTCCTCCCCCCCCTCAGCGCGAGGAATGTGGCAGAAGGCTCGTTAGTTATAGAAATAAACATTGGCGAACACAACATACATCGTATGTATGTTGATGGAGGCTCATCAACAAAAATAATGTATGAGCATTTTTTCCCGAAACTCAGCGCAGAAGTAAAGAGCCAAATGGTGCCTGCAACCTCCCCGCTCATTGGATTCAATGGGGAAGCAGTGTGGCCTTTAGGCCAACTGAAGCTAGCAGTAAAAGTGGGAAACGATGAGTATTCAACAAAAGTTTCCATGAACTATTTTTTCATACTGTCACCATCGCAGTATAACGGAATTATTGGGCGACCTGTCATACTAGCAATACGAGCAGTACCTTCTACGGCTCATGGCATTATAAAGTTCCCAGTGGAGGGAGGAATCGTGACAATCTTCAACACAGCGACAACACTCCTAGAGTGCAATACGATCACGGAACCCCCTCGGGTTACAATGGAACCCAAGGTAAACTCGTCGCCGAACCTAAAAGTGGCAGTCCATCCACAATATCCAGATCAAGAGATAACGATCGGGGGGACATTGTCTAAAAAAGGAAAGGCTGACATGTGTCGCCTCTTAAAGGATAACCTAGACGTCTTCGCATGGGAACCTAAAGACATGACGGGGGTACCAAGGTCAATAGTTGAACACAAGCTTCTAATCTGCGAAGGATACCTCCCAGTTAGGCAAAAGAAAAGAGGACAGGCCCTAGAACGCAACAAGGTGATACTTGAGGAAGTAAATAAATTGGTAGACGTAGGAATCATGAGATAAGTTTACTACCATGATCGGCTCGCTAACCCAGTAATGGTTAAAAACATGATGGCAGCTGGCGCATGTGTGTTGACTTCACAGACCTTAATAAGGCTTGCCCACAAGATTGCTATCTACTCCCGGAGATATATTGGAAATTAGAATCGTTGTGTGGATATCCTTTTAAGTGTTTCCTGGACGCATACAAAGGATACCACCAGATACAAATGTAAGAACAAGATGAAGAAAAAACAACATTCCATACAAGCCAGGGTGTGTATTGCTACATAAAAATGCCATTCGGACTTAAGAACGTAGGGGCCACGTACCAACGGTTTGTTGATAAAGCGTTCGAAGTTCAAATAGGGCGAAATTTGGAGGTGTATGTTGATGACCTGGTAATAAAAATTCACACAGAGAGTGAACTTATCCGGGATATAGAGGAAACATTCTCAACACTTAGGAGAATAAACATGAAGTTGAATACAAAGAAATGCACTTTTGGGGCCACAGAAGGTATGTCCCTAGGATACATGATTGACCCTAATGGCATCAAGCCCTGTCCGGAAAAGACAGACGCGGTCATCCAGCTTCAAAGCCCAAAGACGAAAAAGGAAGTACGGTCGCTAAATTGGAAACTCGCAGGGTTGAATAGATTCCTGTCCAAGTGTGCGGAGAAGTCGCTCCCTTTATTTAAAACACTCAAGAAGTGCATCAAGAAAGGAGACTTCAATTGGACAAAGAAAGCTGAGAAAGCCTTTGAGGAACTGAAAACACATTTAGCTTCACTCCCTATGTTAGTCGTGCCACGTTCTAAAGAAGAACTGATAATGTATTTGTCTGCTATACACGGGGCGATCAGCGCGATGCTAATGATGGATAGGGAAAATATGAAAACACCAGTATACTTCATAAGTAGAGCATTACAGAGCTTGGAACTAAATTATACCCCAATGGAGAAATTACTACTTGCACTAGTATTTGCAGCAAAAAGGTTGCGTAGGTACTTCCAAGCGCACCCCATAGTGGTGATAACAGATCAGCCCATAAAACAGATAATATCAAAACCAGACGTCGCAGGTAGATTACAAAAGTGAAGTGTTCTACTGGGGGAACACAACATCACCTACAGACCGCGCACTGCCGTAAAAGGACAAATTCTGGCAGATTTCATCATCGAAAAGCTAGAAGAGAAAATTCAGGAGCTAGGACAAAGGGAAGAAGACCAAGACCCATGGATCTTATTCACTGATGGGTCCTCTTGCACTGATGGATCTGGCACAGGGCTCATACTCACCAATCCTGAAAGAATGGAATTCACATACGCACTACGTTTTGAGTTCACAGCCACAAATAACGAGGCAGAATACGAGGCCCTAATAGCAGGACTAAGAATTACAACACAAATGGGTGTGTGCAATCTCGAGGAGAACGTCGATTCTCGCCTGGTAGCAAACCATATATGAGGCGAAAGAATAAAACATGGTACAATACTTGCAAAAAGCCAAGACGTTGATTGAAGGATTCGATAAGTTTCTAATACGCCAAGTACCTAGGGGGAGAACAAGAAAGCAGACGCACTTAGCAAAATAGCGTCTACCAGCTTTGCACACCTATCAAAACAGGTCCTGGTAGAGATCCTTAAAGACAAATCAATAAAAGAGCAAGAAGTCACATCGGTAGTAGAGGAAAAAAGTCCTACATGGATGACACCGATTGTGGACTATTTGACAAAGGATTCGCTCCCGCATGACGAAATCGAAGCGCGGCGAATACGAAGACGCTCGAGGCAATTCGAAGTCAAAGACGGGGTTCTTTACAAACGATCATTCCTTCAGCCATGGCTAAGATGTGTGGGGCCGCAGCAAGAGCAGTATGTCATTAGTGAATCACACGAGGGATCCTGTGGCATGCACGCAAGACCCTTTTCCGTGGTGGCAACAACATTGCACAGTGGGTATTACTGGCCAACCATGCACGCGGATGCACGAACGCTCATTAACAAATGCAATGACTGCCAGGTACACAGGCTGATACCACGACAACCCCAAGAGGAACTGACACCCATCATTTCCCCTTGGCCATTCTTCAAATAGGGAATAGACATCGCAGGACCCTTCCCCGTAGTTGCGGGTGGAATTAAGTTCCTAATAGTCGCGATGGATTACTTCACGCGATGGATTGAAGCAAAGGCAGTCGCAACAATCACAGGGAACTAAGTAAAAAGGTTCTTGTGGGACAATATAGTATGTCGTTTTGGACTGCCCGGGGAGATAGTTTCTAATAATGGAAAATAATTCGCGGAGAATCCATTTAAAGATTGGTGCGCGAAAAATAACATACAC
Organism: Glebionis coronaria; assembly: GCA_025667525.1. Classification (NCBI taxonomy): domain Eukaryota; kingdom Viridiplantae; phylum Streptophyta; class Magnoliopsida; order Asterales; family Asteraceae; genus Glebionis; species Glebionis coronaria. Next base: position 455,299,706 of record CM046876.1, read on the forward strand.
CAAAGGTTCGCATCGATAGCCCATCCGCAAAAAATGGACTTGTGGAAAGAGTAAATAGAAGTCTAGGAGATGGCATTAAAGCGCGATTGGGGAAACACAATAAAAAATGGGTTGACGAGTTATCACATGTCTTGTGGGCACGTCGCACAATGATAAAAACAGCTATGGGTGATACCCCTTTCGCTCTAACATACGGCACAGAGGCAGTTATCCCAGTGGAAATTGGATTACAAACACTCCGCACAGCAGAAGTAGACATGATAACAAATGATGATGAGTTACGATTGAACTTAGATAAAATCGAGGAGCGGAGAGAGTTGGCAGCTATCTACGAAGCCAAGTCAAAAGCAAAAATGAAGGGTTACTATGATGCTAGGGTACGAAAGACTTCCTTTATGCCAGGTGATTTCGTGTACCGCTCAAACTCGGCCAGCCGTGCTGAAAATACAGGAAAACTTGGGCCTAAGTGGGAAGGACCTTATATAGTGACAGATGCATTGGGGAATGGCGCATATCGACTACGCGACATGGACGGTCGTGACCTACAAAGGCTTGGAACATATGCCACCTAAAGAAGTGTTACCTTTAGCGGCGAACTTCTGGAACCAATGTATTATTTTTTCTTTTATTTCATGTATTAAACATCTTGCAAGTATTAATAAAACTATCGTGGTCCTAGCTAGCTCTACGACGCATTATGAAAAACATTTATTTTTGTCATACATGTATTTTTTCTATGTTATATGTTGCCTATTGGCGCCCGCGTGCACAACATTTCCAGGAGAAATAATAGGAATGAGCCTACCCTACTAATTAGACTCGTCGAGTAAGAAGGATGAAACCCCATCGACCATGGATCATGTTTCCTTGTTAGGTCCCTTGCTATTTATGACGTCGTAGCAAGCTATACAGCCAGTACATACTGAGACTAATAAGAAACAATCGTGCGCGCCTAACAATTGGTCAGCCTCACCTGACCGTCTTTATGGTAGTAGCGGCATGCCGCACGTAATGAGTCTGCCTCACCCATAAAGACCACTTATGCAATTACGTTAATTCATAAAAACAAACTCTGCGCTATAAACATTAAAGCGTCGTAACATATTTCTCATAAACAAAAACAAAAGATGGGAAGTGTTCATTACAAGTACACAGTGAACGTTCGTGCACACAAACTACATACAATATTTACAGATCAGCTAGATTATTGGAATGTAAGTTGGTGTCAAAAGAGGATCTTTTCAACTTCAGCAGGAAATGGCAATATGCTGCGACACAGTGCTATTTCATTTCCTTCTCCATTAAATCTAGCACGCGTGCATCCCTCTCTAACAGTGTCAAAGTCAGAACTGGGATGGAAGCAGAAAGATGGGCTGCACCAACAGACGGCGCAACCTCTATGTTCAGCACAGCCTTCTTGGCAGCAGCACGCCTATCGTGCGCCGCAAGCACCTCGAACAAAGGAACCTCCCTCTCAACCCTATAGGGGTCAAGTACATCCCTATGATGGGCAAATATTGGTACGGTGAGCTGCTCTAGGGAGGGCTTCAAGTGGAAGTCTGCTTGTGTTTCTGCGCCCTCTACCTTATGACGCGCCAGAGTTAGGCCTTCGATTACGACCTCAATAGGCACCTCATGGTCCTTGTCACCTTGACCGAAATATGGCAAGAGACGGGCACCCATGTCCTTCAGGGCGGCTGTGAGTTTTGCCTCGGCTGTGAGTTTCAACTCTTTCTTCAATAGATCAGCCTTGTGCGCCTTCACCAAACCCTTGGATGCACCCTCATTAACCGCAGCTATGATCACTGGGTAAAGGTGGCCCGTAATGTTGGGTCTTCCAAAGAACCCATCGCAGCTAGGCGCAAACCGTAGCGCACCAGCCATTGCTTCTCGGCCACCTCCTTCATCAAGCGCGGATATAGGTCTTCATCCATCTCAATGCTCAACCTCTTTAGTTGGATACTAAGACCACCAACATCTTCTTTAACCCTTGCGCCCAGCGCATCCACATCCGCCACAAATTTATCCTTTGCATCCTCAAAGGCCCCCATTGCAACTTGGTTGGAGGCCTTCAGATGGTTCAGCTGAGCGCGCTCTTCTTCTAGTGCAGAGGCTAGCTTTTTTTCTCTTCTGTCAAGGAGTAGACGCGAGAAGCGTCTTGTCGGACTCTCTCGACCTCTTGGGTGATTTTCTCTTGAATTTCCCCTAGGGTGAGAGCATTCTCCTCAATAATTTTCCCAAGTTTCTCTTCAGTGGTCCGAACTTGGGTGGTCAGCTCCAAAAACCTCTTCTTGATGCGCGACATCAATGTCACGTTTTGCGACGAAAAATAGCTGACTTCTTCTACTAAAACTGCATCGCTCATCCCCTCTAAAATCGCAGCTCGGCCAGGTGGCACGATGTAGTACAAAAAGCTGGAGCAGTCGAACGCCCCAGTCAAATCTGAAGACACAGGCAACTCCCAATCAGGAGCGAAGACAGGGTCTTGGGGAAACCCGCTTCCCCTCGCCGTTGAAGTCTCCTTTTGGGGGGAAGGCGTAGTATCAACCTTCGCAGAGGACTTCTCCTGGTCATCACTGATACATGAAACAAGTAGTTAGGTAGATATAAGGGGGCGTATGGATGATAGCCATAGTACAAGGAAAAAGTGTTCACCTTAAATTGATGGTGGCAGGAAGAGTACGCGGAGGAGTCCTCGCAAGATTCTCCTCAAATGCTTCCTCAGTCGCGGCGCCTCTATCTTTGAGGGCCCAGTCCCTATGCGAGCGGCTTTGCGCGACGATACAAGGGGGCTCCGTTGCCTTTTCCCTAATGCAGAGTTTTCTTCTTCCTTAAATTCCTCTGCGGCCTTCTCAGCGTCCTCGGTAAGATTATCCGATGACAACGAGGAGCTAAGAAAGGGTCGTGGCTGCTGTTGTACTGGTGGTTGTTGTTGTGGCTGTTGTACTGGTGGTTGTTGTTGTGGTTGTTGTACTGGTGGTGGTGGTGGCTGGTCTGCGCCAGTAACCTCATGCTCTTGTGCGACGGAGGCCTCCCCTACTTCCAAATCCATGGTTTTCTTCTGCGCACGTTCCTGGATCGACTCCTCATTCTCCATCTCAGGGCGAGAGTAGACTATCAGATCTTCAGGGAAGGCACCGCGAACGAGGTTGAGAATATCCATAGCTGCACAAGAAACAAACAAACAAACAGGAGAATGTATTTTAGTTTTTTGGCACAAGATGGTACTTACAGAATGATACGAAGAACGCGGGAAGAACCACTAAACCTGGCCACTCTCGTTGCGGAAGAATGGTACTTGGCGTGCGCCGCAGATAACTGCGCGACTCAGACCAAGGATTACCAACAACGTCTCAGGATAAGGTTGCACGGGGATGCGGTTGTTGTTCAAGGTCTCCGCGTCCTCAGAGTTGTAGGTATCTGGGCCAGGCATTGGGTCCTTCCTCACCGTTCCAGGGGTCAAAAAGGGGAAGTAGAAAGGAAAGGCGGCTTCGTCAACCCAAAAGAACCTATCCATATAGTCCTTTAGGGAGTCTATCTTTCTGTCATAGCATTGCATCCCACCCTTTCGCTTAGCGAAGGAAACCCAACCATTGGCTAGTTGCCGTTGGTAGAAGACACGAAATAGGTCTACCGTGGGCTCTATATCTAGGGTACGGCAATTGATTTCGAAATTTGAAATTTTTGTCGCCCCTATACAATGCAATTGGGAGACGTGGGTCTCATAATGCATCAATACACTGACAAGAAAACGCGACATGGGTATGCGCTGATTTGCGTAGTCAAAAAATCGGGTGTAAACTCTTATCTTTCCTACTGGCTCCTGGCTTATATTATGTCGAGGGTTAGGAATTTCTGGGTGTAGATAATTTGGTATATAGTAGAACGACGTGAAGTGGTCTGTCTCTCCTATCGTCAGGATCGACGTGACATCGGATAACCGTCTCACCATGGTGGCGTATATAAAATTAGGTGGTCGCACAGGTTACCTTCGTAAAAATCTGTTGAACGATGGAAGGATTTGTAGATGATAATGGAAGCTTGAGAGTTAGACAGTTGATAAACAGTCATAAGGAGGCGTAGAGGGTATATATATATATAGCCCTCTTAAGTTACTGTTCCCTGCCTAGATGTGTGCCACGTGTTACCCACTTGCTAAATCTAACGGTGGAATGTGAAGAGGTAACTATGATGTGGCAGTTGCTTTTCCCGGGTTTCGATGAGGTTCGGTGAAAAGGGGGATGAATGTCTTCTTGGCGGGAGTGTTTATAAACCCCCAATTTACATTGCGCAGCGGAAATACACAATTGGGTGTTATTCACAAACTTCATTTCACAAACTCTTTATACGACCTAAAAACAGTATATTTAGGAATAAATAAGGAAATAATTTAAATCAATGTCTAAAATCTTCAATCCCAAGTAAAATCAGTTTAAAAATATACCAGAGTAGCGTACAGGTTCCCCAAGGATCTTAACAAATCGACAAACCTTTTACTAAAATACTTGACCATATACTATAAATTTATGACAAATGAGAAAGAAATCTGTTTTAGACCAAATTACTACAAAAGCAATCCCGCAATCCTTCTCCAGCAAGCTCCGCAACTCAACAACTTCAAGTACCTGAAATACATGCTTAAAATCATCAACACAAAGGTTGAGCATGTCTATAGGTTTAACAAAACATAAGTTGAACACATCGTAAAAATCATTCACAATTTTTTAATAGCATTGTGGCCATACAATCTATTAATCAGGTATTTCATCATATAGCAATAGCTAATGAATTGTATTAAGCTCATGACACCGACCCCTTAACATAGCCACCCACGCCAAATGCCAGCATGACTAGAAGAATTACCAGTGCCCCTACTAGGGTATCAATTGCAAGAATACCAATTCTCATTCTCATAAAATATGCTTCCCAGAGGTTACTCAGCGTAATGCCATGATCTCAGATAGGGTTGTCAGCCCAATAGTACTATCATTAGAATAAGCGGTTATTCCCAACTCGCAACATCAAGTCAGAAGATAGTTAACGGCTCATGAATTTAGGAACTTTTGCAATTTAGGTACTTATACAATTCAAATCAACAAAGGCAACAAAGGCAACATTCGGGTCCAACAATTACTCCTGACATGTGTTCATTTTTCTTCAAATAGCATGTATCCCCCTCGCGGGTTTTAAAATCATTAAAACAAGTAGAAAGCAAAGCTATAGACTCACCTGAAGTATTAACAGTAGTATGACGACTTTCAACGATCAATGATGCCCGACGAACACGAAATTCACAATCTATCAAAACAAAACGCGTGCCTTTAATAATTCATCCAAAAAATATTTCATACTTAATAAAATGAAATAAATATCTCAAAGTCAAAATCAAACTCACACCATACTCAGCTTAATAATTCCTTCTTACGTACACTTTTACATTTTTATTCTTTCAAAAAACTGTCGATAAATATATGTTAATCGTACAAACTGTTTTCCTTACTTAAACACGCCAATAGCTTACGATACTAATCAGAAACTTCACTTACTATATATAGAAAGACCTCCCAAAAGTTGGTTAAAATATTTTACTTTTAAAGTTCCCTGCCCGACTCATCTTCGAACTACAAAAACCGGACAGTTTTACGTCAATAATTCATATAGTCTTGTTAACTTATTTATTTAACTCCGTTTACAAAAACGACACTCGACTTTGTAAATATACTCAACATCATCATACTTATAATTTAACATCAGTACTTGACACATTGCAAAATCTTTTTTATAGTCCCCGAGATTCGATCCAAATATCGACAACAATTATATATTGTGACGATACTCGTCTCCCGGTACACGAATAATCAAACTAACGTAACTTTTCGCTCGTTTGGAGCTAGAAGCTCTACCTTATACCAAATCGAAGCTTAAGACGTCCTCTACCACAATATCTAGTTAGTTCATACCAAACTCAAACTCATGTTTTCTGAAAATTACCTTTAATAATCTGTTTAAAAATACCTTCTTAAAAATCATCCAAAATCAATTTTTCACCACATTTTAACATCATTTTTACCACTATAATCATCCTAATACTACTACTTTCAATCATAACACACTAAATCATCCTAGATGACCAAATCATAAAAACGCAACTAAAAATTTCAACATGCAATCATCAAAATTAATATATAATCACATAAACACCTACATACAACAACAATTTAAGATCAAAACATAAGATTTTTCACCAAAAATGGGTTTTACAAAAATGTTCTTGAATGTAAGAAATTTTCATACCAATGTGATGAGAATCAAGAGATTAAGATGGGTCTTTGATTAGAATTAAGAGATTCAAGCTCAAAATCAAGAATTTTGGGGTGTTTGTTGCTTTGGGGTGGGGGAGAGAGAGAAAGATTTTGGTAATGGTGGAATTTGTGTGTAATTGTGTGTTTATTTTCCTTTTATATGGAAAAAGTTTAGGGTAGTTTTTGCCAATTTTGATTTTTGTGGACCAAAATGCAAATACTTTGTTAAAAAGCAAGAAATGACTATTAGTCACTTTTGAAAATATTTACGGGTCTCGGGTTTCATAAAAATACTTCTCAAAACTTAAAACGCACACAAAATATGATATTATATAGTCCCGGCACGACTTAATATGACATTAAAAATAAAACGTCAAAATGTTAAATATCGACATGTTTAAAATAAAACGTAAATTTTTCGGGCATCCGTTGATATCGTCATCACTAATAATCCTCGCAACTCGTCAAAACGTAAAAATATAACTTCCAACATTCATCCAAATTAAATCACCAATCGTCATGACAATCAATCTCGTCAAAAATTTCAAAAATATACATAAAAATATAATTAAATAATGACCATGGGTTTGGGTTGTCACATCCTACCCTCCTAAAAGAGAGCGACATCCCGGGGCTCAACCCGCCTCATACTCGCACTTCCTCACTTCTATAGTCAACGTGACCTCTTATCCTCAAGAGATACTCACGTGTTTCACACCTGTTCAACTTAATTCTTATGATATCACCATACCCACAATTATTACTACACTTCAACTTCTAAATTTTCATCTTCTATTATGATAATATTCCTTCATCATTCCTACTCCTTCCACATCACTTTCTCAGTTCCATTCGGTTGTATGGTGATCATACGACTATGTAAATCCTCAAATCAAGATGTGCAATTATCATCGCCTAATGATTTCATCTTCACTAGGTTCCATCAGTTCTCATAGTGATATATTAAAGATATCGTCATCCCAAGTTTCAAATATATGTTGATGTGAGTGATACCAAATTCAATTACCATCGTTCAATTCATCCTTTCACTCAGTCCGTTGCTTTCTGTAAATACGCAATATTCCTTCTTGACTCAATTCTTCTCACTTTCTGTAAATATCTCTAATACTCAAAAGTCAATCTCAGTCTTTGGGTTACATATAATATGTTCAAACCTTAATCAATACTCATACCTTATCACAACGATTTCCAATATTCCAAAAGTTACCCTGTATCTATGTCCCATGGTTACACTCAAACTAAACACAATGAGATTATCAATAATTCTGACCAGTCACTTATATACTTCCTATACTCATCTTCCACTTTCATTCAATCTAACTGTCTCTATGTCCCGAGTGTAGTGATTGCTAGATCACTGAATTACTGTACCTTCCATAGTACCTCATTACGTCCTCCTCATATCATATATTATTTAAACAACTTCGTTAGTCTCATATATTCAAATCTGAAATGTATAATGGTCAGATCACTTCTTGATATCGTAATACATATCTTCACTTACTGTACCTTCCAGATATCATAATACATCTGGGTTCCAGAATCAGCTTTATTAATACTTCAACTTATGAAATTCCTTTAGTACTACTTGCGACACTCTCAGCATTCTTAGAATAATTAAATTCTCTCTTTGATCTGAAAAATTTATTCACCACTGGTCCTTGTATTCTTAACACACTCTGTGATCTAATGGAAGAAAAATTAGATAACCACAATAACCGTTTTTGTTCCACAAAAACATACATCTCAACTCTCTTATTTCTATTACCATTCTATTTCAAAATTTCCAAAAATCTGTTGATCTTCTCTCTTTGTGATTGATGTGAAAACACCCATCCTTTTACCACTTAATTACAATTATAACCAAGCCTAAACGTGTATTTTATGTCGTAAATGTCAGAATTATGCGTGGTTTGTGTTTTTGTTGTGATTTAGGACCAAAATGTGAAAAGGAAGGAAAATACGGGCTTTCACGGGCTTTTATCGAAGAAAAAGACAAAAGACGAAGTCAAGAGATCAAGAATGCAAAAAGATGGAAGTCCAAGACCTTTTTCTGAAAATTTATCGAATAACAAGTTCAAAGACGAAAGTTTAATAAAGCCGAAGAACTCAAGTCTAATAAATAAAGAAGTTATAAGACGAGTTTAATTAATCCCGAGACAAAGTCGATAAAGTCGAAGAACTTAAAAGACTTGAAGAAAGAAAGAGGAGGCAACACATGCACCTCCCCATTTCCTATAAATACCCTCCTAAACACATTTAGGAGGGTTGGTTAGTTTTTAGTTAGTAGTAGTTTTCATTTTCATGTTGTAGGTAATTTCAGAGAGAGAAAGTGACAGTTTCTCTCACTAGGATCTTAATCTTTTATATTCCTTTCTTGTTTTTAATCAAATCTTTACTTTTGATAGCTTAATTCTTCTTTTAATCTTAATCTTATTCTACCTTTCTTAGTTTTTATATATTTTTAATCCGAAATTTTTATGCTTTTTGTTTAATCTTGATGTTTGATTGATCAAAAAGTTTATCTTTTTATCAATCCTTAAGTTTTCTTACGGAATAAGCTATAAGTTTGACAATCTTATTAGCTTATTTTGTGTTTAGCTGATTTGTTTTTTTCTAGTTTTTCTTAAAAAAGGTTTCATCCTTTTAATGTTTATCTTATTAAGTTTGATTATTTTGTGTTTTTAAAAGTCTTTAAATTCTAGCTTATTAGCTTTTATTAAACGTGTTTTGATTAGGTTTATAGGCGTGTGCTTATTTGATTAATATCTTATTAGATTTAGCTTATTTTATACATTCCTTTTACATTCCTTTCGGAATTCCTTTCAACATTCCTTTTACATTTCTTTTACATTCCTTTTAGCATTCCTTTCAGCATTCCTTTTACATTCCTTTTGCATTCCTTTTACATTCCTTTTAGCATTCCTTTCAGCATTCCTTTTACATTCCTTTTACATTCCTTTTAGCATTCCTTTCAGCATTCCCTTTACATTCCTTTTACATTCCATTTGCATTCCAACCAGCATTCCAATTAGCTTTGTTTTTAATAGTTTTATTTTTAAGTTTACATTATTTCAAGTTTACATTTCTATTACATTGTCAAATTAATTTTTCGTCAAGCATTAAATTTTTGTCATTTAATTATTTTCTTTTAAAGTTTTTAATATTGCACAATCACTTCTTAAATTAGTTCTAGTTTTAATTAACCGTCATTTACTTTAACGTCTTGCAATTTAATTTTACTACAACGACAACTCTATATGTATTTCCACCAAGAACGACCGAGTCACACTATTAACCAATAGTCAATTCGAAAAGACTGGAACAACGAACTTTCATACTTAGTGAAAACCTTTGTATTAAATGGCGCTGCCGCCGGCTCTTTTCGTGAAGATTAACGGTTTTCTGTGAGAGACGTGTTGGATTTTGGGATCCGTTCACTCTTGAAAGTTATTTTTCTTGTCAAATTTTCAAAAATTTTCAGAAATCCTAAAAGTGTAAAATTTTCAAAAATAAAAAAAATAGAAAAACATAGAAACCAAAAATATTTCTTGTCTATCTTTCTTTTCTTTTGTAGGTGTGTATGCGTACCCGTGCTCGTAAGAAGAAAGCAATTCAAGCCAAAGTCATTACTCAACCTATTGTCACCATGGACAATCGACCAATGATCGAGCTTTTGCAATCGCACGTTGAGGGCAACACCGATGCTATTGTCATACCCGAGATTGGAGCCAACAATTTTGAGCTCAAATCCGGTTTCATTCAAATGGTCTTTGCTCAACCTTTCTTGGGGCGTTCGCTTGATGATCCTCATGACCATATAAAAAGGTTCCTTCAACTCACCAATACGGTTAAGTATAATGGGGTTTCACAAGAGGTGATTCGCTTGCAACTTTTTCCTTTCTCCTTAGAGGGACAATCCCGGAATTGGCTTGATAAGGAACCGCCACAAAGTATTCTTACGTGGACGGATTTAGAGACCAAATTCATCAATTATTTTTTTCCACCCTCACGTACTACCGCTTTGCGGAATGAAATCATTACATTTGAACAAAAGTACGGTGAGACATTTAGTAAATCTTGGGACCGTTTTAAGGAACTTTTAAGAAAGTGTCCACAACATGGTTTCACAAAAGTGCATCAAATTAACACTTTTTACAATGGTTTAAGCATGACTGACCAAGATTCACTAAATAGTGCCTCGGGGGGTAATATTTTGGTTAAGTCTTCTGATAGGTGTGTAAACACCCATCCTTTTACCACTTAATTCGGGCTAAAACGAGACTAAAACACGTATTTAATATCATTTGTTTGGAATTATGCGTGGTTTTTGTGTTTATTGTGTTTTCAGAGCCAACCGGATGAATATTGAAGAAAACATGGGATTGCACGGGTTTTACTGAAGAAAAAGACTCAAGATAAAGTCTATTGTCCAAGAGATGCAAAAGATTTGAAGTCATTGGGCCTATTCGAAGATTTATCGAAGAAAAGGACCAAAGATGGAAGATTTATATAAGTCGAAGAAACTAAAGTCTATTAAACGAAGAAATTAAAAGACGAGTTGAATTTACGACAACAAATCCCAAATCAGAATCGAAAACGGAAACTTTTCTGAAAAGACGAAAAGACAAGAAGAATGGGAGAAAGCCCACTCACCAACCAAAGGACAATCCTATATAAAGGGTCCCCTCACACACATCCAGGAGTCAGCTTTAATTTTTCTTCTTCCCCACCTTTTTCTCTTTAGTTCGTTTCATCACAATCACCATTAGGGTGATTGGTGATTTTAATCTTTGTTTTTCCAATCTTGTTGTTTTCATCTTTGTTTAATCTTGTTAAAACATTAATCATTTAATACAAGTTCTTCGTTTAATCTTTCCATTTAATCTTGATCATCTTCATCTTTATCTTCAAGTTCCTGAGTTTATTTTTCTTGATTTGATCTTCAAAAGTTGTTGGGATTTGTGTTTTTGTTGATGGGATTAGTAGTTTATGGTTAGTAGATGCTTTGTGATTGATTTATTTAAGTTTTTGGTGAAAAACTTGGTGATTTTTGGATTAAAACTAGTTTCCTTGTTCTTCGGTATTGTTACTGTACCTGGGTTTCCCAGACTTCCGAACCAAGCTAAAACTTCCGAACCAAGCCATAAGTTCCGAACCAAGCCAAAAACTTCCGACCTAAGGAAAACTTCCGAATGAAGCATTAAGTTCCGAATCAGTTTAAAAAGTTCCGAGTGAGTTTTGTTTTCAAAAGTTCCGAGTCAATAAAAAGTTCCGAACCAATTTTCAGACTTCCGAACCAATTTTTACCAAAAGTTCCGAATCGGAACATAGAAAACTTCCGAATCAGTAAGTTCCGGATGAGTCTAAAACTTCCGAATCAGTAGAAAGTTCCGAATGAAATGAAAAGTTCCGAACCAAGCCAAAAGTTCCGAACGAAGCACAAAGTTCCGAATGAAGCTCAACTTCCGAATGAACCTTCATCTTCCGAATGAACAGTAACTTCCGAATCAAGGATAGACTTCCGAATCAGTTATCTTTTGGGCATTTTAAAGGTTTACTGTTTCTTTACTATTTCTTTACTGTTTCTTTATTTTAATTTTAATTTTATTTTAATCTTAATTCTAATTTAAATTCAAGTTTTTATTAATCATCATTAAATTAATTATCTTTGATTTAAATTTTCATTTCCACTTTTTATTAGATTAGAAAACCAACCCCTTTTATTTAGTAACCAAGAACAATCATTCCACTTAAGACCGAGATCAATTCGAGAAGACTGTGAGAGAATTAGAACCCCCATATAAAAAAGTGTATCATCTTCTAATGCCGCATGGGATATTATTGAGAATAAATCTAAAGTGCAAACCAAAAGTGTTCGGGCTAATGTGGCTAGTGCTAGCACTAGTGACACTGAAAGGAGACTTGATAAGCTTACTACGGTTGTTGAGGCACTGGCTTTACAAGCCGTTAACAATGCCAAAAACAACAATGCTCTTAATATAACTTGTGAAACTTGTGGTGGGCCACACTCTTATGCTAACTGTGATAAAGCTTATGATCAATCTCACGGGGAAGTGTATGCTTACAACAACACCGAGAGAGTTCATTTCAAGCCTAATTTCAATGTTAATCACTTGTCTTACAACTCGACAAATTATTTGGCTCCACCCGGTTTTCAAGAAAGACCACCACAACCTAACCAAAACAACCAAGGGCCGCCAAGAGCTAATTTTCAAGGTAATGCCAACGTGAGGGGCTCAAATGGAAACCAATGTAATTATCCGATGCAAAACCAAGTCTTTCAACACCAAGGTTTCAATCCTCAAGGTTTTCCACCTTATAACCAATACCCAAATCAAGGTTTTCAACAACAAGGGTTCAATTTACCTCCTCCGCCAATGGACTTGGTTTTGCAAAAGTTGAATGAACATGAGAAAATCATGCTAGCAATGCAAGAATCTACTAGACAAATTCAAGAGTCCGCGGATAGGAAATTTGCTCAAATGTTACAAACCCTTCGTCCACAAGGTGCTCTTCCTTCTAACACCGAAACAAACCCTAGAGCGAATGTGAGTGTTATTACTAACCGAAGTGGAGCAACTCTAGTAGGACCTTCTACCCCTCCTCCCGTTACTCCATCTACACCTCCTCCACCTCCATTTATCCCTCCTACTTCCACACCTAGTACTAGTTCTCCATTACCATCTACACCTCTCACGGAAGAAATACCTAAACAAAACCCGCCACCAACCCCACCTACCACCTCTAAACCTTCTACTTATAAACCCTCAACATCTCAACATGTACCGGCTTCACCTTCACCTGCTAACCTCTACCTGCTACACCCACACCACCTAAACCCAACATTCCTTACCCTTCCCGGCTGGACAAAGGTAGAATTCTTACTAAGGATGACATTCAAGTCTCCAACTTTTTAAACAAGATTGCCGGCATAAACATCACCTTTAGCCTTGTTGAAGCTCTTGCACAAATGCCTAAATTTGTCAAGATGTTTAAGGACTTGCTTAGCAAGAAGGAGAAGATGGCCGAGTTTGTCAATACTCGATTGAATGAAAATTGTTCTGCCGTCCTTCTTAAAGAACTTCCGGAAAAACTTGGAAATCCCGGTCGTTTCGTGCTACCTTGCATTTTCAACCAAACCGAAGAATTTACTGCCTTAGCTGATCTCGGGGCAAGTATCAATCTGATGCCTTTAAGTGTTTGGAAAACACTATCATTACCCGACCTTACACCAACAAAGATGACTCTTGAGTTAGCCAATCGCACTCTCTCTTACCCCGTTGGTATTGCCGAAGATGTATTTGTAAAAGTTGGCACCTTCACTTTTCCGGTCGACTTTGTTGTTGTTGATTATGAAATGGACCCTCGTATTCCGATAATACTTGGTTGGCCATTCTTGAGAACCGGAAAATCATTAGTCGATTTTGCTGAATGTGAGCTCATTTTAAGGTTCGGGAATGATGCACAAGTATTCAAAATGGGGAAGATCACAACCAAAACAAATGGAAGAGAATCAGCGAATATGATTAGTGTGCTTGATGATTTTGTCGTCTACAACAATCCTCTGTTTGATTCTTGCTATGATAATCCACTGTTCCATGATGATGTGGATGATTCTCTCTCCAATGAAGATCTTCCACTAATTTATGATCCTCCACCAATCTATGATGATTATGCTGATGATTCTAGTTCCGATGGGGATGATTATGCTGCATTCGTTTCAGAGTATCCAGACATGCCCACTTATGATGATTTTAATGAGGCTGATACTCTCTCGAGTGATTCTTCACATGATGACATTACACCCACTTTTGATGAAGATCCTCCGCCAACCATGCTTAATCCTACTTTGGATGACTACTCATTTGAGGAAGACTTTGCTACTTTTCTCAACACTTACTTCCCAAATGAGAGTGATGCTCCTCCTTTGGACTTTGATGATTATGGTCTTTATCCTACTTTGGATATGAAGAAACCCGCTTCAAAGGAGAAGAAGCCGGACGACACCGATATCCGCAGCACTTATGTCTTAACTCCTCTCTATCCTCCGTCTGAGGATGAGATTGCGAGATTTATGATCGGATCTTCTTCAAGATCTGCTGAGCCTGAGTGTTATTTTCCCCTAAAGGAAAAGGTGTTTGACCCCGGCATTGCACTTTTTAAGCCATCTCAGTATCCATCTGATGAAATAAAAGGAAAAATCTTTAGAACTTATGGAGATATGCTTTCACTTCACCCTTGCTACCACCGTGCTCAATCGCTGCTTAAGGGAACCTTGCCTACTCTTCTTTGGCTTGCCTTGTTCGCCTTAAGCTTGTGTTATTTGATGGATGAAAACCATGTATTTGATACCGGTGGATGTTCTTCAAGCTTCTTCCTATGCTAATCAAGGTCGAGTCAGGCTCACGACTCGAATATCAAAAACAAGCGCTTCTCGGGAGGCAACCCGCAGTATCTATCCTTTTTCTCTGTTTTCATAATAAGTGTAGGGGAGACCCTAGTATGTGTTTGTTGTTTTCTTTCTTATGATGTGCAGGGATTCGCGCTTTCAAAGATCCATTCTTGATGACTTTTGACGACCCGTGATTCCGTGTTCCCGTCTTCCCGGTTCTATCCTAAACTCTTTTCGATTCACTATCTTATATTTTCCAATATTAAAATAGGAATCTCGTTAGTTGTCTTTTCCTTAGCAAGATTTAAATAACGTGCACAATGTCCTAAGTGTAGGGGAGTTTACTCCCACATGCTTAAACATTGAGGACAACGTTTATATCAAGTGTAGGGGGGACTTCTATCGAAGTTAAGTGGACTTTTCCATGAAATTGACCTCATTTTAACCAGAAATTCGATTTTTTTGACATTTTTCAAAAATTTTAATCTATTTTGGCCTATTAATTTTTCCTTTGTTATAGTTATTTTCCTTCCTTGCTAGAATAAATTTTAATAAAGTGGTTTCAATTTTCAAACGTCGTGAATCTTTTGACTCAACCCGAGTTTACTTATCTAAGTTTACTCTAGCTAGTATCCTTAACGTGTTTAAGTCAAGTTTTGCTAGGCTTTTATTTAGGGAGCTTTAAAACGCGAAAGTCTTAACTCTCACGGGTTAAGAACAAGAACTTTTCACAAGTTCCTATAATTGATCCTAGAGAGTCGTTTATCAAGGGAACTTTAAAACGCAAATTCTAAACTTGAAAGAGTCTAAGAAGATGCAAGATCCTATAGGCGACTCGAAGACCCAAAACTTTGATTTATTTGGCTAAGCATCCACGAGTCTCATTCCTTGAGATTTTAAACTGTGGAGGACGAGAGATGATAGAGTCAATTATATGTTTGGTATTCTTTCGTGAATTTATGTGAGTTAATTATAAGCCTATTCTCCCATCGCTTGTTAATAAATTTAATTGCAATAAATAAGGTCGTACGATTTGAAAAGTTACTTAGCTTCTAGCCCAAGATCGTTTAAAATTTGCTCGGTATTAATTAGAGTTCATAGCCAAGGCATAACTTATTGAAGCGGGATGCGAAGACTGGCGAGTCCGAAAAGACCCTAACAAGGCATGAGGGCTACATTTTGTTGCTAAAGATCCAAAAGTGATGTGAAGAATCATTTATCGAAAATCAATATGAAGGATCGAGACACACGACGAAAAGAAAAAAACTCCCCAAAATATCATGGAGAAGTCTATCCAAAAAAGCCCTAACAAGGTATGAGGATAAATAGATCCAAGTCCTAAAAGGAGGCTGATCGTTGTATATCAAAGTCCAAAATTAAGATTGGAGAAAAATGAAGAAGTCGTGGTCCATATATGAAGAATCTCTCAAAAAAACCTCAAGGAAGAAATTCCTATTATGAAGAGAAGACCATAATTTCAAGAACGTCTCTCAAAGGTTCGAAGTATGAAGTCACTGCCAAATATCGGTCCGAGAAAGGTCTCAAATTGTGAAGCGAGTTATGCCAAGATATGAACTTTAAGAGGTCCCGAGAAGCAGTTTTAAAAGATTTTGTCCTTTAGCTAACTATTGATTAAATCGTCCCACTTTATTTTCAGCCTAATAAACTATCGAAATAAGTCAACAATGCATCCTTGTGATCATTCAAGACATAAATAAAATATAAGAGATATACCTAGGAATAAGGGAGTCTAAGTAAATAATTGGCCCACATGAGTTCGTGTTAGTGTGCTAACTTATAATAACAATGATCTCGTTTTTAAGCTTGGTTTGGGGAGCGTGAAACTTGAGGATGATAATCATTCATGACATTTTCAAAACCCTAAGGTATGTCTTTGATTTCTTTACTTATTTTCCTCTTTTAAATGTTTTATAATTTTCTATCTTTTTAATAAAGGCCAAGGTGGATCGATTATGATGGAAAATGTAAAACGTGCTTTGTAATTAATGCATTGCATGAGGACATTGCAATGGTCAAGTGTAGGGGATCTGATTGGTGTGAAAACACTCATCCTTTTACCACTTAGTTACAATTATAACCAAGCCCAAACGTGTATTTTATGTCGTAAATGTCGGAATTATGCGTGGTTTGTGTTTTTGTTATGATTTAGGACCAAAATGTGAAAAGGAAGGAAAACACGGGCTTTCACGGGCTTTTATCGAAGAAAAAGACAAAAGACGAAGTCAAGAGATCAAGAATGCAAAAAGAACGGAAGTCCAAGACCTTTTTCTAAAAATTTATCGAAGAACCAGTTCAAAGACGAAAGTTTAATAAAGCCGAAGAACTCAAGTCTAATAAATGAAGAAGTTATAAGACAAGTTTAATTAGTCCCGAGACAAAGTCGATAAAGTCGAAGAACTTAAAAGACGGAAAGACGTGAAGAAAGAAAGAGGAGGCAACACATGCACCTCCCCATTTTCTATAAATACCCTCCTAAACACATTTAGGAGGGTTGGTTAGTTTTTAGTTAGTAGTAGTTTTCATTTTCATTTTGTAGGTAATTTTAGAGAGAGAAAGTGACAGTTTCTCTCACTAGGATCTTAATCTTTTATCTTCCTTTCTTGTTTTTAATAAAATCTTTACTTTTGATAGCTTAATTCTTCTTTTAATCTTAAACTTATTCTACCTTTCTTAGTTTTTATATATTTTTAATCCGAATTTTATATGCTTTTTGTTTAATCTTGATGTTTGATTGATCAAAAAGTTTATCTTTTTATCAATCCTTAAGTTTTCTTACGGAATAAGCTATAGGTTTGACAATCTTATTAGCTTATTTTGTGTTTAGCTTATTTGTTTTTTTCTAGTTTTTCTTAAAAAAGGTTTCATCCTTTTAATGTTTATCTTATTAAGTTTGCTTATTTTGTGTTTTAAAAGTCTTTAAATTCTAGCTTATTAGCTTTTCTTAAACGTGTTTTGATTAGGTTTTTAGGCGTGTGCTTATTTGATTTAGCTTATTTTATACATTCCTTTTACATTCCGATCATCTTGATTAGAAAAGGGTTTTACATTCCTTTTATACATTCCTTTTACATTCTGATCATCTTGATTGGAAAAGGGTTTTACATTCCTTTCGGCATTCCTTTTACATTCCTTTCAGCATTCCTTTTACATTCATTTTGCATTCCTTGTACATTCATTTTAGCATTCCTTTCAGCATTCCTTTTACATTCCTTTTACATTCCTTTTAGCATTCCTTTCAGCATTCCTTTTACATTCCTTTTGCATTCCTTTTACATTCCTTTTAGCATTCCTTTCAGCATTCCTTTTACATTCCTTTTAGCATTCCTTTCAGCATTCCCTTTACATTCTTTTTACATTCCTTTTACATTCCTTTTATATTCCTTTTGCATTCCGACCAGCATTCCAATGAGCTTTGTTTTTAATAGTTTTATTTTTAAGTTTACATTATTTCAAGTTTACATTTCTATTACATTGTCAAATTAATTTTTCGTCAAGCATTAAATTTTTGTCATTTAATTATTTTCTTTTAAAGTTTTTAATATTGCACAATCACTTCTTAAATTAGTTCTAGTTTTAATTAACCGTCATTTACTTTAACGTCTTGCAATTTAATTTTACTACAACGACAACTCTATATGCATTTCCACCAAGAACGACCGAGTCGCACTATTAACCAATAGTCAATTCGAAAAGACTGGAACGAATTTATTTTATACTTGGTGAAAACTTTGTATTACTTTGGCATTCCTTTTCCATTAGTTTATCAATTCGATTCTAACTTTCTTTCCATTCCATCTATTCTGCTTGTTGTTACCAATATTTTCGAAATCTCAAGACTCAAGAGTCAATTCTCAATTACTTTAGAAATTTTATAAACCCTTTTTTCTTCTCCTCCTTATTAAATACTTACTAGTCGATAGTAAAAGTATCCACACTCGTCCTTCATAATCTGGAACACACTTCGTATTACAGAACTATAACATATCTCATCTACAATTTACTGATTATTACTTCCCATTCACCATTAGGTAATCCTTAACTCCTTCCTTTTTTAAAATTCCCGAATGGCATTTATAAATAAGTCCTTATTATCCTCATACTTGATTCCATACAAGTAATACTTTACAATCCCAAAATAAATACCACAATGTCTAAACTCATGATCATATAAATCCCGTTATACGTCTTTATTCAGGTCAACACACTACTATTACTTTCCTTCCATTTGATATTATCTAAATATCATCACTACAGCTCTATAATCCTTCGGATTCCTCCAATACTAACTATACAAGCACATAACTTCAATCTATCCTCAGCATTCATAAACAACTTCCTCAACTACAAAAATCAGATCTCAAAACTACAACTTAGATATATTTTCCATTAGAGCTACAACATGGATGCATGAATGGATTTCACACATTTAGTTCTTCTTTGTCAGCTTTATCCTTGGTTCAACAATCAGTTAGAACCTTCGAATAAACCTCCAATAATACTCAGCTTACACAAAGGAATTGACAAGCTTCAGTCGGTTTCGTCGGTATCGATAAAGCCTCAATCGTTTCAATCTAGTCAAGACTTTCACAATCACTTCAGCCATAGGTCGCACATTCTAAAACGTCTATATTAACTTCAGCCAAAATTCATATCCAAAGAATTTCACACACCATTTCTCCTTTCCCTAACAATTTTCCAATTGTTAAATACTTTCCTTTCCTTCAATCATCTATTCATCACACCAAACATTCACAATCAGTAATGGATACCGAATCATCAGTAAATGTTTTGTTTGTACATCCCTATAGCAATCATCTTATTCCCAAAACATCCAGCTTCTTTACTTACTTCTGTTATTACTTCTCTGATGACTTACCTTTCCAGTCTAATCAGATTATCCTTATTGTCTCATCTACCAACCCTTACAATCAATCATATTACCATCCTCAACTTCCTGACAATGCCATATAACAAAATATACAATCGGATTACATAACTCCCATCACTAAGCTAACACAAAGCTTCTTTTTCCCAAGACGACAGTGAACTCTACGATTCCGCAGAACAATCACAAAATACCCTTAAATACTAACTCATCTTCTCATTCCCTTCCGACTACTACTGGTAAAGCGTACATAAAATTCGATCTATTACAATTTCCTCCTACATACCTTCTCATCATTGACCAATAAAATCTTCAAATAGAAATTCCACTGATTACTTCCTGAAATCAGTACTCAATGCTCAACAACATTCCAATTTAATTCTTTCCACCTTTATTTATCATATCCTATGACATTCATCCTTATCCCGGTTAACTTCCTCACAACCCTACTTCAGTTAATTGCGCGATACCTCTTAATTCCATAAATTCATAAAAATATTCCCTTAATATATATATATATAGTTATTAATAATCCTTTCATCGGTTAATTTCTCATTTCATCCACTTGCTAATTCTTGTTGATTTCTCGTCCTCAGGTCAATTAAGGTCTAACATCTTCAAATCTCAATATAAATCCTCAATAACACCTTCAGAATTTCAATACACCATCAATAACACCTTTAGGATTTCATTGGAATCCTAACTCAATCTTTACCAGATAAGAATATACAAATTACTACATATGAATCTCAAATCATATCAGCATTTCCAAAATATAGGCTGTAATAGCAGCAACATTCCTTTCATATTGATTTTTCCATTATCTGAATAATTCCTTTATTCAATCCCCTTTACCGAAATGAAAACATTTCATTACCACAGAAATACTAATTCTTATACCACACTACTTGTTATTCCTTCAGCAGCCCGACCTCCAGCTAGTCCGTACTTATGACAAGTAAATAGATAATTACTTAAGTGGTATAAAATATATGTGATCTACACATCATAATTCCTTCTGCTTACCCGATTTATAGCAACCGCTTGAATACCATCTCTCCTTATCTTAGACTGTTACATTCCAATTTACCTTCTGTTAGAGGAAATTAATTTCCTATTCCTTATTGTCATTCGCAACAATTCCGTTCCTTTACCCTTTTCTGCCACACTTAATTTCAAATCAGGATCAATCCTTAAATTACTATCTCTTTTCGTCTAGTTGAACATTCCCAAATGACTATTGATATAACAAACATCCATCAGTTACTCGAACTTATCCATGTAGTTGCACCTTTCCAGTTACCATTAATATCTGTACGACACACTTCACCACATCTCTTCTAACTACTAGGAATCTAACACTCAGACATCGTTTAAATCTTGCAGAATAACAGCAGCATCTCCAACTGGAACAGCAGCATCTTCAATCTCAGCAGCATCTTCTACTGGAACAACAGCATCTTCAATCTCAGCACCTCGTCTCCTCGCAGCCCTATCAGCTTCAAACAATCCAAAAACTATTCCCACGATCATATAATCTACCCTATAGTTAACAACCTTTGTAGACATATTTCAAGATACTCAGTCACGCAAGAATCCCTGCTAATGATAGAAATATATCTCACTCAACTCATTCTATGTGATAACCGTAGAAAGAAACATGATAAGTATACACATCGAGATAGAAAGAATATGATCTTTTCATCAAGATATATCATGAATACTCCATGCGCCAACAACACAATACTACCTCAATTCCACAATCATCTCACTAAAGAGAAAATAACAAAAACACATCAAATACTAAAGGGTAATAGTAGATTTCATCCATAAATCCGAGAAAATCGCAACAAAATCTTGTCACTAATGTCACTTACCCTTATCATCCTAAACAACAACAATAATAATCCATCACAATACTACCTCACAACATCTAAATAATCCAAATACAACACAACAATACATAAACTAAAATAAAACAAAGATCCATCACTATATCACTCCATAGGATGTGGTACATCATTTTCTTCAACTAAGCTCGTCCCTGCTTCATCTTCATCTGGTCCTAACTTGCAGCACCTCTATATTGGATCAAAACACGGTGGATTCTCGAATCCATACCTCAAATGCGCTCCTTGACACGGCGGATCTATCATATAATGCGAATCAGCATACACCTCACTATCCTGAAACTTTCAATGCGGTCCAAGATACGGCCCAAGATGAGCTACATATTCACTTAACCTACGAAGCCTATCCATCTCTTTCTGATATTTCTCAAAATCAGTTCCATAACTTCTCACTTTAGCTCTAACCTTAGTTCTTCCAACTTCACTCTCAGTCCTATAATTATCACTATCAAATTCTACAACATTCTTCTTATCATCCGTATCATCCTCATAATCCAACCATCCACCTGAATTCTTATGATCACCTACTCGCTGATACTGCAAACTCCGTTGACCTACAGCAAATCCCCCTTATTGGTGTAATATGGTATGTGGGACATTTTCTGAAATCACAGAAAATTCCAAGGTACATAAGGTCATTATTCAAAAATATATATGGAATGCATGGTCATGCAAATGAAAATGAATTACGTATGCCAAATATATATGTATGCAATGCAAGACAAATGATAATTATACAATACTCATAAAAATGAAATTATGATGAAAGCACTCCACGTCCTTTCATTAATACCAATACCTTATCGTAGTATTTACTTAATAAATACTCAGGAATTCAGAACATTTTTTAGGGATACATCTATAATAACAAAGCATAACAAAAATAAATAATCTTACCGGAGCCTGGCAGAGAAGTTGCGTTGCTTTTATAAAACACTTTTGACACCAAAGTTATAGTTTAGGAGATTTTTAAAAATCGACCTAATTCGCTATAACTAAAAAGCTCTGGCTACCAATCTATAACACCCCCAATTTACATTGCAGCGGAAATACACAATTGGGTGTTATTCACAAACTTCATTTTACAAACTCTTTATACGACCTAAAAACAGTATATTTAGGAATAAATAAGGAAATAATTTAAATCAATGTCTAAAATCTTCAATCCCAAGTAAAATCAGTTTAAAAATATATCAGAGTAGCGTATAGGTCCCCAAGGATCTTAACAAATCGACAAACCTTTTACCAAAATACTTGACCATATACTATAAATTTATGACAAATGGGAAAGAAATCTGTTTTAGAACAAATTACTACAAAAGCAATCCCGCAATCCTTATCCAGCAAGCTCCACAACTCAACAACTTCAAGTACCTGAAATACATGCTTAAAATCATCAACACAAAGGTTGAGCAAGTCTATAGGTTTAACAAAACATAAGTTGAACACATCATAAAAATCATTCACAACTGTTTAATAGCATTGTGGCCATACAATCTATTAATCAGGTATTTCATCTTATAGCAATAGCTAATGAATTGTATTAAGCTCATGACACCGACCCCTTAACTTAGTCACCCACGCCAAATGCCAGCATGACTAGAAGAATTACCAGTGCCCCTACTAGGGTATCAATTGCAAGAATACCAATTCTCATTCTCGTAAAATTATCCTTCCCAGAGGTTACTCAGCGTAATGCCCTGGTCTCAGATAGGGTTGTCAGCCCAATAGTACTATCATTAGAATAAGCGGCTATTCCCAACTCGCAACATCAAGTTAGAAGATAGTTAACGGCTCATGAATTTAAGGACTTTTGAAATTTAGGTACTTATACAATTCAAATCAACAAAGGCAACAAAGGCAACTGTCGGGTCCAACAATTACTCATGACATGTGTTCATTTTTATTCAAATAGCATGTATCCCCTCGCGGGTTTTAAAATCATTAAAACAAGTAGAAAGCGAGGCTATAGACTCACCTGAAGTATTAACAGTAGTAAGACGACTTTCAATAATCAATGATGCCCGGCGAACACGAAATTCACAATCTATCAAAACAAAACGCGTGCCTTTAATAATTCATCCAAATAATATTTCATACATAATAAAATAAAATAAATATCTTAAAGTCAAAATCAAACTCAGACCATACTTAATTTAATAATTCCTTCTTACGTACACTTTTACATTTTTATTCTTTCAAAAAACTGTCGATAAATATATGTTAATCGTCCAAACTGTTTTCCTTACTTAAACACGTCAATAGCTTACGATACTAATCAGAAACTTCACTTACTATATATAGAAAGACCTCCCAAAAGTCACTTAAAAGATTTTACTTTTAAAGTTCCCTGCCCGACTCATCTTCGAACTACAAAAACCGGACAGTTTTACGTCAATAATTCATATAGTCTTTTTAACTTATTTATTTAACTCCGTTTACAAAAACGACACTCGACTTTGAAAATATACTCAACAGCATCATACTTATCATTTAACATCAGTACTTGACACATTTCAAAATCCTTTTTATAGTCCCCGAGATTCGATCCAAATATCGACAACAATTATATATTGTGACGATACTCGTCTCCCGGTACACGAATAATTAAACTAACGTAACTTTTCGCTCGTTTGGAGCTAGAAGCTCTACCTTATACCAAGCCGAAGCTTAAGACATCCTTTACCATAATATCTAGTTAGTTCATACCAAACTCAAACTCATATTTTCTGAAAATTACCTTTCATAATCTGTTTAAAAATACCTTCTTAAAAATCATCTAAAATCAATTTTTCACCACATTTTAACATCATTTTTACCAATATAATCATCCTAATACTATTACTTTCAATCATAACACACTAAATCATCCTAGATGACCAAATCATAAAAACCCAACTAAAAATTTCAACATGCAATCATCAAAATTAATATATAACCACATAAACACCTACATACAACAACAATTTATGATCAAAACATAAGATTTTTCACCAAAAATGGGTTTTACAAAAATGTTCTTGCATGTAAGAAATTTTCATACCAATGTGATGAGAATAAAGAGATTAAGATGGGTCTTTGATTAGAATTAAGAGATTCAAGCTCAAAATCAAAATTTTTGGGGTGTTTGTTGCTTTGGGGTGGACTAGAAAGAAAGGGGGAGGTGGGAGAGAGAAAGATTTTGGTGGTGGTGGAATTTGTGTGTAATTCTGTGTTTATTTTTCTTTTATATGGAAAAAATTTAGGGTAGTTTTTGTCAATTTTGATTCTTGTGGACCAAAATGCAAATACTTTGTTAAAAAGCAAAAAATGACTATTAGTCACTTTTGAAAATATTTACGGGTCTCGGGTTTCATAAAAATACTTCTCAAAACTTAAAACGCACACAAAATATGATATTATATAGTCCCGGCACGACTTAATACGGCATTAAAAATAAAACGTCAAAATATTAAACATCGACATGTTTAAAATAAAACGTAAAATTTTCGGGCATCCATTGATATCGTCATCACTAATAATCCTCGCAACTCGTCAAAACGTAAAAATATAACTTCCAACATTCATCCAAATTAAATCACCAATCGCCATGACAATCAATCTCGTCAAAAACTTCAAAAATATACGTGAAAATATAATTAAATAATGACCACGGGTTTGGGTTGTCACAGTGTTTGAATTACAATTACTCATGTGTGGTTTATGCGCGTCTTGGTTTTTCGAGCACTTGGACGATTATAGTATAGTAGCCGCGGTTAGCACCTGTGACCACTAGACTGGGGGGACATGATGACGAATAGTCCCTAGTCGGGCTGGATAGTCCGACTCACGGTACTACTTGCATCCATCAGGAATGGATTGATACTTATGCAATGCGCACACAGCCAGGAGGCCCGGTAAGCCGTTGTCGCATGATGGTTAATTGCTTAATCAGGTCCTCATCGTAATGCGACAAGATCAGACAGACTATAACCTATATTAAAGTTATATTTTCCTAAGGGAAAGAGATATACACTTACCTTAGTTATGCGATAAGGATCAAGCTATTTTGAGTCATTATCTCTTCCTTAGGCCACAAGAACAGGGAGCTCAGCTGGGACTCTCTCGGGTATAAAAGGAACCCCCATGGTTCCACAAAGGTACGATACACACAATACCCTAAACACTATACACTCAAATCGATTACTTACTCTCACGTCGGAGTCTAATCGTGGGTCACAAACCCACGGTAAGCCTAACGGTGTCTGTTTAGTGCGCAGGGTCCTAAAAGCAAGTTTCACTTGGTGCAAGAGCCAGAGTCCACAAGACCCCAAAAAGCCTAATTCGGGTCAAGCTCGGTCCATCCAACTTTTGTATCAACACACGTGATTGGACAAATATCATTGCTTAGGATTGCGATGACAATATCCTTGGAATATTTTAATTCCAAATGCATAATATCCTAACTACAACTTATGATGTAGTTTGGTGTCTCAAAGGATTAATCAATCATCTTTGAGATGAGCTCAATAGCAAATATTACACATGATATAGGGCCTACTAACAGTATAAGTTGCAAACCATACAAATCATGCTTGATACTTTAAGCTACTACTAACTCACACTTTAATACCAAGCGAGTCAAGTATCCAAGACCATGAAGGTTTAAGAAGGTGAGAGAATAGAATTACGTACCACAAACAAATGTCAAGGCAAGGATGCCAAGAACAAGCAAATAGTCAGGTAATGATCAATAGAATGATCAATAGGGCGTGTGGAAGGACGAAAACGTACATTAGCCGCAAAGTGCATCCCAAGTCTTCTATGGACTAATGTAACACCCAAGCTTGACCAAATTGCATACTAAGTCTTCAAGGACTAGTATCACTTACACCAATCATGATATCATCATCCTATGATGTTAGAGATCAAAGGAGATGAGTTTTCTATGAGTACAGGTAGCTCAATCACAATCAAGTTAATGATTAGTCTTCATGAGTACCTACACAAAGAAAGATACAAACTAGTAGATACATTTCAAGAGCAAATCTAAAAAGCATATAAACTACCATACAAGATAAGATGAAATATTACCAATTAAAAGGTCTGTTTTTATTGAAAAAAATAGTTTTGACCAAAGAAAAACTTTAGTACAACGAACCCTTCTAATTTGAGGAGACAGTGGATCGATCCAAGTTTAAAGCACAATATACTTCAAAGATTTGAGTGACCATCGCTGTTATATTAATTATATAAACTAGAAGGATGGAAGGGGGGGGGGGGGGGGGTTAAATAGTTTCTATTGGTTAAGGTCCTAATTAAAAAAAAACCTTTTAATTAGGTTTGTCTCAAAATTACCTTTTACTTGAAAACTATTTTCATAGTTGTTAGGTTCGATTCTAATGCATTAACAATATTTAGTGACAATGAAATGCAATGTAAGAATGAAAGCGTAAGTAAACAATAAGGAAAGAAACAACCTAAGGTACGACACTATGATTTATAGTGGTTCGACAAGGAAGCTCTCTCTTCGTTCCTACTCCACTCCTCGAGTACACCTTACTCAAGGTTTCCACTATATCCACAAGCTCCCTTCTTGGCGGAGAAAACCTTACAACATTGCTTACATTATTTTCTGATACTAAGCCAAATGTCGAGACCTAATCTTAGTTAGGACGAATCTACACACGTCGCCTACTTCACCATTTTCCGACACAAGGCTAGATGTCAAGTTCTAATCGAAAGCTAGAACCAATCTTCGTCGCCCATCTTCTTTTCTGGCACAAGACAATATGTCGAGTCCTAATCGAAAGCTAGAACCAATCTTCATAAATCTTCACTTTCAAGTTTAGTGAGAACTCATAAGACACATACATGATGGTTTATTATTCATAACAATTATTAAAACTCTAAACAAAGATCAAAGAAAATATAGCGGAAGCGATTTAACAAGATCATAATAACACAATTATAATTAATCGAATTAGGGTTACGTACCTTTTAGCTAATGCGATTCCACAAGATAAGAACGAACCTCCAATTAGGGTTTATAACGGATCAATGATTAACCCCTTACCGTTTCGTTAATCGATCCAAGATACAATCTAAAGTAATATTGTATTATGTTCTTGTACACACGTATTACAACGAGCTAACTGTAATGCTAGTACGTGTAAACCGAGCTTCAACATCTAGTGGAAAATCAACCCAACAACCCTAGAGAGGGGCTAGGATTTGATTATTTAGCTAAACCAAAAACCCAAACAACCCTAAGGTGCGCTTGGTTTTGATCGCAAGAAGAGAAAAAGAAAGAGAGATTATGGTGTGTAGAATTATGAGGGTAAAGGTTGTTTATATATGCCTAATTATTCTTGTAGCCCAAGTAAACAAATTTAAGGAAAGTTTTCCTTCTCCCCCCCCCCTCTTGTTCTAGCCGACGTCCAAACACACCCCTTGGGTTGTTCCGTACTTTTCTTTTCCCCTTCTATTTAATTCTACAACGATCGTTAAACCTTAACTCTTAATACTTAACATTGTTAAAGTTATAACTCGATTTAATTTAATAAACATAGAAATATATTTATTAAATAAATTAACTCTATACGTATTGTGTGCAATCCTGTAATCCCGAGTTTGATCCTAACACAAGACTTATTAAAATTAAAGTCCATAAACTAACAGCTCCCACTTGGACATATTTTAATAGTGTGATCACATCGGTTAGCGTCTTGATACACGCCGATGCCTCTAGTAAGATCTCGAGTAAGGTCTCCTGGGTAAAACCTTTTAATGATTCATCATTATTATTATCCTTTTGTTTCTAATACAACATTAATAAGGATATGGATCTTAGTCATTCCTTTCATTAAACATTTTATTTCTCGTTTATCAATTCAAGCAAGATTACTAAAACTTCTAAACATAGGTTATATGGACTT
The DNA here is from genome assembly GCA_025667525.1 of Glebionis coronaria. Lineage (NCBI taxonomy): Eukaryota > Viridiplantae > Streptophyta > Magnoliopsida > Asterales > Asteraceae > Glebionis > Glebionis coronaria. Next base: position 455,328,178 of record CM046876.1, read on the forward strand.
TAGGTACGGCCATACAAACATCATACTAATCCCACGAGGGGCCCAACTGTATTAAACTCCAAACAAATTCCGTATTGACTACAAACAAAACTTAATGAATTTTGCAACACTTCCGAAAATAACCCTTATATCCACCAGTTACGTTTAGTGTTAGATTATGTCACAGAAATGCACTAGATCCACGACAGTTTCCTGGTATCTCGGGTCTGAGGATAACTATTTATGATTTACTTGATGACAAAGATCCACAAAGTATAATCATATAGTTGGGATAAGTCCTATACTCAATTCATTGAATATCATCCAAAATTGATCAATATACTTTCAAGTATACTCTATCACTATTTTGATTTGTCTTAATTTAATAATACTCCCATATTATTAATCCACAATGGACATTTAGAATAATTAAATTATTCATGGATTAAACATGCAAATATAGGATACAATATGTTATAAATAAACTTACCAAGTAATTTATTTCACCATAATAATTGTCTAACATACCTTATCCAAATACTAAATAGATTAATGCATAAAACTGGTCGATGCATCATGCCTCTAGTAATGACATTTATACTTGTTTGGCAAAGCATAAATCAACCAATCTTGACCTATTGGAATTTTGAGAATACTTTCTTTAAGAATTCAATTTATTGAATTTCTTGTACATTTGCATTCAAATAGTTTGATATGCCACATAGTATCAAAATTTTGAGACATCCTTGATCACCAATTTATTATACTAAACCTCCAAAAACACATTTGAAGTTTAAAGTATTCTAATTTTTTAATATATAATGCAACTTTAATTAACTTGTCTTCTCCAAGGATACCATAACTAATATTGAGTGGTACCTTAATTATATCTTTTCAAGTTTGACAACTTGTCAATAAAGATATAACTATGTAAACAATAATATCTGTTATGTAATTTTTGATTCCAACCAAACATCCAAGTTTGTTGGCTATGATAATTTGCACAACTATTGACAAATATTCATCTATAAAATATGGAAGTTGATCCAAGACAAGGATGTCATTCTATATCCAAACATATTCTTTCAGAATATTCATTACACAAGATATTTAATAACTTTCAAAATATATTAATATATATAAATTATCTTGTATATTAAGCATGATATAAATACAACGCGATACACATGAAAATTTCTCAAACCAGATTTAGATTTCTTCTTGTTCTAAATATACATATAAACTTACTACATGACATATTATGTTATATTTCCACCGCATAAATAAATTTATTTGTTCCAAGGTTATATATAGCTTATTTTCTAAATCTTCAAAATAAAGTTTCACTTTAAATCTAAACCAAAATCAACATTTAATTTGAATGAAAATTTACTTTCTTATATGTCTATTCAACATATATAATTCAAGAAAATAACCATAATACTCCCACTAGCTCTTAGGAATACTTAGAAATTATCTTATTCCAATTTTAAATCTAATCTTTGATTTTCAAATTAAACATAATAATAATATCCTAGATGCCCGCATTTATCCATTCATGGATAATTGCATTTTGTACTTTTCAAATATTTATTTTGAATTAATAAACTCCTTTCGATTACTCAAGCCCTCGCTCAAGTAGTCATTCAAGAAAGAGTCTGTATACTCAATTTTGTCAATTTAAATATGACCACCAAAATCTTTATATATATTTAATGCATTTAAGAAAGAATATTCAATCACAATTAATTACTTGAGTAGCATGGAATAACATAAGCATAAAAGACTATTAGCAGCAGAAATGTATAAGTCCTAAGTAACCTGGAAACATGTTCATAAAACTGGTTTTATAGTTTGAAAAGAATTATATTTTTATGTAAAATCTGTACTAATTAGCCAATAGCCCATATAGGTTATGAGGTTCCACCGTATATGAATACTTGGATGGGAGACCTCGTCATGCAATTAGAGGGGTTGCCTCTAATTAAATAGTCTGGGTAGGAAGGATCAAATCCTTGTGAAAGATGCAAGGCACACATCGCATTCACCATGAAAATCCTGTAAAAACATGTAACTAGGATGCACCCATACGCCCAACATGATAATATAATAACAATGGCAAAATAACTAGAAAGGGACGCCACGAGTAATCACTCCGTCGTGGGGAAGTCATAACACTGGTGCCTCCAATGTTATGGTTATGGTACCTCCATAACTAGGTGACACTGGTCGTGCATGTATATGGCTTAGGCTCTTAAACTAACATAAGTAATCAAACATATAACACAATACTGGGAAAACAGTTGGCTGCAAACGGGGAAACCTAATAAGGAAAGAAAGTTCATACTAAAGGACGAGAAATCCATACCTTGTGACTAGTGAACGAAGAAGGTGAAAGAATGAAAGTCCTACTCCGATCTCACTAATGCTACATAAATAGGGGACATGTATAAGTATTCTGTTTACTGAGTACGTAGCTGATTATATCAGGTCTTAGCTTGTTTTATATATTCTTGTCTTGTTTTACCGATTTTAATGTTATATTGTGTTTATCATGTATTTCTGGTATTCTGTTTATGTATTAACTTGTATTCTTGTATTATTATACTTGTTGTGTATTAATAAGTAACTTTCTAAAAATAACAGGTTTCCTAAAATAGAAAGTTTTCAAAAATAGAAAGTTTCCAAAAATATATTAGCTTCTAAAAATAGATTAGTTTCTAAAAATAGAAAGTTTCTAAAGACAGTAAGTTTCCTGAAATAGAAAGTTTTCATATTTAGAAATAAGTTGGATTAATAAGCTATTAATATAAGCTTAAGTTTACTGGTTAAATATCATAAGTTATGTGATTATTTGTATAGTTTATTAATAATATCATGTTAATTAAATAAACTGTAGGTTATATGATTTAATTAAATATAAGCATGATTTAATTAAATTAAAACATATAAAATACTTAGGTTAAACATGTATTAATAATATATTAATCATAACTTAAGTCATGTTTATTAATTAATTATAGTTCATGTTTTAAATAATTAATTAATACTATAGTCTAAATTAAGTGGTAAAAATACTTAGGTTAAAACATGTATTATTTACTAAATAATAATAACCTAAGTCCATGATTAATTAAATTAATTACTAGCCATAATTTTAATTTAATTTTCTTGTTAAAATAATATAACTTGTAAAAATATAAACTTGTAAAAATTACCCATGAACCAAACCCGTGTTTTTAATTTAGACCTAACGTGAACCGGACCGGATCGCCCTTGAAACGGACAGAACCAAACACCCCCTTAGCAATGGTTGCCCAGCCTAGCCGGTTGCCACTGCTGGTGCAAAAACACCACCGGTTGCAGCCGGTGGTTTGCCCCTGGCCTGCCTCGGCTAGCCACTGCCCACAGCAAGTTCCCACCGGCAGTTAGCTGGTGGTCCCCCTGCTGTTAGCCGGTGGTCCCCCGCTGCTACCGTGCGTTCCCCCTGCTTGACCAAAACAGCCACCGGTCTTAGACTGGTGGTGTTCTTGTTGCTGCACCGAGACGAACCAAACCACAAGGCCACCCCGACTTGCGTCGGGGTCCTTGTTCCCTGCTGCCGAGACACCATAGCCCACACCGAGACCATTGAGGTCTCGGTTGGTTGTGATCGAACGACCACCGAGAGCCTAGGGCTCTCGGTTCTTGCGTCGTCCAAACCAAACCCGAACCCCAGACCATTCTTTTTATTACACCATGATTTCTAACATGTTTATTACCTGTTTTAATGTTTCCCATGTTCATTTGTACTTGGTTTAAATAAAAAGAATAAAAGAAAAGGATTAAAGGATTTACCGAATGCGTGAATCAAATGAGAATAATAACACGAACACTAACACTTGATTTCAATCACCAAGATCAAACAAACACCGCTTTTGGTGTTGCTATAGCCGGCGGCCAAGGAGAGGACAAAAGGGAGGCTAGGGTTTTTAATTTTTAGAAAACTCTATAAAAGTGAATGTGTAAAATCCATGTTTGTTTATTTATTTAAAACCTAACTGGGCCTGGGCCCTCCCTTGTCTTTGTTGTCCGCAGCTATGAGGGGCTCACGAGGGAAACCCGTACGTTTTTCATGTCTAGTAATTTACGTGTTCATACGTTAGCGTTTTCTTGTTATGTCGTAATTAATTATTCGTGTTATTATTAGTACTTGTTCGTGAACGATATTTATCGTATAATAATAAATACATATGTAGTTACATTTTCGTGATTTAACGTTCATGATTCATCTTCGTGATTATAATTATTATGGTTAATAATTATCGTGTAATATCACGTACTTAATACTTATCGTGCAGTAACAAGTATGTAATTTCTGTAATTAATATTCGTGACACGTGTTCAGGCTATAAAAGGAAAGTTTTTATAGGTACATATGTTTACTAAGTGTACTGTTCATGGTAAAAGTATGCGGGTTTTACAACTCTTCCCCCTAAAAAGAATTATTTATCCCCGAATTATAGATAAAGTAAAATGAAAGAGGAACATACCCGAATTCAAAACTTGAATTGAGGGTAAGAAGCCCGGATAGACTCCTATGTTTCTGAAGTGGCTTCCCACTCGGTATGATCCCTCCAAAGGATTTTGACGAATGGAATCGCCTTCTTCCTCATGACTCGTTCTTGTCTGTCAAGAACTCGTTCAGGTTCCTCGATAAAGGTAAGATCTTCACGAATATGTTCCAGTGGATACTGAACCTTGTGAAGGGAATGATAATTGTACCCTCTGAGTAAGGACACATGGAAAACGTCATGAACATGAGAAAGCTTCGGAGGTAACGCTACACGGTATGATACTTCACCGACTCGCTCGATGATATCAAACGGTCTGATGAATCGAGGACTGAGTTTTCCTTTGATTCCAAAACGTCTAACACCACGTGCCGGTAATACCTTAAGAAAGACATGATCTCCCACGTTGAAATCTAAGTCCCTACGATGCTTGTCGGCATAACTTTTCTGACGTGCACGAGCTTCCTGTAGTTTCGCCTTAGCTACAGCGACCTTCTTGTTGGTCAACTCTATCATCTCCGGTCCTTCAAGTGTTCATTCACAAACCTGATCCCAGCAGATTGGGGCACCACACTTTCTTCCATACAACATCTCAAACGGTGCACACTTGATGCTGGCGTGCCAACTGTTGTTGTATGTAAACTCTTCCAAGCATTAATCATCCCAATATCCCGTCCACTCCAATGCACATGCTCGAAGCATGTCCTCCAATGTCTGAATGGTTCACTTCGACTGTCCGTCTGTTTGAGGATGGAAAGCCGTGTTAAGCTTAAGTATTAAAATTCCAAAATTTCTGCAGACTTCTCCAAAATCGCGAAGTAAACCGAGGATCTCTGTCTGAGATGATACTGGATGGAGCACCATGAAGTCTCATGATCTCCTTCTTGTAAGTGTCAGCGAGTTTGATAACCGGATCATCCTTGAGGATCAGTAAGAAATGAGCTGACTTAGTAAGTCGATCAACGATAACCCAAATCGCATCATGCTTCCTCTTGGTCTGCTTGAAGACCGGTAACAAAATCCATGGTGATTTTATCCCACTTCCACTCTTGAATGTCTAACGGTTGTAGTAGACCACTAGACCGCTGATGCTCGATCTTAACCTGCTGGCAGGTAAGGCATTTGGAGACATAAGTAGCAACATCCTACTTCATACCACTCCACAAAAAGTACTGCTTGATGTCGTGGTACATCTTGGTTGAACCAGGATGAATGGAGAATGGGGAGCTATGAGCTTCAGCCAATAACGCTTCCCTGAGTGTAAGATCATTAGGAACACAAAGTCTGGTGCCCTGCCACAAGATACCGTCGTCATCTAACCGAAACTCCGTCTACTGTTCTAAATTCTGAATGATTACCCAAATTTCACCATCATCCTTCTGAGCTTCCTTGATCCTAGAGAGTAATTCAGGTTCCACTCTAAGATTAGCCTAGTAACCGTGTTGCCCACGTACCATGATCTCAATGTCTAGTCGCTCCAAGTCTCTTATAATCTCTTCCTCTATCTTGATGCCATTGATCATACCCGACTTCCTACTAAGAGCATATGCCACCACATTCGCCTTGTCGGGATGATATTGTAGATTAATGTTATAATCCTTCAATAACTCTAACCATCTTCTCTGCCTCATGTTCAGTTCACGCTGAGTGAAGATGTATTTCAGGCTCTTATGATCTGTGAAGATATCATATGATTCGCCATACAAGTAGTGCCTCCATATCTTCAATGCAAACACGACTGCTGCAAGTTCCAAGTCATGTGTAGGGTAGTTCTCCTCATAAGGCTTAAGCTGTCGTGATGCGTAAGAAATCACTTTCCCATGTTGCATGAGAACACAACCAAGTCACTTACCTAAAGCATCACTGTAGATTTGAAATCCACCTGTACCAGATGGGAGAGTAAGAATTGGTGCAGATACCAGCCTCTACTTTAGGTATTCAAAGCTCTTCTCTCTTTCTTCAGTCCAGACGAATTTCTCCCCTTTCCGCATCAGTTTGGTCAATGGCAGTGCTAAACGAGAAAAGTTCTCTACGAACCTACGGTAGTAACCAACTAAGCCTAGGAAATTGCAAACTTCAGTCACTGATGTTGGTCTTGGCCACCTGGTAATAGCCTCAACCTTTGATGGATCCATGGTTATTCCTTCTGCTGATACAATGTGGCATAGGAACGCCACCTTGTCTAACCAGAATTCACATTTGGAGAATTTGGCATACAACTGCTTCTGGCGAAGTATCTGTAATACGGTACGAAGATGGTCTTCGTGTTCCTCCTTTGACTTAGATAAAATCAGAATATCGTCAATGAAGACAATGACGAACTTGTCTAGAAACTCATGGAAGATACGGTTCATCAAGTCCATAAAAACAGCTGGAGCATTGGTAAGGCCACATGGCATGACTACAAATTTGTAGTGCCCATAACGTGTACGGAAAGCAGTCTTGGCGATGTCCTGCACCTTATGTAAAACCCATAAAAATAAGGTCATAATTTAATTCTATTTTCAATTATTTTGAAGTATTTTATAACGTTAAATATTATTATGTTTAACGGTTTAAGTTGAAACCGATATTAAGTATTATATTTTAATATTTTGACGAGCAACGAGGACTACTAGTGATCGCGATACCGACGGATGCCAAAAATTTTATATTTTATTATCGATAGTTTCGATATTTAATACTTTCGACGATATCGTTTCAATTACGTATCGAGTCGTTATATTATTATTTTTCGTGTGCGATTAAACTTTTAAAAAGTACAATCTAACATTTTCAGGTAGTGAAATATTTTCTCGTATAATATTTTGTAACTTATTTTTGTGTTGGTTGACGAACTCATAATTTACGGATTTAAATTTGGGCTTACGTGCATAATTTAGCGTCCCTTACGACTAAAACCGGAAACCTTAGGATTACGTATTTACGTTTTTGGACTCCGTTTTTGATGAGACAATTTTTATTGGATTCGTTTTGTGTCGTTGATTCATAATTTATAAAAACGTTTTTCGTACAACGACCCGAGGGCACGCAAATCGAGAAAACTAGAATCGAGGAATACCCGTAAATTAGTGAGGTGGGACAAAATACATTATCCCACCACACTAGCTAACATGGGATGCACACATGACACCACATCTAAGGATGTGGCATCATGTTAACTAACTAGCTACAAGTGTAAGCATTAGCTTACACCTTAAGCTTACACTTTCCACTTCCTAGTCAAAACCATTAGCTACTACACACACCACCATTTCCATACATGCAAACAACCTCAAATCCTCTCAACCACATCACCCCTTGCCATCCACTTTCAAGCTACAAACACCCCTTTTGATCTTTTCTAGCCATGAAATACATGTTAACTAGCTCTATCATGGAGTTATCTTGAAGCCTTGATCATTTGGTGGCCATATTAACAACATTGGAGATGATTTGCTTGTATCCTAGGGCTGATTTCTCAACTATTTTTCTTGGTGTTTGATGATCTTGGAGTTACTTTTGGTGTTCATCAAGTTCTTGTCTTCCAAAAACAAGAAATACACTTGGTTGGTAAAGAAGATCATCCTCTCCATTTTCTCTTGTTATTTTTGTAAAGAACAAATGTATTTTCTTTATTATTGTATATGTATATGATGTATATATGATGATAAAAATGTTGTGTGGGGATCAAGTGTTGATAAATATGCTTAAAAATGTTAATAAATATAAGAAATAAGGCTAAAATCATGCTTATTTAGTTGGCTGTATAAAAACAGTATATAACTAAAACTTGAACTGATAAACTTGCATGGTATGATCCAATATTTTTAAACCCGGTTCGACCCGGCCGGTTCAACCGGTTCGACCGGTTCCGACTTAAATAACGGGTCAAAATAAACCGATTTTTTAATAACTAAAACCCGGCTTAACCCGCCGGTTTTTTAAAAACCCGGTTTGGCCCGGGTGAACAATAACCACCGGGTTTTCTTTCTTATCTTATCTATTTGTAAAAGTCAAAGAAAATAAACAGTTATTACATTTCCCAACTTCATCCATCTTTCCAAAGTTCTTTTTGGCAGCCATCATGATAACTCATCATCAACTACCACCAAATTGGAGTTAATCAAATTCATATTCACCAAAAGCAGGCCATGTAAATAGCGGCAAACAACAGGATGCCCAATATAGGTGGAGATAATATTGAATCTTTATTTAATTTTACATAAATTAGGTGTTATTTTTTTTTTCATAAGGATTGTAAGATATCATGGTATTTACTTTGTTTTGTTTTTGTATTTTGTTATTTTAGTAGTATGGATCTTGAAAATAAAGCATTAAGTGGTTCTCATCTCACAGTAGTTCAATCCTTTATAAGATTAGAGTTGCATAAGTAGTGTTTGGATAATCATAAAGCAGCTGTTAGACATGTGGATGAAACCGGGTCAACCCGACGGTCGAACCGGTTGACCCGGCGACCCGGTGACCCGGTGACTTTGCCGGGTTGATTACTGACCCGGTTTTCAAAACATTGGTATGATCCATTTAAAGTAAGTACAAGATGTTATACACATGTGAGAGTTGGCCATGCAATGGAATCATTATAATGAGTGAGATATGATCAAAACAAAATAGGTGTGCTAATCTGAATAAGCTGTTTTGTAGGGACTGTTAAGCATAGATAAACTTAAAATGAGCAGTAGATATAACTAAGTTAAATGTAGCACATAATATGAAGATCATGCCACCCAAAAATGAGCTTCTAATTCATTATAGAACTCTAGATATGATAAAAATGGTGAAGATGAAAATAAAAATCAGATTTTGAGAATTAATGTTTATTATTATTATATAAGCACTCAAATTTTATTGTATAAAATGTAAAATAAAAACCCACTAACTTATGAAACTTATTTATATAAATATGTAAAAGGTTAAATAAATGGATAAATTATATAAATGGTAGTGGAATAATACTTATAAGTAATAAAAACTATAAACTTGATTTTTACGACTTTTTCGGCTATTACCGTAAAATTAACGTTTTTCGCCAATTAAAACTTAGACGATCAAACCCGTCTAATGTAAAGTTTTTAAAAGTCGTATACTGATATATAAGTAACTAATACAAGTAAAAACCGATAAAACCCGAACTATAGGACATACGGACATTAACGAGCTAACTAAGCATATTGGACTAATAATTGGACTAAATAAGTTAAACACTTATAAAAAGGACTTATTGGGCTTAACCCATTTGGGCCCAACATGGAAAGTATAGATACTGATAATATAGGTATAAAATGGATTAAAACAAGTTAAAGAACTTATACTAAGCTTATTGGACTTAAAATGGGTAAGTAGGTAAAACTAGTAAACTAGTAAAAAGTTACCAAAACGTAAACACTAAAATGAGTAAACAAGGATATATAAACCCACTTGATCATCATCATATGTACAAAATCATCATATGTATATTGTTATTTTGATAAAAGTCATTAGACAAGAGTCTAAGACCGATTATTATTTATATAGTTTTCCGTGACCGAAGCACGCCCGTAGCCGATAATCCGCCTTTCATTATCAACGTGAGTCTATAGCCTCGCTTTATACTAGTTATTAAATGATTTTAAACCCGCGAGGGGGAATACATGTTTTATAAACTTAGAACACAAGATTTTTATGGTATGCTTTGTCCCTTTATGAATGGACCCGTGGTTGCCTTTAAATTGCATTAAGTGATTGCCTTTGTTAAAACCTCAATTATGGACCGTTAATTAACCTATGATGGGTTAACCGTTAGTACAATTAATAGATCTATCGGGGAAGCCGCCCCGGTTCAGTTTTTGTGGACTTGTCATAGAAGCTTAGGCCCGACCTCCACACTGTTTGAGCATATTGTATTGAGAAGTCAGGTATACGACAATGTACCAATAATCTGGAGGTAACCGACAATTAATAAATCTCTCGTCTTATTAGACTGATATGGGAGTGTCTAAGGGCTCGGTTCCATGAGCTTATTGCAATTTATGCTATATACAATTATTATTGTTGATGCGAATTATTATTTGATGCTTATAAGCATGCCACAAACTTATAATCTTTGCTTGTGTTCAAATTGATTTCATAAACCTATAGATTCACTCGGCATTTTTGCTGATTGTTTTACTCACATGTATTTCAGGTAATCAAGAAGTGGAAGCTTGGAGGTCACGGGGAATGAAGTTGTGCACTGCTTTTGTTGTTCAAACTCTTTGATTTATTTATCGTTCCATTTTTAAAACAAACTAATATGTTGTTTTAACTTATCTTTTGGTAACGATTACTTGGGACTACGCTACTCTGACAAATGTTTTAGGAACGATAAATCTAAAACGTCTCTTTTTGAGTCGTTCTTTATAAATTATGTGTTGTAGTATCATTGTTTAGCACCCAAAGATGTATTCCGCTGCGTGTAAATTTGGGGGTGTTAAAGATTGGTACCAGAGCCATGAGTTATAGAGAACTAGGTCTTTTTCTAAAAACCTAAACTATAACTGTCGGTTTTATTTTTCAAAGAGTCGGTGCACATGATTTCGCGTGACTTCAGGTTCAAGCTACTTCTGGGATTACAACTTTAGTATACATTATTATGTATGCCTTATTGCTAAGTATTTCTAAATAAATACTATAATCCTTTATCGATATATATTTATGTCGTTAAACTTTTCGATAAAAGTATATCATATATTAATGATTAACTTAAATAAATACAATGAATTTTCAAGATCTTTCTGTATATATTTTTGAAGTATTTAAATTGCTTTTATTGCAAAAATTTTATATTATGACCTTACATACCTTCATCTGCGCGCATTACTTTCATTATTTGACCCTTTGAGATATCTACGCAGATATCCAAATCGTCTTCCGGCTATTTGTGCTTGGACGTCTTGAAACGTAATTTCTAGACCATTGTGTAGCTCAATGTGTCCTTGGAATAGACTAACCGCTATTTATTGACATTTATATGTATCGACTCCGAAGTGTATTGTTCACTTATATCTCGGTAACGTCATCGTCATTTTATAAATCATCGTCTAGATTATGGCGCTAGAATTGGAATACGATTTTACTTATATAAAATTGTATCATTTGTTTTTCATTAACCTTCTCGCTTCCGGAGTGTAGCATGTTAATGTTCCATTCTTTTCTTGTTATGTTTTGTGTTTTTGGACAATCGTGGCACCAAGAAGATTTGCCTACATTGCCCCTTGAAACTTAAATTACGAACGTCTTTCACCGTTTTGCTTCCTAAATTTCGTGTTGAAGACCTTGAAGCATTTTCTGTCATTCATCATGCTATATTTTATTTGATGCTCATTACGAGATTTATTTTTCGTTGTTATAAAATCCACAAGACATGTGTGTATATATGTATATATTTTGAGCCGTTAAGAAGTGTCGAAAAATACACTTTATGCAAAAACTGTAGGGGCAGTATAAACAGGTCAAAACATAAAAGTAAAACCTGCGTTTTTAAAATAAAATAGTCAAACCTGCACAAAACTTGCAGGGGTATTTTGGTCATTTTACATTGGTTTTCAGGTCTCGGGTAAAACTAGAAAGTCGTCTGAAACGTCGTTTTGCATCAAAATGCTTTAGACTCTGAGTCTTGGAGATGTCGTTTATCGGGTCAATTAATCGGCTCATATTTAAAAGTTAAATCTGATAGAAAATTCAGAACATGAGTTTTAAATGTTTCTAAGCTGTTTTGATTTCATTTGAGATCGTAAAATTTTAACGAATGTTATTTTACAACTAACTAATACTAGTTGCATGTGAAAATGTTTAATAATAGAAACATTACAGGATTAGCAATTACCGGATTAATGGTGTAATTTGAAAATGAATAATTACTTTCTTAAAAACATGTTTTGTCTAGAGTATCTTACATAAAATACACATATGGATTGATTTATTTTTTTTATATATATATGACTCGTTTATCATTCGATGTTATTTTATTTTTATTTTCTTCTAACCTTCCACTGATTTGGGTTGAGTTTTGAAGTTTTGCCTTCACATTCTTTTCCGACATTCTTATCACGTGTCTCATGGCGTTTTCGTCTAAATCTTATAACCTTCTGAAACATTAACAACTTGTAACCCTTTCATTGATTGTTTTATGAGCTACTATCTGCCACTTTTTGCAAAACTTTGACTACTTTATACGTTGTCATAATGTCATATCATAAATAAATCTGATATTGTTTTACGATTATTTTCACCAATTATTTTTACTTTGGTCTTATAAAATACTTTTCGTAAGATTAAAAGTTGCTTATTAAGTATCTCACAAATTACTTGTATCCTATAAATTTATAAACTATTTTAAATTCCATTTTACAAATGGCATGGTTTATATATAAACATAAGAAACGTTATACTTTTCGACGAAACTGAGCACTGCATTGCTAGCCCTAAATTATACATGGCCTGATCACCTATGTCTAATTTAGAAAGAGCCATGCTAGGCTGAATAGTAGTCAACTTAAAAATCTTGATAATAAAGAACTTTTTATTTGTATTTATGATAAAAATAAATAAAATGGAATAAAGTGAAAAGAAGTTTTGAAAACCTTTATAATTTATGCAAGTGGCGCAATTTCTATGCATCCGCATACGTTTTCTTACCTTTTCTTAAACGAATTATGCGCTTACGAATACGTTTTTACTCGACGATCGCTTTTTCACTTGTTACTTCATTTTGTCTTGTAACTGATTTCTTTTGACCGTTCGTCTAATTATGGACTGTTAATAAATGACCTAAAGGTCTCGATGTTTTATCCTTCCTTTTTGTCCAATCTTCCTTATGCGACTGGGTAGATCTTTGGAATGTCTCCGCACGTGAATAATGAATTATCACTAGAGTGATTTCCGTATATCCGGGATGACGTCCGTCACTCTCGTTTGTCTCGAAACCCACTCTTGTGAACCGTGCTTTGACTTCTCTCTTTAAACACTAACATCGTTCATTTGATTTGTTTTAATTACAAGTGATTATTAGAAATTTTATTTTATTAAAATTTTTGTATGGATCTTATTTCTGATCATGTATCGACCACTACTAAGTTAACGAGCTGATGTTGGTGAACCATCGGCCGCACTAACGAAATTGACAACTTGTTTAATCTATTATTTCTTATTGTCATACCATCAACGCCTTTATTTTATTATTCTCTTTATGAATTCATACGACATTTGCTTCGTCCTCTTTTGTACCGTTGATTTCGTATTAACTGTTGACCATTATTTCCATTCTTATTCGTTTGTTATCTTGTCACATTTTGAAAACCCGAATGTAACCCATATTTATTTTGGAATGATAAACACCTTTATGTATTCCTACAAAGTATTATAAATTTTTTATGGAACTTGTCTACATTTTCAAATGATTTTCAATTATCGAAATAACCATTACAAGTAAAAGGTCAAATTTATACATTATATTTTGTATAACTAAAACTAATGTTTAAAATGAAATTATCTCTATCTTTGAAGTAATTGACTTATCATACTTTACTTTTAATGTAATAAAATTACCGGTTTAATTTATATTTCTAATAATGATTTAATTTGGAAATTATATTTTCTAATTATAACCATCAATATGAGTTTAATTAATAAATTCATGTCATTCTTTCAAAGTTTCTTAAGACAACCAAAATAAATTATGAAGCCATTTAACTTCTATTTTTAATATATCATCTTTATCAAGAAAGTACCTCAATTGAATTTTAAGGTAATACCAAATCCGGGATGGGTAATTATGACAAATGTTACTTTAATGTTAATATAATTCTTTCATCGCTCTCATTTTTCTGGTATTGTGAATAATTATGTTTTAGGGTTATGTGAGTCGAGATCCCTCGTCGATCGTTAATCTTAAATCATTTTACCTCACCTAGTCCGTTTATGCGTTTATTGAATTTATTTTTATCTCGTTCTATTCCTCGTATTGAGTATCATTATTTTATTCTGAGTTTAAAATGAATCTCGGGAAGCAGTGTATAAGAAGAAACGATAAGTGTCACTAGGATTTATGCGTGTACTTATGGAATGATTGAGGACCGAATCTCTTAATGAATGGAGTTAATAAATTCGTTACGACCTCGAGGAGTATGTTGAAGCCGACACCGCAAGTGGAAAGACTCTTGAGATCAAATAGTTATTATCAAGGGTTCTTTCAAGGTTTTCTCGATGATTAGCGGTGGAGATCTATACTCGATGTTTGTGTTCGACCTTTTCTTTTATGTACTTATATGGTGTGTGATCTATTCAAATGATCGTAAGTTGTGAGCACTTGAGACGGCATCATCCGATGACGTCCGATCATGTAGAACACATATTATGTAATATCTTTTTGATTTTCAACGACGATGTTTATTGAGACTTTAAATGCGCATTGGCGAAAGTGAGGCGAGTTGAGCGCCGGGACGTCGCTCCCTTAAGGTGGTGAGGATGTAAAACCCGTAAAAATAAGGTCATAATTTAATTCTATTTTCAATTATTTTGAAGTATTTTATAACGTTAAATATTATTATGTTTAACGGTTTAAGTTGAAACCGATATTAAATATTATATTTTAATATTTTGACGAGCAACGAGTACTACTAGTGATCGCGATACCGACGGATGCCAAAATTTTTATTTTATTATCGATAGTTTCGATATTTAATACTTTCGACGATATCGTTTCAATTACGTATCGAGTCGTTATATTATTATTTTTCGTGTGCGATTAAACTTTTAAAAAGTACAATCTAACCTTTTCAGGTAGTGAAATATTTTCTCGTATAATATTTTGAAACTTATTTTTGTGTTGGTTGACGAACTCATAATTTACGGATTTAAATTTGGGCTTACGTGCATAATTTAGCGTCCCTTACGACTAAAACCGGAAACCTTAGGATTACGTATTTACGTTTTTGAACTCCGTTTTTGATGAGACAATTTTTATTGGATTCGTTTTGTGTCGTTGATTCATAATTTATAAAAACGTTTTTCGTACAACGACCCGAGGGCACGCAAATCGAGAAAACTAGAATCGAGAAATACCCGTAAATTAGTGAGGTGTGACAAAATACATTATCTTACCCCACTAGATAACATGAGATGGCACACATGACACCACATCTAAGGATGTGGCATCATGTTAACTAACTAGCTACAAGTGTAAGCATTAGCTTACACCTTAAGCTTACACTTTCCACTTCCTAGTCAAAACCATTAGCTACTACACACACCACCATTTCCATACATGCAAACAACCTCAAATCCTCTCAACCACATCACCCCTTGCCATCCACTTTCAAGCTACAAACACCCCTTTTGATCTTTTCTAGCCATGAAATACATGTTAACTAGCTCTATCATGGAGTTATCTTGAAGCCTTGATCATTTGGTGGCCATATTAACAACATTGGAGATGATTTGCTTGTATCCTAGGGCTTATTTCTCAACTATTTTTCTTGGTGTTTGATGATCTTGGAGTTACTTTTGGTGTTCATCAAGTTCTTGTCTTCCAAAAACAAGAAATACACTTGGTTGGTAAAGAAGATCATCCTCTCCATTTTCTCTTGTTATTTTTGTAAAGAACAAATGTATTTTCTTTATTATTGTATATGTATATGATGTATATATGATGATAAAAATGTTGTGTGGGGATCAAGTGTTGATAAATATGCTTAAAAAGGTTAATAACTATAAGAAATAAGGCTAAAATCATGTTTATTTAGTTGGCTGTATAAAAACAGTATATAACTAAAACTTGAACTGATAAACTTGCATGGTATGATCCATTTACAGTAATTACAAGATGTTATACACATGTGAGAGTTGGCCATGCAATGGAATCATTATAATGAGTGAGATATGATCAAAACAAAATAGGTGTGCTAATCTGAATAAGCTGTTTTGTGGGGACTGTTAAGCATAGATAAACTTAAAATGAGCAGTAGCTATAACTAAGTTAAATGTAGCACATAATATGAAGATCATGCCACCCAAAAATGAGCTTCTAATTCATTATAGAACTCTAGATATGATAAAAATGGTGAAGATGAAAATAAAAATCAGATTTTGAGAATTAATGTTTATTATTATTATATAAGCACTCAAATTTTATTGTATAAAATGTAAAATAAAAACCCACTAACTTATGAAACTTATTTATATAAATATGTAAAAGGTTAAATAAATGGATAAATTATATAAATGGTAGTGGAATAATACTTATAAGTAATAAAAACTATAAACTTGATTTTTAGGACTTTTTCGGCTATTACCGTAAAATTAACGTTTTTCGCCAATTAAAACTTAGACGATCAAACCCGTCTAATGTAAAGTTTTTAAAAGTCATATACTGATATATAAGTAACTAATACAAGTAAAAACCGATAAAACCCGAACTATAGGACATACGGACATTAACGAGCTAACTAAGCATATTGGACTAATAATTGGACTAAATAAGTTAAACACTTATAAAAAGGACTTATTGGGCTTAACCCATTTGGGCCCAACATGGAAAGTATAGATACTGATAATATAGGTATAAAATGGATTAAAACAAGTTAAAGAACTTATACTAAGCTTATTGGACTTAAAATAGGTAAGTAGGTAAAACTAGTAAACTAGTAAAAAGTTACCAAAACGTAAACACTAAAATGAGTAAACAAAGATATATAAACCCACTTGATCATCATCATATGTACAAAATCATCATATGTATATTGTTATTTTGATAAAAGTCATTAGACAAGAGTCTAAGACCGATTATTATTTATATAGGTTTCCGTGACCGAAGCACGCCCGTAGCCGATAATCCGCCTTTCATTATTAACGTGAGTCTATAGCCTCGCTTTATACTAGTTATTAAATGATTTTAAACCCGCGAGGGGGAATACATGTTTTATAAACTTAGAACACAAGATTTTTATGGTATGCTTTGTCCCTCTATGAATGGACCCGTGGTTGCCTTTAAATTGCATTAAGTGATTGCCTTTGTTAAAACCTCAATTATGGACCGTTAATTAACCTATGATGGGTTAACCGCTAGTACAATTAATAGATCTATGGGGGAAGCCGCCCCGGTTCAGTTTTTGTGGACTTGTCATAGAAGCTTAGGCCCGACCTCCACACTGTTTGAGCATATTGTATTGAGAAGTCAGGTATACGGCAATGTACCAATAATCTGGAGGTAACCGACAATTAATAAATCTCTCGTCTTATTAGACTGATATGGGAGTGTCTAAGGGCTCGGTTCCATGAGCTTATTGCAATTTATGCTATATACAATTATTATTGTTGATGCGAATTATTATTTGATGCTTATAAGCATGCCACAAACTTATAATCTTTTCTTGTGTTCAAATCGATTTCATAAACCTATAGATTCACTCGGCATTTTTGCTGATTGTTTTACTCACATGTATTTCAGGTAATCAAGAAGTGGAAGCTTGGAGGTCACGGGGAATGAAGTTGTGCACTGCTTTTGTTGTTCAAACTCTTTGATTTATTTATCGTTCCATTTTTAAAACAAACTAATATGTTGTTTTAACTTATCTTTTGGTAACGATTACTTGGGACTACGCTACTCTGACAAATGTTTTAGGAACGATAAATCTAAAACGTCTCTTTTTGAGTCGTTCTTTATAAATTATGTGTTGTAGTATCATTGTTTAGCACCCAAAGATGTATTCCGCTGCGTGTAAATTTGGGGGTGTTAGACCTTAACCCGTAACTGATGATAGCCCGACCTCAGATCAATCTTGGAAATATGTTTGGCCCCTTGGAGTTGGCCAAACAGATCGTCAATGCGTGGTAACAGAATTTCTGATGGTGATCTTGTTAAGCTCACGGTAATCTATGCAGAGACGCATACTGTCGTCCTTCTTCTTTATGAATAAGACTGGTGCGCCCCATGGAGAAGCACTAGGCCGAATGAAACCGCGTTCCAACAGTTCCTACCATTGTTCCTTTAACTCCTTCAGCTCTATGGGAGCCATGCGATAAGGAGCCTTAGAAATTGGCTCAGCTCCTGGGATGAGCTCAATATTAAACTCTACTTCACGAGCAGGTGGTATGCTGTAAGTTCCTCTGGAAACACGTCTGGGAATTCTAACACGATCGGTTGATTTTGTATAGATGGAGATTCAGCCTCCAAATCATGAACAGTAGCTAGATAGCCCTCGCAACCATGTGACAGTAGTGCACGTGCTTGTAAGGTTGAAATTATTTGTACAGACCTTCCAGGTATGAAACTATTATGAAAGTACTCTGGGCATTTACATCACCGAAGATGACCCGATATGAATGGCAGTCAATGATGGCATGATCTTTGGATATCCAGTCCATGCCTAATATCATGTCGAAATTGCACATGTCCAATGGAAGTGCGTCAACTGGGCGAATCTTATCGTCAAACTCTAGGGGAAGACTCTTGTACCCATGTGTTATGCGTACAGAGTCTCTTAAGGGCGTGTAAATGTTTAATACATTCTCTAATGGTATAGGGGATATCCTAACATTCTTGGCATAAGCAGTAGAAATGGCCGAATGAGTAGCACCCGTGTCAAATAAAACGCATGCAGCTTGACGATACATATACAAGATTCCAGTGATGCTACCTGTTGACTTGTTGGCCAGATCACGCAAGGTCGTGTACACCCATCCAGTAGTAGGAGGTGGCTTGGAGTCGGCATGTCCAGATGTGCCCTCTATCTCACCCTTGCGGCAATCCTTCATGCAATGGCCTGGCTGGCCACACTTAAAGAAAGCATCGTTGTCACAGCGACATGGCCCTGGGTGCCTACGGTTTCAGGTAGTGCAGAGAGAGTGAGTATACCCTCCAACAGGTGCCCTTGCTGGCTGGGAGCCTGTTCAGAAAAGCATACATGAGACATGGTTTATGGGTACAAACAGGACAATGCAGAAAATCGTAAGACATAATACCAGTAATAGTTGCACGATTGGGTTGTGAACCTCTGTGGTCCTGCTCCCTTCCGTTGCCATGATTCCTGGTAGAAGATGCGGAAGTGTCAGAATTATGAGTTATAAGCATGCAACATAAGAAATGAGTAAGTTTAGGGACCTGCTGCTGTTGGAGTTGCTAGCGTTGTTACGGTAATTATCATTACCGCTACCCCAATCCGAAGCAGAACGATCTTGGGTCTGACCGTTTCCCTTGTTCTGGCTAGGCTGCTGCTGAGTAGCCGGTTGAGACCGGTCCCCAGTCTTCTGCCTGAAAGATGCAATTTATAGAGAAAGATAAATATTTGGATAGTACTGAATGAATTGAAATGATCAACGCTGAGTGACGAAATATACCTCTTCACGGGTCTCTCTGCCTCTCCAAACTCATCTCTCTCATTCAGCATCTCCAACTTACGTGTTGCATCGGCTCCTTGTGCCACCTTGTTGAAGGTAGCACACACCAAGTTATTGGTGATCGATGTACGAAGAGCCCAATGAAAGTGGTACGCTTGCTCCTCGGCAGTACCTGCTGTTGCGTCAAGAAAACCAGCCAAACGAAGAAACCTGTGCATGAACTCGTTGCTGTTCTCCCCAGCTCTCTGCCGAATCTCATGGTACTCCCTCTTCAGCTTGTCCCGCTTAGCCTTGGGGAAGAACTGTCCCATTACCAACTTCCTGAACTGACCCCAAGTCAAGCCAGCCACCCAATTGTTACCTCCCTCAGACTGCTTCACTGACTTCCACCATCCAAGCATGTCTCCTTCAAACTTATAACAGGCCAACCTTGCCTTGAAGACAGGGTCGCAGCCCATTGCATAAAAAATCTTCTCAATATGAGCTAGGCAACTCTCAGCCTCATTGGGGCTGCCAGTCTTCTCGAAGGATCGAGGACGTTGCTTGTTGAATCGCTTTAGCCATGTGATCAGTGTAGCTGGAGGAGGAGGATTCTGATGCTGGTGCTGGTGCTGATTGTTAGCAGCTTGCACCTCGACCCTGATTTCATTCCTCAGTTGAGGAAGCATGGCCTGCATCGCAGCTTGAACTGCTGCATTGAGTGGTTCCTGCTCACGTCTGAGAACCATCTGACAGTATAATTCAAAAAAATGATTAAACTGATTAAAACATAATATATATATATATATATATATATATATATATATATATATATATATATATATATATATATATATATATATATATATATATATATATATATATATATATATATATATATATATATATACATGAAAAATATTTATGCCAATAAATCATGAGAAAAATTTTATGCATGAAAACAGTGTATGAATGCATGATGATGAAATCACATGGGTTTGGGTGAAAGCCTTTGGGTCGGTTCACCTAAACAAAATGACATGACGAAGATGAACGCCTATGGGTCAGTTCTTCAAAACAACACGATAGATAAAAGCACATGCGACTAAATATGGCCAGTCCTGTACCAACCATTACTTAGTAAAAATTCCTGCGACAATGATACATGATATTAATGCATGAAAACAAACTGTCAGTTCTAGGAAGACAATGGTGATTACCCACTAATCACAGGTCATGTTTTGAGAGCCTACAAGTCGAAGCCTTGGCTCTGATACCACAATTGTAACACCCCATTTTGGTAAATGGAATGTCACGCGTGATTATGGCGTGTCATCAAAGCATACAAGGTAAATGTCTTAAAAACATTAAATGACCATGAATGAAAATACCAGAAACAAACATCGGTAGTCCAAGTATAATCTCATCACACACAAACATAAGTACTGTAATGGAAAAGGACTAAACAATGTCCAAAGAAATAAGTAGCAAAATGTATGATGAAATGCATAAATAGAGAAGGCTAGATAGCTTCAAATCCATATACACATAAGCTTAAAGTCTACGAGCGCCCTTGAGTACCTGCCGTTTGGGAACATGAAAGGAAAACGGCTGAGCATAACGCCCAATGAACGGATATACAAGTATAGAATGGAATAACATAAGCATAAAAAGACTAATAGCAGCGGAAATGTATAAGTCCTAAGTAACCTGGAAACATGTTCATAAAACTGGTTTAATAGTTTGAAAAGACTTGTGTTTTTATGTAAAATCTTTATTAATTAGCCAATAGCCCATATAGGTCATGAGGTTCCACCGTGCATAAATACTTGGAGGGAAGACCTCGTCATGCAATTAGAGGGGTTGCCTCTAATTAAATAGTTTAGGTAGGAGGGATCAACTCCTTGTGAAGGATGCAAGGCACACATTGCATTCACCATGAAAATCCTGTAAAAACATGTAACTAGGATGCACCCATACGCCCCACATGATAATATAATAACAATGGCCAAATAACTGGAAAGGGACGCCACGAGCAATCAATTTTGCCGTGGGGAAGTCATAACACTGGTGCCTCCAGTGTTATGGTTATGGTACCTCCATAACTAGGTGACACTGGTCATGCATGTATATGGCTTAGGCTCTTAAACTAACATAAGTAATCAAAGATATAAAACAATAGTGGGAAAATAGTTAGGTGCAAACGGGGAATCCTAATAAGGAAAGAAAGTACATACTGAAGGACGGGAAATCCGTACCTTGTGTCCATTGAACGAAGAATACGGAAGAATGAAAGTCCTACTCCGATCACACTAATGCTACATAAATAGGGGACATGTATAAGTATTCTATTTACTGAGTACGTAACTGATTATATCATGTCTTCGCTTGTTTTATATGTTCTTGTCTTGTTTTACCGATTTTAATGTTATACTGTGTTTATCATGTATTTCTGGTATTTTGTTTTAGTATTAACTTGTATTCTTGTATTATTATACTTGTTGTGTAATAATAAGTAACTTTCTAAAAATAGCAGGTTTCCTAAAATAGAAAGTTTCTAAAAATAGAAACTTTCCAAAAATATATTAGATTATAAAAATAGATCAGTTTCTAAAAATATAAAGTTTCCAAAAATAGTAAGTTTACTGAAATAGAAAGTTTTCATATTTAGAAATAAGTTGGATTAATAAACTAATAATATAAGCTTAAGTTTACTGGTTAAATATCATAAGTCATGTGATTATTTGTATAGTTTATTAATAATATCATGTTAATTAAATAAACTATAGGTTATACGATTTAGTTAAATATAAGCATGATTTAATTAAATTAAAGCATATAAAATACTTAGGTTAAACATGTATTAATAATATATTAATTATAATCTAAGTCATGTTTATTAATTAATTATAGTTCATGTTTTAAATAATTAATTAATACTATAGTCTAAATTAAGTGGTAAAAATACTTAGGTTAAAACATGTATTATTTACTAAATAATAATAACCTAAGTCCATGATTAATTAAATTAATTACTAGCCATGATTTAATTAATTTAATTTTCTTGTTAGAATAATATAACTTGTAAAAATATAAACTTGTAAAATTACCCATGAACCGAACCCGTGTTTGTAATTTAGACCTAACGTGAACCGAACCGGATCGCCCTTGAACCGGACCGAACCAAACACCCCCTTAGCAGTGGCTGTCCGGCCTAGCCGGGTGCCACTACTGGTGCAAAAACACCACCGGCTACAGCCGGTGGTTTGCCCCTGGCCTGCCTCGGCTAGCCATTGCCCACAACAAGTTCCCACCAGCAGTTAGCCGGTGGTCCCCCTACTGCTACCGTGCATTCCCCCTGCTTGACCAAAACAGCCACTGGTCTTAGACCAGTGGTGTTCTTGCTGCTGCGCCGAGACCAACCAAACCACAAGGCCACCCCGACTTGCGTCGGGGTCCTTGTTTCCCGCTTCCGAGACACCACAGCCCACACCGAGACCATTGAGGTCTCGGTTGGTGGTGATACAATGACCATAGAGAGCCTAGGCTCTCAGTTCTTGCGTCGGCCGAACCAAACCCGAACCCCAAACCATTTTTTTTATTACACCATGATTTCTAACATGTTTATTACTTCTTTTAACGTTTCCCATGTTCATGTGTTCTTGATTTAAATAAAAAGAATAAAAGAAAAGGATTAAAGGATGTACCGAATGCGTGAATCAAATGAGAATAATAACACGAACACTAACACTTGATTTCAATCACCAAAATCAAACAAACACCCCTTTTGGTGTTGATATAGCCGGCGGCCAAGGAGAGGACAAAGGGAGGCTAGGGTTTTTAATTTTTAGAAAACTCTGTAAAAGGGAATGTTTATCCCTTTTTGTTTATTTAGTTAAAACCAAACTGGGTCTGGGCCCTCCCTTGTCTTTGTTGTCCGCGGCTATAAAGGGCCCATGAGGGAAACCCGTACGTTTTTCATGTCTAATAATTTACGTGTTCATACGTTAGCGTTTTCGTGTTATGTCGTAATTAATTATTCGTGTTATTATTATTACTTGTTCGTGAACGATATTTATCGTATAATAATAAATACATACGTAGTTACGTGTTCGTGATTTAACGTTCATGATTTCATGTTGATGATTATAATTATTATGGTTAATAATTATCGTGTAATATCACGTGCTTAATACTTATCGTGCAATAACACGTATGTAATTTCTGTAATTAATATTCGTGACACGTGTTCATGCTATAAAAGGAAAGTTTTTATAGGTACATATGTTTACTAAGTGTATTGTTCATGGTAAAAGTATGCGGGTTTTACAAATCTAAAGAATGTAAAACCATTCATGTGCAATCTCATTTAGTCATGAAAGTTTTCTTTCCATTACAACATCGTCCAAAATCTCATATGACGACATTGCAACTTCAAGGTGTCCGTCAATTAGATGGTATTCAACTTAAATTTTAAAGGTATAAAATCGATGTCAAAATCAATGTATGGAGAAGCATGCATACATCTCCATATCATAAGTTTAATAAAACATTTAGTAAACTTTTTCACGAGACTAAATTTCTACGTATATTATGTTGAGGTATTGGTTAAACCAATTAAAGAATTACCCAATGTTGCAAAAAAAGGTCTACAAGCCCGATTAATCGTAGATTAATCGCTACAAGGTCTTCAACCTTGTCGATTAATGAAAAGACGATTAGTGACGGTCAAATGTAGTCAACGATGGTCAAAGGAGGTCAAACTTGCTGAAAACATCGAAAATTTTGCCGAAAATAACGAACACACACCATTAAACTTGTGTTTATCACTTATATTAACTATTTATATGTATGATAAGTTTTATTTTAAGAATAATGTTGATAGAAATATCTAAAACTCGTTAAAAATACTCAAAACTTGCCATAAATACCAAAAAATTGCTTAAAATGGCAATCCGATTAATCACCGATTAATCCCGCCTAGAACGATTACAAGCTACAAGGTGGTCGACCGGCCGGCTAACGATTCGCGATTTTTGCAACCTTGGAATTACCCATAACTATTCACAACGTACTTTGTCTAGAACTCAGTTAAAGCACAAATCAATAACCTTATTCATTGTGTTTCGGATGTGAATTTATAGTAAATCAACCTTAAGGTATGATGCAAATAATAATCGTAGGTAATTTCAATTTGACGCACAGGCGAGCCAGGAATTTAGTCAGCGACAAATGGCCTAACCTTCTTCCTTAGCCGGGTACATGACCAGCAGCGCGTTATACCCACTTTATAGTTTGTCAAAAGGAGTAGACCGTTAAATTATTATAGTGAATACCAATCAACACAATTCTATGTAATTTAGATCTCAAAATAAATCTTAATTTTAATATGATTTAGTCCATATTATTTTTTTCTTAAAAAACCCTTGTTTACAACAATTCATACAATTTAATATAAAAAAGTAAAAAAAAATAAATCATAAACACATAATAACAATTTATATGTGCAAAAAATAAATCAAATATCCACATGCATACGATTTATTCAATAATCATCAAATCTAGGTTTTTATATTCATATAAAAGTCTTTCCTAATTCAAGATTTATTGAATCAAATAAACAAGTAGCACATAAAATAATATAAACATACAATTTAATGATCCATGAAAAACATGAATGTGCATCACGGATCCACCCAAATCTCTTAACAATTAAATCTCTACCGATCGAAACCTTAATTTTACGTGACATAACAATTAATCATGAAATTCACCAAAGTTCCACCCAAATCACTTAACAAATTAATGAAATCTCTTATGGATCGTAACCTTAAATATATGACATAGCAATTAATCATTTACTTTATCAAAGATCAAACATGTTATTTTTAGGGTTTCAAAAATAAATATTTTTTTTAAATCCGCTTAAAACAAACCGACCAAACAAAACCCTAAATTTTTCTATAATCGGAACGATCAAAACAAAACCCTAAAAATTTTTATCACAAAAAAGCATGTAGTTTTAACTCAAAATAGTTATTAGTTAAAGATCTTTTGATATCAATATTTATAACATGTTAAAACAGCTCTCGATGCCACTGAAGGTTTATATAGTTCATAAAAATTATTAAAACTCTAAACAAAGATCAAAGCAAATATAGCGGAAGGGATTTAATAAGATCATAATAACACAATTATAATTAATCAAATTAGGGTTACGTACCTTTTAGCTAATGCGATTCCACAAGATAAGAACGAACCTCCAATTAGGGTTTATAACGGATCAATGATTAACCCCTTACCGTTTCGTTAATCGATACAAGATACAATCTAAAGTAAGATTGTATTACGTTCTTGTACACACGTATTACAACGAGCTAACCGTAATGCTAGTACGTTTAAACCAAGTTTCAACGTCTAGTGGAAAATCAACCCAACAACCCTAGAGAGGGGCTAGGATTTGATTATTTAGCTAAACAAAAAACCCAAACAACCCTAAGGTGCGTTTAGTTTTGATTGCAGGAAGAGAAGAAGAAAGACAGATTATGGTGTGTAGAATTAAAGGGTAAAGGGTTGTTTATATAGGCCTAATTATTCTTGTAGCACAAGTAAACAAATTTAAGGAAAGTTTTCCTTCTCCCCCCCCCCCCCCTCCTTGTTGTTCTAGCCGACGTCCAAACACACCCCTTGGGTTGTTCCAGACTTTTCTTTTCCCCTTCTATTTAATTCCACAACGACCGTTAAACCTTAACTCTTAATACTTAACGTTCATTAAAGTTATAACTCGATTTAATTTAATAAACATAGAAATATATTTATTAAATAAATTAACTCTATACGTATTGTGTGCAATCCCGTAATCTCAAGGTTGGTCCTAACACACAACTTATTAAAATTAAATTCCATAAACTAACAATACACACATCACTTTGTAGTTTAGTGAGAACTAACACACAACACTTTTTACAACTCAATAAGACATATCCAAGTATACACATGTAACTTGGATCTACACAACAAAAATGGATTTACACCGACTAATCCAAGTATTTATAAATACATTGGATCAACACAACACTAATCCAAGTATACACAAATACATTGGATCTACACAAGACCCAAATATAAAATGATGAACATGACTAGATCTAGGGAAGGATGATCTTCATTAAAGGCTTCATCTTTAATCACATCACAAATGTATGAGTGATCTTCTCTTTGGACAAGTAAAGAAGGAGATCAAGAGGATAATCATAAGTATACATACTTAGCACATTAAGTGATCATTTACTATTGATTAGGATATAGAAAGAAGATAAGGGCCTGAAAGAATGTCCAAAAGGTTCTTGGAAAATAAAGATTTGATCCACTATTTATAGGAGACAAAGACCAACGGCTCTTTGGGTGCGGTTCTTTATCTAGCCTGCGGTTCAATATCAATAAAGAACTACATAGCTATTTAGGGAACCGCCCAGAGTAGACTATGCTCTTTTTTGTCTCTTAGTGTGGAAATGTTATCTAAGGTAGATTTTACCTTCAAAGGATATTCATATGGCATTTGGAATATGCCATATTCAAATTTTCATTTTCCATTTTAATAAATCATTTTCTTGAAAATAAAGTTTATTAAAATCTTTTTTTACATTTGTCAAAATGTGAGTTTTAAGATTAATCACTTTCTATGATCACGAAACATGATTAAGATATGTTTGTATAAGACTTAAATGATTATTACCTTGATGATAGTGTTTGTTGAATAATTCGTCTTTCGGTTGTCTTTGACGATAAATGTCTTTTTAGTTTGTCGAGATCAAAACTAAGAAAGATTAGTTAACACTAATAATGTTTTTAGGCATTGCTTGCATTAACAGAGTTTAAATAATATATGGGTGTATTTGTTTGTAGTGTAGACGATTCTGGTATGTGATTGTATTTGTATACGAAATAAGTGCTTTTGCTTAACGTTGATAGCATTATTTGTGCAGAACATCTGTATTGACTGTGATAAACTGATACTGATGTTTAAAATATTTGATTCATGTAGTGTTGGTGAAACTTAAACTAAAATTTTGTATAAATGTTGGTAGATGATGTATTGGTGTTTGTAATGTACGTGATTCCCTGAATTTCTATTTGTTTAGGAGACAAAGTGATTAGGTATACTTTTTGTGAATTTTGAGGAAGACTAATTACCTCATTGTTGGTTCAAGTACATTACTTTTTCCTTGCTCATTCTTTTATTTTGAATCTTGATGATGCTTTAGGTTTTATTATAGCAACAAAAAAGTGTATAGCATTCATATGATTTTCTAGGATAATTATAGTTGACATGGTCGCTCAAAAAAACATCCCTTATACTAGTACTATTGGGAGTATTTGGTTCTGGACTCTCTTTTATGCAGTAACTGCTGATGATTTCTCGTCTTTTATTTTAAGATGGTAAATGAAATTAATCATGAAAACTGGTTGTGGAATAGTTGTATATAAAGGAACTTTAGGCCAGTTTTAAGTACATAAGGAGTACTTAGTGTACGCTTTTTGGGACTTCCGCTATGTTGGTATCGGTATATTAATAGACCACTTAGTCCATTGGTTGGAGATTCATTATCCAACTATTTTAAAAAGATAAAATATATGCATCCAGGATATTTGTTCATGTATCGATTTCTATACTAATTATTTGTGATCTCACATTTACGCTTCTTAAGTACCTTGATTTGGCCAATTTGTGTTAAAAATCGAGAAGAAAAAAGAAACGGGCTGAAAAGGTAATAACATAAAAGAAAATAGTTCACGTTGAAAAGCATATTCTAATATCTTAATCCAATTCTTCTCAAAGATATTCTGACGTAATGGGTTGTTTGGATCATAGGCATGCTTAGAAAGGGACCGGGCGAAGTTAATGGTTTGGTCTGTGGTTACGACTTTTCTCTACGGTCTGGTCATGAGCAATATATAAAAGGAGGTTCACACAATCTATACAACAGTATTCTATTCCTATTCTTGTAAACGCTTTAACCTCTGGTGTTCTTTTTCCTTCACTTACCACCACAAACATCAGTGGTAGATCGTTAAGTCGCCTGGCCACCCTCGAAAATGGCTTAAATTCTGTTGTCCCTTATTTTCTCTTCAGTTTAACATCAACCTTCTCTTTGGTAATAGTTACTTCTATTCTTTTCATTTTCTTCATGCATGGGTAAACAAGTTAACACCTTTTCTTCCACATAGTCTCCTCCCTTCACCTAGAAACCGTTTGGTTTCGTCATAAGCTATGGGACAAGACTTTCGGTCTTCATCGTCCCTACCCTGATGTAGTGTTCTTTTGTTTACGAATATCAAAAATAAGAGTTTCATCTACACCATGTTTAACTTCAGGATCGCTATTTGTACCTATGTGATTAGCGATAACTAGCAGAGGTTTCTAGGTATTCCTGGTGTCTTTTTTGGGTCCAAGTTAGATTTTGATATCCTACATAGAACCAGTCTGTTAATGCACATAAAAAATCGCTATCTATGCAATGTTTCTACTTTTTGCATATGTTCTGTTTATTTAGATTATATTTATAAATTATAACAATTATAGACTCTGTAATCTTTCTACTTCCTTTTGCTATGTCGTCTCCTACCCATTCCATTTTAGCTGAGCATTTTAATAGATTAAACTATTAGCATACAACATTAGTTAAGAAATTGCATCAAATTTTCGAAAAGTTAGGTTCTTTTGTGATACTTTGGTATTTGTGATAATACTCACGTCTCTGATGTTTAGTAAGCTAGTCTAGGTGCTAATAGGTGGTAACCTTTAAACACAGATTACATAAACGAAAAAACAACAAAATACACTATAAGTATTCTAGACACTATCCTGCACACCCAACCAAGTAATTCAACGCACATGTTCAGAATTCTGTGCGTGAACCCTATTAGCGTTAAGAGATCTTGTTATGCCACTGTGCAGTATTATCTATTTTAACTGCACGCATTTGTTGTTAGCCGTATACATTAGATCAATATCAAAGTAACCACATCGGAGAGAACTGCAGTTTTAGAACCTACAAAGAGATGATCAATCTGTAATTCATAGAATCAATTTACTCTGAGACATATACTAGCTACAAATCAATAAGATCATGTAGAAAACTAGTTAAAATCATTCTTGCTCTAAGTGCAGACAATCAGTTTAACCCTATACAAAAAAAACTACAGACATGAGTGACCATGTTTATACGATACTTGTAAGCTGAAATTATTATCTCATTGCAAGAATATATGTTTGTTTTTTATTTCACACTCATTAGATCATATAGTTTATGTTTCTTGTCTAGCAAACTTGCCATCTCCTAGCAGGAGAGAAACGATCTAACAACTTTAACTTATGATAGTGCTTATATCATATGTTCTTGGAAACTAAAAAAATCATCTTTGAGCTTGAATTTTCATAAAACCTGACATTACTATGTAGAGATTGTCATATTTTGTATTGCTAAAGACTCACCATAGAGAAATAAAGTATACATACTTTAATAAAATATGTAGTGTTTATTTGAAGTTGCATGCCACAACTAAAAGCGTAGAGTTTATGTTGTTATTATTACAATATGTTTTAACTCTTACGTGGATATTTATGTATTTGATACTTTAATGTACTATGTAAACATGGCTTATGGATTATAATAAACAACTTGCTCTCATTATAGTTATGTATACATATCTTTGCTACATTCGATCAAGGAAAGGTAAAAGAAAAAGAGTTAATACTTTAATAATGGCATACCATTAGTTTACATTGGAGAGACAATGTACTGAGTTGCTATGTATGACGTGATTCCTTTATTCGTCTTTGCACATATTTTAGAGTAAAAGAGTGGCTCAAGGATATCAAACATTTATCGGTTAAAGAAAAATGGTTATGTTTTTTATGATGATAGGTCACAATTACGGTATGTTGTCATGAAACACATATTTCAGCATTCAAATCAAACAACTCACAAATTTTAATGAAGTTTTGGCTAAAATGGTGGTGTTTTCTACGGAGATTATAATACCAACAAACTTTAATATTATTCCAAACATTATGAGCCATAATAGGAGACTACAACAAATATTTAAGGTAATTAGTAACTATTTTAGCTATGTGATAATTTGTTTCGCATTAAATTTGAAATACTAACTTTGTTTATGTAGGGAGCGATTGGTGCACTGGATGGAACTTTGATACATTCATGTGTTCCTATAAACAAACAACATGTATACAGAGGAAGAGGAAAAGGAGATTGTTATCAAAACGTTTTGGCAATATGTGATTTTAATATGACGTTTACTTTTCTTGTAGCTGGATGAGAAGGTATAGCTCATGATTCTCGAATCTTATTGGAAGCAATAAGAAATCCTAATGCAGCATTTTCATTACCTCCTTCAGGTACATATAATAATTCATATTTATTTTAAACTATTACATACATCTATATTTATTATTAAATAATATTTATAGATAAGTATTATATTTGTGACGCCGCCTATGCACACACACGAGGGTTTATGGCACCATATCACAATGTGAGATATTGGTTAGGATATTTTTGGAGAAGGCATGCTTGAATAGTAAATAAAAATTTAAAGACTCGCATGCAAAAGTTAGAAACGTTATTGAACGTGCTTATGCTGTTTTGAAAACACGTTTTCCAATATTAAAGAGGATGCCGCTTTTTTCACTAATAACACAAAGAAATATCAGAATTCCATGTTTTGCACTTCATAATTTTATACGCAAAGAGGGCTTAGATGATGAGTTATTTTCTACATATGATCAATTAAATGTGCAGTTTGACAGTGAAAATGTATTAGTTGAAGACGATGGAGGTATGGAAGAAGATCAAGTTGTTCAACCACAAGGGAATGCATCAGACCGACACTATATGACTAATTTAAGAGATCAAATCGCGACACAATTGATGCATAGTGGTTGAATGGTTCATAACATGATATGTGTATTAGAATGTTTATATAGTTTATTATGTATTTTGGAATTTTTATGTTTTTTGTATATTTTTATATTTTGAACCACTAGGTATTATGTGTTGTTGTTTATACTTCATTTTTTAAGTAATTACATGTTTTGTATTATCATACATCGTATTATTATTTGAAAAAAAAAATATTATTAAATGACGAAACATTCTAATGAAAAAGATAAAGATAAAAGAAAATAACAAAAGAAGTACTTCAAAAGAAAAAAAATAAACAGTCTTCTCTTTACAGATGAAGACTTTAGATGTACCTCTTTTTCTATAGACATGGTTTGTAAATGAAGAGGAAAAATCTCAAAAAAACAAAGAGAGCCTTAGGCTTTTGAATCCAATAAACAGTATATTGTATAAAGAAAGGAACGGGTCAAAGTAGTGGGATAGTTGGAGTGAACTCCTGGTAACCTGTTCTTTAGGGCTTAACCAATTTTTAGTCATTTCCTATTTTCTTGTTAGTTACTGTAGTTGTTTACTTTTCGGCTTTCAAGTCGTTTTTGGCCTTTCAACGAAATCTATCACTTTTCAAATGTTTATTTGATATACAGTGACATCTCTTAGGGCCAAAGGTGTAGTGGAGAGAAAACCCTTCTACACTTTGCCCTACTACTGTCACATCAACGTCAATCATACCAAAGCAACTAACAAAAATTCCCCCTCATTCAAGACACTTCTCTCTCCTATCCACTTTGACTCT
Organism: Glebionis coronaria; assembly: GCA_025667525.1. Taxonomy (NCBI): domain Eukaryota; kingdom Viridiplantae; phylum Streptophyta; class Magnoliopsida; order Asterales; family Asteraceae; genus Glebionis; species Glebionis coronaria. Next base: position 455,360,757 of record CM046876.1, read on the forward strand.
ACCCACTATTTTTTTTATATTTTCTCATAAATTAATTCATTTCATTAAAATAAAGATTACAAATACATAAATAAAACTACAATACGGAATTAAAAATGCGATACGAACCTAAAAAATACGAAAATTAAAAATGACGAAAAAATTTTGGCCCGAATATTTTACCATTATTTCTTCTTGGTTATTTCGGACAAACGACCTCTTTGGTTTGGCAATTGAATCGGGATCAATCGTGAGAAACTAGAATTCGGATATCTCCATCATCTTCAATTCCTTTGCCTTTTTTGCCCCTTACGCGGATTTACCGGTGACCCATTTTTTATCCCGCGCATCGTTTAGCATGTCCTTCATAAACCCCGAGCCACTTACGCCGGTGGTCTCAGTTGTTTCCGATTTGGTTTTCTTAGCGGTTCGAGCTTTTCCAACGGGTCAAGGACGAGCATCGTGACCGAATATTTCTGTGTGATCATCCACATAAACGGTTTCCACCCCGTCCTATTTTGGGTGTTGTCTGAGGAGCTTCCACGCGTGTTCATAAGCGATATTTTTCCAAATTATACAAAGAAATATATTTGTCCTTTACAGCTTTCAAAACATCCTCGTCATTCATACTACTTTTACAATTTACTCATTTGTAAATCGCGTTAAACTTTTGAGATTCAGGGTTTAACCGACTCCATTTCCCCATAATCATATTCTTAGTACGAGGTATGTGAGTTATAGACTCGTTAAAATATGCAAGAATCTGCCCTACAACATCAAGGTTTTGATCATTTCCAATGTCGGCGTTCTTCGACACTCTAATTCAACACTTGCACAATAGTATCTCTTGATAATGGCTTTAATTCTATAGTCCCTTATTTTCTCGCTATCATATTGTTTTCTCCGTGCGCGAGGCATGTGAGTTATAAACTCGTTAAAATATGCAAGAATCTGCCCAAAACATCAAGGTTTTGACCAACGTACGATAGTATGAGTCTGAGTCGAAGCGTCCACAAATTGTATGTCATCTTCGTCGTCACCTGCAGACAAATCAACGACTTTTGATTTTTTTGACATTCTTTTTTTGTTTCAACGGTGATCATTTGGTGGTGGTGGTGATTCTGTTACTTTGAATTATGTTTTCGGCACTTGTTGACTTTGGAAATTTTTGAATTGGTTGTTAAATTGTGCGTTTTGAAGCGCGAGTTATTGTTGTTGGAAAATTTGTTCGGGTGTCATTTGAGGAAAATAGGTTTAAGCAAAAGGAGGGTACAAGAATTGAGAGACGGATAGAAATTGGGAGCCGGATGGAAATTGCGAAGAAGATGAAATAGAGTTTTGCGACCATGGCGTCGAGGGGTAGAGGGGTAGAGGATGACGAAGGATTCAGATTCAATGTGTTAAGAACACCGATAAAGTTGATATATGAAAATTGGTTATTTGGGAAGTTAGACATTCTTTTTTGTTGTTTGATAGATAGATTAGGAAGAGATGTGTGTTTTAAAAGTGTAAAAATAAAAGAATATATATAAAATTAAAAAAATTTAAATTTACTAGACGTTGCAACGGCTAGTTTTTTCTCTCTCTCGTCGTGCCTTTGTTGTATCTCCGTGAATCACCGGTGAAATGGGTGGTCGGTTTGGTGAAGCAAACTGGTGCAAACCTGTGAGCCTTCCACGTAAGCTTGACGAGACTTTACTCGCCATCATACTCGTCTACGGTGAAAGATTTCCAATGTCTACGTGAATATTTATAGTTTTATTTTCTTTTCATTGATAAATCATTCACTACGATGACGACTCGATAAAACAGGCAACGTAACTTCAAATCGTACGCAATGTAAATTAATTGTATTTCTAATTGCTTGATTAGGCATTAGTGATGGCAAGACAGCATAACGGCAAGGATCTTAATAAAAGTCTTCAACAAAAACTAAAAAACGTAAGCATGCTTGATATTGGGTACCTAACATACAAATTTTTTTTTTTTGGCTTAGTTTGGTTTATACATAACAGATTGTGTTTTTAGGACGTCTTAATATATTGTTCTTAATTTTGAGTCGGTTTATTATACAAACTAGTATTTTCATAGAAACCAAGGGACTAATCCTATTCATTTATTAGTTGAGACCAGATCTTAGGGAAAAAACGGAGGGACTAAGTTGCAAATAACCAAAATATTTAGAGAAAAAAAATGAAAGGACTAAACTGCAAATATTATATTTTCTTATTTATATCCAGATATATATATATAAAGTAAATCTAGATATATATTAAGTATATCTAAATATATCTTTTTAACTTTTTTAATGTCATTTTATATCTAAATATAAAAGTCAATTTAATAATTATAATCAGATATATATAAAGTATATCTAGATATATACAAAGTATATCTAGATATATAAAAAGTATATATCTAGATATATATAAAGTATATCTGGATATATATAAAGTATATCTAGATATACGTTTTAACGTTTTTAATATCACTTTATATCCAGATATAAGGGTCAATTTAATAATTATAATTAGATATATATAAAGTATATATAGATATATACAAAGTATATCTAGGTATATAAAAAATATATCTAGATATATATAAAGTATATATGGATATATATATAAAGTATATCTAGATATACCATTTTAACGTCACTTTATATCCAGATATAAAGTCAATTTAATAATTATGATCAGATATATATAAAGTATATCTAGACATATACAAAGTATATCTAGATAATATAAAAAGTATATCTATATATATATATATATATATATATATATATATATATATATATATATATATATATATATATATATATATATATATATATATATATATATATAAAGTACATCTGGATATATATATATATATATATATATATAGTGAAGCGCTATTTGCAGAACCTCTTTTTAGGTACAGAACCTACAGAACCATCATTTTACTCCTATAATTACATAATGTACACCATATTAATGCAAGAAGGTAGTTTTGAAAATATTTACTACTTATTTTAATAAAATAAAAAATTAAAGGGTAAATAAGGTATTTTGTTTCTCCATAAAAATAGCTTCACTTGCCTTTTTCCTTAAAATAATTCAATAATTTTTTTCTTCTCATAAAAACCGCCAGTCACTTTTTTTTTAGATCTATCAGTTCACCCTATTTTTCTCTCAAAAAATTGCCGTCTTTTTTTTTCTAGATCTACCACCACAAATATCAAGCATCCAGCCACCGCCTGTCCAACGAGCTTTCGTCTTCCACCACTCTTTTGTGGTTCTGATTCCTCAAAAAACCCCACACCATAGCCGCGAATCTACCATCACTAAATCCTTTTGTTTCGATTCGAAAAGAACCAAACCGGATGATAGATCTCTGTTGAAAACCATCGACTCTTTTCTAGATCTGTCCTGAAAAAAATTAAACCTCATAAATATATTTGGATCGAGATAGCATAAATGCTAAAAAAACATCAATGAATCAAATTCAAGAATATTTTATAAAGAAGTGAAGCGGTTCCGATTGCATGGCTCCGTTGATTATTGGTCTGCAAGAGGTATATTTTTTAATTGATGTGATTTATGTTTTTGGATTAAAAACACAATTTATGGGTCATATGTTTTTGGATGTAACTTATTGTTTGGAATTTGTTTTGTTAGTGAATTTTTAAAACGTAGTAATATAGGCATATGTATGAGTCTGGCTGAACATATGTTGGTTTATGTTCATCATATGAATTTGGTATTGATAACAAGATCTATTGGTTAATGACCTTGATATTCGAATAAAAAAGATTAATTTAATAGGTATTATTCATTTCAAATTTAGAATGTAACCAGTGGTTTTTTTTCTTCTTAACAGTATTCGTTAATGTATATTTTTTTCGCTTGATCATATGAAAAGTACTTTGACTAAATTATATTACTGTATATGATTGATATATATATATAAAGTTCCTAAATAAAGTTTTTGTTATCTTTATTAATTTGTATCAGGGGATGGCAGAATGAGATTATGGATGCACTTGTGCTTTTAGATGGCGTGCGTACATGTTTTCGAAGCCGTACGTACATGTTTTCGAAGCCGTACATTCATGTTCTCAAAGCCATACATACATGTTTTGGGAGCCGTACATACATGTTTTGAGACCCGTACATACATGTTCTCGGAGCCTGTACATACATGTTTTGGGAGCCGTACATTCATGTTCTCGGAGCCTGTACATTCATGTTTTGAGAGTTGTACATACACGTTTTCGTAGCCGTACATTAATGTTTTCAAAGCCGTACATATATGTTCCTCGAAGAATGCAAATGTATTTTTAATCTCTTGCACTTATATTTAATAATATATATTTGTATTTGATTGTATTTTAAATGATATAAATTTTTTGTGTTTTATTTATGTTGGTTGTAAATTTAGAGATCACATGTTATGTTTATGTTTTTTATGTTTTAGTTTTCGAAGATAAAATATACACTAAAACATATATGTACTTTTCATTTTGAGAAAAAAATCAAGTTGAGGTAAAGAATTGTACACAAGAAATGCGTGTAAAATTAAAATATTTAAATATAACACATATATATATAACTATAATATTTTAAATAACACATGTGTATTTTTTAAAAATAAAACTGTAACATGAACAGAATGAAAAAAGAAAAAAAAAATTAAAGTTTTTAAAAACATAAAAAGTAAAAAAATAAAAATTTTGAAAATAAAAATTAAAAAACGAATTTTTAATCCAAATATTAAAGAAAAGTCAAAATTAGTAGACAATCAAAATACCTGATTTGCCCTTATATTAATTTATTTTTCCAAAATGAGTACTAAATAATTTCAAAAATGCCATCATGCATTAATAGGATATACATCATGCTTTATTAGTTGTAAAAAACAGGTTTCGTAGGTTCTGTACCTAAAAAGAGGTTCTGCAAATAGCGCGCCCCTATATATATATATATATATATATATATATATATATATATATATATATATATATATATATATATATATATATATATATATATATATATATATATATATATATATATATATAAAGTATATATAGATATAAGGGTCAATATAATAATTATGATCAGATAATATTTCAGTGGTAACTGTGTTTTTTTTTTTGCCGCTCGAAAAAAAAAATAAAAAATTTTCCGCTTGAAAAAAAAAATAGCGGAATTTTTTTTTTCTGCTCGAAAAAGAAAAAGAAAAATTTCCGTTCGAATTTTTTTTTTTTTTTGTCGTTCATAAAAAATAAAAATATATAATAAAGTTTTCTTAATTAAATCTTAGATTAATGCTAACCATTGGATGAAAGGTAAATAGAGGGTCAAGATGAGTCTTTTGATTTTAAAAAAAAAACAAGTTTTGCAAAATAACTTTTACCTTTAATTTTTGCGTGAAGAACTACTTTTCATGGCAAATGCAAAATATTCAAAGAAGAATTGAAAAACACTGGATGGTGCATAAATTTATAAGTTAAAGCAGGTGAATTATATATTTTTTATTAAAAAATTAATTATCTATCTCTTTTTTTTTTTGAAAAACTATCTATCTCTTTTTAAGACAACAAGTAATGAATCTTGCGGTTTCTTTGCGGGGCGTTTTTTACCTTACAAAATATTTATATAAATGTTTTTACGTTTTTAATTTAGTACCATGCCTAAAAAAATATTTTTTAGATGATATAGACTACAACTGAACCTACTATCTCCAACCACATTTTCCCAAATGACACGTGTCATTTGGGAACCAACCTACACGACAAAAGTTCGTTCGACGTGGCAAGCAATTTCAAAAACATTTTAGTCAAAATTCTGACGAAAGTTTCTCAGTGACATTTCGCCCGAGATACCCTGGTCAAAGTTTGACCAAAAAAAATCAATGTAAAACATAGCGGCAAAGTTTTCCGTCAAACTTTCCCTGACGACATTTCGTCCTGGATAATCTTATCACTAACCGTAAGTGTTTAAGTGTTGTGATTAGTACTGATTAATATGTGACAAAGTATGTCGGGCGACATGTTGCCCGAGAAAGTGTTCACTAAACGACAAAAAACTAAACCCAGTTAGAGGTTTGACAAGTCAACGTATAAGGAAATAATCTCCGGCGACATGTTGCCCGAAATTCCCCGGTCAAAGTTTGACCGACACCAAAACTTGACGGTTATTTTTCCCGCCCGTTTATCCCGAATGATATGTCACCCCAAAAAATTAATTTAGCTTTTAATTTATTACTATTTGTAAAATATATTTTATAAATAAACATACTTATAAAATATATAATTGTTATTAAAGAACATTTTTTATAAAATATCGTTGATCGTGGTGTTTGAAACATCTCGTACAGAGTTGTTGTTGATGTAGTTAACAGATGAAGGCATGAATATTTGTTTTGGCGAAGTTAGCGGGATAACTTTTGTAACACCCTATTTTGATAATGGAAATGTCACACGTAATTATGGCGTGTTATCAAAGCATACAAGGAAAAATGTCTAAACATTACATGACCATAAAAGGAAAATACCGGAATCAAACATCGGTAGTCCAAAAGTAAAGCTCATCACACACAAACATAAGTATAGTAAGGAAAGGACTAAACAATCTCCGTAGCAAATGTATCAAAAGAAAGGTAATGCATAAAGTAAAGAAAGGCTAGAAAGCTTCCAGTCCATATGCACGTACGCTTAAAGTCTACGAGCGTCCCTGAGTACCTGTTGTTTTGGGAACATAGAAAAGGAAAATGGCTGAGCAATACGCTCAGTGCACGGATGTACAATAAAGCATGAATAGGATAAGCATATAACATATAACAGCGGAAGAAACTAAGTCCCGAGTAACCTGGTTAAGTCTTGATAAAACTGGTTTTATAGTTTGAAAAGCCTTATGTTTATCTTGTAAAAACTGTTTATCATATTTTACCATTAGCCAATATAGGTCATGAAAATCCACCGTGCATGAATACTTGGAGGGGTGACCTCATCATGCAAATTAGAGGGGCTACCTCTAATTTAATATTCGGGTTTGGGTAGGAGGGATCAGCTCCTTGTGAAGGATGCAAGGCACACACCACATTCACCATGAAATCCTGGCTGAAAACATGTAACTAGGATGCACCCATACCCCCACATGATAAATATAAAAATATGGCCAAAAGCTGAAGGGACGCCACGAGCAATCACTCCGCCGTAGTGAAGTCATAACATCAGTGCCTCTAATGTTATGGTTATGGTACCTCCATAACTAGGTGAAACTGGTCATGCATGTATATGGCTATAGGTATTCTAAATTAAACATGTAAAACCCGCATGCTTTTACCATGAACAGTACCCTTAAGATCGTACGTACTAGATTAAAACTTTCCTATTATAGCATGATTACGATTACGTGTTAGGATTTTACGTATTACGTACGTGGAAGAACACGATAAGTATTTACTACGCACGAGCACACAATAATTATTTGACAATAATTAATCACGAGCATGCGATTATGAAATCATGAACGTAATAAAATCACGAACTATTATTAAGTACGTATATATATTTATTACGAGCGTAAATAAATATATTAGGTCACGGTAATTATTTAACGAGAACACATTAAACGCGAACACAAATAAACATGAACGAACAATTAAACATCGAGACACGGAAAACGGTACTGGTACCCCATGTGGGGCCCCTACCCGCGGCAACAAGGAAGAGATGGGCCAAGCCCATCTCAAATTTCACTAAAGAGGGGTTAAGGGAAAAGTTACTACTCATTTTCACTTTACAGAAGAATTAACCAAAAACCTAAAAATATTTTCTCCTCCTCCTTCTTTTTCTTTGTTTGGCCGCCACACATAAACACACCAAGGGGAGTGTTTATTTGATTTTTGATCTTGGATTTGGTGCAAGTGTTCGTGTTTGTTCATCCTCGTTTAGATCTACGCATTCGGTATATGTTTTTACCCTTTTCTTTTTGATTTGATCTAATAATTAATTAAGAATAAGATGTTTTTAAAACCTAATTAAAAACATAGATCTAACATGAAAATGGTTTTTGGAGAAATCAAAAAGGGTGTTTTAGGGGTGTTTGTTTTGGCCGGCGCCTAAACCGAACCCCAAGGGGGTCTCGGTTTGGCTACTCGACCACCACCGAGACCATATGGTCCTGTTTGGTTGGTGTAGGTCCCACGACAGCAGCAAGACAAGGGGAACCCCGAAGTGGTTCGGGGTATGGTGTCGATTTCATGTCCGGTTCAAGGGTTCTAGTCATGATCCGGTTCACGGTTTATGTTAAGATTATTTTTTTATATAATCATATGTTATAATTAAATTAATAAATATGACATGATTAATTTAATAACATGACTTAGGTTATATTAATTATTAAAATCATGAAATTATTAACCTAAGTATTTTATATTTTAGACTTATAATTAATTAATTATTTAAAAACCATGGTATAATTAATTAATTAACATGACTTAGGTTATATTATTAATAAATAATAATACATGTTTTAACCTAAGTATTTAACTTTATTTAATTAAAAACATGATATACTTTAATTAAATATTTTAACCTATAGTTTATTTTAATTACATGAAATAATTAATAAACTATGCATTATATCATATGACTTAGAAAATAATCATGAAAACACTTAGGCTTATATACTTAGCTTATTTAACCAGCTTATATCGAATTATGGAAACTTTCAATTTTTAGAAACTTATTTAAAGAAGGCAGTTAATCTATTTATGGAAACTTTCTATTTTTAGAAACTTATTTATTTTAAGCAGCTAATCTATTTATGGAAACTTATTTAATTAAGGCAGCTGATCTATTTATGGAAACTTTCTATTTTTAGAAACTTATCTATTTAAAGCAGTAATTCTATTTTTGGAAACTTTCTATTTTTGGAAACTTTCTATTTTTGGTAACTTTCTATTTTTGGAAACTTTCTATTTTTGGAAACTTTCTATTTTTGGAAACTTTCTATTTTAGGAAACCTGCTATTTTTGGAAAGTTACTTATTATTACACAGTAAGTATAATAATAGATGAAATGCCAGAAATACTTAATCAGAATAAACAGAATATAAGACAAACACGGGTTAAGGCTTAAAACAGTAAAACATGATAAGAACATATAAAATAAGCTAAGACATGACATAAAACCAGTTACGTATTTAGTAAGCAGATACTTATTCATGTATGTATTTATGTAGCATTAGTGATAGGGAAGTAGGATTCCTCTCAGTTCATCTTCTTCGTCCACTGGACATAAGGTACGGATTCCCGTCCTTTTAGTATGGACATTCTTTCCTTATTAGGATTCCCCGTATGCAACCAAATGTTTTCCCGTAGTATAAGTTTATGTGTTTGAATTGCTTATGTTTAATTTAGAATACCTATATCCATATACATGTGATGTGTGTGGATGTGTATATGTGAATTATTTGATTACGTTATAGGGTAAATTAGAAAATTACCTTTAGGAAAAAGTAATAGTCTAATAATACCAATGACGAATTCAATTAAACACGTGAGTGAGTCGAGTTCGTTGTACACGAAGATCTTATGAATTTGAGACGTTTTGCTTTGATTTGGACAACAGATTTGAATTGGTTCGTGGTTTTTAAACTACAATTAAAATCTACGAATTTTAAGCTATTAAAAATTACCCTAAAGTGCATGAATCGTAAACCCCGCCTATTAATCTAATACAAATACTTAAAAATTAAAACTACTTAAAAATTTATCTATTTAAAAATCTATAAAAATAAATCTATTTAATAAAATTAACCTTTAATCTATTTAAAAAAATCTAAATAAAATTTTTAAAACAAATTTACTTTATTAACAATTACTTAAAAACAATTCTATTTAAAATCTATTTAAAATCTACTTTTATAAAAATCTACTTAATTAAAATTAAACTAATTAAACTATTTAAATAAAAACATTTTTTTTTATTTTTTTTTACTTTTTTTATATCTTATTTTATTAATTAATTAACTAAAATATACTCTAAATAAAACATTAATTAAAAGTTTATTAAAAAACGGATTAAAAGAAAATTAAATGTTATTTAAACAAAATCTGCCAAGATAAAGCTACACTATATTAATGTGAAAGCTGTAAGTAAAATCAAAAAGGCCTGCAGTCCCAGTGGTTATCACGTTTGACCTCTAAAGGGGAGGTCTCGAGTTCGAGACCCCCAATGGACAATTTTTTTTGCGAATTAAAACTTTTGACAGATATGGTAATAAACAGTCTCAGTAGAGACTTTTTGGAAACTTAGTATGATAAGCTGTTAGGAAAACAGCTATGAACTTATCAAATCCAGCTGATCTGATAAGCTGAATGTAGACAAATTGAATCTACCAAACTTAATTCAAATTAAAGTAAACAATTAGAAAGAGCAACAATAACAAATTAACCAACTAAACAATATCCTACAGCAAAGTCAAACCAAATCAGAAGACAACTTATCAGACTAAGCAAATTAATCAGCAAACAGTCCGAATAAAAATACCAATTCAGCAGAACTTAATAGTCATCCTAAATAAACAGGAAATTCAGCAGTAATTTACCAAATACAAAATAAGATAAACTTCAGCAAAGTTTAGATAAATCTGGATATTAAAACGCAACACTACAAGAATCAAATATTCAAATAAAAACATAGCAGCAATTCAAAACTCACGTTGAACCTGATGAATAATCACCAAAGCTTAACAGACTAAAACTAATCCATATCAACTTAAGTAAACAGATAAGAAACTGAACTTAAGCAGAAAATTAGCAAAGCATACCCAAATTAAAACTGATGTATTCTCAATCTACATTCAGCAAAATTAAGCTCAACAAACTTCTATCTTAACAGCAGACTTTTAAGCATTTTCCAAGATCCAAAATCTCATCAACTTAACACATTATCATATGCACAATTTAATTTCTGGCAAATAAATCTTTAACGCAATAATTAAGGAACAAGTAAATAAAAAATAATAGAATACTAAATCCTAACAACTCCTAATGGAAACTAACAGTTCAATCACAATTGTTCATAATCCCGAATCCAAACATCTCATATTAAACAGCTTAAGAACAAATAGCATAATAACAAAAAATAAGAAAATAAAAGGGATTTAGAACCTTTTGATGAACCTCTGAGAAGTAGGTCAGCGTTGTACTGCCTATGAACCTGAACTCGTACCACCATAACCATCAAACGTCATCAAAGAAAAACGCCATTCAAACCGTATAAATCCAACGAACCATCATTCACCAATACTCGAACCACCAATTTACTTTTGTGAATACTTTCCAGTAGGGAAAATATTTAATCATATTTTTACCTCTTATATTAAATCTGAGCTATTAATTAGCTCATGCTTAACATAATAAACATTACTTAGTTGAAAAAGTTTATAGAGATTAATTATTATATCAATTTAAACAGTAAATAAATGAGACGAAACACCACTCAAAGCAAACGAATGATTTTTATTAAATTCAAGCAAAATTACAAGATTTAAAAAGAAATTACAATATTTAATTCCTACAACTAATTCTACAGAGTAACTTTAAAGTAAAAAGAAGGATGCATTACACAAGAAAAATGGGGGTATTTATAGCCTCCCAAGGCTTGTTGAGGAGCGAATATGCGCATCTTCAAATGGATATTCCTTATTATTTGTAGCCATTAGATCGATCTTTGCTCTTCTCTCTCTTGTTTGTTTGGATCCAAGGGCTGTGAATGACCCTTGTGCACACGGATTGCCACCGTGGCACAAGGGTGTGTTTGTTGTGCTAGTTTTGAGCCTTTTGATTGGCTGATTGGGGAGATGTGAGGTGTTGAAGCCAATGAGAATCATCCACGTAGCTTTCTCGTTACACTCCTTCTCTTCCTTAAACCATGGGGGTTTTATTCCCCTTGGTTTGAATTACTTGAAATAATAAAAAGCCCTATGGTAAACTTGATTCTTACCCATCTAGGGTAAATGAACAGTAAGACTTTTACAGGTTTTTTTTGGGAGAAAATGGAATGGGGAAGAAAGAGTTTACTTTGTTTGTATCGAAATATTTTTTATTCGTGTGTGTGAAATTGAGTGGGTAAGAAAACTTTTAGGTGAGAAAAATAAAACGTGTGAAAGGATAAATAAATGGGGTGTGAAGTGATGGCAGTAAATAAAGATGCGTGGTTTTAATTTGTACACGCGTTTTAACAAGAAACCCTAAAGCCCACTTTTGTTTGTTCTTTATTTCTTGTTTGGGCTTGGGCCCAATAATTTTTTCATCATCCGTCCCATTTAATTGCAAATTGGGCCTTTTGGGCTTTTAGTCATGAAAGTAAATAAAGCTTTTTATTAATGGGCTTTTAAGCCCATTTTCTCAATGTGGGACCCACTAAACCCGTTTCCTCGATAAATGATATAATCCTCTAAAGTTGAGCTCGGTTTTGGCTTCTTCGATCTTTTTCATCAATCTCGTGTCGGTTTTCGTCGGTTTTTGTGAACTTGGTACCTACACACATTCAAACAAGAAACAAGTATATCCAAGGCATATTTGTAATATTTAATGCATTATTTCATTTTTTTAAACTACAAATGATATGAGTAATTACACTCATATCAACATGCGTGACCAGTTTCACCTAGTCATTGAGGTACCATAACCATAACATTAGAGGCACTAATGTTATGACTTCACCACGGCAGAGTGATTGCTCGTAGCGTCCCTTCAACTTTTGGCCATATTTTATATTTATCATGTGGGGCGTATTGGTGCATCCTATTTACATGTTTTCAGTCATGATTTCATGGTGAATGTGGTGTGTGCCTGCATCCTTCACAAGGAGCTGATCTCTCCTACCCAAACCAGAATATTAAATTAGAGGCAGCCCCTCTAATTTTCATGATGAGGTCACCCCTCCAAGTATTCATGCACGGTGGATTTTCATGACCTATATTAGCTAATGGTAAAATATGATAAACAGTTTTTACAAGATAAACATAAGGCTTTTCAAACTATAAAACCAGTTTTATCAAGACTTAACCAGATTACTCGGGACTTAGTTTCTTTCGCTGTTATATGTTATATGCTTATCCTATTCATGCTTTATTGTACATCCTTGCACTGAGCGTATTGCTCAGCCGTTTTCCTTTTCTATGTTCCTAAAACAGCAGGTACTCAGGGACGCTCGTAGACTTTAAGCGTACGTGCATATGAACTGGAAGCTTTCTAGCCTTTCTTTACTTTATGCATTACCTTTCTTTTGATACCTTTGCTATGGACATTGTTTAGTCCTTTCCTTTACTATACTTATGTTTGTGTGTGATGAGCTTTACTTTTGAAATACCGATGTTTGATTCCGGTATTTATCTTTTATGGTCATGAAATGTTTAGACATTTTTCCTTGTATGCTTTGATGACACGCCATAATTACGTGTGACATTTCCATTAGCAAAATGGGGTGTTACAATTATGGTATCAGAGCCAAGGCTTCGACCTGTAGGCTCTCAAATATGACCTGTGATTAGTGGGTAGTCACTATGGTCTTCCTAGAACTGACAGTTGTTTTCATCCATTCATCATTTTTATGCATACATATATATGTCATTGTCGCAGATTTATGACTAAGTAATAGTTGGTACAGGACTGACCCTATTTAGCCGCATGTATTTTATCAAAACTTTTAAATTTGGGACCGACCCATAGGCGTCCCCTCGGCATGTCTTTGGTTTTGGGTGAACTGAACATAGGCGTTCACTCTCGAGCATACAAAAGTTTTCATAAAACTGCATCATGCATTCATACACAAAATTTTCTTGCATAAAATTTTTCTCTTAAAATTTTGGTATAATTTTTTTTTCATGTATATATATATTTTATGTTTTGATCTGGTTAATCATATGTTTTATGTTATACTGTCAGATGGTTCTCACACGCGAACAAGAACAGCTCAATGCTGCAATCCAAGCTGCAATGCAGGCTTTGCTTCCTCAACTGAGGAATGACATCAGGGCTGAAGTTCAAGCTGCCAACAATCAGCAGCATAATCAGGCACCTCCTCCTCCTCCAGTGACATTAGCAGTATGGTTGGAGAGATTCAACAAGCTCCGTCCTCGAGCTTTTGAAAAGACGGATAGCCCCAGTGATGCTGAAAGCTGGTTGGCTCACATCGAGAAGATTTTCAATGCTATGGGTTGTGACCCCGCATACAAGGCGAGGTTGGCATGCTATCGGTTCGAAGGCGATGTGCTAAATTGGTGGTTAGCGTTGATGCAGTCTGAGGGTGGTGACGAGTGGGTTGCTGGTTTGACTTGGGCTCAGTTCAAGGACAGGGTGATGGAGCAGTTCTTTTCCAAGGCTGAACAAGACAAGCTCAAGAGAGAGTACCATGGGATCCGACAGAGAGCTGGGGAGAATAGCAACGAGTTTATGCAGCGCTTTCTTCGCTTAGCTGGTTTCCTTGGTGCGGCAGCAGGTACTCCTGAAGAGCAGGCACACCACTTTAGGTGGGCTCTTCTCACATCGGTCGCAAACAATCTGGTGTGTGCTACGTTCAACACTGTAGCACAAGTGGCCGATGCAACACGTAAGCTGGAAATGCTGCAGGAGAGAGATGAGTTCGGGGAAGCTGAGAGACCCGACAAGAGGTAAATATTCGTATTCAAGCGGTGATCAATCCTTATTCTTTCCATATATGTCAAATATTCATCTCTTTAAATGTATCTTCCAAGTAGAAAACTGGGGACCGGTCTCAGCCGGCTACTCAGCAACAGTCTCATCAGCCCAAGGGAAACGGTCAGATAACGACCGTTCTGCTATGGATAGGCGTGGCGGTAATGATAATTACCGTAACAACGCTGGACACTCCAACAGTAGCAGGTCCTAATACTTACGCATTTCCTTATGATGTCATGTTATAACTCATATTCTCACACTTTAGCAATACTTCTACCAGGAACCATGGAAACGGTAGGGACCAGAACCAGAGAGGTTCACAGCCTAGCCGTCCAGCTATCACTAGTATTCAATCTTACGATCGTCCGCATTGTCCTTTGTACCCTATTATCATGTCTTATGTAAAATGTTTTATCAGGTTCCCAGCCAGCCAGAGCACCTGCTGGAGGATTTACTCATCCTCTTTGCTCTACTTGCCACCGTAGGCACCCAGGGCCATGTCGCCGTAACACTGACGCATGCTTCAAGTGTGGTCTTCCTGGACATATCATGAAGGATTGCCGTAAGGGCGAGATGGAGGGTACATCAGGACATGCTGATTCCAAGCCGCCTCCTACAACCGGGCGTGTCTACACGACATCTCGAGACTAGGCCAACAAGTCTACAGGTATCATCACTGGAATCTTGTATATGTATGGTCAAGCTGCATGTGTTCTTTTCGATACGGGTGCTACTCACTCGGTTATTTCTACTGATTATGCTAAGAACATTAGGATGCTCCCCATGCCACTAGAAAATAGGCTTACTATTTCCACGCCTTTGAGGGACTCTGTATTAATCACCCATGTATACAAGAGTCTTCCCCTAGAAGTTGACGATAAGGTTCGACCTGTTGACGCACTTCCGCTGGACATGAATGAATTCGACATGATTTTGGGCATGGATTGGCTATCCAAGCATCATGCTACCATAGAATGCCATTCATATCGACTTATCTTCGATGATGTTAATGCACCAGAGTACATTCATAACGGGTTCATACCCGGACGGTCTGTACAAATCATATCTACCCTGCAAGCGCGTGCACTACTGTCACATGACTGCGAGGGTTATCTAGCTACGGTTCACGACATGGATGCTGAATCCCCATCAATTCAGGATCAACCAATAGTGTCGTAATTCCAAGATGTTTTTCTAGCAGAACTTCCGGGCATACCACCTGCACGAGAAGTGGAATTCTGTATCGAGCTTATTCCAGGGGCTGAACCAATCTCCAAGGCTCCTTATCGCATGGCTCTCATAGCGCTGAAGGAGCTGAAGGATCAACTGCAAGAAATTCTTGAACGAGATTTCATTCGACCGAGCGCATCTCCATGGGGCGCACCGGTCTTATTTGTTAAGAAGAAGGACGGCAGTATGCGTCTTTGCATAGACTATCACGAGCTCAACAAGAATACTATCTGGAATAGGTATCCACTGCCACGTATAGACGATCTGTTTGACCAACTCCAAGGGGCCAAACACTTCTCCAAGATTGATCTTAGGTCAGGCTACCATCAGCTACGGGTCAAGGAGCAGGACATCGCTAAGACTGCCTTTCGTACCCGCTATGGCCACTACGAGTTTGTAGTTATGCCATTTGTCCTAACAAATGCTCCAGCAGTATTCATGGATTTGATGAACAGATTCTTCCATGAATTTCTGGACAAGTTCGTCATTGTCTTCATCGACGACATCCTGATTTTCTCAAAGTCCAAGGAGGAACACGAAGACCATCTTCGTACAGTACTACATATTCTTCGCCAGAAGCAGCTGTATGCTAAATTCTCCAAGTGTGAGTTCTGGTTAGACAAGGTGACATTCTTAGGTCACATTGTATCAGCAAAAAGGAATCACTATGGATCCAGTGAAGGTTGAGGCCATTACTAAGTGGCCAAGGCCGACATCAGCGACGGAAGTCCGCAGTTTCTTAGGCTTAGCTGGCTATTACCGTAGGTTCGTGGAGAACTTTTCCCGCTTAGCACTACCATTGACCAAACTGATGCGGAAAGGGGAGAAATTCGTCTGGACTGAAGAACGAGAGAAGAGCTTTGAAGACCTGAAGTAGAAGCTAGTATCTGCACCTATTCTTACTCTCCCATCTGGTACGGGTGGATTTCAAATCTACATCGATGCATCGGGGAAGGGACTTGGCTGTGTTCTCATGCAACATGGGAAAGTGATCGCGTACGCTTCACGGCAGCTTAAGCCTTATGAAGAAAATTACCCCACGCATGACTTGGAACTTGCTGCAGTTGTGTTTGCATTGAAGATATGGAGGCACTACTTGTGTGGAGAATCATGTGACATTTTCACGGACCACAAGAGCTTGAAGTATATCTTCACTCAACGTGAATTGAACATGAGGCAGAGGAGATGGTTAGAGCTGTTGAAGGATTATGACATTAATCTATAGTATCATCCCGGAAAGGCAAATGTAGTAGCAGATGCTCTTAGCAGGAAGTCCGGAATGATCAACGGCATTAAAATTGAAGAGGAAATCATAAGAGACTTGGAGCGACTTGACACGATATCATGCTACGTGGACAACACGGTTACTGGGCTAATCTTAGAGTAGAACCCGAGTTACTCTCTAAGATCAAGGAAGCTCAGAAAGATGATGGAGAAATCTGGGCGATAGTATAGAATTTGGAGAAACAGACAGAAATCAGAGTAGATGAAGATGGTATCGTATGGCAGGACACGAGACTTTGTGTTCCTGATGACCAAGAACTCCGGGAAGCCTTATTAGCTGAAGCTCATAGCTCCCCATTCTCTATACATCCTGGTTCTACTAAGATGTACCATGACGTCAAACAGTACTTTTGGTGGAGTTGTATGAAATAGGATGTAGCTACTTACGTCTCCAAATGTCTTACCTGCCAGCAGGTTAAGATCGAGCATCAGCGATCTGGCGGTCTCCTTCAACCGTTAGATATTCCAGAGTGGAAGTGGGACAAAATCACAATGGATTTTGTTACTAACCTTCCGCCTACCAAGAGGAAGCACTATGCAATTTCGGTTATCGTAGATCGACTTACCAAATCAGCTCATTTCTTACCGATACGCAAGGAAGATCCGGTAAGTAAACTCGCCGATACGTACAGAAGAGAGATCATGAGAATCCACGGTGCACCATCCAGCATCATCTCAGACAGAGATCCTCGTTTCACTTCGCGATTTTGGAAGAGTCTGCAGAAAGCTTGGGGTACACAACTTAAGCTTAGCACGACTTTTCATCCTCAAACGGACGGACAGTCGGAACGAACCATTCAGACACTGGAAGATATGTTGAGATCATGTGCGTTGGAATGGACGGGTGATTGGGAAGATTACATCTGTTAGGTGGATTTTGCATACAACAACAGTTGGCACGCAAGTATCAAGTGTGCTCCTTTCGAGTTGTTGTATGGCAGAAAGTGTCACGCCCCAATCTGCTGGGATCAGGTTGGCGAGCGAACACTTGAAGGACCAGAAATCATAGAGATGACCAATGAAAAGATCGCAGTAGCTAAGCAGAAACTTCAGGAAGCACGGTCACGTCAGAAGAGTTACGCTGATAAGCATCGTAGGGACATACATTTTAACGTAGGAGATCATGTCTTCCTTAAGGTTTCGCCGGCACGTGGTGTTAGACGCTTCGGGATTAAAGGGAAGCCCAGTCCTCGTTTCATCGGACCGTTTGATATCATTGAACGAGTCGGTGAAGTATCTTACCGGTTGGCGTTACCTCCGCAGCTTTCGCATGTGCACAATGTGTTTCATGTGTCCTTACTCAGAGGGTACCAGTATCATCCCCTTCACATGGTTCAGTATCCACTGGAACAGATACGTGAAGATCTCACTTTTATAGAAGAACCCGAACGAGTTCTTGACAGACAAGAACGAGTCATGAAAAGGAAAAAGATTCCATTCGTCAAAATCCTATGGAGGGATCATACCGAGCGGGAAGCCACTTGGGAAACAGAGGAGTCTATCCGGGCTTCTTACCCTCATTTCATATTTTGAATTCGGGTATGTTCTTCTTTTCAGTTTACTTTATCTATAATTCGGGGACGAATTATTCTTTTTAGGGGGGAAGAGTTGTACAACCCGCATGCTTTTATCATGAACAATACCCTTAAGATCGTACGTACTAGATTAAAACTTTCCTATTATAGCATGATTACGATTAGGTGTTAGGATTTTACGTATTACGTACGTGTTAGAACACGATAAGTATTTACTACGCACGAGCACGCAATAATTATTTGAAAATAATTAATCATGAGCATGCGATCATGAAATCATGAACGTAATAAACTCACGAACTATTATTAATTACGTATATATATTTATTACGAGCGTAAATAAATATATTAGGTCACTGTAATTATTTAACGAGAACACATTAAACGCGAACACAAATAAACATGAACGAACAATTAAACATCGAGACACGGAAAACGGTACGGGTACCCCATGTGGGGCCCCTACCCGCGGCAACAAGGAAGAGATGGGCCAAGCCCATCTCAAATTTCACTAAAGAGGGGTTAAGGGAAAAGTTACTACTCATTTTCACTTTACAGAAGAATTAACCAAAAACCTAAAAATATTTTCTCCTCCTCCTTCTTTTTCTTTGTTTGGCCGCCACACATAAACACACCAAGGGGAGTGTTTATTTGATTTTTGATCTTTGATTTGGTGCAAGTGTTCTTGTTTGTTCATCCTCGTTTAGATCCACGCATTCGGTATATGTTTTTACCTTTTTTCTTTTTGATTTGATCTAATAATTAATTAAGAACAAGATGTTTTTAAAACCTAATTAAAAACATAGATATAACATGAAAATGGTTTTTGGAGAAATCAAAAAGGGTGTTTTAGGGGTGTTTGTTTTGGCCGGCGCCTAAACCGAACCCCAAGGGGGTCTCGGTTTGGCTACTCGACCACCATCGAGACCATATGGTCCCGGTTGGTTGGTGTGGGTCCCACGGCAGAAGCAAGACAAGGGGAACCCCGAAGTGGTTCGGGGTATGGTGTCGATTTCATGTCCGGTTCAAGGGTTCTAGTCAAGATCTGGTTCATGGTTTATGTTAAGATTATTTTTTTATATAATCATATGTTATAATTAAATTAATAAATATGACATGATTAATTTAATAACATGACTTAGGTTATATTAATTATTAAAATCATGAAATTATTAACCTAAGTATTTTATGTTTTAGACTTATAATTAATTAATTATTTAAAAACCATGGTATGATTAATTAATTAATATGACTTAGGTTATATTATTAATAAATAATAATACATGTTTTAACCTAAGTATTTAACTTTATTTAATTAAAAACATGATATACTTTAATTAAATATTTTAACCTATAGTTTATTTTAATTATATGAAATAATTAATAAACTATACATTATATCATATGACTTAGAAAATAATCATGAAAACACTTAGGCTTATATACTTAGCTTATTTAACCAGCTTATATCTAATTATGGAAACTTTCTATTTTTAGAAACTTATTTAAATAAGGCAGCTAATCTATTTATGGAAACTTTCTATTTTTAGAAACTTATTTATTTCAGGCAGCTAATCTATTTATGGAAACTTATTTAATTAAGGCAGTTGATCTATTTATGGAAACTTTCTATTTTTAGAAACTTATCTATTTTAAGTGGTAATTCTATTTTTGGAAACTTTCTATTTTTGGTAAATTTCTATTTTTGGAAACTTTCTATTTTAGGAAACCTGCTATTTTTGGAAAGTTAATATATTTTTGGAAAGTTTGCAAAAATAGAAAGTTTGCAAAAATAGAATGTTTCCAAAAATAGAAAGTTTCGAAAAATAGAATGTTTCCAAAAATAGAATTACCACTTAAAATAGATAAGTTTCTAAAAATAGAAAGTTTCCATAAATAGATCAGCTGCCTTAATTAAATAAGTTTCCATAAATAGATTATCTGCCTGAAATAAATAAGTTTCTAAAAATAGAAAGTTTCCATAAATAGATTAGCTGCCTTATTTAAATAAGTTTCTAAAAATAGAAAGTTTCCATAATTAGATATAAGCTGGTTAAATAAGCTAAGTATATAAGCCTAAGTGTTTTCATGATTATTTTCTAAGTCATAATGATATAATGTATAGTTTATTAATTATTTCATGTAATTAAAATAAACTATAGGTTAAAATATTTAATTAAATTATATCATGTTTTTAATTAAATAAAGTTAAATACTTAGGTTAAAACATGTACTATTATTTATTAATAATATAACCTAAGTCATGTTAATTAATTAATTATAACCATGGTTTTTATATAATTAATTAATTATAAGTCTAAAAAAAACATAAAATACTTAGGTTAATAATTTCATGATTTTAATAATTAATATAACCTAAGTCATGTTATTAAATTAATCATGTCATATTTATTAATTTAATTTTAACATATGATTATATAAAAAAAATAATCCTAACATAAACCGTGAACCGGATCTTGACTAAAACCCTTGAACCGGACATGAAATCGACACCATACCCTGAATCACTTCGGGGTTCCCCTTGTCTTGCTGCTGCCGTGGGACCCTCACCACCCAACCGGGACCATATGGTCTCAGTGGTGGTCGAGTAGCCAAACCGAGACCCCCTTGGGGTTCGGCTTATGCGCCGGCCAAAACAAACACCCCTAAAACACCCTTTTTGATTTCTTCCAAAAAACAATTTTCATGTTAGATCTATGTTTTTAATTAGGTTTTAAAAACATCTTGTTCTTAATTTATTATTAGATCAAATCAAAAAGAAAAAGGGTAAAAAACATATACCGAATGCGTGAATCTAACGAGGATGAACAAACACGAACACTTGCACCAAAACCAAGATCAAAAATCAAACAATCACCTCCTTTGGTGTGTTTGTATTCGGCGGCCAAAAAAGAAAAGAGGAGGAGAAGAAAAACTTTTTTAGGTTTTTTGTTAAATCTTCTGTAAAGTGAAAATGACTAGTTAATTTTCCCTTAACCCCTCTTTAGTGAAATTTGAGATGGGCTTGACCCATCTCTTCCTTGTTGCCGCGGGTAGGGGCCCCACATGGGGTACCCGTACCGTTTTACGTGTCTCGATGTTTAATTGTTCGTTCATGTTTATTTGTGTTCGCGTTTAATGTGTTCTTGTTAAATAATTACCGTGACCTAATATATTTATTTACGCTTGTAATAATATATATACGTAATTAATAATAGTTCGTGATTTAATTAAGTTCATGATTTCATGATCGCATGTTCGTGATTAATTATTGTCAAATAATTATTGCGTGCTCGTGCGTAGTAAATACTTATCGTGTTCTAACACGTACGTAATACGTAAAATCCTAACATGTACTCGTAATCATATTATAAAAGGAAAGTTTTAATCTAGTACGTACGATCTTAAGGGTACTATTCATGGTAAAAGCATGCGGGTTTTACAACTCTTCCCCCCTAAAAAGAATAATTCATCCCCGAATTATAGATAAAGTAAATTGGAAAAGAAGAACATACCCGAATTTAAAATATGAAATGAGGGTAAGAAGCCCAGATAGACTCCTCTGTTTCCCAAGTGGCTTCCCGCTCGGTATGATCCCTCCATAGCATTTTGACGAATGGGATCGTCTTCCTTCTCATGACTCGTTCTTGTCTGTCAAGTACTCGTTCGGGTTCTTCTATAAAAGTGAGATCTTCACGTATCTGTTCCAGTGGATACTGAACCATGTGAAGGGGATGATACTGGTACCCTCTGAGTAAGGACACATGAAACACATTGTGCACATGCGAAAGCTGCGGAGGTAACGCCAACCGGTAAGATACTTCACCGACTCGTTCAATGATATTAAACGGTCCGATGAAACGAGGACTGAGCTTCCCTTTAATCCTGAAGCGTCTAACACCACGTGCCGGCGAAACCTTAAGGAAGACGTGATCTCCTACGTTAAAATGTATGTCCCTACGATGCTTATCGGCGTAACTCTTCTGACGTGACCGTGCTTCCTGAAGTTTCTGCTTAGCTACTGCGATCTTTTCATTGGTCATCTCTATGATTTCCGGTCCCTCAAGTGTTCACTCGCCAACCTGATCCCAGCAGATTGGGGCGCGACACTTCCTGCCATACAACATCTTGAAAGGAGCACACTTGATACTTGCGTGCCAACTGTTGTTGTATGAAAACTCCACCAAACAGATGTAATCGTCCCAATCACCCGTCCATTCCAACGCACATGACCTAAACATGTCTTCCAATGTCTGAATCGTTCTTTCCGACTGTCCGTCCGTTTGAGGATGAAAAGCCGTGCTAGCTTAAGTTGTGTACCCCAAGCCTTCTGTAGACTCTTCCAAAATCGTGAAGTGAAACGAGGATCTCTGTCTGAGACGATGCTGGATGGTGCACCGTGGAGTCTCATGATCTCTCTTCTGTACGTATCGGCGAGTTTACTTACCGGATCTTCCTTGCGGATCGGTAAGAAATGAGTTGATTTGGTAAGTCGATCTACGATAACCCAAATTGCATCGTGCTTCCTCTTGGTAGGCGGAAGGCCAGTAACAAAATCCATGGTGATTTTGTCCCACTTCCACTCTGGAATATCTAACGGTTGAAGGAGACCGCCGGATCGCTGATGCTCGATCTTAACCTGCTGGCAGGTAAGACATTTGGAGACGTAAGTAGCTACATCCTGTTTCATACCACTCCACCAAAAGTACTGCTTGATGTCATGGTACATCTTAGTCGAACCAGGATGTATAGAGAATGGGGAGCTATGAGCTTCAGCTAACAAGGCTTCCCGGAGTTCTTGGTCATCAGGAACACAAAGTCTCGTGCCCTGCCATACGATACCATCTTCATCTACTCTAAATTCTGTCTGTTTCTCCAAATTCTGTACTA
This sequence comes from Glebionis coronaria, assembly GCA_025667525.1. Taxonomy (NCBI): domain Eukaryota; kingdom Viridiplantae; phylum Streptophyta; class Magnoliopsida; order Asterales; family Asteraceae; genus Glebionis; species Glebionis coronaria. The sequence continues at coordinate 455,384,384 of CM046876.1, forward strand.
TCGCCCAGATTTCTCCATCATCTTTCTGAGCTTCCTTGATCTTAGAGAGTAACTCGGGTTCTACTCTAAGATTAGCCCAGTAACCGTGCTGTCCACGTAGCATGATCTCGATGTCAAGTCGCTCCAAGTCTCTTATGATTTCCTCTTCAATTTTAATGTCGTTGATCATTCCAGACTTCCTGCTAAGAGCATCTGCTACTACATTTGCCTTTCCGGGATGATACTGTAGATTAATGTCATAATCCTTCAACAGCTCTAACCATCTCCTCTGCCTCATGTTCAATTCACGTTGAGTGAAGATATACTTCAAGCTCTTGTGGTCCGTGAAAATGTCACATGATTCTCCATATAAGTAGTGCCTCCATATCTTCAATGCAAACACGACTGCAGCAAGTTCCAAGTCATGCGTGGGGTAATTTTCTTCATGAGGCTTAAGCTGCCGTGAAGCGTACGCGATCACTTTCCCATGTTGCATGAGAACACAGCCAAGTCCCTTCCCCGATGCATCGCTGTAGATTTGAAATCCACCCGTACCAGATGGAAGAGTAAGAATAGGTGCAGATACTAGTTTCTGCTTCAGGTCTTCAAAGCTCTTCTCTCGTTCTTCAGTCCAGACGAATTTCTCCCCTTTCCGCATCAGTTTGGTCAATGGTAGTGCTAAGCGGGAAAAGTTCTCCACAAACCTGCGGTAATAGCCAGCTAAGCCTAAGAAACTGCGGACTTCCGTCGCTGATGTCGGCCTTGGCCACTTAGTAATGGCCTCAACCTTCGCTGGATCCATAGTGATTCCTTCTGCTGATACAATGTGACCTAAGAATGCCACCTTGTCTAACCAGAACTCACACTTGGAGAATTCAGCATACAGCTGCTTCTGGCGAAGAATCTGTAGTACTGTACGAAGATGGTCTTCGTGTTCCTCTTTGGACTTTGAGAAAATCAGGATGTCATCGATGAAGACAATGACGAACTTGTCCAGAAATTCATGGAAGATTCTGTTCATCAAATCCATGAACACTGCTGGAGCATTTGTCAGGCCAAATGGCATAACTACAAACTCGTAGTGGCCATAGCCGGTACGAAAGGTAGTCTTAGCGATGTCCTGCTCCTTGACCCGTAGCTGATGATAGCCTGACCTAAGATCAATCTTGGAGAAGTGTTTGGCCCCTTGGAGTTGGTCAAACAGATCGTCTATACGTGGCAGTGGATATCTATTCCGGATAGTAATCTTGTTGAGCTCGCGATAGTTTATGCAAAGACGCATACTGTCGTCCTTCTTCTTAACAAACAAGACCGGTGCGCCCCATGGAGATGCGCTCGGTCGAATGAAACCTCGTTCAAGAAGTTCTTGCAGTTGATCCTTCAGCTCCTTTAGCTCGATGGGAGCCATGCGATAAGGAGCCTTGGAGATTGGTTCAGCTCCTGGAATAAGCTCGATACTGAATCTACTTCTCGTGCAGGTGGTATGCCCAGAAGTTCTGCTGGAAATACATCTTGGAATTCCGACACTATAGGTTGATCCTGAATTGATGGGGATTCAGCATCCATGTCGTGAACCGTAGTTAGATAACCCTCGCAGCCATGTGACAGTAGTGCACGCGCTTGCAGGGTAGATATGATTTGTACAGACTGTCCGGGTATGAACCCATTATGAATGTACTCTGGTGCATTAACATCACCGAAGATAACTCGATATGAATGGAAATCTATGGTAGCATGATGCTTGGATAGCCAATCCATGCCCAAAATCATGTCGAAGTCATTCATCTCCAGCGAAAGTGCGTCAACAGGTCGAACCTTATCGTCAAATTATAGGGGAAGAATCTTGTATAAATGGGTGATTAATACAGAGTCCCTCAAAGGCGTGGAAATAGTAAGCCTATTTTCTAATGGCATGGGCAGCATCCTAATGTTCTTAGCATAAGCAGTAGAAATAACCGAGTGAGTAGCACCCGTATCGAAAAGAACACATGCAGCTTGACCATACATATACAAGATTCCAGTGATGGTACCTGTAGTCTTGTTGGTCTGGTCTCGAGATGTTGTGTAGACACGCCCGGTGGTAGGAGGCGGCTTAGAATCAGCATGTCCCGATGTACCCTCCATCTCGCCCTTACGGCAATCCTTCATGATATGGCCAGGAAGACCACACTTGAAGCATGTGTCAGTGTTACGGCGACATGGCCCTGGGTGCCTACGGTGGCAAGTAGAGCAAAAAGGATGAGTAAATCCTCCAGCAGGTGCTCTGGCTGGCTGGGAACCTGATAAAACATTTTACATAAGACATGATAATAGGGTACAAAGGACAATGTGGATAATCGTAAGATTGAATACCAGTGACAGGTGGACGGCTAGGCTGTGAACCTCTCTGGTTCTGGTCCCTACCGCTTCCATGGTTCCTGGTAGAAGTTTTGCTAAAGTGTCAGAATATGAGTTATAACATGAAATCATAAGGAAATGCGTAAGTATTAGGACCTGCTGCTGTTGGAGTGTCCAGCGTTGTTACGGTAATTATCATTACCGCCACGCCTATCCGTAGCAGAACAGTCGTTAGTCTGACCGTTTCCCTTGGGTTGATGAGGCTGCTGCTGAGTAGCCGGCTGACCGGTCCCCAGTTTTCTGCCTGGAAGATACATTTAAAGAGATGAATAATTGACATATATGGAAAGAATACGGATTGATCACCGCTTGAATACGAATATTTACCTCTTGTCGGGTCTCTCAGCTTCCCCGAACTCATCTCTCTCCTGCAGCATTTCCAGCTTACGTGCTGCATCGGCCACTTGTGCTACAGTGTTGAACGTAGCACACACCAGATTGTTTGCGACCGATGTGCGAAGAGCCCACCTAAAGTGGTGTGCCTGATCTTCAGGAGTACCTGCTGTCGCACCAAGGAAACCAGCTAAGCGAAGAAAGCGCTGCATAAACTCGTTGCTATTCTCCCCAGCTCTCTGTCGGATCCCATGGTACTCTCTCTTGAGCTTGTCTTCCTCAGCCTTGGGAAAGAACTGCTCCATCACCCTGTCCTTGAACTAAGCCCAAGTCAAACCAGCAACCCACTCGTCACCACCCTCAGAATGCATCAACGCTAACCACCAATTTAGCACATCGCCTTCGAACCGATAGCATGCCAACCTCGCCTTGTATGCGGGGTCACAACCCATAGCATTGAAAATCTTCTCGATGTGAGCCAACCAGCTTTCAGCATCACTGGGGCTATCCGTCTTCTCAAAAGCTCGAGGACGGAGCTTGTTGAATCTCTCTAGCCATACTGCTAATGTCACTGGAGGAGGAGGTGCCTGATTATGCTGCTGATTGTTGGCAGCTTGAACTTCAGCTCTGATGTCATTCCTCAGTTGAGGAAGCAAATCCTGCATTGCAGCTTGGATTGCAGCATTGAGCTGTTCCTGTTCGCGTGTGAGAACCATCTGGCAGTATAACATAAAACATATGATTAACTAGATCAAAACATAAAATATATATATACATGAAAAAAAAATTATACCAAAATTTTAAGAGAAAAATTTTATGCAAGAAAGTTTTGTGTATGAATGCATGATGCAGTTTTATGAAAAATTTTGTATGCTCGAGAGTGAACGCCTATGGTCAGTTCACCCAAAATAAAAGACATGGCGAGGGGACGCCTATGGGTCGGTCCCAAATTTAAAAGTTTCGATAAAACACATGCGACGAAATAGGGCCAGTCCTGTACCAACCATTACTTAGTCAAAAATCTACGACAATGACATATATATGTATGCATAAAAATGATGAATGCATGAAAACAACTGTCAGATCTAGGAAGACCATAGTGACTACCCACTAATCACAGGTCATATTTGAGAGCCTACAGGTTGAAGCCTTGGCTCTGATACCATAATTGTAACACCCCATTTCAATAATGGAAATATCACACGTAATTATAGTGTGTCATCAAAGCATACAAGGAAAAATGTCTAAACATTACATGACCATAAAAGGAAAATACCGGAATCAAACATCGGTAGTCCAAAAGTAAAGCTAATCACACACAAACATAAGTATAGTAAGGAGAGGACTAAACAATGTCCGTAGCAAATGTATCAAAAGAAAGGTAATGCATAAAGTAAAGAAAGGCTAGAAAGCTTCCAGTCCATATGCACGTACGCTTAAAGTCTACGAGCGTCCCTGAGTACCTATCGTTTTGGGAACATAGAAAAGGAAAACGGCTGAGCAATACGCTCAGTGCACAGATGTACAATAAAGCATGAACAGGATAAGCATATAACATATAACAGCGAAAGAAACTAAGTCCCGAGTAACCTGGTTAAGTCTTGATAAAACTGGTTTTATAGTTTGAAAAGCCTTATGTTTATCTTGTAAAAACTGTTTATCATATTTTACTATTAGCCAATATAGGTCCTGAAAATCCACCGTGCATGAATACTTGGAGGGGTGCCTCATCATGTAAATTAGAGGGGCTGCCTCTAATTTAATATTCTGGTTTGGGTAGGAGGGATCAGCTCCTTGTGAAGGATGCAAGGAACACACCACATTCACCATGAAATCCTGGCTGAAAACATGTAACTAGGATGCACCCATACGCCCCACATGATAAATATAAAAATATGGCCAAAAGCTGAAGGGACGCCACGAGCAATCACTCGGCCGTGGTGAAGTCATAACATCAGTGCCTCTAATGTTATGGTTATGGTACCTCCATAACTAGGTGAAACTGGTCATTCATGTATATGGCTATAGGTATTCTAAATTAAACATAAGCAAATCAAACACATAAATTATACTACGGGAAAAAATTTGGCTGCATACGGGGAATCCTAATAAGGAAAGAATGTCCATACTGAAAGGATGGGAATCCGTACCTTATGTCCAGTGAACGAAGAAGACGAACTGAGAGGAATCCTACTTTCGTATCACTAATGCTACATAAATACATACATGAATAAGTATCTGCTTACTAATACGTAACTGATTTTATGTCATGTCTTAGCTTTTTAATATGTTCATATCATGTTTTACTGTTTTAAGCATTAAACTGTGTTTATCTTATATTCTGTTTACTCTGATTAAGTATTTCAGGTATTTCATGTATTATTATACTTACTGTGTAATAATAAGTAACTTTCCAAAAATAGCAGGTTTCCTAAAATAGAAAGTTTCCAAAAATAGAAAGTTTCCAAAAATTGAAAGTAACCAAAAATAGAAAGTTATAGAAAGTTTCCAAAAATAGAAAGTTTCCAAAAACAGAAAGTTTCCAAAAATAGAAAGTTTCTAAAAATAGAATTACTACTTAAAATAGATAAGTTTCTAAAAATAGAAAGTTTCCATAAATAGATCAGCTGCCTTAATTAAATAAGTTTCCATAAATAGATTAGCAGCCTAAAATAAATAAGTTTCTAAAAATAGAAAGTTTCCATAAATAGATTAGCTGCCTTATTTAAATAAGTTTCTAAAAATAGAAAGTTTCCATAATTAGATATAAGCTGGTTAAATAAGCTAAGTATATAAGCCTAAGTGTTTTCATGATTATTTTTTAAGTCATAATGATATAATGTATAGTTTATTAATTATTTCATGTAATTAGAATAAACTATAGGTTAAAATATTTAATTAAAGTATATCATGTTTTTAATTAAATAAAGTTAAATACTTAGGTTAAAACATGTACTATTATTTATTAATAATATAACCTAAGTCATGTTAATTAATTAATCATAACCATGGTTTTTAAATAATTAATTAATTATAAGTCTAAAAAAAATATAAAATACTTAGGTTAATAATTTCATGATTTTAATAATTAATATAACCTAAGTCATGTTATTAAATTAATCATGTCATATTTATTAATTTAATTTTAACATATGATTATATAAAAAAAAATCTTAACATAAATCGTGAACCGGATCTTGACTAAAACCCTTGAACCGGACATGAAATCGACACCATACCCCGAACCACTTCGGGGTTCCCCTTGTCTTGCTGCTGCCGTGGGACCCGCACCACCCAACCGGGACCATATGGTCTCGGTGGTGGTCGAGTAGCCAAACCGAGACCCCCTTGGGGTTCGGCTTAGGCGCCAGCCAAAACAAACACCCCTAAAACACCCTTTTTGATTTCTTCCAAAAAACCATTTTCATGTTAGACCTATGTTTTTAATTAGGTTTTAAAAACATCTTGTTCTTAATTTATTATTAGATCAAATCAAAAAGAAAAAGGGTAAAAAACATATACCGAATGCGTGAATCTAACGAGGATGAACAAACACGAACACTTGCACCAAAACCAAGATCAAAAATCAAACAATCACCTCCTTTGGTGTGTTTGTATTCGGCGGCCAAAAAAGAAAAGAGGAGGAGAAGAAAAACTTTTTTAGGTTTTTTGTTAAATCTTCTGTAAAGTGAAAATGACTAGTTAATTTTCCCTTAACCCCTCTTTAGTGAAATTTGAGATGGGCTTGGCCCATCTCTTCCTTGTTGCCGCGGGTAGGGGCCCCACATGGGGTACCCGTACCGTTTTTCGTGTCTCGATGTTTAATTGTTCGTTCATGTTTATTTGTGTTCGCGTTTAATGTGTTCTTGTTAAATAATTACCGTGACCTAATATATTTACGCTCGTAATAAATATATATACGTAATTAATAATAGTTCGTGATTTAGTTACGTTCATGATTTCATGATCGCATGTTCGTGATTAATTATTGTCAAATAATTATTGCGTGCTCGTGCGTAGTAAATACTTATCGTGTTCTAACACGTACGTAATACGTAAAATCCTAACATGTACTCGTAATCATATTATAAAAGGAAAGTTTTAATCTAGTACGTACGATCTTAAGGGTACTATTCATGGTAAAGGCATGCGGGGTTTACAACTTTGGTGAGAAAAATTCAATGTTTTAAAACCCGGTCTTTTAGTTGACTCGGTCTAGTGACCGGTTCACGGGTCAACCGGTTTAACCGGTTGAATAGACGGGTCAACCCGTTCCTTATATATGTATTTTTTTTATATTTTTAATGTGTAGTAGTTTTAGTATTTAGTTGTATATTTATAATATTAATTTAAACATGTGCAAAAATAATTAATTTATACTTACAATTTATAATAGATTATAACAAAACAATATTAGTGAACATTTTAAGTTAGTTTGAATTTATTTTAACTAACACTAGTAAAATTACTTCAATATATATCATTAAAACTTAAAAATAAAAAATAAAAAGTTTTGAAATATTTTTTTTATAAAAAATCGTGACCCGTCAAACCGGGTCAACCCGGGTCAATGAAAAACCGACGGTTCAATCCGGTTTTCAAACAAGCAAAAACCCGGTCACATCCGGCCCGGTCTCCGAGCCGGTTAACGGTTCAACCGATTCGACCGACCAGATCAACCCGATTTTTAAAACATTGGAAAAATTGCTTCCAAAACAAACTCCTTTTATATACTATAAAAGCACATATAAAGATGGTTCTATAAGCAAATTACACACTCTTACAGCATCCACAATCATGTGATGTGGGATATGTTAGCTGTTTTAGGGAAAAGGGTGTCACAACACACTCACTTCTTAAAATTTTGCCTAATCAACTGCCAATTCAGCGCCACATCATACCAACACAACTCACAAAAATACTCCTTCACTCACAACACATCCAACCCCTCATCACTTGGGCCCTACCATTATCTTTTTTTATTTTTTTATTTTCACACAAACTAAAATTTATTTCATTCAAATTAAAACATTACAAATACAGAAATAAAATTACAAATACGGAATAAAATTAAAAACGATACGGTACGATACGATACGGTACGGTTCGACAGAATTTAATCGATTTCAGGATCCGAATCAGATTCCGATAAAATAGCCCAAGAATTTTTGATAAATTCGATAGTCTTTTCCACTTGATTTGCATCGCCAACTCTTGTTTCTCCATTTCTTCTTATGCTAATGCTTCACGTAATGCTTCTTCATCATTAAGCAGTTGATGTTCTTGTTCCTCAGTAAGACGGAACTCATCAGGTACATGATATTCTTCAACATGGCTCTCTGATTGATCAACAGTAGGAACGGATGGTTCACCCATCGTGATTGGGTAAGGTTGTGGAGGGATTGTCTCTGGTACATTTTCCGGTGTCGATGGGTTGCTTCGAGTAGCTTTTCGTTTGTTTTGTTTCTTGTTTGCAGAAGTGTTTTCTTGAGACATGTGTGAGAGTATGGTTTTGTGTGAGAAAAAAATACTAAATGGAAGTAGTATTTATAGAGAAAATATAGCAGTTGGAACCCATGTTCAATTAAAATATAGCCGTTGGAAAATTCAAATTTAAACATAGCCGTTGGAAAATTCATTACTGAAATTAAAATTACAACATAGAAAATAAAATAATATTACTGAAATTAACATAACATTATTTAAATTAGAACTAAAACACCGAAATTAAAATTGTCTAATCCATTCTTTTTTAAATTCCATTTGTTTTTCGATTTTAACGCCTTCTTCAACCAAAACATCATGTATTGCATCGTCTTTTTTTATTCCTTTTTCAAAAATTCGATTATCTAATCACGCCACTCTTTTGGAATATTATTGCAATTTTCACATGCTTCCTGCAGTTCAAATTTTGAAAAAGATACACTTTCAAATTTGAGGGTTAAATCCATAATCGTTTTCTGCCGAACGTTGTCTTCTTTAATTAGGTTAGCAACCAATGTTTTGATTTGATCATAAGTGTGTGGAGCTGAACAAGCTTATCTAGTAGTATTTTTTTGATTTTGGGGAATGAATATGATTGTTAAAATTGTTAAATAGAGAGAGTTTATATAAAGATTAAGAATATTTAGAAAGAAAAAAAAAACAAACGGCTATATTTACAAATAACCAACGGCTATATTTTGAGACTCTTCTCATCGTTCATATTTCGTAAAATCGAATCTTTTCTGCAAAATAGAGGTGGGTGTGGCGACATGGCACGACGAGCCACGACGAGAAGATATGTCGGCACGATGAGATACCCCTCACCATGGTACCTTCCTCTCTAAACGGTACAATCCATTGTGAGCATGTCCAATTCATCATACGTTTAATACTCGTATGTTTCTGAACAACTAGCCATATAACTATGAATGTGGGCCCTTGATCATTTTGCTTCTTTTATAAACCAACAGATTGCATTATTTTGAATAGGGTTAAGTTCATATAATAGCAACATACTTTCCAAAATATACAAATATCATACATGAACTTTGAAAAATACTAATATCGTATTTTTACTTTAAAAAAATGTCTCGATATCATACCTGAGTAATTTCAAAAAGACTAATATAGTATACTAATTAACTTATAAAGTGTGCAAATTTCTATGAAGTATTAGCGCTTCGTCATTCTACTATATATGTTTGAGTGTATGTGGATTAACTCTATTGAAAGGCTTCTGAACATTTACACACAACCATTATCATATCCAAGGGAATATTTTTTTCAGACTGACTGGATTGATTTTGAGACAGAACTGGTGAATGGTGAGGTGGTTTTCCATACAGATAAATTATGGTGTGGTTCTTCTACACTTTTCAATTCAATATTATTTTACATTTAGAAGGGAAAATATCTATGTAAGACAATACATAGATGAAACAAGAAGAGGCTATGCAAGTCTTCAACTCTTGTAAGATTTGGTTTGAATAGATAATCTACGTTCGCTGGATCGCCTTTTTTTTATTAGTAACGACAGTTCTTATGATAATTCTCAAATAACAATGCATGTAACTTGATCTACTGAAGTCACAAAGATAACATAAGTTAAGCGTGCTTTATTATATTAAGGCATGTTCACGCATATATGTATATTGGTAAAGTAGCCGTCTATCGACTTCACATCCAAAGGGAACTATACCGTTAACAATGTCATGTAAATAATTTAACTTGTGACTAGTCATACCAGTCAAGGTATGATATCGAGACAAATTTTGAAAGTACGCATACGATACTAGTATTTTTTTAAGTTCACGTATGATATTTGTACATTTTAGAAAGTACCATGCTATTATATGAACTTAACCCTTTTGAATATTATCAACATAACATACATGTATTTTTTCTATGAACTAGAAACTATTTTACTCCATTGTATTTTTTTTTAATTATGGATGTGATGTACAATAATAGATTAATTAGTTTTGGGTAAAGATTATATTTTAAATTTTTGCATTTTTAGTAAACTACTGTATAATAAAGCAAATATAATTTGTAGTTTAAAATAATGGTGTATGATAAATTTGAATTATACTATTACGTTATGTCTTTGTAAATTCTAGGTAAGTTCTCTTTTTTATATTAATTAATGTTAAAATGATTAATTTTTTGATGATGTGGAAATGTATTAAACTGTGTAAAGTTTAATGTATTGTGGAAGTTTTTTACAAAGTAATGAGATGTTAATGTGGCGATGATATGTTATTGTAGTCTTCTTTGTCTTGTTTCTTCGTGTTTCAACGAGTTGCGTTTGAAGGCCGTAGCCTGCGTGCTTGACATATTCTGCAAATATAGCTTCCTCTTGTCATTATCAACCACCACTATCCTCGCTAAAGGTAAAAACACGCCACACTCATTTAAGAATGTGTTAAATACACACATTATTGAGAGGTAAAGACGTCGTGTCCTCGTCAAAGCCTCCGTCGCATGTCCCACTTACTCTTGCATTGTAGCGATCATGCTGAACGTTGTCAGAAGAAATTGCATGTTAATAAAAAGTTAAGTATTTTGTTTCTTGATGATTGTCACTTTATGCTACAATTTGATTCCTGGCTTGGTAAACTGGCAGCTTGCGAGAGTTTGTGTAAGTACGGTTGTTTGTGTGATTGGCTTATAATACAGCATTATTATATTATAATACCATGTGTTTCGGTCATCAGAATTAATTAATATTCTGGTCACATAACTCTGTGGACATCAGAATTAATTAATATTCTGGTCACATAACTCTGTGGACTTCTTCAGACACGTCGACGTACGTTTCCTTGTTCATAGACATTAGTCTCTGTATCCGTCACCTACTTGGATGATGTTTCACCAAACATAGTTGGGTTTGATGTTAACTGATAAAATATATTAACCAGTATTTAGTGGGTGTTTGGATTACGTTTGGAACTATAGTATCTGCTTATTTCTTTTGTAAAATGGAGATACGCTAAAATGAGTGTTTGGATAATAAATAGAGAAAACTGATTATTTACGTTTATAAGCTTCCAAAATGGAGTATTAAAAAAGTAAGTGGAAAACTACTTATTTCATTTTCAAAATGGAGAAACATTAAAATAAGTTTATTTTATTCATTTTACTTATCAAATAATCAAATAATTAAATTTGTCAAACACTAGAAAAAACGAATAATCAAATCCAAACACTATTTTCTAAAATAACGTTTTCAAAAGAATAATTATCTAATTATTCATTTTCAAAATAAATAATCTATTTTAAATAAGTGTCAAACACTCCTTATACTTGACTATACGACCTGAAAATGTTATTTATTGCTTAAACTATCAATATGTGTGGAATGTTTATTTTTGGTTATATTGACCTTAGTTAGAATTATTTTCGTTATAATAGTACGACAAGTATACGATTTTTGAAAAATATCGCACTTTCGAGCGTGTGTACGTGAATGTTCATAGTTTTATGTTCTATCTTTTGCTGAATCTTTCATTGAAGACGATGACTCCATGAAACATAATTACACGTAAAACGTAAGGATGCATGATGATGAGTACCTAACAGGCTAACACACAAATATTTTTTGTAGTAGTTAATTTATGTGTAACAAATTGTGTAAATAGGACGTCTTAATATGTTTTTAACTTTTTACTATACTACTACTTCTTTTTCATTGAAACTGCATTATATTAAAAAAAGAATTGAAAAAGTCTAGATGGTGTATCAAAAAGAAACGTCAACCAAGCATAAACTTATAAGAATTGTAAAACTCGCATGCTTTTATCATGAATAGTACCATTAAGATCGTACGTACTAGATTAAAACTTTCATTTTATAGTACGATTACGTTTACGTGTTAGGATTTTACGTATTACGTACGTGTTAGAACACGATAAGTATTTATTACGCACGAACACGCAATAGTTATTTAAACAATAATTAATCACGAACATGCGATCATGAAATCATGAACGTAATTAAATCACGAGCTAATATTAATTACGTATATATATTTATTACGAACACGAATAAATATATTAGGTCACGGTAATTATTTAACGAGAACACACAAAACGCGAACACAAATAAACACGAACAAACACGTAAAACACGAACACGAGAACACACTTATTAATTAGACACGGAAAATGATCGGGTTACCCCATGTGGGCCCCATATGCCACGAAATTAGGAAGGAGGATGGGCCAAGCCCATTAAAATTTACTAAAGGGGGGGGGGGGGGGGGGGGGGGGGGGTGGGGAGGTTAAGGGGAAAAACACTACTCATATTTTTTTACAGAAGATTTTAGAAAACCTAAAAGTTCTCCTCCTCCTCTTCCTTGTCTTTTGGTCGCCACCCATACAACACACCAAGAGGGTGTTGATTGATCTTGGATCTTGGAATTATTGCTAGTGTTCGTGTTTGTTCATAATTGTTTAGATCCACGCATTCCGTAAATCCTTTAACCCTTTTCTTTTAATTTAATCTTTTAAATAATTAAGAACATGTTATGTTTTTTTATAAAATCTAATTAAATCATAGATCTAACATGGAATTGGATTTGGAATAAATCAAAAAGTAATGTTTTGGGGGTGTTTTGTTCTTGGCCGCGCCTAAACCGAACCCGAGAGGGTCTCGGTTTGGCTACATGACCACCACCGAGACCATATGGCCCCGGTTGGTTGGTGTGGGTCCCACGGCAGCAACAAGACAAGGGTAACCCCGAATTGGTTCGGGGTATGGTGTCGATTTCATGTCCGGTTCATTGTTCTTAGTCAAGATCCGGTTCACGATGTATGTTATGATTATTTTCTTTTATAATCTTATGTTAAAATTAAATTAATGAACATGACATGATTAATTTAATAACATGACTTAGGTTATATTAATTATTAAAATCTTGAAATTATGAACCTAAGTATTATATATTTTTAAGACTTATAATTAATTAATTATTTAAAAACCATGGTTATAATAAATTAATTAACATGACTTAGGTTATATTATTAATAAATAATAATACATGTTTTAACCTAAGTATTTAACTTTATTTAATTAAAAACATGTTATACTTTAATTAAATATTTTAACCTATAGTTTATTTTAATTACATGAAATAATTAATAAACTATACATTATATCATATGACTTAGAAAATAATCATGAAAACACTTAGGCTTATATACTTAGCTTATTTAACCAGCTTATTTCTAATTATGGAAACTTTCTATTTTTAGAAATTTAATTAAATAAGGCAGCTAATCTATTTATGGAAACTATCTATTTTTGGAAACTTATTTTTTTCAGGCAGCTAATCTATTTATGGAAACTTATTTAATTAAGGCAGCTGATCTATTTATGGAAACTTTCTATTTTTAGAAACTTATCTATTTTAAGCAGTAATTCTATTTTTGGAAACTTTCTCTTTTTGGAAACTTTCTATTTTTGGAAACTTTCTATTTTTGGAAACTTTCTATTTTTGGTAACTTTCTATTTTTGGAAACTTTCTATTTTAGGAAACCTGCTATTTTTGGAAAGTTACTTATTATTACACAGTAAGTATAATAATACATGAAATACCAGAAATACTTAATCAGAGTAAACAGAATATAAGATAAACACAGTTTAAGGCTTTAAAACAGTAAAACATGATAAGAACATATAAAATAAGCTAAGACATGACATAGAACCAGTTACGTATTTAGTAAGCAGATACATATTCATGTATGTATTTATGTAGCATTAGTGATACGGAAGTAGGATTCCTCTCAGTTCATCTTCTTCGTTCACTGGACATAAGGTACGGATTCCCGTCCTTTCAGTATGGACATTCTTTCCTTATTAGGATTTCCCCGTATGCAGCTAAATGTTTTCCCGTAGTATAAGTTATGTGTTTAATTTGCTTATGTTTAATTAAGAATACCTATAGCCATATACATGCATGACCAGTTTCACCTAGTTATGGAGGTACCATAACCATAACATTAGAGACACTAATGTTATGGCTTCACCACGGCGGAGTGATTGCTCGTGGCGTCCCTTCAGCTTTTGGCCATTTATATTATTTATCATGTGGGGCGTATGGGTGCATCCTAGTTACATGTTTCAGTCAGGATTTTATGGTGAATGTGGTGTGTGTGCCTTGCATCCTTCACAAGGAGCTGATCCCTCCTACCCAAAACCAGTATATTAAATTAGAGGCAGCCCCTCTAATTTGCATGATGAGGTCACCCCTCCAAGTATTCATGCACGGTGGATTTTCATGACCTATATTGGCTAATGGTAAAATATGTTAAACAGTTTTCATAAGATAAACATAAGGCTTTTCAAACTATAAAACCAGTTTTATGAACATGTTCCAGGTTTTCCAGGACTTATACATTTCCGCTGCTATTAAGTCTCTATTATGTTTTAGTCACTTATACTATGTCTATATCCGTGCACTGAGCGTTTTGCTCAGCCGTTACTTTCCTTTCCATGTCCCAAAACGGCAGGTACCCTAGGAAAGACTCGAGCATTTGGAGGACGTGCATAGGATGGAAGCTGCCAGATACTTCTTTTCCTTTTTGCCTTCATATACTTATGCTTGTTTAGTCTTTCATTCATTTCCTTTGCTTTATTATGTTTTGGGCTTATGTTTGGGAACCGATGTTTGATTCCGGTTTACCCTATGGTCATGTAATGCTTTAGACATTTATCCTTGTATGCTTTGATGACACGCCATAATTACGCGTGACATTCTATTATCAAAATGGGGTGTTACAGTTTTTATGTAACGTAATTGTTCAAATTAACTAATGTACGTAAGATACTTTTTTTATTCGAGACCTACGTAACATACTTTCAAATACTTACTAATATACGTAATATTGACCAAAATATGACTTGTTGACTGGTTACCACTTAGAAAAGTTACAGTTTGATCCTTTGGTCTGCGTGGACTTCCACTGTTAGTCCTTTGACATTCTTTTCATTAGAAAACTTGGTAATGATACCTTGACTTAAATACACACATTTTTATACACGTTTTATACACACTTTTTATACGTGTTATTATATACACGTTTTTATACGCGAGAAATTCTGAACATTGACAGACGATTTCAGCGTCAAAACTTATCCCGTAAACTCCGAAAATATCACGTTAAGTCAATGTATACGTTCTCTACAACTTTCATGTTTTATGTTTTTCATGAAAAAGACATTTTGATGGTCGAAACCCCGATTTAAAACTATGACAGCAATACTAGTATTTTCGGTAATCAAGTAAATCCGAATTTCGACGGTCTCGGTTAGTGCTAAATACTTACTTTTAAATCTCAAAACCTATTAATGACTAAATATAAACATTCTATACGTAAAGTATTACAAAACAAAGTGTAAAACTTATAAAGATAATAGGGAAAATCACTCAAAAATGTAGTAAACTTACCACTTTTTATGGTTGTGTGTAATAAACTATTTTTTTTCTCATTGTGTGTATTAAATTTTCAAATTCATATTATTGTGTGTATTTTGTGACCATTTTACCCCTACTTTTTTCAAATTTTGAAGGATAAAATGGTCATTTTACAAGAGAAAATCGTCTCAAAATACATACAATGATCAAAATTAAAAAGTTTAATACACACAATGAGAAAAAAAATAGTTTAGTACACACAACCATAAAAAGTGGTTAGTTTACTACATTTTTAAGTGATTTTCCCAAGATAGATAACAGTATGATAAAAATGGAAAATTTAATAATTGCAGCAGATCGATTACATTACGTATCTGAAAAAGGCTGTGAAAAGAAATTGCTCGAAAAACTTCTCGTTTAAAATTAAACTCAAACACAAAACATGCGGCTAAAAATTGTATCGTAGTGTGTGTATACAAACGTGTATAAAAGTTGTATAAAAACGTGTGTATAAAACTGTGTGTACTAAAAAGCGTAAAAAATATTTATATAATTGCGTAAAAACGTGTGTATATAAATGTTTTTTACGCTTTTTTATACACACAGTTTTATACACTTTTTTATACACTCGTTTTTTACACGTTTGTATACACACATTTCGATACACATTTTTAGACGCATGTTATGTGTTTGAGTTTAATTTTAAATGGGAAGTTTTTCGAGATTGTTATTTTTTTCAAATATGTAATGGAATTGATATGCGCTTATTAATTTTTCATTTTTATCATACTACTATCTTTATAAGTTTTAAACTTTATTTAGTAATATTTTCTATATATAATGTATATAATTAGTCACTGATAGGTTTAGAGACATAAAAGTAAGTTTTTAGCACTAAATGAGACCGTCGAAATCCGGATTTACTTAATTACCGAAAATACTAGTATTGCTGTCATAGTTTAAATCGGGGCTTCGACTATCTAAATGTCTTTTTCATGAAAAACATAAAACATGAAAGTTGTAGAGAACGTATACATTGACTTAACGTAAGATTTTCGGAGTCTACGAGATCAGTTTTGACGCTAAAATCGTCTGTCAAATTTCAGAATTTCTCGCGTATAAAAACGTGTATATAACAACACGTATAAAAAGTGTGTATAAAAACGTGTATAAAAATTCGTGTATTTAAGTCAAGGTATCATTACTAAGTTTTCTAATGAAAAAAATGTCAAAGGACTAACGGTAGAAGTCCACGCAGACCAAAGGACCAAACTATAACTTTTCTAAGTGGTAACCGGTCAAACAAGTCACATATTGGTTAATATTGCATAGATGAGTAAGTATTTGAAAGTATGTTGCGTAGGTATGGAATAAAAAAATATCATGCGTATATTAGTTAATTTGAACAAATAAGTTACATAAATTCAGTCTTTCCCAAGAATAAACCCATATATCTAAAAATTACGAGTATATAAACTTAGAGTCGTAACAACGTGTAGCTTTCTTTGCATATTTACTAGGGCAAGGCCAGGTTGAGACTGTGTCTCGTGAAGATCCGTAACCATCGTTTTCGTGAACAGCAAAAGAGTGCCTCTTAGATGTAAGAGCTACAAACAAAAGTTGTGTTGATATCCGGCTTGAACACGAGAGAGACGATTCCAAGCGTAGGTATGCTTAGTGAACAGTTTGACGACCTTGACATATTACAATTTAAGTTCTAAATTATGCTCCTCCATCCTAGTCATATTACAATATGCTTTAATTAACTAACGAAAGGGGGGATATATCTCAATAGAGTATATGGGTGGATTTTGGTAAGAGTATCCTGGAAGTGACAAATTTTTTAAGATAACCTTTTCTTGAGGGTTTTGTTGATGTTTAGATGCAATCATAGATACCACATCCCATATGAAACTTCAAAGTTACGAGTACTGGATTCATCCGCAACACATAATTTGTTAATTTAGCAAGTTCCGTGGATTTTGAAATTTCATAATCAATGTACATTATTTCTAACTATACTTTGCGCTCTATTGGCATTATGTTATAGACCAGTTAGAGATGGTTCAGTGGCCGAGCTATAATATTTATCTTGTGAGGGCTAAAATGTAAATAAATGATTTTATGGGGGCTAAATTGTTAAATTACTATGTATTAGGGTAAAGTTTAAATTTCATCCTTGATTTTGCAAAAACGGTAAGTATGCCATTGATGACGTATAATCTCTAGTCAGGCTATAAGCCCGACCTACGGGTACTACCCGTATCCAGTTCATCATGAATGCTAACTTGACAGCGCCTTGGGCCCACCAGGCCCAATGAGCGGCTGTCGCGCTCAGCTTCGGGAAAGCCGCACTTTGACCGCACGCGGCAGAATCAAACGGAATCATAGTTTAATTATGAATAAGATTCTCCTAAGACAAAGGGATATACACTCTCTTTATTTGAACGATAAGGATCTCGGTGTATACGGTAATTATCCTTTACTTAGGCCGCAAGAATCGGTAAGCCTAATTAAGGTTTCAACGGCTATATAAGGAACCCCTTATATAACATCCAGTGATTTTTGCTAACGTAATATCAATATATGTGTTTTTTCACATTTGGTAAATGAATAAAGAGGTGAATTTACTAAGAAGTTTTGGTTTTATGCTATGATATATGATTGATTGATGAAATATATAGGTTCTTACAATCTCAATTGACACTTCAACATATGCCTATATGTTGTAAACAATATGTATATATCAAGTCTGAGTTCTAAAAGTAATCAAATGGATATACTATGAATAAGAACACTTCAAATATAACAAAGATGCTATAAATTATCAAAGAGCCTTAAAACCTTAGAAATCCTTATAAACTAAAGATTCAAGTAATATAACTACATAATATCTATATATTAATATCAAAGACAAATGTACAAATTATAATCTATCATTTAGAAGTAATATTTTACCTTAAAATATTAAGTGCAAATCATTTAAAGCTAGATACAAGTATTTAGACCTAGTAACCTAAATTAGCACCTAAAATCCATTTTACATTGAAATAGAGTCTAATCTTTTGCATTTAATTATGAAACTCAACTAAGTATCATATTAAGATCATACATGTATCTCAAGTTAAGTTACAAATTACTAAAGCACAATGTACAAGTTATTTAAGCATAGAACTATAATTTGACCTAATTGCACCTAAGATATCATTACCCTATACAAATCACTAAACAAAGTGTGTATAATATTTAAAAGCCTTAAGCATGATGTATAAGACCTATAATAAGCCTACATGAGTAAATAAACACTAATTACCCAAAGTACAAGTCATTACGCTTAATGACCTAAAAATCCTTATATTACCCATTTTACTTAGAATCAACACATAGTCTTTTAGGACAAGTCTACCAACACTCATAGCATTACATTTAGTATATAACATTATCTTAAGACAAGATACAATCACCCTAATGCACAAGGTATAACATTCTAATGCGTGACTTATAAATTAGGTCAAAATAGTTATTTTTACACTTTAGACAATTTTACTTAAAATAACCTATCAAACCAAGTGTAAAAACTCTTTGGATACTTAAAACATAATTTATAATACATAAATTAAGTATACGTCAGTAGCTAAAGTAAGAATAATTACTTTAACAAGGATTGAACCGTTGATCATTATAAACCCTAATCCGGGCTAGGTTTTCTTCCCAATCCACTTTAAACCAATGTTAAACTTAAAACCAAGGACCAAACCTTCTAAATATAATGTTTAAACCCTAATTATGCCCTAATCACATTCCTAAGTCCATAATTATCAGAATTACAAAGTTACAAGTTACAAGCCCTAGATTTTTAATCCGCCTAGGTTTTTCCCTCCAAAAATGTGTTTAAACTCTCTCCCTCTCATTTTCAAACATAGGTTCAGATTATTTAGATATTTTGAGATATTTTCAAGTAGGTGCGTCACCTACTTGTGTACAAAAACCCTTGGTCCTATCTATTGTTGTCGTGACACCCTTTAGAACATAAACCATGTATAACTTCAACTATAGCTTATATGAATCATTAGTAGCCTTCATGTATCATCACTCTAAGTCCCTAACACGTTTCTAAGCTATAACTAAGAATCCTAGACCTAAAATGACTATAAATAGTAGCGAAATGGTCATAATTCTATTCATCTCTAACTTTCTTACCTTAATACCCATACATTATGATATTCCAA
This sequence comes from Glebionis coronaria, assembly GCA_025667525.1. NCBI lineage: Eukaryota > Viridiplantae > Streptophyta > Magnoliopsida > Asterales > Asteraceae > Glebionis > Glebionis coronaria. Next base: position 455,404,223 of record CM046876.1, read on the forward strand.
TTCTATTAAAGTTATAAGGAAGCCTTGAGTCCAGAAACTAGGTCTAAGAAGTATCCATTAAAGTTCTTGAAGCTTTAGAGGCAAAATAAGTTCATAAGGAGACCTAAAAGTCACTTTGGAGACAACTAGTTAATCACTATGTTAAATAAGCTTTGATCTTATTCTAATACTCTTCTTGATCCAATTCTTATATTAATAAGATGTTAATATAAGAATTGGATCAATAAATAAGCATGTTAGATTTTCCTAAATCAAGTTTTAACCTAAAACCGTAGTTTTGTAATTTACATGAAATAATTAGTTAAAATCTATTTAAAAGGCTATAGATCTAAAAAGCAATGTTATTATGACTAGACATATGTTTATAAACTTTATTTTAAGTTTCTAGATCATTTACTAAAAGTTTTCACTTGTTATGTAATTTTAAACAAGTATAAGGAATAAAACTGTCATTTTTGAAACTTATAAACTTGAGTGGTTAAAAGTGTCCTTGTATCAAAGTTAAAACTATAAGGACTGATTTTGTATATTTTGAATCCCTAAGGTTAATATTTGAAGGTCGAAAATGTAAATATTAAAACTATATACTTTAAGGTTTAAAAGTGTAAATATACCAAACTTATAACTTCATGGGCTGAAGATATAAATACTCCAAAATTATAAACTTTAGGGATTATTTTATCATTTATAAAACTATATGGATGAAAAATTATATAATGAAGCCTATTTTCTAAAGTTATATAAACTAGAAGGATCATTTTTGCTAATTTTGAAACTAAAGGATATGAAATGTAATAATACCCAATTCAACTAGTTATGTAGGGTCCGTGATTAGCTGACCTTGGTGCCTATAAATACCAAGCCTTCTCCAAGCTTAAACTTCACCCTTCTTTTCTATAATCTCTCTAAATCTCTGATTATCTTCTCTAACTATAAGATTCTCATTCATATTCTTATTCTTGTCTCTTTTTATATAGATCTTAATCTTGTTGAAGATCATCAACAAGAAACCTCTATCCAAGCCTTGATCATTCATTGTTTAACTAGTGTGATTGTATTGAAAGTACATACACATTCGCCAATGTCGTACCTATTCATCTACTACTTGTGTAATAGTGTGGTTAGTATTTTAGTCCTCAAAAAATACGTAGTGTGAAGGGAGTTGTTGTGCCCGTGTGAAAGAAAACGACATCCTAGCTTACGTGTCGGTAAATATTGTAAGCGACGTGTAAGAGTTTCTGTAAAACCCGCTTAAAATTCATGAAATACATTTATTACACGGAATCACGAATTTAATTAAACTTATATTAATTTAATACACGAAAAGTATCAAGAATAATTAACGATCAAATCTAAGTACTACGTACCTTATTATGAAGTATTTACGTTTAATGCTTAAATCATGACGAGAACTAAAGCACGACATTTAAAACACGAACACACACAATGTATTTATTTACACGAAATGAAAACAAAACTTTATGTGTGGGTGTGTTGTAGGCCGCGACAACCAAAAAAAGAAACAAGGCCTTAGGCCCGACCCAAGATGACAAATAAACCATAGGGATCTCTTTTGGTTCCTCATTTCTCACTTTACACACAAAAACTCACAAACCCTAGACCTCCTTCTTCTTGGCCGCCGGCTACACTCAGGAAAACAAGAAAGAAAAATCAAGTCTTGGTCTCTAAAACATTCGGATATCGTATATGTTTATCAAATCCTAAATACTTATACGAATTGATATACTAAACCTTTCTCTTTTATTTAATTACTTAATCATGATTATTTTTATAAATTCATGAACACAAGATGTAAACAAATTATAAACACTAAATTAATCAAGATTGGAAAGGGTTTCGGGTTTGGTTGTCACGAGAACCGAGACCATTGAGATCTCGGTGGGGATTTTCCATAGCCGGGGGCTGTTCTATTTTAACATCCGCAACACCACACAACCCCAACAGGGGCTCGGTTTGGTTTGTTTTCCAGATTAGCGACAGAATCAGCGACAGAAGTTCTGTCGCAGATTTCCAGAGGCAGATTCGCGACAGCACAACGATAGAAATTTCTGTCGCTAATCAAGCTGAGGTGATGTTTGGTTTTGTTTGATTTGTTTAGTGCGACCGAGACGGGTGTCTCGGTAGGCTCGGGTTCAGGGATCAGGTACACAAGGGTTTTGGCTAAACATTTTATTAATTTAATTAATTTTAGAACATGTAATATTAATTAAATTACCATGGACTTACTATAATTATTTTAATGAAATAATTCATGAAACTTAGGTTATAGTTATTTTAACATAATTATGCATTAATTAGCCTAAGTATTTTATATGGACTTAATTAAATTAAAATTATACTTTAATTTAATTATACAAGTAACATTTTATGGTAAAGTATTATTAAAATAAATCAAGCTCTGTTATTAATTAATAATCTTTAATAAACCATGTATTATGTTATTAATTAATAATTATCATGTATAGACTAAAGTATTTCATTTTAATAAACTTTACTATATTATGACATTTAAACCATCATGACTTATGAAATATATTCATTAAGCCCTAGCTTATATTTTATACTTATTAATCAAGCTTATTACTATTTTTGGAAACTTACTTTTTTGGAAACTTACTATTTATGGAAACCTGCTATTTTTAGAAAGTTACTTATTATGATATAACAAGTATAACAACACATGAAACAGGAAATAAAATAATTAAGAACACATGTAAACATGAATAATCACAAGATATTACATGAAATAGTAAAACATGATAAGAACATGTTAAACAAGCTAAGAACACTTAGAACCAGTAAAGTATACAGTAATCAGACAACTCATTCACGTCCCTTATTTATGTAGTATCCGTGAAGTCAGAGTAGATCCTCCAGCTTTCATTCTTACTTCATTACTAGATACGAGGTACGCATTTTCCGTCATTCAGTATGGACATTCCATTCATATGCATGATTAGGATTCCCCGTTTGCAGCCATCTGTTTTCCCAGTACTTTTATAATATTCAGCTTTTCAGTAATACATATGTTTATTTTAAAATGCCTAAGCTATATACATGCATGACCATGTCATCTAGTTACGGAGGTACCATAACCATAACACTTGAGGCACCGATGTTATGACTCCTCTACGAGGGAGTGATTTCTACTGGCGTCCCTTCAGTTTCAGTTTGGCCATTATCAGTATTATCATGTGGGGCGTATGGGTGCATCCTAGTTTACAGCTTACAGTTATCAGGTGAATATGGTGTGTGCTCTACATCCTTCAAAAGGAGTTGATCTCTCCTACCCAGACCATTATAATTACAGGTCACCCCTTTAATGCATGATGAGGTCACCCCTCTATATTTTCATGCCAGTTGATACCTTCATGACCTATATGGGCTCTTGGCAAATTAAAATACAGTTTTCAGATATAAACATAAGTTTTCAGTAATATAACCTAGTTTATAAACATGTTCCATGGGTTTCTAGGACTTACACTTATTCCGCTGCTTTTTAGTTTTTACTTATGTTTTAGTCATTCATATCATGTTATATATCCGTTCACTGAGCGTATTGCTCAGCCGTGTTTTCCTTTCCATGTCCCAAAACGGTAGGCACCCATGGACAGACTTGAGCATTTGGAGGACATGCATAGGATGGAAGCTACGTTAGACTTCTCCTTTTGCCTTCATATACTTATGCTTGTGATGTGCTCTCACGAGTATAAGCAAGTTTTAAATTTATAACACGGATTTCCAAATAAGCTAAGAACACACGGGCAAGTATGACCCTTTCGATTGTAGCTAGCTTGTTGTGGTAAGTCGAGGTCGTTCACTAGGATTTGGGTGTTTTCGGTTGTAAGGAATCTAAGTAACAATGTAACGTTATTGGTAAAGATGGTTGTCACTCCCAAAATTACCATACAAGTAACAATTAAGCAAATAAATAACAAGTAATACTAAGATGATTATGAAGCTAATAAGATGAGATAACAAATAATAATAATAAAGATACTTGCTTGAAACTAGTATTCATTTAAATGGAGTGAATAGATTATCGGGTGGATATTTAAGCAATAATTCCAAGTCAATGGGTAATTGCACATCACACGGTTTAGAATAAAGAACCCATTCGACCTATGATCAATATTACAAACCGGTAATTAAAGCCATTTGTGAGAAGTATGATTTTAACCAACTTGTTCATTAGAGCCCTTTCGACCTATATTTAGGATTAAATCTTTATAAATCTATCTAACTTGTTTACTCATGGTTGTCAATCATGATACACCAAACATATATGCGCATTAACATTTGGAACAAAACATAGCAAGGAATCATTTCGACCTTTAGACCCGATTATGGTTTACCAACAAGTTATCAAGACTCATATCAATTCAAAAAAACTTATTAACAAAATCATAATTCAACATTGCAAAATAATAAACACTCCATATCCATGTTTACATTATTCCAAACAAGTATAAGAACACTATTCCATAATTATTTCAACAAAACTCATACGAACAATGTTCATAACATTCATAATCATTCTTGAAATAATAAAAAGAGTTTTACCAAATTGCTAATACAACAAGTAAATAAAGGATTTAGAGCAATCCTTAGGCCTCCAATTGACTACAAGTTATGTGGTCTTTCGGGTTATGTATTTGAAATTCGTATTTGATATTTGAGGCTGGTTTTGGAGAGGTTTGATGAAGATTGGTGGTAATTTAGGTATCAAGAAAAACTACCAATGATAAGGGTAATGATCCCTTAGAGCTTGGCAAGGTTATTTTGATAATTGGAGCTCCAAAAATGTCACTTTTTGGCACACCAATATTAAATCCGGGAATTGGGGTCTTCACCAAGGTTGGGAGAATTCCCTTGATGAATAATGGAGTTGGTTATGAAAGAGATATGTTACAATGACCCCAAGGATTTTATTTATTCTTGAAATTAAGCCTTTGTCTTCAATGCTTGGCTTGGAGCCAAATAAATATTCTTGGAGCCAAAGTTGTTCTAGAATGCTCCAAAGAAGATTGCATGAATGTGGACACAATTTTGTCTAGACAAATGTTGGTGGCAACTTCACTCATGATGGAGGCAACTTGAACTATGTTGGAGGCAACATGAGCTATGATGGAGGCAAATCAACTCCCATGTGATGGTGTCAATTTCACTCTTGCCAGTGGCAAGTTGGATGTGTTTTGATGGTGGCAACTTGTATTCCGCCAGTGGCAACTTCCATGCAGAGTGACTTGTACACTTCTTGAAAATACTTGTTCTTGCACCCGAAATTAATCTTCAAAGGCTTGTAGCTAGTCGGGATTCCTTCGTATATGCATGAATCGTCAATTATTCTTTCTTTTCTTCACTTTTCTTGTTCTTGGATAACTAACAACACAAAACACAACTTCACACATATATGAGCTAAATAGCTCGTTAGTATAACCAAAAACCATGCAAAATATACTGATAATGCTCAAGAAAATATGTTGGATTTGGGTGTTATCAGCTTGCTTGGACACTTGTTTTGTCCTTCTTATTTCATTTACTTTATTTATGTTTTTGGCTTATGTTTGGGAACCGATGTTTGATTCCAGTTTTCCCTTTTGGTCATGTACGTTTTAAGACATATTACCTTGCATGCTTTGATGACACGCCATAAATACATGTAACGGTCCACTTATCCAAGTGGGGTGTTACAGTTTCTCCACCGGTTTAAAGTAGATTGGTTTACTAGTGAAAGTAGAACTCTCGAGTTGGATACTCGAGGAGTGGAAGTAGGGGCAAGATAAGAGAGATCTTACTAGGCCGAACCACAATAAATCTCTTGTGTTGTGTGGTTTGATCATCTTCTTCATTGTATCATTTACTTGCATTGGTTTAATCTAATCATACTTGATCGATCTATCCTTAGTAAGTACACTTAAAGTTTCAAATAAGTAAAAGTAATCGGTAAAACTATTCAACCCTCCCCCACTTCTAGTTTTCCAAAATTGGTATCATAGCTACGTTACTCAAGATTTCTTAAAATAAATTGTATTTTAATACTTGAAACGATCCATGGATTCCGAAATTATAAAGAAGCACAATCTATGTAAAGATCACCACTCTTTGAAACCGATGATTTTATCTACTAGAAAACCCGTTTTAAAACTTATGTAAAATCTAAGGATATAGATCTTTGGTACATAATCATTGAAGGTCATTATGCACCAACGGTGAACAATGTCACTACAAAACAATTTGAAACGGTATCACATGAACGGCTAACAAATGATTAAAATAAGATGCTTGCCAAAAACAAAAAAGCTAAAACGATACTTTATGATGCTTTGCCTTAAATGGAGTACGAAATGATTTTCATGTGTCAATCGGCTAAAGAAATTCGGAACTCTTTAATTGTAGCACATCAAGGAAACTTACAAGTAAAGGATGACATAAATTGATCTTCTTATTTAACAATATGAACAATTTCCTATCCATGAAGAAAAGTCAACTGATGTGAGGTTTGCTCGCTTTAACACTATCATCACCTCACTCAAAGCACTTGACGAAACCTTCTCTACTAAGAATTTTGTCAGGAAATTCCTAAGGGCACTTAACCCTAAATGGAGAGCTAAAGTGACGACCATTAAAGAATATAAAGATCTCTCAAACTTATTACTAGATGAGCTTATCGGGAATCTCAAGATTCTTGAAATGGTGATGAAAAAGACTCTGAAATCATCAAAGGAAAGAAGAATAAACAAAGATCAATTTCCTTAAAAGTTAGAATTGAATCTAGTGATGAAGATAACTATCGCTCCAATAGCAAAAATGAATAATATGCCATGGCGGTTTGTGACTTTAAGAAATTCTTCATAGGATGAGGAAGGTTTGTCAAACAACCCATTGATGATAAGAAGACGCCTCAAAAGCCAGTTGACATCAAGAAAGGTAAGTAGGAAAGAAAGTGATATCGATGTGGTGATATAAATCACTTCATTGGTGATTATACCAAGCCAAAGCAAAAGATCAAAGAGCATTTGTTAGCTGGCCATGGAGTGCAAGCGATGATGAAAAGGATGAGTCCAAGAAGGAAGAGCTAGCACTTATGACACATGAAACAAATGAGGTACATTTTGACTCCTCATACTACTCTTCTTCTATAGATGATGAGACCTTGCAAAATGAATATATCAAAATTTGTGAACTAAGACTTAAAATCATAAACCAAAATAAGCTTTTAAAAACTAAAAATGAAAGTTTGGAAAATGAGCTTTCCAAACTAAAAGCAAAGTTAAAACGATTAGAACAAGGTTAATCAATTAACGAAAAATGTGCATCATGCCAAGAACTTGCCCTCGTAATTGAAAAGCTTAAAACAAATCAAGAAGCCCTAATAAAACAAAATTCAAAATTTGCAAAGTTTGACAAAAACATGCATTATATTGATGACATGTTAAATTTTCAAAGAAGTGGTAATGACATAGCAAGACTAGGGTTTGGGAAACAAGAAGCATCATCTAGAACGGGAAAACAACCGCAAAATGACACATTAAGCAGTCCTGCAGGATTTTTCACAGAGGCCCACAGACCCCACGAACCCAAGGAAAAGGGTACGTCCTCTGTCCCAATCGGGTCCGCGGGTCTGACAGCACAACAAGAACAAAATCGTTCCGAATTTTTTGTCGTGTCTCGTAAACCAAAACAATTCAATATAGGAAAGCTAATATAAATGTTAAAAACCTAGAAAATAATGTTAGAACAAGAAACACCCGATCTCGATCTAGATCCTCTTTTCCCAAACGCCCCTTTTCAAAAGTGACCGAGGTGTACTTGGAAGATATAGTAACGTGTCTCAAAATTATGACAATCAAAACCAGTTTCAAATGAGAAATCTCATTTCATGTATGTGTTTGGTAACACTCCATTTGGTATGGCTATGATAAGCATGTTTAAACCAAACGGATCCATGTGAAAATGGGGACCAAACTGTGACAACCGTGTTTTTTAGTGTTACTTATAACCTATAAGACGTAGTTACGTATGTTATATTATATGTTTTGTATGTTATGTGTGTTTTACATGAAAATCTTACGAGATTAAAGTACATGATTGCGGATCATGGTACTAGTGGTGATGAAATGTGATGAAATGAGATCACATTCATGTGTCGTTTTAATGTTTTTATCATTTATGTCCTTTGCGTGTACTTATTAAATATAATATATATTTATTATAGGTAGATGTTATGTAGCTATTAAGTTTTTAATAAACTCACTAATTAGGGAAAACTTTTAAAAATAAAACGCGAATCGTAGGATTATTGGGAAGTCGAAAGTTTTAAGTATAATGATCGCAGTTTTATACTAGAAGGTCTAAGAACTAAAAACGAGGTAAATAATTAGAGGGTAAAAATGTAATGATTTGGTTTATGGGGGTAGGGCGGCCGCGGAATGGGGAAGGAAGCCCAATTGTAATTGGGTTACAAGTCTTAATATGGTAATTATCTTCTTAACTTCTATATAAACAAACTAAACCAAAAAAACATCACTTTTTGTCTCCCCTTTTCCTCTGTCCGGTCGGATGAATAAACAAGAGAAGAAAAAGCCAAAAATATTTTAGAGTTTGCTAAGGTATCATCTAGATCTATGTTCTTGTTTAATTAATCTTGTGATAACTTTAATGATGGTTAATCTAATTAGGGTTTTGATTAGTTAAAGATTATAATCTTTAATTAATATTTGGATTTCATAAAACATAAATTAATATTAATGGTGGTCATAAATGATGATTAATTATGTTTAATCAATGTTAAATTCAGAGTTAGGGTTTAGGCTGATTTTTAGGTAAACTTGTTTTGATCATAACTTGATCATACACACAACTTTTTGGGTGATTCAAAAATCTAAAATTATCTATAGAGAGTTTATTTTCCAATAGTGGTAATTAGAGCTTTTATCGCAATCATTTGGTTAGTCAAAATGAATTTACAAAGTTTGGAGTCAAAACTGTGTTTTGGACAACAAGTATCTAAGTTAACTTTGGGTCTACTCCAAGTACTTAAACTTCGAATTGGCTATTGGGATTAACACCATAGGTTATTTATATGTTTTATAAGTCTCGTACCAAATTACAACTCAATTGGAATAGTTTAAGGTCGTCTGCTATCATGAAACGTTTAGAGTATAAATGCTTGCAGAAGCTGGACACGTAGAGATAATAAATTTCGTAAAAGGCATTTGTATAAGGTTTTAGCCTAAATAAAAATAATGATATGTACTCAATACATATCAGAAATTTGGGTAATTTTGAAAGAGATGAATGAGTTGTTTAAGTATTTTATCTGTGAATGTTTTGTGTCATAAAAATCAGGACAGATTTGGGTAAAGTATGAACGGGTTAAGGTTAAGGTATAACGAATGTACTTAGAGAGTAAAAAATGAGTTATTAAAACAATAGATAATTAGATATCCATCATAAAGGTTTTCACATTACGGTTGGATTAGTATCCTAAACCAATGTTAACATATGTTTATGTACTTATGTATTATAGATCACTTGCGTGTTGTGTGAAGATATTAGAATTGCTTTGCACGAGGTGAGTTTTACTAAGCCCCTTTTATTTTAAATGTGTTGGGCTGGAAATGATACTGTTGCATTTTATAAATATGTCGCTATTCTTGTTTCTAAATGAGATGAACATATGTGTGATTGCATGAGTACGAGTATGATATGTGATACACTGGCAAGACGCAATGGTATATGAAGACGCGATCATGTGTGAGATTGTGGTATAGACACGACTGAAAACGTCACATGCGGTGTGAGTGGTTTTCCGGAGTGCGATTCTTAGAGTGAAGATTTACACCCTTCGTCAGGATGGTTAGATCTAAGCGCATTTCCTATTTGTCGTAGTTAGAAATAATTATGATGTTGACTATATGATGAGAATAACCATGTGTTGGTTAAATGTTATAGGTGAGATAGTATCTATGTGTTGGTTACAAGATATGATGAATGTTGTGTGTTATATGTTCATGAGGTTGTATGCATACGGTAAGTGAATGTGCTTTTAAACAAGTAACTCTCACCAACCTTTGTGTTGATAGTTTAGTATCATTTTCAGGTTTTGATATGATGATGATATAAGCTTTAGAGAGCGAAGGATTAGAAAGACCACATGATTGCATTGCGGAAAAAGTTGTTTTATGTTTTATATTTCATTGTGAACTTCTTATTTGAATGATACATTATGGCGTTCATGTTCATTGTTGTATAGAAGTTATCATGGAACGTTTGTGTTGTGTTTTAATATAAGACATCTTTAGATATTATGTCTCTATTGTGACGCCATTGTGTCGTTATGATATCTATCGATCATGCCTCGCAGTTCCGCCTTGGCGGGGTGTGACTTTAGTTTCATGAATTTTAGGTATGCTTGAAAGTTAAACTTGAACAAGATGATTGGATCAAGGATAACAGTTGTTCAAGACACATGACGGGAAATAGGAATCTATTCAGTACTTAGAAATCTACAAATGAAGGCAATGTAATCTTTGGTGAAAACGTCAAAAGCAAAATCATCAGCAAAGGTATTATTTCTAATGACCATATCAGATAATGTTGCTCACGTAGAAAACTTAGTATTTAATCTCCTTGGTATAATCCAACTTTGTGACAATAAGTGAAAAGTACTATTTGAAGAAAATGGTAGTAAAATACTAAAAGACGGTGTAACCATAGCTAAAGGAATTAGGAAGAACAACATATATGTGATGAAGTTTGTCTCATCCATAGACACACTTTGCTTAACCAAAATAGATGACACCTCAACGCTTTGGCATAGACACCTGGGTCATGATAACATGGGACTTTTACAATCCTTGGTTAAAAAAAACCTTGTTAGAAATCTATCCAAACTAAAATATGAACAACACTTTTATGACGCTTGAAAATGGGAAAACAAGTTCACTCAAGCAATAAGGCTAAAAATGTTGTGTCCATATCTAGGTGTCTAGAACTTTTACACATGGATTTGTTCAGTCCATCCACCATACAAAGTTAGGAAACCTCTATACATTGGTGATCGTGGATGATTACTCTAGATTTACTTGGACACAACTCTTGAAAACTAAAAATGAAGCCTTTGATCAATTTGAGATTTTGAGTAAGAAAATTGAAAACCAACTAGATTATCGTACTTTGTCAACTCGGATAGATCATGGTAGGGAGTTTGATAATAAGGCACAATTTGGAAATTTTTGTGATGCTAAAGGTATCATTCATTACTTCTCGGATCCTAGAACGCCTCAATCAAACAGTGTGGTAGCACATAAGAATTGTACACTTCAAGAAATGAGTAGAATAAGGCTAAATGAGTCGGCAATGTCGCAAAAGTTTTGGTTTCATGCCGTAGATACTTCTACATACATCTTAATCGTATCTTAATTAGACCACTTCTAGATAAGACACTATATGAACTCTTGAAAGGTAGAAAAACTACAATAGGGTACTTTAGAGTGTTTGGGAGCAAGTGTTTCATTCTTAACACTAAGGACTATCTCACCAAGTTTGACCCAAAGTCGTACAAAGGATTCTTCCTTGGATATTCTCAAAATAGAAAAGCATACATAGTCTAAAATAAACAAACGATGTGTGTCGAGGAGTCGTTGAACATAACCTTCGACGAAAGTCCACCTCCCTCTAGAACATCATCTTTGATAGATGATAATTTAGTTGAAAGTCAAGCTGTTAACATTCAAGTTAACCTTGAAAAAGAAAAGGGAAATGAACCACTAAATCTTGAAACTAAAATAATATTGGTAAACTTAACGAAAGAACATTAAGTTCACAAGCTCAAAATGAAAGTAACTTATTTTGCTTCGTGTCTCAAATTGAACCTAAAATTATGGATGAAGCCATTTTAGATGAAAGTTGGACTATTGCTATGCAATAAGAACTTAATCATATTGTAATCAACGATGTTTGGTATTTAGTCCTAGGCCTAAAAATCAAACTGTAATTGGAACCTAATGGATCTTTCAAAATAAACTAGATGAAATGGTATCGTGTCTAGAAACAAAGCTAGGCTAGTTGCTCAAGGGTATAATCAACAAAAAGGTATAGACTATGATGAAACCTATGTCTCGGTTGCTTGGCTTGAGTCCATTAGAATTTTAATAGCTTACGCTTGTGCTTATCACTTTAAACTTTTCTAAATCGATGTTAGTAGTGCAGTCTAAACGGATTCATAAATGAGGAAGTTTATTTTGCACAACCTCCCAGTTTTGAAGATTTTGAAAAACCAAATCATGTTTATGGACTTAAAAAGTCTTTCTACGTTCTCAAACAAGCACCCAAAGCATGGTATGACAAAATTATGTAATTTATAATTGAATATGAATACTCTATGGGACTAGTTGATAACACATTGTTCAGTAAGAAAAAGGAATCACACATAATCATTGTTCAAATCTATGTTGACGATATTATCTTTGGGTCTACGTGTCAAGATCTTTGTGATGATTTCTTTAAAATTATGCATGAGGAATTTAAACGAGCATGATGGGTTGGGCTTACAAATTAAGCAAATGGAAGACGACATATTCTTTAATTAATCTAAGTATATCAAAGAAACGCTTAAGAAATTTCTCTTAGAATATTCTAAAATAATGCGAACACCAATGTTTACGGAAACTAAATTAACCAAATATGAAATCAAGGAATATGTTGACACCACCAAGTGTAGAGGTATGATTAGTAGTTTACTTTATCTCACGGCTAGTAGACCAGACATTATGTTTAGTGTTTGTTTATGTACTCGCTTTCAAAAAAACTTCCATTTAGAAGTTGTTAAGCGAATCTTTAGATACATCAAGGGCACCACCCATCTTGGGCTTTGGTATCCCAAGGGAACGGGAATGGAAACAACTGTCTATGTTGATTCAGACCATGTCGGTGACTACGTCGATAGAAAAAGTACAAGTGGTATATGTACATTCTTCGGTTGTTGTCTAACCTCATGGTTCTCGAAAAAGAAAACGACACTTGCAGTTTCCACAAGTGAAACCGAGTACGTATCGGCGGGAAAAGCATGTCAGCAAGTGTTGTGTATGAAGCAATCATTGTTGATTATGACATCAAACTAGATGATGTAACCATCCTTTTTGATAATAAAGGAGCCATCAATCTTAGCAAGAATCCCGTCCAACACACACGAACCAAACACATTGAAATTTGTTACAATTTTATTAAGGATAATATCCAAAAAGGGAACATCTCAATCGAAAAGGTAGCTTCGGAAGATAACATAGCCGATATCTTAACCAAACCCCTTAAGCGTGAACATTTTAGCTTGCTTAGACTAGGTCTTGGATTAATGGAAATATTGTTGTAGGTGAAAAGTCACCTTTTATATCTGTTTGCAGCATGGGACCAATTCAGAAAACTGCGAATCCTGTTCAATTAGGTCTACAAGGTCCGTTCACATCTGAGACAGTTATCTCAGGTACGCATTTAGACTTCCAAACACACCCAAAACACATTGTTTCATCTCCAAAACTACAAAAAACGCCCCATGGACACACTTTATCATTTCTAATCACTATTTAGGAAAAACCCATCCATTCAATTCATTTCTAATAATCAATTATAAGTATTATCTATCTAATTCTCTCTTTAATTACATTATATCAATCAATTTGAGTCTAGGGTTCTATTTGAATTGCACAAAATCAAAAATGAGGATTTCTCCAAATTAGTTGATAAATTGTATGCATTCTTTGTTTATAGTAATGAATTAATTATTAAACTTAACCATTTGAAATATAATGTTGAACAATTTCATTACATTACTAGGAATCCCCAATTATCCTTAATTTCTCAAAATCATTCTCACTATCTTGGTCATGCTAAATATCATTTTTCATTGTAAATACAAAATATCGAAAACAATGTTTTTCATCATGGAAATGAAAAAAAATAAGAACTAAAATTGAAAATATTGTCTCATGAACGCTAAAGGAGGTGCATAACCAATATACACTTACGGGTACGTGCATTCGCATCAATATTAAACTTATGGAGTGTTTGGGTTATCTAAAAAAATGTGCTTAAAACGTCTTATAAAACTTTTCTTTCTTTTTGGGTCAAGATAACCGCACCTCCACATCGTTTGCATATAGGCACACACTAGACACATATCATCTATATATTTTAAAATCACCTAACTATCGCCTTAAATACGCCGTTAAGAACAAAAGTGCATCTCGCCTGGACCTATGACTACAAGGACACTAGGTCATACTTCCTTCTTTTCCATAAATCTAAACATCTCACCTCTCAACAAAAGACATTGTGTAAAGAACTAGAAAACCGTTTCTTTCATGAAGGTCGTATCGTTGATTCATTTTTTCTTGAAAACAATGACATTCGTGAAGTATTCTCTAGGATTCACTTTGATTGCCTTATAGACAAACATGGAAAATTTTGTCCCGAATTTATACTAGAGCTCTATATCTCAGTTAGGGTAAGCTTTAATAAAGACCACGTCCCCCTTATTCATTTTTGGGCCAACGATCATGACTTCACCTTCACCCTCAATCAATTTGCCCAAATCTTAAGTCTTCAATGAAAGGTGTTTCCTTCTACACTGACGTGTGGTCGCTTACTTCTCTTGATAGGAGAGTCATTCTCAATGATCCTCTAGATAGGTATAAAACTTGACTTGTAGACAAAGACATTGTTAGGGGGCATATTTATCATTATAGGACTCAAACCTCTCGGTTGACAGGAAGAGGTCAAGAGGTCATTAAGGACCCATATGCTATGGAGGATAGTGAACTTAAGACCAAATACATCAAGTGGGAAAGGATCTTTAGATGCAATGCTATGTGTCTAGTAGGCAATCGTGACCACATCAATGCATGTACGAGTTATATGCTCTATTGCCTAGACACCCAAGCACCCTTCAACTTAGCATACTACATCGCTAATAGGATGGCCCATATTTCACAACTTTATAGCACCGTCCATCCTTATGTCATGTTACTCACTAGGCTCTTCAATCACATATCCTCAATCTCGGCAAGCCCTACTAGTAGGCGTGGGAACTATAAGCTTGTTGACCTGGTTCTAAGTCATATTAGTGATCAACGGGTTGCTAGGGTCATGTCCACCTGATCACAATCAAAACAATCCAAACGCCCTCATCCAACCACTAGCTCATCATCTTCTCAAAATCTTCTCCTCACCATTGTTGTACCCATTCATATACTACTTGTGTAATAGCGTGGTTAGTATTTTAGTCCTCAAAATGCATTGTGTGAAGGGAGTTGTTGTACATTGTGAAAGAACACGACATCTAGCTTAGGTGTCAGTAAATATTGTAAGTGAGGGTAAGAGTTTCTCTATTGGTTTAAAGAAGATTGGTTGACTTGTGAAAGTAGAACACTCGAGTTGGATACTCGAAGAGTCTAAGTAGGGTCAAGATAAGTGAGATCTTGCTAGGCGAACCACTATAGATCTCTTGTGTTGTGTGGTTTGATCATCTTCTTCCTTGTCTCTATTACTTGCATTGGTTTAATTTAATCATAATCGATCTATCTATCCTTAGTAATTACACTTATTGTTTGAAATAAGTAAAATTAATCAGTAAAACTATTCAACCCCCCACCCCCTTAGTTTTCCACAATTATGATTGTTCCTTCTCTTCTCTTATTACCTTTTACATACTTGTTATTTACATTTCTAGTTAGTTTTTCTTACTTGTTTCTCATGTATCTTGTAAGTATAATATAAACTCGAATCTAACTTTTCAGAAAGTAATTATTTTGAAAACGTAAATGTAACTGGGTAAACCATTCAACCACCCTTCTAGTTACCATAACTTTGTTGATGGAACAAGCTGAAAGGCACGCGAATGAAACTAAAGAAGTTAGAAGAGCGATCAAGATTTTCAAATCGCAGCTTGCTTCGGCACCTGACAAGTTATGTCTCATTTATCGATGATTTTTCCTCCTGTAACACCCCCATTTTTACCTTATAGCAGCGGAAGCTAATTTGGGGTATTACTTCATGGAAAACAAGTCATAATGATAGAAAACAACTCAAAAGAGTGATGAAATCAACTTTCTTTATATATCATTTAAAAATCAGAGTTTTACAATATGAGGTCCCAAAAATCTATGTCAATAATTTCAAGATCGTGCCTCTTCATGCCATCCTTATGCTACTCCATGCTATTAGTCATAATTTCCTTAAATATATGCTTACAAGTCAACACAAAGGTTGAGTGAATTCATAAGAATCAATAACAGTTTTGAATACATGTCTATCACTTTGAGCTATGTTACTATTTGCTCACATAAAAAATATTTTATTGCACTAAGCTCATAACATCAAAACTAACGAGAATTCACCAAACTGACCATCATGACGGATTGTCATGACAAGTAATCTGCAGGCACAGATTGCCCATTAGTTCTAATAAAGTATGCTCGATTACCCACTCAAACGGGCAACACAAACATGATTTGTTACTTCCAATAGATCTATTCACCATATTAGCGCACACTTAAAGTGTTCAATGACTTATGAAATTTAAGTAACAGTTTGAGCACTCGTGCAATAACTTATTTCAGTAAAAGCATACAGTTTAAAAACACATGTATTATAGTTTTAGCATATATCCCCCTCACGGGTTTTCAAATCATTTACAAAACATTAAAGAGTGAGGCTATGAACTCACCTTGTCCTACGGAGTCTGAATCACGTCAAATATATTTTAGTCAAAGGCAAACAACTTAGTCTTACAAACCCGAGTCTTACAAACCTGGGTTAACATATATGTATATATATATATATATATATATATATATATATATATATATATATATATATATATATATATATATATATATATATATATATATATATATATATATATATATATATATATATATATATATATATATATATATATATATATATATATATATATATATATATATATATATATATATATATATATATATATATATATCAAGTTTTTTTCTTTTAGTTCAATCTCTTATAGTAATCATATATATTTTCTTTGATTCATATATTTTGGAATTATAACATCCTTTTTCGGGCCATTATACTCAGAAGGCATTCTATAAACGTTTGAGGATCGAGGGCACTTTAAATCGTAAACCTAACCACTCAGTCAGAACGTAATATCAAGATGGAACATCTTTGTACGAAGTTCCCTACTAAAATGGCACATAGTATATTATTACATTTTATGTTCTTTAGTTTTAATATTTGCAAAAATAATCCTTTTAGTTATATTTTGGCATAATTACACTTTTAACCCTTAAAGTATATAGTTTTAATATTTACATTTTCCACCTTCAAATATTAAACTTAGGGTTTCAAACTTTCCAATATTAATCATTATAGTTTTAACTTTGATAAAATGACACTTTTGGCCTAAAATGTGTATAGTTTCAAAAATGATAGTTTTTGTCCCTATACTTGTTTAAAATTACATAACAACCTCAAAATTGTACCAAATTATCTAGAAACTTAGAAAAATGTTTATGAACACTTTTCTAATCATAATAAAAGCATTTCTTTAGAATTATAGCATTTGAAATAGGTTTTTTCTTATTATTTCATGTAAATTATAAAACTAGGGTTTTAAAACATCTTTAGCTTATAACTTTCATTTTAAATGATCATATGATCTAATTTCTTTTAGATTAGTTTTCTAACTTCTTATAAAAATTATAAAAAGGATAAGAAAGCATTATAACAATATCAAATCTGAGTTAACATAGAGATTACCTAGGTAGCTCCAAAATGGCTCCTTATGGCTTCCTATGAACACTACTTGCTACCAAAGCTTCAAGAGCTTTAATGGCTTCCTTCTAGACCTGGTTTCTAGTCTTATAAGAGTCCTAAGATGTTAATAGAAGTGGATTTCATAATGGGTGTTGAGATACAAAGGAAACGGGGTGCAAGTTCTAACTTAGGGAGTTCGCCCCTATTTATAGTGTTTTCAACCCATAGGCTCCAAGTTCTGGCCTCAAACGTGTAACTTAGATATATTAGTGACTAAGGAAATCTAGGAAAGGTCTATCCAATTTTATTGGAGCTAGGAACATACTTATCTTAGTCTTGTGGTTAAGAATAGGTCACGACAAAGAAAGGATAGGAATGAGGATGTGTAATCTAAAACTATCTTACCCATCTACTAGAAAATTTCCCGAATCCTATTGATCTTATCCTAAGTTTGAATTTAGGAGGGAAAAGTTTGAAATGGGTTTTTGGAGGGAAAAACCTAGGCGGATCATAAACTAGGGCTTGTAACTTTGTAATTCTTGTAATTAACACTAGTACAAAAAAGTCCATGGAGAGTGGTCCAAAAAGGCAATGGAGACTGGTTTTGTAGGACGTCTCTATGTGGAGGATCTCCTTGCTCGGAACATAAAGAGACTGGTTTTTAAACCAGTCTCTATTAAAAGAATCGACACTGGTTATCTTCATAAAAACAAGTCTCTTTAGAGATTGGTCTCCATACTAATCTCTAGAAAGCAGTCTTTTTAAGAACATCTAACCAGTCTTTTTATGGAGTAAAAAAATGTGTTTTTTAAAACCAGTCTCTTTTTAAGTAATTTTTTTTAAAAAAAAATTGGAATTTTTGTTAAATTCCAAATTTTACAAATTTAACCCTCTACAATGAAATAATGCAAATACAAGAGTTCTATAAAAAAAACTAAATTAAAGGACTTGAATTGTCATAAACAACAAATATATGTAAATAAAGACAACTTTATTAATTGGAAGGATTAAAATTGTTAAATACATATTTCAAATCAAATTTGTTTTTATTTAACTTGTCTCCACAATGTAAACCAAGCTCCAACAATCGTTTATATAATGTTTTCGGCATGACCTATTCGTTTATATAACGTTTTCCATAATCATAAAACATGGCATTTTCACTTTCACAATCAATTTCGCGTTTCAATTGTCCACATAATTATGTTATATCAATTTAATCATTGTCGAATCGTAAACAATAAATAAAATGAATTTACCGATAATCATTTCGAAAATAAATCAACACTTTCAACCAAACACTTTCATCTTTATAATCATCCATCCACCCAAACACCCCCTTAAGGCACTCAAAACCAATATCCAAACACACCCATTCGGGCAGTTAAACAAGAATCCAAACGCCCCATAAACTGATTTTAATTACCTCAAAAGCTCCTAACGACTGTTAAGCATAACAACGACACTAACGAACGTTAAATCACAAAACAAACATAACCATATTTTAGATCTACCTCATAAATCAAAACAACTCATAAATATGAATAATATCGATACCACAAGCCCAACACCTTTTGGGTGCGGTTGTGGTGGTGAAGAGCGCACACAAACACCGTGTTTGGTGGCGGTTTGGTAGTACACAAACATCATCAACCTTATAAACTGATTAAGAAAAACAAACACCCCCTAGCGGCTGCCAGAACTGAGTCGTGGGTGGTGGTTCACGTTGGTGCGGATTGTTATGGCTTTTTTGGTGGTGACAAAATGATATATAGATATGTAGATTGGTGGTTGATGGTGGCTATAAGGCTGAAATAGATCGAAGTTCGTGGTGATGCGTCTTATGGTGGCGGTGGATGTGACAATCCGTCAATTTATGGTTGATATTTTATTCTCAAGTATTATTTAAAAACATTATTTTAATGTTATATTATGAACTCACTTATTTCTGGGAAGAAATTTGGATTTACGTCTTGAAGTAGCATCGACTACGTCAAAACCGGAGGATTCTACGTTACGTGCTTACATTTACATACACCGTCTTTGGTGACAGTCCGACATTTCAGGAAATAAATTTATCCGTGAATATTATTTTGGAATTTTAAATTTGTGTTGGTTCATAAACTCACAAATTTACGAGAAGAGATTAGGACTTACGATTTTAATTTAACGTTCTTTACGGCTAAACCGGAAACCTAGGATTACGTATTTACGTTTTTGAACTCCGTTTTTGATGAGACAATTTTTATTAGATTCGATTTGTGTCGTTGATTCATAATTTATAAAAACGTTTTTCGTAAAATGACCCGAGGGCACGCAAATCGAGGAAACTAGAATCGAGGAATACCCGTAAATTAATGGGATGAGACAAAACAAGTTTTGCCTCACCCCACACATGGTATGGCTAACTAGCTAACACCACACCCTTTGAGGTGTCAAGTTGTAGTTAAATACTACTACACTTGTCATGAAAAGCTTAATAAACAAGCTAACCTTACACAAAACCACTCAAACCACTTCACACAAACCATTTACACATTCATACATGCAAAACCACCTATTCTCCCTCTCATCTCTCTCTAAATTTCGTCCAAGAACCACCCCTAAACACCCTCATTTGATCAAATTTAACCATGAAATCATGTGTTATTCACACATATGATGAAGCCCTTTTGAAGCTCTATAGATTGGTGGTGATTTTAACATCCAAGGAGAAGATTTGGTGATGTTCAAGGGCTGATTTCTACATGAAGTTTACAAGTATTGGTGGCCATGAAGATTGGTGTTGATCTATCACAAGTTCTTCCATCAAAATCCAAGCCTTGATGAATACCTACACAATCTTGGTGGTATAAAGATTGTTCTTCCTATCCTCTTGTTATTTTTATTATGTAATCTTGTAATTTCCTTATTTATGTATATGTATATGATGATGAATGATGATTAAAAATATTATGTGGGGATTTGGTGTTGATAGATTTGATAAACATGGGTAAAAAGATGGAAAAACCACATGTAAAAATGATTAAATCATGGCTAAATTAGGAGGCTGTATAAAACAGTGAATACTCTTATGATAAACTGATAAAATGGCTTAAATAAAATAATATACAGTAAGTTATGAGTCTTGTACACATGTGAGAGTTGGCCATGCAATGGAATCATTAGGATGAGTGAGATATGATCAAAACAAGTTTAGAGTGCAAATCTGAGTACACTGTTTTGGACGAATTTTAGAAACTACTTAGAGGCTGATTCAACAGTAGCCATAGAAGAGTTAAATGGAGCACATATCATGAAGTTTATTTCATAAAAATTTGGGCTTCTATCTCCATATAGAACTCTAGATATGGATGTTTTGGTGAAAATAAAATTTAAAATCAGATTTGTATAATAAAAACTTATATAATATAAGCACTCACTTATATATTTATAAAATATATACACATGAAAACCCACTAACTTATAAATTTCATTTATATAGATATGTATAAGGTTAAATAAATGGACTCTTTATAAAAATGGTAGTTGAATAAGGTTTATAAGTTATAAAAACTATAAACATGATTTTTACGACTTTTTTGGCTATTACCGTAAAATTAACGTTTTTGTTAAATAAAACTTAGACGGTTGGACCCGTCTAATGTAAACTTTTATAAACTCATATACTGATATATAAACATATATAACAAGTAAAAACCGATAAAACCCGAACTATATAACATACGGACATTAACGGGTTAAGTTAACGTTATTGGACTAATAATACAACAAAATGGGCTAAAACACTTATAAACTTATTTATTGGGCTTAACCCATTTGGACCCAACATATAAAGTATAAATACTGATAATAAAAGTATGAAATGGATTAATACAAGTTAATGAACTTATAATAGGCTTATTGGACCTAAAACACGTAAATAGGTAAAACTAGTAAACTAGTAAGAAGCTACCAATACATAAACACTAAAATGAGTAAAAGAGAATATGTAAACCCACTTGATCATCATATATATAAAATCATCATATGTATACATAATTGTTATTTTTATAAAGTCATTGGACAAGAGTCTAATACGAGTATTATTTGTCTAGGTTTCCGTGATTGAAGCACGTACCGTACGTCCGAATTGCCGATAACCCACCTTCCCACATCAACGTGAGTTCATAGCCTCGCACTCTTATAAATGTTTTTATGAAATGTTTGATAAACCCGCGAGGGAGATAACATGTTAGTTTTTATAAAATAGGACACTAGTTGTCCCGATTGTTTGTTTATTGATTTTGACCCGAATGATCGTATGACCCGATGAATGATTAAATGACCCGATAGATAAAATGAAATGGATTATTAAAGTTAGGTTATGTCACTAAAAGTCCCATTAGCATGAATTGTGAACTACCAGGATTTGGTAGACGCTTATGCATATAATAGTACTATTTGTGGACGATCACCCCAGTTCGCGCCTTGACGGTTGATCCCCGTCGTGCCACATTGATTGGTAAGCGAATTTATGTATGAGAAGATTTACACAAGCGTGATTATTGTGACGACACGCTAATTTAGATGGGAAAATTGAGTTACGGGCTAGCTACCCGTTGTTTGGTTTAGTAAGGTAACAATGTCATGCGGCTTATAATAATCCAATATAACGAAATACTGGTATACGCACTGAGTTACGATATATTGCCTGACTAGCAATACGGGGTCATATTATTGATATTATGTTTGTGTTTTGATTTTACATAACCATATTCATATAACGGTTTTTATTTAACTCTACACGATGTTATAAAACGTATTGTATGATATTTTTACGACATTGGTTCGTATAACGGTTTTGAAGGCGAAAGCCTATATTGTGATTTTGACAAGGATTTGTATAAAATGTTTTTGGCCTATTTTATGGCCTATTACAAAGATTTGTACAACATGATTTTCGGTAATAATTATATATCGATGATATATTTATGGTTTTATTAAACTCTATGAATTCACTCGGCGTTTTCGCTGACCTTTTCTTTTAACATGTTTTATCTCAGGTACTTGAAGGTAATTCTCGGGAAGACAACAAGAATTCATGGCCCGCACTTAAACAATAATTTCCATTCAAATCTTTTGTAAAACCTGCATGAAATACAATGACTTGGGACCTATGTAAACTTGATATTTATGAATGGAAATACTTTATTATTAAATGACGCGATTTTTAAGCGTTGTCGATGATGTGAGTAATGTGCTATCCCGTAACACCAACGAGTCTTCCGTTGTATTGAATTGTATAAATTTGGGGGTGTTACAGTTTGGTACTAGAGCTCTCGTTATAGAGAATGAAAGATTTTTAAAACCAAGGTTTTGAATAAAACATTTCAAAATCTTTTAACTATAAACATTTTTCTAAAAATGTCTAAAAATCTTTTGACTATAACAGTGCCGAAGAATTCCCGAGTTACCAACAAGGCCAGACTGAGAAGTGTTATTTTAATATATATATATAACTTGGATTATATATATATATATATGATGTAATTTTATTACATGATTGTTTGATGATTATTTTGATATTTATACGAGGTATTTATACGACATAGATTGTCACAAGGAACCCTAAATCCCCTAGTAAATTAATCGAAGCTATTCTCGTAGGAATTCTAGCTATCCTAGATCTAAACCAAGTTGTGGATATTTATGATCCCAACAAATGGTTGATATTCGTAGAAATGTAGATATTAGTTGATTGTGAAATTGAAGAAGAATTGGCGAGATTAAAACTGATATCGATGTCATGACGATCTTTCCTTATAGAGTGGAGTTTGACGAAACCTTACCACCTAGAAAGATGTCATCTGATTCGTTGTCATCCAATTCTTAAATTGAAATCGAAAGGGATGAATGTTGCACTTGAGGCTGTCATTGGAACCATTACCCAAAAGCCTCATGCCACTAGTACCTTTCCAAGAAGTTGTAGAATCTTGATAACCTATGAATCTATGAAGTGGGTTGATGTTTTCTAGAGAGAGAAACTAATGAGAGAAAGTGAGAGAAAATGTGTGTCTTTTTATTAAGTGGAAACTAGAAATGAACAACAACCAACCCCTTTCCAAGGAGGAAAGGGGTATTTATACTTCCAAGCCTTATTTGGACTTGGGCCGGCCCATGACAAGCCCATGGGCCGGTTCTTACTTAACTAAATAAGTAACTATTAACTACGAGCTATTACAACATAAATAATATTGTGGAGTGACCGATACTTCTAATATACGTAAAAAACGTATTTCTAACAATCTCCCCCTAAGGGAGGTCACTCCACGTTACAAAGTTCTAAACCTAGCATACTATACTAAGTCTTCGTTCTTTAGCTCGTAGTCTTTTCTTCTTTTTCTTTTTGTTGTGAATATGTTTATTGATCTTTTAGGCTTTGGCTCGAGAGCATTGTTCTTTTGGCCTTTCACGTGCTATCTTTGCCTTCTTGTGAAACTTGCCTCCTCGTGACTCCATGTTCCACACACTTATGTCTTTTTGTTGAATTCTCGAAAGCTTCAGAGTTTGATACAGCGGAAGACTTCATCTTGTACTTTCTTGAATTTTTGCTGAACTTTGATGCAGAAAAACATAAGCATGTGGAAACGACTTCTACAGGTACACCGCAACACCACCGTCTTTAACTGGTACACAGCAACGCCACCGTCTTCAACAGGTACACAACAACGCCACCGTCTTTAACAGGTACACAGTAACGACACGAATAAAATGGCTTTGAACATTTTATTCTAATTCGGTAGCATTTTACCTCCGGTCGGTGAAGACCGTTGGACGATATTAGATATCGTACCCGTGACGGATAGTTTCAATTAAGTAACTTCCTGACAGGATTTCGCGGGTAAACCCGTTCTCTTTATTCGACCGTCCAAAGCTGACTGCGAACATAAAGAGTGAATCACTTGGATAAATTATCCTTGTGATTTGAAGCCGTCAATTCATGGAACCTGGAACAAGTGAATTTCAATTAAGATTTTCACCATCGTTGCTTTCCAGTTGTCACGAGCTCAATTCATAAAGAATCTTGCACGTCACCTACCAAGTGCTGTTTGATGTTAACACTAGAAGGATTTCCACTCGTCACTGTGATCAATAAAGAGTCACTCTGAGTGTTCTGGCAAGATCATATGATAATGCGTAGAGGCCTGGAACGAGTTTAAGTTCAATTAAGAATTAAACCACTGTTTCTTTCCAGTTTTTCACAAGATTGGTTCTAAAAGAACCGCACGTGTAACCTACCATGAGCTTGTTTGATGTTGGATCAAGCAGGATTTCCATCTTCATTGTAGTACTTGCGTATTACTCGGATGTTCTGGAAATATTACAAGAATACTGCGTAGGACTCATAAAAATCTCTTACTTTTCACAGTGTGTGAGAAAGCAAGGAATAAATGGAAAGTGTCCTAATGAGACTTTTGATGATCTCTTGGCTCTAGACTCGATTGTGCATTTTGATTTAGTGAGCGATGGATGGAGAGGAGTGCCACCTTTTCAATACCAGTCTATTCGGAGTGAATAAACAAATAGATAACGTGTTGATCTCCGTGTGATTAAAACAAATACCTTTTGAGAGATATTTGAGTTAGCTGGGAAGGGTTGTGCATTGCATCACTGGGTCCATGACGTCTTTCTTCAATATCGAGAATCATTAACAAAATGATCTCAATAGCATGTGTATTGACCCGGTTTCTGCCTAAAGTTGTAAGGAGGGCTTCTTTCTTTACACCCTTTATCTTTACAATTCTTTTTCATTCTTCAACCCCTTCAATGCTTACCAATACGTCATAACTAGCACCTTGTTGTGATTGTTCCAGTGCTAGCTTAAGTACTTGGTCGGCATTCAGCTACGTTCACAATCTTTCTCCATCTTTCCTAGGACTTCTAATTCTATCTAGGGAATTGTCCTTGGGAAGATTCCATCGGCTCTGATGAATCATTTGGACTAAAACCTATTCCTACCACCCTTTTGTCACCACTTCCGTCGTGAATTAAGCGTGTTTTGGGAAAGTATAGCCACCATGAAAAATCATTGAAAATCACCTAAAGTACTTGTGATATTGAAATCAAAAGTTTTGTACCTTAGGTGTTTTTGTTCATCAAAAACGCTCCCCCTTAACACGTGCTTTACACATATTAAGTTGGATTATCGTTAAGTCTTTTTCATCTTTTAGCCAAGTATCATTTAAGTCTCCTTAATCCCATTTTCTCCCCTTATCCAAAATGTTAACCATTAATATTTGGGATATTGAATGGATTAACCAGTCTTTGGGTAAAAATGAAATCGATGTTTGGCCATAGAACATGTTAATGCTCCCCCTTAAATTAATAAGGGATAGTTGTAGTGCTTTAGTATGATATATTTTGAAAGATTTAGAATCTCGTGAGAAATTCTTGAAAAAATTATCATACCTTAACACTACATCAAGCCGCAAAAGCACAATATTCACAAATATACATATTCACAATTGAAAACCAATATAAAGTGGACCTGAAATGTATGACCCATTAGATGGATCGTTGCAGTAGCTTGTGGTGCACTAAATATGGTCTACCACCAACAAATCTTTCCAAACTCCTCATCAATCTACGTTCACGGAGATTTTGATCAATCTTCTTGATCACATACTTCGCCATCTGCCGATAAACCTGATGCCAATCCTCAGTCATCTCTGGTAAAGTCCCACCCGAATTAAGATGCTCCAACTTTCCTCTGACGAATAGGAGAGTCCCATCACTGTACTTATAAAGCTCACCCACCCTCATAAACTTCATTAACCCTCGACTGTTCAAGTAGAAAATCCTACAATTCAGAACAGAAATGCCGGTATAGGGACATCTGTTGACATGTTGAGGTAACACTTGATTCACTGGACGGGTTAGGTTAAGCTTCCTTTGGTAACTTTCGACTCCCAACTGAAGATCTTCAACTCGTTTCTTGATAACAACGCTTCGTGTGAACATACGAAGTGCTGTATTCAAGGCAATGAGGTCTTCACGAGGAATATGTGTGAGTTGATCACGGGTCATCAGAAGCAACATATCTTCGATATCCTCAAGGCGAATGATAGAAAAATCTCCCTGCTGGATTTTGTATTCTCTGTCATCCTCCCTTTTCAGACGAATCTCCGTCACATGATAATAGCCATTCTTGGCTTCAGTTTTCAGCCCTAAAATGCTGGAGATGCGAATATCAGATCTAACATTGCTTCCTGAATTGGCTAAGCAGCAACCCCTGTACGCCCTTCGGACTCGTTCGTCCCAATGAGATGCACCTATAATAGCATACATATCATAATTACGATTTACCTTTGGGACCCAGAGTCGGTTTACCTTTTCCTCGATAAAGGGTATTGTCCCCTAGTTGACAGCTTTCAGCAGGGTCAGGGAGGTTGCGTACTTTGATGAACCCTTGAGGAGATAAACAAGATCATTGGTGACGAAGAAGTCAAGAGCAATCTGATTATCTTGAGAAGGATCAAGTGGAGGTGGAGCTCTTTCTGATTCATGAAGACCTGGCCGTTGAACGGTATTCAGAGCTTTCAGGATCTCATTAGCATAATACTCGAACTCCATTTGGGTTAACCGGGTTTTGGCGCGAATTCTCTTATCCTTTAGCGCTCTCTTCACCAAAGACGGAGTAACCGAAGTCTTATACTCATGAGCCAGAAATGCACATAAGTCAATCAGACTGCGGATACGGAGATATAAGACATCTCTGTCAGCGTCTGTGATTGGATCATATTGCGCCGTTGCCGTGATCCAAGCCTGTGGCGGTGCAGTCTCGTCAATCTCCAACGTGTCTGCCCAGTCCCGTGTGCTTGATTCAGGAACAGTATATTGTGGTTCTTGTTGTAGAGGAGTGGAAACGTGAACATCTGCTGGTTCTGATTCAGGCATCTCGACGGTGTCATGAACGGGCGAGTGTTGTGTAGCTTCAGGTTCAGTTACCGACTCTGCAATCACAGGAGCAACAACAACAGAACTAACAGGGTTAGTGGTAACAGGTATAGATACAGCGATAGATGTACCGGGAATCGATGATGCCGTAGTAGCATTCACATCATGACGCCACTTGGATCGTCTTGATTCCGTGGAAGTAGATTTTTCCTTTGCTGCTGCATCTTTCTTAGACTTGGTTCCAGACTTAGCAGGTTTCTTTGAGCTGGCAACCTTATCCCCCTTTTTAGGCTGTTTACCCCCATCATCATCCTCATCGTTATCCTCGTTTCTCCCCTTAGCACTCTCCTCATTACCATCACCACCATCATTACCATCATCATCATCATCATCATCCTCATCATCATCACCATCCTCATCATCATCACCATCTTCGTCATCGTCATCATCCTTTTCTTCTTCTTCTTCTTCTCCACCTTCTTCTTCACCAGTACCCTCTTCTTCTTCACTTTCTTCCCTTTCTTCCTCAGACAGAATGTGGTATGGTACCACACTTCCAAACGTTTTAAATAACCTATCATCCTCCATGATAGCGTCATTCAGGGATTTGTAAAGAGCCCGTTAAATCCTAGATTTATCAAACGATCCAAGTTCCCTCATTCGAGCTTTCAGGATCTTCTTTTATTTAAAATCCGTTAACTCATAAGCAATTTTGTAGGCGGATTCTGAAGGATTGGATGACTTGATCATCAAGTTATCAGCCGCGAGTGTCTTCAATTCATCACGCAGTTTAGGCATAATGGATTCAACGGATTCTTTCACTCTCTCTTCAACAGAAGCTTCAAGTGCTTCTTTCTGGTCCTTGTATTTATCCCTCATCGCTTGAAGTCTAGTGATACGTGCAGCATGCTTATCAGCCTCAGCCTGCTTAACCTGAGCTAGTTCTTCTGCATGAGCTTTTCGAGTCAACTCCATCTCTGCAGCGAACTTAGCAAGCATCTCTTCTTGGGCTTTCTTAGATGCTTCTTCACTTTGAGCTCGTCTATGTAGCTCTTGGAGAAGTTCATCCATCTCTCTTTTGTGATTATCCGTATGTTTATCCAACATTTCGGCCATTACAAATACAGCCATTGAAGACGTTGCAGAGCTGCTCTGGGTTGAGTGAAGAGGCTCTGTTGTTACTACGGCACTAAGGATGGGAGTTATTGGTGGTGGAAGGAATGGTGTTGAAACCGGTCTGGTTGGTAAGGGTTGTATTGGTGGAGGTTGAGTTGTTAAAGGTTGAGTTACTAAAGGTTGAGTAGACACCATGATTGTAGGAGCACCGGACCCCTTTTCCACACTTGCTGAAACAGGAATGGATGTCTCCTTCGAAGTAGAATACCGTTCAGGTGACCCAAACTCATCAACATCCTCTGGCTCCTCGTACTCTTCTTTAATATTCACCTGTTCCCCTGAACCACTACCTCCCGTATCTTTCCTACTCCTTTCAATAGCTATCTTCATTGCTTTTCTCTCAGCCTTGTTAAGAGTAGGATCATCAACATCCTCTTCGTCGTGTAGAACTAACTCATCAGCCTTGCCCTTTCCCTTCTTAGCCTCAGTCTTCTTCTTCTTGGTTTCGGGTTCAGGTAAAGCAGCTGGTTGCTTGCGTTTACCTTTACTCTTGACCGTAGTAGACGAGTCTTCTCCAGTCTGAAGGTTTGCTTTTAGCTTCTTGATTTCTAGTTGCAGTAGTTTGTAATCAGCAGAACCTTTGATTCTATCAGTCAGAAGATGATCGGGAATAGGACCAGGAATGACACCACCAGATGGTCCTTCATGCCTTAGATCCATAATATGATCAGCCTCTTCAGTGTGATGACGACTTGCTGCACGCCTATCAATAGAAACATCATTCTTCATACAATAATTATTGATAAGCTTGATAAACCGAGGGTAAGGAAAGAAGTTATTCTTCAGCTTCTTGTTTTGGAAGAGTTGAAAGGTGAATTCTTCCCACAACAATAATGCATAATCTGCATTTGCGCCTTTATACATTCCATGGAAGATGTTCATAATAGGACTGCGCAAAGCATCATGCCCACTTGTTTTTGGTGTAAGACATCTACTGAGAATACCCAACATTGCTCTCCAAGGCTGACCTACTTTAGCAGTGGTAAACTCAGACGCAACTCGTATGTCAGGACATCCAAGAGCATCGAACAACTCCATGAGTTCGTCTTTAGTAGGATCCCTCGAGTATGACATACCTTTCGGTGTATCCCGTATTCCAAAAATCTTACGGAAATCTGAAACAGTGAGTGTCTGCTGCTTGTTGTCAAGGGTGAAGGTGATCTTGTTTGAAGTGCTTTCCTTGGTAGCCCAGAACTCATACATGTAATCATAAGGCACCGAGGCAGTACTTCTTAAGGCATTCTTGAAATGAGATTAATCAAGGATTGCCATGGCGACTTTAAATCCATGGTGAGTGGATTTTGAAACTGGCTTCAGCCGGTAGTTGTTTGGTATGAACTTGAGTGTTCGTGCTTCGGCAATTGCGGCTGCTCGAGAGTCTTGGATTGCTTGTACTGTTGGATTAGTCATCGTATCTGCTTAAGATAAGACATGAAAGGTTGATGCACAAAAATATATAGATATGTATCATTATTACTTCTAAGCATAACACATTTCATAACATAATTCAACAAGTACTTATAGGCAAACAACTATCAATCAAATAACTCTTCATCCGGAACTTTCCTTCATTCGGAACTCTTCATTCGGAAGTCCTTCATTCGGAAATTCTTCATTCGGAACTTCTTCATTCGGAACTTCCTCATTCGGAACTTCTTCATTCGGAAGTCCTTCAATCGGAACTTCTTCATTCGGAACTTCTTCATTCGGAAGTTCTTCATTCGGAACTTCTTCATTCGGAACTTCTTCATTCGGAACTTCTTTCATTCGGAAGTCCTTCATTCGGAACTTCCTTCATTCGGAAGTTCTTCATTCGGAACTTCCTTCATTCGGAACTTCCTTCATTCGGAACTTCCTTCATTCGGAACTTCCTTCATTCGGAACTTTCTTCATTCGGAAGTTCATCCGGAACTTCCTTCATTCGGAAGTTCATCCGGAACTTCCTTCATTCGGAAGTTCGTTCGGAACTTCCTTCATTCGGAAGTTCGTTCGGAACTTCCTTCATTCGGAAGTTCGTTCGGAACATTCCTTCATTCGGAAGTTCAAAATCCATGTTCATCCGTAACTTTACAAACGTAGCTATGAAAGATTATTCTAGTCGCGTTTGTGAGTTCTAAGGCAAGCTAAGGCAACACAACATCTTCTAATGCTATTCCGCATAAAACCCACCAAAAATCCCTAGTTAATTAACCCTAAATTAATCACAAACCCTAATTTGATTTAATCTGATTAATCGAGTAATTTAACTGTATTAAGGAATGAATAAGGTGAATTAGAAATTAAAGATTGATGTTTGTACCTTGTTTAATCGAATGAAATGGATTGAATTGATTGAAACGAGAGTTTTTAGAGCTTGTATGTGTGTTTCAATGGCGGCAAAATGAAAATGAAACAGTGAAGAAGAAAATAATACGCAAGGGGGGTTTTGGTTGACTAGGTCAAAATTTTTTGCAACTTTCTCAACTTGTCACTTTTAACCCTACATTTTCACTCCTTTTCCTTTTTGGTTTATTACTTTTCATTTTTCCTAACCATTGTTAAACTTAGCCACTATTAACTTTCACACAACTTAGCAATCGCAACCTATTTGCAAATCTCCAAAATCTAAAGCAAGTCCTATCACCTTGAACAAGCACAAGTCGTTTTCTAAAGCAATACCACTCATTTACCATTTAGCCATTAATTTTCCACAATCACTTTTGAAAATCAATTTAATGACGAAGATGATTTAATATTTTCTCCCCCTTAAATGATGACCCGTTTTCTATTTAAAGAGCTGTAGTCATTGTTTAAAGAGTCAAATATTGATGAAGGCATTTCCAATTAGTATCTTGAAAAAGATTGATTCGTGGTGTCAATAAGATTTCTCTTATTTTAACAAATTAATGCACTGAGACGTACATTAATTCGTGTTAGACCAAGTTGTAAAGTAAACTTGATCCCTTTGCATGATTTGGCTTGTAAATCATGCCCGAGAAAATTAATTCCCGTTCTGAGCCAACATTTTCCAAGGAAATACGTGACTTTTATGAAAACCGGGTTGCAGTCTGAAATAACTACAAGCCATTATGGGCATGTTTTAAAAATGTACAACTTTTATACGGACTCTATTTATGGCACCGTGTCAATATTGATCGACATTTCTAAGGCCGTAAATATTACCGTACTAAAAGACATGCCCGTTTTAAAAACAAAAACTATTTTTGGCTTTTCTTGATTTTATGATTTTTATGGTTTTTCTAGGTTTTATATTTTTTATGGTTTTTCTTGGTTTTATATTTTTGTATTTTTCTTTTGTGGTTTATATATTTACTATAATATACATGATCACGAACAAAGGATACTCTGAATAGTTTACCACCACTATTCAGCTGATTCTTCTGCCAATTCTTTGAGAGTCACTGGAGTGAATGATTTCATGCCAAGCTTGTCGATCAAAAACTCGATTCGTCCTCGATCTAAGGCTTTGGTGAACATATCTGCCAGCTGGTACTCAGTAGTGACAAAATACAGCTCGATCACTCCGTTCTCCACCTGCTCTTTAATGAAATGGTAGCGAATGTCTATGTGCTTGGCCCGGGAGTGTTGAACATAGTTGCAGCAAAGGGCAATGGCGCTCTTGTTGTCACAATACATCGGGATTTTGTTAAATCCCAAACTGTAGTCAGTTAATTGTGATCTCATCCAAAGGACTTGAGCACAACAACCGGACATGGCGATGTATTCAGCCTCCGTGCTAGAAATTGCAGCGCTTTTCTGCCTTTTTGAAGACCAACTGATCAATCTATCTCCAAGGAGTTGCACAGATCCAGAAGTGCTACGCCTCGTGTCTTGACATCCAGCATGATCGGCATCTGCGTATGATATTTAAGCAATAGAGGAATCTTTCGGATACCATAGACCACGATGAAGTGTTCCTTTTAGATACCGAAAGATCCTTTTAACAACATGTAGGTGCTTTTCGGTAGGCCGAGCCTGATACCGGGCACACATGCATACAGCAAATTGCAAATCAGGCTTGCTAGCAGTCAGATATAGAAGGGTGCCGATCATCCCACGGTAAAGTTTTGGATCGACAATAGTCCCATTCCTATCTTCATCTAACTTGGATTTCTCCACCATTGGAGTGTCCACGGGGTCACAATTTTCAAAATTATATTTCTTTAAAGATTCTAGAGCATATTTGGATTGATTAATAAAGATGCCTCTGGGATTCTGAGAAATCTGTAATCCTAAGAAAAATGAAATTTTTCCCATCATCGACATCTGAAAGCGTGTGGACATTATCTTCTCAAAGCGATTTGACAATTCTAGGTTAGTGGCAGCAAATATTATATCATCAACATAAATTTGTACCAGAATCATGTCGTTGTCCTCCTTGAGAGTGAATAGAGTGGGGTCAACCTTGCCTTTGGAGAAGCCTTCCGAGATGAGATATGTTGAAAGGAGATCATACCACGCGCGTGGAGCTTGTTTCAACCCATAGAGAGCCTTCTTAAGCTTGTACACATGATTAGGAAACTCCGTGCTAACGAACCCATCCGGCTGACTAACATAGACTTCTTCCCTTAGTTCACCGTTCTAAAATGCCGTCTTCACATCCATTTGATAGACGATCATGTTCATATGAGCAGCATACGCAAGGAATAATCTAATAGCCTCCAATCTTGCAACAGGAGCAAAAGATTCTTCAAAGTCTATACCCAAGGCCTGTTTATATCCTCTAGCGACCAATCTAGCCTTATTCTTCAATACTGCACCCATCTCATCAAGTTTAACCTTATAAACCCATAACAAAGTAAGGATGTTAACCTTGTCAGGGAGAGGAACTAATTCCCATACTTCAAGTCTTTGGAATTCATTTAGTTCCTCCTGCATGGCTTCAATCCAAGATGATTGAGTGATAGCCTACTGCCAATTTTTAGGTTCAACTTCAGAGAGAAATGCATCAAAGTAGCAATAGAGTGCACTCTCTTGTAATTGATGGCGTGTAGAGACTGGTCGATCTAGATCTCCAATGACATTCCTAATTGGGTGATCTTTTGTCCATTTGGTGCTATGGTTTTCAATCCTAGGTGGTCTGGAGTGAACAATAGAAGGAGCTTCTTCTGAGGTAGACGCGGCTGAAGGGTTTTCAGGTATCGCTACACCAAAGAAAGGAAGCTCTTGCAGGTGAGCATATTCCAAATCGTGATCAATAGAATCCTCTTCCACATCATTAGGCACAAGTAAGGGTGACGATTCAGGTGTAGTTTGAGAATCACTTGCTAAAGGTGCATCCGGTTCAATGTTAATTGAAGATGCATTAGATAAAGCTTCATTAGCAGGAGCAACAACTTCAGGAATTGGAGCTATCACTACAGGTGCTGGAACTTCATCATTCGGGGGATCGAAGAATTTGTCAAACAACGGTTGAAACAGTTTATCCCACTCGGGCCTTGTTGGTGGTAAAAATGATGTAGAAGTAGGATTATTGGGAACTAATCCGGAGCTAATAGCACCGGTTCCCATCTCATGAAGCGCGGGTTCAGAGCTGCGTTGCTCAGAAGCCATCGCTGTCAGCTCATCGAAATCTGCGTCCATAGTTTCTATAATCTTACCAAGACGACGGTTGTAAATTCGGTATGCTTTCTTGGAGGGCGAGTAACCAATGAAAATACCTATATCGGCTTTCGGTTGAAGCTTGCCCAAGTTCTCACTATTAATGTTTGGATAGAAAAGAGCACCAAACACATGAAAAAATGAAACATCGGGTTTACAGTCATGTAGAAGCTCGTAAGGTGTTTTTCCATGGCGTTTCCGAATGATAGAACGGTTTTGGGTGAAACATGCAGTAGATATAGCTTCTGCCCACAAGAACAATGGAGCGTTCGCATAAATCAGCATAGTCCTAGAAGCTTTCATAAGCGTACGATTCCGTCTTTCAACGACACCGTTTTGTTGTGGAGTGCGTGCAGCGGATGTTTCATGAGAGATACCAACTCCTTCATAGTAATCACGAAGAGTCTGGTTGACGAACTCTGTTCCATTGTCTGTACGAATACGGCGGACAGTAGTATTCAAACGTACCTGAATGAATTTCAGAAAAGTGATGATAGCCTTCGGTGCTTCATCCTTTGTACGTAGAAATCTAACCCATGTAAACCTGGAGAAATCATCCACAATGACAAGAATGAATTTCTTACCGCTCACACTTTCAGTTCTCATTGGCCCACAAAGATCCATATGCAAAAGATGAAGTTTTTCTTGATTGGTGTCTTCAGCTTTGGGCTTGTATGATTTCTTGGTACTTTTCCCCCTTGAACACGCGGAACATAAATGGTCCTTGTGAAATTTGAGATTTGGAAGACCATGAACTAATTCGTTTTTAGCCAGATGATTAATAGCATCAAAGTTAAGATGAGATAATCTGCGATGCCATAACCATGACTTGGTCTT
The DNA here is from genome assembly GCA_025667525.1 of Glebionis coronaria. Taxonomy (NCBI): domain Eukaryota; kingdom Viridiplantae; phylum Streptophyta; class Magnoliopsida; order Asterales; family Asteraceae; genus Glebionis; species Glebionis coronaria. The sequence continues at coordinate 455,439,602 of CM046876.1, forward strand.
AGATGCTTTAGAGAGAAGACATACTGGAGAGGCGGCCATCATGTCTTGTAGGGACAAGGTATAAATATTTGCACCACGAGATCCCTTCAACAAGTCTTTTCCTTCCAAGTTGCGGATGAAACAAGTATGTTGTCGAAAAGCAACCTCTAGGTTGGAATCACAAAACTGTCCTACTGAAAAATAAGTTATGACCAAGACCTTCTACATTGTATACCCTTGAAATCGTAACGTTTCCAATCTGATATTCACCATACCCCATTATCTTTGCTATATGATCATTACCGAATTTAGCCGTACCAAGAAACTTGCTGACGAAATTTCAGAGCATCGAGCGATCTCCGGTCATATGCTTTGAACAACCGGAGTCCAAATACCAGAGGATGATTTGGACCACCTGAAAATATCACCACACGAAGACAATGTAGAGGTATCGGAATCTGAATGTTCCTTGTCATTAGCAGGTACAGATTTAATAATCTTAGATTTGCTAACTTTAGGTTTCTTTGATTTCCTAGCCTTCTTCTTCCTAGTTGGTGGTGTAGATTCTAGTTGGCTTAAATCCTGTGGTATTTCTTCACTGATAGGCACTATAGTGGGGGCTGACCTAATTAAAGGGCGTTGTTTCCATACTTTAGTGCTGGTGTGCCTAACTAAAGGACGCTCAGACCTAACCTCAATGGATGCATTCCTAGTTAAAGGGCACATTTTTCCATCTAATGTAAAGGTCCTACCAGTGGGACGCTATTGCCAGCCAACTTGGGCACGAGTTCTACCAGTCGGCTTCCATTCAAGATTATTCCTAATGGCATTCATTTCATTCACATGATCAATAAGACACAAATCATGACGTTGGGAAAACATACATTCATTACAATTCCAACAATTCAAATTAGAATTCACGAATGGTTTAGGCTTCTGCACAGGCGCAGAGCTTTTAGTCTTAACATGATTCTTTTTATTTAAAACTGAACTAACATTCCTATGGTGAGCTTCTACTTTCTTCTTTTTGGCACTACTAGTGGAGGGCTTGATCTTATCTTTCTTGAGTGGCGATCCTTTAGCCTTAGTAGTCTCTTTTAATCCTGTAGAAGGCAAAGTGGGAACATTAGCAACAGATTTTAAAGGTGCCTTACTTGATTGTGCCAATGACGGTTTTGCTCCTGGAGTCTTATTAAATGGAGTTACAGCAATGGGTCGATTAGTGAGTAGTACAGAACCTGGTTTACCTATGTATTGCAAGTAGGCTAAGCAATATTGAACACGCTTAATATATTCATGGGCTGAATAATAGTAGCTACTTGAGGGATCTAAGGCATAAAGATCGTCTAAAATATCCCTAACAAGATCTACATGCTTAATTGCATTCCTCATATAATAATTGTAGGTAACCGGATTTTTCTTATGGAGCGGGTTCTTATAAAGCACTACTGACTTGGTTGTTGGAGCACTAGTGGACGGTGCAGAGTCGGTAGCTGAGTTATCAACAACTTCTTGTCGGGTGAGAAGAAGTGTCTCCTTTAACTCGGCCAAAACCATATTTTTGTCAATGAGCATGATGTTTAAGTCAGAGATTTCCTCACATTTTTGGTTCAATTGTTCAACATAAGATTGTTGCTGTGCCGCATTAAAAGCGAAGCGTTCTTCTAGTGAACCATAAAGTTGGGACATTCCCTGTCTTGCACGATCCATCTCCCCTAGAATAGACGAAAGTCTAATTTCTAAGTCCTGGGTTTTTGACTCTGCGGCCTCTAGTTCCAATTTTAATGTTTCATTTGATGACACATCTCTCTTCAATCTCACAATCTCTTCCTCTAATGCCTTAACTATTGCAATCATCTTGTCACTCGTCTCAACACCGTTTTCACAACCATTTGATATCAAAAGATCCTCATTTTGAGTTTGTTGTTTTAATTCTAAAGATATACAATGTTGTTCTAGTTGATTAAAGCGTTTTGAAAGTAAATTGTAAGAATCTTGTAGCTTTAAAAACTCAGCGTTAGATTCGTGACAAGAATGATTATCTACCTCATTTACAGAATCAGCAACATTTACAGAGAGATCACACACATCATCACAAATATTCATAGCATCACAGTTAATCATAGCGGATGTAAGCTCATTCGAATAATTGACATTTACAGTAGTAAGCACATCACACAAAATTACTTCGGACAAGAATCGGTCATATTCAGATAAAATCTTTTCCTTTTCAATTAGTTGTAGTTCGTAAGCGGTGTCCATTTCATAAAACACTTTTTGAACTTCTCCAATTTCAAATTCAAGATTTTCCTTAAGAGATGCAAAACTTCCTTTTAGACTTTCGACAAATGGATTGATCTCATTTTTAAACACCTCGTTCATGTGTTCGAAAGCCCATTCTCCGGCGTTTAGGCCATTTGAAGTCGTACATTCCAAAATGACCTTGTCAAAATTAGTAAAGTATTGATTAATCTCTTGCAAGTTTAACCATACAGTGCTAACAGGTGGGAGATCCTTTGGAATTTCCTTAGGACCTTCCATGTTGACAAGTGTAGGAAATGTACTAGGGTTTTCTTCATTCAACATGTAGGTTGGTGCTGTAATGAGATCTTTGTCCATATGGAAGCGAATTCTAAAATCCGTTTTAGCAAGCTCCTGATTCATTTTAAAATTATCACACTCGGGATATTTTGCAGAATTGTATGACCGATCCTCATCAACCAGATCCTTACTTGTGCGATCATCGAAAATAACAATCGGGTCTAAGACCAATCCTAATTGGGTTGCATTATAAAGTCTAGGACTAAGGATCAAAGCTTGTTTTGCATACCGTGGGTTAGGGGGAAGGCCTTTTTGACGTGATAAGTTAAATTCTCTAAACAAAGCATCAAATAAGTGCACTAGTTGAGAAGCAGCGTATTGTCTTAAAAGCAAATAATCTAGACTTCTAATCTTATTAGCAGCATTAATCTCCATTTCATTCTTCTTAGACTCGAGTAATTCAAAATCCGTTTGAAGTTTTTGAAAATTAGTGACCACTAACTCCTTTTCTTTAAGTTCATTAGAAAGATTTGCTCTTAAGTTTTCAATTTCTTGCAAGTGACCCATTTGTTTGTTTCGAAAGTGATCATATTCGGGATTTGTTAGAACACTAGACGAAGGCACTAATTCCAAAGTTTGAACTTTCTCGTTGCTTAAGGCAAGCTCATCAGACAAATTCTTATTCTTAGCTAGGGTTTCTAAAAGTGCAGCATTCATTTGGCTAAATAATGTAGCAGGAACCATGACCAAATCTTGTTGAGCAGGAGTATGCGTATTTGAAATGGCTCCCGGTTGTGATTCACTCAAAGTCTGGGGACTCACATTGATATTACTATCATTGATTGTCTCTTCATTTGAAAGACTCACCACCGAAGACTCATTCAAATCAGCACTCTCTTGCACAACTTGATGTGGTTGAATACTAGCATCAGTGGTATTATCAGTGGTATTAATAAGTACCTCAGATCTCTTTTCTGGCCCTAAGCTGGAGATAGTTGCCATGAGAGAAGCCTTTGCAGATTGAAATTCATCACAGTCTGAGTCATACGCATCGAGATCATCTGCTTGGTATGCTGCATTCTGTGTGGTGACAGTGTCTTGTTCAACAATCCCTGGATCAGCAAGAAATGCAAGCTCCTCTTCATCAAGTTCCCTTCCTTGTGCCTGAGCATTCACCAGATAGATCTTCTCTGCAAACCATTGACCATCCCTTCTCCTCTTGGGTTTCTTGCAATCCCTGGACATGTGTCCTTCTTCCTTGCAGTTGTAGCATGTAATCATTCTCAACTTGCCTGTGGAATTAGCCCGTGGAGGATTGTTGACCATTGGAGCAGGATTGACCGTGCGAGCATTGGTGATTGATGTAGTAGGTCTCCCCTGATAAGGTTGAATAGGTTGAACCATTACCCTGCCATTCTCAATAGTAGCTTGTTGGCGAGAATTGGATGAATTCCTCAACTGATTGTTAGTCGGAGCTGATCCCCTAAATCCTCGTTTGCTTAAAGTCCTTGTGAGATAAGCAGACATAGTGGTTAACACTTCAACTGGGTCAGTTCCTTGTTTGAACACAGGAATGGGGACTTCATCATCATCACAATACATTGCTTGGTCTTGTTGAGCTGCATAATCACTAGAAGGAATACTCATTTGATTAGGGTAGCTTGTTGGATATGCTTCATTCTCTTGATAAGAAGAATATGAAGATTGAGCATAAGGTGCAATACTTGCTGGGTGATGTTGTGAAGCATAGTATGGTGAAGGTGCATTGAACCGATATTGTTGCTGATGTGAGGTGGGTGGTTGCGGTAGAATCGAGTATTGGGGGAAGGTTGGTGTCATGTAAGGTGATGGATGATAGGCTTGATGTCCCAAGATATAAGGAGTGTTGTTGTGTGACAAGCTTGGTTGATTCGCCATCAAAGCTAAGGAATCAGGGTACATACCTCGAGGCGAACGGTGCATGATCACATGTTTCTCATGCTGCTGAAGGAAAGCATAGAGTTGATCCAAATTGCACTTATGCAAATCCCTGGTTAACTTAACATCGGTAATATACTCACCCCATTCAGCTTGAGGTAAAGTATTCAAGAATTTGGTGTTAACCTGGAATGGAGCAATCACGAGATTGTATACATTCAGATCATTCATGAGAGTGGTAAATCTGAAGTAATAATCGTGAAGCGTTTCCCCTGGGTTATACGTGAATCTATCAAACAGATCATACAACTGACATTCCCTTTCCTGTTTGGTAAGAGACGTACCTTGTAGCATCACCTTAAGACGTTCCCATAAATCCTTTGCCACCGTATACTGACTTACCATCCGATAGATGTCATGTGGAAGAGCTTGGAGAATGGTTTGAAGAGCCTTTTCGTCTGCGTCTGCAACAAGTTGTTGAGCTGGTGTGAGTTCTTCAAATTCTCTTGGTCGAGTCACATTGTTAACCACAATGGTACCATAGTCAAGTGGACCATTTAGAATTGACTTAACCATAAGCCTTCCATATACAGGTTTTCCCTTAAGGTAAGACATCATCCGGCCTTGCCATGCTTCAAAGACTTCTTTGATGAGCATTGGAGGGCGATTATCCGTTCCCGTAATGACCGAAATATCCGTAAGTGATGTCATCTGAGGCATTACTGAATTCGGATTCATTTTGTTCACTTCAAAGAGACAAAGATTATCGGTTGATCGAGCAGTGAAGTAAAGCTTGTGAATTGTGTTGAGTTTTTGTTGTAAGAAACCAAGATTAAATCCTCTAAAAAATCGTCGAAAAAACAAGTAAAATAACCCTTGATTCGGAACTTTTGTTGATTCGGAAGTGTTGATTCGGAAGATTTTGGCTTGGAATACCTTGATTCGGAACTTTTGGTTCGGAAGTTTTGATCCGGAACTTTCCCTTGATCCGGAACTTTTCCCTTGATCCGGAACTTTCCTTGATCCGGAACTTTCCCTTGATCCGGAACTTTTTCCTTGATCCGGAACTTTCCTTGATCCAGAACTTTTGGTTCGGAACTTTCCTTGATCCGGAACTTTCCTTGATCCGGAACTTTTGGTTCGGAACTTCCTTGATCCGGAACTTTCCTTGATCCGGAACTTTTGGTTCGGAACTTCCTTGATCCGGAACTTTCCTTGATCCGGAACTTTTGGTTCGGAACTTTTGGTTCGGAACTTTTGGTTCGGAACTTTTTGATCCGGAACTTTGGTTGATCCGGAACTTTTTGATCCGGAACTTTTTGGTCCGGAACTTTTTGGTTCGGAACTTTTACTGGGTAAACAGAAGGTTGTTTCGTGATGAACAGTCGATCAAAAAGTGAAGATTAAACCCATATTTTTACCAAATAACCCAAAAAGTTTTGTGATTTCAACAATAATAAGTAAAAACTAATACTTATCTACTAATCCCAATCACAAAAACACCAAAAACTCCAAGAATCAAGATGGATCTTCTTAAAGAACACTAATACAATCAAAAACTAAAAAACCACACAAATCATTACCTTAAATCACCCCATAGCTCTTGATACCAAATGTAGAATCTTGATAACCTATGAATCTATGAAGTGGGTTGATGTTTTCTAGAGAGAGAAACTAGAGAGAGAAAGTGAGAGAAAATGTGTGTCTTTTTATTAAGTGGAAACTAGAAATGAACAACAACCAACCCCTTTCCAAGGAGGAAAGGGGTATTTATACTTCCAAGCCTTATTTGGACTTGGGCCAGCCCATGACAAGCCCATGGGCTGGTTCTTACTTAACTAAATAAGTAACTATTAACTACGAGCTATTACAACATAAATAATATTGTGGAGTGACCGATACTTCTAATATACGTAAAAAACGTATTTCTAACAGAAGTCTAGTTGAATGATCAAGTAATTTCATACTAGTGACTCATTTAATAACTATTAATGAAAGAGCTATAGGATTGGAAATTAAGTGTTGTTCGTATCGAGCTTTTATTGTCCTGTTAAGGTCTAAAAATAAAGTTGAAAGTGTTGGAGAATGAGGTAGAATATCGCATTGAGTATAAGTTGATTAAAACTTGAATAAAGTAAAATTTAACTTGTATGGAATAAGAAATTGTTAAGAGGAAGTCGTTAAGTTCTGTGATTGGATTATAAGGTTTTAAATGATTGTTGATTCGTGTTAAAGGTTGTTCCTAGGCCATTGTCCAATGACGAGGATGCCCAGTGTCCAATAAATAAATTGAAGAAATCTTCTTCTGAATTGGGACCGATGAATCTTTCGGGACATGTGGGACACCTAATGACTCTTGTAGATTAGTATTCATTGTGGTATCTTTTAAAAATCCTTAACTTAACTGAGACATCAGTTGGTAGGATGAGTTCTTGGAATTGTATGACATAGTGACACATAATGTGTTACGGTACAATTTTTACTTGTTTGTGATTAATGAAAAGACTACCATTGATTGCTAAATTCTACATGTATCGATGTTATCTATCTTTTCTTGCTTCTTCCTAATGCTCGCATTAGTGATGCAACAATTGAACAAGTACACATCTCGAATTAAGTTACGTTGTGGATTATTCTTTTTGAGTGCTATCGAGGTCATGAACCTCATGATTATTTGGCTAAGCTCATTTCCTATTATATTATAGTTAGTTCTTGGTGAACAACTTTTCATCACTCTTTTGCAGATCACTCATTGTTTTTATAAGATAAAACAGTGTCCTTTGAGAAAATTTAATTTTCATCACTATATGGATTATTTAAAGTATGACTTATAAATAATCATTATTGAAATAAAGTTGATTATGAAATACCTTGGAAAACTTTTTGTTTTCATAACAAAGAAAATCTTTGTAAATTTATTTTTGATTCTTATTTAAGAATTAAGCATGAAAATATTTTTATTATAAACATGATGATAAAATTTTGACGAACTGAGTATTGCATCGTTAATCTTGAAATTGTATATAGTTGCGCGCCTACATACAATTTGGAATGGACCATGCAAGGCTGATTAGTAGTCACCATAAAACTAATGAATAAACACTACATTTTCTTTGAAGATTGTGAAAGATTAAATTTTAAGAGATCTGCAAGAAGTGAAAAATAGGGATATATTGTTAGGGACACCTACATATGTGCCTGTACTATTTTTTCTTCTGAGTCGAATTTACTCATCTGTGGAATTTGTCTTATTTGACAAATGATATTCCCTTCTTGTCCAATTCTCCCGTAGTGAGATTCTTAGGAAAAGTATCTGATTACCGAGTGTTGATACCCGATTGGATGTATCGACGTTCCTATCATTTCTTTTGAATTGATTTCATTTGAATGACCTGGGTAACGATCCGAGGAGCTTTCGAATGCGTACTCAAATTATGAAAACATGGGATATACTCATATTCGTTAATGTTTTCGTCTGTATCTGATTTGAAATTCTCTCGCATAGATCATGCGTTGACCTTACTCTTTTAAGGTTAGTTATGTATCCTGATATCCTTGAATTTGTGAAGGATTATGAGTTATTATTAGTCTTTTGAGAAGTTCACATCTTATCGACGATAATAAAACTGAAAAGTTGATAGTGCCGGTAGAATGGGTTGATTGATTATGACATGACGACATTGTCTTAATTGATGGGAACTCGAGTAGAATTCCCCTAAAAGATAAGATGTTGATTATCAAAAGTGATCTAAATAATTCTTGATGGATGACCATATCCTGCATTTAGACTTGAAATTATACCATGAATGGTTGTGAATTAGTCATAGATATTATAATCTAGAAGAAACCTAATATGAATTTATTAAAAGATGTTTCTGTTATCTGAAACTTTAGGAGGTATTTATTGGTGAATTACCTAGACTTTCGCCATTAAGGCAAGTTGAAATTGGTATCGATAATATTCTCGGTGCTGCACCTGTGACATGTGCACTGTACTTCAACACCATCTGAATCGCCGTACAACTGAGAGAGTTGTCGGAGAAAGCTTTTATTCTACCAAGCTCGTCATCATGAAGAGCTATGGTGTTATCATTCCTTATATTTATTAATTACCGTGAACTAAGTAAATTGACGATTAAAATCTATATCCACTACCCACGATGACAGATTTGTTCGATCATTTACAAGGTTCTAGTGTATGTTCTAAAGATTTGATCCATGGCATGGTTATCATCTACTTCGCATCTGCGAAAAAGATTATCTATTCCAATCACTACATCCAGAACTTGTAATGAATATTATGAGTTTCATGTTATGTCGTTTGGATTGACTAATGCACATGTAGCATCCATAAATTGGGTGAATCACATGTGTAGGCTGTAAATTGATAAATTCATGCTTGCGATCATTAAGGACCATGTGTTTGTTTATAAGAATAAGAATGAGTTAATAATTATTTATAGACTGCCCTAAATTGGCCAAACAATGAAAACTTGTACCTTGAGTATTTAACATGTGATTAAAGACTTAATCTACATTATTTGATCGTGGGATTAATAAGATAATGAAATCTATATTGACTCTTCAAAAATTTAGAGCCCTTTTAAGACTTTGGGTTTTATCAAAAAGAAAGTGCAAATGTATTTTGACAAATGTTTTATCAAAAAGAACTTTTGAGGGATTATTCCCTTATACCCAGAACATTTAACTAAACTCCTGTTTAGGGGTAAATGTTCGTGTATACCTCAAGACAACCTAAGAGGGACTGAGGAAACCGTTAAACCATGACTTAAAAAAAAATTGAAACGACAATTTTTGCTTTTCAACTAAGAAAATTTTGACCAAAGTATAAACAAAGATTTTTCGAACATTTACGGATCTTATTAATTATTTTAATTATTTTCGATAAATCAACAAAAATCTTGTTAATTAAATTCAAATTTATTTTGAACATTTTTATATAACTGGTCGAACTAAGAAATTTAAAATTTTTACGTTTACGTTTCATGAAATTTAATATTTATTATTTAATTACTTGTAATAACTATCGACGCTTTAAACGTCGGACTGAGTAAAACAGATAAAAATGATAGTTGAGACGAAACTAAAACTTAGAAAATATAAAGAAGGAAATTTTGAATGAATACGGTCATGAGAATTATTTCACAGGAAAGATGAATGTAGATACTGACACATTATATAAAAAGGATAAAGAATCAATTAGGATTGTGTTCCTTTATAATGACGGTGCAAAATAAATTGCCAAACAATATAAAAATAAACGATGTTTGTAAAAAGGGGTCCGCGGTTAATATGAACCATTAGAATTGAGAAGCCGATGGCGTTAAATGTTTTAAAAGTCCACTTGTAATTGTCTAAATATGGAGATTTAGAGATTTAGTTAAGTTGGAATCTCGTAAGTATAAGTATTCTATTCCTGTCATTTCTGACTAAGTGTATCTTTTTCTAAAGAAGTTGTACTGATGGCAAATCATGAAGGCAGACATCGCCTTATACATTAGTAAACGACTAACTATTGCAAAGGTCATCATCTGAATTCGATTCGATTTGGGTCATCGTCGACAGACTGACCAAATCTGCTAATATCATTCCTGTTAATGATAGATTCTCTATGAAGGAATTGACCCTTTTGTATTTAAAGGAGTTGTGAAAACACAGTGTGCCGTATCGATCATCGCTATCAAGATCCTCGCTTCGCATCGAATTTCTAGAGATTTGCTCAGAAGTCATTGAGAATGAATCTTGATGAGAGTACTGTTTACCACCCCAATCGAAGGGACGAGGTAAAGTAACGATACAAAATACTATAAGTGATGTTCTATGTTTGAATGATTGACCTTTGGTAATAAACTGTATAATCGCTTTCCTTTGGAAAGATTATCATTGATAATTATCGTGTTAGTATCGAGATCGAATCTTGTTAGGATCTATATTAGAGCATCTGTAAGCAGGAGTTGGAATGAAGACACCCGACATACACCCATTGTGAGTTGGACATGCCTTTTAGGTTTAAGGTTTCCTATGATGGCGAACCTAACCTTACAAAATACTCGACCCGCGAGACCTGAAATGATTGTTGAAATTAGGATCTGATTATTGACTGCCGGTAGTGGGCAGGAGGTTATGTGAATATGAAATGTAGATCTTGAAGTGCAAGATGTGTAGCGAAGTTATGCCAAAAATTTTAACCATGGAAAAATGAATTGATGATCTGAAAGATCATGGGATAAAAGTCCCCGTTATATGGGACCATTGAGATGTAAAAAGATTGATTTGAAAGGCATATAAGCTGGATCTACCCTATGACTTCAAGGGCTGCGTGAATTATGTTTCGTATATCGAACTTGATAAAATGACTATCAAGTGAAAATCTGACTATTCCTTAATGAAGTTTAGATCGGCGAAAAGTTGCATTCATCAAAAACCCATGAACATCATGGATAGAGAAAGTAGTCAACATTAAGCCTGATCTTATTCCCGTAGTTATGTTTGATGAAACTCTCGTATTGCAATGGAATACACTTGTGAGAAAAGACCAAATGTGGAGGAAATACCCACATGGCTTTAACTCTATAAGAAGCGAGTAGTAATATAAGATGATCTTTGAGGACAAAGATCATGTTTAGGGGTAAATGCTGTGACAATCCGTCAATTTATGGTTGATATTTTATTCTCAAGTATTATTTAAAAATATTATTTTAATGTTATATTATGAACTCACTTATTTCTGGGAAGAAATTTGGATTTACGTCTTGAAGTAGCATCGACTACGTCTAAACCGGAGGATTCTACGTTACGTGCTTACATTTACATACACCGTCTTTGGTGACAGTCCGACATTTCAGGAAATAAATTTATCCGTGAATATTATTTTGGAATTTTAAATTTGTGTTGGTTCATAAACTCACAAATTTACGAGAAGAGATTAGGACTTACGATTTTAATTTAACGTTCTTTACGGCTAAACCGGAAACCTTAGGATTACGTATTTACTTTTTTTAACTCTTTTTTTGATGAGACAATTTTTATTAGATTCGTTTTGTGCCGTTGATTCATAATTTATAAAAACGTTTTTCGTAAAATGACCCGAGGGCACGCAAATCGAGGAAACTAGAATCAAGGAATACCCGTAAATTAATGGGATGAGACAAAACAAGTTTTGCGTCACCCCACACATGGTATGGCTAACTAGCTAACACCACACCCTTTGAGGTGTCAAGTTGTAGTTAAATACTACTACACTTGTCATGTAAAGCTTAATAAACAAGCTAACCTTACACAAAACCACTCAAACCACTTCAAACAAACCATTTACACATTCATACATGCAAAACCACCTATTCTCCCTCTCCTCTCTCTCTAAATTTCGTCGAATAACCACCCCTAAACACGCTCATTTGATCAAATTTAACCATGAAATCATGTGTTATTCACACATATGATGAAGCCCTTTTGAAGCTCTATAGATTGGTTGTGATTTTAACATCCAAGGAGAAGATTTGGTGATGTTCAAGGGCTGATTTCTACATGAAGTTTACAAGTATTGGTGGCCATGAAGATTGGTGTTGATCTATCACAAGTTCGGTAAAACGCCTTGTCCTCAAGGCGAAAATGTGGGAATTTCTCAGCTATAAAGGCGGGTCGGACACCAATTTCCCAATCCTTTGTTATCGGCAATGAAGTCGGGTCATGTACTCCAATCTGATGGTAACAAGAACGCAGATCAGGCTTTGAAAATTCTGTGGCTCCATATAACTCATCCAATAGTTCATCTATATTTGGGATTGGGTATTTGTCGGCTATCATTATTTTGTTGAGAGGTTGATATTCCACATACATCTTCTTATCTTTTTTCTTAACGAGTAGAATCAGGCTTGAGAAAGGGCTATTGCTAGGCTTAATAAACCCTGCTGATAACAATTCTTCCATCTGTTCTTCTATTTCAGCCTCTTAAGAATGGGGATATTGGTATGGTCTGTTTTTTTGGGTGGTGTTGAGTTTGGCAGTAGTGGAATCGAGTGATTTTGTGCACGGTTGGGAGGCAGAGTCATGGGTTCTTCGAAAACTGGGCTGTATTGATGTATCACTGGTTGGAGAACATCGGGAATTTCTGGTTGAATGCCTGGTTCAACAGCCAAATATTGAAAACTGGATGACCCTTGCGAACCAGTTGTAATACCCTGCCATTTATAACGTTTGCCATCTACATTAAAAATCATGAACATCTCTTTCCAATTCGCTTGTACCGTATCAAGTGTTTCTAACCATTGAATACCCAAAACGAGATCCGCTCCACCTAACAAGAAGGGATAGAAATACTGAACAATTTTAAGTTCATCGATATGTATTGGGAGGTTTTTGCATATGTGGCCACACCTAATAAAATCTCCATTCCCAATTTGAACACGAAAAGGTGCCACTACTTGAGTTAAAAGATGCAGGTCCTTTACCAATACATCAGAAATAAAATTATGTGTAGATCCCCCATCAATTAGAATAGTTACTTCCCTAGAATAAAGCATACCTTGGACCTTCATGGTTCTGGGGTGGAGTTTTCGAAGTATGGCATGTAGACTTATCTCAGCAACGCCATTAGTATCCCCTGCTATATATTCAACTTCATTGGTAGAATGCTCTTCAGGCTCTTCCTCCACTTCCAACACCTTAAAATTACCCGTTTTACACCTATGACCAGGCCCGTATTTTTCCCCACACCGATAACATTCACCCTTAAGATAACGAGATTGTCTGTCAACGTCAGAAATTCGTAGGGGTGGTTTGCAGTTGTTAGATGAATTTGATGTAGCGGTTGTAGCCTCGGACTCGGGTTGGGTTGACTTTGAAGGTGTTGTCCAAGTCGGCTCTCTCCCGGAACGGGTATGGTTAATTTTTGACTCGAATTCTAAAGCGATACTCACCGCTTTATACACCGTTCTCGGTTTCTGAATTCTCACATCCGCTTTTAGTTCTTCTTTGAGGCCATTGAGGAACACCCCTAAGAGGCAATGTTCAGGCCAGTTAGAAACTCGAGAAGAACGTTTAGCGAATTCCTATCGGTACTCTTGCACTGTTCCTGTTTGTTTTAAACTGCACAAGTATTCGTCCGGATTTTGGAACTCAGTAGGCCCGAAATTTCTTTGCAGGGCTCGTACTAAGTACTCCCAATCTTCTATTGTTTGATTGGTCGATATCCAAGAATAAAAGTCTAGCGCGTCTCCCTCCAAGTGCATCGATGCAACATCGACCTTTTCTTCTTCTGGAATGTTGTAGTAACGAAAATATTTCTCTGCCTTAAGAATCCAACCCCGTGGGTCTCCATCACTAAAGGTGGAAAATGCAATCTTATTATGTGGGCGATACCTTTGATGATGCCAGGATGAGTCCCCTTCGTCTTGCTTTCCAGAACCATTACCCGATCTGCCCCCCCTGTTCTGTGATTGAGATTTAAGGGCTGCTACATCTTTCTGCAACGCATCTACGGAATCCAATTTCTTAGCTATGGCGGCTAACTGGACTGCTATGGGATCTGGTGGTTGTTGAGTGCCTGTGTCTGAGTTGCTCCGGGTCTGTACCATCTTTTCGTTTCCCGACATCGGAACCAAATGATAAATACTAGTAGAAAAATAAGTAGTCAATTGACTTGGATTAAGGCCAAGCCAAATTCGAGATGACAAGTCTCCTTGACAAAGGGAGTTACAATAACTTTATTTCTTCACTAACTCCTCAAGAAAACCAAAGACTGCTAATATATTAGAAAGACACAAAATGATAACTGCTCCTGAAATGAAGGATCCAAACTGCTCCTTTTACCAGCTGGTCTTTTAGACCCAGTGGGTCCACCCATAACCTGCATTAAATTGAACTTCGTCACATGCCTTGACCCGTGATACCCTCAGGTTCGTATCATTCTTCCATCAAAATCCAAGCCTTGATGAATACCTACACAATCTTGGTGGTATAAAGATTGTTCTTCCTATCCTCTTGTTATTTTTATTATGTAATCTTGTAATTTCCTTATTTATGTATATGTATATGATGATGAATGATGATTAAAAATATTATGTGGGGATTTGGTGTTGATAGATTTGATAAACATGGGTAAAAAGATGGAAAAACCACATGTAAAAATGGTTAAATCATGGCTAAATTAGGAGGCTGTATAAAACAGTGAATACTCTTATGATAAACTGATAAAATGGTTTGGCTAAATTAATATACAGTAAGCTATGAGTCTTGTACACATGTGAGAGTTGGCCATGCAATGGAATCATTAGGATGAGTGAGATATGATCAAAACAAGTTTAGAGTGCAAATCTGAGCACACTGATTTGGACGAATTTTAGAAAATACTTAGAGGCTGATTCAACAGTAGCCATAGAAGAGTTAAATGGAGCACATATCATGTAGTTTATTCCATAAACATTTGGGCTTCTATCTCCATATAGAACTCTAGATATGGATGTTTTGGTGAAAATGAAATTTAAAATCAGATTTGTATAATAAAAACTTATATAATATAAGCACTCACTTATATATATATAATATATACACATGAAAACCCACTAACTTATAAATTTCATTTATATAGATATGTATAAGGTTAAATAAATGGACTCTTTATAAAAATGGTAGTTGAATAAGGTTTATAAGTTATAAAAACTATAAACATGATTTTTACGACTTTTTCGGCTATTACCGTAAAATTAACGTTTTTGTTAAATAAAACTTAGACGGTTGGACCCGTCTAATGTAAACTTTTATAAACTCATATACTGATATATAAACATATATAACAAGTAAAAACCGATAAAACCCGAACTATATAACATACGGACATTAACGGGTTAAGTTAACGTTATTGGACTAATAATACAACAAAATGGGCTAAAACACTTATAAACTTATTTATTGGGCTTAACCCATTTGGGCCCAACATATAAAGTATAAATACTGATAATACAAGCATGAAATGGATTAATACAAGTTAATGAACTTATAATAGGCTTATTGGACCTAAAACACGTAAATAGGTAAAACTAGTAAACTAGTAAGAAGTTACCAATACATAAACACTAAAATGAGTAAAAGAGAATATGTAAACCCACTTGATCATCATATATATAAAATCATCATATGTATACATAATTGTTATTTTTATAAAGTCATTGGACAAGAGTCTAAGACGAGTATTATTTGTCTAGGTTTTCGTGATTGAAGCACGTATCGTACGTCCGAATTGCCGATAACCCACCTTCCCACATCAACGTGAGTTCATAGCCTCGCACTCTTATAAATGTTTTTATGAAATGTTTGATAAACCCGCCAGGGAGATAACATGTTAGTTTTTATAAAATAGGACACTAGTTGTCCCGATTGTTTGTTTATTGATTTTGACCCGAATGATTGTATGACCCGATGAATGATTAAATGACCCGATAGATGAAATGAAATGGATTATTAAAGTTAGGTTATGTCACTAAAAGTCCCATTAGCATGAATTGTGAACTACCGGGATTTGGTAGACGCTTATGCATATAATAGTACTATTTGGGGACGATCACCCCAGTTCGCGCCTTGACGGTTGATCCCCGTCGTGCCACATTGATTGGTAAGCGAATTTATGTATGAGAAGATTTACAAAAGCGTGATTATTGTGACGACACGCTAATTTAGATGGGCAAATTGAGTTTCGGGCTAGCTACCCGTTGTTTGGTTTAGTAAGGTAACAATGTCATGCGGCTTATAATAATCCAATATAACGAAATACTGCTATACGCACCGAATTACGATATATTGCCTGACTAGCAATACGGGGTCATATTATTGATATTATGTTTGTGTTTTGATTTTACATAACCATATTCATATAACGGTTTTTATTTAACTCTACACGACGTTATAAAACGTATTGTATGATATTTTTACAACATTGGTTCGTATAACGGTTTTGAAGGCGAAAGCCTATATTGTGATTTTGACAAGGATTTGTATAAAATGTTTTTGGCCTATTTTATGGCCTATTACAAAGATTTGTACAACATGATTTTCGGTAATAATTATATACCGATGATATATTTATGGTTTTATTAAACTCTATGAATTCACTCGGCGTTTTCGCTGACCTTTTCTTTTAACATGTTTTATCTCAGGTACTTGAAGGTAATTCTCGGGAAGACAACAAGAATTCATGGCCCGCACTTAAACAATAATTTCCATTCAAATCTTTTGTAAAACCTGCATGAAATACAATGACTTGGGACCTATGTAAACTTGATATTTATGAATGGAAATACTTTATTATTAAATGACACGATTTTTAAGCGTTGTCGATGATGTGAGTAATGTGCTATCCCGTAACACCAACGAGTCTTCCGCTGTATTGAATTGTATAAATTTGGGGGTGTTACAGTGGAGTTGGTGGTTCGTCGACGGGTGGATGTAGATGACGGTCGTGATGTGGTGTTGGGTGGCGGCTGGTCATGGACAGCGATGATTTGTCAGGTGGTGGTGGTTTAAAAGATTTCAGCTGGTGGTGAGGTGGATCCTGACTGATATGGTGGTGTAGGCGGTTTTATGATGATGGTGACGAGGACAGGAGGTTGGTGACGATGGTGTTTCGGGTGGCTACTATTTGTGGTCATGGTGGTAATATTAACGACGGCTGGTGGTGTTATGGTTGTCAGCGGGGTCGCCGAAAAACAAAAGGGAGTTGCCGGAGATGATGGATATAGTAGATCGGGGGATGGATCGAATAGATCAGGTGATGGAGAGTATATTGGAGCTTGACAGGAAATAATGGCGGCGGTGGCCGGAAAAGTTTTTCGGTGGCCGAATAATATGGAGGCTGGGAGAAAGGTTATGAAGTTAGTGTTGTGTGTGTGTTTTGTATATTAGGGTTAGGGTATATAGAAAATGAAATGGTGTATATAAAATGTTTATTGATAATTAAACAAGTATGTAAGGTTCAATTAGTTCAAGGTTAAAACTGTAACTTTTTTTATAACTTGCGTTAATTAATTGTTCGGGGCTCGTTTATAATAGTTAACGGATGATTCAAGACACAAAACTTTCACCATTGTGTTCAAAATGATTTTTACTATTAAAATGAGTACTCACTTGACCATTGTTTCATATTATTTTGTAACTCTTTTTAAAAACATTGATTATTTATCAAGTATCTCGGACGAACTTCGCTTTAAAGAAAGGTGGACTTCAACTTAAATATTTCTCATTTTTAGCAAACGTTATTGAAACAAAAGCATAAAATAATTTAATAAATCTTTTTATTAAATATCTCGTGAAATTTAAATATGAATTTAATTGTTATCGTGCCGGTACGCAAACTGCGCGATTTTCAGATTTTGTCAATATATATACCGTTTTTGAATCCAATAAGTTTGGTAGCGCTCAAAAATAAATTTCGAATAATAATTAATATAATTTATTATTATTTAAAGTAGGAAAATTTCTAGGTGTTACATCAACAAGGATGAAGCCAAGCAAGACGATGAAGCGTTTTGGAGGCTAGAGAACTAGCGTGGTGTCACACCCCCAATTTATCAGAGTAAGGTAACGC
Organism: Glebionis coronaria; assembly: GCA_025667525.1. NCBI lineage: Eukaryota > Viridiplantae > Streptophyta > Magnoliopsida > Asterales > Asteraceae > Glebionis > Glebionis coronaria. The sequence goes on from CM046876.1 coordinate 455,457,636, forward strand.
AATGGGGTGCGACGGTCATGACTATCACAAGATGTAGATACAAAGAACGACTATTTAAAAGTCGTTTTTATTTAATTAAAAACATAAACTTGTTCGGAAGCGTATTACACAAGATCAAATAAAGCATAGTTTTCAAAGACATCAACATTGTTTTGGACATCCAAAATACAAGTCACGACCATTTTATTTAAATCTCCCAAGCATAACCACGTCACTCCTCCGTCTTGATACCTGAGAAAAACATTGCTAAAACGTCAACACAAAGGTCGGTGAGTTCATAGGTTTAAGATTAAATAGTGTGATGAACCATAAGATTTCAAGGCAACCGGCATATAATCTTATAACAAATACAAGATTATAATCAAAAGTATACGTTTTCATAACCTACGCCTAGGCTCATGACACCGAAGCGTTAACCCAAACCGACAAGATATAACAAGAGCCCGAGCAAATGCCCATCCCTAAGCATTTGTAACACCTCAAATGTAAGTGTACCTAACTTTGGTCACACAACCAAATTAGATAGGGAGGTTAATCCTGATAGATCTATCCATAACATTCGCGCTTACACAAAGTAATTAACGGTTCATGATAGTGGGCTAAAAGGCAACATGGGATGGCGGGACTTAGACATCATGTAGGCAAACGTATGAGTTTTTAAGGCACTTATGTTCATCCGTTAAAACAAGCAATGTTCTCACCCCAAAATAGTTAAACAATTTAAAAGTGGGGGCTATGAAACTCACCTTGATGAAGTAGTAAATATGATCAAGAAAGATAGCTCGGCAAATCAAGGCACGCAAACCAATGCGCAAACAATCTACTCGTAACCTAAGCAAAATATCCGTACTTAGGCTAAATACAAATAATATTAACGTACAAAGCACTTGGTTGATAATTCATACTTGCTCTTGATTTTATAAAATGTTTTCATACATTTTTCTCGTTCAACAAATTTAGTCACGGGGTCAAGTTCGGGTCTTGATAACTTATTAAATAATAGTCTAAAAAATAAACTGACTCTCATTATAAAAACTAGGCCGCAAGGTCGTCGATATTTGATAAATATCATATTTTTATGAAGTCTCTAAGTCTAGTAATTAATTACGTGAAGTAGAGCTCTCACACATAAAACACAATAAGTAAAGTTCAATTTTATACAAGTGGAAATCGACCAACTTTGGAAATTTATTGTGGACTCGTTACTTGACTTTATGGCAAACCGAAAGTTGTTTTGAAAACTAGGCCATGTCGAGTTTCACAAGGTATATTTAGATCTTTGGGCGAAAATCATTTTATGGGTTAAAAATGGACGTAAAGTCGGCTGGTCGGGCTCTTTACTAAATGGGAGTTTTGTAGGGCTTTTGCATATGTGTATCCGATTGTTATCACCCTTTTTCACTTAACACATAATATTCACGCATACACTACTTTGTCAATTTGAGAATAGTAATTTGTGGTCCTTAGTTGGTTCAGTATACTCGAGAAATAGAACACACCAATTAGACCCTACCTTACACTAATATTTTACATAGTATTTCAAGTAGGCAAGTTGCCATTACTTTCTTTCTTTGGATTTCTGTCCTACGCAGGTTGTCAAGAAAAAGAAAGGCTGGTGGGTTGTCAGATCCTAACCTAGCCATGCCATAATTAGTCAAGTTGTAATAAAGAACTCCTTTATTCATTTAGTCTAGTCATGCACTTACACATACATGTATACAAACATACTAAACAAGAAAAAGGAATGAGACTTTCTGTTTGGCCACTGTTCACGCAGGGGGTAATGAGCAGAATTGGTCCTACTTTGGTTCCTATTTATTTTACAACCATGCATACCCATTATGGACTCCTCATAGCATACACTTTTACCTATTACTTCAAAAGGGGACAAGCAATTGTTGCTATAGTCACTGTCTTCGCAGGCCTTCCCAATAGAGGGGTGGGGGTTTGCATTTGGTTTCCATCGCATGTGTATTGGTCGTACACACACACGCACACCATCATTCACCCACCTTAATCTTATACATACTCATATACACATAATAAGTATCACCCTTCCATTTTCTTGTAGTTTTAGGCTGCTGCTAGTTTGTTTGTTTATATATGACCCTCCCACACAGTAAGCTTGCATACCACAGCAGGTCTTTGTTTTGTTTACTCCAATCATATTTACATACTTAACTTGGTCAATTGTTTACTGCCTACTTGCATACAATAGTTGCACATATCACACAAATCAAAAACTCTACACGTCTGCAATCACACACAGAAGTCTACACGCACCTATTATATAACTAGTAATATTTTTAAAGACCACTTGCATTGCATACATACTATTTCGTTGGCTAAAAGATGGGGAGTGGGGGTCCTCGTTTGGTCTTATGCTAAACATCACATTTGCATACAAGATATCCAAGCAAAGCAGTTCGTTGTGCTTCCCTGTTTGTTCAATTACTCTTCTTGACAAGCACATGCACACCGCTTATTACATATTAAGGTTACGACATGCATATTAAACCATGTATGTTGCGCACACGAGGCGATTTGTTTAATTGCTAAGTTGTCTAGTTCTTGCTTAAAATGTAAACATGCATATCTAATATCGCACCTACACAAAATGTACGCATGCATGCTATAAGTGCATAACAATTTCTCTTCTTATTATACTCACAAGTTTCATGCATACAATCATACGTATATCAAGTTCAACATTCAATCACATCTTGAGCCTCATGCAAAACGAGCTAGTATAGATCTACACAACTCAAACATCGATTTGATAATCTATTGCGAAGTCATACTTGTTTCTTAATCTTCAAGACATACAAACATCACACATAAAATCACACATTTTGAGTCCATACTCGGCTTTCTTTTAGGTCTAGCTAAATGCTTGCACACACATAGTTTGCTTACGGTTTAAGCCATCAAATAGTCATCATATTAAACCCTAGTCGTGACCCCTTGTCATCATTTTATGTTTATGTGGTTTAGGTTATTAAGTAAAAGTTCTTAACCCATGAGTAGTTTGTTTCATCATTTAGTTTGTCAAGTAAACACCCATCCAACCCTAATCGTGACTTGGTTTTATCATTATATATAAGTTTACAAATTTAGCAAGTATAATCATCAACCAACGTTTTAAGTGTTTAAAAAGTGTTAGGATGGACTTACGAAGGGTCCTAAGTATTTGGTGAAGATGATGACCAAGGACTAGTGAACTACGTCAACAACTTGAAGATTTTCTCTAGCTTTTAAATACCAAACCGAAATCCTTGCTTAATGCTTCATTCCCAGTGACTTTTTGTTTCCTTTGAGAGAGAGATTTGTTGGGTTTGTGTGTGAGTTTATGAAGGAAAGAAGTTAGTATTTATAGGCAAAGAGTGGGGTGTGTTAGGGTTAAGTAACTAGTTAAGCCTTAGTTAGGGTTTGTTAGGGATTTAGTTAGATAGTAACTAAGTTTTAAGGTTTAGTTCAAAGTTGGGAAATGGTGAAAACTTGGGGTTGCGATATTGGCAGAGAAGGGAGAATCGAGGGTACCTCCTTTTGACTATAAGTGGGTATCGGTGGGTAGTGAGGGCAAGAAAGGAGACCAAAGTACTTCCCATTTAATGGGGGGTGAGGTACAAAGAAGAATTTGAATTGCAAAAGAGAAAAAAAACGTGGGTTGAGTAATACAAGTGGGGGGGGGGGGGGGGAATCCGATTTTTGCAAGTAATAAGAAAAGGTTTTTGGTTTTTATTTGTTTTTGTATGTTTTGTTTTTGTATATTTGTAAAATTGAAAGTAGTAGATAATTTGTTGTAGTAGTGGTAATAAAAAGAAATTTTTGCTAAATGTAAAATGTCTAAGTATGTTGTTAATATAGTTGGGGTGAAAATACTCGTTTTATGTGGGAATCCTTAAAGTGGTATTACGTCAGCGAAACTAAATGTCGTTTCTTAAAACAATATTTCCTAACAAGAAAGTCGAAATAAATAATTGTCATTTATACCAATACTTCATGAGTGTCATAAAAGTTTAAATCCGTACAGATTTTCGCGTAACCAATCGGGACATCAATAGACACGCAAGTCTAACCCGAATTAACGTGTTTCACATAAATTAAATAGATCCTAAATTCACGGTTGTGACATCCGACAACCCTTAAGTTTGAGCTTCAACCCGAAGCTCATATTTCGACGAAACATATCTAATTAAATAAATGAGGATACTTAAGCTTAAATTTATCTTCACGTTCCCAAGTAAACTCGGGTCCTCGTTGTGCATTCCAACGCACTTTCACAATCGGTATACGGCTTTGTCTAAGTCGTTTAATTTCACGGTCTACAATCTCAACGGGTTCTTCAACAAACACGAGCTTGTCGTCAAGTTGAATTTCTTCTAATGGTATAACAAGCGTCTCATCGGATAGACATTTCTTCAAATTGCAAATGTGGAACACATTATGCACACGACTAAGTTCTTGGGGTAAATCCAAGCGGTAAGCGACTTCACCAATTCGTTGAGTGATCTTGAACGGTCCAATATATCGTGGGTTTAACTTTCCTCGTTTTCCAAAACGAATGAAACCTTTCCACGGTGCGACTTTTAGCATGACGAGGTCTCCAACTTGAAATTCCAGTGGCTTACGTCTTTTGTCGGCGTAACACTTTTGACGATCGCAGGCCGCTTGCATACCGCTCTTGATTTGGACAATTTTCTCCGTCGTTTCATGAATTATTTCTGGGCCGGTAAGTTGTGCATCACCAACCTCCGCCCAACAAACGGGTGAACGACACTTTCGACCATAAAGTGCTTCAAAGGGTGCCGCTTTAATGCTCGTATGGTAACTATTGTTATATGAAAATTCCACGAGCGGAAAATGACGATCCCGTCCGTTTCTAAAATCTATCACACATGCTCGGAGCATGTCTTCTAAAGTTTGGAGGGTTCTTTCGCTTTGGCCATCCGTTTGAGGATGGTAAGCCGTGCTCATATCTAGTTGTGTTCCTAGAGCTTCTTGAAGTGATTGCCAAAATCTTGAGCAATATCGACCATCTCGATCCGAAATTATGGATATCGGCACTTCATGCTTAGCAACGATTTCTTTCACATATAATCGTGCTAAATGGTCCATTTGGTCTTTTTCTTTCATAGGAAGAAAATGTGCGGACTTTGTAAGACGGTCCACAATGACCCAAATTGTGTCATATCCCGCTGATGTCTTGGGTAATTTAGTGATAAAGTACATAGTAATTCTTTCCCATTTCCACTCCGGGATTTTAGGTTGGACTAGTAATCCGGATGGCTTTTGATGCTCGACCTTAACTTTCGCGCAAGTTAAGCATTTTCCCACATAAGTAGCTATATCGGCTTTCATGTTCGGCCACCAATAAAACATCTTCATGTCATGGTACATTTTATCCGATCCGGGGTGAACCGAATATTTAGATTTATGTGACTCATGCATAATTATGTTTCTCATGTTTCCATATCGTGGTAGCCAACTTCTACCTTCAAGACATAACGTTCCATCGGTACGTGCAACGAGTTTCTTCGTGATCATACCTCCTGCATCTTCCTTATGAATGTTATCAGCCTTAATGGCTTCACGTTAAGCTTCTAAGATATTTTTGGGTATGTTCAAGCCAATAGTCATCACTAAAGCTCGAACTCTAAGAGGTTTATTACGAGGTTTCCTACTTAAAGCGTCGGCTACAACATTGCCTTTTCCCGGTGTATAACGAATTTCACAATCGTAATCACCAAGCAATTCCAACCATCGTCTTTGTCTCATGTTAAGTTATTTTTGATTCAAGATGTGTTGTAAACTTTTGTGGTCGGTGAACACAACACATTTGGTACCGTAAAGGTAATGTCTCCAAATCTTGAGAGCAAAAACGACCGCGCCTAATTCCAAATCGTGAGTGGTATAGTTTTCTTCGTTTGGCTTCAATTGTCGAGAGGCATAAGCGATAACTTTCTTTCTTTGCATAAGAACCGCGCCTAAGCCTTTAATTGACGCGTCACAATAGACTTCAAAGTCTTCACTACCCTCGGGTAGTGCGAGGATAGGTGCATCACAAAGCTTTTGTTTGAGGGTTTGGAAAGACAATTCTTGATCGTCTCCCCATTCAAACTTTTTATTCTTTTGAGTCAAAGTTGTCATAGATTTTGCGATCTTCGAAAATCCTTCGATAAATCTTCTATAATAACTGGCGAGTCCAAGGAATTGTCGAATCTCCGTGGGAGTAGTAGGAGTCGCCCAATCCTTGACCGCTTCAATTTTGGCGGGATCAACGTGAATTCCACTACTATCAATCACGTGACCAAGAAATTGAACCGTCTGAATCCAAAATTCACACTTTGAGAACTTAGCATACAAATGCTCTTTCCTCAACAATTCCAAAATCTTTTTCAAGTGTTCCTCGTGTTCTTCCTTACTATGAGAGTAAATAAGGATGTCGTCAATAAACACGATAACAAACTTGTCCAAGTAAGGTTTACACACACGGTTCATGAGGTCCATGAAAACCGCGGGTGCATTAGTCAAACCGAAAGGCATGACTTGGAATTCAAAATGACCGTATCGGGTTCGGAACGCCGTCTTGGAAATATCTTCTTCTCTAACTCTAAGTTGATGATAACCCGATCTTAAGTCAATTTTTGAATAAATGCTCGAACCTTGAAGTTGATCAAATAAATCTTCGATCCTTGGGAGAGGATAACGATTTTTGATGGTAAGCTTGTTCAATTCGCGATAATCGATGCACATTCGAAAAGTTCCGTCTTTCTTCTTTACAAATAGAACCGGAGCTCCCCAAGGCGAGGAACTCGGTCTAATAAATCCTTTGTCGGTAAGCTCCTTCAATTGGTCGGCTAATTCCTTCATCTCGGCGGGTGCTAAACAATAAGGTGCTCTTGCGACGGGTGCGGCTCTGGGTGTTAACTCGATATGGAATTCTACTTGACGGAGTGGTGGAAATCCGGGTAAATCTTCGGGGAAAACATCGGGAAAGTCTTTAACAATCGGAACATCTTCAATCTTCTTCTCTTTCGGCTCGGCTTCTTTCTTGTTAGTAACTTGAATGAGAAAAATCGGACGACCTTCCTCGATGTACTTTTTGGTTTTAGTACATGAGATGACATCTAATTGAGTTTGGCTTTTCGCGCCATTTCTTTCTCCAAAGATAGTTAGAATTTGCCTTCCATATGGAACGCGAACTTGTTTTTCGTGACAAAGCAACTCTGCATGGTATTTAGACAACCAATCCATACCAACAATAACGTCGAAGCTTCCAAGTTCAATTGGTAAGAGGTCGATAAGAAACGGGATATTTTGCAAATTCAAAATGCAATCCTTAAGGACGGTATTAGTGGAGATGGACTTGCCATCGGCTAACTCCACATCATATCTTACTTCTAAGGCTACGGGATTCACATTAAGTAGTTCACTAAAGGTAGTAGATACAAAGCTCCTATCCGCACCGGAATCAAATAATACGGAAGCATAAAGATTATTGAGGAGAAATGTACCGGTGACGACGTTGTTGTCTTGGATAGCCGCCTCGGCTCCCAAAGCATATACGCGACCAATCGCTCCCGCTTGATTCCCATTTCCCCTTGTTCCACTACCCGAAGCTCCTTGGTTTTGTTTCGGATTCTTACGAGCTTGGTTGTTGTTGTTGTTGCCATGGATTTGATTTCCGCGACCCACGGTGATAGCCTTAGGACACTTATTTTTAAAGTGGCCCTTTTCCCCATAACCATAACAAGTAACATCCGCATATCGCTCATTCGGAGCAGTTGGGGCTCTTTGGTTCAACGGTCTTGGGGCACTACAACAATCTTTGGCAAAATGGTCGGCTTTACCACAATTGTGGCAAGTCTTACCACAAGCTCCTGGATGGTGTTTACCACACTTTGCACAATACGGTTGCTTTCCTTGGTAATTTGAGCCACCATTGAGATTGAAAGCCTTGGCCACATTATCTTGGCGCTTGTTGGGGTAGTTGCCATGATTAGGGCCATGGTTTCCTTCCCACTTTCTCTTGTGATCACTCGAGTCCAAGATAATAGCTTCCATAAAGCCATTCGCCATTTCAATGGCTTCATTGAGATCGGTTGGCTTTGAAGAGATGACATCACCACGGATTGACGAAGGCAATCCCACCATATATCTTTCCACGGCACGAGTCTCAGTGGGAAGCATCTCAGGACACATCAACCTAAGCTCTTGGAACCTTTGAGTATATGGCATCAAGTTCGTACCACTCACACGAAAGTTCCACAATTTTGTTTCCAACCTTTGCATCTCATTCCTTGGACAATACTTTTTGTAGAGCATGTTCTTGAAATGAGCCCAAGGTGTTTCATTAGCGGCTTCCAAGCTAACGGCATGAACATGGATATTCCACCATGTTAACGCGCCATCAATCAAAGTACTAATCCGTACTTCACTTTGTCGCCTTCCGCTACATTGCTCACACTAAATTGAGCTTCCAATCGTTCGATCCACCTAGCAAGACCTACGGCCCCCTCGGTTCCATTGAAAGAACCGGTGAAGCAAGACTTAAACTCCTTGTACGTGCATGTACGAGTAGTTGTTGTCGTGGTGTTAGTGGTATTGTTCCCTTCTTGAGTACTTTCGGCGGCGGCGAGAGCGGCGGCCACACCGTCCGCTATCATTTGGTTAAGAACGGCCAGGTCGATAGCAATTGGAGCGGCGGGGTTTGCGTTTGCGTTTGCATTTGCTCTTGTTCTACGTCTAACGGGTGCCACTGATCTAAATTAATAAAGATTACATTAAGCGTTAGAAATAACAATTCATAAGATCACGCTTTCGCATGGCATATATAGTTCATGATATCAAAACAAATATCATAAGTTTCACAAGTGATAAACATAACCCAAACATTCGATTCATCGTCGTGAATTAAGTTTTACAAAAATAGAGCATAGTGTTTTGGGAATTGTTTACAAAAGATTACATAAAAGAAAGGAAATTGAAATACAACACAACAAGGCTAGTAAACATCTAGTCGGAGAAGCCCTCGAGACGATCCACCCTCTTGGACAACCTAGTCAACTCCCTAATGACGTGGCTATGCAAATCCCCCATCCTAAAGTGTTGTTCATCCAACCTTCGAGAAATGATGGCCATACGGTCCGGCTCAGGTGGGTCAACAATCCCTAAAGCAGTGATGATGTCCCTATTGCACTCCTCAAGCTGACTCTTCAAGAAAGGAGGGACCCTTCCCAAGTTACAAAGAATATAGGTCATATCCTCTGGTAGAGAGTAAAGTCGAGCAAAGGAGTGTAGAGAGGTCCTACGGTACCTAGGAGCCGTAGAGCTCTCGGGGATATCCTCTCCATGGAATGGAGGGATAACAGTCATCTTGGGCAAGGCCAAGTCATCATCCACTGGCGAAGTAGGTCCTAAGGAGAGATAGGTGGAGCAAACCGGTGCCGAATCCTTGTCTCTAGAAGCAAGCTTTTTCCCCGCATATGTGTGCCTCACTGACATTCGAGCTGTGCGTCGCATAGGAGGCCCCTTGGGTGCAAGAGATGATGAGCAAGGGGAAGCAGTCTTCTTAGCCTTTCCACACCTTTGGTAGCAAATGATCGGCTTTGGGAGTGGGAGTGGCTTTCTTGTGGGTGAATTCTCCGGCGATTCTCCAATCCTCATTGGCCTTAGTCCGTTGGGCGATTCCACCATGTAAATCGTCTCGTCACTAGTTGTCGCCATAGCACTGCCAAAACAAGGCATGTATTAGTATTAGATCGAAAATAATAGTTTTTAAATTCGCAAATACTTGTAAAAATAAATACATCCCAAAACTCTCTCGTATAAAATTTTTAAATATCATGTCGTGTTTCAATATTAAGTTTTTCATTGCAATAAGTTATTAGCACTCCAATTTTGGATGTTACGTACATACATCGTATTAATTGTCGTTCTAGCGCATATCCCTAAAGGATATCAAATTTTTAGTATATCGTCGTGCAAAATTAAGTAAATCACGAATAATTCGTATCAAATAGCAGGGCAAATAGATTATACTAACTTGCAACTTACTTATATCGAAGACGCGGAGTGAAGTGGTTCTTGGAGATTTTTGAGTTTGTTATAGTCTAGAATTATTTTTCCAAAATTAATTTTTTTTTTACTCAAGTTTATAAAAACCATTTTGTAAAAAAAAAACCTAGTTCTCTATAACTACAGCTCTGATACCAATCTGTCACACCCCCAATTTATCAGAGTAAGGTAACGCAATGGGGTGCGACGGTCATGACTATCACAAGATGTAGATACAAAGAACGACTATTTAAAAGTCGTTTTCATTTAATTAAAAACATAAACTTGTTCGGAAGCGTATTACACAAGATCAAATAAAGCATAGTTTTCAAAGACATCAACATTGTTTTAGACATCCAAAATACAAGTCACGACCATTTTATTTAAATCTCCCAAGCATAACCACGTCACTCCTCCGTCTTGATACCTGAGAAAAACATTGCTAAAACGTCAACACAAAGGTCGGTGAGTTCATAGGTTTAAGATTAAATAGTGTGATGAACCATAAGATTTTCAAGGCAACCAGTATATAATCTTATAACAAATACAAGATTATAATCAAAAGTATACGTTTTCATAACCTACGCCTAAGCTCATGACATCGAAGCGTTAACCTAAACCGACAAGATATAACAAGAGCCCGAGCAAATGCCCATCCCTAAGCATTTGTAACACCTCAAATGTAAGTGTACCTAACTTTGGTCACACAACCAAATTAGATACGGAGGTTAATCCCGATAGATCTATCCATAACATTCGCACTTACACAAAGTAATTAACGGTTCATGATAGTGGGCTAAAAGGCAACATGGGATGGCGGGACTTAGACATCATGTAGGCAAACGTATGAGTTTTTAAGGCACTTATGTTCATCCGTTAAAACAAGCAATGTTCTCACCCCAAAATAGTTAAACAATTTAAAAGTGGGGGCTATGAAACTCACCTTGATGAAGTAGTAAATATGATCCAGAAAGAAAGCTCCGCAAATCAAGGCACGCAAACCAATGCGCAAACAATCTACTCGTAACCTAAGCAAAATATCCGTACTTAGGCTAAATACAAATAATATTAACGTACAAAGCACTTGGTTGATAATTCATACTTGCTCTGGATTTTATAAAATGTTTTCATACATTTTTCTCGTTCAACAAATTTAGTCACGGGGTCAAGTTCGGGTCTTGATAACTTATTAAATAATAGTCCGAAAAATAAACGGACTCTCATTATAAAAACTAGGCCGCAAGGTCGTCGATATTTGATAAATATCATATTTTTATGAAGTCTCTAAGTCTAGTAATTAATTACGTGAAGTAGAGCTCTCACACATAAAACAAAATAAGTAAAGTTCAATTTTATACAAGTGGAAATCAACCAACTTTGGAAATTTATTGTGGACTCGTTACTTGACTTTATGGCAAACCAAAAGTTGTTTTGAAAACTAGGCCATGTCGAGTTTCACAAGGTAGATTTAGATCTTTGGGCGAAAATCATTTTATGGTTTAAAAATGGACGTAAAGTCGGCTGGTCGGGCTCTTTACTAAATGGGAGTTTTGTAGGGCTTTTGCATATGTGTATCCGATTGTTATCACCCTTTTTCACTTAACACATAATATGCACGCATACACTACTTTGTCAATTTGAGAATAGTAATTTGTGGTCCTTAGTTGGTTCAGTATACTCGAGAAATAGAACACACCAATTGGACCCTACTTTACACTAATATTTAACATAGTATTTCAAGTAGGCAAGTTGCCATTACTTTCTTTCTTTGGATTTCTGTCCTACGCAGGTTGTCAAGAAAAAGAAAGGCTGGTGGGTTGTCAGATCCTAACCTAGCCATGCCATATTTAGTCAAGTTGAAATAAAGAACTCCTTTATTCATTTAGTCTAGTCATGCACTTACACATACATGTATACAAACATACTAAACAAGAAAAAGGAATGAGACTTTCTGTTTGGCCACTGTTCACGCAGGGGGTAATGAGCAGAATTGGTCCTACTTTGGTTCCTATTTATTTTACAACCATGCATACCCATTATGGACTCCTCATAGCATACACTTTTACCTATTACTTCAAAAGGGGACAAACAATTGTTGCTATAGTCATTGTCTTCGCAGGCCTTCCCAACAGAGGGGTGGGGGTTTGCATTTGGTTTCCATCGCATGTGTATTGGTCGTACACACACACGCACACCATCATTTACCCACCTTAATCTTATACATACTCATATACACATAATAAGTATCACCCTTCCATTTTCTTGTAGTTTTAGGCTGCTGCTAGTTTGTTTGTTTATATATGACCCTCCCACACAGTAAGCTTGCATACCACAGCAGGTCTTTGTTTTGTTTACCCCAATCATATTTACATACTCAACATGGTCAATTGTCTACTTCCTACTTGCATACAATAGTTGCACATATCACACAAATCAAAAACTCTACACGTCTGCAATCACACGCAGAAGTCTACACGCACCTATTATATAACTAGTAATATTTTTAAAGACCACTTGCATTGCATACATACTATTTCGTAGGCTAAAAGATGGGGAGTGGGGGTCCTCGTTTGGTCTTATGATAAACATCACATTTGCATACAAGATTTCTATCTAAGCAAAGCAGTTCGTTGTGGTTCCCTGTTTGTTCAATTACTCTTCTTGACAAGCACATGCACACCGCTTATTACATATTAAGGTTACGACATGTATATTAAACCATGTATGTTGCGCACACGAGGCGATTTGTTTAATTGCTAAGTTGTCTAGTTCTTGCTTAAAATGTAAACATGCATATCTGATATCGCACCTACACAAAATGTACGCATGCATGCTATAAGTGCATAACGATTTCTCTTCTTATTATACTCACGAGTTTCATGCATACATTCATACGTATATCAAGTTCAACATTCAATCACATCTTGAGCCTCATGCAAAACGAGCTAGTATAGATCTACACAACTCAAACATCGATTTGATAATCTATCGCGAAGTCATACTTGTTTCTTAATCTTCAAGACATACAAACATCACACAGAAAATCACACGTTTTGAGTCCATACTCGGCTTTCTTTTAGGTCTAGCTAAATGCTTGCACACATATAGTTTGCTTACGGTTTAAGCCATCAAATAGTCATCATATTAAACCCTGGTCGTGACCCCTTGTCATCATTTTATCTTTATGTGGTTTAGGTTATTAAGTAAAAGTTCTTAACCCGTGAGTAGTTTGTTTCATCATTTAGTTTGTCAAGTAAACACCCATCCAACCCTAATCGTGACTTGGTTTTATCATTATATATAAGTTTACAAATTTAGCAAGTATAATCATCAACCAACGTTTTAAGTGTTTAAAAAGTGTTAGGATGGACTTACGAAGGGTCCTAAGTATTTGGTGAAGATGATGAACAAGGACTAGTGAACTACGTCAACAACTTGAAGATTTTCTCTAGCTTTTAAATACCAAACCGAAATCCTTGCTTAATGCTTCATTCCCAGTGACTTTTTGTTTCCTTTGAGAGAGAGATTTGTTGGGTTTGTGTGTGAGTTTATGAAGGAAAGAAGTTAGTATTTATAGGCAAAGAGTGGGGTGTGTTAGGGTTAAGTAACTAGTTAAGCTTTAGTTAGGGTTTGTTACGGATTTAGTTAGATAGTAACTAAGTTTTAAGGTTTAGTTCAAAGTTGGGAAATGGTGAAAACTTGGGGTTGCGATATTGGCAGAGAAAGGAGAATCGAGGGTACCTCCTTTTGACTATAAGTGGGTATCGGTGTGTAGTGAGGGCAAGAAAGGAGACCAAAGTACTTCCCATTTAATGGGGGGTGAGGTACAAAGAAGAATTTGAATTGCAAAAGAGAAAAAAAAACTTGGGTTGAGTAATACAAGTGGGGGGGGGGGAATCCGATTTTTGTAAGTAATAAGAAAAGGTTTTTGATTTTTATTTGTTTTTGTATGTTTTGTTTTTGTATATTTGTAAAATTACAAGTAGTAGATAATTTGTTGTAGTAGTGGTAATAAAAAGAATTTTTTGCTAAATGTAAAATGTCTAAGTATGTTGTTAATATAGTTGGGGTGAAAATACTCGTTTTATGTGGGAATTCTTAAAGTGGTATTACGTCGACGAAACTAAATGTCGTTTCTTAAAACAATATTTCCTAACAAGAAAGTCGAAATAAATAATTGTCATTTATACCAATACTTCATGAGTGTCATAAAATTTTAAATCCGTACAAAATTTCGTGTAACCAATCGGGACATCAATAGACACGCAAGTCTAACCCGAATTAACGCGTTTCACATAAATTAAATAGATCCTAAATTCACGGTTGTGACACGTGGTGATGAGTTGATCTTAGCATTACCGAAAGGGCTGTAAGCATGGGATACCATTGATAGACAAATGGTTGGTATGGGCATGCTATAAAACAAGACTGGTTTTTTAAAAAACAATGTCTTAAAATGTGTAAAACACTAGTTTTTTTTATAAAAAATGGTGTCTATAAAACAAACACATAGAGACATGTTGTTACGTAAAAACCAGTGTCTTTACTTTTATAAAAAAGACTGGTTGCATCTTAAAAACCGGTTTCCTTAGAATTCACATTATGGAGACTGGTTTTTTCAAGAAAACCAGTTTCCATGCATTCCCCTTCCCACCAGTTTTGGTCATAGAGACATGTTTTTTCTTAACCAGTCTTTTTAAAGGGGTCTCTTTAGCATTTTGTGTAGTAGTGTAAGGGTTTAGGAATGTGATTAGTGATGGATTATGGTGTAATTAGGGTTTAGAAATTGTAATTAAGAAGTTTAGATCCTTGGATTGAAGTTTAACAAATGTTTGAAGTGATATTGGGAAGAAAACCTAGGCGAGTTAGGGTTTCTAATGATCTAGGTCCTTGTTAAGTCCATTATCCTTGATTTAGCTACTGATGTAAACTTAATTTATACCTCCTAAATTATCCTCAATTTGTTCATGAAATCCCTACATTGGTTTTACTAAGTTATTCTAAGTAAACATGTCTAAAGGGTGATAATACCTATTTTGACCTAATTTATAAGCCATGCATTAAAATGTTGTACCTTGTGCTTTATGTTACTTGTACATTATCTTAATATAATATTATAACCTAAATTTAATTCTATGAGTATTTATAGACTTGTCCTAAAAGACTAGGTATTGATTCTAAGTGAAATGCTTAATATAAGGGTTTTTAGGTCATTTAGCCTAATGACTTTGTACTTTCGGTAATTAGTGTTTATCTCCTCATATAAAATTATTCTAGGTCTTATATGATGTATTTATGGTTTTTAAAGATTCTACATACTTAGTTTAAGGGTTTATATAGGTCAGTCATATCTTAGGACGTAATAGATTTAATTAGAATCATATGCTTTAAAAACTTGTACTTTGTGCTTTAATTATTTGTACATTAACTTGAAGTGAATTATATCCTTAATATGATACTTAGTTGAGTTTTATAACTGGTTGCAAAATATTAGTTCTAATTCATTGTGAAATGGATTTTAGGTGCAAATCTAGGTTACTAGGTCTTATACTTGTAATTAGTTTTAGATTACTTTATAGTTAGTGTTTTATAATCCAATATCTCTTCTATATGATTGATTATATCTTGCACATTTGTATTTGATATTCATATATAGGTATTGTGTAGTTATATTACTTGAAACATTAGTTTACAAGGGATTTCTAGAGTTTCTAAGGCTTTTTAATGATTTAGGGCATCTTTTTTATATTTGAGATGTTCTTAATATTATGGTACTTATAGCAATAGTTTTAGTAAATAGACTTGATATATATAAGGTCTTCACATCTCATAAACACAAGTAGATTTTATAGTATGAGTTGTGTGATTTTGTGCATCTTGCTATGTATGCTACACCACATTATTCATGTAAAAAAACAAAAATTTTCACCATAAAAACAAAGTATTATTTATCTCACAAGAATAACGTACATAAGACATAGATGAAAATAATGGGTTATCATAGTCTCTATCCCTTAAAGAAAATCTCGTCCCGAGATTTAATTCAAAGTAAGACCTCTTATTCTAAAAATAGAAATACGGCAGATTTATTTCCAGTAGTTGGTCCTTTCTTCTTGCAGTTCTTACTTAGATGACCACATTGTAGCAAATCTGACACCGAACAGTGCAAGGTCCTTATGCAAAGTACATCCTCTACATAGTGGAAGTTTTCCAGCATACATCTTTCTCCCGGCTGGGATGGCAGTATTATCATTGAAGTTTTCTTGCATCTTATCCTCACGATCGTTATTGTAGCCATTTTTGAAGCGATTTTCGTTGTCGCGATCATTGGAGAATTAGTGGTCTTTATTGACCTTGGTGTCTCTTTTATCTTCAAACTTCCTCTTATGATCCTCGGTTCCTTGCACAAGATTACGCTTTAGAACCTGATCCATTAGCCTTTGAGTTAGGGAAATTACTTCTTCCAAAGTTTGGGACTTTGAAGCAGACCATTTCCCTTAATGCTTTGAGGCAATCCTCCTATGAACGCTTCCATAAGTTTCTCAGAATCTGGCACCATAGTTGGGCATAATAGTGATAGTTCTTGGAATCTTCTTATGTAAGTGGTGAGATCATTTCCTTCCACCTTAAGTTGATAAAATTCTTCTTCCATCTTTCTGATCTCATTTCTAGGATAATACTTCTTTATTAACAACTTCTAAAATTCAGACCAGGTGGTCTTATAAGCTTCTTCAATTCCGATGGGTTGAGCAAATAAATTCCACCAGGATAATGCTTCATCAGTTAGTGTACAGTAGCAAATTTCACCTTGTAGTCCTCAGTACAATCACTTCGAGCAAATACTAATTCAGTTCTCTCAAACCAACGAATAAGACTAACAACACCTTTAGATCCTTTGAAGTTAAAAGGTTGATAGTTCATGAATTCCTTGTAGCTACATCTCTTGACTATAGGAATTTCTCTTTGAACATTATTCCTTTCAACATTAGGCATGTTAGTAGCTTGTGCTTGCAAAGCTGCAACAACACTATCAGCTACCAATTGCCTAATTTCTTCTTGAGTGATTGTTACCGTTGTAGATGTCGATGCTCCTGTGGGTGCCATTAACGTAGGGTGAGAATGATATATTTGTCAAAATCTTCATACATAAGGGTATTGAATCAATTGACAAATCATTCATAAGGGATCTTATTTTGGTACTATCGTATAATCATAAAATCAACGAAAAACGTCTTATAAATTGAGAAAAATACATTTGTGTATGAGTTATACACTTAAGCCCAAAACTTTTTAAATCATTATTTCTACGAATTGATCAGACTCGTGTGAACAAGATTTAGAAAATTTTGGTTCAATAATCTAAAATTTTCTCATTTTAATGAAGGTTCAGTTCATTTAAATAAGACAATCATAAGTTATCTTATTTAAACATAAATAGCTCATAACACGAATCCAAAAAATCCGAATATTATATTGACGAAAATTATGAAATCCCAGATTTCTAGAGGCAAATAAATAGAATGAAGAGGTTTTACCAGATAACACATATTTTATTTATTAACAACGTGTCTTGTTTATATTTACAGGGAAAGCTTCACTGCTAACATAAGAGTAAAGACATAAAACTGAGAACATTTACAAATTAGCTTGTCAGCTATTCGGCTTTGTAAATATTCACAAATTCGAGTCTAGTGTCTAACTCTTTTCTTCTTGAGTTCCTTGATGGCATTAAAAAGACTTCATATATTGGGCCGATGTCTAATTTGAATGTCTAATTTGAATGTCCACCTGTTTTCAACAACAACAGTAGACAATGCATTGGAAACTATTGGTTCCTGAGTGTTAGCAGATACAGATAAAATATTATCAGAATTGCTAACAGGTTTGTGACCCTTAGATTTCCTGCGTTTTCTAATGTGAGTTTTAGCACTAACATGTTTTACTGTTCCAACTTTCTTAGGTTTTGGATTATTCGTGGGCACTACAGTGGGAGTAGACCTATTTAAAGGGCACTTGGTTACGACAGTAGTGTCGGTGTTCCTAGTTAAAGGACACGCTTGTGTTTTGGTAGCCTTGGTACTCCTAGTTAAAGGGCACGCTTTCTTCGCTGTAGTGGGAGTGATCCTAGTCATAGGGCACGTATTTCCTACTATAGTGAAAGTTCTACCAGTGGGGCGCCACATCCAACCAACTTGGGTTAACACTTTCCCAGTCGGTTTCCATTCTAATCCATTTTTCCGGGCATACATCTCATTCACATGGTCAATAAGGCAAGAATCATGATGACTAGAAAACATACATTCATTGCAATTCCAACATTTCAAATTAGAATTCACACTAGGCTTAGAACGCTGCACAATCGCAGAGCCTTTAGGTTTAGCTACATGATTCTTTTTATTCAAAATGGAAATAACATTCCTAGGATGGGCTTCTACTTTCTTCTTCACTTGACTACTAGATGGGGGCAAGATCCTATCATTCTTCTTATTTCTTTTAAGCTTAGATCTTTGAGCCTTAGTAGTGGTGCTTACTCCTGTAGAAGGCAACATGGGAATATTAGAAGCTGGTTTTGATTCCGCCTTATCTTTAGTGACCAAAGTTTGAGATGGTTTAGTCCTAGGGTCCTTATTAAATGGTGTGACGGCTATAAGGTTCCTTTTGGTTGCACTAGAGGACGATGTTGAGATAGTGGCAGCATTATCCACAACATTCTTACCTTTTAGAGTACGAAGTGTTTCCTTTAACTCAGCCAAGACCAGATTTTTATCACAAATTTGTTCCCTCAAATCAGATATTTCCACCGACTTTCGATTCAATTGTTCAATCAAGGATTGATTCTGTGCAGTGGTATTAGCACATGCGGGCTTTACTGAATCAAAGAGTCGTGTATCTTTCTGTTTTAAGTTATCAACTTTGGAAAAAATCTTGGAAACTCGATTATCTAGATCAAGTTTAAAATTCTCAGCGGCCTCAAGTACGTTCACACAGTTAAGCTCCTTAGATTTCTCTATTTCTATCGGCAAAGATTTAGCAACTTTGTCACTTGGCTGACGCTGTTTTGATTGTAAATTCAATCGAAAATTCTTTTCAAAGTTTGCATAATCGATATTGACACCTTCGAATGACGTTTCAAAGATTTCTTGAATAAATTGTTGCTTGCATTCAAGCGAAATACAATGTGTTTGAATCTCATCAAAACGTTTTGAAAGCGAAGAATATGAATCTTGAAGCTTTAAAAATTCAGCGTCAGATTCGTGACAAGTACTATCTACCACATTATCCACAGATTCAACATTATGAACAATAGAATCATTATCAACACTTTTATTCACACAGACAGAGACTATATCATGAGACATCACTTGCTTCAGAAGTTGATCATTTTGGCGTGAAACCCGTTCTATTTCAAGCAAACTGTTTTCATAAGCATCATCCATTTCATTGAAAACACGTCTAACTTCTTCTATTTCCAAAAGCAAATCTTGATCAAGAGTACTAAGACAAGCCTTAACATTCTTTACAAACGGAACAATTTTGTCTCGAAACGCAGCTCTAGTGTGCTCAAAGTTCCATTCACCTTCCGTTATGGCTGAAGCCGTCGTACGTTCCAAAATGACCTTGTCAAAATCGGCTAAGTGTTGGTGAACTGCATTTAAGTTGACGGACGCCTTACTTACCGGTGGAATTAACTTCGTTAAATCCGTTTTGACAAGTGTAGGAGATGTATTAGGAAGGTTTTCATTTGACAAACTTTGGGGCACAAGAACTGTCAATTCAGCTAATTCCGTTTGTAAGCGAATGCGGGTCTTTTTAGACAATTGTTCTTTGTTATATTGATCATAATCAATCGTATGGAATTTTGAAAGCATTTTAGAATGAGTTTCTTCCGTAAGTGAGATTGTCTCCTCAGTACTACGAACAAAAGGTGCTTCTTTCGATTTGCCAATTATGGTCATATCATAAAGACCGGGAATATATTCCTGAGCTTGTTTTGCATAACTAGGATTAGGTGGTAAATCTTGAAGACGCTTAAGTTCGAGTTCTTTAAAGGATTTAGTTAAAAGATGAACCTTTTTTGTGGAAGCGTATTGTTTTAAAAGTTGTTGTTCTTTGAATTTAAGAAGTTTGGTAGCGTTAATTTCCGATTCAAACTTTTTAGACTCGAGAGTTTCGAAATCCATTTTAAGTTTCTGAAAATCATTGACAACCGACTCTTTTGCTTTTAATTCATTAGAAAGATTAGCTTTTAATGATTCTATTTCTTTCAAGTGTTCAATCTTTTCAAAACGAAATTGGTCAAATTTAGAACATGTTATTTTCTCTGCTTGAGGGACCATTTCAAAAGTTTTGACCTTTTCTTTATGCAACGCAAGCTCAGTAGTTAGGGTGGAATTGGTATCTACGGATTGTCTGAGGGCCATATGCATTTGATCAATAATATGTTTAGGTACCATGACCAAATCATGTTGAGCATAAGATTCCATACCCGTCGTAGCATTTGGTTGAGGTTCACTCAAATGTGTAGGATTGGGTACCACATCATTTGAGTTACTAGTTCCCGAATGCTGTTTGAGGTTATCATTTTCATGCCCAACTTGATGTTGGTTATCATCAATACTATTAGATGTGGTTGGTACCTCACTGACGACATCAGAACCGTAGTGAGAGAGATTAGCAACGAGAGCAGCTTGGACAGAGTGAATGTCATCACAATCCGAATCATATGCATCAAGATCATCTGCTTGATAAGCTGCATTAGAAGTCGACTGCAATGCCTTCAGTATCTGTTGCCCCTGGGTCTGCAAGAAATGCTAACTCCTCTGAATCTAAAATATTTCCCTTTGACTGAGCATCGACCAAATACATCTTCTCACGAAACCATGCATCATCCCTCCTCCTTTTCGGCTAAATGCATTCCCTAGCCATATGACCTTGTCCTCGGCAATTGTAGCAAGTCACAAACTTTTTAGGACCAATAGGACTCCCATTTCCACTAGCTTGAGAATTCACAGCTTGATTGTTCCCAGTCCTTGTAGGAGGTCCATATGAATTTTGCCTTCCCTGAATAGGTTGCACCGTCACTTGACCATCTTGAACAGTGGCTTGTTGTCGAGGATTTGAAGAGGTACGGAACTGATTGTTTGTTGGTGTAAATCCTCTAGTTGCAACAAGTTTTGACAAGTAGGCTGTGAGATGGTTTAGAACATCAGCTGGCGTATCATTTGGAGTAAAGACCGATGCTTGGATTGGTGGAAGTTCATTAGAGTAGAAAGCTTGTGCTGGATGTGCTTCTATTGAAAAATATCCTTGCTAAGGAGTATAGCCCATTGGAGAAGTGTTGGCTTGTGATGGTGATGTCTGATATGGTGGTTGCTGTGGAAAAGATTGTTTATGAACACCTTGTTGAAATGCTTGTTGTGGCATCATTGGTGGTTGATAAGATGGTTGCTGATAGGTGTGTGGTGGTGGTTGCTGCAAGTATGATGGTTGTTGATAAGTATAAGCCATGTTTTGTTGAGAAGCATACATGGTAAGTGGATCATGAACTTGAGGTGTAGATAACCGAGCCTTAATCACATGGCATTCGTGTTGTTGAAGAAACGCTTGAAGTTGATCCACATTGGTGTTATGCAAGTCCTTAGCCAATTTAACATCCGTCACGTACTTTTTCCATTCTGAAGGAAGAGTGTTCAAATACTTGGTGTTCAATTGGAACGTAGGAATTGTCATGCCATAGATATTGAGCTCATTCAACAATAGGGTAAATCTCAGATAGTAGTCATTGAGAGTCTCCCCTGGCACATAGGCAAACTTATCAAAAGTATCATAAAGCTTACACTCTCGTTCTTGTTTAGTTAACGAGGTGCCTTGCATGAGAACACGAATTCTATCCCATAACTCTTTGGAAACTTTATGTTTACTGACGAGTTTGTAGACATCTGGAGGAAGGGCTTGGAGAATGATGTTTGTAGCATACTTATCTAATTTGTCTTGGATCTTCATATCTCCAGTCAATTCACCCGTTGTGCGAGGACGAGTAGTTGTACCTTCCGTCACTGTACCATAATCTAATGGTCCATTAAGCACCGATGCCTAGATGAGATGTCCATTCTCCTTGTTCAACATATAAAGTTCCATTCGGGAAGCCCATTCCTCATACATAATCTTCACCAACATTGGTGGACGATTATCCGTACCTGAGAGGATGGACTTATCCGTAAGAGATGTGTACTCCATTTCAATAAGTTAAGATTTATAAACGTTGATCAATCAATGAAAGAAAGTAAATGTGTTTGTTGTTGTGAGTTGAAGTCGAGAAACAATGTTAAAATTCCCTAAAATATGTCCTCGATAAACCAAAAATTCCAAGTCAAAATTACACACGATTCGAAATTTTTTATGGAATAAATTTTGATTATCAGAATGTTGATCGGAATAGTGATCGGAATATCAGTCGAAAAGCCGTCGGAATAGACCCTATCGGAATAACCTTGATCGGAATGTCCTTAATCGGAATAAACCAAATCGGAATACCTTGATCGGAATACCTTGATCGGAATATCAAATCAGAATGTCCTTATAGGAGTGCACCAAATCGGAATATTAAATCTGAATACGAAATCGAAATACCTTGATCGGAATACCTAATCGGAATGTACCAAAATCGGAATCCCTAAAACCCTATTCTGATTACACTGATCGGAATGTCCTATAAACCCTTTTCCGATGACCTGATCGGAATAAATCCCACTTTTCTCGGACAAAACTCAACCAATTCGTGATTTTAAGCAAAAAAATGATCAAAACACCCAAACATTTTGTGTTTTTAGCCAAAGTAATTATACCAAATCCCTACCACAACTATGTAGAAGATTTGTATCAAGAAAAAACCATCGAAAACACAAAAAAAAAAATTTGGTTCGTGTAAAAATGGATCAAAATAGGCGTATGAATCAAGAACACAAACACATAAACAATACAATCATCCCATGGCTTTGATACCATTTGTTTGATATGTAAATCTTGCTTATGTTTTAGAGAGAGAAAGAGATAGAGAGATGGTGAGAACACACACACTTAGAGAGAGAAAGTGAAAGAAAAACACTTTTCAACTATGTGTAAAAATGAAGAACCACACCACCCTCTCCATCGAAGGAGAGGGTTTATATACCCAAGCCCTTGTCATGGGATTGGGCTTACATTTGGGCCGGCCTACACATGTTGTAGGCTAGGCTTTGGTTTGTTTGTTAAATAAAGATAAGTAACTAAACTACGAGCTATTACATGGACTATTGTTAGAGTGACCGATCCTTCTTAATACGTAAAACGTATTTCCAACAAATGTCCACAATGATTAACTCTAGGGTAGCAATCTTTAGTCAATCTTGAACAATTTATTCATCGTATATCTCTTGTATTCTCTACAACTTGGACTTGGCTTGTGACAACCCCGGTTTTTGAGGTTCGTCACTTAGTCTTATTTTTAGAGTATTTCGTGTGGCTATGTGTTATATGTGTTTACGTGATTATTTGGTGTGAATGAGGGTAGTTTGGACATCGTTTATGAGTACGGGGTACTCTTAAGTAAATCGATGAATGGTTATTTAATGAATCATAAGCTCACAATATCGTGGCTATGAAATGAAATGGAGTTTTTTTGGTATTTTACATATACGTATATGTATAGTAAATTGTATTTTTACGATTTAGGGTTTAGTGTTTAGAGGTATCGGATGAGGTATTTAGTCTCGGGAACAATTTACGGGATGGTTTTAAGTCATTTTAGACTTAGTTATTTAGTTAAAAACTTATTTCAAGAATTTTCATAAAATTGTATATTTTACGTCTTTTACGGTATACGCGTAAATTTAACTAGTTTTACGGTTTTGAGGTTTTGGAGGTTTTAGGAGCTGAAATAAATTAAGATAATTTAAGATAATATTAATAATACATTAATAAAGAATAAAAAATATATATAAAAGGGAGTCGGTTTGGACGACGCAAGGGAGAGGGAGAAAAGGAAAAGGAAAAAAGTCTTTGGGTTGGGCTAGGACTTGCTTAGGAAAAACTATATAAGGATTTATATAGAACAAAAACACATATATTTTTCCCCTGGAGCTTAAAACCGACGTTCAAATAGAGGGTTTAGGGTTCTTCAATTAAATTGTTTTTAAATCATTATTAATCAATACATGATGAATCTAGGTTTAGGATTATCATAAAATCTATAATTTAATTATACAAACATGATAGGAATAATTAGAGTTTATAATTATACAAGTTATGGGTAATTAATTAGACTAATTGTGTTAAATTCGTCATTAAAAACTGGGCAGAATTTTATGTCACTTGTTTTGATTATATCTAGAGTTTGGTAAATTTTTAAATTGCGATCTAAGTACCCTTGGAAATTTATTTGAGTTAGCTTTTGAGTGCAAGAAACGAGATCTAAATTGGAGGTAGGGAAGTGGGTCAAAAACAGGTTACAACAGTCGGATGTCAAAACAGTTTTTGGATCAGCCGGTTTACAATTAATTTTTTAAGTTGGTTAGGGTACTTAGTTTATAATTGGACCTTCAAACTAACATGAGACTTAGTTTATGTATTAAATAAGAGATATGGTGAAGGGATAAGTAAATGGGATAGAGTAAGACCCTCTGATGATAACAAACTTTTCATATGCTCAAAATCAGTAAATTCTGGATAGGTAATAATATATATATATATATATATATATATATATATATATATATATAAATTGAGGCCTTAACAGTAGCTTTAAGGTTGGCTCAAATTTTGAGGGTTAGCTAACACATGTAAGGGCATAGGTTTTCTTTTACAGAAAGTATGGGTTTGGTTAAGTGAGCGTTTGACTCATAGTTTGAGGTATAAAAATCACGACTGTTTGGGTAAAATAATAACGGGATAGGTTATGAACTTAACTAAGTTAAGGGCTTTATAGAGAGGTGTAATGGGATGCTTATAGCGTATAAATAAGATTAAAATATGGTAGAGGGTTAGACATCAATCAATAATGATGAGTCATTTTAGTTATTTGTTCATGTCTTGATTGTATGTATTTGCTTGTTTAGCTTTTTGCTAGTGTGCGGATATTTGGAAAAGCTCGATCAGGTGAGTTTCATAGTCCCATATATCTTAAATGATTTACTTTCAGATGGGATGAAAGAGAGACATACTTATGTTTTGTAAATGAATTGTTGTGAATGTTTTAATGTTTTGTTTTGTAAATGAACTGTTACTTCCAGATGGGATGGAAGAGACACATACTTATGTTTTAAATTACCCGATTTTTTATTTCGATTTTAATTTTTTCGCCGTACTGTCGGCAAACAGTTATTTTGCCTCCACAATTCAATTTCGAACGTCCGACATTGCAACCACCATCGATCCATATTGACTATAGAATTAACACAAAATATATTAAAAAGAGATATGGTCAGATTTTCATTAACTTTTCCAAATTGTTGTATCTTAGTAACTTTTAATGATAACTACGTACCGGTTAATAGAGATGTAAATTGACTAACGACATATAATTAACGATATGATAATTGACTCGATGTTCGAACTTGTAATAACAGGTAACCCAGTGACTCGATCAGATTAACTTGGTGGTTAAACAAGTGACTCGGTGACTCAAACGGGTTCACCCGGTCATCAAATCTTTAACCGGGTTGACCAAATGATCGAACTTGTGATCCGATAACTAATATAATTACCTCTATACTTATGATTTTTTCTTAAACAAAAACTTAAAATTCTATTTTTTTACTTTTTTTTTCAAGATAACTCCATTATATATCGATTGCATATGAATTTTGATATGAGTGAAATCTCATATCAATAATATCACAAATCACCCTAAAAAACAAAGCAAAATACCTAATTTTTATTCATAAAAGCAGTATTATGGGTATGTTTTGTTGTTTGTACTTGTGTAGGTAAAAAGATACAATTTTGGAGCAAACAAGTGAAATCAAGCCTTATTGATGAAGAAAAGACAAAAGGAGGATGAAAAGTGAAGAGCCTTGCAAAGACAAAGGACCTTTCTTAACAACTTTCAAAGATGAGGGACTAAAGTTGCAATAATGAAAAAGTCAATAACAAAGTCAAATTTGGTGAAATCTCAAGTCAAATGGTCAAAGGATGATTATTGAACAAGTTTGAAGTTAGAAGGACTAAAAATGAAAAAGAAATGAAGTTTGGAGCTCAAGATAATATTTTGCCAAGTCAAGGGGCTAAATATGCCAACTTTCAGACAATTTTGATAGTGATCCGAGTATACAAAGAATGGGCCAATGAGAGAAGAGTATTTCATATATACTCGGATTGCCAAACAAGCACCACCTCACCCACTCAGCCGTTTTCTCATTAATACACAATATCCAAACAGTAAATCCCACTCACACAATTTCCACCAATCATAAATCAAGAAATAGATAATGATCCGCAACTTTCCCTTAAAACAAATTACATCATTCCACCTGGTACATTCAAAGGTAAACGAACCCAGGAACGAGATTGAGCTAGAGTGCATATCAAGAGAAGTGTTCTACATCAATTCTACTCTAAATCAAGAGAGGGTCACAACCTAAGTACCCAATTAGCCTGAAATCAACTACATCAAACATCCCCAAATTGGATCTTCAACGGCTATCATCAATTGACCAAACAAGGCCACGTAGAAGCTTGCTATTCGCTCCAACACGCCACCTACCTTTAACAAACTTCATCCCAGCTTCTATAAATACCTCATTAGGTCTTCATTTCTTGTATGTACTTAGTGTGTGTAATTTTTACATATTTCTTAAATTCTCTTATTTCCATTCAGCAATTCAGTTAGATACTACTCTCAAGTGACTGACAACCACTTGAGAGTTAGTTAGATAGTTATAACAAACCTGTAACAACTGTCTTTTCATAAATACAAATTCAGTTTAATTCTCCTTCAATCTACTACATTCTATTCCTTTACTGTTACTATTGTTTCTATTGATCATACCTGATCAATAGGGAGTGTTGATTTGTTTTTGGAAGCTTGTAGCTAGTTCAGACGTGTTTTCAGTTCATTTTATAGCCAAATTGCATATTGTAGCAGGGGTAATTGATTTGTAGCTGTTGATGATGAGATGATGGATTTTGGTTGTTGATTAATGGTGTTTTAGTTGATATTAGAGAGCTCAGCGCTCCTCTGCTTCATCAAAGGCTTCTACAAGCTAAAAGGAACATTTTCTTGTTTAAAATTCCACTTAACTGAATTTGTATGCTCAATACCTAGAAATAGCTCTTAATTGTTGAATTGTGATTGTGTTACTGTTCTTGTGGTATGATTTTGATATTCTGATAGTTTACAAGTATTCTTATAGCTTTAATTCAGTTTTTTTTTGATAAAATTTGGTTTTTCATCAGTCTAAAATTCATCATTTGCTAATTTTGAGTTCTTATAAGTAAACTTGTTGCTTTTTTGGTTTCAAACTAGTTCATTTCAGTCACTTGATAAGATTTGATAAGTTTCATTAGCTGTCATATCCTTTTGATCATAAAGTATTCACAAGTTTTCATATCAGTTGTTAAACCAGTGTTTGGATCATAGTGTCTTTTGTGATTTAGTTGCTAAAACTTGATGTTTTAAGCTCTTTTACACTCAATAGGTTTATACTAGTTCACTTACAAAGTTTTGTGGTCAATTTATTTGTCAAACAGGCAAATAGCCTTGAAAACTTTGGGTCAGTTTGTAACAGTCAAAACTAGCTAACTTTGTTTCATTGGCATTTGTTTGTTAGTGAATGAAATCAGTTGCTTTTTGTTTTCAGTCTTAGCTTATCATATGAACTTTCAGTCTTAGTGAGGAAATTATACAGTTAGCTGAATTGAGTGAGAAAATAGCTTTTTAATAAGCACTTGAGCATTTGTTAGTTTTTGTGATAAAGTTGAGTTGCTATTCTCATTTCTCTTAATCCACTTCATAAAACATATCATTTTCTTTCACATTTCTCTTTGAAAACATGTCCTGAATAGAATTTGAGAAATTCAGCTTTTTGAAAAAGTTTGGTCAAACTTGGTCAACAATAAGCTGTTTTGGCTTATTTTCTTGGTCATTTTCATATCTAATTGACATTCCAACCTGTTAATGCAAAGCAATGCCTAAAAATATTGTTAGTATTAATTAATCTTTCTTAGTTTTGATCACGACAAATTACAAAGACATTTATTGTCAAACACAATCATAAAACGAATTATCTAACAAACACAATCATCAAGGAAATAATCATTACACTAACATATCTTAATCATGCTTAGTGATCATAAAAGTGATTAGCCTTAAAACTCACTTTTGTCAAATGTAACAAAAGATTTTTAATAAACTTTATTTTTAAGAAAATGTTTTATTAAAAATGAAAATGTAAATTTGAATATGGCATATTCTAATGCCATAAGAATATTCTTTGAAGGTTTAAACAACCTCAGATATTTCAAATTCACTAAAATACAAAAAGAAGCGGACTCTACGCCGACGGTACCTTAGCACCTACGACGGTTCCTTATTAATAAGGAACCACGGGCAGACATAGCCGTTGGATGTTTGTCTTATAAATAGTGGATCAAATCTGCATTCTCATTAACCCTTTTTGGACATCTCTTTCAGCCTTCTTTCTCCTATCTAATCCTAGTCATTTGTAAATGATCACTTAATGTGTTAAGTATGTTTACTCATGATTATCCTCTTGATCTCCTTCTTTACCTTGTCCAAAGAGAAGATCACTCACACACTTGTGATGTGATTAAAGATGTAGCATTGATAAAGATCACCTTCTCCTAAATATCTAGTCACGTTCATCATTTTTTTATTTGTGTCTTGTGTAGATCCAATGTATTTGTGAATACTTGGACTAGTTGTGTTCATCCAAGCTATATGTGAATACTTGGATTAGAGTTGTGTAAATCCATTGCACATGTGTGTGCTTGGATTTATGTTGTGTAGATCTAAGTTACATGTGTGTACTTGGATATGTTTAGTTGAGTTGTAATTAGTTGTGTTAGTTCTCACTAAACTATAAAGTGATGTGGTTGTGTCTTGTGAGTTCTCACTAAACTATAAAGTGATATGTAGTTGTGTTGTGTGAAGTTCTCACTTAGCTTCAAAGTGAAGAGTCGTGAAGATTGGTTCTAGCTTTGGATTAGAACTCGACATCTAGCCTTGTGTCAGAAAATGGTGAAGTAGGCAACGTTGTGAAGATTGGTTCTATCTTTGGATTAGAACTCGACATCTAGCCTTGTGTCGTAAAATAGTGAAGTGGGCGACGTTTTGTAGATTGGTCCTAGCTAAGATTAGGTCTCGAAATTTAGCTTAGTGTCGGAAAATAATGTAAGCGTTGATGTAAGGTTTTCTTCGCCAAGAAGGGAGCTTGTGGATATAGTGGAAATCTCGAGTAAGGTGTACTCGAGGAGTGGAGTAGGAACGGGGATAGAGCCTTGTTGCCAAACCACTATAAATTTTGGTGTCTTCCTACTAGGTTGTTTCTTTCCTTACTCATTACTTACATTCATTACCATTATACTTACTACGCATTCTTAATGCATTAGAATTGAACCTAATCATTATGCAACTAGCTTTCAAGTAAAAGATAGTTTTGTGGTCTCACCTAATTGAAAGGAATTTTAATTAGGAGATAAATCGATTAGAAGCTATTCAACCCCCCCTTCTAGTTTCTACAATTGGTATCAGAGCGATGATGACACAAGATCTATGAAGTATATTGTACTTTAAAACTTGGATCGATCCATTGTCTCCTCAAATTAGAAGGTTAAGTTGTACTAAAGTTTTTCTTTGGTCAAAACTATTTTTTGTTGAAAATAAGCCTTTTATATTTTTAATATTGCATATTACCTAAATTAGTAGTATTAATGCATTTTAGATTTACTCTTGAAATGTTTCTACTAGTTTGCATCTTGTTATGTGTAGGTACTCATGAAGATAAATCATTCTATTGATTGTAGATTGAGTTACTTACACTTGTAGAAGACTCATCTTCTTTTATCTCCAACATCATTGAATGTTGATATCAAGATGGGTAGGAGTGATACTAGTATTTGAAGACTTAGTAGTCACTATTAGTCCTAGTTGGGCTTTGCATCGGTTCCTTGAAAGCTCGGAATGCAATTTGTGGCCAAGGTACGTTTTCGTTCTTCCACACGCCATATTGATCATTCTTTTGATCATTAATTGACTATATGCTTGTTCCTGGCATCCTTGCCTTGACATTTATTTGTGGTTTGTGATTCTTTCATTTTTCCCTCTCAAACCATCATTGCTTGGATACTTGACTCACTATGGAGATGTAGGGTGAGTTAGTAGAAGCTTAAAGTATCACGCATGATTTCCATGGTTTGCACCCTTACGGTTAGTAGGCCCTATATCATGTGTAACTTGTGCAATTAAGCTCATCTCTAGGATGATTAGTGAATCCCTGGAGATACCAAACTACTTCATTAAGTTGTAGGTGGATTTTACACATTTGGAATTGAAATATTCCAAGGATATTGTTATTGTTAATTCTAGGAATAATTATCCGTTCATGTGGGAGAGAAAGTGAATCTATACTTTGATCATGTTTTGAAATAGAATAAGACTACTCTTGAAAATGATCTTATTCTATGCATCAAAATTGCTTGGTATAATTCATTACCAAATCCGTTTAGACTTTCGCCGGAAAGGCACGTCTTAAACCACTATATATGACACAAGCTCTTCACCTCCTCAATTTGAAGAATATCATTTGTCTCTTGAGCAATGTTCTTGGTCTTGATTCACTTCTCTTGACTCCTCTCCCTTTGCTTCTTTGCTACGAGTAGTCGTTTGTTCGTTTCGGTCTTTTCCTATCTCGATTCAACTCATAATCCTTCAACAAGGCATTATTACCTAGTGTTGTGGTGATCCAATGATATCTTAAAAGGTTTAAGATATATTTTTAAGTATCTTAAAAAAATTTGGTTTTCAAAAATTCATTGTTTTTCTTTGATAAAAACCTGCCTCTATAGGCGGTTCTTTATCTCTGGCGGTTCAATAGCGCGGTTCCTTATCGATAAGGAACCACGGGCAGAATCTTTTGTCAGAGCGCCAGTTTTTGTAAAATACCCTTTTTCAAACAAAACCTTCTCTCTCCTTCGCACACACAGTGACGAAAACACCTAGTTTTTCCACCATTGTTGAAGCTTCAAAAACCTTCAATCACTTTGTTAGCCTCAAAATATTGAGTCAAGTAAGAATGCTCGATCATATGTTTATTATGTATCGTATAATAGAACATTGTAATAGGTAGTAGATTAGTCGTGTTATACGGGCTTAACTTTAGGCTAAAGTTCATTCCTAAGTAACTAAAGCCCAAAAGGAAAGCCTGGCCCATTAGACTATAGTCCATAAACAAGCCCGCATGTGGGTGGACTATATATACCCTTCCTATCATGTTAGGAAGGGTATTGGTCATTTGTTATTTCTCTCTCTAATTTAATCCTCCAAAAGTTCCAACCAGTCTCTCTACTTTCTCTCTCTAGAAATCTTCCATCTTTTATCTACCTTTCTTGTTTAATCATCTAAGAATATGGGACAACAATTGGTATCATTTGCCACGGGGTAGATTCGTGATTGGTTTTGGTTTTCATATTGAATTCGTGTGGTTTTCTTCCTAAATAGCTTGAATCATAAAAAAAATTGCGTTTTCGTGGTGTTAGTGAGTAGGCAAATCAACTACATAGGCGTGGTAGTGATTTGGGTTACTAAAACGCGAAATTTTGTGGTGTTTGGCTTCTTTTTAGGCTTGAAATCTCGAATTTCATATAGTTCATCCGAGATCCTATTTAATAGAAAATCTGTCATAATTTCGCAATATTTAAATATTGCGGAATTGAATCTTGTTTTGGTATTGCGGAATTATTGAAAATGTTGCGAAATTAGATATTTGTGGGTATTGCGGAATTGTATGATTAGTCATTGCGTAATTGAATATGTGTGGGTATTGCGGAATTGTATGATTTTAGTTATTGCAGAATTGAATCTTCCAATTATTGTGGAATTGTTACACATAAAGGATTGCGGAATTGTGCTTAAACAACATTGCGGAATTGTGTATTGTAGGACATTGCAGAATCATAGATTTTTGAGCATTGCGGAATTATAACCTCTACACTTCGCGTAATCATACTTTAAACTACACTGCAAAATCTTTGCAAATTTTCGAAAAATGTGTTTTTGAAAATTTTTAACAATCGTGTGATTTTTTGCCTTTGAATTTTTGGTTTATTGAGAAGACAATTTTTAGGGGATTTCAATATTTTTCATCGACATCACCAATGACACCTCATCTACTTAAGATCCTATTAACTTCTACGCTTCAGATATTATCGAGATGGATTCTACTGTAGAGTATCGTGTCACGAACAACAACATTATGGTGGCGGGTAACAAAGAAAGACCACCAATGCTTGTGTCGGGTCGATATGATCAATGGCAATCCCGTTTTCTACGTTATCTTGATACAAAACAAAACGGTGATTCTTTAAGGGAATGCATTTTTGATGGACCCTATAAACTCTCAAGGATTCAAGTTCCTACAGTACCAGCCATAGACACAACTGACGCACAACTCGCATATGAACGTGATGAAAAGAGAACCGACCTCACTCCAGAGAACCGTGCTTGGTTTGATGCAGAGAAGGAAGAAATTTACTTAATTCTCAGTGGCATTGGAGATGATATTTATTCCACGGTTGATGCATGTTCTACTGCTAAAGAAATGTGGACGGCTATTGAAAGATTGCAACAAGGTGAATCACTTAACAAACAAGACATGAAAATTAAGATGTTTTGGGACTTTGGCAAGTTTACCTCAAAGGATGGGGAATCAATTGATTCTTATTACTCCCGATTCTACAAATTGATGAATGACATGACCCGAAACAACTTGCAAGTTTCCACCATGCAAGTCAATGTCCAATTTCTATAGCAACTTCAACCAGAGTGGACATGGTTTGTTACCTTAGTGAAACAACAAAAAAAGTTAGATGAAGTTTCATATCACACGCTCTTTGATGTTTTGAAATAATTTCAAAATGAAGCAAATGAACTTCAAGCTGAACGTGCTGCAAAGGTTTCAAATCCACTTGCTTTGGTGTCTACCACTCAACATTACCCAGATTATCATTCTCGTGCTCCAAAGACCTACTACACTCAATCATCATCACCACGATCATCCATTGTATCTAAGTCACATGCTCCAACAAGATCCCGAGGCAAAGAAGTTGCAAGAGCACCATCACCCACACCTGAGCAATCATTTGAAGAAGACAGTGATGAAGAACTTGCTCAAAAGGATAGGGAATTCAAGCAAGAAATGGCTTTTATTATGAAACAATACAGGAAAATCTACAAACCTACCAACAACAACCTCAGAACATCATCTAACACGAGGAACAACTATGCTCAGAGTCCTCCACGGTATGACACATGAAGACGTGCTGAGAGTCCTCCAAAGTATGACCGACAACCTACAAAGTATGATAATCAGAGGGTTGCTACTGTTGTTGGAAATAGAGACACTGTTGGTACTCAAGTTGTGCAACAAACTAGGATTCAGTGTTTTAAGTGCCGAGGTTATGGGCATTTGGCTAGGGAATGCAGACAGCCAAAGAGGGTCAAAGATTATGGGTATCATAAGGAAAAAATACTGCTGTGCAAGAAAATGGAAGCTGGGATCAAGCTATCAGCTGAGGAAGGAGAAACGCTTGACGACACAGATGGTGAAATTTCCGACCAAGAACTCGAGGCACATTATTCATACATAGCAATGATTCATGAGGTTCTTAACGTCACTGAAGATGAGAATGGTGCTATCTTTGATACCGAGCCAATTCATAAGGTACAAGATAATGATGAATATAATGTGTTTGGTGATACACATGAGCATAGTGATCTACCAAGAACAATTACTGACACGTGTATGATGGAAACGGTTGATAGCAATACCACACCCGATTCATCAGACATGTGCAATAATGAGTTTGAGGATGATCAACATGCAAATGAGTATGACGACGAGGAGCGTGTCGCGCTTGCTAATTTAATTGCAAGATTACAAAAAGATGTCAATGAAAATAGAAAGAGTCAAAAGCAATTAAAGAAGGCAAACGTAACGCTCAATCAAAACTTTGAAGAATGCAAAGCCGCTCTTATAAAATCTAGTGAGACTATTGATAGTTATAGGGCTGAGCTTCTTCAAAAGACCAAAGAGCTTGAGGGGTACAAAAGTCGTGTCATTAACGTTAAAAAGGACGATTTTGAAAATAAATACAAAGAAGCTCTTGCTTTGTTAACTAAGGAAAAACGTCAATTTAGTGTCTTATTAAGTGATGAACGTCAAAAAACGTACCTTGCCACAACAAAAGTTACTGAACTTGAACAGAGGCTTTCTATGAATACCACCGATTCTGCTAAAATTCTTGACGAAAAGAAACAAGAGGTTGAAACATTAAAACAAGATTTAAAAAATAGACAAGGCAAAGGTACTGAAAAAGTAAAGGATCTCGAAGAGCAAGTCGATTTTTTGAAAAAAGTTGTTTATAAAACGCATGACTCTATTCAACCGTTAGAATGATAACACCTCGGTCGTTTTTCAAGGGTCAACCTAGCTTTGCCACCCCCAAGTACCTCGAAAAAGCTCAAGCTGCTAACCCTCACTTATATCTTGATGAGTCCGAATGGACCGATCATTACTGCCTAGTAGCTAGCCTCGATAATGAAGAGACGTCCATTTGGGATGAGGAGAGTAGATCACCGGTCAATAAAGATTTTGTGACATCATATAATTATGCTTATGAAAACAGTCTTTATGGTCTTTTTACTCCACAAAAAACAGAAGTGTCGTGAGGAATTGTTTTTAGAATGC
Organism: Glebionis coronaria; assembly: GCA_025667525.1. NCBI lineage: Eukaryota > Viridiplantae > Streptophyta > Magnoliopsida > Asterales > Asteraceae > Glebionis > Glebionis coronaria. Next base: position 455,492,654 of record CM046876.1, read on the forward strand.
AAACAACAAAGAATTCAATGGAAGAAAGCTTTTGCCGCTAAGAGGAAAACTAATGGTTTTAAATATATTAACTATTTTCCTCTTGATGCTTCTAAAAGCAAAAGTCAAAAAACACTTTGTATTCTTAAACAATACATTGATAATGTTCAATCAATTGTTGAAAGCGATTGGGAAAAACGTCAAAAGGATAAGTGGAAAACAGATATTCCTCACGACATAATTGTGCTTGTGAAAGAACTTTTAATACCAAATACGAAGATAATCAAAGAAAATGTTCTTGAGTTTAAAAAATTAATTCGGTCTGAAATGTTCGATGATTTGAAATATGTTGAGTCTCTTGAAAAAGAAATTGATGAGCTTCAAAATGACAAATCAAATTTTTCAAACGAATATGATCTACTCTTAGAAGAATGTCTCTCCAAAGATATTTTGTGTGTTACGCTTCAATCTTGTGCTGATATCGATGAATATTCTGATGTTGCATGCAAATATCTTGATAAGATCAAAGAATGTGAGCGTCTTGAAATTAAGCTTTCGAAACGTAAAGAAAATGTTGATAAAAAGGCTTTTGAGTTACTTCAACACAAAACTGATTTCCTTCAAAAACATTGTCATTCTCTTGAACTTGCTTTGCAAAAGGACATCGGAAGTTTTCCACATGATAATAAATTACAAGAAAAACTTTCCCAAATGTGTCGAGAAATGAATGAAAAGAATTTGAAATTATAGAGTTGAAAGCTCAGTTACAAGACAGGGAAACAGCGATAGCAGAGTTGAAGAAACTCGTTGCTAAGATGGGTGGGAAAATTGTGGAGCCTAGTGTTAAGAAATCTGTTGTAAGACAACCCAATGCGCACAAAGTGACTAGACCCTCTGTCTTGGGAAAACCATCTGTTTTTGCAAAACCTGCGTATGCCCCCAAGACGGATGAGAAGGATAGGCTACCACAGAATACTCTCAAAACACATATTCGATCACAAAGCATCAAGAACACAAATGTGATTAAACCAGGGATGTATAGATTGGCCACTAAACCCACACACAACAAAGGAAGTCAATCACCTCAGACTTCTAGAAACACTAATAGACGTGTGTCGTTTACTACAGGAGTAATCCCAACTGCTAGCGTTAGCCGGCCTCAGCTTAAGAGCACTCGAATGAATGAAAAGGTCTGGCAAAACAAAAGTCAAGGGAAGATGAAGGAAGTAGAAGACCACCCTAGGATTTTTAATGTTTCTAAGAATAAAATGTATTTAATCGCGTGTAATGACGATTTGAATGATTCGACTTTGAATGCTTTGAATGTTAAGTTTGTTTGTGTGACATGTGTTAAGTGTGCTAATGCCAATCATGCTATGTGTGTTTCAAATAATTTCAAAAGCGTAGCTACTAGAACTAAGAAGCAAACTGCGATGCCTATTAGTGCTAGAAAACCCAAATGCAAAGTGAATCATTTTGGTGCAACCCCCCCTGAGAAAAGTATTGCATCAGACTCCACCACTAAGAATCCTAGAAGCAGAATTAGGGAATTATATGAGTCTGCAAGCAAGTCTTGGAAATGGTGGTTTGCTAATCAATGTCCTTCAGGATATAAATGGATGCCTAAGGTTAAAACTGAAAATGTCACAACGAGCGTTATTGTGTTTTAAGTGAAACTAATGATTCGGATATCACAACTAACATGGAATCCAATTTAGCAAATGCTCCATCGTGCTCTAATTCTTCTACAGGTGATCGAGATAATTCTATTAATATTGGACTCTGGATGCACGAAGCACATGACGGGGAATCTCAAGCTTCTAATTAACTTCGTGGAGAAGTTCTTGGGTACGGTCCGATTCAGAAATGATCAATTTGAACCGATCCTAGGATATGAAGACTTGGTTCAGGGAAACATCACTATCAAAAGGGTTTACTACGTCGAAGGGCTCAATCATAATCTTTTCTCAGTTGGTCAATTCTGTGATGCGTATTTGGAGGTTGCTTTTAGAAAGAAGACATGCTTTGTTCGTGACTATGATGGGAATTACTTACTTACCGGTTCACGGGGTACTGATCTCTACACTATTTCACTACAAGACTCCACATCTTCAACTCCAATCTGTTTCATGGCTAAAGCTTCAACGACTCAAGCTTGGTTATGGCATCAACGTTTATCTCATCTTAACTTTGATACCATCAACTTGCTTTCCTACAAAGATATTGTGAGAGGCCTTCCAAATTTGAAATTCATCAAAGATCATCTTTGTTCTTCTTGTGAACTTTGTAAAGCTAAACGGAGTACTTTCAAGACAAAGATTACACCAAGATCTAAAGGACGGTTAGATCTTCTTCATATAGATTTGTGTGGCCCCATGCGTGTTCAAACCATCAACGGAAAGAAATATGTTATGGTAATTGTCGATGAATACTCAAGGTACACGTGGACTCTCTTCTTAAGGTACAAGGATGAAACACCTGAGGTTCTCATTAACTTCCTTAAGCTGATAAATGTGGTCTTCAGGCTCAAGTAAAAGTGGTACGTACTGACAGAGGCACATAATTCTTGAATTCAACTCTGAAGAAAAATTTTGAAGCCGAAGGGATTGAACATGAAACATCTATTGCTCGTACACCTGAACAAAACGGAGTTGTTAAAAGACGAAAACGCACTTTAGTTGAGGCTGCTCGAACATTATTATCTGCTTCAAAACTACTACTATTCTTTTGGGTCGAGGCCGTATCAATCGCATGTTACACACAAAACCGTTCCTTAATTATCCCAAGACACGAAAAGACACCATATCACATAATTAATGATCGCAAACCTTCACTCAAGCACCTTCATGTTTTTGGATGTACGTGTTACATCATTCGAGATGGTGAAAATCTGGACAAGATGAAAGAGAAAGGTGATGCATGCATTCTAGTGGGATATGCAACTCAGTCAAAGGGATACAGAGTGTACAACAAGAGAACAAAACTGATAGTCAAAACTATTCATATCAGATACGATGAATTGCAAGAGATGGCACTTGAACAAAACAGTTTAAGTCCCGATCCACAACGACATAAGACTTCTATGCACAACCGCACGGAACTCGGAACTAAAGACCACAACAATGAACCGTCAAGTTCAAAGCTGGTTCCTGAACATGTTCCAAGAGCGGACATGACAGTGGACACGACACTTGAATAGTTGGAAATATTATATGGACCAATGTTTGATGAATATTTCACGGGGGAGAAACAAGTTGTATCAAAGTCTTCCGCTGTCACTCATGATACGAATGATGATACCGATCATCATCAACAAAAAGGATACAACTTCATCTACTTCAACACGGGTTGCTGCAGATTTACCTCCTCAGAATATCTCTTCAACAATCGATCCTACTACATCCACAACTACTGTCATTACTCTAGAGAACACAAATCAAGCAGACGATGCATTATCTGACGATGACGATTTTCACAACCCATTTGGTACACCGATACACGAAACTGGAGAGTCTTCTACTCGCCATGTTGATCCGTCAAATATGCATACGTTCTACCAACTACATCCTTCAACACATCACTGGACCCGAGAACATCCTTTGGTTCAGGTAATTGGAAACCCTTCACAGCCTGTTCGTACAAGACGACAACTAGCCACCGATGGCGATGTTTATATGTTCACACTCGCCGTGAATACAGGTGAACTAACAAACATCAAAGAAGCCATGGCTGATCATGCTTGGATTGAATTAATGACGGATGAACTTCAACAATTTGAAAGACTTAAAGTCTGGGAACTTGTTGACAGACCATACGATGTGATTCCTTTAAATATTCGTTGGATATGGAAAAACAAGATGGATGAAGAAAACACGATCATCAAGAACAAAGCTAGGATAGTGGCTAAGGGGTATGGCCAGAAAGAGGGAGTTGATTTTGACGAATCATTTGCACCAGTTGCTCGTATAGAAGCGGTCAGAATTTTCCTTGCTTATGTTGCACATAAGGGATTCACTGTTTATCAAATGGACGTGAAGACAACATTTCTTAACAGTCCATTGAAGGAAGAAGTATATGTTACGCAGTCGGAAGGATTCGTTAATCCTCATTATCCTGACAAGGTGTATCGTCTCCACAAAGCACTTTATGGACTCAAGCAAGCTCTAAAGGCGTGGTACGATGAACTCTCGAAATTTCTGGTATCCAAAGGTTCGTCAAAAGGTTCTATGATCTAAATTTGTTTACTTATAAATATGGGGATGACATTTTGCTCGTGCAAATTTATTTTGATGACATTATTTTCGGGTCTACAAACCCAAAACTTTCAAATTGGTTTGAAAAAGTAATGTACAACAAATTTGAAATGTCAATGATGGGCGAACTAAAATTCTTTCTGGGAATTCAAGTTCACCAATCCCCAAGTGGTATCTTTATAAACCAAGCTAAGTATTGTCAACAGATAATCAAAAATCATGGTATGACCTCATGTGACCCCGTTGGGACACCATTATCAACCACATTCCTAGATGCTGATTTGGAGGGAGATGCCATAGATCAAACGAGATATCGTTCCATGATCGGCTCCCTCATGTACTTAACAGCAAGACGACCAGATATATCACATGCTACGTGTTATTGTGCACGATATCAAGCACGACCCACTGAAAAGCACCTCAAGGAGGTTAAGCGGATCTTTCGGTACCTTAAGAATACCATTCATTTGGGACTCTGGTATCCGAGGGGTACCGGTTTCTTTCTAACGGCCTATTCAGATTCTGATCATGCAGGGTGTCTTGATACACGAAAAAGTACTTCTGGTGGTGCACAATTTCTAGGTCAAGATAAGCTTGTGGGATGGTCTTCTAAGAAGCAGGATTGCATGTCACTTTCATCAGCCGAAGCGGAGTATGTGTCTCTATCTGCGTGTTGTGCTCAAGTTCTTTGGATGAGAACACAACTCACAGATTATGGCTTCCACTTTGATAAAGTACCTATGTACTGTGACTCAAAGTCAGCCATACCCATCTCCTGTAATCCAGTACAGCATTCCCGCACGAAGCACATCGATGTCAGATACCACTTCATCAAGGAACAAGTCGAACGCGGTATCGTTGAACTATACTTTTTTCAAATGGATTACAAATTATCAGACTTGTTTACGAAAGCTCTGTCGAAAGATAGGTTTGAGTACCTCGTTAGGCAATTTGGTATGAGATGTTTGACTCCAGCAGACCTGGAGATTCTGGCAAAGGACCTGCTTGATTTATCTATCAAACATCAACCTGTAAATATCTATGAAAAAGCAAAATACAAAAATATAAAACATATAAAACCAAAACACAAAATTAAAAATCTTTTAAAATCCAAAAATATTCTTCTCTACATGTCTTTCAGTATCGATAATATGGATGTGCCTAGAAATGTCGCTCAATAACGACACGGCTGTGTACATAAAGCTCGAATGAAAGTTGTATATATTTTTCAAAACATGTCATTTCTATTTAATAAAGGAAATTGTCTATTTTGGACAAATATTTCCACACAATGGGTAGAGCAATCTATCTTGGGTTGATCTTGTCACAAAACATTCAACGTTTTGAGCTCAACACAATGGCTTGTAATCACTTTCAGATTGCAACCCGGATCAATATTCACGGGGGAGTGTACGATTTAGTGCGCTTACCCTCAGCAAAAGAAGAGAAATCTTCTTACACTTGAGGGGATTTGTCAAGACATTCAAAGTCTATGAATTCAAGTTCATGCTTTAGAAAAACCTCTTCGCCAAAAAGAAATAGGATTTTTCAAATAGCGTTGAACACAATTTTTCAAGAATTTTTCAATGATTATTCAAAATCATTCAAAAATTGTGTGTTCAACAGACTCCCATCGTCAAAAAGCAAAATGTAGATCACATCCTCATAATGACAATTCAATTGGATCAATTTTTGAGGGGGAGCATTTCAACTTCATGCAAAGATTGACACATCTTTCTCCTGAAGATTTTCAAGACTATTTTTCAAAATATATTTTGATCAAATTTCGTATCTCTAATATCAAAAGAGTTTATATATTAGAGATAGGGGAGAAAATGTGATTAAAATATAATCTTATATAAGACTCAATCACTTTAACTCTTACCTACACGTGCGAAACACTTTCGATTATCGATGCACATGTGAAGGGGGAACATTTCTGAAACGATAAAACTATCAAGGTGTTAAATGTTTTTCAAACACCTTGTTAGACATTTGAAATGGTTTTTCATGGTACGTTCAAATACCCACAACATCTTTAATTCAAGACGTTATTGGTGTCAAAAGGGTGGTTAGGTTTAAGTCCTATGATCCAACCAGAACTGGAGGGATCTTCCCAGGGACAATCCAATAGATTATTAGAAGTCCTTAGGAAAGATGGAGTAGAATGTGAAAGTAGCTGAATGCCGACTAAGTACTGATGCTAGCACTGGAACAATCACAACAAGGTGCTAGTAATGATGTCTTGGTAAGCATTAAAGGGGTTGAAGAATGAAAAAGAAATGTAAGGATAAAGGGTGTAAACAAAGAACCCCTCCATACAACTTAGGCAGAAACCGGGTCAACACATCATGAAGACAACTCATCATGGACCCAGTGATGTAATGCACAACCCCTCCCTAGCTACTCAAGCTTCTCCCAAAAGAAGTTTGTTTTATTGTCACGGAGATCAACATGACTTCTATTGACTTTATCACTCCGAGATAGTTGATATTGAATAGGTGGCATCTGCTCCAGCCTCCGACCACTAAAAGTGCACAAATTGAGTCTAGAGCCTAGAGATCAATCAAATCTGTTAATGCAATAATGACTAAAAACGTTACTTGCATTTTTCGGTCTCGCTTAGTTTTGATTACGACAATATGTAAAAACAAGCATTTACGAAAACAACGAAAAACGAATTCTTGAGTTCAAGTATTTTTCATTTTACCCATTTTCACTTAAGGTATGGATAAACAAGTACTAACCTTAATCAAGTGATCAAGTGATTTAATCTTTTCTTAAAACTCACTTTTTATTAAATGTGACAAGTTTTTATTAAACTTTATTTTTAAGAAAATGTTTTATTAAATTATTTATTTGAAATTTGAAAATGGCATATTCTTATTTTGTTAAGAATATCCTTTCAGGATATTTTTTATACCCAGATAAGACCTCCACCACTAAAGGACAAAAAGGAGCGGAGTCTAGTCCGGTGGTACATTAGCGCCTAGGCGGTACCTTATCGATAAGGTACCGCGGGCTGTGATAAGGTACCGCGGGCAGATATAGCCGTTGGCTCCTTTATCCTTTAAATAGTGGACCATACTCAGCTTTTCACCTCACCTCTTTTGCACATTTATTTCCAGATTCAAACCCCTTAATTAATCACTCAAATCTTTGATCATTTGTTTGATTATTACTTGTTTAAGAAGTGAATCTTGTTCTTCCATCCCTTCCTCTCCAAGTGCAAAGAGAAGAACACTATCCTTGTAACACCCCATTTTGATAAATGGAATGTCACGCGTAATTATGGCGTGTCATCAAAGCATGCAAGGTAATATGTAGTACAACATACATGACCATAGGGAAAACCGGAATCAAACATCGGTTCCCAAACATAAGCCCAAAACATAACAAAGTAAATGAACTGAATGAAAGACTAAACAAGCATAAATATATGAAGGAAACAGGAGAAGAAGTCTATGGCAGCTTCCATCCTATGCATGTCCTCCAAATGCTCGAGTCTTGGGTACCTGCCGTTTTGGGACATGGAAAGGAAAGTACGGCTGAGCAAAACGCTCAGTGCACGGATATACAATATAGCATGAAATAGGATAAGCATGTAACATATAACAGCGGAAGACTAAGTTCTGAGTAAACTGGTTAAGTATCGAGAAAACTGGTTTTATAGTTTGAAAAGCCTTATGTTTATCTTGTGAAAACTGTTTTAACATATATATACCATAGCCCATATAGGTCATGAAAAGGTCACGTGCATGAATACTTGGAGGGGTGACCTCATCATGCTGATTAGAGGGGATGCCTCTAATCAATATACTGGTTTGGGTAGGAGGGATCAGCTCCTTGTGAAGGGTGCAAGGCACACACCACATTCACCATGATAAACTGAATAAAACATGTAACTAGGATGCACCCATACGCCCCACCTGATATAATAATATGGCCAAAACTGAAAGGGACGCCATGAGCAATCACTCCGCCGTGGGGAAGTCATAACATCGGTGCCTCCAATGCTATGGTTATGGTACCTCCATAACTAGGTGAAACTGGTCATGCTTGTATATGGCTATAGATTATGCTAAATTAACATAAGCAGTTCAAAACAATAAAACAAATGCTGGGGAAAACAGTTGGCTGCATACGGGGAAATCCTAATAAGGAAGGAATGTCCATACTGAAAGGACGGGAATCCGTACCTCAAGTCCAGTGAATGAACGGAAGAAAGACTCCTACTTCTGGATCACTAACGCTACATGAATACACACGTGTATAAGTATCGATTCACTGATTACGTACTGGGTTTTGTGTCTCATATAGCTGATTTGGTATGTTTTAGGTCATGGTTCACTGTTTAAAGCCTTAAACTGTGTTTATCTTGTATTCCGATTTATCTGATTAAGTATTACTGGTGTTTCATGTATTAATATACTTACTGTGTAATAATAAGTAACTTTCCAAAAATAGTAGGTTTCCAAAAATAGAAAGTTTCCAAAAATAGAAGGTTTCCAAAAATAGAAAGTTTCCAAAAATAGAAAGTTACCAAAAATAGAAAGTTTCCAAAAATAGAAAGTTTCCAAAAATAGAAAGTTTCCAAAAATAGAAAGTTTCCAAAAATAGAAAGTTTCCTAAAATAGAAAGTTTCCAAAAATAGAAAGTTTCCTAAAATAGAATTTACTGCTTAAAATAGATTAGTTTCTAAAAATAGAAAGTTTCCAAAAATAGATCAGCTGCCTTAATTAAATAAGTTTCCATATATAGAAGGTTTCCATGATTAGATTAGCTGCCTGAAATAGATAGGTTTCCATATATAGAAGGTTTCCATAATTAGAATTAAGCTGATTACATAAGCTAACATATAAGTCTAAGTGTTATAAGCTTATTTCTTAAGTCATATGATATAGTGTATAGTTTAATTATTATTTCATGTATTTTAATTAAACTATAGGTTAAGCATTTTAATTAAAGTATAACATGTATTAATTAAAATGAAATAAAATACTTAGGTCAAAATGTGTATTATTATGTATTAATAACATAACCTAAGTCATGTCTAAATTAATTAATTATAGGCATGTTTTAATAATTAATTAATTATAACTTATAACATAAAATACTTAGGTTAAATTAATGTCATGATAAACTAATAATTAAAATAACCTAAGTCATGATTTAATTAATATTTCATGTTATTAATTAATTATATACTAAGTTCATGATTCATAAAAATTAACATGTAACATAGATCATGATTTAACCAACGAACCATGAATCGGGCATGAATTCGACACCGTACCCCGAGCCAAACCCGGGGCACATGTGTCTCCTTGCTGCCGTGGGTCCCACATGAGCCAACCAAGACCAAAAATGGTCTTGGTGGTGGCGGCAATAGCAAACCAAACCCCCCCTCGGGTTTGTTTGCTAGGCGGCCAAAACAAACATCCCTTTTAAATCATTCTTTGATTTTATTTAATACCAAAACATGTTAGATCAATGATTAATTACCTTGTTTAAATAAGAAAAATAATAACATGTTCATGAAAATAATCAAAGATTAAAAGAATTAAAAAGAATTAAAAAGAAGGGTTAGAAAGGTATACCACTATGTAGCTTGGAAAAAGGATGAACAAACACGGTTTCTAACACTTGTTTTTAAGATCAAAATCAAACAAACACCCTCCAATGGTGGTGTTTAGGTGGCGGCACAAAGAGAGCAAAAGGAGGAGGAGAAAACTCTTTTTAGGGTTTTTGTGTTTATTACTTGAAAGTGAAAAATGAAAACATGTTTAACTCTTTACCCCCCTTTACTTGTAAAGTCCATGGGCTAGGCCCATTTCTTGTATGTGTGTCGTGGGTATGGGGGCCCCACATGGGGTACCCGTACCTTTCTCGTGTCCCGATGTTTCGTGTTCGTTCGTGGTTAAACGTGCTCGTGTTTAAAGTGTTTCTGTTTAGTCTAACGTGTCGTTTATCGTAAACTTAACGCTCGTAATTATATTATAAGTATTTACGTAATTATTCTAGTTAGTATTTTAAATGGTGATCATGATTTAATTATGTTCCCGTGAAATACTTATTAACTGCTTATCATGAGTTCGTACATAAACGATACTTATCATGTTATACACGTATGTACTTACTTGATTAATAGCACATGAATGTGATCAATACTGAATAAGGTAAGTTTTAATCTAGGACGTACGATCTTAAGGTCACTATTCATGGTAAAAGCATGCGGGTTTTACAATTCTTCCCCCCTAAAAAGAATAATTCGTCCCCGAATTATAGATAAAGTAACTGGAAGCAAAACATACCCGAATCAAACTGGAAAGGTATGCAAAATAACGGAAAAGAAGGTGACATGGTAGAAGGGAACGTGGAACGTGACATGTCTTGAAAAGACACGGAACGTGACGTGACTGAAAGGACATATCTAATTGATGAGAAAAACGGATAAAAGTCCGGATGAACTTGTCCGTTTCCAAGTGGCCTCCCTGTTGGAACGGTTCCTTCAGAAGATCCTGACACTAATGATAAATCTTGGTCCTCCTGACCTTGACTTGGAATACGAAAAAAAATTCTTGGTTATCAACGGGAAGTAGATCCCCTAAATTCGATCGAGGAAAATAAGAGTTAACGTGCAAGGGTAACTGAAACGTTACGATGCAAGACAATCTGACTTAACTGATAATTAGAAACGATGCGCGAGGCATAAAGAAACGTAGTACGTGAAAAATTTTGAACGTGATACGTGAAAAATTTTGAACGTGCTACGTGGAGATATGGCGAGTGTAGTATGAGTAAACATATCGTGATCCATGATACGTGTAACATATTTTGATCATGATATGAGGAACGTGGAATGAACATGACATGTGAGACATATCGTGATCATAGAATATAATGGTGGTAACGCCAAACGCTACACGGTGAGACGTGGAATATGACGTGAAACGTCTATCTGATGATGGAGAGTTATACTAAACTTGGGTCTGGTCTCACAAGTTCTTGCAAACTTCCCAGAATGAGAAAAGAATGAACATAAAATCGTAAGCCAAAATACGATCATGAACGTGAATAGTGTCATGAACCTGAGCGCGAAAGCAAGTCGTGGAAATAGAATGAAGACGTGAAGTAAGTTAGGAGTAAAATTACGAATCTTTTCTGACCCGATAGCTGAGGGATTGCCAAGTGATCGGATGAGCCTTGGCTGGAACATGTTTGTTCAATCTGTTGGTTCTGAAATCCGTACGGATGTAAGGATTCTGCAGACTTGATCAAACTGTTGACAATAACCCAAATAGCATCATGCTTCTTCTGAGTTTGCTAAAATCTGGTACTAAAATCCATGGAGATCTTGTCCCTTTTCGATTCACAATTTCATATGATGAAAACATCCCAGTTTGTTGGTGTCCTATCTTAGCCTGTTGGTATGTCAGGTACATAGATATGGACGTAGCTGTATCCTGCTTCGTAGAAACTTGATACATAGAAGGTTGCGAAACTCTGAGTCTTTGAATCAGACTTCTCCTAGCGTAGGATTTCCTAGAACACCTAATGTAGTGTAGGGTTCTCTCCTTTACGCATAAGCAGAGTCATGGTAAGATTAACCGTAGGAACCCATGTGATTCAGCGTGTCACTGTAATGAAACAGAATTGATAATGGAAAATTTTCTAGGGTAAAATTTCTCTTGTCATAGAATTTGCAACATAGTACAGATATGGTCTTCCTGTTCTTCTCTAGGCTTAGAGGAAATCAGGTTATCCTCAACGGAAACGCTGATGAATTTGTTTAGGAGTTCATGGAAACTCAATTTATTAAGTCCATAATGCTGTTGGAGCATTGATGAGACTAATTCAAAATCATAAATCTAGCATGACCGAGTCGTGCACGAATAGCAGTCATGGACATGTCCTGCTTTTTCACTCGTCACTGTTGGCAGCATGATCGTGAGTTCGATCTTGGAAAAAATTAACACCATACGGTTGATTGGACATGTTGTCAATATGTAGAGGAGAATAACGGTCATGAATGGTGATTTGTTTAAGTCGACGGTAGTCGACACATAATCTCATGGTACCATCCTTCTCCTTGAAGGTTCTTCTGGAGTGTAAGGAACAATTTTGGAATAATCCGTTGGTTATGCGTAGAAGGACCTTAGTAGTCGTGTGTTACTGACAGCTAGAAAATTTTAGCAATATGGCTAACAAAGCACGTGCTGAAAAGCATAGATAATTTGACAGATTTTCCTGATGGAAAATCAAGCTGAATGTATTCAGGAGCCTGAACATTACTGTACATTATTATGAATCATAGCATGGTGTGGTGTTCATAGTACATAATTAGGATAAAATTCATCTCGTGTCTGTCCGAGGAAATGCGTTAGCAGCTTGGATCTTATCATTAAGCTGAAGGAAAACCTTCGTATGCGTGGGAATACGAAAGGCGTCCTTCATGGTCATGAATATATGAAATATGGTGAAAGAAATGAAAGTGACATCGGCAACGTGACAGTTCTCACTTATGCGCCGGTAATGGTATTGAAATTCTTGTGGCCTGATTAATACATGGCACAACAAAATGGATATACCCTTGGAGGGTACCCTGAATTTCTTAGAAATGTTCCATAGTTGGAAGTGAGTCATGTGTCTTGACTCGTGTCTTGGAACTATATGCATGAAATATGTCTTAACTGGTGTCTTGATATGTGTCCTCGGAAAGTGTACGTAAGACATGTGTCTTGACTGATGTCTTGACATGTGTCTCGAGATGTGAAACAATTAGAACTACAAATATTAGGTTAATATGCCAGAATTGGCGGATCGGTTGGACTACTGATCATTTGTATGTCTGATCACGTCCGTGGCCGGAGCCTCGTTTGCGATTTCTAGGATAGTTGCTGTCATAGTAGTGGTTACTATCATCTTGTATGTCGGTTCCATGACGGTCATTTTCATGACAGTGACTCATGTAACTATTCAGCTGAGTGGCCGGCTGGTACTGGTTTGCACTCATATGGTTGAAATGACAGCCGAATGACGTGTGACATGTACTAAGAAATAGGGAAAAATGATCGATGGGAATCGTCTGATGGTGAAGCATCTTCTCGTCCAATTGCTTTGCTCCGACGCCTTTGTCTTCGTCTTTTAGGATCTCCAGGTTGTGAACAGCATCAGCATCAGCATCTCGTAGCGTCTCCCAACATCAGCAGCATCAACCTTTAGTAACATCTCCAAGCTATGAGCGGCATCGACAACCTTGTAGAATATCAGCAAGTGAACATACGCCTGAGATGATTTAGAATCCACTAGCGAATACTCGTGAAGTATTGCAAGTGGAATACACATGGATTAAGGTACATGTAATACACATGAAATACGGTACGTGGAGTACACATGGAATGCACATGAAATGATCGGTATGGGCTCGATCATTTGTCATGATTTAAGGATAGTAAACCGGTTAAACGGTTAGGAAAACCATCATGATAACCTGGCAGTATTAGCATAGACATCATTCTGGTTGCATAGAGAAACGCTAAAGTGTGGTTACACAAAATTCAACGATGATTTGCCTGACAGCATGATCAATGAAAACCAACCATGACAATCATGAAAGCATAATTCAATGAAATCCAACAATGTCTTGCGTGAAAGCATAAATAACAAAAGAGGCGTAAGACGTAATCAACATGAAAATGGAATTATCATGAAGGAACATAAAACGATCTATCATAAAGGAGTGTATAACATATTCAGCATGAAACCGAAGTTAACCATGACAGTATGAAAACATACTTGACATAAAAAAAACATAGTAACTTATGATGGGACATGAGAAAAAAAAAATTTATGCCAATAAATCATGAGAAAAATTTTATGCATGAATGCGTAATGTAGTTTATAAAAACCTTTTATATGTGCGAGGGAACGCCTATGGGTCGGTCCCAAAACAAAAGACATGGCGAGGGGACGCCTATGGGTCGGTCCCAAAGTTAAAAGTTTCGATAAAAGCACATGCGACTAAATAGGGTCAGTCCTGTACCAACCATTACTTAGTCAAAATTCCTGCAACAGATGACATATGATATAAATGCATGAATGCATGGAACATAATAATTAAAAGTCATTGTCAAAACTTAACAGAAAAAAAAAAATTTATGTGAAAATTATGAACTACTGGGTTCAGTCCACATCGTCACAGTTCACGAGGAACATCATGCATAGACAATGACACATAACTAAGTATGGATGATGGTTTTTTTTTCATTCCATATTAGTAAGACGATACTGGTGAAAACATCATGGTGAAAACAACAAGGTGCTGAAAACGTCATGGCTAAAACAAAAAGGTGCTGGAAACATAATGGTTAACACAACAACGCGCTGAAACATTGATAGTTGTAAAATCACACTTGTTTAGGAAAACAAGGCAATAATATAGGGTAAGCACGACGATTTAGGAAAACCGTGTGTAAATGACCCTTAAGAAGGTGAGTTCGTTCTCGAGGAGGCTAGTGCGTTGTGTAATGAATGATTGATTATGTTTTTGATTATTAATGAGAAGAAAAGAAGAGAAAATAACGAAGACGAAAAAAATATAGAAAAATAAGGCAAAACACTACTAGAAAGTTACGACGAAGAACGTGAAAAACACAAAATTTAAAATTTTGACCTAAAAATTCCTAAAAATTACTAAAAACTCCCAAATAATATTCTAAGGGTTTACAAAAAATTCAAACTTGCCAAAACCTTTTAATTAATTTAATAATGACTTTTTAATGCTAATTAAAGCCCTAAAAATCACTTTTAAATATTAAAAAGCCCTAAACAAGATTTTATAGTTTGTAAACCTCAAAAATGACTTAATTAAACTAAAAACTATTTTTAAAAATTTTAAAACCAAATTAAACTATTTTTAAACTCCTAAAAACTATTAAAAACTATTAAATCTTAAATTAATTCTAAAAATTAATTGAAAAGCCTAAAAATTATTCTAAAAATGGAAATAGTCCTAATTAATGATATAGAACCTAGGAAAAATGAAAAAAGAAATAAAAATTAAACTTTTTATTTTAATGAATAAAATAATATTAAAATATTCTAAAAAATTAAAAGTCCTCAAATAAATTCTAAAAAATTCTCAAAAATCCTAAATATTCTAACTAGAAAGAAAATGTAAACAAAAGTTTCTAAAACCTCTTAATGAATTTTATATTAATTTTTAAAGTTGCTAAAAAACCCTAAAATCAAATAAAATCAAAAATTAAATTTTTTGAAAACTTTTTTATATGTAAACCTCAAAAATGTTAAATAAAACCTAAAACTATTTTTTTGTATTTTTTTTTACTACTGTTTAATATTTTTTAAAGACTTTCTAAATTTAAAAATGAAAATAATCCTATTAAATAATTAAATAAAAGGAAAAATAATATTTTTAACCAGAAAAATCCTAAAGCCTACTTAAAACCTAGGAAAAATGAAAGAAGCTCAAAAAGCTTAATAAATAAGCTAGAATAAGCTAAAAAGCTCACGGCTTATTTAACAAAGCCTAAACCAAATAGACCTTAAATATAATTCCAAACCAAACTTATCAGTCAAAGTCCCCAGGGCGCATTGGTTAGCACGTTTGGTTGTGAGAGGAGTGGCGCAGGTTCGAGTCCTGGCCACGTCCTTTTTGGCTAAACTTATTTTTTTTTTTTAACTTTTTAAAACTTGATCAATGACCCTTAATAGCTTCTAAACACAATCCAACTTCCAAATTTACCCAAGATTTAACAAGTTATGATCAAAAACATTGCCAGTTTTGCTTGTTCTTCTGATGAACAAGTGAAAAATTCTTCACTTGTCAAATTTGAGCCAAGAGGACTTAGCTTTTGATTCTTTGTTGATATTTTTGGAACCAAAGGGCACCCCTTCACTCTTTCTGAGTGAAGGGAGTCAAGACAAGCAAAATATAACACTTAGCACACCAATGCAAGCAAAACAAGTGCACACCCAAGCCAATGCAAGTCTCTGTGATAAATAAACTAGGACAGTGGACTCTTACTCAAATTTCTAACAACCTAGTGACATTCAATCCTTCAAACTTGGTACACAAACTCACAAAATGGTGCTCAAGCAATAACAGTAACAAAATTAACCTAAGATTCACAGAAATCAAAAATCTATGCTCACAAACTTCATAAAAATCCAACAGATTATGAACATGCAGATTTGGCTATACCTTTTTCTCTTTTAAACACTCAAACTTGCCACCAAACTGTGTAATCTTACTCACCCACTAATAAGCAACTTACAACAACCTATTATGACCTATCTAACACCTTTTAATCTTACTAATTAAAAACTTTGCCCTGCTAATCCTTGTAGCCAAACACCCTTTTAAAACTGAAAAACCAAGATTCAACAAAACAAAGCAACTTAAAACTCACTCAAATCAGTCCTATAATCATATAACATGCATATAACTGCTTATAGACTCAAATCAAGCAGCTTGATCAACAATCCAATACTTATCAAACAAGATCACACAAACACACTTTTCTGATATTTTGCAAAGGTAAAAGAGGTTTACCTAAGGACCCTTACATCCAAGGGTCCTTGTGGTTGCTTAACCACCTCCTTCCAACTCGGGTTGGAGCAGATCCTTCAACACCAATCCTTCAAACCTGCTTAACAAATCAAAGAAAACAAAAACAAAAACAAGCAATATTATATAATACTGATTTTTTCTTTTTCTTTCTTAAACCTTATCAAAACCTTTTCAAACCTTTGAAACACGTTTCAAAAACCTTTTCAAACTCATAAACACTCTCCCTTTTCCACTTTCACTTCCAAGGAAGATTTATGAAATTTAAACAGAATTTTTAAAACCCTTTAAAAAAACTTAAGGAAATCACACACAAACTTTCACAACTTGAAAGTGGAACTCAGCCTTGCATAATACTTCACACAAACTTTTATCAGAATTAAAAAGGAATTACAATTGCACACCACAAATACCAAACTTTTAATTTTTATAAAAAGGAATTACAAGTTTATGCAAAAACTGGAACAATGATACAAGTGACATGCCACTTGTATATATACTAGTCTACTGAACTTTCTAGTACAAATAATTAAAAATTACAAACTAGAAACCCTAATAATGGAATTCTCCAATTTGCCCTTGGTCTTCTTGACGAATCTTGGTCAAAAGGCAACCCATGTGAAATGCCAGCTTGTTGAATACATTGTGGACGTTGGATTAAGCTTGGGGACAAAGGAGTATCATCCAAATCGTTTAAATTGTCGGGGGTGGGGTTTTGGTTGAAAGTGACTTTGCAGGGGAGGGTTGGGGAGAGGACCACAGGACACGTGGCAAGTTTATGAGAGGTGGGAAATGGTGAGGAGAGTGTGGATTAATGATCTGCACATTTTGGGTTAATTCCCCTTTGGTTTGTGGTTAATTGCAACTGGGTGGTTTTAGGGTTCATAGGGGATTAGGGGTAAGTTTTAATCCGGTTTGGGTTTAAAATATTTTAAATAAATGTTAGTGGAGGGAAAAGGGTTTAAGTGGGGGATTTGACCAAAGTGTTGACCAGGTTAATAAATAAACCGGGTGAGGGTAATGGGTAGGGTCGGTTTGTGGGTGGGTGGTGGGTAAATGGGTGGGTAGGGTTGACGTGTCACTCCCTGGTTGGTTGTGGGGGTTTAGTGTTTTAACAGGTTTGGTCCCCAAGTTTTCCAACTCTTTCCACTTTGTATAAATTGCCCAACAGCGCCTAGAATGCCTTTGACAACTTTGGATAAGTTGTCAAATTTGGCACAATGTTCTTCAAAAACTTTTCCAAGGGTTTAAACTTGTATAAACTTGATTCCCAAGGGCTGGACTTGTAATATCTTCAAACATTAAGGATAATACTTGTACATTTGATAATTTGAGGGTCAAATGTGACAAGTTCTGCAAAGATGAGGGGCCATTTTTGCCAATCTTCAATTCTTCAAGGGTATTTTTGCAAAATCCAAACTTGGGCCCGGTTCATTGTGCGACTTCGTTTCCCGTGTTCGTTTTTGATTGATTCTTGTGTTCTTTTGCCAATTCCTCAATATCCGTACCTAAAAATACACAAGTAACAAACACGAGCATATATTTGGCATGTTTTATGATATTTTATGCAATTTAAGGCCGATTTGGACGATGAGACC
Organism: Glebionis coronaria; assembly: GCA_025667525.1. Taxonomy (NCBI): domain Eukaryota; kingdom Viridiplantae; phylum Streptophyta; class Magnoliopsida; order Asterales; family Asteraceae; genus Glebionis; species Glebionis coronaria. The sequence continues at coordinate 455,511,076 of CM046876.1, forward strand.
ATGTATAAAAGCAGTCTCATCACTCCCCCATACTAAACCATTGCCGTGCCCTCACGCAATGCTAAGAATAAAGTATCAAAGCATCTCCAAAATTTAATTTTATGACTTTATTGGAATGGAAAACTAGCTACACTACACTATTGCTACTACTTGCGTTATAGACATAATGTATGATTTTCATCGCAAAATGGGACGTTTAGGTTCATAGAATAAGAACACGTGAATGCTTCGTTAGAAATAATTTCATCGTCCTCGATTTTCACCTTAATTCCATGCCAAGCGTGCAACGAGATCATTGTCATTATAAGTTAGTAATGCTAACACTACTCATATGCCCTAATCACGTACTTATTCTCCCATTATTCCTAAGTTGTATCTCTTATATTTTATGTTGTCTTAATGATCACGAGGATACATTACTGACTTATGCGATAATAGAGATTTAGGTCTAAAAATAGAGTCCTAACGGTGTAACTAAGACCATCAAATCAATAACCCCTCCTAATAGACAACGATGTCAAAAAATTAAGTTGACAAGAAGAATCGATAAACACGGTTTTATAACGGTTTTGAACATGAGACTTATTACCAAGACTTTTATACGCCCCCTAACGGAAGGACCTTATTATCTTTGGTTTACCTCCATCTTTTATTCAACTTCGCCATGAAGCTTTTATTATGACTTCGGTCTTGCCTTGCCTTTTATTATCCGCCATCATCGGTGGTTTTATTAGCCAAAGACGTATATCCTCACGCTAAAGCGAATTTTGGATCTTTAAAGCTTCGAAGATTAAGGCTTGATTCACTTTCAATTTTGCATAGATTTTAGGCCTTGTGGGGCTTCAAATTGTTTGCTTGATTTTGGTGAGCACTTGAAATCTTATTATTGGGTGAAGCTTTCGATTATTAGGGTGCCAATACTTCAAAACCGTGACGCTGGCGATACCTTAATGTCTTCCCAATTTAATTACACGGAAGCTACTAGAAAAGACTAGAAACCCAACAATCAAAACTAAACAGCTAAATCAATATTTATTAAGCAAAAAATATTTACATGCGAAGGGAGAATAAGCAAACAACGAGAACACATGAGTTTTTGAAAGAATACGAGTACTCTACGTTTATCATAGTAACTTATAATTAACTCTATCATTTCTCGTCCTCATTTAAGAGACTTAGCCTAATGTGTAGTTAAGGAATCAAAGCTAAGTGCTCAACACGCACGGTCGAGTCAAAAATTACTCTTATTCTCGCCATCGGAAAATCTACATTCGTGTCTTCAAACACTTATGAAACATGAGAAAAAATTTTTTAAAATTTGGCCATTTTTAGCCTTATTTTGCAAGAAAACGATAACAAAACGATAAACTTTGGAAAGCGTGAAGGTTTGGCAAGGCAAGTATCTATTCACCCCCCCATACTAAAGTTAAACATTGTCCTCAATGTTTCGAGTCTAGGGGTGCAAACACCCCCATACTAGAGACGTAGTCGAATGCCTAATCTAGCATGGAAAGGGTGTAACCAATAAGTAATAGCCGTTTATGAAGTGTGCTAAAAACCTAAGGTTAGAACATAAAAGGATATATCATGATGGATATTGGGAAAGGCCTCCAAAGCAAACGATCGAGTGCTCCCATGAAACGAACACGAGAGGCTCCAATCGTGAAGATGATGATCTAAAAGACACAATGCACAAACAACCACGGAACAAAGGTTGGAAGGGCACAAATCCCCTCTCATTAAACTAATTAGAAAGCAATAATATGTACATGGATAAGCATGGGTCTCCCCCACGAGGCACCTTGTTTTTTATAACCGAGTCAAAAGCTCGACTCGAATCCCCATAAATGTGATCATTTAGGGATAATCATGGTATGGTCAATTTTTGGTGGGGCTTACATGATAAACAAGGCCCAAAAGTACGTGGAGTACTTTAAAAATCCGATAAACGTATACCGGGGTCAAAGATAGCGTCCTCGTTTTCGGATGAAAGACGAGATAAAACAACTTCAACACAAATCCCAATGGGATAGAAGAAAATAGGAGAGAAGAAATAGAAGGGTGGGACAATGGGTAAGTCTCTAAAAACATGAGCTACTCGAGGTAGACTCGCACCAATCAAATGAAAAGATTTTCCATTTATTGCATCGGTGGAAGACCGAGATTTCCCTATAAAAGCAATTCCAGGATCAAATATCTCGTCCTCGGTGGAGAAAGGGGAGGAAACATAAGGGGCTTCCCCCACACTAGGTCCACACAAAGCATCGTCAAAAGGGAAAGACGAGCTTGTAGTATTCAAGACACGCGGTGATGACGGAGTTAGAATAGTAGAAAAATCTTTTAAATTAGATTCAAAATCTTTTCCTTTTTCATCTTTAATACTCTCCTTGTGAAAACCCGATTTAATTATGTCAAAAATATTTGGTGTATCTAAAACAATGTTAGTCACACTAAAAATTCTCACATTTTGAAAACGTTTTGGTTTAGGTGGTGGCAAGTTTTCAAATCTTTTGTCAACAAAGAAAACCTCCCCATCGGGATCAACGTATTCATCATCCGAAGAATCACTCGAGATTGGAATCGAAGGCTTAACACTCTCAACCTCCATCGGCGGAGGGGTCGGAACTTCATTTTTATCAACTCCTAAAACTCTATTGGAAATCCTTTGACACATGTTTTTGATGGGATTGACATTGTACAAAGATGTGATTGAATAAACATGAGAAAGAGGGGAGTTTTGGGTTGCATTAATGACGAGTTCTTCCTCATTGAAACGAAGAGTGATTTTTCTTGCATGCACGTCGATAAGTGCTCTCGAGGTATCCAAAAAAGATCGACCTAAAATTAACGGAACTTTAGGATCGATGGGAATATCAACAACTATGAAGTCCACGGGATAATAAAATTTCCCAACTTTCACAAAGACGTCCTCGGCAACTCCACAAGCTAGAATCGTAGAATGATCGGCCATTTCGATTGACATCCTTGAAGGAGTGAGATTTGGAAGATTGAGCGATTTAAAAATCTCGAGAGGCATCAAATTAATACTAGCACCAAGATCGGCCAAGGCGTAGCATTCTTCCATGTCTTGGATAGCACATGGGATTAAAAACTTTCCAGGATCACCGACCTTTTGAGGTATGCGGCTTAGAAAAACCGATGAACAACTAGACGATTTTTGCAATTTTTCTTTGTTATTCAACATACTTTTGAAGTTCGCGGCAAATCGAGGCATCATGACTAAGGCGTCGGCAAAACTTATATTAAAATGCAAGTCACGAAACATTTTCATAAAAAGTTCAAATTGATAATTATTTCGTTCTTGTGCCTTTTCCTTGTCTCGTCTTGATGGGTAGGGTAAAGGTGGTGTGGGTTGGGGCAAATTGGGCATAGGCAACGGCCTTGGAATCTCGGGTTCCATTATGGGTATTGGTTCAACCGTAGGTGTGGTTTGAGCGGTACTTCGTGGGCTTGTAATGTGCTCCTTTTCAACCACGACCTCGGGTTCTTTCTCTTTTTCCTTCTCCATAGAAGTACTTGGACGAGAAATGGGTTCTTTGAAAGTTTTTCCACTACGAGTGGTAATAACCTTCAATTCTCCTTTCGGGTTCACGATGGTATCACTAGGAAGACCACCCGAAGAAGAGGGCTTACACATGATAGCTTCAAACATTTTAGCCATTCGATCTTCAAACTTAGATTGCCTAGCATCCGCTTTCAACAACTCTTGCTTAATCTCATGCTGTCCTTGCTCCATTTTTTGTTGATTTTGTTGGAGTCGTGTGACATTTCCTTCCATTTTATTAGCATGAGTTTTAAGTTCATTAGCAAGTTCGGTTCTAAGCTCATTTTTCAATTCGGATCTTAAGCTAATCATCTCACGTTGCATGTTATCAAACTTAGCATCATTAGCCTTAGCATAATCTAAAAATTCTCCTTGCAAATTTTTAGTGTGAGCATTTTGAAAACCTTGAGTAGGAGTTTGAAAATCACGGTTTTGGTTTTGATTAGAAACTTGCCCATTTCCACTTTGGTAATTACCCTTGTTATAATTTCTTTGATTTCCTTGGTAATTTCCACCTTGATTGTTGTTTCGATAGTTATTAGCATTTTGATTTTGTGGAGCTTGATTTGAACGTGAACCTTGACCTATTTGGTTATAAGTTCCCGTGGCTACAAAAGCATTCGAAGTGTTACCATCCGCGGTAATGCACTCGGAAAAATCATGAGCTCCACCACACGAAATACAACTCTTAGCAACCGCTTTAACCGAAGCGGTGCTTGAAGCTTCTTGAGCTTTCCAATGAGACATAAGAGTCGAAAACCTATCGAAAAACCGATTCTCCTCATTTGCTTCATCTTGCAAGGCATTAATGGAACGAGATGATGATGAGCCCAAATTGGCAACACTCGGTGTGTTACGAGGGCTATAGACCTTAGACCTATTTTCTATGATTTTCAAAGCCTCATTGGTCGTTTTGCACAAAAAATTACCACCCGCGGCGGCATTTAAATAATCTCTTTCATGTTCATTAAGCCCATTATAAAAAGTGTCAATTTGATGCAATTCGGAAAAATCATGGTGTGGACATTCATGTAGCATTTCTTTAAATCTCTCCCAAGCCATTGAAAAACTTTCAGTTGGTCTTTGTGTAAAACGTGAAATCTCGTTTTTCAAATGTGTTGTCTTAGATGGTGGAAAAAATTGATTCACAAATTTAGACACGAGATCGGCCCATGTCAAAATCGAATTCGGCGGTTCTTTCTCAAGCCATATCTTGGCGGGTCCATCTAACGAGTAAGGAAACAACATCATCTTAATGGCATCGTGTGGTACATCCTTAAACTTGCTTGTCGCGGTGAGACGATTAAATTGCCTAATGTGATAATGTGGGTTGTCTTTTTCATGACCGCGAAACTTGTTTGCTTGCAACATAGACATTAAACCCGTTTTGATTTCAAAGTTCTCCGCAAGGATGGCGGGAATCACAATGGCCTCTCCAAAACCCTCGGTGGGTGCTTGAAGCAACTCCATCATAGTACGATTAGCCATGATAGCTTCTTGTTCTATAATAGGTTCCTCAATTGGAGTCTCCTCACTAGAAGGAGTAGTCGATTTGTTTCTTCGTTTACGAGCACGTCTAGCTTTAGAGCGAGTTTGCATAAACGTCACGTACAACGAGAAGGCGAGCAAAGAAGATTCTTTTTGGTATTTTGTGTTTTTTCAATTTTTTTTTGTGATTTTTGATTGTATTAACCTTTTTGGAATTGGTGAATGTATTAGGTAGACAACAAGTCCACAAATCTCCTCACTTAATCAAATCTCTTGATTAAAAAGGCCTCAAGGAATGAAAACGATCACGTGGAGTGAACGCCTTCGATGACTTTAGAACGATGGTGGAACACCAAATCGTTCAAGAGGGTTTAATCAAATGAAACCAAGAAAATATATATGATATGTAATAATACTTTGGGCGGCAAAACCCTCGATTCACTCTCAAAATCAAATACGCACAAGCAAGCGGAGGAAACGAGGCGGCGCGAAGCACTTAAGAGCCTTTTTCCTTTAGGTTGTGAAATACAACCGCCTTATACCCACCTTATAGTTTGTATTATCAAAATCAAGCTTCACGAAAGTATTTATCTATTTTTGCCTTTTTTCTTTGGTTTGAGATTCGAATACAATGATCGAGTGATGAAATCCCGAATCAAGGTTGTGATTGCTCACGTATTTGGAGTACTTGTGTATTTATTGTTCTACGTATACAATATAGTAATAGTATTCACACAAAAACCGAAAAACGATAATACGTATTAATAGAGTGCTATTAATACAATTATATTTATGGCTAATATATAAAAACAACAATGGTCAATCAAAACACAACACGCCTCCCCGGCAGCGGCGCCATTTTGATAGTTGTAAAATCACACTTGTTTAGGAAAACAAGGCAATAATATAGGGTAAGCACGACGATTTAGGAAAACCGTGTGTAAATGACCCTTAAGAAGGTGAGTTCGTTCTCGAGGAGGCTAGTGCGTTGTGTAATGAATGATTGATTATGTTTTTGATTATTAATGAGAAGAAAAGAAGAGAAAATAACGAAGACGAAAAAAATATAGAAAAATAAGGCAAAACACTACTAGAAAGTTACGACGAAGAACGTGAAAAACACAAAATTTAAAATTTTGACCTAAAAATTCCTAAAAATTACTAAAAACTCCCAAATAATATTCTAAGGGTTTACAAAAAATTCAAACTTGCCAAAACCTTTTAATTAATTTAATAATGACTTTTTAATGCTAATTAAAGCCCTAAAAATCACTTTTAAATATTAAAAAGCCCTAAACAAGATTTTATAGTTTGTAAACCTCAAAAATGACTTAATTACACTAAAAACTATTTTTAAAAATTTTAAAACCAAATTAAACTATTTTTAAACTCCTAAAAACTATTAAAAACTATTAAATCTTAAATTAATTCTAAAAATTAATTGAAAAGCCTAAAAATTATTCTAAAAATGGAAATAGTCCTAATTAATGATATAGAACCTAGGAAAAATGAAAAAAGAAATAAAAATTAAACTTTTTATTTTAATGAATAAAATAATATTAAAATATTCTAAAAAATTAAAAGTCCTCAAATAAATTCTAAAAAATTCTCAAAAATCCTAAATATTCTAACTAGAAAGAAAATGTAAACAAAAGTTTCTAAAACCTCTTAATGAATTTTATATTAATTTTTAAAGTTGCTAAAAAACCCTAAAATCAAATAAAATCAAAAATTAAAGTTTTTGAAAACTTTTTTATATGTAAACCTCAAAAATGTTAAATAAAACCTAAAACTATTTTTTTGTATTTTTTTTTACTACTGTTTAATATTTTTTAAAGACTTTCTAAATTTAAAAATGAAAATAATCCTATTAAATAATTAAATAAAAGGAAAAATAATATTTTTAACCAAAAAAATCCTAAAGCCTACTTAAAACCTAGGAAAAATGAAAGAAGCTCAAAAAGCTTAATAAATAAGCTAGAATAAGCTAAAAAGCTCACGGCTTATTTAACAAAGCCTAAACCAAATAGACCTTAAATATAATTCCAAACCAAACTTATCAGTCAAAGTCCCCAGGGCGCATTGGTTAGCACGTTTGGTTGTGAGAGGAGTGGCGCAGGTTCGAGTCCTGGCCACGTCCTTTTTGGCTAAACTTATTTTTTTCTTTTTTAACTTTTTAAAACTTGATCAATGACCCTTAATAGCTTCTAAACACAATCCAACTTCCAAATTTACCCAAGATTTAACAAGTTATGATCAAAAACATTGCCAGTTTTGCTTGTTCTTCTGATCAACAAGTGAAAAATTCTTCACTTGTCAAATTTGAGCCAAGAGGACTTAGCTTTTGATTCTTTGTTGATATTTTTGGAACCAAAGGGCACCCCTTCACTCTTTCTGAGTGAAGGGAGTCAAGACAAGCAAAATATAACACTTAGCACACCAATGCAAGCAAAACAAGTGCACACCCAAGCCAATGCAAGTCTCTGTGATAAATGAACTAGGACAGTGGACTCTTACTCAAATTTCTAACAACCTAGTGACATTCAATCCTTCAAACTTGGTACACAAACTCACAAAATGGTGCTCAAGCAATAACAGTAACAAAATTAACCTAAGATTCACAGAAATCAAAAATCTATGCTCACAAACTTCATAAAAATCCAACAGATTATGAACATGCAGATTTGGCTATACCTTTTTCTCTTTTAAACACTCAAACTTGCCACCAAACTGTGTAATCTTACTCACCCACTAATAAGCAACTTACAACAACCTATTATGACCTATCTAACACCTTTTAATCTTACTAATTAAAAACTTTGCCCTGCTAATCCTTGTAGCCAAACACCCTTTTAAAACTGAAAAACCAAGATTCAACAAAACAAAGCAACTTAAAACTCACTCAAATCAGTCCTATAATCATATAACATGCATATAACTGCTTATAGACTCAAATCAAGCAGCTTGATCAACAATCCAATACTTATCAAACAAGATCACACAAACACACTTTTCTGATATTTTGCAAAGGTAAAAGAGGTTTACCTAAGGACCCTTACATCCAAGGGTCCTTGTGGTTGCTTAACCACCTCCTTCCAACTCGGGTTGGAGCAGATCCTTCAACACCAATCCTTCAAACCTGCTTAACAAATCAAAGAAAACAAAAACAAAAACAAGCAATATTATATAATACTGATTTTTTCTTTTTCTTTCTTAAACCTTATCAAAACCTTTTCAAACCTTTGAAACACGTTTCAAAAACCTTTTCAAACTCATAAACACTCTCCCTTTTCCACTTTCACTTCCAAGGAAGATTTATGAAATTTAAACAGAATTTTTAAAACCCTTTAAAAAAACTTAAGGAAATCACACACAAACTTTCACAACTTGAAAGTGGAACTCAGCCTTGCATAATACTTCACACAAACTTTTATCAGAATTAAAAAGGAATTACAATTGCACACCACAAATACCAAACTTTTAATTTTTATAAAAAGGAATTACAAGTTTATGCAAAAACTGGAACAATGATACAAGTGACATGCCACTTGTATATATACTAGTCTACTGAACTTTCTAGTACAAATAATTAAAAAATACAAACTAGAAACCCTAATAATGGAATTCTCCAATTTGCCCTTGGTCTTCTTGACGAATCTTGGTCAAAAGGCAACCCATGTGAAATGCCAGCTTGTTGAATACATTGTGGACGTTGGATTAAGCTTGGGGACAAAGGAGTATCATCCAAATCGTTTAAATTGTCGGGGGTGGGGTTTTGGTTGAAAGTGACTTTGCAGGGGAGGGTTGGGGAGAGGACCACAGGACACGTGGCAAGTTTATGAGAGGTGGGAAATGGTGAGGAGAGTGTGGATTAATGATCTGCACATTTTGGGTTAATTCCCCTTTGGTTTGTGGTTAATTGCAACTGGGTGGTTTTAGGGTTCATAGGGGATTAGGGGTAAGTTTTAATCTGGTTTGGGTTTAAAATATTTTAAATAAATGTTAGTGGAGGGAAAAGGGTTTAAGTGGGGGATTTGACCAAAGTGTTGACCAGGTTAATAAATAAACCGGGTGAGGGTAATGGGTAGGGTCGGTTTGTGGGTGGGTGGTGGGTAAATGGGTGGGTAGGGTTGACGTGTCACTCCCTGGTTGGTTGTGGGGGTTTAGTGTTTTAACAGGTTTGGTCCCCAAGTTTTCCAACTCTTTCCACTTTGTATAAATTGCCCAACAGCGCCTAGAATGCCTTTGACAACTTTGGATAAGTTGTCAAATTTGGCACAATGTTCTTCAAAAACTTTTCCAAGGGTTTAAACTTGTATAAACTTGATTCCCAAGGGCTAGACTTGTAATATCTTCAAACATTAAGGATAATACTTGTACATTTGATAATTTGAGGGTCAAATGTGACAAGTTCTTCAAAGATGAGGGGCCATTTTTGCCAATCTTCAATTCTTCAAGGGTATTTTTGCAAAATCCAAACTTGGGCCCGGTTCATTGTGCGACTTCGTTTCCCGTGTTCGTTTTTGATTGATTCTTGTGTTCTTTTGCCAATTCCTCAATATCCGTACCTAAAAATACACAAGTAACAAACACGAGCATATATTTGGCATGTTTTATGATATTTTATGCAATTTAAGGCCGATTTGGACGATGAGACCATGTATAAAAGCAGTCTCATCAAACATCAATACGTGGAATAACAATCGTTGGCTTAGGAAGCTCCTGGTGACTACCCACTAGTCACAGGTCGAGTTTTAGAGCCTACAGGTCGAAGCCTTGGCTCTGATACCATAATTGTAACACCCCATTTTGATAAATGGAATGTCACGCGTAATTATGATGTGTCATCAAAGCATGCAAGGTAATATGTAGTACAACATACATGACCATAGGGAAAACCGGAATCAAACATCGGTTCCCAAACATAAGCCCAAAACATAACAAAGTAAATGAACTGAATGAAAGACTAAACAAGCATAAATATATGAAGGAAACAGGAGAAGAAGTCTATGGCAGCTTCCATCCTATGCATGTCCTCCAAATGCTCGAGTCTTGGGTACCTGCCGTTTTGGGACATGGAAAGGAAAGTACGGCTGAGCAAAACGCTCAGTGCACGGATATACAATATAGCATGAAATAGGATAAGCATGTAACATATAACAGCGGAAGACTAAGTTCTGAGTAAACTGGTTAAGTATCGAGAAAACTGGTTTTATAGTTTGAAAAGCCTTATGTTTATCTTGTGAAAACTGTTTTAACATATATATACCATAGCCCATATAGGTCATGAAAAGGTCACGTGCATGAATACTTGGAGGGGTGACCTCATCATGCTGATTAGAGGGGATGCCTCTAATCAATATACTGGTTTGGGTAGGAGGGATCAGCTCCTTGTGAAGGGTGCAAGGCACACACCACATTCACCATGATAAACTGAATAAAACATGTAACTAGGATGCACCCATACGCCCCACCTGATATAATAATATGGCCAAAACTGAAAGGGACGCCACGAGCAATCACTCCGCCGTGGGGAAGTCATAACATCGGTGCCTCCAATGCTATGGTTATGGTACCTCCATAACTAGGTGAAACTGGTCATGCTTGTATATGGCTATAGATTATGCTAAATTAACATAAGCAGTTCAAAACAATAAAACAAATGCTGGGGAAAACAGTTGGCTGCATACGGGGAAATCCTAATAAGGAAGGAATGTCCATACTGAAAGGACGGGAATCCGTACCTCAAGTCCAGTGAATGAACGGAAGAAAGACTCCTACTTCTGGATCACTAACGCTACATGAATACACACGTGTATAAGTATCGATTCACTGATTACGTACTGGGTTTTGTGTCTCATATAGCTGATTTGGTATGTTTTAGGTCATGGTTCACTGTTTAAAGCCTTAAACTGTGTTTATCTTGTATTCCGATTTATCTGATTAAGTATTACTGGTGTTTCATGTATTAATATACTTACTGTGTAATAATAAGTAACTTTCCAAAAATAGTAGGTTTCCAAAAATAGAAAGTTTCCAAAAATAGAAGGTTTCCAAAAATAGAAAGTTTCCAAAAATAGAAAGTTACCAAAAATAGAAAGTTTCCAAAAATAGAAAGTTTCCAAAAATAGAAAGTTTCCAAAAATAGAAAGTTTCCAAAAATAGAAAGTTTCCTAAAATAGAAAGTTTCCAAAAATAGAAAGTTTCCTAAAATAGAATTTACTGCTTAAAATAGATTAGTTTCTAAAAATAGAAAGTTTCCAAAAATAGATCAGCTGCCTTAATTAAATAAGTTTCCATATATAGAAGGTTTCCATGATTAGATTAGCTGCCTGAAATAGATAGGTTTCCATATATAGAAGGTTTCCATAATTAGAATTAAGCTGATTACATAAGCTAACATATAAGTCTAAGTGTTATAAGCTTATTTCTTAAGTCATATGATATAGTGTATAGTTTAATTATTATTTCATGTATTTTAATTAAACTATAGGTTAAGCATTTTAATTAAAGTATAACATGTATTAATTAAAATGAAATAAAATACTTAGGTCAAAATGTGTATTATTATGTATTAATAACATAACCTAAGTCATGTCTAAATTAATTAATTATAGGCATGTTTTAATAATTAATTAATTATAACTTATAACATAAAATACTTAGGTTAAATTAATGTCATGATAAACTAATAATTAAAATAACCTAAGTCATGATTTAATTAATATTTCATGTTATTAATTAATTATATACTAAGTTCATGATTCATAAAAATTAACATGTAACATAGATCATGATTTAACCAACGAACCATGAATCAGGCATGAATTCGACACCGTACCCCGAGCCAAACCCGGGGCACATGTGTCTCCTTGCTGCCGTGGGTCCCACATGAGCCAACCAAGACCAAAAATGGTCTTGGTGGTGGCGGCAATAGCAAACCAAACCCCCCCTCGGGTTTGTTTGCTAGGCGGCCAAAACAAACATCCCTTTTAAATCATTCTTTGATTTTATTTAATACCAAAACATGTTAGATCAATGATTAATTACCTTGTTTAAATAAGAAAAATAATAACATGTTCATGAAAATAATCAAAGATTAAAAGAATTAAAAAGAATTAAAAAGAAGGGTTAGAAAGGTATACCACTATGTAGCTTGGAAAAAGGATGAACAAACACGGTTTCTAACACTTGTTTTTAAGATCAAAATCAAACAAACACCCTCCAATGGTGGTGTTTAGGTGGCGGCACAAAGAGAGCAAAAGGAGGAGGAGAAAACTCTTTTTAGGGTTTTTGTGTTTATTACTTGAAAGTGAAAAATGAAAACATGTTTAACTCTTTACCCCCCTTTACTTGTAAAGTCCATGGGCTAGGCCCATTTCTTGTATGTGTGTCGTGGGTATGGGGGCCCCACATGGGGTACCCGTACCTTTCTCGTGTCCCGATGTTTCGTGTTCGTTCGTGGTTAAACGTGCTCGTGTTTAAAGTGTTTCTGTTTAGTCTAACGTGTCGTTTATCATAAACTTAACGCTCGTAATTATATTATAAGTATTTACGTAATTATTCTAGTTAGTATTTTAAATGGTGATCATGATTTAATTATGTTCCCGTGAAATACTTATTAACTGCTTATCATGAGTTCGTACGTAAACGATACTTATCATGTTATACACGTATGTACTTACTTGATTAATAGCACATGAATGTGATCAATACTGAATAAGGTAAGTTTTAATCTAAGACGTTCGATCTTAAGGTCACTATTCATGGTAAAAGCATGCGGGTTTTACAATCCTAGTGAAGTGTTGAGTCCACCACCAAAGATCCATTGAAGATCAAATTTTATATACTTGTAGTTGTGTCATAGTTGTGAAGATCCAAGTAGTTGTGTCTATTTGGAAGTTGTGTATGTACTAATTATAGTTGTGTAGATTGGTCCTAGCTACAATTAGGGTTCGACTTTTAGCTTAGAGTCGGAAATTGGTTAAGCGACGTGTACGGTTTTCTCCACCATAAGGAGCTTGTTGTGTAGTGAACTCTCGAGTAAGGAGTACTCGAGGAGTGGAGTAGGAACGAGGAGTGAGCTTCGTTACCGAACCACTATAAATCCTTGGTGTTCGGTTTGATCTTTCTTTACCCTTAACTCTTTACATTCTTTATTCTTTTTGCATATACATGTGTTAGTATTAGATTAGCTACACTATCATTCTTTATTCTTTGCAGATATATTTTTGTTAATATTAGTTTAGCTACACTATCATTGTTCATATTGTGCATAAGAAGATTTCACATATTTTCTCAAGCCTAAGTTTTTGAAAAAGGATTTTTGGAAACCATATTTTAACAAGTAAATATAAGAAACTATTCAACCCCCCCCCCCCCTTCTAGTTTCTACAATTGGTATCAGAGCGGGTTGCTCAAGAATTTTTAAAGTATATTGTATTTTAAAAATTGAATCGATCTATGGATTCCAACAAGTACCTAGAAGGGCAATCTATGCAAAGACCACCACTTTTTGAAACCGATAGTTTTATTTATTGGAAAAATAGATTTGAAACTTATGTGAAATCAAAAGATTTAGATCTTTGGCATGTTATTACCAATGGTGATTTCTTACCCTTTCAATTTAATGAAGTTTCTAAAACAAAAGAATTAGTCACTGTTGACAAAGCTAATGATGATACTAAAAAGAAACTTTCAAAAAATAATGAGGCTAAAATGGTGATTTATAATGCTTTGCCTAAGAAAGAGTATGAAAGAATTTTTATGTGTGAAACCGCTAAAGATATTTGGAACACTCTTTTAGTAACCCACCAAGGTAATAGCCAAGTCAAAGAAAGTAAAATCGACCTTCTTGTCCAACAATATGAACAATTTGTCATCTTAGAAGATGAAACTATTGATAGTGCATTTGCTAGGTTTAACACCATTATTACTAGTCTAAAAGCACTTGATGAAGGTTTTTCTAGCAAGAACAATGGTAGGAAGTTTCTAAGGACCTTACATCCGAAGTGGAGAGCAAAAGTCACGGCTATTGAAGAGTCGAAAGATCTCTCAACTTTATCACTCGATGAACTCATAGGAAACTTGAAGGTTCATGAGATGATAATTTTGAAGGACTCGGAATTAGTAAAAACCAAGAGTGAAAGGAAATCTCTTGCACTTAAAGCCAAGAAGGCACAAAGTGACCATGATAGTTCCTCGGAAAGTGATGACGAGGAGTATGCATTGGGGTTGAGAGATTTCAAGAAGTTCTTCAAAAGACGAGGTCAATACGTTAGACAACCAAACTATGACAAGAAACCATTGTCAAAGAATCGGGTTGTCAAGAACGAAAAAGGTGATAGGAATTGCTTTAGATGTGGTGATCCAAATCACTTCATTGGTGATTGTCCAAAGCCCGCTCGTGATAAGAAACACACGGCATTCGTTAGTGGCGCTTGGAGCGATAGCGGTGAAGATGATGATGATAACCCCAAAGAGGAGAAATGTCTTATGGCTCACACTTTTAAAGAGGTACATTCCGAAACCGAATATTATAGCAATGATAGTTCCACTTTAGATGATGTTGAATTTGAAGGCAAATATGATAGCTTACACAAACTTAGTCTTAAATTCATAGAAAAGAATAAAACCTTAAAATCAACCAAAACTAAGCTTGAAAATGAGATCAATGAACTTAGGGAGAAATTGGCTAAACTTGAGAAAAACAAAGAGGTTAATTTAGGTTGCTTAAGTTGTGAGAAACTTAGATTAGAGAATGATGATCTCAAGAGCACCTCCATTAAATTGGAAAAGTTCATGAAAGGTACTAGTGCTCTTGATGATATGTTAAACAAACAAGTTCATTCTAAGGAAAAACTTGGTCTAGGTTTTAACTCAAATGAAGCCTCAACTAGTGAACCAAAACAAGTCAGGTTTTCACAGAAAACACCCTCTGGACGCGGTTCCACATTGTATGGCGCGGTTCCTTATCACTATGGAACCGCGGCCATAGATAAGGTACCGCGGCCAGAAGTTGAGTTTTGTGAAAATTCTGAACTTTCTGAAAAATCTAAGTTAAATGAAAAACCAAAGCATCTTACTGTTAATAAGGTTCAATTACCCATACTTGACGACAATGCTATTGGTAAGTTCTATAAGCTGTTAAGTAAACCTCTCATGGGAAATAGAAGTTTATCTAGACTATCTTCTACTCCACCTAGAGTACGGAATGAGTCTAAGCCTAGAAGTAGAACGACAACGCCTACAAGAGATAATCAAAACAACTCACGACCTAGAAGTAAAACTCCAACACCTATAAGAAATAATAATAACTCTAAACCTAGATCAAACACACCTAGGAGAAGTAATGAACAACAAAATGGTTACATGAATTACTACCCTCCTCCCTTTTGTTCTCCATGGGGAATCCCCTCCTCATTCATGCATCCCAACCAAATGCAAGGGATGTTTGGAACTAACAATTTTGGACCCATGAGATATTGGGGACCAAATGTTTGATCTTGTGTGTTGTTACCTAGATATGCTTGGGAATTGATTTGGAGCCCGATGAGTGGATTAAGGATAGTGGATGTTCTAAACACATGACGGGTAATCGAAGTTTGTTCTCGCATTACAAAGCATATGATGGAGGTAACGTCACATTCGCTAGTAGTCTACGTGGTAATATCATTGGCAAAGGTACGGTTTCTCTTGACTCCATGACCATTGAAAATGTTGAGCACGTATATAACTTAGGTTTTAACCTTTTAAGTATAGGTCAAATTTGTGATAATAAGTGTAAGGTCATCTTTTCGGAACATGACAGTGAAATCGTAAAAGATGGAAAAGTCATTGGAAAAGGTGTTAGAAAGCATGGGCTTTTTGTCATGAAGGTTAATAAGAAGTCAAAAGACAACATATGGTTGCGACTATAGATGATAGTTCTACTCTTTGGCATAGGAGATTAGGTCACGCTAATATGCGTTTAATTCAATCTTTAGTCTCTAAGGAGTTGGTAAGACACCTCCCCAAGATTAAGTTTAATATTCAATTTTGTGATGCTTGCAAAGTTGGAAAGCAAGTTCACTCAAGTCACAAAGCCAAGAATTTGGTTTCGACCTCTCGGTGCTTAGAGCTCCTACATATGGATCTCTTTGGACCTTCCGCCATACGGAGTTATGGAGGTAACCTTTATACCCTAGTTATAGTTGATGACTATTCTAGATTCACTTGGACTAGATTTTTGGCATCTAAGAATGAAGCTTTCGATCTCTTCGAAATCTTTAGTCGAAGAATTCAAAATCAACTAGGATGTTCAATTGTTTCTATTAGGACGGATCATGGTAGGGAATTTGATAATGAAGTACAATTTGGTGCCTTTTGTGAAGCTCATGGTATTACCCATAACTTCTCGGCTCCTCGCACTCCACAATCAAATGGGGTAGTTGAAAGGAAGAATAGGACTCTCCAAGAGATGAGTAGGACGATGTTAAACGAGCAATCTTTGCCTCAAAAGTTTTGGTGCAATGCCGTGGATACATCGACTTATATTCTCAACCGAATTCTTATTCGACCTTTCCTAGGAAAGACCCCCTATGAGATTCTTAAAGGTAAGAAACCCTCATTAGAATACTTTAGGGTGTTTGGAAGCAAGTGCTTTATCCTTAACACCAAAGACTACCTTACCAAGTTTGACCCAAAGTCTTACGAAGGTATCCTTTTAGGTTATTCCCAAACTAGTAAGGCCTACATTGTCCTAAATAGAACCTCAAGGGTTATTGAAGAATCACTCAACGTAACCTTTGATGAAACCCCTCCTTCACCCAAGACACCACCATTGGTTGATGATGACTTGGATGAATTAGAAGTAGTTAAAACCAAAGAGGTTAGAAAAGTAGGAGTTGAAGACCTTAGTGTTGAAAAGGAAGTAAACATTAAGGAGTCTAGGGATCATACTCTCAATAATGTTATTGGTGACTTAAATCAAAGGACCCTAAGATCTCAAGTCCAAAACCAAAGCAACTTCTTTAGTTTTGTCTCCTTGATTAAACCAAAGAATGTTAAAGAAGCTTTGACGGATGAGAGTTGGGTCATTGCGATGCAAGAAGAATTGAATCAATTCGTTGCCAATGATGTTTGGGAACTTGTTTCTCCACCTAGAAGTTCTACCATTATAGGAACCAAATGGGTATTTAGGAATAAGCTAGATGAGAATGGTGTTGTGTCTCGTAACAAGGCTAGACTTGTAGCTCAAGGCTATAATCAACAAGAAGGGATTGATTATGACGAGACATATGCACCGGTAGCTAGATTAGAATCTATTAGAATCCTTTTAGCCTACGCTTGTGCCATAGATATTAAGCTTCAACAAATGGATGTAAAGAGTGCATTTCTTAACGGTTTGATCAATGAGGAGGTATATGTGGCTCAACCTCCCGGCTTCATTGATTTTGAGAAACCGGACCATGTTTACAAGCTTAAGAAAGCACTTTATGGACTCAAACAAGCACCCAAAGCTTGGTATGATAGACTTAAAGCGTTTCTTGTTAAACATGAGTAAACCATGGGAATTGTAGACAATACACTCTTTACAAAGAAGAAAGGTCCTCACCTCATAATCGTACAAATATATGTTGATGACATTATATTTGGCTCAACTTGTCAAGAATTGTGTGATGACTTTGCCAAAATCATGCATGATGAGTTTGAAATGAGTATGATGGGAGAACTTAACTTCTTTTTAGGACTCCAAATTAAACAAATGGACGATGGTATTTTCTTTAGTCAATCTAAGTACGCTAAAGAAATGCTAAAGAAATTTGGATTAGAAGAATCTAGACCAATGAAGACCCCTATGGCCTCGGATACTAAACTCACCGTAGATGATGATTGTGAGTCGGTAGACAACACCAAATATAGAGGTATGATTGGTAGTTTGTTGTACCTAACGGCAAGTCGACCGGATATCATGTTTAGTGTTTGCCTTTGTGCTCGCTTCCAAGAGGCTCCCAAGACCTCTCACCTTGAAGCGGTTAAGCGTATCTTCCGATACATTAAAGGCACTATACATTTAGGATTATGGTATCCTAAAGGGACCGGCGTAGAAACCATTATCTACGTGGACTCGGATCATGCGGGAGACTATGTGGACCAGAAAAGCACTAGTGGAGTTTGTACCTTCATGGGTTGTTGTTTAACTTCTTGGTTCTCCAAGAAACAAACCGCTCTTGCTATATCCACCACGGAAGCCGAGTATGTGAGTGCCGGAAAAGCATGACAACAAGCTCTATGGATGAAGCAAGCGCTTGTTTATTACGGGATTTCTCTTGATGATGTTCCCATCATGTGCGATAATAAAGGTGCTATAGACCTAAGCAAGAATCCCGTGCAACATTCGCGAACCAAACACATAGAAATTAGACACCATTTCCTTAGGGATAATGTTCAAAATGGGAACATTACTATTGAAAAGGTGCCCTCCGAGGACAACTTAGCCGATATCTTCACTAAGCCACTTAAGAGGGAACCTTTTAATTACTTGCGTCTAGGTCTAGGATTAATGGAACATCTTACTTAAATTCTTTTCTTCTTGTGTGTTTTCTATTACCTCTTTGAGTCCTTGAGTCTTTTAAAATCCTTTTGAAAAATCTTCTCCTCTCCTTTTCAAAACTCAAAGTCTCTTTCGAAAATGGTTGAGAAATTCGTTTGACATTGTTAATTCAATCTATAAACGATTTTTCATAGATTCTCGCTATTAATGTAGAGCTTACATAATTCATATGTATGATTCTCTCAAACATAGCAAGAACAAGATTGAATCATGGAGGATCATTGTGTCATGACTTAAGGTCTTGTCTTACACACCTCCTACATTGATTTTTTAATCCATGTATTTTGGTCAAATCTCTATTTGGTAAGTTTGCATATGTTTTCTTTGTCTATCTTTGCTTTTAAGCACATCCCTATGATAAGTTAGACTAGAAAAATAAGATTTGCTAAAAAATCTTTCTCCAAACACCAAACCCTGCTTCTGCAGGCGGTTCCATATGTGAACCGCGGTACCTTATTGATAAGGTACCTCCACCATAGATAAGGAACCGCCTACAGTGGCCTTCCTTTTTTGGGTTTTTGTCTGAAACTCCAGATTTGCTCCAACTTTTTTTGAGAATCTTTGTTTCAAACCCTTTGACCACCCCAAAAATACCCTAAGCCTTCCCTATTTAAACCATAAGCATTTTGCATTACTTCACATCCAAAATGTCTTATTCTCCCAATGAAAGCCTTGAATCTCCTCTATTTTCTCCAATTGCTTTCAATCCAAACCCACCTAAGAACACTCTTAATCACATTTATCCTACCAAGAATGTTGATTGTGGAACTTCCTTTCTTCCACCACCACCCTTTAGTGTTCTTCCTCCTTCTCATGATAATGTCATGCACCATGGAACATATTGTCATTGTTGTCAATATCAACATCTTGCTATGGCACACATCTATGAGGAGTTGAGCTACATCAAGAGTCTCTTAATCAAGCCTCCTCTTCACTTTGATTATGAGATCTCCAACAAGCCACCACCACCACCCTCCGCTATTACCTTGTCTTTCATATAAGCATTGATTGCTTATCCTCAAGACACCAAATTCAAGCAAATCTTAGAATTCTAGAATAACTAGGATTAGATTTATGCTTTTGGCTTGTTTCTTTTTCCATACTTATTTGTATGATGTTCCTTTAGTAACCTATCTTGGATCTTTGTCTTTGTGTTTTCTTCTCTTTTAATTTTCTTTATGTGACCTATTGCTATATATTGTTGGTTGTTTCTTTTGTTCAACTAACCCTTCTATGTAGCTTGTCACCATATCTCGATTCCCCGGTGCCCCAAGCTAGGGGGAGTAAGCACCAAGGGGGAGTCTTTGCAAAGTCTGTTTCTTCAACACCGGCTTACGCAACCTTTTTGCTTCGACAAAGGGGGAGAAATGAATAAACTCGTCTTCGAAAATCTTGTTTTTGTGTGATTGAATTTATGTAATGTCGGAATCAAAAAGGGGGAGATTGTTAATGCAATAATGACTAAAAACGTTACTTGCATTTTTCGGTCTCGCTTAGTTTTGATTACAACAATATGTAAAAACAAGCATTTACGAAAACAACGAAAAACGAATTCTTGAGTTCAAGTATTTTTCATTTTACCCATTTTCACTTAAGGTATGGATAAACAAGTACTAACCTTAATCAAGTGATCAAGTGATTTAATCTTTTCTTAAAACTCACTTTTTATTAAATGTGACAAGTTTTTATTAAACTTTATTTTTAAGAAAATGTTTTATTAAATTAATTATTTGAAATTTGAAAATGGCATATTCTTATTCTGTTAAGAATATCCTTTCAGGATATTTTTATACCCAGATAAGACCTCCACCACTAAAGGACAAAAAGGAGTGGAGTCTAGTCCGGCGGTACATTAACGCCTAGGCGGTACCTTATCGATAAGGTACCACGGGCTGTGATAAGGTATCGCGGGCAGATATAGCCGTTGGCTCCTTTATCCTTTAAATAGTGGACCATTCTCAGCTTTTCACCTCACCTCTTTTGCACATTTATTTCCAGATTCAAACCCCTTCTTTAATCACTCAAATCTTTGATCATTTGTTTGATTATTACTTGTTTAAGAAGTGAATCTTGTTCTTCCATCCCTTCCTCTCCAAGTGCAAAGAGAAGAACACTATCCTAGTGAAGTGTTGAGTCCACCACCAAAGATCCATTGAAGATCAAATTTTATATAACTTGTAGTTGTGTCATAGTTGTGAAGATCCAAGTAGTTGTGTCTATTTGGAAGTTGTGTATGTACTAAGTATAGTTGTGTAGATTGGTCCTAGCTACAATTAGGGCTCGACTTTTAGCTTAGAGTCGGAAATTGGTTAAGCGACGTGTACGTTTTTCTCCACCATAAGGAGCTTGTTGTGTAGTGAACTCTCGAGTAAGGAGTACTCGAGGAGCAGAGTAGGAACGAGGAGTGAGCTTCGTTGCCGAACCACTATAAATCCTTGGTGTTCGGTTTGATCTTTCTTTACCCTTAACTCTTTACATTCTTTATTCTTTTTGCATATACATGTGTTAGTATTAGATTAGCTACACTATCATTCTTTATTCTTTGTGGATATATTTTTGTTAGTATTAGTTTAGCTACACTATCATTGTTCATATTGTGCATAAGAAGATTTCACATATTTTCTCAAGCCTAAGTTTTTGAAAAAGGATTTTTGGAAACCATATTTTAACAAGTAAATATAAAAAACTATTCAACCCCCCCCCCCCCCCCCCCCTTCTAGTTTCTACAAAATCTTATTAGGACATATGGAATGACGATAAAGAGAGTCCTACGCTATATCCTTGTGATATTGCTAGAACACTCAGAGTGATAATGATGAGTGGAAATCCTTCCAGTGTTAACATCAAACAGCACTGCGGTAGGTCATATGCAAGATTCTTTATGAATTAAACATATGTAAAACTGAAAAGCAATAGTGGATTGATTCTGAATTGATTCAAACTGGTTTCAGGTTTCTACGCAATATCTTTATGGTCTTGCCAGAACATTCAGAGTGATATTCATTAATATTCACAGTGACAAATGGAAATCCTTCTAGCGTCAACCTCAAACAGCGCTACGGTAGGTGACTTGTGAGATTCTTATGAATCAAGCTTTTGTCAACTGGAAAGCAAAAATGGTAAGAGTCTTTATGAATCACACTTGTTCCAGGAATTTGAATTGACGACTTTAATCAAGCGGGTATTTATCCAATTGATTCACTCTTTATGTTCGCAGTCTTGCTTTGAGACGGTCGAGTAAAGAGAACGGCTAATACAGCCGCGAAACCCTATCAAAGAGATTCTTAATTGAATCTACCTAATCACAGGTACGGTATTTAATATCGTATAACGGTCTTCACCGACCGGAGGTAAAACGCTACCGATTTAGGACGAATGTCAAAGCCATTCAGTTCGTGTCTATGTTTTGTCTCAAGAAGGTGGCGTCACGGTGTACTCAACAAAGTCAAAGATTCAAAACCACATGCTCATGCCTAAAGACATATTCAACAATTAATAGTGTGAGCATGTGGATGAAGACATAAGATCACAAGATGGCAAAGTCTAGTCAAGGATGATTTGAAGATCTCAAGATTTAAAGACAAAGTCGAAAGACAAAGACAAAGGCTCAAAGATCACAGCATGAAGAAACAAGACTACTATTACACGTTCGAGACTCATTTATGGCGAGATTAGTAATCTCTACAAATCTCCAAATGACAAAGGGTAATGACCTCTCATAAAGTGTAATGACCTCTCATTGGGGGAGATTGTTAGCCTCAAAATATTGAGTCAAACAAGAATTCTCGGTCATATGTTTATTATGTATCGTATAATAGAACATTGTAATAGGTAGTAGATTAGTCGTGTTATACGGGCTTAACTTTAGGCTAAAGTTCATTCATAAGAAACTAAATCCCAAAAGGAAAGCCCGGCCCATTAGACTATAGTCCATAAACAAGCCCGCATGTGGGTGGACTATATATACCCTTCCTAGTATGTTAGGAAGGGTGTTGGTTATTTGTTATTTCTCTCTCTAATCTAATCCTCCAAAAGTTCCAACCATTCTCTCTACTTTCTCTTACTACTTTCTCTCTCTAGAAATCTTCCATCTTTTATCTACCTTTCTTGTTTAATCATCTAAGAATATGGGACAACACACTTAAATTAATTGGTTCAAGTTCGTGGGTTTCACTCATCCATCATCCAAGATCAATTAATTGTAAGTTATTTTTTTCAGTTTCATCTAATTTGTTCTAGGGTTCATACATTCATAATTGGGGATGTTTAAAATTGACATTGAATTAGAACCTTACTAGGAATAAGAGTTGACATAGTATTGTTACTATGATTCCTTAGGTTCATATTCATTAAGATTTCACTAAAACCCACTTGTAGAACAAATCCAAATTTTGACTAAATAATTTGGTTGATTGATGGAATTGATATGAACCCATGAACAAGTTGTTAACGGCTTTGTTAAATGCTTACCTAAAAACCTTGTTTTGAAAAACCAATGTTCTAGTTCATTGTTGATTTTACATAGTTCATATGTTTTGATCAATGATGAAATGGGTACATTGTGAACATGAGCATGACAAGGATTAATCCTTTGTTTGTCAAGCTATTGATGAAACACATTCTCATCTTTTGAATTTTTATTTTTATTTTTTTCATATGAGTGATTGGAGAAATATTTTTGTTTATTGTATTTAGGTACTAATCATGCCTTCGAAATATCAACAAGACCACCGATACACTAGACAATACATGCCAAACCTTTCCGAAATGTGTTCTTCCTCTCAAATTACAAACACCTATTCCTCACTCCAAAAACATTGCTTTCACGAGGGTATAGTTGTCGAAGAGGATATTGAGGGATATATATATATATAATCTATCAATGTTCGGACAAATTGGGTTTGATTGTTTGATGGACATCAAAGAGGATATATATCCCGAATTTCTCTTAGAATTCTTTAGCACATACTCTCTCATTTATGATGATAATAAAGTATATGTTAGGTTCATCCTTGAAGGTCGACTCATTAAACTCTCTCTTGAAGACTTTGGTCAAGTTCTTCGTGTTCCATTTGTGGGCACTTGTTGATTTACTGATAAATGGAAACTTGATTATCTTCTTGAACAATTCGACTGTGCTCCAAATGAAAATGAACAGATTGACCTTGACTTCATTCTTGATGTCATTTGTAAAGAGCGTAGTGGAAACTTTGTAAGAAGCCTCCACTCTACCAAGCATCGAGTAAAACGCTATGAGGTTCTCTTAAGCGACCTAAATGATTGGTATGGTCCGTTGGGCCGACATCCTTAGGGAGAATGTATTTTGTCTTGGCAGAAACCGGGATCATATTCCGACGTGTATGGCGCACATGTTATGTTGCATCGCTACCAACGCCAAGTACAATCTCGCATACTATATCGCTCGACGAATCACTTATGCTATTTCCAAACCCAAAACAAATCTTCCCTATGCCATGCTACTTACTCGCCTTCTTAAGAAGGTTGGTGAAGACTATCCCGACATCAACATTTCTCTCTTTCGTTCGGTCGAACGTGTCATGCTACTTATTCAAAAGGTACAACCACGAAAATCTAGAAGTGATCGAGGTTCTATAAAGTCTGATCACAAGAGTCCGATGATGAGGAGTTTGATATGTCACCAAGTGATGGTGGTGGCATAGGCACAAGTGATCATGTTGGTTCTTCGAGTAACTCCCACCCATCCATGGACTCTTTCATGGAAGGGTTAGAAGAAATCATCCCTCCTCCTCACTATGCTACTAGTGGACTTCCCGAAAACTTCGGTCTTACGGATGTCTACCGAGCTAATCTTAAAACCCAAGGTGAGTTGTATGATCATCGAGTGGAGTCAAGAGGATCGTTCAATAACATAGCCAAATTGATCAAGGGACTTGGCAAGAAGAATAAATGAAGCATTGGCTTATCAAGGTTGACATGTTTGTAAACATGTCTGAATTGTTGAACTATTTATTCTTATTTGTTTTGGGTTTTATGGTTGACTACTAATACTTTATGTTTGGATTACTAACTATTTTAACCCTTAACTAACTGTGTAATCGTTCTTTCTATCTACATAGCTTTGTGCTTATTATGTGTTTGTTAGCTTCCTAGATTTTGATTTATAGTTAAATTTAGCTTGCTATTTACCTGTTGAAATCTGGGCTGACCAATGTTTAAGGAAGTGCCACCTTTGAACAACACTAGACGCGGTTCCATATCGAACCCGCGGTTCCTTAGCGATAAAGAACCGCGGCCCTACGTAAGGAACCGCCTGTCCCTATTTTGACGGAATCTTTGCTTTACACTGTTTTCCTTAATCTGAGTAAAAGTTTGATAAAAATTTTGAAAAACCTGCACTTTCCTAAACTAGGGTACCTAATTTCATTATTCACCTAAAATGATTTTAACCCATTACTAGTTTGGATCATTCCCTTCTCTTCTTAAACGCTCTCATGTTGATTGTGTTCTTCATCCCTTCAACTCTTCTCTAAACCTTAAAACAACCATGGTGTCCACTAGAACATCCACTTCTTCCAAAACTTCCTCCTAAAAAAGAAGCCTCAAAATTAAGATTAAGATACCTAACATTGGTTCTTCATCTTTTCACACTCCCAAAAATGAGTTCTCTCCCATTCTCATTTCATCTTCACCTTCACCACCCCTTGCTCCATGAAAGGTAAACTCAACCCATGGTACTAACCATTCACATGGTTCTACCTCCTCTTCATTCCAATCAAGAATGAATGAGCTCTCTTCACCTTTCACACCTAGTCCTCCTTTGTATGGGATTTCTCAACCTCAACCTCTACAAAGTATCCCCTTTGTACTTGAGCCTTTGGTCACCTCTCCTTTCACTCCACTAAATTCTCCCATCTCACCCTTGGACACTAGGCCTCCACCACCTCCTCCACCCT
Source organism: Glebionis coronaria (assembly GCA_025667525.1). NCBI lineage: Eukaryota > Viridiplantae > Streptophyta > Magnoliopsida > Asterales > Asteraceae > Glebionis > Glebionis coronaria. The sequence continues at coordinate 455,536,658 of CM046876.1, forward strand.
CTAACACTAATGCTCCTATTTTGGGCATTCTTATCCCTCACTTCATGGGTGATCCTTACTTCTTTGGGTTTCTAGAAGCTCATGGTGCAAATTGCCCATATTGTCTCTATTATAACTACATCATTCAAAACCTAAGGATGGAGATGCTTGATCTTCATAGAAGGTTGCATGATTTCTTGCTTATCTTGTTCTCCATGCCTCCTCCTAGGAGATGAATGATGATTTTCAAAATAACATGCTTTTAAAATAAGGTCAAGCCAAAGAGAACTATGAATTCAAGACCTAGTTGTTAGCTATATTTGTAGTAGTTAATTGTCATTTTATTTCTTGTATTTCCTTTCCTTTCCCTCATGATTTTCTCATGTGGATAATTTATGGATTTAGTTTTTATGTGTTTTAATCTATGTGATTACATTAAACAACTTCAATTTATTTAAAATTAAACCTAAATCTATTACAACCTCTAAAAACTTGACTTAAAATTGGACCAAAATGTTATTTAAATATTTTTTCACCCTTTGTCAAGACATTCTTTGTGAATGTGTTGATTTTATGCAACCCTAGCATACTCTAGTGCTAAAAGAAGTAAAAATCCAAGATTTGCAAAATTTTGAAATAGTCTTATTTTTCTCCAAAACTCTTGAAAATCAAGGTTTGCTGTCCACTGGACGCGGTTCCTTAGCCCCCAGGCGGATCCATAGCGTTATGGAACCGCGGGCTATTTTAAAGAACCGCGCTTAGTAAAGCCGTTCTTGGCTTATTTTTGGTCTTTCTTCTTTGACCACTGTCTTGGTTAAGATTCTTTGTTTACCCAATTTGGCTAAACATTTCCTAAAACCTTTCTTTTTCATTTCAAATCTTTGCCTTGTCTATTTTCTTTAAATTCTTCTCTTTTGGGAGTTCTTTTCTTCATCCCTCATAATGTTTAGGTCTTCCTTTCCTAACCTTGACATTTCTTTGTCACAAACTTCTCAACCTAAAGCTTCTTCTTCTAAGATTTCAAAGAAACCGAAAATCTCGGTTAAACCCATTTGGATCAAAAAGAACAAGAATCCTCATGATTCTTCTTCTCCAAAATCCTCCAAGAATTCCTCTTTCTCTCTGATTCAGTATTGGAATGAGACTTACTCTATAAATCCAATTACCGGAGAAAAGGAAATTCTTCCACCACCACCAAAACCTTTCAGCTCTCCTCAACTCAATGACCTATCTTCTTTCCCCAACCTCACTATGCATTGTGAAAACATCTCTTATCCATTATCACCCTCTCCACCAACCTCTGATTTGGATGGACCTCCCCCATCTTACGACTTTGTTTTGCATCATGGTTCATCGTGTGCTTGTTGTCGTTTTCAATAAATTGAACTTTCTCATATCTATGACAAGCTAAATTTTCTTGAATTCCTCCTCACTCGACCTCCTCTCAAAGTTTTCGTTCCCGTGAATAAAACTTCGAATGATGCTTCGTCGTCTTTCTTTTCCAACTAAGGCACATTTTGTACTTTAGTTGTTTGAGTCAATAAAACTTAAGCAATCTTGGAAGATTATCACTATTAGAGTAGTTTATGCTTTGTGGTCTATTTTCCATATTTTTTGCTTTAAATATTCATATTGTGTGTATGAATATTTATCTTGTATGTTATTTTATATTTATGTAATATGAATGTTATGTGTGTTATCTTTCCCTCTAATTCTATTTCACACATTTGTTAAAGAGTTGATCATGGTTAAAACTTAAAATTAATTATGGGTGATTCCATAAATTCTAAATTTTAACCCATTGACATTCTAAAGCATCTTTGATTGGTTTGGATGTTTCTTTTCTTCCTTTATTCCCCCAATTGAACTATGATGTTGTCAATACACCTCTTTGGACATACTTAGCAAATGCTTGCTTCTAATTTGAGATTTCTTTTCCTTCTCCCTCTCAAGTTAGTTAGTAAGTAGTGCACATACATACATTGGTGTTTCTTTTCTTTCTTCTAAACTTTGTGTAGCATGTCACTTTAGCTCATTTACTTGGTGCCCCAAGCAGGGGGAGTAAGCACCAAGGGGGAGCTACTAGCAAAAGTCCGGTTCTTTTCTTCTTCAAAGACTTGTGCTAACCTTTTTGCTTCGACAAAGGGGGAGAAATGATAGTGATAAACTCGTTAATAATTCGAATAAACTTGTATTTTACGTAAATGAGTTTATAGTTTGTCGTAATCAAAAAGGGGGAGATTGTTAATGCAAAGCAATGCCTAAAAACATTGTTAATATTAATTAATCTTTCTTAGTTTTGATCACGACAAATTACAAAGACATTTATTGTCAAACACAATCATAAAACAAATTATCTAACAAACACTATATTCAAGGTAATAATCATTACACTAACATATCTCAATCATGCTTAGTGATCATAAAAGTGATTTTCCTTAAAACTCACTTTTGTCAAATGTAACAAAAAATATTTAATGAACTTTATTTTTAAGAAAATGTTTTATTAAAATGAAAATGTAAATTTAAATATGGCATATTCCAAATGCCATAAGAATATCCTTTGAATGTTTAAACAGCCTCAGATATTTCAAATTCACTAAAAGATAAAAAGGAGCGGACTCTACGCCGGCGGTACCTTAGCACCTACGGCGGTTCCTTATCAATAAGGAACCACGGGCTCCAACAAGGAACCGCGGGCAGATATAGCCGTTGGGTGTTTAATATTTCATATTAGCTTCATTAGATCGTACATCTTTCTTGGTATATCCAGATAATAGGTAGGAGCATAAACTAAAACTTATAAATAATGGATCAAATCTGCATTCTCATTAACCCTTTTTGGACATCTCTTTTAGCCTTCTTTCTCCTATCTAATCCTAGTCATTTGTAAATGATCACTTAATGTGTTAAGTATGTTTACTCATGATTATCCTCTTGATCTCCTTCTTTACCTTGTCCAAAGAGAAGATCACTCACACACTTGTGATATGGTTAAAGATGTAGCATTGATGAAGATCACCTTCTCCTAAAGATCTAGTCATGTTCATCACTTTTTTATTTGTGTCTTGTGTAGATACAATTTTTTTGTGAATACTTGGACTAGTTGTGTTCATCCAAGCTATATGTGAATACTTGGATTAGAATTTTGTAAATCCATTGCACATGTGTGTGCTTGGATTTATGTTGTGTAGATCCAAGTTACATATGTGTACTTGGATATGTTTAGATGAGTTGTAATTAGTTGTGTTAGTTCTCACTAAACTATAAAGTGATATGGTTGTGTCTTGTGAGTTCTCACTAAACTATAAAGTGATATGTAGTTGTGTTGTGTGAGGTTCTCACTTAGCTTCAAAGTGAAGAGTCGTAAAGATTGGTTCTAGCTTTGGATTAGAACTCGACATCTAGCCTTGTGTCAGAAAATGGTGAAGTGGGCAACGTTGTGAAGATTGGTTTCAGCTTTGGATTAGAACTCGACATCTAGCCTTGTGTGATAAAATAGTGAAGTGGGCGACGTTGTGTAGATTGGTCCTAGCTAAGATTAGGTCTCAACATTTAGCTTAGTGTCGGAAAATAATGTAAGCAACGTTGTAAGGTTTTCTCCGCCAAGAAGGGAGCTTTTGGATATAGTAGAAATCTCGAGTAAGGTGTACTCGAGGAGTGGAGTAGGAACGAGGATAGATCCTCGTTGCCGAACCACTATAAATCTTGGTGTCTTCCTACTAGGTTTTTTCTTTCCTTACTCATTACTTACATTCATTATCATTATACTTACTACATATTGTTAATGCATTAGAATTGAACCTAATCATTATGCAACTAGCTTTCAAGTAAAAGATAGTTTTGTGCTCTCACCTAATTGAAAGGAATTTTAATTAGGAGATAAATCGATTAGAAACTATTCAACCCCCCCTTCTAGTTTCTACACAACCTTTTGGTCACTAGCTTAATCAGTTTCATCAAGAAAATTACTTTGTGGAAGTCTGGAAAAGTTTTTAGCTTAATTTGAGCTTATTGAAATAAGCTAGATTTTGATTTGCTGGCTTTTAGCTAAATTCCTTTTATAGGGCTAGCTTATTTTGGATTTTAAACACTTTGCAAAAAACTAGAGTTGTTTTGGTGGATTAATAAGCTCAAACGAGCTTATTGACATCCTTGTACCCGTTTTTGTTGAATAATTTTGTAAAATTGCATTTCAGTCCTCCATTTTTCATACTTAGTTAATCTGCTTCTAAACTTGTACTTTTCTAGGGTTTGCAATCATTAGTCCCTATATTCCAGTTTGTTACACTTTTGGTTAGGCAGTTTTGTGATTTGTTAGAAAGTTATTATATTTTGTTACTATTTTCATTTCTAGTCCCTATACTTTCTGAATTTTCACTTTTAGTCCTTATATTTTCATTTCATTTACATTTTTGGAAATTTTTACACTTGTGCTTAAAATACTTGTACTTTGTGATATCTTTGTGGTCTTTGCAATTTGTTTTACGGATATATAGCTATAATATTTTCCACTTTTTAGGTGTTTGATTGAAATAGACATAGATACCAAATAATTCTGTAGAACCAAAAACAATTATAAACTTGAAATTGGTTGGACTTTCAATTTGTCTTAAGCTTGGAAAAACGAACTTGTATAAATACTCAACATTAAATGGCACCGCTGCCGGTTCATGACATTACGAGAGACTATTGATTGACGGTTTCGATTGGATTTGGGATCCGTTCACCTCATGAGCGTTCCTTTTACGTATCATAAATCCAAAAGATAAAAAAAATCAAAAATATAAAAATATAAAAACTAAAAAAACATAAAATCAATTCTTTTCCTAAAGAATTGAACCAAAAAAATATAAAATCCAAAAAGTAATCTTTTTCCTAAAAGATTACACCCAAAAATATATTGTATATATCGGTTTTCATCGTTTTTACGTATATATAGTATTTTCTTAAAAACCTAATAAATACAAAAATATTTTCTCTATATTATTATACTTAGATACATATACGTATACGAACACTCAATACACATACTTCCATAATTATTGCTTTTGCAATACATCATGTTCGGGAGCGTTCCGGTCCTTGACACGTGTATCGATCAAATTTAATTAAGGAAAAAATAGATAAATACTTCCAATAGGCAAGAATTCGAAGAATACAAACTACCAAAGTGAATAGACAGGCGACGCGCTATAAAATGTCGTCTAAGGGTTAATAGGTACTTAAGTGCTTCGCGCCACCTAACACCCCGTTCACTAGTGAGTATTCTAAGAAGGAAAGCTTGATTGGGGGGTTTTGCCACCCAAAGTATTACTTACATATACTATATTTTCTTGTGGATATTACTTATTGAACCTCAGAAAGCATAATCCCTTCTTTTCCAAATTCGAACGAGAGATCCTCTCTCACTCCTTAATTTGAGTTGCATGCTAACCCGCGGGCGTGCACAAATACCTTTTGGTGTACAACCTTTTCCTCCCAAAAGGAATAACAAGATAAAGAGTAAGAACAACACCGTCCATCAAGCCGATCCCGAGCATCGTGCTTTGAATAACACACAGGAAGCCATGGACGCGGTTGACAATAGACCATTGATGGATATCCTCCAATCAAATGTGGAGGGATATGCCGATGCCATTGTTATACCCGAGATACCCGCAAACACCTTTGAGCTTAAGACACCTATGATTACTTTGGTTTCTTCTACACCCTTTTTTGGGAGACCCAATGATGATCCACATGATCATATCAAGAAGTTTCTATCCATTTGCAATACAATTAAGTACAATGAGGTCCCTCATGATGACATTAAGTTGATCTTAGTTCAATTCTCCCTAGAGGGAAATGCTAGGTATTGGCTAGATAGGCAACCACCTAAGAGCATTCACACATGGGATGACTTTACCAAGAAGTTTTTAAACAAGTTCCTTCCTCCATCTAAAACAACGGCTTTGAGAAACCTAATTATTAGATTTCAACAAAAACATAATCAAACCTTTAGTGATGCTTGGGAAGAGTTCAAGGAGTTATTGAGAAAATTCCCCAATCATGGATTCAATAAAGTTCACCAAATCAACACCTTTTACAATAGATTAAGACCACATCATCAAGATTCCCTAAACTCCTCCGCAGGTGGGAACATTCTTGCCAAATCCACACAAGAGGCATGGGACATTATTGAGACCAGATCTATGGTGCAAATAAATAACCAAATAGATGAGAGGGTCCATGTGGTGCAAGAGGGTGCTACTCCACAAATTGGCAAGGTTTTATATCAAAAGTTTGATACTATGAATGATACACTCTTGAAACTTTGTGAAATCACCTTGAAAAATTCTTCCAACAATAATGTCAATGAAATTACTACATCATGTGAAACTTGTGGAGGTCCTCATTCTTACCTACAATGTGACAAGGTTCAAAATTATCAAGTTGAATGTTATGCTTATCTAGATGAACAAAGAGAGCACTTCAAACCTAATATCAACCCAAACAATCTCTCTTACAAGTCAAACAACTACCTTGCTCCACCCGGCTTTCCACCCCAACCACCCCAACCACCCACCCAAAATCAAACCAATCCTCCTCAATTTCTTCCAAGAAATCATGGGCCTAGGCCAAATTACCAAGGAAAAAACAACTTTAGAGCACCCAATACCTTTCAAAATCAAGGAAATCACTTTCAAGGCAACAACCAAGGGTTTTACAATCAACCTCCACCTTTTCAACCTCAAGGTTTTCAAGGGAATGTGCCACATGATTTCAACACCATTGAGCTTCTACACAAAATGAATCAAGAGAATGAAAGGAGGTTCCAAGCCAATGAGAAAAGAATGAGGGAAATGCATGAGGAAACAAACAAGAAGTTTATGATGATTCTCAATCAAAGGCCACAAGGTGCTCTACCTTAAAACACACAAACAAATCCAAGGGCTAATGTTAATGCAATTACAACAAGGATTGGAAAGACAACTAATGATCCTTCACGACCTAAACCTACTTTGGTTAAGCCTACTATGGTTCCACCTTGTGATAAGCCTACAACATCAAAATCAACACCTTCAAGTTCTACAACTTCAACACCTACACCTTCAAAACCTACACCTACTATTCCTTCAACTTCCACACCCATCAATGAAGAACCCAACAAAGAAAATCCTTCAACAACCACTCAACCAAAACCAAGTCTTCCTTACCCATCAAGATTGAGAAAGGAAAAACTTAAGAATAAGGATGATATTCAAGTGTCAAACTTTTTGCGGATGTTCAAACAATTGAATATTAACATCTCCTTTGCGGAAGCCTTAGCCAATATGCCTAAATTTGCTAAGATGATCAAGGACCTTCTTTCTAACAATGAGAAATTGGTGGATTTACCTAATGCTTCCTTAATGAAAATTGCTTCGCGGTTTTGCTTAAGAAGTTGCCTACTAAGCTTGGAGACCCGGGGAGGTTTTTAATTCCTTGCAATTTCCCGGGGATGGCACTAGCGGATCTTGGGGCGAGCATAAATCTTATGCCATTATCGGTTTGGAAAAGACTTTCACTTCCCGAGCTCACACCTACAAAAATGACACTTGAATTAGCCAATCGTTCAATAGCTTATCCGGTGGGAATTGCGGAGGATGTTTTTGTTGGAGTAGATAAATTCACATTTCCTGCGGATTTTGTGGTGGTTGATTATGATATGGATCTGAGAGTTCCTCTTATTGTTGGTAGGCCATTTTTTAGAACGGGTCGTACTCTTATAGATGTGGTGGAAGGGGAACTCACAATGCGGGTAGGAGATGAAAGAGTTGTGTTTACAATGGGAAAGTTGTCTAAGAAATCCAATGAGCCCGAAACGGTGAAGCATATTGATGTTCTTAATGAGGAGGAAACTCAAGATGATATCCTTGATGAAGTTTGTGATGAATATTTTTATGAAGCTTCCACAAGTGGAAATTATGATCCTCCCTATGTTGAGAACATAGCTTCTATTACCTCATCTTTGGATTTTCATAAACCTCAAGAGCTTAACTTTGGTGATTTTTTTATTCATTCCAATCCTCTTTTTGAAACATCATTTGATAACCCACTTTTCCACTATGATGAGGAAACTAATGAGGATTTTAGTGATGATGAACCTCCTCTTTGTGATACACCAATATATGATGAATATAGTGATGATGAGTTCTCCATTTGTGAGTCTCCATTCTTTGATGATCACACTTCCTTGGGTTTTGAGGAGTCACCAATCTTTGATAAACCAATCTATGATGATTATGGTGATGAGGAGGATTCTATCATGGATGAGAGTGATGAGTTTTTAGAGGTTGATACACCTTTTGAGTATATTCTTGGATATGTTCACAAGGAGGGAGACATACTCTTTATAGATTCTTTATTGCATGAAGATCCCTTTCCTTCTCTCCTTCCCACCTCCACCTTTCAAAGTGACAAAAAGAAGCAAGCCATGATGGTTTCTTCTAAGAGCTTGTTGATACCCATTGTCCCACAACCTTTCTCTCACAATATGACCTATAAGGGGGAATCTTCTAAGGCAACCACCACTTGTTGTTTTCCCATCAAGGAAAGGATTTTTTATCCCAGTATAGAACTTGATAAACCAACTCAGTATCCGCCTGATGCAATAAAAGGAAAACTTGTAGGAGATTTTAGAATATCACCTTATCATCTTTGGGTGATCATATGGGCAACCCTTATGGAGAAGAACACCTCACCCTTTTCACCATTGCTTGGGATGTTAGTTGTTGGATTGTGTTATAAGTGGGATGGTAATTATGTATTTGATCCGAGGGGGATATTTATAGAGTTTTGTATACTTGCAAACTTGTTTTACCTCATCATGGATATTTTTCTTAAAAAGGGTAACACTTTTACTCTCCATGATAGGTTATAGACACTTTTAAGCGTGGGATGAGTCAAGCTAGAGACTCCATAAATCAAGTTTGAATAACTAGGCTTAGAGTTTTTTTTAGACTAGAGTGTGGTAGGATAGGAATAAGGGTATAGAGTTGAGGAAAAGTGTAGGGGGATACCTCTCTTTTGTCTTCATGTTGTTTGTAGGGTTGCTCTCTCTCATCACATGTGTTGGAGCTTATGAAGGAGGCCCTTGTATCGGGTTCACTTCGTTACTATTGTGATTTTTCATAACCACATTATGCTAAAAATGAATTCACTATAGTAGACCTTTCCTTAGCTTGGGGTTAAGCAAAGTTATCAATGTCATAAGTGTAGGGGAGTTCACTCCAATAGTCTTAGACATTAAGGATAATGTTTATCTTAAGTGTAGGGGGTCTTCTATCGAAGTGACCTTACCTAGAACTTTGTCATTGACCTTCATGATAACTTGGAAATTAATTTTTCAACATTTTTCAAATTTTTTATCTACTTTCGCCACCAAAAATATGGATTCATAATTTTTTGCATTAATCATTTTTCATTTGCATAACACATTTGCATTGTATATATTTTTCTTTTCATCAAAAATATATAAAAAGAAAAAAAATATAATAAAGGATATGGTTTACCGAGTTTAGACTTCTTTGACATATTAGGCCCGCCGTGGATACTTTAACTCAATCCGAGTTTGGTTATCTAAGCTTTCTCTAGCTAGTAGCCTTAACCATGTAGACCTTTATTGGTTTATTAGGCTAAGCATCCACTTGTCTCATTATTTGAGATTTTAAATTATGGACAACAAGAGATGATAGAGTTTGAAGTAAGTGTAAAGGGCTTGATAAACCTCATATTAATTAATTGTGGCTTTTATATCCCCTTTCGTAACCTTTACTTTCTTGTCAACGCATGTATATATGTTAATAAATAATCAAGAACGGTTTTAATCGGTTTGTAGTCTCTTATGCATTTTTGACTAATCATCCGTGGTTGGTATAAGTACGTCTTAAGATTCTAAGTTGGAACGTTTTATGTGTACTAGACTTATGTCATGCTTAATACTTAGCAGGTGTTTTTCCTTTTATTATTTTCAACTTTCTTTGTGAGGAATAAAGAAAAATAAGAGCGGCTTATAAAAAAATGAGTGGCTAGAAAAAAAAAAGAGAAAAAGAAAAAGAAAAAAATAATAATTATACAAGACTCCCAAGAGGGGCAGTGAAGTGTTAATTATAGTAGCTATTAAATTCCAATATTACTCTCACAAGGGTTGTGGGGATTTGATAGTTGCTCCAATCCAATATTACCTTGACGGGTTGCGGGATTAAAGATCCAAGGTCTCAAAAAGGCGGCGGATGTAAATTATTGCGTGAGTTTTATTGTTCTTTCCTTAGCGAGTGTGTAGCTACTTATTAATGCATGACATAAGGATTTTACACATATGGCGAATGACTTATTACTCTTGAGTCGGACTTATATCAATTGTGGGCGGTTTGTCGAGTAATGTATAAGATGATTACTTAGGATTAAAACCGTGCTTCCTTATTTTGAGATTTTACATTTCTTATATTTCACGCTTTAAATAATGACAAATTTGCTCTCAAGCAATTTGGTCAAATAATAACCGGTCTTAGAGGCATAATAAGTGGGGGTATAAGAGTAACACAATTAATCTATATGAATGAGTTGACGCACTTTCACTTGTGGATAACAATGATCTTGTTTTTAAGCTTGATAGAAAGTGAAACTTGAGGGTGATAAGTGTTCATGGTACTCAAAGCCCTAATTAAAGTCTTTGATTTCTTTATGAGTTATTTCCATCAAAGCCATGTCAAGAAAAATCCAAAAAAAACATATAAACAGAATTGCTTTCCTTTGCATTGCATTGTATAAAATCAAAATCATGCGTCATATAGTGTAGAGTAGTGTAAAAGCATTCCATATTGGCCAAGGTGGATTAATTATGAGAAAAGTATAAATTGGTGCTTTAAAATGTGGCATTGCATGAGGTCATGGAAATGATCAAGTGTAGGGGATTTGATATGAGTGAAATCTCATATCAATAATATCATAAATCACCCTAAAATACAAAGCAAAATACCTAATTTTTATTCATAAAAGCAGTATTATGGGTATTTTTGTTGTTTGTACTTCTGTAGGTAAAAAGATACACATTTGGAGCAAACAAGTGAAATCAAGCCTTATTAATGAAGAAAAGACAAAAGGAGGATGAAAAGTGACAAGCCTTGCAAAGACAAAGGACGTTTCTTGACAACTTTCAAAGATGAGGGACTAACGTTGCAATAATGAAAAAGACAAGAACAAAGTCAAATTTGGTCAAATCTCAAGTCAAATGGTCAAAGGATGAATATTGAACAAGTTTGAAGTTAGAAGGACTAAAAATGACAAAGAAATGAAGTTTGGAACTCAAGATAATATTCTGCCAAGTCAAGGGGCTAAATATGCCAACTTTCACACAAGTTTGATAGTGATCCGAGTATACAAAGAATGGGCCAATGAGAGAAGAGTATTTCATATACTCGGATTGCCAAACAAGCGTCACCTCACCCACTCAACCGTTTTCTCATTAATACACAATATCCAAACAGTAAATCCCACTAACACAATTTCCACCAATCATAAATCAAGAAATGGATAATGATCCGCAACTTTCCCTTTAAACCAATTACATCATTCCACCTAGCACATTCAAAGTTAAACAAACCCAGGAACGAGATTGAGCTAGAGTGCATATCAAGAGAAGTGTTCTACTTCAATTCTACTCTAAATTAAGAGAAGATCACAACCTAAGTACCCAATTAGCCTGAAATCAACTACATCAAAAAGCCCCAAATTGGATCTTCAACTGCTATCATCAATTGACCAAACAAGGCCACGTGGAAGCTTTCTATTCGCTCCAACACGTCACCTACCTTCAACAAACATCATCCCAGCTTCAATAAATACCCCATTAGGTCTTCATTTCTTGTATGTACTTAGTGTGTGTAATTTTCACATATTTCTTAAATTCTCTCATTTCCATTCAGCAATTCAGTTAGATACTACTCTTAAGTGACTGACAACCACTTGAAAGTTAGTTAGATAGTTATAACAAACCTGTAACAACTTTCCTTTCATAAATACAAATTCAATTCAATTCTCCTTCAATCTACTACATTACTATTCCTTCACTGTTAATGTTGTTTCTATTGATCAAACTTGATCAATAGAGAGTGTTGATGTGTTTTTGGAAGCTTGTAGCTGGTTCAGACGTGTTTTTAGTTCATTTCATAGCCAAATTGCAGATTGTAGCAGGGGTAATTGATTTGTAGTTGATGATGAGATGATGGATTTTGGTTGTTGGTTAATGGTGTTTTAGTTGATATTAGAGAGCTCAGCGCTCATCTACTTCGTCAAAGGCTTCTACAAGCTGAAAGGAACATTTTCTTGTTTAAAATTCCACTTAACTGAATTTGCATGCTCAATACCTAGAAATAGCTCTTAATTGCTGAATTGTGATTGTGTTACTGTTCATGTAGTGTGATTTTGATATTCTGATAGTTTACAAGTATTCTTATAGCTTTAATTCAGTTTTTGTTTGATAAAATTTGTTTTTTCATCAGTGTAAAATTCATCATTTGCTAATTTTGAGTTCTTATAAGTAAACTTGCTAGTTTTTGGTTTGAAACTAGTTCATTTCAGTCACTTGATAAGATTTGATAAGTTTCATTAGCTGTCATATCCTTTTGATCAAAAAGTCTTCACAAGTTTTCATATTAGTTGTTAAAACAGTGTTTCGATCATAGTGTCTTTTGTGATTTAGTTGTTAAAACTTGATGTTTTAAGCTCTTTTACACTCAATAGGTTTATACTAGTTCACTTGCAAAGTTTTGTGGTCAATTTCTTGGTCAAACAGGGAAATAGCCTTGAAAACTTTGGGTTAGTTTGTAACAGTCAAAACTAGCTAACTTTGTTTCATTGGCATTTGTTTGTTAGTGAATGAAATCAGTTGCTTTTTGTTTTCAGTCTTAGCTTATCATATGAACTTTCAGTCTTTGTGAGGAAATTATACAGTTTGCTGAATTGAGTGAGAAAATAGCTTTTTAATAAGCACTTGAGCATTTGTTAGTTTCTGTGATAAAGTTGAGCTGCTATTCTCATTTCTCTTAATCCACTTCATAAAACATATCATTTTCTTTCACATTTCTCTTTGCAAACATGTCATGGGTAGAATTTGAGAAATTCAACTTTTTGAAAAAGTTCGGTCAAACTTGGTCAACAATAAGCTTTTTTGGCTTATTTCAGTTTTCAGCTTATTTTCTTGGTAATTTTCAAATCTAATTGACATTCCAACCTTTGTGTCACTAGCTTAATCAGTTTCATCAAGAAAATTACTTTGTGGAAGTCTAGAAAAGTTTTTAGCTTAATTTGATCTTATTGAAATAAGCTAGATTTTGATTTACAAGCTTTTAGCTAAATTCCTTTTACAGGGCTAGCTTAGTTTGTATTTTAAACACTTTGCAAAAAACTAGAGTCGTTTTGGTGGATTAATAAGCTCAAACGAGCTTATTGACATCCTTGTGCCCGTTTTTGTTAAATAATTTTGTAAAATTGCATTTCAGTCCTCCATTTTTCATACTTAGTTAATCTGCTTCTAAACTTGTACTTTTCTAGGGTATGCAATCATTAGTCCCTATATTTCAGTTTGTTACACTTTTGGTTACGTAGTTTTGTGATTTGTTAGAAAGTTATTATATTTTGATACTATTTTCATTTCTAGTCCCTATACTTTCTGAATTTTCATTTAGTCCTTATATTTTCATTTCATTTACATTTTTGGCAATTTTTACACTTGTTCTTTAAATACTTGTACTTTGTGATATCTTTGTGGTATTTGCAATTTGTTTTACGGATATATAGCTATAATATTTTCCACTTTTTACGTGTTTGATTGAAATAGATATAGATACCAAATATTTTTGTAGAACCAAAAACAATTATAAACTTGAAACTGGTTGGACTTTCAATTTGTCTTTAGCTTGGAAAAACGAACTTATATAAATACTCAACATTAAATTTATTTTTAACATTTTTCATATTATTTATAACTCTTTAAAGACAGTGTTCTCGAAATTTATTAATAAGGAAAAATAAAGTAATTGAAAATAAGGATGAGTACGGTATCTGCCCGTATCAAATTAGTGGTATCGATTATTTTCTAAACATTAATTAGTGGTACTGGTATCGTATCGAACGAGATTCGGATATCGGTAACTGTACCGGTACGAATATCAGTATCAGTATCGGGAAATCGGGTTTTCTCGTTTTTCTCGAGAATTTTTCGATTTGGTACTGGTCCCGTATCGAATAAGGGGCCCCGATTTTTTTCACCTTAATTTATAGTTCGAATATCGACCGAACGGGATTTAGATACCGAGAATCAGTACGGTTTCGGTTCAGTTTCGAGATTCGAGTTAAAATGCTCATCTCTAATTGAAAGTAGAGAGTTTCATCCGAACTATGGAAGAAACCATTTACTTCCAAAATCAAGAAAGTAACATCACATTCCCTTTTTTTCTTTTTCTTTTCTTTTTTAAGCAAAACTTAAAAATACAACTCATGATATTTTCTTTCATTTTCTTCATTAAATCGATTTTAAAAACTTAAAATCATTTTGATTTTTTAACTTTTCACTTTCAAAACAGCTTCATTATAAATAATATAAATAGATACTAGTTTTATTTTTTTTTATCCTTTTCACACTTACAGTGTTAAGTGTTAACATAATACATCTACTGTATATTTTAAAAAAAACTTTTTATTTATAAAAAAGTTAAAAATCAACTTACTCTTGATAATTCTTTAGTACATATCAACATAACTTCAAAATTAAAAATAAAAATAATAAATATCTAATATTTATTATCACAATTAATATCATTTAACACAACAACACAAGATATTTAATACAATAATTAAAATATAATTAATATTATAAGGATTTCTCTATAGATTTTGCTAACTACCACTCACAAAGTGGTTTTTAAAATTCTATATTTAAATTTTTTATATTTATTGAATCTCAAATATGACATGTTTAACATACTTACTAATTAATATATAACATATTACTATTTACTTATCTTAATTATATGTGTTATAATCATGCATTTATAGAAATAAGTAGTTCATATTTATAAATATTTTTAATTATGGAAGCTTAAAAAACACCATATAGTGTTTGTTAGCAAAACCCATGTTATAATTAAGGGCCCGTTTGGTTGAGTGTTTAAGATAGGTTTATAACCTAAAGGTGTGTAAACCAATGTTTGGTTAGTTAATTGACTTTCAAAATTGGTATTAACCCCATCTGACATCTACTATTACAAAAGGAAGGGTGCCATGGATTTGTGTTATTCCTGACCCCACTTATTTACTTATCTTTTGTTTTAATCTTTTAACATATTTTTTTTATTTTTTAATCAAAATGTATATATTTAAACATATATTTTATTTTCTTTTTCATTTAAAATATACATTTTTTTCTAACATCACATCAAAATCCAAACCCATTTATCCAATTCTAAACTCCTCACTTTATAAACACATATCCAAAGTAAAACCTGCCTTCAAACCAAACGGACCCTAAAACATCACATTATCACAATTTACAAATAAATAATACAACTTACAAATGTCACTCTATCTTAGTTTTTTCTTCAAATTTAATTAATACAAATTAATATATAATTAATACACCTCATTGAATAAATATTCAATTTTATATTAAATTATATAACAATTTAAATCATATATAAATAAAAGCATATATATATATATATATATATATATATATATATATATATATATATATATATATATATATATATATATATGATTTAAGTTCAATTGGATACTAAACTTTATTTAGATACAAAGAGACTAATCTCTACCTCGCATATCAATTTTAATCTAATTGATAAGATTAAACACAAAACATATTTTCACCCTATTTTTTCAAACATTAATATCTTTTTAACCGTTAATCGTTATGCGAAAAAAACATACCGTTACGAAGAACATTTAATTATCTTTCTATAGATATTTTATATGATATACTTTCGACAAATTTTTTTTTCATATTTTTCACGTTTTCGAAAATTATCATATATGATACTAATATCATATATGATGTAACACCAGTATCATATATGATATAACCTATCATATATGATAGAATCCAATATCATATACGATTAACACAATTATCATATATGATGAAACAGTATTATCATATATGATATTTCACGTAAATTTTAAAAGAAGAAAAAAACGAAAAATTTTCCTTCGAAAGTATATCATAATACATATTGGTAGAAAGATAATTGAACGCTCGTCGCGATGGTATAATTATTTTCGTTTAACAATTAACGGTTTAAAAGATATTTAAATTATAAAAAATAGATAAAAATAAAATATATTTAATCTCATCTATTAGATGGAAATGAGATGCATGGTGGAGATGAGTCCCCTTATATCCAAGAAAAAGTATTGTATCCAAAATAACTATTCTCTATATCTATATATATATATATATATATATATATATATATATATATATATATATATATATATATATATATATATATATATATATATATATATATATATATATATATATATATATATATATATATATATATATATATATATATATATATATATATATATATATATATATATATATATATATATATATATATATATATATATATATATATATATATATATATATATATATATATATATATATATATATATATATATACTAAACTATAGACCCGCAGGTTTCGCGGGTTGCAATAAAAAATGATTTATTAATGAATTAGTTAAACAAAAAGGATATATCGAAAGTTCTATTCTCTGGAATGATAGTTAGCGCAAGCAAGAATGCTAAATATCAAAAACTATGCATTCACATACAAAAAGATGACACATTAATCAGTTATGTTATGTAACTTTCACTACTCTAATTCGGCAAGACTTTGATAACAACACCCAACCATAATAACGAAATCTAGCTTCCCACAATAGTAATATCATCAAGCTTCACACAGCTTCTTGAGTTGCAAACATGCAGCTGAGAAAGGTGTTTGCCTGCAGATAAACATGCAGCTTCTTGAGTTGCTATCTTTTGAGCTGCCACCTGTGGCTCCAAACCAGCTCTTACCGCATGAACCACAATCACAATTACATCATTATTGTACAAATTATCAAACAACACATCCGTCTGCTACAATCACATCTCCCGGAGCAAACTAAAAGATACCTGCATCATTATTTGCTCTGTCAAATTTATAACTGAATTTACAAAGTTCGCTCGAAAAAAGTTTAAATTTGCATAACACGGCCCTCAAAGCCATAGAAAAACCCATAATCCGTAATCTTGTATGCTAGCAAAAGATAAATTCGTTGATTTCCATATTCCTCTAAGACAACTAACTGACTATAAGCAAGAATCCATCTGATAACTTTCAACAGATCATACCAGAATAATCACCACAAATCGATGCTACCACTACAGATATATGCCCGCTTTAGTGTTTTAATTTCAATAGATTCAGTAATATGGCACATTCTTAAGACGTTAAACGTCAAATGAGAAAAAAATAAGCGAAAAGGTGGCATCTTGATAAAAAAATATATCTTAAAAATACACAATACCAAAAGCCACTATTGAAGAAGGCATGTTTTAAGTAATGGGTTGACGTTCTCATCTCAACGGTCCCATAGAGCTTGAATGAAAAAATAGTTTAAAAACTCTTGACTAATAATCTTGAACTGTGAACACCCATTATCCCCTACTTCTAAGTCCCAAATGATCATGCAGTGTGCGGTGTGCATAATGTGCCCTTGATTTGAGGATTATGGATGTGAATCCCAAATAAACCTTTCTAAAATAAATGAGGAAGCATTCATCATCACTCGTTGCATAACCAATAAGCTCTAGTTTTGACAAGAAGAAAACCAAATAGATTCAATACTTGAAAGGAGCAAGATGTAACATGGTCCCAGGTATGACATCTATATTGTCATATAAAAATTAAAACTAAAAAACCTTACCAGCTTTGTATGAGGAAGTGTGCACAAAAGTTTCATTTCTTCTGTGAACTCTCTAGTTTGCAATGAAATCATCCTTGTCATCCTTCTAACATCAACATCAACTTCCTGAATAAACAAATAAATTGTTATAGAAAATGAACCTTTATATAAAAAATATAACATAAAGATACTTCAAAATCTTCTATAAATTCATGTAAAAAATATTTTATGTTTTTTAAATTAACTTCGACACATTTAAGAGTGATAGCGTGTTATTATTTTCTTTTTTGATCTTGGATATTAGACTTAAAAAGCAAAGAAACATAAGGTGTCTTATTAGCAAAAGATAATACAAAACAAAATTATATCAAACACGCTAACCTCCTCCCATTTCAAACCATATTCAAAATGACCATCTTGATCTATGTTCGCAACACATACATCTTGCCACCTCAAATTGATCTGAACGCATGGATCAATGAATTAATCGATAAGATAAGTAAAATGGTTAAGATCATGTAGTCTCCAACTCTGCTCATTGATTTGAAAATTGCTTCATCTTTCCTTATTCCAAGTCCTAAGAGAGTCACTTTCACATGAACCACTCCAATTACTTTATTTAAATTGTACATCCACTTAGGCTCACATTTACGAACTCATAGTTAAATCATAGAAAACCATCACAAACCACTCCAATTAATTTTCTTTAAATTATACATCAAATTATGCTCAGGTCGAGATAGGATTGGAGACCTCATGCCTAACATACACGCCCTATTAAGAAGTAGTGAGTAAAAAATAATTGTTAGTCTGAATTCAATGATCTTGTTCGGTGAGTATGATCCATAATGAAACAATAATTGAAGCTATATTTCATATTTTCATACTCGTGACTATTCGTGTAAGGAGAAAGTTAGTATATTTACAGAGTTTGCTCCTTAAAAATCCTAAATACAAAAAGGAGTATGCACAAGTTAAGACCTAAGTTCCATGCTTTATCAACTATATCCTTTTGTTTAAATCAAGACGCTAAATAGCTAATTCACAACATCTTTATAAAAGACACAATATGGAGGATACTCATTAAAAAAGTACAGTACTTGTTTGGCATAAACATACCCGGATCAGACATTAGATAAAAACTTCAAACCACCAAGATGAGTGTTGAACTTTTCAAATATAACCGTCTACATTAGATCAGCCCGATTATCGAATTTCTTTTAATTTGAGAGTATACCAAAAGATTCTCCTTCTATTTTATATCCACACTCCTTGGTTTGATCACGTAGAAGTTAAATTAGTTTTTCAATACAAGCCAAACTTTGATATGTGACATAAGGCATGTTAAATTTAATTTTAAACGAACACCAAGTAAATCAAAACACAAAACAATCATATTAATCCAAAGCATAGAGGATAATAGTTTTTTGAATCAGATTAATGATAAAACCCTCGACCCTAAAAATTAAAATGATGATTTAAAATAACAAAACCCCTAAAACGAATCTTGTATGGAAAGAATCAATTCAATTATTTACCGTATGTAAATCTCAAAAATTATGGTTGAGACTCTTGTTTGTAATAATCATCATAGAAAAATACTCGTTACTTTGTTAGCATAAACCTGATGTTAATTTAGGAAATAGACCGATAGGAAAAAGTGGAGATGAGCAGTTATTGAAATGTGAATAGAAAATTGCTAGGTCGGAAATATGACGTCAGTTTATGACGTCATAAAAGGGTTTGTGTCATTCAAAAAGATGTTAATTTATTATATACAAAGATGTTGTTTACTTAAAATGACGTTATATATAGTTTTGAACACATAATCAGATCAACGAGTTTAACCGATAACTTGAGTCACCATCAGTTAGGCTAGACAATTAGATAAAGTTACTTAAATATTTAATTATCGTTTTTCGAGATATCGTTATAAAAAAATATAAAATTAAAATATTATTAACCGAAACTTATGTTACAGAGTATCAACAACGCACGAATACCTAATATTATATAATTAGGCACAAAAGTATACTAATTTATCTTTTTCCTATCTTAAAGAATAATATCGAGAGAGTGTGACATATGCCATTCATATACAAATCAGGAGAAAACAAGCTAAGCTATGTTTTGTTTAGGATTATTTCAGCGTAGATTAGAAAACTATTGAGTTTTCAATTGATTGTATTCTTTTTCAAGGCTATGTATGCATTGCAAACAACAAGCAAAAAGGTTTATTTCATCATCTTTTGACCTTTGGTGAATTAGGTCAACTGCACATGCTAATAAAAGGAATTAACAAATTTAATTGCATAGTATAGTGGAGTATCATACATAACCAAACCACCAACACTTCTTTCCCATATATCATATTCTTTGTGATTTTTTTCTTTTTGTTGATGATGATCGGATGATGATGGACTATGTCATGATCGGTATCGTACTTTTTACCAATCGCAGCCTTGAAAATGGTATCTCTGTAAGTTGTGTCATATACGTTTTGTGCATTATTTAATTCCAACATGATTGAGAATCAAAAGTATATAATTTATCTCATCCACATCTAATAATTTGTACAGAAAGTATTTGTTAAAACGGTTAAATGAGTCGAACTGATATTTATGTATATAGTGTAAGGTTATTTTCAGAACCAAATAAATATACATAACTGCGAGAACCACCTCTATACTCTACAAAATGCATATGTATTTTCAATATTATGTTTAAATTAACATTTAATAATTGTTCTATATGTTATAGATTCGAGTATGATGATCGTTATAAAGAAGGCACATGTGTTTTCATATTATCTTATGAAAACATAGTTATAATACATAGAAAACAAATACATGTGCATGGTCTGAGGAAACATGTTCCTAGTGACCTACGACAATGAAAATTCATGTATTTCTACCTAATGAACTAACCCGATGAATATACATGTGCATTTTAAGAGTAAAAATGTGGTTCTCGCAGTTCTGTACATTTATTTGGTTCTGAAAATAACCTCACCCTATGCCTATATATGAGCCTAAAATTAGACCTAATTTATTATTTTCATGATAAGTGTATTATATTTATTCTTTCTCATATTTTTTTATAAATTATTTTTTAAAATGCACCAAGCAAATTTTTAGATATATATTTGAGTTTATGTTTTAGGCACACAAATCATTTTTCTTACTGGTATAATATAGCGCCTCTGTTGTAAAAAGATGAGTTGTGTAGTGTATAATTTCTACAACCTGGTTATCTAGATGCGGATTACTCGATCGTGAAGAAGAACCCACAAGCAGAATCGACAAAAGAAACAACACAAAGTACGAATCCCTAATCTTACGATTAATATTATTGAAATAATTGACATGAATTGGTTCCCTCCCCCCTCCCCCCCTCCCCAGACACACACACACACCTCCTTTTACAGAGATGAGGGGGAACCGACTCTTACAACTACGGGTCGGGTTGGGCTAGGACACTACCAACCGACCCTTATTCTTAGCTATTAGGCTACTCGGCATTAATCCCTAGATACGACTTAGGCAAAGATAAAGACTAAACATAACAATTTCTACCTTAGACATTATATTAGCCTATCCCAACACTCAGCAACTCCAAACAATGTTGTAACTTGCATCAAGGTATCACCTTCATCAAGGCATACGCATCATTGTGTTCACTACCCACCTTCAGAACTTCAACCGTCTTTGCTTCCAAGACTTCTCTGATAAAGTGATAACGCACATTGATGTGCTTTGTCCTTTCATGAAAAACATGATTCCGCGATAAGTGAATCGCGCCCTGATTATCACAATTAACTGCAATAGTGTTGAGCTTCACGTCCAACTCTTTCAAGATCCCCTTACAAAAATAGTTTCCTTCACAGCCTCCGTAAGAGCCATATACTCCGCATTTGTAGTTGAAAGAGCCACCACGTGTTGTAGCGTTGTTTTTCAGCTTACGACACATCCTTGTACTAAAAAAGCGTAACCAGTGAGAGACCTACATTTACCCGGATCCTTAACATAGTCTGAATCAACAAAACCTGTTACGTCCACATGGTTGCCATAATTTTTCCCATACACCAAACCCACGTTTACAGTGCCTTGCAAATATTTCAAAATCCACTGCACTTCTTCCCAATGAAGTTTACCCGGATTCGTCAATATCTACTAACTACACTTACTGCATACGCTATGGCTGGCCTCGTGCACACCATCAAGTACATTAAACTCCCAACCGTATTTGAATATGGCACCCTACTCATCCTTTCAACATCACAGTCCCTAACCGGGCAATCCTTCAACGACAGCTTGAACTGCCCACCCAATTGCATCTCTATCGATTTCCCATTGTCTATTCTAAACCTGTTTAAAACTTTAGAAACATACCCGGATTGTGACACCCTCAAAGTCTTGCGACTCCGATCCCTTACGGTTTCCATACCAAGAATCTTCTTTGCTTCCCCGAGCTCTTTCAGGTCGAACTCCCTTTTAAGCAAAGACTTGGTAGACCCAATCTCAGCCTTGCTCTTACAAGCAATTCGCATATCATCTACATATAACAATAGATGGATATACTCCCCTGGTGCATAACTCATGTAATATACGCGACTGTCGTAACTGCTACACTTAAACCCATTGCTCAGCATATACTTATCGAACCTCTTGTACCATTGCCTAGGTGACTGCTTCAAACCATAAAGAGATTTCTTTAACAAACATACCTTGTTACCTTGTTCAAATCCCCGTGGCTGCCTCATGTAGATCACTTCTTCAAGATTTCCATGTAAAAATGGCTTCTTTACATCAAGTTGCTCCAGCTCATAATCTTTACACGCAGTCAATGCACGTATAACCCGAATAGATGTGTGTCGAACTACCGGCAATACTAATTCATTATAATCAATACCTGCCCTTTGTGTGAATCCACGAGCCACCAACCTTGCCTTGTACCTAGGCTTTTGAACACCTTCAATCCCTTCCTTTATTTTATACATCCATTTGTAGCTCACCAGCTTTTGCCCAGCTAGATGATCTACTAACACCCAAGTCTTGTTCATCCTTAGAGAATCCATCACTTCTCTAATAGCAGCATTCTACTTAGAACTCTCTTCGCAAGCAACTGCCTCCTGGTATGTCAATGGTTCATGAGTATCTTCTTCCTCTGCTACAACAAACGCGTAAGCAACCATATTACTCTTATCTCGAAACATTGCCGGTTTCGTTCTTGTCCTTGGCTCTCTATCCCGAACCAATTGATAATCTATGAGATTCGGTGGCTGATTAATTTCTTGAACTCAGCTATCTTCCTGATCTATCTGGTCTTTCTGATTAGTCTGATCTTCCTGACCTGTCTGATCTTCCTTAAGCGTATGATTATGTACCCTATACAGTTCCACCTCAACCTGTAATTCCTCAATAGACTTATCATTACATGCACCAGAATCGTTTAACGTGTGTTTGTACATGACACTTTCATTGAAGTCCACGTTCCTGCTTGTGACTATTTTAGGTGATTCATTATCATGCCTATATAGTCTGTACCCCTTTACACCTTCAGGATACCCCAAAATAACGCATTTTACCGCTCTCGGCTTGAGCTTACCTTGTTTAACGTGTGAATATGCAACACAGCCGAAAAGCCTCAACATTCCATAGTCACTAGGATGTCCCGGCCAAATCTCCATAGGTGTCTTCTTCTCAATCGTTGTCAATGGTGACCTATTTATAAGATATGCGGCCGTACATGTCGCTTTCACCCAGAAGGTCTTGGGCAATCAAGACTGTATTAATAACCAGCATACCTTGTCCATGAGAGTTCTGTTCATCCGTTCTGCTAAACCATTCTGTTGCGACGTCCCAACAACTTTCATATGTCTAGCAATACCACTCTAAGTGCATATATGATTAAATTCTCGGTTACAGAACTCAAGACCATTATCCGTCATAAGATTCTTAACAGTCCTCCCAGTCTGATTTTCTACTAACTGCTTCCACGCTTTGAACTTTTCAAATGCTTTATGTTTGAACCTGAGAACATAAACCCATACCCTCCTGGAATCATCATCAACAATAGATAATACATACCTCTTACCTACCAATGATTTCACTTGAGACGGACCTCATAAGTCTGAATGAACATAGTCTAGCACTCCCTGAGTAGTGTGCCTTCCTACACTGAAACTGACTCGATGTGACTTTCCTAAAACACAATTCTCACAAAAATTAAGCTTACCTAGACTCTTCTTGCCAAACAAACCCTGCTTTTAAACACTTGTAGTCCCACCTTACTGATATGTCCTATTCTTATATGTCAAACCTGCATAAGACTGTCTTTTTGTTCAACACTAGCATTAAGATCACTGGCCACTGCATGGCCATCCAAAGAGTACACATAGTTCTCACTTCGGGTTCCAGATAAAATAACCTTAGAACTATTAATCACCTTGACTTTGCCCGACTACAATTTTACGGTATATCCCTCTTTTTCAAGAGTTCCCAACGATATCAAGTTTTTTTTAAATTCAGGAACATACCTGACATTGTGTAACACAAAACATGACCCATTTTTTAATTATACCTTTACCTTGCCTATACCCCTGATCTTGCAATCCATGTTGTCTCCCAACAGTACCTTGCCTCATATATAACAACCCATAAATTTCACAAGTGTGATATATGCTATGATTAAATGGAAGTGGAAAATCCATTAGAAAACTATTCTTTCGTGCATTACTTGATAAGGTGAACTGCTTGTCACAACCTGAATTGCTATATCAATATATTCCTATATGTTGTAAATACAATGTATATATCAAGCATGAGTTCTAAGAGTAATCTAACAAGTATACTATGAATAAAGAACATCTCAAATATAACAATGATGCCCTAATTTCCTTAGAAACCCTAGAATCCCTGTAAATGAATGGTAAACTCAAGGATTGTAAAAGTATGAATACATAACATATATGAATAAGTAATCAAGGGTTATAAGTAAGTAATAAACTATCATGTGAACATATGAAGTTATCCTAGAATAAGTAAGTACAAACCACACAAAGATAAAGTACAAATAAATGTACTTAATAGTCTAGATTATCACCTATAAAATCTCTTGTAAACTAATCTTTCAAGCAATATAACTATATGATATCGATGCATGAATAAAAAATGCAATGTACTAGTTATAATCTATTATATAAAGAAGAGATAATTGATCACAAAATACTAATATTCACTAATCTAAAGCTAATTACAAGTTAAAACCTAATAACCAAGATTAGCATATAAAATATATTTCACATTGAATTAGAGTCTAATCTTTTGCAACAAATTATAAACTCAACTAAGTATCATATTAAGAGTATACATTTATTTCAAGTTATGTTACAAGTTACTAAAGCACAATGTACAAGTTATCAAAGCATAAGATCTTAAGCTCACTTAATTATACCTAGATTATGATTACCCTATGTAAACCCTTAAACTAAGAATGTAGAATCCCTAGAAGTCATAAAAATACTATATAAGTCCTAGAATAAGTGTACATGATGATATAAACCCTAATTATCCAAGATAGAAAGTCATTAGGATTAGTGACCTAAAAACCCTTATATTAAGCATTCTTTATGGAATCAGTGTCTAGTCTTTTAGGACAAGTCTACAAACATTCATATGATTAAATTAAGGTTATAATATTATAATAAGACAATGTATAAGTACCCTAAAGCACAAGGTACAATATTTCAATGCATGACCTGTAAGTTAGGTCAAAATAGGTATTTTTACTCTTTCGACATGTTTACTTAGAATAACCTATCAAACTAAGTGTGGAACTGGTTTTGATACTTATAACACAATGTCTAAGACCTAAGTTGATTTTACATTAGTATCTAAGAGGAGGATAATAAGTTTTACTAGGATTTAACCGTAGATCATTAGAAACCCTAATCTACATAGGTTATCTTCCCAATTTCACATCAAACCTTTATTAAATTTCAAACCAAGAACCCACACTTCTTAATTACAATGTTTAAACCCTAAATATAGTCTAATATCACATTTCTAAGCCCTTAATCACCAAACTTACAAACCATAAAGTTACAAGCACTAAAATAGGACCCGGTTTTGGTTTTTCCCTCCAAAACTTAATTTAAACACTTTCCCTCCCATTCCAAGTTTAAAACCAGATATTTCCTAGATATTTAAGTTTTCTAGAAGACCTACAAGCTGCTGGATCACCACCTTGTAGGCTACACATCTTCATTCTCATCCATAGTATGCTGTGAGCCATTTCTAGCCACAAGTCCAAGATATTTGTTCCTAGCTTCCATGACTCATCCATAGCCTTGTGTAGATCTTCCCTAGCTTACCTTATTCACTTATTTAGCTGAGTTACATGTTTCAAGGCTTTTCTTGGAGCCTAAGTGTTGAAACAAGTATAAATAGGGGCGAATGGACAACCTTTAGAACTTGCACCGCGTTTTCTTTGTATCTCCTACCCATTCTTCAAATCCACTTCTATGTACATTCTAGGACTCTTAGAAGACCAGAAACCAGGTCTAGAAAGAAGTCATTAAAGCTCTTGAAGCTTTGATAGCAAGTTGTGTTCATAGGAAGCCATAAGGAGCCACCTAGGTTATCTCTATGTTAACTAAGATTTGATCTTGTTATAATGTTTTCTTAGACTTGTTATAATGTTTATAGGATCTTAGAAAGATAATCTAAAAGAAATTAGAACATATGATCATTTTAAAGAAAAGCTATAAGCTAAAGATGTCTTAAAACCCTAGTTTTATAATTTACATGAAATAATGACTTAATATCCTTTACAAAAGCTATAGTTCTGAAGAAATTTTTTTATTATGATTATAAATGTGTTTTGAAACTTTATTTTAAAATCCTATATCATTTGGTACATTTTCGAGGTTATTATGTGATTTTTACAAGTATATGGACCAAAACTGTCATTTTTGAAAATATTTAACATTTTGGGCCAAAAGTGTCACTTTGTGAAATTTAAAACTATAAGAATAAATATTGGAAAGTTTGAGACCCTAAGGTTAATATTTGAGGGTTGAAAAGGTAAATATTAAAACTATATACTTTAGGGGTTAAAAGTGTAAATATGCTAAACTTATAATATTATATGTTAAAAAGGTAAATGATCTAAAATTAGAAACTTAAAGGATCATTTTGGTGATTTATGAAACTATATGGATGAAAGTTATATAATAAAACCTATTTTCTAAAGCTATAAACTAGAAGGACTATTTTTGCAAATTATGAAACTAAAGGATGTATAATATAAATAAATAAAAGAACATACTATTCTTTGAAGAAATTTATTATATGAATGTATCATATTATAAGGGATATTTGTGCAAAGATGTTCCATCTCGATATTACGTTCTGACTGAGTGGTTGGATTTACGATTTAAAGTGCCCTCGCTCCTCAAGCGTTTATAGAATGACTTCTGAGTATGATGACCCGAACAATGATATCATAATTATGAGAAATTATAAATTCAAGAATATATTATCAAATACTTAATAATATTGAACATAAAATCCAAGACTTAATACTATACAAAATATGTTAATCCAGGGTTGGTGTGAGACCAAGTTCTTGTTTGCTAGCTCAAGTTGTTATATGTGATATAAACCTACCAAAGATACATAATTACTTGATATTGTTCATAGCCTCACTAGATCTAATTTATAAATGATTTGAAAACCCGTGAGGGGGATATTTGCTAAACTGGAATACAAGTATTTTGGTATGCTGCCTGACATGATTATTGACACTATGTTTACTTATTGCCATTAAGTCCCTTTTTAATCGTGACCGTTAATCATTCTATGAATGAGTGCTAATATTGTGAATAGTACTATTTGGGGACTGACATCTCCTATTTGGGAAAGTCGCACTTGTTGGAATGCCGACAGGTTCCTACCTAGGCTAAATGGATACACTTTATTTTGCTATACTCAGGAGTCTGGCAAACTACTCGCATAAGGGCAATTTTTTGGTTTCTATTTATGTCAAGTAGCGGTGCATGAGCTAGTGCAATAATAATTGATGATTTCATATGAGTGAATAACAATGTAGCTCAGGAAAAGGATCTTATATTAAAAAATGATTTAAAACCTATGAATTCACTCAACCATTGTATTGATTTTATGCATATATTTCAGGTGTTGATAATTGATAGCATGGAGCAGCATAATGATGACGTGGAGAGATATAGACTTTGGAATTTTTATCATTCAAACCTATTTTCTAGATCTCGGGAACCTGTGAAGTACAAAGTATGTACGGTTGTTTTATTGAAAATTCTCTGATTTTGAATGATGTTGATAATAATTGATAATAAAGAAATAAAGTTTATTAAAACACTCTTTTGAGTTGTTTTCTGTTACTGTGCCTTTTATTCCATAAAGTAATACCCCAAAAATATTATTCCGCTGCGTCAAGGTAAAAAATGGGGGTGTTACAGAGTGGCATCAGATCCATAGTCATAGAGGACAAGAAATTAATTTTTTTGACTATAACTGATTTTCTAAAAATAAATTCAAAGTAAAATCTCTGCATCAAAACCGTGCTGCTGCAAAAGAAGGTGTAAGTGATACTTAATGATTCTTAGTAATACTACTATGTGATAATATGATTATGTGTAAGTAATATAACACTAAATACTAACATAAGTAATTTATTTTATCGACGTCTTTAGAAATATGTCTTTCTATTTTCATCTTATCATCATATCGGATTTAGAATCGGAAAATATTTACCTTATGGATTTACCTAAACCCTTAGTAATAGGCCTTTCTGCCAATCATTACCCTAATCCTTAACTATATAATGAAAATGTACATATTCCGTAGTGCCAAACTTCTTCATCCCAAGCTTCCAATAATATCCCAAATACCCATAATATATTTGTAGAACAAATGGAGAATATCTTTAAATACTTTATCGAAATACCTCCCAAGCGTATTGAAGATTTTCAATATAAAATTGAGGGACTTAAGTATGGAAAGACAATGATGCAAGAGGAAATATAAAATTTGTAGAAGTATCTAATAAAAGTAAGTAATGAGAACCATAAGTTACGAGATAAGAAGAGGTTGCATAACGAGGAAATTACCTTAGCTCGAGTAAGAATGGCAACAATTGAGAAGCTTATTAAAAATATTCAAGTTCGACATAAATAAAATATCAAAGCACTCTTAGCCAATATTAAGGATTTCAAGAAGAATGATTAAACCAGCTCAAAAATATTTCAGCTTCCCTAAAAGCCTTGTGAATACTCTAGCCTTCAGTCTTTACTTTTATGTAACAAAGAAGCTTATCTGTCCATCAGCAAAGCAGATTGTTAATAAATAAAAGTTTCATTTTCTTTCCTTTATTTGCATATTAAATTCTAGAAAAAAAGAAATACTTAATAAAGTATAAGTCTTTAAAAGAATTTTTGTAAAATAAGAATATTCTCTTAAACTAAAAAGGACTTCTCAAGTGTATTTGGTTAAAGAAAATACTAATCTAAATAAAGGATGAATAACCTAAGATCTTACTTTATAGATATGTAACACTATAAACCTATTACTTAGATCTCTAAGTTAGGATGTGCCTTTAAATTTTTAGAAAAAAAAATATGCAAGCGTTGTATGTATACACATATGACAAATGCTTAATAGACAAGTATATCTAAACTTCAAAAAATTTGTCTTCTAATTTCAGAATGACACATTTAAGGACATCGATATCTTCTACCTTAACTCCTGAAGGACTTCAACGAATAATTAACGACGGCGTTGCTACAGCTTTACAAGTACCCGGCTTTCAAAATAGTAAGGAATATTATCCCAACGGAAGACTTTATAACGAGTCAGTTATATAAGTTCCGAGGAGTCGAAGATGTTATGGGTATCACTCATTGGATTGAAAGAACTGAAACGATTTTCTCCCAAAATGGTTGTGCGGAGGACCGTAAAGTGAATCTTGTTGTTAGTGCCCTAACTACAAAAGCATTATCGTGGTGGAATTACTATTCTCAACTTGTAGGAATAGAAGAAGCTCATAAGATGAAATGGTTAGATTTTGAGCGCCTCCTGATAACACAATATTATCCTTCAATAGAGATCGAGAAAGTGAAAAAGGAATTTTGCTATCTAGTGACAAAAGGAAATGATCTCAAAGCCTATTTGAGAATATTTCAAGAGTTAGTAGAATTGTACCCTATCACAAATTTTTAAAGGATGATGAAGGCTTTTATCATAGTATTTACCCAAAGATTCAAGAGAGTGATTACTATTATTAAACCAAGAAATTTAGAAGAAGCCATTAATATTACCCAAAAGTTAATGGATCATGTAATCAAGCACAATCATGTGCAAGAATCGAATACCCTTAAGCGTAAATTTAGTGAAGAAGAAGAAGAATATTTTATTGAACCTAAGCCCAGTCACCTAAGTATTCCCTATGATCCCTATTTCCCTTACCTATATTACACTAATCCCAACTTAGTTAATCTTCCTAAACCAATAGGATACAATAATTATGCTGGAAAACTTCCCCTTTGTATGAAGTGCCTACTAAAGGACCCTGCACAGTAAGATGTCATAAATGCTGCAAGATAGGAAATCAGACGCGTTACTGTTGGAATAAGATGAATTTTTAGATTTTCCCTAGATATCGTATTTTGTAAATAAATAAATGTTATAAACATATGTGAGTATTATCAATAAAATCTACGTGTTCTTAATTATATCTCTTGTGAATACTGTTTTATTTCATTATATGGTAGTATAACTCATTTGTATTATACTTAATATAATATATATTTGATTTAGGCGTATATCTTAGCAAAATTACGAAATCTGAATTACAAATGTTCAAACCTGAATTTTCTTATAAAGTTAGGCAAGAACAAGTAATTATTTACAGATTTCTTAAAATAAGACATGACACCATCTGGATCATTGTCAACTGTATTCAATTAATGATATGGAAATTCTGACAAGGTTAAACCAAAAAATAATCTTTTGACATAGAGTACCAATATCTATTATTTTGAATACATTAAGAAGAATTTATCTTTTATAGGCAAAAGTGAGAGAATTATCCAGATACTAAAAACTACATATTCCACGTATGCATTATATTACCTGGAATTACACTTACCTTATCAAGGTTATATTAGAATAAGAATTCGTAGAGCGTTAAGTAGTGACTATTAGATACATGATGGATTAAGATGGTGATTTGTGAGAAATCTTTATCAAGAATAATCACAATAAGGAGTTACACCATATTAAAAGGTATTAACCTTTAGAATGATCTTTTCCCTATAATCCAAATTGATTTTTAATTCGAGATTTTGAATTGAGTTGTGACTTAAGTTTTTCCCAAAGAACTAAAAAATAATCACATTTCTTTTCGTATCAAAGGATGATTTATTTGATTAAATGATACGATTTATATTTTTTTAGTGATCATTATAGCTAGATTATGAATGATGCTTCATTAATATTTATTTTTAATAATAAATCTGGTGGAGAAATTGATTTAAAAATAAAATAGAAGTTGTATTCTTGATATGTAAATGAACTCCTAGGAAGGAATTTAAGAACGCGAGAACTATATTCCCCTTGATATGCTATGTTATCATTATAATCTCGGGATAAGATTTATTTAAGGGGAAAAGACAATAACAACCCATAAATTTCACAAGTGTGATATATGCTATGATTAAATGAAAGTGTAAAATCCATTAGAAATTTTTGCTTTTGAGCATTACTTGATAAGGTGAACTACTTCTCACAACCTGAATTGTTATATCAACATATTCCTATATGTTGTAAATACAATGTATATATAAATTATGAGTTCTAAGAGTAATTTAACAAGTATACTATGAATAAAGAACATCTCAAATATAACTATGATGCCCTAAATTCCTTAAAAACCCTAGAATCCTTATAAATGAATGGTAAACTCAAGGATTGTAAAAGTATGAATACATAACATATATGAATAAGTAATAAAGGATTATAAGCAAGTAATAAACTATCATTTGAAGATATGAAGTTATCCAAGAATAAGTAAGTACAAATCACACAAAGCTAAAGTACAAATAAGTATACATAATAATCTAGATAATCACCTATAAAATCTCTTGTAAACTAATCTTTCAAGCAATATAATTATACGATATCCATGTATGAATAAAAAATACAATGTACTAGTTATAATCTATTATATAAATAAGAGATAATTGATCACAGAATACTAATATTCATTAATCTAAAGCTAATTACAAGTTAAAACCTAATAATCAAGATTAGCATATAAAATCCATTTCACATTGAATTAGAGTCTAATCTTTTGCAACTAGTTATAAAACTCTACTAAGTATCATATTAAGAGTATACATTTATTTCAAGTTAATTTACAAGTTAGTAAAGCACAATGTACATGTTATCAAAGCATAGGATCTCAAGCTCACTTAGTTATACCTAGATTATGATTACCCTATGTAAACCCTTAAACTAAGAATGTAGAATCTATAGAAGTCGTAAAAATACTATATAAGCCCTAGAATAAATGTACATGATGATATAAACCCTAATTACCCAAGATAGAAAGTCATTAGGATTAGTGACCTAAAAACCCTTATATTAAGCATTCTATATGGAATCAATGCCTGGTCTTTTAGGACAAGTCTACAAACACTTACACCATTACATTAAGGTTATAAGATTATATTAAGACAATGTACAAGTACCCTAAAGCACAAGATACAATATTTCAATGAATGACTTGTAAGTTAGGTCAAAATAGGTATTTTCACTCTTTAGACATGTTTACTTAGAATAACCTATCAAACCAAGTTTGGAACCACCCCGATTTCCCGAGAGTTAGATAGCCGATAGGTAAACCCTCTAAGGCCGCTATTCCTTGATTTATATACTTAAAATAAAATTTTTAAGACCTAAATTAAGTTTACATCAGTATCTAAGAGGAGGATAATAAGTTTTACTAAGATTTAACCCTAGATCATTAGAAACCCTAATCTACATAGGTTATCTTCCCAATTTTACATCAAACCTTTGTTAAACTTCAAAACAAGGACCCAAACTTCTTAATTACAATGTGTAAACCCTAAAAATACTATAATCCATTACTCATCATACACCTAAGCCCTTAATCACCAAAATTACAAACCATAAAGTTACAAGTCCTAAAATAGGACCCGGTTTTGGTTTTTCGCTCCAAAATTGATTTAAACACTTTCCCTTCCATTCCAAGTTTGACACTAGATATTTACTAGATATTTAAGCCTTCTAGAAGACGTAAAATCTGTTGGATCACCACCTTGTAGGCTACACATCTTCATTCTCATCCATAGTATGTCGTGAGCCATTTCTAGCCACAAGTCCAAGATATATGTTCCTGGCTTCCATGACTCATCCCTAGACATGTGTAGATCTTCCCTAGCTTACCATAGACACTTCTTTAGCTGAGTTACATGTTTCATGGCTTTTCTTAGAGCCTAAGTGTTGAAACAAGTATTAATAGGGGCGAATGGACAACCTTTAGAACTCACACCCTATTTTCTTTGTATCTCCTACCCATTATTCAGATCCACTTCTATATACATTCTAGGAATCATAGAAGACCAGAAACCATGTCTAAAAAGAAGCCATTGAAGCTCTTGAAGCTTTGATAGCAAGTTGTGTTCATAGGAAGCCAAAAGGAGCCATTTTGGAGCGACCTAGGTAATTTCTATGTTAACTAAGCTTTGATCTTGTTATAATGTTTTCTGAGACTTTTTATAGTGTTTATAGTATGTTAGAAAGATAATATAAAAGAAATTTGAATATATGATCATTTTAAATGAAAGTTATAAGCTAAAGATGTCTTAAAACCCTAGTTTTGTAATTTACATGAAATAATTACATAAAATCCTTTTCAAAAGCTATAATTTTGTAGAAATGTTTTTATTATAATTATAAATGTGTTTTGAAACTTATTTTTAAAACCTAGATCATTTGGTATATTTTTTAGGTTGTTATGTGATTTTTACAAGTATAGGGACCAAAACTGTTATTTTTGAAACTATTTAACATTTTGGGCCAAAAGTGTCGTTTTATGAAATTTAAAATTATAAGAATAAATATTGGAAAGTTTGAGACCCTAAGGTTAATATTTAAGGGATGAAAATGTAAATATTAAAACTATATACTTTAAGGGTTAAAAGTGTAAATATGCTAAACTTATAATATTATATGTTAAAAAGGTAAATATTCTAAAATTAGAAAC
This sequence comes from Glebionis coronaria, assembly GCA_025667525.1. Classification (NCBI taxonomy): domain Eukaryota; kingdom Viridiplantae; phylum Streptophyta; class Magnoliopsida; order Asterales; family Asteraceae; genus Glebionis; species Glebionis coronaria. The sequence continues at coordinate 455,570,969 of CM046876.1, forward strand.
TTCAAGGATCATGTTGATCGTTTATGAAACTATATGGATGAAAGTTATATAATAGATCCTATTTTCTAAAGCTATAAACTGAAAGGACTATTTTTGCAAATTATGAAACTAAAGGATGTAAAATATAAATGAATAAAAGAACTTACTAATCTTTGAAGAAATTTATTATATGAATGTATCATATTATAAGGGAGCTTTGTGCAAAGATGCTCCATCTCGATATTACGTTCTGACTGAGTTGTTGGGTTTACGATTTAAAGTGCCATCGCTCCTCAAACGTTTATAGAATGACTTCTGAGTATGATGACCCGAACAATGACATCATAATTATGATAAATTATAACTTCAAGAATATATTAAAAAATACTTAATAATATTGAACACAAAATCAAAGACTTAATACTATACAAAATATGTTAATCCAGGGTTGGTGTGAGACCAAGTTCTTGTTTGCTAGCTCAAGTTGTTCTATGTGATATAAACCTACCAAAGATACAGAATTACTTGATATAAGGTGAGTTCATAGCCTCACTAGATCTAATTTATAAATGATTTAAAAACCCGTAAGGGGATATATGCTAAACTGGAATACAAGTATTTTGGTATACTGCTTGACATGATTATTGACACTACGTTTACTTATTGCCATTAAGTCCCTTTTTAATCGTGACCGCTAATCATTCTATGAATGAGCGCTAATATTATGAATAGTAATATTTGGGGACTGCATCCCCTATCTGGGCAAGTCGCACTTGCTGGAATGCTGACAGGTTCCTACCTAGGCTAAACGGATACACTTTATTTTGTTGTACTGAGGAGTCTAGCAAACTACCCTCATACGGGCAATTTGTTGGTTTATGTTTATGTCAAGTAGCGGTGCATGAGCTAGTGCAACAATAACTGATGATTTTATGTGAGCGAATAACAACGTAGCTCAGGAAAATGATCTTGTATTCAAAAATGATTTAAAACTTATGAATTCAGTCAACCATTGTGTTGATTTTAAGCATATATTTCAGGTGTTGATAATTGATAGCATGGAGCAGCATAATGATGATGTGGAGAGATATAGACTTGGGAATTTTTATCATTCAAACTTATTTTCTAGATCTCAGGAACCTATGAAGTACAGAGTATGTACGGTTGTTTTATTAAAAATTCTCTGATTTTGAAAGATAATGATAATGATTGATAATACATAAATAGAGTTTATTAAAACGCTCTTTTGAGTTGTTTTCTATTACTGTGCCTTGTATTCCTTAAAGCAATACCCCAAAAATATTATTCTGTTGCGTTAAGGTAAAAAATGGGGGTGTTATAACATCACATTCTAGAAAATCAAAAAATACATCTAACCTGGGTGACATGTGATATGAACATCCTGAATCCATGATTCAATCTAGCAGTCTCTCTGCACTCATCACCATTATCACCTCAGAACCGTCATAAATCGAACCACTGGAGCTTGGTTGATCATCTTTCTCGACGTAACCTTCTGACTTCTTGTGATTATTCTTCTGACAGTTTCTTATCAAGTGCTCTTCGGATTGGAAAATAAAGCATTTGAGTATTCTACCTCGAGACTTCGATCTTGACTTCCCTTTGACTGATGTGAATTCCAACGATCAGTTCTTCCCCTCACGTATAACCCTTTACCATCATCCCCCTTCGCCTTGGACCTTTCTTTGATTTCCTTTGAATTTAGTGTGGCCATCACGTTCTCTAAATTCAAAGCTTCCCGTCCATAAAGCAAGGTATTCATAAAGAAATGTATCCACAAAGTGTTCGTATGATGCTGGTAAAGAAGTGAGTAACAATTAAGCAAGATCTTCATCTTCGAATTTTACCTCAATATTTGCTAAATCAAGAACGATTTTGTTGTACTCATCTATATGCTCGGAAATATTTCGTCCAGGCGGCATGTAAAATGTATGCAACTTCTTCTTCAGATACAACTTGTTGGCCAATGACTTTATCATGTACAAAGTCTCAAGCTTTGACCAAATCCCCGCTGCAGTCATCTCCCCGGCAGCCTCTCTCAAAACCTTGTTACCTAAACACGAAATCATGGCATTGTGAGCTTTCTTGTCAAGCTTAGATTTCTCTTCAGCTTCCATAGTCGCGGGTAAAACCTTCAGAGCAGCTTCACATCCGTTCTGGATTAATAAAGCACGCATCTTGACTCTCCATAACCCGAAATCACCAGTTCCATCGAATTTCTCAATGTCAAACTTGGCTTTTGTCATTCTTTAATTCCTTTGTGAATTTGCTAAACCTTGTGATAAAACCTCACAATCACAAAATAACAAAGCTCCGTCGGTAATTCGCTAAACCTTATGATATATTAAACCTCACAATCACGAATTACGAAAGTCCCATCGTGTAAAAAGACTCTTCAAAAGTAATAATTCTTTTGTTTTATAGAAACAAAAATAACAACTCTAAAAACCTTAGTCCAAATAACCAAATTTGGTTAATGGTTTATAAAACTTTGGCCCAATAACATTAAAACCCTTTTGAAAGACTTTTTAATAGCCTAAAACATCTATCTTCTTCTACGTTTCTCTCTCTCTCTCTCTGTATCTCCAGCGACAGAAACACGAAAAAAAAATGGCGGACCCCAATCCTTGTCAATCGAAACACGATCAACAACCCTTTCACAGTCGATCGTTGTTGCTGCTACTTGACGATCCAAACCCGATCACCAAGAACCCTTCCTCGATCGACCTAGAAACCAGAAGATCTTCAAACCAGAAGCTTTTGATACCACTTGTAGTGTTTGATCCCTACAACCTAGTTAATCTAGATGCGGATTACTCGATCGTGAAGAAGAACCCACAAGCAGAATTGACAAAAAAAACAACACAAAGTACGAATCCCTAATCTTACGATTAGTATTATTGAAAGAATTAACGTGAATTGGTTCTTTCCCCTTCACCTCCTTTTATCGAGATGAGAGGGAACCGACTCTTACAACTACGGGTCAGGTTGAGTTAGAACACTACCAACCGACCGTTATTCTTAGCTATTAGGCTACTCGATATTAATCTTTAGATGCAAATTATGCAAAGATAAAGACTAAACATGACAAGATTATATAAAGCGGGTCGTATAAACTGAGTTCTATGATAACAACGTAGGACAAACGTTTTAGAGAAGCAAACTCTACATATTATATTTTATTGTTTTTTGCTTATTTGATTGGATACAGTTCTTACTTGCCATAAATGAATTACCATCACCACATTATATACCTTATAATAGAGGGGAATCACGTTCCCCTAGGAACAGTGATCCCCCTCTTATACTCATTATTTTATTACTCCTCCTCACACATACACTTCGTCTGTTAACGCATCTCACATAAACATCTCACAAACTATCTCTCTCTCAATATCACTCTTTCTCTCTCTGTGTGTAACTTTCTCTCTCTATTGGATCTGTCTCTCTCTAACACGATCTAATATCGTCGATGTAATCGAGCAAACCCTTGGGTTTTGATGGAAACCCTGATTTCGTGTGATTTTAATTGAGGAAACCCTTGGGTTTTGATGGAAACCCTGATTTCGTGTGATTTGTTGCTCATCTAATATCATCAAAGTAATCGAGGAAACCCTTAGGTTTTGATGGAAACCCTGATTTCGTGTGATTTGTTGCTCTCTCTAACAAGATCTAATCGATCTAATCAGATTCGTATCATGAAGCTGTGGTTTTTGGGGTTTGTTGGAGGCACTCTCTTGGGTTTGATGGAAACCCTGATTTGTTTTAGCGCTTCTAGACATATTGAATTCATATCAGGTTTGATGGAAACCCTTTATTGGGTTTCATGAAAACCCTTATTTATTTAGCTCTGATTGTTTTTCCTTTTTTATAAACTAGATATTGTATCTTTAATAAAGTGGATATCTGTGAAAAAAGTGATATTGAGATGTGGGTATCTTTGTTATAAAGTAGATATCTGTGAGAAAGAGTGATATTGACAGAGAGGCACAATGATAGTTTGTGAGATATTTATGTGAGATGGGTTAATAGACAAGTGTGTGTGTGTGACGATGGTGCTAGGTTTATTAGCGCCTGATGGCATACAAGAAAAAAGAGGGTTTTTTTTTATTGTTGGAACGCATTTGTGGAATCCTTGCTCCATATATATGTTATATCCATTGGGTTAGTTCGATAAGCAAGTTAGTTGAGTTTTGATTATCGGATGTTTAGTTCCATTAATTATGAGCGTTTCTGTTTAGGTGTCTGCCTCATGGATTTATTGGTTCTCGGATAATATTTCATAACTTAAATGTCATGGTATACGTTGTGGGTTTCTGATGTTGGTGGCGTCATTTGATCCTGCTTTACTTCATGATATTTGTTTCTGGTGGTATCACCTACATCTCATGTGTGGCTGCATAAGCAACCAATGGCTTTATGATAACTGCTTTTGGTGGTACCCGTCGCTAGGCGTGGAAATTATTTGGATTTGCAGCCGCGACGGGTTTTGTTGGAATGTGTAGTTGTTCAGGTTGTCATGACCTGATGGACTCGGCCTAAACCTAGGATTATACGGATTCTTGCAGTTTTTGTAGACGGATTATTGCGGTTATTATCGGTACATTTTTTATTAGGACACGTGATTATTTAGCCGTTGGACTGTGCAATTGTTCAGGCTATGATGACCTTGAATGGCCCGGGTTAACCCTGCGATTCCACGTATCTTGGCGGGGCAACCTTTCGAGGTTGCAGCCATGACGTGTGTATCCGGTCTTTCTTGAAGGGTTTCTGTCTGAGCCGAGCATGGTGAGGCTTTGATTTTATAATGTGCTGGTTCGGTGACGATGGTGGTAGGGTTATTGGCTAGAAAATACAACGACTGACTTTACACCTTTGATACAAACTTGGTTGGTTTTAGATTATCGGATGGTCAAATTCATTTGATTTCTAAGCGTTTCCGTTTATGTATCCGCTCACGGCTTAATTGGTTTTTGGATAATGTTTCAACTTAAATGGTTCGTGTGTCTGCGACCCTGAAATGTCGCTGCGTTGCCCCCTCCCTTTTTTTTGTTGCCGCTGCTCGCGGTGTGTGACAATTGTGACGGCCCTGCTACTGATTTTTCCTGGGTGTATCTGTTGCTTTAGTGGAACAGACAACCTCGGATAGTGTTGTGCTATGGCACATTTCGTTAAAAGACGTTCATCTGCCTATTATTCGTTTCTAGCTATATTGCCTTTCTTATCTTGGTGGCGGTATTGGTTTTGAAAGGCTGTGATGATTCGCACATACGTTTTACTCCAATGTTAGTATGTTTCGTTATAATATGCGATCGCTGGGGCTATGATGAGTTTTGATGGCCGGGGATGAACTTGAGATACACGTATCTTGGCGGGGTAACCTCTTGAGGTTGCAGCCATGGCGTGCCTATCCAATTTTCCCTTAAAGGCGCCCTATCTGAGCCTATAATGGAATGCTCTCTCCTCTTTTATAGAAGTTATAATATGGTACACAAAATAATGCTGGTTGTTGTTGGATGTCTGCGCCGTCCTAACAGAACTGAAGGTATTGATAGGATTTCTTATTTCTGTTGTTTTCTTCGGGACTTCATATGCTCTAGCCAACTGACCTAGGTTTTCTATTAACTATATGTTTAGGAGTTGATTTCAGTCATAATTTTGAGTTTATAAATTGTGAAAAATAAATGGTATGGATTATCAGTCGCGTATAAGCTGTGTTCATGACATGGAAATGAACCATTACCTGATATGTATTAGTTGATGCTGTGATGAGCATGACCGACCCGGGTTAAGCGCGAGATTTCACGTATCTTGGCAGGGCAACCTATTAAGGTTGCAGCCATGACGTGTGTATCCGGTTTTCCTTCAATGGTGCCTTATCTGAGCCATGACTGTGGTGAGTAGTTGTATAGTTATATAATAATAGCGGGCTGTGATGAGGTTAAACGGGCGCGGGTAAAGATAACACAACCCGGATCTTGGCGTGGCGACCTTTCAAGGTTGCAGCCACGCCGGGTTATGAATGTTTTTCCCAATTAGCGCTTTATCTGAGCCTATGCTATAGCACATAAAAATACAAAAACCTTTCGACCACTTACAGGTCGTGCAGGTAGCTGATTCATTAATTGTACCTCACCTAATTATAAAAAAATCCCTCTAAAAAATGTAACGTGTTGGAACTGTTTTACAGGCGCAGGAGTTGATGAAGAAAAGAATGCACATAGTTGTGCATGAAATTGCTGGTACAATGTAAGTTTTATCCCATTTTTTAAATATTATGCGATGCTATAATATAGTACTTAATTTCCATTAGAAACTCTCGATGTTGCTATATTAGTTTTAGAATTAGCCTATCAGTTTTGGCTTATACTACAAATATACTACAAATAATTCGTTGAATTTGTAATATACTACTACCAAATAAACGATCATAAGCCCATTAATTTTAGAATTGGCCTATCAGATATTGAGTTCATTATTGATGATGGAGATCAGCATAGGTTGGATTTGCTTATCTAAATTCGAGACTGATTATTTTTCAGAAAGTATTAAGAAATTCCAGAAAGTGTTAAGCAATTCCAAACTACTGCCTTTGTATAGTTGAGGTATTCTGATAGTACAACTTGGTTACGGTTGGGTTTGAGATTGGTGGCTTATTTTATTTACCTTATATGAAGGAACAGACATATGTGAAGAATGTGGCAGTTGTGGCGCGTGCAACTCAGCCTGAGCTCAGATCCGTCGAGGTAAGCATACACATATATTTTTCTCAAATTAGTTGTTTATAGGTTGAAATCTCAGCGAACAATTAGGTGGTAACTTGATCAACTTTTGACCCTATGGGTACTGTGTAGACATCACGAATGTTTTCAGTTTTATGACCGATAAGGTAATAATTAAAGTGATGTTCGTTTCGTCTTTTTTCTTAGGTTCTTAACGCGACTCCAACAACCTCCGGTTTATTTGAAAGCCGCCGATAGTCTGTCTACGAAATCAAGGGCACCGTTAAGCTGGAGACAACACACGCTGATCCAAGCTCTGTTATCACGTGGCCCACTCAAAGAACATCAATTCCATCTCATCTTTGCTGACGTCACCGACAAATCCAAAGGTCCTTTTAATTACCCTTTTTTTAAAATTTTAATTGTTTAGATGATAGGGTGTTATTTGTTTAATTCGAAATAAACTTATATAAGCCGGGAAATAAACTGAAATAAGTTTATCCTATCGAAATCGACTTATATAAGCCCATAAGTCTTTAAATAAGCCAGAAAATTGGGTTTATTGTTTGGATTAGGTTGTTTATCCCGCTTACGGGCTTTATTTGCTTTTTGAAAAGAAATTTTAGTTGGGATTTGCTTGATAATGATAAAAAAAAAATTTAAAAAAATGTTATCTTGGTAATTTTAGTTGGGTGCTAAAATAAGCACTTAAAATTAAGCCGCTTACTAAAAAGCAGTGGCAAGTTGGGATGAAAGATAATTTGAAACTAATAAACGTTTGGTTTTTGATTTTAGGTTTATCGAATAGTAAGCAGATTGTAGAAGATAAGCAGACGGTTTGGAGGACTCATGGAATTTAGGCGGTTCTCACGCTGTGGGATACCCTACTGAGGTATAACTGATATGAACATGTTTCTATGGACAAACTGATATGAACATGTTTCTGCTCAAAATTGAGCCTGACCAATTGAGCCTGCAGGAAGGAAGCTCAGTTATGTAGGAAGGAGAAGCGACGGTCAAATTAAAAGAACAAAAAACTTTAAAAGATGCTCAAGGGAGCTCATTTATGCGACTTCTCTATCGCCCCTTAAAAACGTTATCAAACATAAACACAGCCCGTCGCGGCGAAGCACAGACATCATGCCTAGTAAACAATATTTAACGACAATTTGCTAAGAGTACATATATCAAAGTCTCAAAATTCCTCGTTCCAACAATTTCCTAATCAACCAGTAAGTACTTAAAATCCAATGAATCCATGAATTAGTAAAAGCACCATGTTTGATGTATGACGTATGGATTAGACTAGATCGTTCGTTTTATGCCTGTTATATCTTTAAAGATTGCATGCACACTAAAAAAAATTACGTCATCGATCACATGCAATGCATGCATGATTTTCATCGACTTCTTATTTATGCGATTGAGATATATATATTCCTGAAAAACAATACAACTTTTTTTCTTTTAAAGCCCCACTTCATTTTGTGGACTTCGTATATGTAACAAACGTAACTATCACGAATATCAATGCCAACTAATACATTTTATACATTTCACCCGGTACACTAACATATAGAGATACATCAAGACATTTGTAAATTCCAAAATAAAAATTGGACGCAATCACAATGGATTTATTCAATCAAGATAGCAAGGAGTAACGACAATATGGATGATTGTGGATTGGTTGACATAATCAAACGCAATGTCTCTATTTTTTAATTAGAATTATAAATAAGTTAGTTCCAGATTTTGCGTTCGGCTCATTATGCTCTTTGTTTTCTTCCCTCCATTATGTTTAGCCCGCAGCATGACAATTGTCTCCTTTAATCTACATTTTTTTACAAATTGCTAAAATAGCTCTCTTGTTGGTACCAGGTATATGCTATTGAACAAGTATTTTAAATCTTTTTTAGTTTTAGTTTATATTAATTGTCAATACAATTATCAAAATATAGGTCGTAAAACCTTTTTTTGTAGTTATTGTTGCATTGTATGTCGTTAAGTGTAAAAAATGATACCCAACTAATTCAAGAAATATTTAGGCATGTTCAAATAAAATACAATAATCACGTTATCATTTTTACTTTTTTCTTCCCTTACAGCTCTAAATGAAAAACTATTCATAATTCCGATTTCAAAGAGTAATTATGTTTTATACCATTTTGAAAAGAAATATACAAAGTTTATACGGGATATAAACGCAATTTCAAGCCTTTAGAAAATATACGTTGTTTTAAACTTTTCAAAAATACATACAATTCCCCCCTTTATAAGTATTACGGAGTAGTTTCTTACTCGTAACTATTTATAAAAAATATTTTTGCATGAAACCCTAAACTCAAAAAGCAGGTTTAGGCTTACGAACTTATTGGGCCTTTTTGGCAAAATATTTTTAAAAATTGTTTATGAAGCTGTTGGTTTTTTTCCGAGAATAATCTCTTTCAAAACAAGTAGCTCTGTTTATATACATAAACTCAAAACTTTTATTTTAAACAAGTAGTTATTAATGAAAAACTGATTTATAAATATTCTTAAATTATTAAAAGTTGTTAAAAGTATAAGTTGCTGATTTACCTTCCAAGTATATTATACTTTATTTAAATATGTCCATTTTAATTATTTTACATTTTAGTATTATTAAAAAAAGTTATTAAAAAATATATACAACTTGTAACTCGTGTTAATATCTTTGTAGTTAACACTTTACAATCTACAATTAGCAAGTTACAACATACACCCTACAACTTACAGCTAACTTTCTCAACCATAACAATCATCAAACACATGATTATTGTATGGGCTAGTTCTTGAAATCCCCAAGGTTGTCGCCCATTTGTTTTCTTGCACTCACCAAGTGAGAATTTTTTAAATTATCTTGCGCGACTTATGGGTGTTTACCAAATTAACTGGCAAGATATATGTCTCTTAGTATGCGTATAATATTAGCGGGTCTTAATGTTAGAAATTTTATGTATTGCAATTATCGTTCGTTTTTCTCGACTCACTCAAATTGATTTCCAATTAAACGTAAGATTAATTGTTCTTGGTGAAACGTATTTTTGGTATTTTTTAAAACTAAAAACTATATGATTAAAAACTATTTAAACTATTTAAAAGGAAAATCTATAATTAAAAAAAGCTAGATTAAAACTAATTAACTATTTTAAAACTATTTAAATAAATTTGAAGACTAATTTAAAATAAAACTTAAATCTAATTAACTTTTATAACTAAAACTTTTAATTTAAATGAAATCTATTTAAAACCTTTTTTTATATAAAGCTAAATTAATTAAAACTAATCTTAAAAAAAACTAATTTGAAAACAGTTTAACTTTCTAAAAATATTTTTATTTTTTTTAAACTTTATAAAACTGAATAAAAGAAAACTTTTAAAAACTTTTAATTAAAATTAATAAAACGAAAACTTGTATTTAAACTTAAAACTGGCAGCTATAACTGAAACTTACTATATTAATTAAATGATGCGCAATAATACACAAATAAGGTTCTAGATCAACTGGTAAAGGTGCTGGACTAATAAACTGGTGGTCAGGGGTTCGAGTCCCCTGATGGACAATTTTTTTTGCAATGATATTATTTTTGGAATTTTAACACTCAGACCAATTGGGTCTGAGTTTTTGAGCAGATAATATCAGTAAACAAGAAGAACAAATAAGCAAAAACAGCTTAAACAAATAAGCAAACGAACAGATCCAAATTTAAACACTCAAAATAAGCAAACTGAAATCAATAAGCTAAACTGAAATAAGCAATTCTTAGACTTAAAACCAAATCCAATAAGCACTTTAAAACTAAATAGGCAGTTAAACTAAAAATGAAATATAAGCAGATGAATAAAAATAAGCAAATAAAGTTATACTCCTAATCATCAAAAACTTAAGCAAACCAAACTCGCAACCCAAAGCAAACAAGCAGATATATTATACCAAAGGTAAGCAGATTTGATCCAAAAATAAAACAATAAGCAAATAAGCTCAAATAACAATGAAATCAAATGGGCAGATATCGAATAAGCAAACAAAACTAAAAAGCAGCAGCCTATCAAAACTAAATAAGCAGAATATTAATAAGTAGATCCTACCAAAACTTAAACCATCCAGATAACAACTTAACTAAATAAGCAGATACAAAATTATAAACAAACAAATTAACTAAAACTTATAAAAGCAAAATAAGAAACAAACCTGATGTCGAAATCATTTGGGAAGAAGGGATGAGGGTTGAGCCCCCTTATAACCGAAACCGAAACGAACACCACCTTATTACCCAAACTCTACCATCTTTCAAACCAAATATTTAACTCTTTGAACCAGATTTATTTAACTTCCCAGTAGGGGAAATTAATGTAAACCAAATTTATCTTCACTTTTATTAATGAAAAACAGATTAAATATTAAATTGCAATAAACTTAAATGTATAAAATGAGACAAGATTAAACTGTAAACAAAATTCATTAATAATATAAATTTATTACAATACTTTTGAAAAAGAAATTACGAATTATCTAAACTATTTTGTGCATACAAAAATAAAAATAAAATAAGGCACGAGAGCAAAATTACACAATGAAGAGGGTTTTTATAGGAAAACCCTAGAAACCTTCTTCATTATCTTGGTGAGCAAGGAAATAAATCTCAACCGCTAAACACATCTTTTCTTCCTTATCTTTCTTTTCTTCTTGATCAAATGGCTGAGAATCACTCCCTTTTCACTCGAATCGCCAAGCTGTCCACTTTGTGCTTCTTGTGTTTCTTTGCTGCTGAGTTGGCAAGTTTTAATTGGAGGGATGGTGGTGGTGATGTGGTTTATCCAATCACATGAAAGAGATTGGCCACGTAGGTGAGGACCACATGGTGTTCTTTTCCGATTCTTATGGGGATTTAATTGAGAAACGTGTGAATCACACGAATTAGGTAAAAGCCCCAATTTTAATTGGGTAATTTTGTGACTAGGTTTGGTGAATAGTGAATTAGGGTTGGGTAAAAAAGTGTCTGCGTTTTTTTGTGGGAGAGAAGGAGTTGTTGGGGTGTTTCTAGTTTGTATCGAAACAAATGAGATGTGAGTGGGTAAAAATTGTTTATTAAAACGTGTGTGGGGGTGAGTAAATAATTGTTGGATATATATATATATATATATATATATATATATATATATATATATATATATATATATATATATATATATATATATATATATATATATATATATATATATATATATATATAGATTTGCGTTCATGTAAGAACCACTCTTAAGATAAAAACAATAGGAACCAATTAAATTTTGCCAAGTGTCTTTTTTTAGTTTAAAAATAATAAACTAATGTTAATGTATTTAAGGGTATTTTAGTCATCTTGTTACTTTATAAAATAGATTAGAAAAGTATAACGTAAATTAATGTTGCACCCTATCATAATCCCTTTTATTACTATCTATGAATTACGTTGGAAACGGTTGTTGAATAGTTGTGTGCATCTATATTTTTTTCAAAGTCAAATGCATATTTGATTTGTCTGTGTATGAGTATGGTTGTATGATAATAATATTTTATGACAACTTGTATCACCATATGGTACTACTAATATTTTATATCAACATCGGTGGATTTGATATTTTTATTTTTATCATAACTTATATAATAACATATCATCATGTAATACTTTTTTTAAGTTGTCTAAGTTATATAAAACTGCCCCTTTTAATAACTATTATCGATTTTCGGATCGAGGGTGGGAACGTCAATGTATGTAATGACACACTAAATTTATGATAGATCTTTTTTTACGGGGGCACATTAATTTTTAGATGTAACGACACATAAAAATTACACACTGATAAATAGTGGCACATTAATTTTTAGATGTAGTGACACATAAAAATTAACATTGATAAATAGTGACACATTTTTTAGATTTAGTGACACATGAAAATGCCATATTTTTAGTGATAAATACTGGCACATTGTTTTTTTAAATATAAGACACAAAAATGACGCATTTTGAGTGATAAATAGTGGCAATTATTTTTTTAAATGTAGTGACACATACAAATGACATATTTTTAGTGATAAATATTAAAATATTATTTTTTTAAATATAATGACACATAAATATTGATGACGCATTTTTATTGATAAGTCTTTTGACATACTTTCATGATAAGATATCGCATAAAGAAAAGTCAAAATATATTGACTAATTGAGTTATTAAAATGTGTCTTTAAAAAGTGTCAAAAGACTTAGACTGTTACTTAAAAATGTGTAATAAGAATTCGTGTGTCATTACATATGTAACAATTTTTATGCCACTGTGTATGTATCTAGAAATATAAAGTGATCCTACAAATATGTAAGAAGATTCGATATGTCCATCACGTGCTTAGTGTGTCAAAGAAAATGCATCACTGGTTTTAAAGTTAAAAAAATGGTACACAATAAATACTATTTATAACATATACAAAACGTTACAAAAAATTTATCAAAGGCTTAATCAGGTAATTTTCATTATTATTAGAACTTTATTACAAGTATGCCATTTTTAATTAATTACTTATTAAAATTATATCTCATTAATAGTGATTGATCTAAGGGTCCAAAATGGTTCTTATTGTTTTTATTTTAAGACCGGTCACCACAATAACGCTCCTCTATATATATATATATATATATATATATATATATATATATATATATATATATATATATATATATATATATATATATATATATATATATATATATATATATATATATATATATATATATATATATATATATATATATATATATATATATATGTATTCGTTTCATGTGTTTGTTCGAGCTGCTCGTAACTTTATTGTAGAGGTGGCAAAACGGGCGGGCGGGCACGAGCGACAACTAAACGGGCGAGATGTTAAACGAGCGGCGGGCGAAACGGGGGGCTAAACGGGCGCAAGCTAAAATAGGAAAGAAAACATATAAAACGTATAATTAAGAAATAAAAATATTTGTTTGAAAGCCAGGGATATAAAACTAAATATAAAATATCCGCTGAGTAGCCTAATTAGTATTTTACATGTGCGCCCATTAAGCCTATTTAGTTTCTTACATATGCGCCCGTTTAGCCTATCAATAATAAAAAAATGAGTAAAAAGTGAAAAGTATAAAAAAGACCAATGTATATTAAAATGGATAAAATTTACCACCTCTATTTTATGGCAACACATTGTTGACAACATCATTCTCGCATGTGAAAAGACCTTCGCACTTTTGTTACCCATCAAATACTCCCTCCAAAAGCATATAATTTTAAAGAGTCTAAGTGTGTATATATTCAAATTAAAATTAAAGTTGTAAAAATTTAAATCAAACAAAATGAACTTGAAAAACATAAAAATTTGAAAATTTTAAAATACATCAAAGTTTATATCGAATTGAAAAGGACAAATTTTCAAAACATATGATAAAATATGTCAAAAAAAATAAATGAAAAAAAAAACATATTTCAGTTTGAAGTTAAATTGAGTTTTTTAATTAAAAAATGACATATATATTTTTTTCGTCTCATAATAAGTGATCATTTAAAAAATTTAAAGTTTTTGTTATTAAATTTTAATCATCAGTATTTTTATTTATATTATATAATGTCTGATTAAATTATATGAATACATTTAATTTTTAAATATATTTTCATTAGTTACAAAGTATTATATAACATAAATTAAATAAAAATATTTAATAGTAAAAAATTAATAAAAAGAAATTAAAAAAAATCAAAATAAACACTATTATGAGACGGGAAAGTAAGACTTAAAATTATGTTTTTGACCACATATAAATAATGAGATGAAAAGTTTTAGGTGTTGTTAGTTGTGGAATTTTTTTTATTATTTTTTGTTTTTAAATTTCAAAAAAAGGAAATGAATATTTTTAGTAATGAGTTGAAAATTTGAAAAACTTGTTTAGATGAAATTTTAGTTTTCTCTCTTTTCTAAAATAGAAAGATGTTTAGATGAATGGAGAAAAAAACATGGTAAAATGAGGTTTTCTAATTTTCCAATTAAAAATGAAAAATAGAAATTTTCTCTAATTTTGAAAAAATATAAAAGAAAATGCAACAAAACAAGCTTTTTATTTTTCCATTTTTAAATAAAGAATTTTCTAAAAAAGTTGGATAATTTTTTCCAAATAAACACAACATAACATTTCACTTTTACACCGGTCGTCCTTGTGGTTTACGTTGACTGACATGGTTCGTCCCTTGACCAAAAAAAATGCACCACTCGTCCTTAAGTGGGAAACGTTATGTATCGTCGGTCCCTCCGATTAACGGATCTCACTATCTTTCGTTAAGTCAACTCACAAGATACCTACGTAAGGGTATAATAGTCATTTGCACTAGTTTTAATCATTTACCACACAACCTACCTTTCTTCTTTAATACCCTCAAGTGGTCTACCAGCATGACCCTTCCGAAACATGTACAAGTCCAGTAAGATGATAAAGACCTGCATCAAATTTCAGATTGCATAAGCTTAAACTGCAAAAGTTGACTGTGTTATGGATAGACCCAAGCCCAGAGTCTAGGAACCGCAAGTGAGCAAAGGCACCATGGTCTTCAACCGAGCCAACTTTTGCCTGATCTTTCTCAGAGAATATCAGTTTCCTTTTTTCCTCTTCTTCAATCATCATTCAAACTTGTTCAATCTTCATCCTTAAACACCAACTAACAAATAACACCTCATCTCCATTGATCTTCTTTCATAGTTCCATATACCAATTACTGATATTCTGATCAAAACAAAAGTCACGAACAGCAAACCCATCTCCATATGCACAAACACTAACCCACATTAAAAATTTGAAACAAATCCTTATCTAAATCTCAAATCAAACTTCGAAAGTATAAAAAGAACAAATCCTTTCCATTTATGACTAGGAATTGAGGCAGGTGATGCATTGGTTATTGGAAATGAGGTTTTTAGCCCACTAATTTTGTTTTTTTTATAAAAATTAGGGTTAGGGTTTGGGGAATTGTGTTACGATGGTGTATGGTGGTGGTGATGATGGTCGTTGAAGATAGAAGAAAGTGAAGTAAACGCCGTTCAAATGAGGTGATTAGTGTGCGTGTGTTTTTTAGTGTGTGTGTGTTTTTGTGTGGTGGCTGAAGATGAAGGTAACTGGTGATGATGATAATTAAGATGGAAGATGAAAGAATAAAAAAAAGTATTTAGATTGGGTGTTAAAGAGAATGGGCACAAGGACCAAAATACCCTCACTTTGGTATTATGTGAGTGCACTTAACGAAAGATAGTGAGATCCGTTAATGGGAGGGATCAACGATATATAACGTTTTCCATTTAAGGACGAGTGATGCATTTTTTTTGGTCAAGGGACGAGTCGTGTCGGTCAACGTAAACCACAAGGACGAACGGTGTAATTTACTCTTTATTTTAATTTTCAGTGAAACACACATTATACGAATGTTCTATATAGTGTAAGCATAGTTTTATATAGCTCGTTATAGTCCTGCTTTAAGGCGCGCTAAAATTTAAGGCGTGACCTCCACGCTACGTAATATGTCAAGGCGTGCTACGACATTATGTGCGGTAATTTTTTGAATTTAACTCCATAAAATGAATATTGTTACATGTAAGGAGAGTTTTATAGCTTTAATTATTACGTATAACACTTATTATGAACTTAAGATAAATATAACATTAAAATATGATAAAACAAATATATATATTTATATGTTGTGCCGCTATAAGCCACGTTTTAAAAACGCTAAAGTTTCACTTTAACCGCTAAAACGTGTATCTTAGACATGTCGTCACGCTACGCCTTACGCTATTTATAACAATGAGTATAAGCATATATAAATGAAACAAAAAACCAGTTTGTTTATCCACTAAAACCACTTTAGAACAAGTACAACATAAATAATTTTATTTACCTGATCAAGCCTCTCCTTGACAAATTATGTAAATAAAGTTGGTGAAATGGAGCCTTTTCAAATACCGATTCAACTAACCCTACCGTCTGAGTTAAATTATAGTTTTGAGCAAGAAAAAACACACTCGATTTAATATATAAATACCACTTCGAATCAATCTTCCACACTCATAATTTCTAATCTGTTCTCAAGGATACACACCATTTCCTTGAGACCACTTCTGGTCCTATATTTCTATAGAAAGAAAACATTACTTTTGTCAGTCTTCTCTTGTCTTGGCACACTAAAAACATTCACATTCACAATGGGTTCATGTGGAATTTCAGCAAGTGTGAAGCATAGGAGCATCGTTGCGGCTGCATTGCCCGTGCAGGACCACTGGCTACCCATGTCAAATCTTGACCTTCTCCTTCCGCCAATTGATGTCGGAGTTTTCTTCTGCTATAAAAAATCTCTACCTTTCGAGGAAAGCGTGAACATAGTCAAGAAATCATTGGCACAAGCACTGGCTCTATTTTATCCGTTTGCTGGAGAAGTTGTCCAAAACATCCTTGGTGAGCCTGAGTTGGTGTGTAACAACCGTGGCGTGGATTTCATTCATGCATATGCTGATATGGAGCTTAAAGACATTGATCTCTACCACCCTGATGATTCTGTAGAAAAAAAACTTGTTCCAGTTAAAAAACAAGGCGTTCTTACGGTTCAGGTATATCTGTATTACAGTACTTAGTTCTCAAGCATACACAATGAAAGAGTTATATAAAAGAATTTTTACTATTTAGATAGTATTTGTATCATTTGATGCATTGGAGCTTAGACTTTGATGATGAGTTTTAACAAAAGTTTGTAAATCATCAAGTCTTTTTTTTGAACTAAAAATCACCAAGTCATTCATAAAAGAACAGCAAGCTATTGCTATTACATAATTTGTACATTTATTGTGAAATTTTGCATTTAATGTACAAAGTTTGTAAAACTTGGTACCATTGTAGAGCTTTCTTAGCTCAAAATAAATGTTTCGTTTAACTTTTTAAAATCTTTTTTATTTATCTAAAACTATACAAATAAAAATATATTATTCATATAATTTTTATCAAATATTACATAACACACAAAAACATTTAACGTTAAAATTAAAAAAAAAGACTAAAAAAATTTAAATTGACCACTTATTTTAGAAATATCTGGCAAACATCGATACTCAAAGGAATTTTAGTTAAAAGAATATAGGGGTGAGCAGAAACCGAACCGCGAACCGCAAAACCGCAAAAAACCGTAAAAACCGAACCACAGAAACGGCACCACGACAAAAACCGACGGTTTGGTTTTAAGAAAAAGGAAAAACCGCAACTGCGGTTCGGTTGCGGTTTTCTACCTTAAAACCGAACCGCAAAACCGAACCGCACCACATAATAATTATTTTATACTAAAAAATGTCATATCGACTATTTTATGCGAGTTATAAGATTTCTAGTGCATATTATCACTGATATTCATATAAGTTTTAGTAAAGTGTTTGCTAGATACAATTTATGTATTGTTATAACCGAAAAAAATCAACATTTTAAACAAAAAACCGCAAAAAGCCACAATTATTATATAAATCACAAGTAATGGTTCGGTGCGGTTAAAAACCGCAAAACCGCAGAAACCGCAAAAAAAACCGCAAAAGCGAGATCGCGGTTTTTGGTTCGATGCGGTTTCTAATTTTATAAAAACCGCAAGTGCGGTTGCGGTTCGGTTTTAGTCAAAAACCGCACCAAACCGAACCATGCTCACCCCTAAAAGAATAGCAACAACAAGCAAAACACCTTTTTGTTTTTTTTTTTAACAGAAAACACCTTTTTGTTGACTCGTACGTATTCACTGGGTGGCAACAGTATGAGTTATAGGGTTTAAACCCCTTGGACCACACATCACTGACAATACACTACCCACAATTATATAAGACAAATCACTTTTTCTTATTCTCTCTTTCACACACATTTCCACACACTATAACACAGTAATTTCTTTCACATTTATTCATTATTTTCTTCTAAACATATTACTGTATTTTCTTCTAAATATCACAAATGACCAGATCCGGTGATTAACCGTTGCATCCGACAATTAATTAACATATATGGTCTTTAAAAGGCTCGATCCAAATATTAAAGGATAGATCCGTTGCCGGAAACCACTGTTGTTGCCATCGGGTCAACTCAGCTGCCATCGATGTTGCTATGTCTTCTCAGCCGCAACAACTGCTATACCGACGCCACCATCAGTATACGACCCACCACCACCCTCGCCGACCACTAACTCCGAACAACCACTACCGCCATCGTCCGACACCTTCATCACCATTTATCAAAAACAAAATTAATCTAGATCCAAATACAAACCAAACTCAAACAATCAGATCTGGGATTTAAAAAAATTAAATCTAAGATTTAATTTTTAAGATTTCATTTAAGGACATGATTCAAGATTAAATTTTTATGATATGATATTTTCGAATTTTGTAATTGATGATTATTTTCAGATCTATAATTTTTTTCTTTTTTTTAGGGATAGGTGAGAAGAAGATGTTTTATTTTAAAATAGAAAAAATATTAAATTGTAAATTGAATCTGAAAGAAGGAGACGAAACTAACTTGAGTTAACACCAAGAAAAGGACATAAAAAAAAATGAGAGAAGTTTGTATCCTGAATGAAAGGGGTTCAAACCCACAAACCCCAACAGTATTAGTTTTATACTATTTAATGACACTTACAAATACTGAGTAACCAAAATATGTTCCCATACTTGATCTTTAATTAATTCGTTTCACTGTATCACTTACTCTTTTGGAGCCATTTTTGTAAGAAAGTGGTTGCGAAAATCTCACAAGTCACACACAATACATGAGGAAGACTAGTTGAGACTTTTAGTCAACGAGTAATTCAACAGTTTATTAAAATAATTTTTGATCGTCGTGGCAGAGGTATATTTTTTATGCATGGCCAGAATCATTGATATTGTAAGTGGTTTAAGGCTTTAAATAATTATTTAGTTTATCAAATATATGTATATGGTAAGTGTCTCAAATATATAAACTTTTAATTTTTTGTCAATATAGTCATATTTTTACTTACAATCGGCTAAATCGGTTAAATTTGTAAAATTTGCTGACGTGTCATTTTTTTTTACAAAGTGACATCGTTAGTCCCATCCAACATATGTTTTCATCGTTAATCTTTTTTTTCGAAAATATTTTTAGAGAACAAAATTTTTAATTTTTTTAATTTTAGAATTTTTGGAGAGAAAAAAAAAATTGGAAAAATTATATTAAAAAAAATTTCTAAGTTTTTTTCTTCAAAAAACTATTTTTTTTTCGAAAATGTCATTTTTCAAAAAATATTTACCCAAACAGTGTTTATTCGAAAAAATAAATTTAGGAGATATTCTAAATTTTTATAAATTTAAATTTTTGGAGAACAATAATTCGAATAAAAACGAAAATGAAAAAATTCCCGAAGAAATCTATATAAAAGTGTTTTTGATTATATACGATTATTGAATTTTATATGTTTTTTGTTTTAAATTTTGAAAAAAAAAATCGAATATTTGTTTTCGAAATATGTTAAAAAAATTCTTTTCGAAATTTTCTTTTTTTTAGAGAAAAACATGCTAAAACGGACTAACTTTGCAAATATTTTGAAACGACTTTTTGTAAAACGACAAACGTTGTAAATTTAACATGCCATGTCACATTTAACAGGTGAAAAAAAGTTTGGATGTACCATATTAACAGGTAAAGTCAAAATTCACGTACTATTCAGATAATTTTTTAAGTACACGTATTATATAAGTATATTTAAAAAATTACATGGCTATTTAACCTTTTAACCCTATTCTAAATAGCATCCCATGTAATTATATGGACTGGAAAAGGACAAGATATAAATACACATTAGATTGGAAAAGAACACACGATCAACCTCACAGCCTTTTGAGACTAATTGTAAGTTCTCAATCATTCATACAATAGACGAAATCAGTAACAAGAGAAACACATATTCAGAATATGTGGACTAATCATATACAGTAGCTTGATCTTGTGCGTATATATATTACCAACTTAAACTAAACCACACTATATGACATATGTTATTAACGAAACCAATAATTCGTCACTGATAACATAAATAACTTAAAAATAAAGTCGTCACTGTTTCTTCAGAATTGGTGACGAAGACAAAATAGTCGTCACAAAGCAGTCACTAACTTTTATAGATATTTTATCTAAAAGGAACAAATACAATACGCTTATAATACTCCGTAGTAACCTTAAATAAGCTATTTGCGATTAACTAAATTACGTATATGAGTTGTAAAACCATGCATGCGCTTATTTAATTGAGAGGAGAAGCAATTTATAGCAAATGATTTGTGAACTTAAATAAATCAAAAGAGTGAACTTCAGTTAGCTTTATACTTGGTGTTGTTTCTCTTAAATTTGATCATAGTTTCTGATTTAATCATTCTTATAGGTCACGGAGCTAAACTGTGAAGGTTTAGTAATTGGATGCACATTTGATCATCGAATAGCGGATGCATACTCAATCAACATGTTCTTGACTGCATGGGCAGAAATTGCTCAATCAAAACAGATTTCATGTCTTCCATCTTTTAGGCGTTCCATGCTTAACCCGAGACGCCCACCTGTTTTGGACACCATCTTTGATACCTTATACGTCCCTATGTCGACTCTTCCTCCACCACGGTCTTATTTACCAGCCAATCCCCTCGTTAGCCGCATATACTACATTGAATCTAAAGATATTGCTCACCTCCAAACAAATTCAAGTTTGAATGGAAACCCGAAAAAAAGTAAGCTTGTGTCGTTCATTGCATTTCTATGGAAGATAATAGCAGAGTGTGATGATGGGCACGCCACGTGCAAGATGGGCGTTGTAGTCGATGGGAGAGAAAGGCTAGATAATAAAATTAACCTGGACAAACTCTCTTTGTCTAATACCAAGACTTTTTCGATGCAAAACTACTTTGGAAATGTACTTTCTATCCCTTATGGCGAGGCAAATTCAAGTGCACTTAAGAAAATGCCACTCAGCCTAGTAGCTGACATGGTCCATGAGTTTGTGTGCCCAGCATTGAGTGAGGAACATTTTAGAGGACTCATTGATTGGGTAGAATTGCAGCGACCCGCACCAGCAGTCGCAAAGATATACACAAAGATAAACGAAACTGATGGTGAAGCCGTTGTTGTTTCATCCGGACAGAGATTCCCTATTCAAAGCATTAACTTTGGATGGGGTAAGCCAGATTTCGGATCGTATCATTTTCCATGGGGTGGCCAAACCGGGTACGTGATGCCAATGCCGAGCGTGAGCAAGAACGGGGATTGGATAGTTTATATGCATCTCCTTGAAAAACATTTGGAATTGGTCGAGACCAAAGTGAGCAAGGTTTTAAAACCGCTTACTCCAACTTATTTGGACTTCTAATGACTTAATTATCATATATCATTGTAATACCGTAAATTCGTACACCCGTTTTATATGTTTAAATATGTGGAATATCATTTCTCTTTTTGATTTATCTTTAATAGGACTTATAAGAGGTAATGGGATTAGACAAAGTTACAGATAACATGAGACGTGACGTAACGGCATAACCAAATCTCACGTTTTTGCAAGCCATAGCAAGTCATGACGTTTTAAGGCGTGACTTAAAGCAACACAAAATATGAAAATATTTATAAGTTTATACATTTATATCATATTACGAATATATCGAGTTTACAAAAAGTGTCACACCTAAGGCTGAAGGGAGTGAGGGAATTCTCACGAGTGAGTACCTCAACTCGCGCGCGGGTGTCCGTCCCTACTGCCCTTAAGTCGCGCGTGACTTAGTCGCAACAACAAAAAAACTATACCACACTCACCCAGCGTGAGTTTTAACTTTTAGGCCCCACATGTTTTTTATAACCGTTTTCTAATATTAAAAAAAAAACTTTTTCAATACCCCTTTTTACTTATAAATACCTACCAAAACTCATATTTTTCAAACACACATTCACATTTCATACACAATTCATACACATTCTCTCCAAATCACTAAAAAAATGGAAACTATCGACGAATACGAGTTATTTTTTGCTACTGAAAAACCAGAAGTCGCAGCGAAACGCAAGTGGAGTTTTATGAGAAAAGCGTTGGAGTTTATTAAGAGAAAACGCACCGTTAATCGATTACCAAGAAACGTCATAACTCGGGACCGAATAGGTGCTCATGATCGGTTAGTTGCGTCTTTTTTTTCCGACCCCACGATACAATGAGAGAGAGTTCAGGAAGGTTTTTCGAATGGGTCACCCCCTTTTCAACTGGATAGTTAGTGAAGTGACTCACCATTCTGCATACTTTCGTAATAATGTTGATTGTACCGAAAAATAAGGTATTTCGGCGTTGATAAAGTGCACCTCGACAATTCGTGAATTGACATACGGTGTCGTTCCTGGTTTTCTAGATGACTATCTGCAAATGAGCCCAAGAACTTCTCGAGAATCACTTGATCATTTCTGTAGTGCTGTTATGGAAATATTCGGGCCTGAGTATCTGAGGAAACCCACGTATACTGATGTTGAGAAACTTTATGCGCATCATGAAGCAAAGCACGGGTTTCCAGGGATGATAGGAAGTCTTGATTGTACAGACTAGGAGTGGTTCGGTTGTCCAACTGCCTATAAAGGGCAATATGTTAGACGATATCATTGATTGAATCCATTCATTTTATCTGAAGTTGTGGCGTCGGAGGACTTATGGATATGGCATGCATTTTTTGGTGTTTCTGGGTCGAACAACGACATCAACGTTTTATATCAGTCCCCTTTATTTAACGGTTTGAAAAACGGACGAGCACCAGTGGAGTTTGTGGCTAACGGTGTACACTATCCGTGGGGATACTATCTTGTTGACGGGATATATCCGTAATTGGTACCACTTGTTAAAACAATTCCCGAACCATCAAACGATGAACATAAGAGGATTTTATATAAGCAAAAACAAGAATCCGCAAGAAAAGATGTGGAAAGAGCTTTTGGCGTTTTGAAGAAGAAATGGGCTATATTAGCCAATTCTGTACACACGCATCATATTACATAATATGATTCGAAAGTTAAAAAAATATGAAATATCTCCTAGACGGTTCCCAGAAGAAGAAATTCAACCGGACGATGTGTTTCAAATCCAAGAACATATTCATCAAGTTATGCGGCATATAAGCTCCTCGTAAGAACATTATAACCTTCGAGCAGATTTGATCGAACATTTGTCTGCCAATGCTTAAATTATTTTGTTTTTAAATATTTATGTTTTTTTAATTGTTGTTTTTAAATTTCATATGTATTGTTTTTTAATTTTGTACCGTGTTTTAATTTTCTATGTACCCATGTTTTAATAAATTATATGAATAAAAAATATTTAATAAAAAAGTGGGAGTGACGTGTAGTGACTTATAGTGAGTTTGGGTGAGTGACATTACCTCTTGTGGGGAGTTTGGGTGAGTTATAGTGAGTTTTTTAAAAAGTTGAGGTGACGCTGACGTGGCGGTGAGTGAGTTGTGTGCCACTCCTCCCAGTCTAAGGAACACATGCACAAAACTATCTTTGCATGTGATTTTTTTCATTTCTATATATCAAATTAAGATTTTTATCAATATTGAATAAAAAAAATTGATGCATAACGTTTTATCGCGTCTTGTCACGTTTTCTCACTCTTCATCTCATGTTAAGCCTTAAGGCCAAGCTTTGGTTTATAGCGTGGCGTGGAGGTGATGCCTCACGTCTTTGTGAGATTTTTGCAAGACTCTTATGAACATTTTAAAACCATGAATTAGACCATCTCTAATGCAAGTTAATATTATAGTTCGATACAATATCACATCAGGAACATAACACCATCTCATTAGTTTATATAAACACGCATGGTGCATTAATCTCTTTTTATAGTTTAATGCATTTTTACATCATCGTAAATCTAATCTCTTACAAGTGTCGAAACATGTACACGTAGGCAATATGTGTCTGAAAGTCATCTCGATATTATTAAGACACACACATTTTACGTAGAACAATAAATAATTAAAATATGTCGATATATTAATTATATGTTAAACATTAAGGACTTAAAAGTAAAATCGAAAAAAGGGGTTTAAAGTGGGTCGAACCTCCTCTTTAGAGGAGGTGTGCATTGTTTATTGAGCTCTAATAAACTAAGAATGTATGTTGGAATTAAATCATCATTATTCAACTAATGCAATTTATCACTAAATACCATAAAAGTTTTCTTGGTGTTTCCTTTTGTGCGATCAGAAAACTGAACACCCTTAGGGTTTCGGTTTTGGTTTTGCTCGTTTGATCGAAAAAAATAAACCAAGGGTTTCTTGGTTAGTTGATTGATTCAATTCGGTATTGGTTGTTTAACATAATTAGATATTGTACGTTATTGTTACTAGAACGTATTGTGGGTGTATACATAAAGGATTCATCTTTTGAATTTTGTGGTTTTAATATTGTTTCGTATCTTATTATTTTGTTTTAATTGTATTGCTAAAAGTTACATACTTTCTATCCATTGTTAATTATTTACCTATATGTGATCTTGTTTATTTTCTGTTGCGTCACTCGTGATCTATATAATAGGTTAAAGTGAATTAAAGTTTTAAAACTCAACAGTGGCATCACAATCCGATCATATGGTTTTTAGTTACATAAAAACGGATATAAAAACGATAAATTGCTTAAAACATGATTTGATGTTGTCAAAAAACTTTATATGGTTATATTGGAGTTTTTTAAACCCAAATTAGAGTTAATAGAATGTTTTAGTTATTCATCGTTAATGTATTCGTCTTTTATATATTTTGTCATGATTATTTGGGTATAATTTGGTTACGTATGTTTTGAAAAGCTTGAGTGAGACAACATTGGGTGCGTTCGTTAAAACGAAAACGAGCAGTAGCAGCTAGCTATAACACTTAGTAGTAGCTGTGAGCAGTAGCACTAAGAATTAGCAGTGAGAGTAGTAGATGTGAGCAGTTATTCTCATAGCTCATAGCTTAATTTTCAAAGATCATTGAAAGAAGCATTAAAAAATTAGCCTTCCTAAAAAATAGCACCGCTCACCGCTTGAAAGTCCCCAATACACGACTAAAACGATTAAGGTAAAGATAAAAACATTGGAAATACTTTTCAAACGTAAGACTTTATTAATCTATAATAAAGTATTACAATATGTTATGGATCACACAGTTTGAATAACAATGTATGTTATACCCTTTGGACAAGCAAACTTAACAAGAGTGTTAAGTTTACAAGCAAACTCTAAAGATAAGGGGTTTGAGTGAAACAACTGACTTTCTGAGTTTGAAAGAGTTAATGCTGCTAAATGATACAAAGTGAACAAGATTAAATCTTTACAACATGTTCTATGTACAGTGGTATGAGGTTGACTAAGTTGGTGGAGTAGATAGAGAGTTATCAAGAATCTGGTGGGTCAGACATATGCATAGATGTTCTTCTATTTTTGGTAAACTGCTACTAAGCTTTCGACAATAGTGCTGAAAATATTTGGCTTATCTTCATACCTTCGTACTTTAGACAGCTTTAATTCAAAGCTACTATTTGTCCCGCTCAAATAGTTTCCGCCTAAACACTAAGAGATGCTCAAAGGGTACGGAGTGTTATCATTGTATTGCCACCCTTGATAACACTCAACCATTGAGAGTCTCTAATACATCTCAACTGTTATCCATCACAACTGATGAGTATTTCTTCAAGTAATCTTCGACTTCCTTGACAATGTCTCTGACTTGGACTTCTCTATGGTTGTTCACAGAGGTCAGAACCTCTCTGAGACTTCAAATACTTGCATGTCTCCTAGGCACAAGCAAGTTTATAACACTTAGTGTATGTATGGAATAAATCTATGACTAAGAGGAATCTAACAGCCTTAATTTCCCAACAATCTCCTGCTATTTGGACATAAATACAACTAAGTCTTAAAGTATTATTGTAAGTGAGTACGCAACTTCTTCTTACACATAAAAAAAGATAATTAAAACAACTGAGAACATAATTTTATTAAACATGATATGTTACATATACAAAAAGTATAGAGATTTAAAATTATGTAGTCTTCATAAGTGTGCCACTTATGTGGTCCCATATCTAGTGTCCCACCCATGGGGTGTACCAGCTATGGTGTCCCAACTCTAGTGTATCAACTTTAGTGTACCACTCAACAAAATGTCTTTACTTAATCAGTTCCCATCCTGACTTTTTTCTTTAGCTTCTTTGACATCATCTCTGGAGTAATCAGAGTTTAGCTTCAGACATTTCATTAGGATGACTAGTTGTACAGTTGAGGAAAATATGAGTTCATGTTCTCTTTGGAAGCAGTATTGGCATCCTTATTCATGAACACCCTCCTTTCTCAAGTTAAGTGCAGGCCTGACCATCAATAGGGCCTATTATATCCTTAGGTAGGACAAGGTTTCTATACATTCCATCCACATAGATGTTTTCTTTAACAAAGGTCTCTTGGAGAAGTCCACGAACCCTTTTCCTCTTCTTATCATATTTTGTCATTTATTTTTTGAAGAGTTGTGGAGGGGGTTCGAACTTGAGTTTATCAGTTGTATCCTTTAGCCAACCAAACTTTGCTTTCAAAATTTTTAGTAACAACAGATTGTTCTGGCCTAACTTCTTGGTGTTGGGATGTGTGTAAGTCATAGATCGTATTTTATACAGTCGACAATGTGTGGTCCTAAGGGGTCACACACTTAGACATCGAGATCATCTTTTATAAAGATCGATATAATATAGCTATATTTATTGTATATTCTTAGTTTGATAAAAGTGAATACTTAACGGTAATTAATTAATAAGTTTAAAAGTTTAAAAAGGATTAAATAAGAAAACTTAAGACTTTTAGGGTAATTAGTGTAATTACTAAATAGAGCATTCTAGAAAGTCAAAAAGTCTACCCAAAGGGTGTCGAAGGGGTAATCGGCCAAATTGAGTATAATGAAGGAGGTGGATATTTTCTTAGAAGGTTAATTGCTTGCTAAGAAAGATTAAGATCTATTAATATATAAACAAAGGGGTATTGATCACTTTGTCATAACTTGAAATTTAATAATCACTCCCTGTTGGTCCTCTCTTGCCATCGACTTCCTCCAACACAACCAAGGGATTTTTATCTCTTGGTTTATTAAGTATTCTACTTATTTAAGATGTAGCAATCAAAGGTAATTGATTGAAGTGTCGTATGGACTATCTTAGAGAAGGGTAATTTAATCTCTGGTTTTTATAGGTGAATCGGTTTTGGGTTTGATTAGGGTTTTCTTGGTTTGGTGATTTTGTGTTCTTGATCATCGTTCATGAAGAAAAAGTATGCTTTCTTTATATTTATGTTAATTACATTATGTGAATAGTTGTTTGATCCTATCCGCTGTATTTACTCATCATGCATGTATGTTAGATACATTAGGAGGCTATTTGTTTCGCAGAATGTTTCTGAGGGAATTGTAATTTTTGGAACGAATTGTAATTTGATGTAATTGTAATTGTAAATGAAAGAAGTGGAATGTGTTGGAATTGGAATGTTGTGCAATTGTAATGGATTAAATCTAAGATGTGTTTGGTTGAGTCTCAACGTAATTTAATTCAAAAATTTTTTATAAAATTTAAAAAATGAATAAAAAATAATAATTAAAATAAAGTAAAAATAAAATAATAAAAATAAAATAATAAAAATATAAGTAAATTAAAATAAAATAAAAATAATTATTTTAATAGAAATTATTGTTATTGTTATTAAATATAAAATAATAATAATTAATATTATTTAAATATTTCTAAAATATAATAATAAGAAATATTATTTTTAAGAAATATTAAAAATAATAATAATAATAGCAATAATCAAAAAACAAAAATATGAAAAATAATAATTAATTAATATATGAATATATAAAAATAATAAAAAAATAATAATAAGTAATAATCTAAAATATAGAATATATTAAAATACAAATTAAAAATAAAAAATATAATATAAAATACAAATTAAAAAAATAAAAAGAAATAAAAAAATAAAAATAAAACAGTAATAAGTTAATAAATATGAATTTATATAATTAATAATAAATAAGTTAATAATAATAATAATAATAAAATTATTAATATTAGTTTTTAATATTTTATTATATAATAATAGAACTAAAATTTATTTTATTACATTATTTTAAAATAATAATAATAATAATAAAGTTGACTATTAATAATTAATAATAAAATTAATGATTTAAAGTATAAAAATTACGAATTATGACGTAATTCAAAACATTCCATCCAACTATTTATGTAATCTGAATTACATCATTTGATGTAATTGTAATGTCCCAATTACAATTACAACGCATACCAAACACCATAGGTAATGTAAAGAAAATTACGATTCCCTTCATTTTGTGAACCAAACGGCCTATGTAATGTAATTGAATTACAATTACGTCTAATTACATCGAATTGCAACGAACCAAACGGGGCCTAGGTTGTTAAATTCCAACAGTGGCATCAAGAGCCAAATCTATGCCATGTAATTACATAATAAACGACTAAAACCGATGCAAAAATAATTTTTTCTTAAGTATTTAATTATGATTTAATTATGGATCCTTAAATTGTTTAATTAGCTGTAATTATATCCATAATTTCTGGAAAAATTGAGTTTGCAAGTATTTTAGTTGATAGCAAAACATTAATTACAACTACTTGTATAATTTACGTGTTTTCCGGTATGTTGTGTGTGATACCCAGAAACCGAGGTCACTATTTATCCCTAATTTACGTATATTTTTGAAATTTTTAAGAAATTTTGTTGGTCATATGTTTGACGGTTTAAGTTGAAACCAGTGTTGGAGGTCTTAATTTTAACGTTTGACGATTTAAGAAGAACCGATAACGACTACGATACCGATGGATGCCCACAAATTTATCTTTTATTATCGATTGATCGATATTTGAATTTTTCGAAGTTTTTATTTTTATTGTGTGTTAAGTCGAGTCAAAACCGTTTTTATTCGATTTTGTGTGCGTTTGAACCATTTAAAAGGATTTTGAGGTAGCCGGGACGAACCCCGACTCCCGCAAAAATTTAAAACCGACTAGTGGGTTATATTCCCGCTCTTTAAATCATTGTTTTATCATAAGGCCAAAATATAGCTAGTTTGGCAACTTTGGTCCCTCCAAACTTACAAAAGGGAAGCACCAACACACACTTATCATTTTCATACTTCAAAATTTTCACCCTCTCCCTCTCCTCTCTCTCCAGCCGACGGCTACACCACCACCACCACTCTACCATTGATTTTTTTTTAGTTTTTGAAGAAACTAACACTAGACCACCTCTTGTAATCACTTTGTAAGTGTTTTAATCCACTCAAAACATACATGCATTCATTTGATTTTTCTAAAAAATTATGATTTTTCAAAAGGGGGTTTTGATCTAATTAAAGTATATGCATGTTTTAATTATGTGTTTATAATGATAAATTGATAATTGACTAACAAAACAAGATGGAAAAATATTTTTCTTGGTGTTTTGGGTCACCATACCTCACGGCCAAAGGGGGGTTTGGTTTGATCATTCATGTTTGATGATTATTGTTATGGGGTTATGTTTAAAAACATGTTTTCATCATTTTTAGTTGATTTGATTTGATTGCATGTTAGTTTTATGAAATGGGTTTTTGATGAAAGTTGATTATACAAGTGAT
The DNA here is from genome assembly GCA_025667525.1 of Glebionis coronaria. Lineage (NCBI taxonomy): Eukaryota > Viridiplantae > Streptophyta > Magnoliopsida > Asterales > Asteraceae > Glebionis > Glebionis coronaria. The sequence goes on from CM046876.1 coordinate 455,601,485, forward strand.
TTAAGATGTTATGAATGATTTAGAATGATTTGGTGATGATATTAGGGGTATAAGAGTAGATAAAATTGATTGAAAACAAGTGTAGATATGATTTTTAAAGTGTCATTTTAGAGCAGATTGTTTAAGGTTGTTTTCGTGGTTTTAAGTTTAAGTCCAGGTTTTCATTATAGAATATAGTTGTAGAGCTTCTTTCTACATTCGTTTTGGTATAAGATAGAGCTTTTAACTCCAAACGAGTCAAAAGTTATAGAAGTTTGAATATTCGTGTACCGGGAGGCGAGTATCGACGCAATCCGAATTTATGTTCGATATTAATTCAAATCTCAGGGACTATAATTAGAGTTTTAAAAATGGTTGAGGGCTGTTCTTTAGCTCAAAACCTCGAGTTATGAGTCTATTTTCAAACTTAGGAATTGAATTTACAAATGGAATTGGTTAAGTGAGTCAAAATGGTTTTACGATGTAAGGGTACAAATCTGCCCAGATTTTCAATGTTGGAAATGTGTTGGGTAGCGTGACTTAAAAGTAAAATCTTTTTATGAAATTTTTTTTGAGCTTTTTACATGATGTAAGTGAAGTCTACAGCGAGTTTCGTAAAATTTGGTGGTGTTTAAGTATGGGAATTTAGTCCGTACATTAGGTATATACCGGCAGAATTGTATTTGGAGCAATAGTCTTAATAACGTATAACAATGAACGTGTCTAGTAAATATCACTTGTTTGGATTTTTAGTGTGAGTTTATATGAACTTTTAGTGTTCTTAATTATATACATACAGTACTTAATGGTACTTGAAGGTGTTGATTCATTTCGCGTTTGTTTGTTAGGTGTTGTATTTGATTTCCCGGGGCATCCTCATCGTCGGTGATTGTTTTCGTCTACGTCTTTGCTAATACTACCACTACTACTTAAAGTGAGTCTATAGCCTCGCTTTCTACTTTTTATAAATGATTTTTACCCGCGAGGGGGATACATGCTATTTAAATGAAAAGGAACATAAGTCGTGAATGATTATTGGACCCAAATGATGTCTTGAATTATGTTAAGTAGCTAGTTGCTAAAAGGCCCTAAATTAATGAACCGTTAACTATTGTTTAATCCTTGTGTGGATTGAAAATAGCCGCTTGAACAATTGATAGTACTATTGGGTTGACGACCCTATCCTATATGAGAGCTAGTACGTTGAGTACCCTCTGCGTATGGATAACTTGTGTTGAGAAAAAGGTATAATTGGCAACGAATACCTAAGAGGGGCAATGACTTTACTTAAATCACGCCGGCATTTAGCGCGGGTGATTAGTTTATGGGGTCGGTGTCATGAGCTTAAACATAATTAAATAACTTATGCTATATTGAGTAATACCAGTATAATAGTTTGTAATGATCAAAATACATGAATAATCGTGAATGATTTTTATACTTATGTTCAATTGTGATTTTCTAAACCTATAGATCTCGCTCAACATTATTTGTTGACGATTTTAAGGATGTGTTACAAGTAATCAAGGATGATTGTGGCGGATCATGCTATGGATGTTGTTGTGGCTTGTGGGTGGTCTAACTTGTTTTCCTCCCTTTTCTTAAAGACAATTTATATCATGATGTCTTAAAGACAAGTAATTAAGGGGTTGAGATTTATGGGGACCTAACGCTACTCTGTTATAATTTTTGGGGTTTGGAAACAATTAGAAAATATTGTTGTTGTAATTTAACTTTTTTTTAAATTTACTTATGCTTTAAACGTCTCCTTTGAGTCGTTCAATATGGCTTGTGTGTGATGATTCTTTGACTAGCACCCAATTGTGATATTCCGCTACGCAAGATAAATTGGGGGTGTTAGAGATTGATAATCAGATCCACAAGTTATATAGAACTAGGTCATTTTTGAAAAAGTCACAAACTATAACTTTTGGTGTCGTAAATATTTTTTTTCCCAAAGCACACAACTATCCCGCATGGCTCCGGTAAGATTTATTTTAGAATTGCTTTATTATTAGATGTATCCCTTTGAAACTAAAATTATTTCCTGAGTATTTATTAAGTAAATACTATGGTATTATATGGAGGTATTGTGAATGTACACGGAGTACTTAACATTGTAATTTTTGCATTGCATTTGCATGGCTATCATTTTGTTGCATATTGGCATACGTACTACATTTGCATTGCATGTACATGCATGTATATATAATTTTTGGATAATGACCTTATATCCTTCGAACTTTCTGTATTTGCAAAAATGGCCAAAGTACCACCGAACGGAAATGGAGACGAGTACGTTGTAGGAGTTGAGGGTGGACCTAATGCCCCAAACCCGCAAGGCAAAAATGGATGGATTGAACCACAAGAGGAAAGAAACAAGGTTGCAAGGAATGAAGTTAACAGTGATGTGGATAATTTCAGTTTTAGTGATAGCGATGAGGAACCGGAAGAGGACCCCGTGGACGATGGAATTCCTGCGGATGCGGTTAGGCAGATTGAGTTGGACATTGTGCAGCCAAATATGTCACCATATAGACCTGATGTGCCACCGACTAATCGATATGAGCAGCGACATGTTCGTTCTGCCACACCTACATGTGATGCTTATTTGAGAGATTTGCCAGGAGTTGTTCGTGATAGTGACGATGATCAAGCAGAATCTAGTGTTGCGGCTAGTGCGCGTTCTCTCCACGAGAACATTGCAAGGGCTTACTTTCCTAGGCCGAGAAAATATGAGAACTATGCATTTCTTGAAGAAGTTTGATCGATTGATGTACGAAAGGTACGTGGTGAAGACAAGAGTGATTAAACGGTTTGAGGAAAATGAGAAAGCTTTTCAGAGGTTTTATGCTGGTGTGTTGAGAGCTAACAATACTAGGGATCGTGAAAGGGCATAGATGAATAAGTTGAAAATGATTGTGGAAAATCTATGTGTTGAGTTTGAAGGAATCAAGGGAGATCGTATCAATTATGATCGTCTTTGATGTTGGGAGGCTCGTGTAAGACCTTTCTTGATGGATGCATGGAAGTTCAAATGTGATCCAAAGTATGTGAACACGCATTTCATGATCGAACCACCAGAGGTTGGCGAGTACTATACTTTTATGGACAAGTTGTATTTGGCCAAGCGTATGATTCCATTGGGTGAAGGATCGAATTTGAAGGGAAAAAGGAAGGTGGATGAAGGAACTACTTCAAAAGGAAAGGGAAAAATGGAGGATAGTGATGAAGAGCCCGAAGAGGAGGACGATAATGATGATGAGGATGAGCCGCCATCTAATAAGTCATGTGGATCACCACGTGATTAGTTAATTGTATTTCATTCTATTTCCTCGTTGTAATTGAACTATTTTAGACTTCTATATTATGGTATTATGATGGAACTTGATGACTTTAAGTTTTATTTGGTGAATGATTGTAGTGGCATGACTTGTCATGATTTTGTTGATATCAATGCATTCTATATTTACCTCTCATGATCTATGACATGTCTTTATTAGCTCTTTTGTGATTTGGTTGATGAATATTTGTAGCATTTGTGGATTGTGCTTGTTATATTTATATTATGTCTTGAAAAAGGAATCCTTCTTGATCTTGATGTGTATACTTACCCTGTTTTCTTTGGTTGTGTTGCTAGAACCATGCCTCCAAAGTTAACAGCTACTCATGTGAACACTATGATTTAAGAGGCGATCGCTAATGCGCTTGAGGCGGATCGTGCAGCTAGAGGTCAAGGCCAAGGTGGAAATGTTGGAGGACCACAAGTCCCAAGGGAATGTTCTTATGCCAGTTTTATAAAGTGCAGGCATACGCAGTTTCGTGGCACTGGAGGAGCTTTGGAACTTCGTTGTTGGGTGGAGAAGATTGAAAGCACGTTTGAAATCAGTGGATGTACTAAGGCGAATAAGGTGAAGTTTGCGGCTGCTACTTTTCTTGATGACGCGTTGAGTTGGTGGAACAATCAAGTGTCTACCGTAGGGCTTGTAGTGGCTAATGGAAGGACTTGGGCTGCTAGGAAGGAGCTTTTGATTAAGAAGTTTTGTCCTGAAGAGGAATTGGGTCACTTAGAAGATGAACTGAGACATCTAGTGCTGAGAAACAATGACATCACTACTTATACAAGGAGGTTTAATGAGTTGAGCTTGCTATGCCCTGATGCTTTTGTGGATGACCGCAAGAAAATAAAGCAATATATCAAAGGATTGTCAAGAAACATAAAGGGTGAGACTACTTTGTCAAAGCCGAGATCATTTGATGAAGTTGTCCAAATGGCTCATGCTCTAATGGATGTGAAGGTGAAAGATAAGAAAGACAATGTTGCTGAAGGAAACAAGAGGAAATGAGAGACTGATCAAGCAAGTCAATCGCAAGGTCAGAATCGTGGGGGTTATCGTAATAACACACCCAAGTGTGAGACCCCCAGAATCTGACATGGAACAACTAGGCAACAAGGGGGTAACACGTCATAGTACAAGATACAATGAATTACAGTTCATACAAAGTTGGCGAAATAAAAACGTGTTACATCATAAAAGGTCAGAGTTTTTTAAACATAGGTCCCAGAGTTTTAGAAGCGGAAAATTATATTATTTCGTCTCGATATATAACATAAACTTGCCCAAAAGATAGAATAAAATTCTGAGAGTTTATATAAAACAAATCTTTCACAGAAATCTCCAAGCTGCGATAATCTCCTGCGGGCTCCCATCCAAGCAAAGCTAAGTAATAATACCTGAGATTAAACATGTAAAATCATCAACATAAAGTTGAGTGATATTCATAGGTTTAGCAATAAGGATGTGGAACACAAGCATTCATTTGTAAAACAAGTAGTGTAGAGTATGGTTATATGCGTCAACCATAGTCTGAAAACCATTATTATTGTTGTTTAGTTCATGAACCGAAGCTTAACTCAGTGTAAGTTCCTCTAGTCTGTATTCAGCCTAAATACTCATATGATAAACACTGTGCGTCAAGGTAATCGGGACGGGGATAGTCAATCCCGATGGATCCACCCCCAACATTCGCGCTTGGTAGCAGGATTAATTAACGGTTCATGATCAATGAGAGGTAACTTAAGGATAAAGACTAAAAGCAATAATATCAATGAAAATCAGTTAGAAATCCTCAAGTTTTGGAAAGCATACAATTTTCTGGATAGCATACAAATTCTGGATAGCATACAAGTTGAGGATAGCACACATTTGTTAAATGGTTGTGTTCCACCATGTAAAATCTCACCCCGTGTTTAGAAACCATGTACAAGTAAAAAGGGGCTATGAACTCACCTTAGCCACGAGGTAAGTCAATCACGGTACTCAGCAACTGAGTAGAAACAATGGTAGTGAGACGATCACTGACGATATGGATGCCTGGGAAACACGGAAAACCACAACCTATCACAATAAGGCGCGCGTTAAGAGTCGAACTCGAATATCGATAAGTACCAAATATAATATGACTCAAATGTTTTTAAAGTATTCATGTTTCAAAACCATTTACACGAACCAAATGAATTAATACTAACCATTTATTCCAACACTACACTTTAAAACACTTGAACACTTGAAAATGACTCGTTATACGACGCCAAGTCAACGCAAGTCAAACTATCCTTTAACCTTATTTGGACCAGTAGTTAATTCATTTATATAATGACTAAGCACTTGAGTAAGTCACCATGTCCGATGGTGAATACTCAAACTCACGCAACACAAACATTGAACTATGTGTCCAAAATAAAATCAGCAAGTACACCCCGAATGTACACACCGATCTACCTTATCTAGACTAGTCCGTTTTAGATGAAAATTATGTGTCAAGGTCACTTATAACCTGTATAAGACCTCACCAAAATTTGAGCCAAAGTTCACACTTTAAAATCCATCAGCTCGACACTTTACTCGACTCCAAAATTGGGACAGATTTGTGCACTTGTTTTGTAAAACCGTTTGGACCACTTTAAAAGTGCTAACTCGACAATCCATCTTTTGAAAACACTAAGTTTGTAAACTTTGAAACTAAGTTTGTAAACTTTGAAAACCAGTAGATACATTTATCTAACCAAGCCTAAAGTCCCCGAGAGTCGACCCAAAATCAGCCACAATTTCGGATTGTGCCGACTTGCGTCTCCCGGTACACGAAAACTAAAACTAGCATAACTTTTAACTCGTAATGACTTAGAAGCTCTATCTTATACCAAAACGAGCGTCTTGAAAAACTATACAACAATATCGAATAATCTTAGCCTTTCACATACCTTAAACCCGAGAAAAATCAGTTAAAGACCTGCTGTCCCAAAATACCTTTTTAGAAAACAAGTCAAATCAATTTTCCAACCAAAACCATTTATTCCCAAACCTATTGAATCATCATACTATCATACCCATAAACCAACCACACTCCTAAACATATGCATGCATCAAAATCAAAAGATTAAAATAAAAACTTAGACTTTTTAACATGAAAACATGAAGAATTTACCAAATACTTTACATGCAAGATCATCAAAACACAAATCCACCATGTTATAAGATTTCTTGAAAGTTGATGCATGTGTGAAAAATAGTATCATTAGAATCACCACTGAATTCCAAGGTGTGGTCTAGTTTTTGTTTTGAATTGATCAAAGTAGAAATCAAGATTTGAGGGTGTTTTGTATGGTGATGGGTGGCGGTAAACAAAGAAAAGAAAGGAGTGTGGTGATGTTTTTGTTTTATAAATTGTTTATGTGTGTTTTTGTGCAAAAGAAATTGGTTTTTATATGGTGGTAGTGGAGGGACCAATATTGCCAACTTTGAAACTTGTGGACTTAAAAATAATTTATAGTTTTAAAGGGTAGAAAATAGTTATTGGTAAATATTGAAAATATTTACGGGGCTCAGGTTTCGTAAAAATACTTTTTAAAAGTTACAATGCATCATAAAAATGATTATATGACTTCCCGACACGACTTAATACGTAATTAAAACGAAATCGTCGAAAATATTAATTATCGAAACAATCGATAATAAAATGTAAATTTTGGGCATCCGTCGGTATCGCGATCACTAGGAATTCTCGTTGTACATTGATTTTGAATAAACTCGTTGTAAAACGCACGCGGGTGATCTTAAATCAAAAACTTTGATTTAACTTAAATATGGAAAAATAAAATAAGAATTTTATAACTCCATACCAAGTATTTATCGATGATCAGAAAAATACTTAAAAAGTATAATTTAAAAATCTCAGGATTTACATATAGCAATACAAGAAAACGTAATACGTTGGAAAAATTCAAGAAGCACGAATAAAAAGAATAAAATAATGCTGGGAAAGTACGGGTTCTCACAGTCTTCCCCCTAAAGGAACTCTGGTCCCCAGAGTTCTCCTGAAAACAGTAGAAGATGCAAACGAGAGGAGGTACCAAAGTGTAGAACAAAATTCATTGCTTCCCAGGAAATTTCTATACCACGACAAATCTTAACGGTTAGAATTCATTACGCTTCAGTTTCTTAGCTCCTTTTTGCATAACTTTTCAGTCTTGGATTAGAATAACGATCTTTCAATACGGGGATACATCAAGAGATAGATTTGTTGCAAATACGTGCGATAAACTAACAAGAACGAACACAAGAATCGCTTAAACAGGCAGAGTGCGATAAAATGATCTAAGAGTGTAAATCAACAAGGGGTCGCAAGTCGTGCAACTGTAAAATGTGACAATCTTAAAATGTAAGAATCTAGTCACAAGCGAGATAGAAGGGAAAAAAATGAATAACATATGATCATTCAAAATATAGGCTGTCAAAATCAGTTGTCTAGTATTTTGGTATTACTTTAAAACTTAGTTTTAAATATTTTCTTTATTAAAAGAAAATTTTACCAAGTGTAGTGATTAAAAATCATACTCTGTATAAAATGAGTGGGTAAATCTTTTTCTTGATCAGGATTTTCCAAGCAAAAGTAGAACAATTCAAAACAGTTATCCTGATCGGCTTAAGAACTTTTGGATGTCTGCATGAAATTATCGTTAAAAACTCAGGTTTATCGTTACCATTAGGAAAATCATTGTTAGAAATTATAAATTAATTTAATAATTTCATTAGGTTGACAGTAAAATATGATAAAATCAATTACTTTAAAAGATACAACTTGACACTGTTTAAACATAAGTTATAAATTTACCCAAGAGGATGTACAGATTCGATATTAAACTTGAAATGGGTATTTTGACAATTTAAACATTTGATAAAATGTATAAAACGTTCTTAAAAATTAATAATAATTTTCAGAAATTCAAGAAAGTGTTAAAGGTATCAAATGATAAACACGTAACATTTTCTGGTTTTTCAAAAGGTGACAAGACATCAACGTATACGAATCATATAAAGGTCAACAATCTGTATGCGAGCGATAACACAAGGGAATAAAACCAAAAATCGTATCAATTCTTAACAAACGTGACAGAATAGACGCGTTGATAATAATAAAAATAATGAGAAACAAAGGATTATAACAAGTCATTATTTCTTGACTGCAGTTGGTGACACCAATAACGGCTTATTAAGTTCTCATTGGTCGATACACGATCGAAAGAGAAAAGCCACACAATACATTTTCGAATCAAAGAAAATTATTAAGATGTTACTTGAGAGGAATTCCAGTAAAACGAACAACATTAGCAATGAAAGGAGAAACCAACACATGATTCACACATATGAATATCAAGACGATAGAGTCTAACACATAACATCAAAAATACACGTAATCATCGTTCACGTCCAGTCATGAATCACTAATCGCGTCCAAAGACGTTTCGAAGGTCTACCAAAATAGATAAAGAAGGTTGATCTATGTAGAAGCATAGCAACGTTGAAACTTTCAAGTCTGATATCAATGGTAAAAAGTTAGGCAAATGGTAACGAAAATCGTATTATGAGGATGATGAGGTAACAGGTAAGACAAAGTTCGTTGAGTAAGGAAATATGTGCTTGAGGCATGTACTTTGTTTAAGAAAAGATAAGGGTTTGTATGTGTATGTCGTGAATTGTTGCTACTCACATAAGATGTAAAAGTTTTCAAAACTTTTATTTTATCTAGTTTTTTTTCAAAATCACAAGTAAAAAGTTGGTTCCTGGCTAAATATTTAGGGTGACTGCTATTCGGCCTGTAACACCCGAGAATTTTTCGCACTTTAAATAATAATAAATTTTATTTCGAAATCATTTTTAGCGATACCAAACTTATTGGGTTTGAAAATAGGTAATATTTTGCAAAATCTGAAAAATTGCACAGTCTGCGTACCGACACAGTTAATAATTAATTTTTTTACGAGATATTTAATAAAAGGATTTATTAAATTATTTAATATTTTGTTTCATCAACGTTTATTAAAAACAAGAACATTTAAGTGAAGTCTTTTTTTAAAACTAAGCTTGTTTGAGAAACCCGGAAGATAATTAACATTAAAATGAAATTACAAGCGATTTATAAATTCTTGTCAAATAAATAATCTACTTTAGTGGAAAAAGTGTTTTAAACGCAATGGCGGAAATTTCGTGTATTGAATCATTAGTTAGCTATCATAAACGACCCTCGAATCACTAATTGACGAAAGTTATAACAAAACTTACAATTTTAACCCTCAACTATTCTCAACAATTCACTTTGTTTTAATACAAAAGAAAATAATTATACTTTTTACTCATTTTTACAAAAACCTAAGCTTAGTTTACACACATATACTCTCTCTCAAAGATGGCAGCCGCCACCGCCATGGCCAGTCAACTCCGGCCGCCGGAATATTTTTCCGGCCATCCATTTCTACCGTCGCCACTTTAGATCTACTACACCACCATCATATAAACACACCACCAAATTACTCTATTGTAGCACAAACCACCACCATCATCGTGGCCAACCAACACCACAGTCGTGGTCTCCAACCGCTACACCACCACCACTGTCCGTTCACCACCACCACATATCCACCTCGTCACCATCAACCTCCTGCCACCATTATATACAGATTCACTCACCACCTTCATAAATCTCGCCCTCCATTTTCGCAGTCTACAACCACCGTGCAAGAACCACCAGCCACCATCTCTGCCTTCGAACGACCATCGTGGTCTTAAACTCGCAACCACCACCACCTCTATAACCACAAGTTCGACACCATGAGTCACCATATGGCGTGCTTTGTTGTATAGAGCCCCTAAAAAGGAGTGTTGGTTGCTGCGGTTCAACAACAGACCCGAGGTGTTTGTTTTGATGTCTACCAACCCATAAGGGTGCGTTTTGTATACCACAACAACGTTTTGGGTTTGTTTCAGTTTATATCCAGCCACTAAGAGTGGTTATATATTCGATTTGAGTTCCAGCAGCCCTCGGGTGTTCGTGTGTTGGTTTGGCTAGCTGAAAAACGCAGCAGGAGGCTGTTCGGTTCGGGCAGAAATGCAGCGGGTGCGTTTGGGACTGCTGACAGAAGTATAAGGTGCGTTTGTGTCTGCTGACAGGAGTATAAGAGGCGTTTGGGTCTGTTGACAGGAGTATAAGAGGCGTTTGGGTCTGCTGACAGGAGTATAAGGGGCGTTTGGGTCTGCTGACAGCGTATAAGGGTGTGTTTGGGATTAGCAGCAGGTGCTAAGGGGCTAAGGGGGTGTTTGGTCTAAGCAGAAACGCGTTAAGGGCTGTTTGGAGTTAACAGCGGATATAAACGCTGTTTGGTTGCTGTTTATTAGTTCGGGGTGCAATTGGACGCGAGAAGAGTACCGGGCGCGATTACAATTCATGGTTGTTTGTGGTTTAGGAATCGGCTAATAACGCATCTAACTTATTAACTAATTAAAACGGAGTAAACGGTGGTATACATATATAAATATATATTTTTGGTTAAATAAATATATCGAACATTATTATTATCACGAGAACTATAAAATGATTATACTTTGAAATATGTGTTTAAATAGCTCACATCGGGCGCTTGGATTTTAATTTATAACACATAGGTTGTGTTTGGTTCTATTTAATTATGGTGATTAAATAATCTAGTTTGGGTATATGTTAAATCATGATTTGGATAACGTAGATTTTTAGAAAATATTGAGAATTGGTAAATATGGAAAGGGTTGTATGAACGAATAAGTTATGTCGAAATTTCTATAAAATTCTATGCTTTATATTTTGTTCGCTACAAGCTACTATTATATTTGTAAACTGATAAAATAAATAAATACTATTATATTTGTAAACCGATAAAATAAATAAATACTATTATATTTCTAAACCGATAAAAGTTATATTTTTTTAACTAAAAGTGACAATTATTAATTAAGTGGTGATATTCTTAAAATGTGTCGAGCTTTGTTGGCTAATTATTTTTTTATCACGATATTTATATTATAACTACAAAATAAATATATACTTGAGTTTATTTTGTAAGATTGTTGTCTCTATTATATAACTCAACATAAGAATTATATAATCGTCTGGTTACGTAATGTGTACGGAATACATTATTTACTTGGTGTGTGCTTAATTAAATCATTTAACCAACCACCGAACTATTATAACTTGGAACTTAAATATTTTATCAACGGGTCGCGTTGATGTACATATCTATTGAGAACTCACATATATTTTTTTAAGTTATTGGGATTAGCCGATTAGTTAAACTACAACACCATGATCGAGCCGTATTGATTTCCGTTTGCACGAAGTGTATTATTAGCATCATTATTGTTCGCACTACATCGTCGAGGTGAGTTCATACCCTATATTTCTATTTTTGGATTCGCTTTATAAATGTTTAAGTCTCTTTTGGGGGAGATGCATGCTTGTCGATGTCAAATAAGTGTTTATATGTCTGATGACTGTTTGTGATACATACGTGGTTATACTTCTCTAATATTATTTGCGATGCATATGTGTTGATACTTATGAAGAATTGTTTATGCTATCTATTGTGAATATGTGAGTGAGTCATTGCTTCTCTTAATCTGTGTTATATGCTTAATCTATTTGGGAGAGATAATGCTTTGTTATTTGCTTATGGATGCAACTATGCTTGTATGAAAATACTTCGCTGAGATATTGTTTATCTATGAGATAATGCTTTGTCACTTGCTTGGACGTAAAATGTGCTCTCGTTGTATACTTCGTTGAAGTTGGTTTATGGATATGCCTAAGTAGCTTTAACCCACGTTCTTCTTAGTCCCCTTCATGAACCGTTAATCACTTCTGGATGACCGGTAAAGTGAACCTGATGTTATGGATAGATCTATTGAGGTTTTGGCAACCTCCGTCCGGGGATTTGTAAATCGCCACTGCCAAACGGACGTATACAATTTGATGTTATGCTAGGTGGTCTTGGGTTTGACACCTATTGGGGCAACATGTATTTCATGCGCGCGATGTTGCGGCGTACTTGCCATAGTTCGGTTTCATGAGCTTTGTGCTATCATAAACACTGTGTTGTACCCAATATGCTTGACGTTATATCTCCCATGATGGTCTTGCATATCTTATCTATGTTTTTGCGGTCCATTGCTTGCTATGATTCTGAACTTGAAGTGCTCTTGTGATCCATCTTGCTATGATCTTGTATTGATCTTGACTGTGAATTTTGATTTGATCTTGTATTGATCAAGAATATGATCTTGATATGATTCTTGCATGTGAACTTTGCGATGATGTTGACCGTGAATCTTGCTATCATCTTGTATGATCTTGATATGCCTCTATATGTGGTCTTGATATGAATTGTGCATATGATCTTGTTATGAATCTTGCATGTGATGTTGATATGAATCTTGATTATGAACTGAATTATTTTGTGTTGGCTGTAATGCTTTTTGCTAAATGTTGATATATGACTGAACTTTGTGGTAAGCGTTTCTTTTGTTGCGAAACTCTGGATTTCTAAACGCTTTTTACGATACTACTTTCGGTAGTGGACTTTATAAACTTTTGAAGTGTCATACACTTTTTAATAAAACTTATGAACTCACTGATACAAGAGATTTTGCTTGGGTTCATTTTAGTTCTCGGTATCTTCTCGAATCGATCACGGTTCAAAGTGGAATAGTTGTTCTTTGTTACTAAAAATGGTTGGTTCTCTAATCTACTAAAAAGGATTAAATGCGTAAAGTGATAAAAAATTAAACCAAAACAGTTAATAAAATAAACCTTGAATTAAAATTAAACAATTAAACAATAAAACAGTAAACAGTAAAATACCACTTACTAGAAAAACACTGATTCGGAATGCTCAAAAGAAAACTGATCCGGAATATTTAAGATAAGAGCTTGATTCAGAACAACACCTTCATGCGGAATAATAAGGAACAAAAAGCTTGATTCGGAACAAGTCGTTCATGCGGAATAATTGCCTTTCATTCGAAATAAATGGACTCATGCGGAATAAATCTGATTCGGAATAATTCTAAGACCTTCATTCGGAATAAAAACTGATTCGAAATATTTAAGAGAAACTTTGATTCGGAACATTTGCTTCACCCGGAATATTTGGTGATTCAGAATATTTTGGCTCATCCTGAATATTTGGTGATTCGGAACATTTGCTCACTCGGAATAAAAAATTGACTCGGAATAATTTAAACAAAATCACTCATTCAGAATGACTAAAAACTGATTCGGAACATTTTTGGAAAAACCTTGATTCGGAATTTAGCTACTCATCCGGAATATTGATTATTCCGGATGAACACTTTGATTCGGAATAAATGAATGAAAAATGCTTTACTCGGAATGTTTAAAACAAAAGCTTCATCCGGAATGTTTGTAGCTCATTCGGAATCTGGGAAACTTAAGAACACGAATAACAGGGAAATAAAATAACACGATATTTAGCCAAAATCAACCAAGTTTTTAACCAAAACTTAAACCAATTTAACCACTAATCATTTACTAATCATAAACATCAAACCAAAACAATAAAAACACAAAACCCACTTACTTTTGAAGATCAAAATCAACCAAATAAGAACTTAAGACTTTGAATCAAGAAAGAGAAAGATGAAAAAGATTAAAGGAAAGATTATATTGAAGGATTAATGTTAAACAATCAAAAAGAAGGATTAAAACTTACAAGGTTGTGAATTAAAGATGAAAAATCACCAAACACCTTAAGGGTGTTGGTGGTTTCCTACGAAACAAAAAAGAAAGAAACTGGAAAATGAAAACTAGTCCAAAATGTGTGAAGGGACTCCTATTTATAGGTCTTCAAGTTGGTTGGTGAGTGGGATTTCTCCCTTTCTTCTTGTCTTCTCGTCTTTTCAGAAAATTTGACGTTTTCGATTTCGATTCGGGATTTGTCGATGAATAAATTCAAATCGTCTTTTAATTTCTTCGTTTAATAGACTTGAGTTCTTTCGACATATGTAAATCTTCCATCTTTGGTCCTTTTCTTCGATAAATCTTCAAATAGGCCCATTGACTTCAAATCTTTTGCATCTCTTGGACAATAGACTTCGTCTTGAGTCCTTTTCTTCGATAAAACTCGTGCAATCCCATGTTTTCTTCAATATTTATCCGGTTGGCTCTGAAAACACAACAAACACACAAACCATGCATAATTCCAAACAAATGATATTAAATACGTGTTTTGGTCTCGTTTTAGCAAGAAATAAGTGGTAAAAGGATGAGTGTTTTCACACCTATCAAATCCCCTACACTTAGCCATTTCCATGCCCTCATGCAATGCTTAGTGATAAAGCAATTTTACACTTTTCTCATAATCAATCAACCTTGGCCTTATTAACAATAACCACTACTACTAAAGAGATATATAAAAACTTGAATGAAACAAAAGGGATAGAAAATCATTTTCACTTGAAAATAGCTATATGGAAATAACTCGTAAAGAGATTTAAGACTTACATTAGGGCTTCGATGCTGCGAAGATTTATCACCCTCAAGTTTCACGTTCCCCAAACTAAGCTTAAAAACGAGATCATTTTTATTATAAGTTAGCAAAACAAACACTTACACACATGGCTTAATTATATGCTTAAACTCCCTTATTCCTAGGTGTATCTCTTATATTTTATTTTTGTCTTAGAATGATCATGAAGATGCATTTTTGGACTTATTTCGATAGTTTATTTAGGCTGAAAGCAAAGTAGGATGATTTGATTAATAGTTAGCTAAAGGAAAAAATCTCTCAAAACTGCTTCTCAGGATATCAAAAAGTTCATATCTTGGCATAACTCGCTTCACGATTTGAGACCTTTCTCGGGCTGATATTTGGCATGTACTTCATACTTCGTATATTGAGAGACGTTCTTGAGATAATGGTCTTCTCTTCGTTAATAGAGTTTCTTCACTTGGAGACTTTTGAGGGATACTCCAACTTTGTTGACCACGACTTCATCATTATTTCTTCAATCGTTAATTGGGATTTTGAGATACAACGACCCAACTCTTTTTCGGACTTGGATCTATTTATCCTTATACCTTGTTAGGGTCTTTTCGGATAGACTTCTCCATGATCTTTATGGGAGTTGATTTGCTTTTCGTCGTGAGTCTTGATCCTTCATATTGATTTTGGGAATAATGCTTTTCACATCACCTTGGATCTTTAGCAATAAAATGGAATCCTCATGCCTTGTTAGGGCCTTTTCGGACTCGCCAATCTTCGCGCCCCGCTTCATAAGTTATGCCTTGGCTATGAACTCTTATCATTACCGAGCAACTTTTAAACGATCTTGGTCTAGAAGCTAAGTTATTCAATAAAATCGTACGACCTTACTTATTGCAGATAAATTATTAGCAAGCGATGGGAGAATAGGCTTATAATCACACCAAGTGTGCTTGTGCAAGAATACCGACTTATAATTGACTCTATCATTTCTCGTTCTCCACAATTTAAAATCTCAAGTAATGAGACTCGTGGATTCTTAGCCTAATAAACCAATTAAGGTCTACCTGGTTAAGGATACTTGCTAGAATAAACTTGGATAAGTCTATTCGGGTTGAGTCAAAATAATCGCAACGGGCCTAATATGTCAAAGACTTCAAAACTAGCTACACCACTTTATTAATATTTTTGACTTTATTGTGGGACATATACATATGAAAGCAACGATAAAAATTTAAAAATTACGACTATATGGCGAAAGTTAATTAAAAATTTGAAAAATGCTGAAAAGATGATTTTTCGGTTAAATGAAGGCATTTTAATGGAAAAGTCCACTTAAAACTTCGATAGAAGTCTCCCCTACACTTAATATAAACATTGTCCTTAATGTTTAAGCATGTGGGAAAAGTCTCCCCTACACTTATGACATTGTGCACGTTGGTTAAATCAAGCTAAGGAAGAGACGACTAAAGTGATCAATTTCAAATGTGAGTATGAAGAAAATTGAATCACGATAGTTGAGAGATAGAACCGGATTGCGGATAACACGGGAGCACGGTTCTTCAAAGGTTCCAAAAGTGCATTCATCCCTGTAATCACATCACCACACAAACACAAACAACCTATATAGGTCCCCCTACACTTAGGAGGTAAAACAGAAAAGGATAGATACTCGGGCTGCCTCCCGAGGAGCGCTTGTTTTTGATAACCGAGTCACGAGCCTGACTCGACCCAAAATTAGTTCATGGGAAACGTGGTGAGGGATGGAATCATCTCACGAGAGATGTCCTCACCAAAGTACAACTTCACTCGTTGGCCATTCACCTTAAAATTAGGTCCATTAGGTTGAGCGAGCTCGAGAGTACCATATGGAAAAATTTGGGCAATGGTGAATGGGCCGGACCAACGAGATTTCAGCTTGCCCGAAAAGATTTTCAACCGAGAGTTGAAGAGTAAAACTTTGTCTCCAACTTGGAACTCTCGGTTTTTAATCTTAGAGTCATGAATGAGCTTAGTCTTTTCCTTATAGATCAAAGAATTTTCATAAGCATCATTCCTGAGTTCATGAAGCTCATTGAGTTGGATTTTGCGTAGGTCATCGGCTTTGTTGATGTCAAAGTTAGCCCACTTCAAGGCCCAGTAAGCCTTATGCTCCAACTCAATGGGTAGGTGGCATGCTTTCCCGTACACGAGACGATATGGTGTACAACCAATCGGAGTCTTGTATGCGGTACGGAAAGCCCATAGAGCATCATCAAGTTTATCGGCCCATGAGGCACGATGCTCTCCCGCGGTTCGTTCAAGAATTCGCTTTAACCCTCAGTTAGAGATTTCAGCCTGGCCATTAGTTTGTGGGTGGTATGCGGTGGAAAGACGATGATTGACACCATACTTAGCCATGACTCTTGCGAATTGGTCATTGCAAAAATGAGTCCCACGATCACTAATAATGGCACGAGGCACACCGAATCTAGCGAATAGCGACTTCAAAAATTTACAAACCACCCTTGCATCGTTAGTGGGTAAAGCTTTGGCTTCAACCCATTTAGAAACGTAGTCAACGGCTATAAGGATGTATTTGTTTCCTTTAGAGGAAGGGAATGGCCCCATAAAGTCGATGCCCCATACATCAAAGATTTCACATTCTTGTATGAAATTTTGAGGCATCTCATCTTTATGTGTGATCTTGCCTTGTCGTTGGCAAGCATCACAATTTTTCACCATTTCGTGAGCGTCACGATAAATGGAGGGCCAATAGAATCCCGAGTCAAACACTTTCTTAGCAGTGAAGTTGGGACCAAAGTGACCACCGGTGGGTCCTCTGTGGTAAACTTCGAGAATGTCTAAAGCTGCCGGTCCATCAACACATCAGCGAATAATCAAATCAGCACATTGTTTGAAGAGATACGGGTCATCCCAAAAGTAAGTCTTAATATCTTTAAAGAACTTTTTCTTTTGTTGGGATGTTAACCCGTCGATAAGAATTCCACCCGCCAAGTACTTTGCAATGTCCGCAAACCACGGGGTTTCATCAAAATTCGAGTTGATAGACATTAAGGTCTCAAGGGGAAAAGAGTCATTGATCTCTTTGTTCGGATGTTCCCCTTGATAAGGATCCTCAAGTCTACTGAGATGATCCGTGGCTAGGTTTTCAGCTCCCTTCTTATCACGAATTTCGATTTTAAATTTCTGAAGTAGCAAAACCCAGCGAAGAAGTCTTGGCTTAGAATCTTGTTTAGTTAACAAGTACTTCAACGCGGAATGATCGGTGTACACGATGGTGGTAGAAAGGACAAGATAGGGGCGGAACTTTTCAAAAGCATAGACAACAGCTAAAAGCTCTTTTTCGGTTGTCGTGTAATGCAATTGAGCCCCTATCATTGTCTTGCTAGCGTAATGGATTGGTTGGAAGTGTTTATTCACTCTTTGGCCCAAAACCGCTCCAATAGAAAAGTCGCTAGCATCGCACATCAATTCGAAAAGTAGCTCCCAATTAGGGGTAACCAAGACTGGTGCCTTAGTTAGCTTATCCTTAAGAAATTTGAAGGCTTCAATACACTCTTTGGAAAAGATAAAAGGAGTATCTTTTTCCAAGAGGTGGGTCATCGGGCGAGTGATTTCAGAATAATCTTTGATGAATCGACGGTAGAAGCCCGCATGACCAAGGAAACTTCTCACACCCTTCACGGTTGAAGGTGGAGGCAATTTTGCAATAACATCGACTTTAGCACGGTCCACTTCAAGACCGGCTTTGGAGATTTTGTGTCCTAGCACGATGCCCTCTTTTACCATGAAATGGCATTTTTCCCAATTAAGAACAAGGCGAGTGTCTTCACACCGCTTAAGCATCCATTCTAAATTGGCAAGGCAAGCAGAGAAAGAATCGCCATAAACCGAGAAATCATCCATGAAGACTTCCATAGTTTCTTCAACCATGTCATGGAAGATAGCCATCATACACCTTTGGAACGTCCCAGGAGCATTGCATAAACCGAAAGGCATTCTTTTGTAAGCAAATGTTCCGTAGGGACAAGTGAAGGTGGTTTTCTCTTGGTCTTTGGGATCGATGGGAATTTGAAAATACCCGGAGAAACCGTCTAAGAAGCAATAGTAATCATTACCCGCTAGACGCTCGAGCATTTGATCCATGAAAGGAAGAGGAAAGTGATATTTTCTCGTGGCATCATTTAGTTTGCAATAGTCGATACAAACTCTCCACCCAGTAACGAGACGAGTAGGAATCAACTCGCTGTGTTCATTGGGAACAACGGTTATTCCGCCCTTCTTGGGCACACAATGGACGGGACTTACCCATGGCGAATCCGAAATAGGGTAAATCAAGCCGGCATCTAGAAGTTTGATAACCTCTTGTTTGATGACGTCATGAATTCGAGGATTAACCCTTCTTTGGCTTTGGATTGCGGGTTTAAAGTCTTCTTCCATGAGAATTTTGTGAGTACAAAAGTTTGGATCAATTCCGCGGATATCGGAAATTTTCCAAGCAATTGCCTTCTTATGATCTTTAAGCACGGCGATAAGGCGAGATTTTTCTTCTTCTTTCAAGTCCTTAGCGATGATGACGGGCGACTTCTTCTTGTCTTCAAGGAACACGTACTCGGGATGGGACGGTAACTCCTTAAGCTCTAAATCCGGAGGATTTTCGATGGAAGGTGTATTCAAATTCGGTTCATCGATAGCAATATCCTTGGGAGATGGTGGGGAAATATGGTCCTCATTGAGAAGTTTCTCAATGGTACGAATGTCTTCATCCCAATCGGTGGGAGAATCGTCATATTGTAAGTTCAAATCTCCCAAAGTTGCTTCAAATTCAGTCAGAAGGAAATCACTTTCTCCAAATGGAGTTAGTGATGGAGCAACAGAGGCAACGGTCTCAACATTGGGAAGAGAGGTACGATTACTTTTACAAGCATCTTTGAAGTGTTCTTCACAAGCCTCATCAAGAACGTCGATACAATTAACACTCTCGTATGAATAAGGCTGTTTAGAAATCTTACCCATGT
This sequence comes from Glebionis coronaria, assembly GCA_025667525.1. Lineage (NCBI taxonomy): Eukaryota > Viridiplantae > Streptophyta > Magnoliopsida > Asterales > Asteraceae > Glebionis > Glebionis coronaria. The sequence continues at coordinate 455,621,354 of CM046876.1, forward strand.
TGAAGACAATTTGATCGTCACCCACTCTCATGATAAGTTCACCCGCTTCTACATCGATGAGAGTGCGACCGGTCCTCAAGAATGGACGTCCCACGATTAATGGAACACGAGGGTCCATCTCGTAGTCGACTACGACAAAATCGGCAGGAAAAGTGAATTTGTCGACTCCTACAAAAACGTCTTCGGCTATCCCCACTGGATAAGCAACCGTACGGTTAGCTAATTCCAAAGTCATTTTGGTGGGGACTAGCTCAGGGAGAGATAATTGCTTCCAAACGCTTAGAGGCATTAAGTTGATACTAGTACCTAGATCGGTTAGGGCCATGCAATTCTCTACTCCCGGGAAGTTGCAAGGGATTAAGAAGCGACCCGGATCACCAAGTTTGGTTGGCAATTTCCTTAAGAGCACTACAGAGCAATTCTCATTAAGTTGGGTATTAGCAATATCAAGAAGCTTCTCCTTGTCACTAAGAAGATCTTTAAACATCTTCGCATATTTAGGCATGTGAGCGAGAGCCTCAGCAAAGGAGATGTTGAAATTCAATTGTTTAAACATTTTGAGAAAGTTTGAAAATTGAATATCGTCCTTGCTTTTGAGCTTCTCTTTCCTCAACCTTGAGGGATAAGGTATATCGGAAGAAGAGGAAGGCTTTGGGATTGTAGGATCACTCACATCCTTGGGTGGTGGAGGGGTAGAAGTAAGAGGTGGAGGAATTGGGGAAGTAGAAAGTTGAGGAATATGAGTAGGTGACTCTTTTTCCTTTGTCACAATCACCGGTGTAGGTATAGGAAGCTCGGGTTCCTTGGTACCTTTTCCACTGCGAGTGGTGATTGCTTTCATCTCCCCTCCTGGATTAGCAACGGTGTTACTCGGAAGAGTACCCGAAGAAGAGGTTTGATTACCTTGGAAGAAACCAGCCATCATGTCCCTTAGGTCATTCGTTTGACCACTCAAAGAGTTTCGCATATCGGCTCTAAGATCATTCCCTTGTTTCACCATGTCGCCCTTTAAATTAATAATCTGGGTCTGCAGATTCTTCACCAACACATCATTTGTCCGCATGTACGTTTCGACCTCGTGGTTGAAAACGGTGGGTTGAGTAGGAGGAGGTGCTTGATAAGTAGGTGGTTGGTAAGGAGCGGGTTGGTAAACTTGAGTAGGATTTTGAGGTGGATATGGTTGTCTTTGAGGTGGTTGGTATGGTGCTCGAGGTTGGTTTTGGTTGGTTCGGTTAAGGTTTTGTTGTTGGTTTTGATTGGTTGGAGGAAAACCGGGCGGGGAAAGAAAGTTGTTTGAGCGATAGCTGAGCAAGTTGCGGTCACCTTGAGGACGAGCTTGATAACCGGCCGGAGGACAGGTACCGTATGCTGCGTTATCATTCTCACAAGGATAGTCTTGGGTGTAGGTACAAGTAGTGTAAGAGTGAGGACCCCCTCATATTTCACATGGTTGGCTTACAGCATTGACTTGAGCGTTTTGAGCGTTGATGCTTTTGGTGTTGTTAGCGGTTTGGGCAGCAAGCGATTCAAGAAGCAAAGTAATTTTGTCAAGTCTCTTGTCATTGTCACTAGTGCTAGCACTAGTGGCATTGGTCCGAACACTCTTGGTTTGCACTCTAGACTTATTCTCAATAATATCCCAAGCGGTATTAGAACTCTTAACCAAAAATTACCCCCCGAGGTACTATTTAGTGAATCTTGGTCATTCATGCTTAAACCATTGTAAAAAGTATTAATTTGGTGCACTTTGGTAAAACCATGTTGTGGGAACTTTCTTTAAAGGTCTTTAAAACGGTCCCAAGATTCACTAAAACTCTCATCGTACTTTTGTTCAAAATTAATAATTTCATTCCGCAAAGCGGTAGTACGAGAGGGTGGGAAAAAGTTGTTTATGAATTTGGTCTCTAAGTCCGTCCACGTAAGAATACTTTGTGGCGGTTCCTTTGCAAGCCAATGTCGGGCTTGTCCCTCTAAGGAGAAAGGAAAAAGTTGTAAACGGATTACCTCTTGTGGAACACCATTTAATTTGACCGTATTTGTTAGTTGAAGGAACCTTTTGATGTGGTCGTGAGGATCATCAATGGTACGCCCCAAGAATGGTTGAGCAGAGACCATCTGAATAAAGCCGGATTTGAGCTCAAAGTTGTTGGTTGCAATCGCGGGTATGACAATAGGATCGTTTTTGCCCTCTACATGTGCTTGCAAAAGTTCGATCATTGGGCGATTGTCCGGTAGAGGTTCATTGTTGTTATTATTCATGTTGTTTTGAGGTGGATTATTATTGTTGTTGTGTACACCGGCCATGTCTAAGTTATCGAGAGTCTCGGGCTCTTGATAAGACGTTGATCGAGTGCGCATACACCTGCAAAAGAACTAACAAAGCAGAAATCTTTTTGGGTTTTATGTTTTTTAATTTTTTTGTATTTTTGAAAATTTTATATTTTTTGGGTTTTTGAAAATTTTTAAGAAAAAGTAACGTTCACGGTGAACGGATCCCAAAATCCAATTTCTCACAAAGTTCCGTTAATCCTTACGAAAAGAGCCGGCAGCGGCGCCATTTGATACAAGAGATTTTGCTTGGGTTCATTTTAGTTGTGTGTATCTTCTCGAATCGATCACAGTTCAAAGTGGAATAGTTGTTCTTGGTTACTAAAAAGGGGTTGGGTCTCTAATCTACTAAAAAGGATTAAATGCGTAAAGTGATAAAAATTTAAACCAAAACAGTTAATAAAATAAACCTTGAATTAAAATTAAACAATTAAACAATAAAACAGTAAACATTAAAATACCACTTACTAGAAAAACACTGATTCGGAATGCTCAAAAGAAAACTGATCCGGAACATTTAAGATAAGAGCTTGATTCGGAACAACACCTTCATGCGGAATAATAAGGAACAAAAAGATTGATTCGGAACAAGTCGTTCATGCGGAATAATTGCCTTTCATTCGGAATAAATAGACTCATGCGGAATAAATCTGATTCGGAATAATTCTAAGACCTTCATTCGGAATAAAAATTGATTCGGAATATTTAAGAGAAACTTTGATTCGGAACATTTGCTTCACCCGGAATATTTGGTGATTCAGAATATTTTGGCTCACCCGGAATATTTGGTGATTCGGAACATTTGCTCACTCGGAATAAAAAATTGACTCGGAATAATTTAAACAAAATCACTCATTCTGAATGACTAAAAACTGATTCGGAACATTTTTGGAAAACCCTTGATTCGGAATTTAGCTACTCATCCAGAATATTGATTATTCCGGATGAACACTTTGATTCGGAATAAATGAATGAAAAATGCTTTACTCGGAATGTTTAAAACAAAAGCTTCATCCGGAATGTTTGTAGCTCATTCGGAATCTGGGAAACCTAAGAACACGAATAACAGGGAAATAAAATAACATGATCTTTAGCCAAAATCAACCAAGTTTTTAACCAATACTTAAACCAATTTAACCACTAATCAATTACTAATCATAAACATCAAACCAAAACAATAAAAACACAAAACCCACTTACTTTTGAAGATCAAAATCAACCAAATAAGAACTTAAGACTTTGAATCAAAAAAGGGAAAGATGAACAAGATTAAAGGAAAGATTATATTCAAGGATTAATGTTAAACAATCAAAAGGAAGGATTAAAACTTACAAGATTGTGAATTAAAGATGAAAAATCACCAAACACCTTAAGGGTGTTGGTGGTTTCCTACGAAACAAAAAAGAAAGAAACTGGAAAATGAAAACTAGTCCAAAATGTGTGAAGGGACTCCTATTTATAGGTCTTCAAGTTGGTTGGTGAGTGGGCTTTCTCCCTTTCTTCTTGTCTTCTCGTCTTTTCAGAAAAGTTGACGTTTTCGATTAGGATTCGGGATTTGTCGACGAATAAATTCAACTCGTCTTTTAATTTCTTCGTTTAATAGACTTGAGTTCTTTCGACATACGTAAATCTTCCATCTTTGGTCCTTTTCTTCGATAAATCTTCAAATAGGCCCATTGACTTCAAATCTTTTGCATCTCTTGGACAATAGACTTCGTCTTGAGTCCTTTTCTTCGATAAAACTCGTGCAATCCCATGTTTTCTTCAATATTTATCCGGTTGGCTCTGAAAACACAATAAACACACAGACCACGCATAATTCCAAACAAATGATATTAAATACGTGTTTTGGTCTCGTTTTAGCAAGAAATAAGTGGTAAAAGGATGGGTGTTTCCACACCTATCACTCACTAACTTTATGTTGACCGTTTTAAGCATGTATTCTCAGGTACTTGGCTGTATGATTATTTAGAGTCTTCATTGTGATATTTGGCATAGAGGTCGTTCTCTCGGATCAAGACTCGGATAATCATGACGTAACAGGCCTCAAAATTAGTGTGCTTCCGCTGGGCCTATTTTGGAGGTGTTACAGATTGGTATCAGAGCCTTGGTTATAGAGAATTAGGTTTTATTGTTTTAATCTAGACTATAACCGATGCTCTAGTGTGTTTTATCATGTTATCATGCTCTTTCCGCTGCTATATGAATACGTGCTTTGTATATTGCGATTGCTTTTTCCGCTGCTATATGAATGTTCGTTTTGCATGTTTGTAATTTCTTTATCCGCTGCTGCATGAGTGCTTCCTTTATCTGTTTATGATTGCTTTATGTGCTGATAGTTCCTTATAGCTAATCGATAACAGTTATAATATAACTATATTATATACGAGTTACTTGTTTGATACGTATTTTTGCGCACGTTATCGCGAGTCGATATTTATTTTCTTCCACTTCTGAATTTGAACGTCAACTTACGGGACACGACTTATTAACGACTCATACGCTTTGTTTTTGGTAATTTCATGTGATATCATTTGGATAGTTTGCCTGTCTGAATGGTGCCGGTGGGACCCCAATCAAGTTAATTATGATTTCATATTTAGATGGTATGGGACGTCTATATGGGTAATCATAAGCCACCGGACCAGAAGCTTATTTATGGTTCCGTATTGAGATTGAATGGCACGTTTGAATATGGAATTTATAAATAATCTGGTTGTAAACTCTCTTAGTAATATCTATTTTCTTATATATTTTAGCTATTTTGATGATAAGCCTTTTCGGGAATATTTAAGTAGGATGAGCTATGAAATCTTTATTCAAAAGAATTGGGACGCCTTTTCCTTTGAATAAAGAAATCATAGGTCACCGGACCACGAGGTTATAAATTTTTATTTACATGGATTAGGACGCTTCTCGATGTAAATAACGATTTATAAACAAGTGGGCTTAAGTGCATTCAACGTGACTCATTATATATATTATTTTATTAAACCAGTTATGGAGCGTGTTCATTTTGACTTACGGTTTGTCCATACGATTTAATCGTTCTTTTGTCCTTTTCCCATTACCATTATTGCGTTTTGGCGAATAATTTCTCAAACTTCAAATGACTTGTGAATTGTGGCACAGATTTTTCCAGATGAACATCGATCGACGTGTGCTTAACTAACTAGATGTAGTTAACCCTATATCAACTTTTCAGAGTTGACGACTTGCTAGATTATCCGCTTCTAATTGTCATTTAATTGTTTTATGAATTGTTACCGCTTTGTGATTGTGGTAAATTACACCTTTTAGGAAAAAGGCGTAAAAGCGGTAAGTATTAAGTGACGGTTTAGGAAAATCGTGCACTAATGACCCTTATGAAGTTCAAGTTCGTTTCCCAAGGAGGTATATGTGTTTGACTAAAATGTAGCAAGATTTGAGATTAATATTGGATAGAAGGGGATGAGAGAATAGAATGACGAAGACTTGAAATTAATTACTACTACGATTAAACGTAAAACCGTAAAATGAGCTAAAATAAAAATTAATTCTAAAAATTCCCAAAAATTCACCAAAAATCAAAATAAATAAACTAAGAGTTTACCAATGATCAAAACTTTTTCAAACCTTTTAATTAATTAAATATTAACTTTTAAATGCTAGCCCTAAAAGACAAATTAATTATCAAAAAGCCCAAAGAAATATTTTTCAATTGGTAAACCTCTAAAATGACCTAAAAAGATTAAAAACTATTTTTATAAATTTTTAAACTAAGAAAAACTATTTAAAATGATTTAAAAACTATTAAAACTTAAAATAATTATAAAAATTAATCTAAAGATGATAAAATTAATCTAAGAGTTGCAAAAATCCTATTTTAATGTATTTAAGCTAAGAAAAATATAAAAAGTGCAAAAATGTGAAATTTGAAAAATAATAATGAAATAATATTAAAATAATATTAAAAATCCAAAAATTATAAAAAATCCTAAAAACTTGCAAACTAGTTTATTTTAACCTAAATAATCAGAAAATGAAAGTGAAATTACCAAAATACCCCTAATGGGCCCCCAAATGGGCTAAAAGCAAATTCAGTAAACCTTAATGGGCTTTTTAGCCCAAAAAGTCAAAATAAGCCCAAATGACTTGGAAAAGCCCTATCTGACTCAAAATTCAATTCTAAACACAAAACTCTGAAGGCCCAAAAGCTGAAAATGAGCTTATCACAGCTTAATGAACAAACAGCTTATTCTTATTGGGCCAATAAGCCCATTAAGCAATAAGCCAATGCCATAAGCTCTAATTTGACACACAACCTTATTTTGGGATAGTAAAGAGGTCTGTAAAAAGAAATTTTGAAAAAGCACACTCAATAAGCCAGAAATAAGCCAAGTACAAATCCACTAAAAGACAAAATAGTTGGGTTTGAGCTCTAGGGCACCTCAGGACTTGATTCAACTTGCAGAAGGTTACAAATGACTTCAATAAGCCAAATCAATCAACCAAAATCCAATAAGCAAAACCAATAAGCTGGAATTAAGCAATAAGCACTTATGAAAAAGTCAATTAAGTTGGTTTTCTAGTCAAACCCTAAAGTCAACCCACCAAATGCTCCAGTATGAACAAATGGGTCAAATAATGAGCACCTATTACAAAATAAAAGTTGTTGCTGGTTAAAATAAGCTAGAATAGCTTATAGATAAGCTGAACACAAAATTACACTAGCAGTGGCTAGCAGCAGGGGAAAGGAGTTCCCACTGCTTTGACTATTTGACCTGCTTTTGTGAGAGATCCAATTGGATTCAAATCGAAACAAGGGCACCCTTGTGATCAGTGAATCACAAGGAGTCTATATCATCAAAGAAATCACAAATTGGTTCACTCAATAAGCCCAGAATAAGCAAACAGTCCACAGATATTGCACAAACCTTGAAAATAAGTAGTTATGAACAAATATGCAGTTTTAGCATGAATAAGCTAGCCAAATTGAACCAAATGCATACACAAGCTATAATAAAGTCCAATAAGCACAAATAACTTGTTTCAAGCAATGGATCAAAGTAAATAAGCAGATTCAAGCACCAAAAGTTACTGATTAGCAAAAGTGATTATCCAAAATCCTTTTACTGATCTATTTGACCACCAATCCAGTTTTAAGCCTTCAAATCTCTTTCCCTGATTAAGTTAACCAAAATTTCACACTTGTTAACCCTAGTCTACCCTTAGATCTAGGTGTCCCCAAAACTTTAGCCAAAATACCCAAGTAAATCAAATTTTATAGCCCTTTGATTGATTTGGTTGTTCAAACCCACAAAACTTGCAGATAAATATCACTTAGCAACAAGTAAACAGATACCAACCCAAAAGAACCAAGAACAACAACAAAGGAAGGGTCAAATCCCTTTGAATCAGTTAACCCAAACACCCCTTTGGAATTTGATTTTGCAATCTTCCAAAGGATTGTTGTGTTTTAACCTATCAAACAAGATCTAAGCCACCCCTACAACTGATAATCAACCTCAGAAACACAAATCAAGCCTCCAAACACAGATTCACAAATAAACATGTAAAATAACCAAAAATCAAATGAAAATCAGAAAAATGAAAAGGGAGAGGGATGCAAACCTCCATGACTTACATCCAAGCCTTGGATTGTTTGAGCTGAGGTACTAGCAAAACAAGTACCAACTTCCTTTGTAACACCCCATTTTGATATATGGAATGTCACGCGTAATTATGGCGTGTCATCAAAGCATGCAAGGTAATATGTAGTAAAACATACATGACCATAGGGAAAACCGGAATCAAACATCGGTTCCCAAACATAAGCCCAAAACATAATAAAATACATGAACTGAAAGAAAGACTAAACAAGCATAAATAGATGAACGCAAAAGGAGAAGAAGTCTATGGCAGCTTCCATCCTATGCACGTCCTCCAAATGCTCAAGTCTTGGGTACCTGCCGTTTTGGGGACATGGAAAGGAAAGTAACGGCTGAGCAAAACGCTCAGTGCACGGATATACAATATAGCATGAAAAATAGGATAAGCATGTAACATATAACAGCGGAAGACTAAGTTCTGAATAAACTGGTTAAGTATTGAGAAAACTGGTTTTATAGTTTGAAAAGCCTTATGTTTATCTTATGAAAACTGTTTTAACATAAATATACCATAGCCCATATAGGTCATGAAAAGGTCACGTGCATGAATACTTGGAGGGGTGACCTCATCATGCTGATTAGAGGGGATGCCTCTAATTAATATACTGGTTTGGGTAGGAGGGATCAACTCCTTGTGAAGGGTGCAAGGCACACACCACATTCACCATGATAAACTGAATAAAACATGTAACTAGGATGCACCCATACGCCCCACCTGATATAATAATATGGCCAAAACTGAAAGGGACGCCACGAGCAATCACTCCGCCGTGGGGAAGTCATAACATCGGTGCCTCCAATGCTATGGTTATGGTACCTCCATAACTAGGTGAAACTGGTCATGCTTGTATATGGCTATAGATTATGCTAAATTAACATAAGCAGTTCAAAACAATAAAACAAATGCTGGGGAAAACAGTTGGCTGCATACGGGGAAATCCTAATAAGGAAGGAATGTCCATACTGAAAGGACGGGAATCCGTACCTCAAGTCCAGTGAATGAACGGAAGAAAGACTCCTACTTCTGGATCACTAACGCTACATGAATACACACGTGTATAAGTATCGATTCACTGATTACGTACTGGGTTCTATGTCTCATTTTAGCTGATTTGGTATGTTTTAGGTCATGGTTCACTGTTTAAAGCCTTAAACTGAGTTTATCTTGTATTCTGATTTATCTGATTAAGTATTACTGGTGTTTCATGTATTAATATACTTACTGTATAATAATAAGTAACTTCCCAAAAATAGCAGGTTTCCAAAAATAGAAAGTTTCCAAAAATAGAAAGTTTCCAAAAATAGAAAGTTTCCAAAAATAGAAAGTTTCCAAAAATAGAAAGTTACCAAAATAGAAAGTTTCCAAAAATAGAAAGTTTCCAAAAATAGAAAGTTTCCAAAAATAGAATTTACTGCTTAAAATAGATTAGTTTCTAAAAATAGAAAGTTTCCAAAAATAGATCAGCTGCCTTAATTAAATAAGTTTCCATATATAGAAGGTTTCCATGATTAGATTAGCTGCCTGAAATAGATAGATTTCCATATATAGAAGGTTTCCATAATTAGATTAGTTGCCTTATTTAATTAAGTTTCTATAAATAGAAGTTTCCATAATTAGAATTACGCTGGTTATATAAGCTAACATATAAGTCTAAGTGTTATAAGCTTATTTCTTAAGTCATATGATATAGTGTATAGTTTAATTATTATTTCATGTATTTTAATTAAACTATAGGTTAAGCATTTTAATTAAAGTATAACATGTATTAATTAAAATGGAATAAAATACTTAGGTTAAAAATGTGTATTATTATGTATTAATCACATAACCTAAGTCATGTCTAAATTAATTAATTATAGGCATGTTTTAAATAATTAATTAATTATAACTTATAACATAAAATACTTAGGTTAAATTAATGTCATGTTAAACTAATAATTAAAATAACCTAAGTCATGATTTAATTAATATTTCATGTTATTAATTAATTATATCCTAAGTTCATAATTCATAAAAATTAACATGTAGCATAAATCATGATTTAACCAACGAACCATGAATCGGGCATGAACTCGACACCGTACCCCGAGCCAAACTCGGGGTACGTGTGCCCCCTTGCTGCCGTGGGTCCCACATGAGCCAACCAAGACCAAAAATGGTCTTGGTGGTGGCGGCAATAAGCAAACCGAACCCCCCCGGGTTGGTTACCCTATGCGGCCAAAACAAACACCCCTTTTATAACATCCTTTGATTTTAATTTATACCAAAACATGTTAGATCAATGTTTAATTATCATGTTTAAATAAAAATAATAATGACATGTTCATAATAAAATCAAAGATTAAAAGAAATGAAAAAGAAAGGTTAAGAAATGATATACCAAACACGTGGATTGAAGAATGATGAACAAACACGGTTTCTATCACTTGTTTTAATGTCAAAAATCAATCAACACCCTCCTATGGTGTTGATATGGGTGGCGGCACAAAAGAAGCCAAAGAGGAGGAGAGAAAACTCTTTTAGGGTTTTTGTTTATTTTCTTGAAAAAGTGAAAATGAAATGAAAAGTTACATAACCCCCCTTTTCTTGTAAAAAGTCCATGGGCAAAGCCCATTATGGTTGTTGTGCCGTGGGTATGGGGGCCCCACATGGGGTACCCGTACCTTTTCTCGTGTCCCGATGTTTCGTGTTCGTTCGTGGTTAAACGTGTTCGTGTCTGAAGCGTTTCTGTTTATTTTATCATGTAGTTATCGTAATCTTAACGCTCGTAATTATATTATAAGTATTTACGTAATTATTCTAGTTCGTATTTTAAATGGTGATCATGATTTAATTATGTTTACTTGACATATTTATTAACTGTTTATCATGAGTTCGTACGTAATCGATACTTATCCTGTCATACACGTATGCACTTGCTTGATTATTAGCACATGAATGTGATCAATACTAAATAAGGTAAGTTTTAATCTAGGACGTACGATCTTAAGGGCACTATTCATGGTAAAAGCATGCGGGTTTTACAATTCTTCCCCCCTAAAAAGAATAATTCGTCCCCGAATTATAGATAAAGTAACTGGAAGCGAAACATACCCGAATCAAACTGGAAAGGTATGAAAAAATAACGGAAATGAAGATGACATGGTAGAAGGGAACGTGGAACGTGACATGTCTTGAAAAGACATGGAACGTGACGTGACTGAAAGGACATATCTAATCGATAAGAGAAAAATGGATAAGAAGTCCGGATGAACTTGTCCGTTTCCAAGTGGCCTCCCTCTTGGAACGGTTCCTTCAGAAGATCCTGGCACTAATGATAATCTTGATCCTCTTGACCTTGACTTGGAATACGAAGAAATTCTTGGTTATCAACGGAAGGTAGATCCCCGAGATTCGATCGAGGAAAAAAATAAGAGTTAACGTGCAAGGGTAACTGAAACATTACGATGTAAGACAATCTGACTTAACTGATAATTAGAAACGATGCGCGAGACATAAAGAAACGTAGTACGTGAAAAATTTTGAACGTGATACGTGAAAAATTTTGAACGTGCTACGTGGAGATATGGCGAGTGTAGTATGATTAAACCTATCGTGATCCATGATACGTGTAACATATCTTGATCATGATATGAGGAACTTGGAATGAACATGACATGTGAGACATATCGTGATCATAGAATATAATGGCGGTAACGCCAAACGCTACAAGGTGAGACGTGGGATATGACGTGAAACGTCTATCTGATGATGGAGAGTTATACTAAACTTGGGTCTGGTCTCTCAAGTTCTTGCAAACTTCCCAGGATGAGAAAAGAATGAACGTAAAATCGTAAGCCAAAATACGATCATGAACGTGAATAGTGTCATGAACGTGAGCGCGAAAGCAAGTCTTGGAATTAGAATGAAGACATGAAGTAAGTTAGGAGTACAATTACGAATCTTTGTCTGACCCGATAGCTGAGGGATTGCCAAGTGATCGGATGAGCCTTGGCTGGAACATGTTCTTTCAATTTGTTGGTTCTGAAATCCGTACGGATGTAAGGATTTTGCAGACTTGATCAAACTGTTGACAATAACCCAAGTAGCATCATGCTTCTTCTGAGTTTGCTGAAATCTGGTAACTAACATCCATGGAGATCTTGTCCCATTTTAGTTCCCAATTTCAGATGATGAAACATCCCAGTTTGTTGGTGTCCTATCTTAGCCTGTTGGTATGTCAGGTACATAGATATGGACGTAGCTGTATCCTGCTTCGTAGAAACTTGATACATAGAAGGTTGCGAAACTCTGAGTCTTTGAATCAGACTTCTCCCAGCGTAGGATTTCCTAGAACACCTAATGTAGTGTAGGGTTCTCTACTTTACGCATAAGCAGAGTCATGGTAAGATTAACCGTAGTAACCCATGTGATTCAGCGTGTCACTGTAATGAAACAGAATTGATATTGGAAAATTTCTAGGGTAAAATTTCTCTTGTCAAGAATTTGCAACATAGTGCAGATATGGTCTTCCTGTTCTTCTCTAGGCTTAAATGAAATCAGGTTATCCTAAATGAAAATGCTGATGAATTTGTTTAGGAGTTCATGGATACACAATTTATTAAGTCCATAATGCTGTTGGAGCATTGATGAGACTAATCCAAAATCATAAATCTAGCATGACCCAGTCGTGCACGAATAGCAGTTATGGACATGTTCTGCTCTTTCACCCGTCACTATTGGCAACTTGTTCATGAGTTCGATCTTGGAAAAGTGATTAACACTATACGGTCGATTGGACATGTCGTCAATACGTGGAGGAGAATAACGGTCATGAATGGTGATTTGTTTAAGTCAACGGTAGTCGACACATAATCTCATGGTACCATCCTTCTCCTTGTAGGTTCTCCTGGAATGTATAGGAAGACTTTGGAATAATCAACTGGCTATGCGAAAAAGAGTTAAGTGGTTGTGTCTTACTGACAGCTAGAAAATTTTAGCGACCATGGCTAACAATGCACATGCTTGTAAGCGTATAAAATTTGCACAGATATTCCGATGGAAAATCAAGCTGCAAGTATTCAGGAGCCTGAACATTACTGTACAAAATTATGAATCGTAGCATGGTGTGCTATTCATAGTCCATAATTGGGATATAAATTCATCTCGTGTCTGTCCGAGGAAAATGCGTTAGCAGCTTGGATCTCATCATTAAGCTGACGGAAAATCTTCGTATACGTGGAAATACGAAAGGCGTCCTTCCTGGTCAGGAATATATGAACTATGGTGAAAGAAATGAAAGTGACATCGGCAACATGACAGTTCTCACTGATGCGCTGATAATGGTATTGAAATTCTTGTGGCCTGATTAATACATGGCACAACAATTAGATGTACCCTTGGAGGGTCCCTGAATTTCTTAGAAATGTTCCATAAATAGACGTGAGTCATGTGTCTTGACTCGTGTCTTGAGAAATGTAAGCGTGACATATGTCTTGACTGGTATCTTGACATGTGTCCTCAAAAAGTATACGTGAGACATGTGTCTTGACTGATGTCTTGACATGTGTCTCGAGAGGTGAAACAATTAGAACTACAAATATTAGGTTAATATGCCAGAATTGGCGGATCGGTTGTACTACTGATCATTTGTATGTCTGATCACGTCCGTGGCCGGAGCCTCGGTTGCGATTTCTAGGATAGTTGCTGTCATAGTAGTGGTTACTATCATCTTGTCTGTCGGTTCCCTGACGGTCATTCTCATGACCGTGACTCATGTAACTATTTAGCTGAGTGGCTGGCTGGTACTGGTTTGCACTCATATGGCTGAAATGACAGCCGAACGACGTGTGACATGTAACTATGAATTTGGGACAATGATTGATGGGAATTGTCTGATGGTGAAGCATCTTCTCGTCCAATTGCTTTGCTCCGACGCCTTTGTCTTCGTCTTTTAGGATCTCCAAGTTGTGAACAGCATCAGCATTAGCATCTCGTAGCGTCTCCCAACATCAGCAGCGTCAACCTTCAGTAACATCTCCAAGCTATGAGCGGCATCGACAATCTTGTAGAATATCAGCAAGTGAACCTACGCCTGACATGATTTAGAATCGACTAGCGAATACTCGTGAAGTATTGCAAGTGGAATACACATGGATTAAGGTACATGTAATACACATGAAATACGGTACGTGGAGTACACATGGAATACACATGAAATGATCGGTATGGGGTCGGTCATTTATCATGATTTAAGGGAAGTATAACGGTTGAACAGTTAGAAAAACCATCATGATAACCTGGCAGTATTAGCATAGACATCATTCTGGTTGCATAGAGAAACGCTAAAGTGTGGTTACATAAAATTCAACGATGATTTGCCTGACAACATGATCAATGAAAACCAACCATGACTATCATGAAAGCATGATTTAAGAAATCTAACAATGTCTTGTAGGACAACGTAAATAACAAAAGAGGCGTGAAACATAATCAACATGAAAATGGATTTATCATGAAGGAACATAAAACGATCTATCATAAAGGAGTGTATAACATATTCAGCATGAAACCGAAGTTAAACATGACAGGATGAAAACATACTTGACATAAAAACATAATAACTTATGAGGGGACATGACAAAAAAATTTATGCCAATTTAAATCATGAGAAAAATTTTATGCATGAAAAATAGTGCATGAATGCGTAATGTAGTTTATAAAACCTTTATATGTGCGAGGGAATGCCTATGGGTCGGTTCCAAAACAAAAGACATGGCGAGGGGACGCCTATGGGTCGGTCCCAAAGTTAAAAGTTTCGATAAAAGCACATGCGACTAAATAGGGCCAGTCCTGTACCAACCATTACTTAGTCAAAATTCCTGCAACATATGACATATGATATAATTGCATGAATGCATGAAACATAATAATTAAAAGTCATTGTCAAAACTTAACAGAAAAAATTTTATGTGAAAAATATGAACTACTGGGGTTCATTCCACCTAATCACAGTTCATGAGGAACATCGTGCATAGACAATGGCACATAACTAAGTATGGATGACGGTTGTTCATTCCATATTAGTAAAACGATACTGGTGAAAACAACATGGTTAAAACAACAAGGTGCTGAAAACGTCATGGTTAAAATAAAAAGGTGCTGAACGCATCAATACGTGGAATAACAAGCGTTGACTTAGGAAGCTCCTGGTGACTACCCACTAGTCACAGGTCGAGTTTTAGAGCCTACAGGTCGAAGCCTTGGCTCTGATACCATAATTGTAACACCCCATTTTGATATATGGAATGTCACGCGTAATTATGGCGTGTCATCAAAGCATGCAAGGTAATATGTAGTAAAACATACATGACCATAGGGAAAACCGGAATCAAACATCGGTTCCCAAACATAAGCCCAAAACATAATAAAATACATGAACTGAAAGAAAGACTAAACAAGCATAAATAGATGAAGGCAAAAGGAGAAGAAGTCTATGGCAGCTTCCATCCTATGCACGTCCTCCAAATGCTCAAGTCTTGGGTACCTGCCGTTTTGGGGACATGGAAAGGAAAGTAACGGCTGAGCAAAACGCTCAGTGCACGGATATACAATATAGCATGAAAAATAGGATAAGCATGTAACATATAACAGCGGAAGACTAAGTTCTGAATAAACTGGTTAAGTATTGAGAAAACTGGTTTTATAGTTTGAAAAGCCTTATGTTTATCTTATGAAAACTGTTTTAACATAAATATACCATAGCCCATATAGGTCATGAAAAGGTCACGTGCATGAATACTTGGAGGGGTGACCTCATCATGCTGATTAGAGGGGATGCCTCTAATTAATATACTGGTTTGGGTAGGAGGGATCAACTCCTTGTGAAGGGTGCAAGGCACACACCACATTCACCATGATAAACTGAATAAAACATGTAACTAGGATGCACCCATACGCCCCACCTGATATAATAATATGGCCAAAACTGAAAGGGACGCCACGAGCAATCACTCCGCCGTGGGGAAGTCATAACATCGGTGCCTCCAATGCTATGGTTATGGTACCTCCATAACTAGGTGAAACTGGTCATGCTTGTATATGGCTATAGATTATGCTAAATTAACATAAGCAGTTCAAAACAATAAAACAAATGCTGGGGAAAACAGTTGGCTGCATACGGGGAAATCCTAATAAGGAAGGAATGTCCATACTGAAAGGACGGGAATCCGTACCTCAAGTCCAGTGAATGAACGGAAGAAAGACTCCTACTTCTGGATCACTAACGCTACATGAATACACACGTGTATAAGTATCGATTCACTGATTACGTACTGGGTTCTATGTCTCATTTTAGCTGATTTGGTATGTTTTAGGTCATGGTTCACTGTTTAAAGCCTTAAACTGAGTTTATCTTGTATTCTGATTTATCTGATTAAGTATTACTGGTGTTTCATGTATTAATATACTTACTGTATAATAATAAGTAACTTCCCAAAAATAGCAGGTTTCCAAAAATAGAAAGTTTCCAAAAATAGAAAGTTTCCAAAAATAGAAAGTTTCCAAAAATAGAAAGTTTCCAAAAATAGAAAGTTACCAAAATAGAAAGTTTCCAAAAATAGAAAGTTTCCAAAAATAGAAAGTTTCCAAAAATAGGAAGTTTCCAAAAATAGAATTTACTGCTTAAAATAGATTAGTTTCTAAAAATAGAAAGTTTCCAAAAATAGATCAGCTGCCTTAATTAAATAAGTTTCCATATATAGAAGGTTTCCATGATTAGATTAGCTGCCTGAAATAGATAGATTTCCATATATAGAAGGTTTCCATAATTAGATTAGTTGCCTTATTTAATTAAGTTTCTATAAATAGAAGTTTCTATAATTAGAATTAAGCTGGTTATATAAGCTAACATATAAGTCTAAGTGTTATAAGCTTATTTCTTAAGTCATATGATATAGTGTATAGTTTAATTATTATTTCATGTATTTTAATTAAACTATAGGTTAAGCATTTTAATTAAAGTATAACATGTATTAATTAAAATGGAATAAAATACTTAGGTTAAAAATGTGTATTATTATGTATTAATCACATAACCTAAGTCATGTCTAAATTAATTAATTATAGGCATGTTTTAAATAATTAATTAATTATAACTTATAACATAAAATACTTAGGTTAAATTAATGTCATGTTAAACTAATAATTAAAATAACCTAAGTCATGATTTAATTAATATTTCATGTTATTAATTAATTATATCCTAAGTTCATAATTCATAAAAATTAACATGTAGCATAAATCATGATTTAACCAACGAACCATGAATCGGGCATGAACTCGATACCGTACCCCGAGCCAAACTCGGGGTACGTGTGCCCCCTTGCTACCGTGGGTCCCACACGAGCCAACCAAGACCAAAAATGGTCTTGGTGGTGGCGGCAATAAGCAAACCGAACCCCCCCGGGTTGGTTACCCTATGCGGCCAAAACAAACACCCCTTTTATAACATCCTTTGATTTTAATTTATACCAAAACATGTTAGATCAATGTTTAATTATCATGTTTAAATAAAAATAATAATGACATGTTCATAATAAAATCAAAGATTAAAAGAAATGAAAAAGAAAGGTTAAGAAATGATATACCAAACACGTGGATTGAAGAATGATGAACAAACACGGTTTCTATCACTTGTTTTAATGTCAAAAATCAATCAACACCCTCCTATGGTGTTGATATGGGTGGCGGCACAAAAGAAGCCAAAGAGGAGGAGAGAAAACTCTTTTAGGGTTTTTGTTTATTTTCTTGAAAAAGTGAAAATGAAATGAAAAGTTACATAACCCCCCTTTTCTTGTAAAAAGTCCATGGGCTAAGCCCATTATGGTTGTTGTGCCGTGGGTATGGGGGCCCCACATGGGGTACCCGTACCTTTTCTCGTGTCCCGATGTTTCGTGTTCGTTCGTGGTTAAACGTGTTCGTGTCTGAAGCGTTTCTGTTTATTTTATCATGTAGTTATCGTAATCTTAACGTTCGTAATTATATTATAAGTATTTACGTAATTATTCTAGTTCGTATTTTAAATGGTGATCATGATTTAATTATGTTCACTTGACATATTTATTAACTGTTTATCATGAGTTCGTACGTAATCGATACTTATCCTGTCATACACGTATGCACTTGCTTGATTATTAGCACATGAATGTGATCAATACTAAATAAGGTAAGTTTTAATCTAGGACGTACGATCTTAAGGGCACTATTCATGGTAAAAGCATGCGGGTTTTACATCCTTGTACCTGCTAAGAACAACAAACCACAATGATGAACAAATAACAAGAACTTTCTGATTTTTGAAACACAATTTTTATTGCTTAAAACCTTGCCTCAAAAACCTTCAAACATGAATAAGGAACTCAGACTTTAGCTTATCAGATACCAAACTTTTATAAAACACAAAGGGAAATTACAAATTTTCAAAAAATCCAACTTTTATTTAATAAAAAGGAATTACAAAGATTTAAAGCTAAAATCTGGAACAAAGGGACTCTCACAAGTTGAGGTCTCCTTTTATAGGCAAATGCTTACAAAACACTATTCATAAACCCTAGCAACTGAATTTCCTAAATTATCCTTGCAGAATCTTCTAGGCTTGTTGCCAGCTTGATTTGATGGATCAGGGGCGTTCATTGGGTGCTTAGTGACCAAGGAATAACTTGAGACCATTGATTTTGCCATGTCATGATTCTTTGCTAGGTGTCGTCATGTGAGTGGGGCTTGGGGTATCTTTCTGGTAGTGGAGTTTAAGGTTTTTGTTGTGGGATGTGATTGAGGTGATGTGAATTACACGTGGGTATAGCCAATTCCATTTTCCCCTTTGTTTTCTTTCTTTTTAAACCTGGGTAAAAAGTTGTTCTTGGCTGGTAAAAATTGCTACAGTAAGTGTTACCCACTTTTTCAGGGATTTGAACTTTGGGTTTTGGCAGTTTTGGTCCTTGATTTTTGGAAAAAAGTGAATAACATGTTTTTCAGCCAACAAAACGTACTTCCTTTGTTAATAAACTTTCCAAGTTTATATTTTGGCCACAAAACTTTGCAAATAAGGTTTCAAGGGTTATTTTTGCCACTTTTGCATATTTGAAGGACTGATTTTGGACATTCTTGATCTTCAAAGGTCTTCAATGTATCTTTCACTTTATTAGGGACCATAATTGACAAATTAGAATTGATGAGGGACTAATATTGCCAAATCTTCAAAGTTGAAGGACCATTTTGTAATTTTGACAATCTTGTATTTTTTCAAGTCTTCAAGGTTTAATCTTAGATAACTCATGAACTAGGGCCCGGTTCTTTGTACGGCTTCGTTTCTCGTGTCCGTTTTTCATTGTTTCTTGTGATCTTTTGTCTTTTTCACGATATCCATACCTAAAACACACAAGTAAACAAATACAAGCATATATATGGTATCTTATGACACTTTAATACATTTAAAGCCCGAAAAGAACGATGAGATCATGTATAAATGCCATCTCATCACTCCCCCATACTAAGCCATTGACGTGCCCTCACGCAATGCTAGAATAAAGTATCTAAGCATCACCAAGATTCAATTTTATTAATCCTTTATTGAAAAGTAAAAGACTTGCAACAATACTACGAAGATGTGTAAAGACATAATGTATGATTCTCATCACGAATGTGACTTTTAGGGTCAAAGAATAAAAACAAGTAAATGTCCCATAGAGTAAATTTCGTCATCCTTGATTGTCATACATTCCATGCTAAGTGCAAAAACAAGATCATTGTTGGTACAAGTCACAATGCTAACACTACTCATACGTCCAAATTGTGTAATACTTTTTCTCCCCGCAATCCTAGTTATTATAAAAGGAAATGGGTTACTAGCATTTTTTAACTATTTGTCATGGATCACAAGTGATTCATATTGACTTATTTGAGTATTTATTAGTCCGAAAGAAAAGTAGCACGATTTAATCGATAGTTAGCCGAAGGACAAAATCTTTTAAAACGGCTTCTCGTGTATCTCCTTAAGTTCATATCTTGGCATAACTCGTTTCACGATTTGAGACCTTTCTCGGACCGATATTTGGCATGTACTTCATACTTCAAATCTTGGGAAGACGTTCTTGAAATTATGGTCTTCTCTTCATATATTTGGAATTTCTTCACTTGACGTTTATGAGAGATTCTTCATATTTGGACCACGACTTCATCATTTTTCTTCAATCTTTATTTTGGATTTTGATATACAACGATCCGCCTCCTTTTCGGACTTGGATATATTTATCCTCATACCTTGTTAGGGTCTTTTTGGATAGACTTTCTCCATGATCTTTAGGGGAGTAATTGATTTTCTTCGTGTGTCTCGATCCTTCATATTGATTTTGGAATAATGATACTTCACATCATCTTGGATCTTTAGCAAAAATAGAGCTCCTCATGTCTTGTTAGGGCCTTTTTGGATCTTCACCAATCTTCGCGTCCCGCTTCAATAAGTTATGCGTTGGCTATGAACTCTACTTTTAAACGATCTTGGGCTAGAAGCTAAGTAACCTTTCAAATCGTACGACCTTACTTATTGCAATTATTTTTGCATTAATCTTATGGGAAGAAAAAGCCACAATTAAAAACATATGAGTTTTTAAAAGAACATTTTCATGTTCTACGTTTAGCATGATCACTTGTCTAACTCTATCACTTCTCGTTCTTCACTATATAAAGACCTCTAATTAAAGAGACTCGTGAATACTTAGCCATGCAAGTCAAATTTAAGCCAAATTTGGATTAGCTTTCATTAAGACTATATCAAATCAAAGTTTTGGGTTTTCAAGCCACCTATAGGATCTTGCACTTTCTTGGACTTTTTCAAGTTTAGAGAATTCATTTTATAGTTCCCTTGATAAGTGACTTTCTAGGATCAAGTATAGGAACTTGCGAAAAGTTCTTGTTCTTAACCCGAATGAGCTAAGACTTTCGCGTTTTAAAGTTCCCTATATAAAAGTCTAGCAAAACTTGAATTGAGCGGGTTAAGGAATGTAAATGGCTCCAAATGCCCATCAAGTAAAAAATTAGCTCTTATTCTACCCATCGGAAAATATACATTCGTGTCTTAAAAACACTTATGAAAACTAAGAAAAATTTTAAAATTTGGCCATTTTTAGCCTTATTAGCAACAAAAACAAAACATTGAAAGTTGGAAAACGTGAGGGCGTAGCAAAGCAAGTATCTATTCACCCCCATACTAAAAGTAAACATTGTCCTCAATGTTTCGAGTCTAAAGGTGGAGCACCCCCATACTAGAGACGAAGAATCGAATGCTTAGGATCTAGCATGGAAAGGGTGATCAACAATATATCTAAAGCCGTTTATTAAGTATGCTAAAAGATAAATGTTAGAACAATAAAGGATATGTCATGGATTCGTGAAAAACTTCTTCAAGCAAACGATAGAGGCTCACGTAAACGAGCACGAGAGTCTTCAATCGTAGATGATGATGATGATGATCTAGATAACACAATCACAAACAACCACGAGACAACGAGTTGGAAGGGCACAAATCCCCTCTCATTAGTTATTAGAAAGCATAAAAGGATAAGCATGGGATCTCCCCCACGAGGCACCTCGTTTTTGATTACTGAGTCATGAGCTCGACTCGATCCCCTCAATGCTAATTATCATTGGGGAAGGTGACTTGGTCGAGGTCAACCATTGAAGGAATTTCCCCACCAAAGTAGTGCTTAAGCCTATGTCCATTCACCTTGAAGTTAGGACCATCATCTTGAGCTAGCTCGATGGTCCCATAAGGAAACACTTGTGTAACGGTGAAAGGACCCGACCAACAAGATTTCAATTTCTCGGAAAATATCTTAAGTCTGGAGTTAAAAAGTAACACTTGATCATCAACATTAAAAACCCGGTTTTTAATCTTTGCATCATGAAACTTTTTAGTCTTTTCTTTGAAAATCAATGAATTTTCATAAGCATTGTCTCTTAGTTCATCCAATTCATTCAATTGTATTTTCTAGTGATCTCCCGCGGTCTTTAAGTCAAAGTTTGCATGCTTAAGGGCCCAATATGCTCCAATTCAATGGGAAAATGACAATTCTTCCCATAGACTAACTTATAAGGAGTACAACCGATAGGTGTCTTATAAGCGGTCCTAAAGGCCCATAAAGCGTCATCGAGTTTGTCGGACCATGAAGCACGGTTTTCTCCAATCGACCTCTCTAAAATCCTCTTCAAAGCTCGGTTCGAAACCTCGACTTGCCCACTCGTTTGCGGGTGATAAGCCGTAGAAAGACGATGAGTAACTCCATATTTCTTTAAGACCTTCTCGAATTGGTCATTACAAAAATGGGTTCCACGATCGCTTATAATAGCACGAGGGGTTCCGAACCGAGAGAATAGTTGCTTCGAAAACTTCACTACCACACGAGTATCATTCGTAGGTAAAGCCTTAGCTTCCACCCACTTAGAAAGGTAGTCCACCGCGAAGAGGATATACTTGTTACCATGAGACGATGGGAACGGTCCCATAAAGTCTATGCCCCAAATGTCGAAAATCTCACACACTTGAATTATGTTTTGCGGCATTTCATCACGTTGAGACGATTTTCCTTGACGTTGGCACGAATCACACGACTTCACAAGTGCGTGTGCATCACGATAGATAGAAGGCCAAAAGAAGCCGACATCGAACACTTTCTTAGCCATGAGATTAGCACCGTGGTGACCACCCGTGGGTCCCTCGTGACAAGCTCTAAGGATGTTAGAAGCTTCGGCACCAAAAACACAACGTCGAACGAGTTGATCCGCACAAACCCGAAAGAGATAAGGGTCGTCCCAAAAATAGAACTTGACGTCACGAACGAATTTTCGCTTTTGTTGTGTCGTCATACCCTTGATTATGAAATTCCCTGCATGGTAATTTGCAATGTCGGCAAACCATGGGGTGGTGTCTTTTGAATTCACAACACCGAGAGTCTCGAGAGGAAATGTTTCGGTGATTTCCTTGTTCTCGAAAACATCTTTGTGAGGATCTTCTAGACGAGACAGATGATCGGCCGCTAGATTCTCGGCTCCTTTTTTGTCAAGCACGGTGACATCAAATTCTTGGAGGAGGAGCATCCAACGAAGCAATCTCGGCTTAGCATCTTGCTTAGCTAAGATATACTTGATAGCCGAATGGTCGGTATACACGATGCTTTTAGTTAAGACGAGATAAGGTCGGAATTTCTCAAAAGCATAGACCACGGCAAGGAATTCATTTTCCGTTGTGGTGTACTTTAATTGAGCCTCGGTCATCGTGTTACTAGCATAATGGATAGGACGGAAATGCTTTTCATAACGTTGCCCTAAAACGGCCCCTATAGCATAATCACTTGCATCGCACATGATTTCAAAGGGTAATTCCCAATTAGGAGCAACAAGAATGGGAGCTTCGGTATGTTTCCTTTTAAGAGTTTCGAAAGCTCTAACACAATCCTCATTAAAGTTAAAAGGAGCATCCTTCTCGAGAAGGTGTGTCATAGGTCGAGAGATTTTCGAAAAGTCTTTGATGAAACGACGATAAAATCCCGCGTGGCCTAGGAAACTCCTAACTCCCTTAACGGTTTTGGGATGAGGTAACTTGGCGATGACGTCTACCTTAGCTTTATCGACCTCAATCCCCGCTTTCGAGACCTTATGTCCTAAGACGATTCCTTGTTTACACATAAAATGACATTTTTCCCAATTAAGCACAAGATTGGTTTCTTCACAACGTTTTAGCATTTGCTCGAGATTAGATAAACACGACGTGAACGAATTACCAAACACCGAAAAGTCATCCATAAACACTTCCATCGACTTCTCGATCATATCGTGAAAAATGGCCATCATACACCGTTGAAACGTACCCGGTGCATTACAAAGTCCGAAAGGCATCCTACGATAAGCAAACGTTCCATAAGGACACGTAAACGTAGTCTTTTCTTGATCACGAGGGTCGATAGGGATTTGAAAGTAACCGGAAAAACCATCTAAAAAGCAATAGAATTCATTTCCCACGAGTCGCTCCAACATTTGATCCATGAAGGGCAAAGGAAAGTGGTCTTTACGAGTGGCGTCATTTAACTTTCAGTAGTCAATACACACCCTCCAACCGGTTACAACACGAGTGGGAATTAACTCGTTGTTTTCATTGGGTACAACGGTCATTCCTCCCTTTTTAGGGACACAATGGATTGGGCTCACCCATGGGCTATCGGAGATAGGATAAATCATTCCCGCGTCAAGGAGTTTCAAAACTTCTTTTTTATGACATCGTGAATTTTGGGGTTTACCCTTCTTTGACTTTGAATTGCGGGTTTGTAGTCCTCCTTCATTAAAATCTTGCAAGTACAAAATTTTGGGTCAATAACCTTAATGTCAGAAATTTTCCACGCAATTGCCCCTTTATGAGCTTTAAGAACTTTCAAGAGCTCGGTTTTTTCATCATTAGCAAGACCTTTTGCAATAATAACCGGCAACTTGTCATCACCTTCCAAGAATGTGTATTCAAGGTGAGATGGAAGATCTTTCAATTCAAGGATAGGTGGTTCCTCGATTGAAGATTTTGGCTCAACACTCATAACCGGTTCCTCGATTGAAGATTTTGGCTCAACACTCATAACTTCCATCGGCGGAAGAAATGGTGGAATAGAAGTATCCTCACTAATAAACACCTCATCTTCATTGTCGATTTCATTTGAAGTAAAATCGCCTCCTTGGAATGGAGTGAGATTTGGTGTAGAATTAGCAAGAATCGGATCCAAAATAGTGGGATTGCCACTTGACGAGCTATCGGAAAAACCTAACACTTCTTGTGAAAACTCATCGCAAACCACATCAACTAAGTCAATGTGATTGATGGTAGCGATTCCATAAACATGAGAAGGTTTTGAGTTTTGAGTAGCGTTTATAACAAGTTCCTCTTCGTTGAATCTCAAAGTGATAGTTCTTGCATGAACGTCGATAAGCGATCTCGAGGTGTTTAAAAATGGACGACCTAAAATTAGAGAACTTGAGGATCCGCGGGGATGTCAACTACTATAAAATCAACGGGATAGTAGAACTTCCCCACTTTCACGAAAACATCTTCGGCTACTCCACATGCTAAAATCGTAGAATGATCGGCCATCTCAATAGACATGTTTGAAGGAGTAAGAGCCGGAAGCGAAAGCGATTTCCATATGGAAAATGGCATCAAATTAATGCTCGCATCAAGATCGGCCAAGGCGAGGCATTCTTTCATATCTTGTATGTCACAAGGAATGAGAAACTTTCCGGGGTCACCAACTTTTTTCGGTATGCGGTTAAGATAAACCGAAGAACAATTAGCAAGCTTTGAAAGCTTTTCCTTATCGCTCATCATACTTTTAATAGTGGAAGCGAAACGAGGCATGTATAACAACGCGTCGGCTAAACTTACATCAAAATGCACTGGTTGAAACATTTTTATAAAAAGCTCGATTTGTTGTTTGTTACGTTCTTGCAATTTCTCTTTGTTTCGTCTCGAAGGGTAAGGTAAGGGTGGTGTGGGTTGGACATTAGGCAACAACCTTAGAATCTCGGGTTCCATAATTCGTATTGGTTCAACCGTAGGTGTGGTATGAGCGGTACTTCGTGGGCTTGTAATATGCTCCTTTTCGACCATCACATCGGGCTCTTTCTCGATTTCCTTCTCCGTAGAAGTACTTGGACGAGAGATTGGTTCCTTGAAAGTTTTACCACTTCATGTAGTAATAACCTTCATTTATCCCTTCGGGTTTGCAATGGTATCACTAGGAAGACCACCCGAGGAAGAGGGTTTACACATGATTGCTTCAAACATTTTTGCCATTCGGTCTTCAAATTTTGATTGCCTTAAATCCGCTTTTAACAATTCTTGCTTTATCTCATGTTGTCCTTGTTCCATCTTTTGTTGATTTTGTTGAAGACGTTGGACATTTCCTTCCATTTTATTAGCATGAGTTTTAAGTTCATTAGAAAGTTCGTTTTTAAGCTCGTTTTTCAACTCGGATCTTAAGCTAATCATCTCACGTTGCATGTTATCAAACTTAGCATCATTTTATTTAGCATAATCCAAAAATTCTCCTTGAAGATTTTTAGTGTGAGCATTTTGAAAACCTTGTGTAGTGTTATGAAAATCACGGTTTTGGTTTTGATTAGTGACTTGTCCATTCCCACTTTGATAATTCCCTTTGTTATAGTTACGTGAATTGCCTTGATAATTACCACCTTGATTGTTGTTTCGATAGTTATTAGCATTTTGATTTGGTGAAGCTTGATTTGGGCGGGAACCTTGTCCGTTTTGGTTGTAAGTTCCCGTTGCTACGTAAGCACTCGAAGTGTTACCACCGGCGGTAATGCACTCGGAAAGATCATGAGCTACACCACAAGACAAACAACTCTTATCAACCGCTTTAACCGAAGCGGAATTCAAAGCCTCTTGTGCTTTCCAATGAGTCATATGATTAGCAAATCTATCGAAAAACCGATTTTCCTCATTAGCTTCATCATGTAAGGCATTAATGCTACGAGAAGATGACGACGATGACGAACCCATATTGGCAACACTCGGTGTGTTACGAGGGCTATAAACCTTACATCTATTCTCGATAATCTTTAAAGCTTCATCGGTCGTTTTGCACAAAAAATTACCACCCGCGGCGGCATTCAAGTAATCTCGTTCATGATCATTAAGCCCATTATAAAAAGTATCAACTTGATGTAAATCCGAAAAATCATGGTGTGGACATTCATGTAACATTTCCTTAAATCGTTCCCATGCCATTGAAAAATATTCATTATTTCGTTATACAAATCTTGAAATCTCATTTTTCAAATGTGTTGTTTTAGATGGTGGAAAAAAATTTGTTCATAAACTTAGAAACGAGATCACCCCATGTCAAAATTGAATTTGGCGGTTCTTTCTCAAGCCAAATTTTTGCGCGTCCATCTAACGAGTATGGAAACAACATCATCTTAATGGCGTCATGTGGAACATCCTTAAACTTGCTAGTTGCGGTGAGACGATTAAAATTCCTTATGTGATAATGCGGGTTTTCTTTCTCATGACCTCTAAACTTATTAGCTTGCAACATCGACATTAAACCCGTCTTAATCTCGAAATTCTCCACAAGGATAGCAGGAATCACAATGGCCTCTCCAAAACCCTCGGTGGGTGCTTGAAGCAACTCCATCATAGTACGATTAGCCATGACGACTTCTTGTTCTACAATAGGTTCAACAATTGGAGTTTGTTCTTCAATCAACGTCTCTTGATTTGCTTGCTTTTGAAGACGTTTATGAGCTCGTTTTGCTTGATTACGAGTGATCATAAACTCCACGAAGAATGGGAGGTGAGCAAAGAAGATTATTTTTGGGTGTTTTGTGAATTTTCAATTTTTTTTGTGTTTTTGATTGTTTTTAATTTTTTTGGATTTTGGTGTTTCTTCGTAGACAACAATCTACCAAATCTCTCCTCGAATCAAACTCTTGATTAAAGAAGCCTCAAAGAATGAAAACGATCATGTGGAGTGAACGCCTTCGAATGACTTTAGAACTTTGGTGAAAACCAAATTGTTCAAGAGGGTTTAATCACAAAGAAAACCAAGCAAATATATTATACGTAATAATACTTTGGGCGGCAAAACCCTCGATTAGCATTCAATCTCAAAATACTCACAAGCAAGCGGGGAAACGAGGCGGCGCGAAGCACTTAAGAGCCTTTTTCCTTAGGGTATATTTTATAATACCCGCCTTATACCCACCTTATAGTTCGTATTTTTCAAAATCAAGCTTCACGAAAGTATTTATCTATTTTTTCCTTTTTCTTTTTGTTTGAGATTCGAATACAATAATTAGGAGATCAAATCCCAATTAAGGTTGTGTTTTCACACTTTTGGAGATATTTTGTATTGATTGTGATACTTAATACAATATAGTAATAATTATTTCACAAGAAAAACAAAAAAAAACTGATAATACGTATTAGTAGATTTCTACTAATACAAATACTATTTATGGTTAATATTAAAAACAACAAGACAAATTAATCACGACACACCTCCCCGGCAGCGGCGCCAAAATAATTGTGGTAAATTACACCTTTTAGGAAAAAGACGTAAAAGCGGTAAGTATTAAGTGACGGTTTAGGAAAATCGTGCACTAATGACCCTTATGAAGTTCAAGTTCGTTTTCCAAGGAGGTATATGTGTGTGACTAAAATGTAGCAAGATTTGAGATTAATATTAGATAGAAGGGGATGAGAGAATAGAATGACGAAAACGTGAAATTAATTACTACTACGATTAAACGTAAAACCGTAAAATGAGCTAAAATAAAAATTAATTCTAAAAATTCCCAAAAATTCACCAAAAATCAAAATAAATAAACTAAGAGTTCACCAATGATCAAAACTTTTTCAAACCTTTTAATTAATTAAATATTAATTTTTAAATTCTAATTAAAGCCCTAAAAATCAAATTAATTATCAAAAAGCCCAAAGAAAGATTTTTCAATTGGTAAACCTTTAAAATGACCTAAAAAGATTAAAAACTATTTTTAAACTAAGAAAAACTATTTAAAATGATTTAAAAACTATTAAAACTTAAAATAATTATAAAAATTAATCTAAAGATGATAAAATTAATCTAAGAGTTGCAAAATCCTATTTTAATGTATTTAAGCTAAAAAAATATAAAAAGTGCAAAAATGTGAAATTTGAAAAATAATAATAAAATAATATTAAAATAATATTAAAAATCCAAAAATTATAAAAAATTCTAAAAACTTGCAAACTAGTTTATTTTAATCTAACTAATCAGAAAATGAAAGTGAAATTACCAAAATACCCCTAATGGGCCCCCAAATGGGCTAAAAGCAAATTCAGTCAACCTTAATGGGCTCTTTAGCCCAAAAAGTCAAAATAAGCCCAAATGACTTGGAAAAGCCCTATCTGACTCAAAATTCAATTCTAAACACAAAACTCTGAAGGCCCAAAAGCTGAAAATGAGCTCATCACAGCTTAATGAACAAACAACTTATTCTTATTGGGCCAATAAGCCCATTAAGCAATAAGCCAATACCATAAGCTCTAATTTGACACACAACCTTCTTTTTGGATATAAAGAGGTCTGTAAAAAGAAATTTTGAAAAAGCACACTCAATAAGCCAGAAATAAGCCAAGTACAAATCCACTAAAAGACAAAATAGTCGGGTTTGAGCTCTAGGGCACCTCACGACTTGATTCAACTTGCAAAAGGTTACAAATGACATCAATAAGCCAAATCATACAACCAAAATCTAATAAGCAAAACCAATAAGCTGGAATTAAGCAATAAGCACTTATGAAAAAGTCAATTAAGTTGGTTTTCTAGTCAAACCCTAAAGTCAACCCACCAAATGCTCCAGTATGAACAAATGGGTCAAATAATGAGCACCTATTACAAAATAAAAGTTGTTGCTGGTTAAAATAAGCTAGAATAGCTTATAGATAAGCTGAACACAAAATTACACTAGCAGTGGCTAGCAGCAGGGGAAATGAGTTCCCACTGCTTTGACTATTTGACCTGCTTTTTGTGAGAGATCCAGTTGGATTCAAATGGAAACAAGGGCACCCTTGTGATTAGTGAATCACAAGGAGTCTATATCAACAAAGAAATCACAAATTGGTTCACTCAATAAGCCCAGAATAAGCAAACAGTCCACATATATTGCACAGACCTTGAAAATAAGCAGTTATGAACAAATAAGCAGTTTTAGCATGAATAAGCCAGCCAAATTGAACCAAATGCATACACAAGCTATAATAAAGTCCAATAAGCACAATTAAACTTGTTTCAAGTAATGGATCAAAGTAAATAAGCAGATTCAAGCACCAAAAGTTACTGATTAGCAAAAGTGATTATCCAAAATCCTTTTACTGATCTATTTGACCACCAATCCAATTTTAAGCCTACAAATCTCTTTCCCTGATTAAGTTAACCAAAATTTCACACTTGTTAACCCTAGTCTACCCTTAGATCTAGGTGTCCCCAAAATTTTAGCCAAAATACCCAAGTAAATCAGATTTTATAGCCCTTTGATTGATTTGATTGTTCAAACCCACAAAACTTGCAGATAAATATCACTTAGCAACAAGTAAATAGATACCAACCCAAAAGAACCAAGAACAACAACAAAGGAAGGGTCAAATCCCTTTGAATCAGTTAACCCAAACACCCCTTTGGAATCTGATTTTGCAATCTTCCAAAGGATTGTTGTGTTTTAACCTATCAAACAAGATCTAATCCACCCTACAACTGATAATCAACCTCAGAAACACAAATCAAGCCTCCAAATAAAGATTCACAAATAAACATGTAAAATAACCAAAAATCAAATGAAAATCAGAAAAATGAAAAGGGAGAGGGATGCAAACCTCCATGACTTACATCCAAGCCTTGGATTGTTTGAGCTGAGGTACTAGCAAAACAAGTACCAGCTTCCTTGTACCTGCTAAGAACAACAAACCACAATAATGAACAAATAACAAGAACTTTCTGATTTTTGAAACACAAGTTTTATTGCTTAAAACCTTGCCTCAAAAACCTTCAAACATGAATAAAGAACTCAGACTTTAGCTTATCAGATACCAAACTTTTATAAAACACAAAGGGAAATCACAAATTTTCAGAAAATCCAACTTTTATTTAATAAAAAGGAATTACAAAGATTTAAAGCTAAAATCTGGAACAAAGGGACTCTCACAAGTTGAGGTCTCCTTTTATAGGCAAATGCTTACAAAACACTATTCATAAACCCTAGCAACTGAATTTCCTAAATTATCCTTGCAGAATCTTCTAGGCTTGTTGCCAGCTTGATTTGATGGATCAGGGACGTTCATTGGGTGCTTAGTGACCAAGGAATAACTTGAGACCATTGATTTTGCCATGTCATGATTCTTTGACAGGTGTCGTCATGTGAGTGGGGCTTGGGGTATCTTTCTGGTAGTGGAGTTTAAGGTTTTTGTTGTGGGATGTGATTGAGGTGATGTGAATTACACGTGGGTATAGCCAATTCCATTTTCCCCTTTGTTTTCTTTCTTTTTAAACCTGGGTA
The DNA here is from genome assembly GCA_025667525.1 of Glebionis coronaria. Lineage (NCBI taxonomy): Eukaryota > Viridiplantae > Streptophyta > Magnoliopsida > Asterales > Asteraceae > Glebionis > Glebionis coronaria. The sequence goes on from CM046876.1 coordinate 455,652,461, forward strand.
AAAAGTTGTTCTTGGCTGGTAAAAATTGCTACAGTAAGTGTTACCCGCTTTTTCAGGGATTTGAACTTTGGGTTTTGGCAGTTGGTCCTTGATTTTTGGAAAAAAGTGAATAATATGTTTTTCAGCCAACAAACCGTATTTCCTTTGTTAATAAACTTTCCAAGTTTATATTTTGGCCACAAAACTTTGCAAATAAGGTTTCAAGGGTTATTTTTGCCACTTTTGCATATTTGAAGGACTGATTTTGGACATTCTTGATCTTCAAAGGTCTTCAATGTATCTTTGACTTTATGAGGGACCATAATTGACAAATTAGAATTGATGAGGGACTAATCTTGCCAAATCTTCAAAGTTGAAGGACCATTTTGTAATTTTGACAAACTTAAGGGACCAAACTTGTAATTATGAATTCACAAGGGTTTTAAGTGTCATTTCTTCATTCATTGAGGATCAATCTTGTATTTCTTCAAGTCTTCAAGGTTTAATCTTGGATAACTCATGAACTAGGGCCCGGTTCTTTGTACGGCTTCGTTTCTCGTGTCCGTTTTTCCTTGTTTCTTGTGATCTTTTGTCTTTTTCACGATATCCATACCTAAAACACACAAGTAAACAAATACAAGCATATGTATGGTATTTTATGACACTTTAATGCATTTAAAGCCCGAAAAAAAACGATGAGATCATGTATAAATGCCATCTCATCACTTTGTCAGATTGACTGTCAAACCTTTCGGATACATTCCAACCTTACCTATTCCTTTCCGACATTATTAACACTTCTCTACCTAGTAACAACGATTGAGTTTCGAGGACGAAGCTCAAAATGGCACGTGGATGATGTAACACCCGAGAATTTTTCGTACTTTAAATAATAATAAATTTTATTTCGAAATCATTTTTTAGCGATACCAAACTTATTGGGTTTGAAAACAGGTAATATTTTGCAAAATCTGAAAAATTGCACAGTCTGCATACCGACACAGTTAATAATTAATTTTTTTACGTGATATTTAATAAAAGGATTTATTAAATTATTTAATATTTTGTTTCATCAACGTTTATGAAAAACGAGAACATTTAAGTGAAGTCTTTTTTTTAAAACTAAGCTTGTTTGAGAAACCCGGAAGATAATTAACATTTAAATGAAATTACAAGCGATTTATAAATTCTTGTCAAATAAATAATCTACTTTAGTGGAAAAAGTGTTTTAAACGCAATCGCGGAAATTTCGTGTATTGAATCATTAGTTAGCTATCATAAACGACCCTCGAATCACTAATTGACGAAAGTTATAACAAAACTTACAATTTTAACCCTCAACTATTCTCAACAATTCACTTTGTTTTAATACAAAAGAAAATAATTATACTTTTTACTCATTTTTACAAAAACCTAAACCTAGTTTACACACATATACTCTCTCTCAAAGATGGCAGCCGCCACCGTCATGGCCAATCAACTCCGGCCGCCGGAATATGTTTTCGGCCATCCATTTCTACCGTCGCCACTTTAGATCTACTACACCACCATCATATAAACACACCACCAAATTACTCCATGGTAGCACAAACCACCACCATCATCGTGGCCAACCAACACAACAGTCGTGGTCTCCAACCGCTACACCACCACCACTGTCCGTTCACCACCACCACCACATATCCACCTCGTCACCATCAACCTCCTGCCACCATTATATACAGATTCACTCACCATCTTCATAAATCTCGCCCTCCATTTTCGCGGTCTACAACCACCGTGCAAGAACCACCAGCCACCATCTCTGCCTTCGAACGACCATCGTGGTCTTAAACTCGCAGCCACCACCACCTCTATAACCACAAGTTCGACACCATGAGTCACCATATGGCGTGCTTTGTTGTATTCAGCCCCTAAAAAGGAGTGTTGGTTGCTGCGGTTCAACAACAGACCCGAGGTGTTTGTTTTGATGTCTACCAACCCATAAGGGTGCGTTTTGTATACCACAACAACGTTTTGGGTTAGTTTCAGTTTATATCCAGCCACTAAGAGTGGTTATATATTCATTTGAGTTCCAGCAGCCCTCGGGTGTTTGTGTGTTGGTTTGGCTAGCTGAAAAACGCAGAAGGAGGCTGTTCGGTTCAGGCAGAAATGCAGCGGGTGCGTTTGGGACTGCTGACAGAAGTATAAGGTGCGTTTGTGTCTGCTGACAGGAGTATAAGAGGCGTTTGGGTCTGCTGACAGGAGTATAAGAGGCGTTTGGGTCTGCTGACAGGAGTATAAGGGGCGTTTGGGTCTGCTGACAGCGTATAAGGGTGTGTTTGTGATTAGCAGCAGGCGCCAAGGGGCTAAGGGGGTGTTTGGTCTAAGCAGAAACGCGTTAAGGGCTGTTTGGAGTTAACAGCGGATATAAACGCTGTTTGGTTGCTGTTTATTAGTTCAGGGTGCGATTGGACGCGATAAGAGTACCAGGCGCGATTACAATTCACGGTTGTTTGTGGTTTAGGAATCGACTAATAACGCATCTAACTTATTAACTAATTAAAACAGAGTAAATGGTGGTATACATATATAAATATATATTTTTGGTTAAATAAATATGTCGAACATTATTATTATCACGAGAACTATAAAGTGATTATACTTTGAAATATGTATTTAAATAGCTCACATCGGGCGCTTGGATTTTAATTTATAACACATAGGTTGTGTTTGGTTCTATTTAATTATGGTGATTAAATAATCTAGTTTGGATATATGTTAAATCGTGATTTGGATAACGTAGATTGTTTAGAAAATATTGAGAATTGGTAAATATGGAAAGGGTTGTATGAACGAATAAGTTATGTCGAAATTTCTATAAAATTCTATACTTTATATTTTGTTCGCTACAAGCTACTATTATATTTGTAAACCGATAAAATAAATAAATACTATTATATTTGTAAACCGATAAAATAAATAAATACTATTATATTTCTAAACCGATAAAAGTTATATTTTTTTTAACTAAAAGTGACAATTATTAATCAAGCGGTGATATTCTTAAAATGTGTCGAACTTTGTTGCCTAATTATTTTTTATCACGATATTTATTTTATAACTACAAAATAATATATACTTGGGTTTATTTTGTAAGATTGTTGTCTCTATTATATAACTCAACATAAGAATTATATAATCGTCTGGTTACGCAATGTGTACGGAATACATTATATACTTGGTGTGTGCTTAATTAATTCATTTATCCAACCACCAAACTATTATAACTTGGAACTTAAATATTTTTTCAACGGGTCGCGTTGATGTACATATCTATTGAGAACTCAAATATATTTTTTTAAGTTATTGGGATTAGCCGATTAGTTAAACTACAACACCATGACCGAGCCGTATCGATTTCCGTTTGCACGGAGTGTATTATTAGCATCATTATTGTTCGCACTACATCGTCGAGGTGAGTTCATACCCCATATTTCTATTTTTAGATTCGCTTTATAAATGTTTTAGTCTCTTTTGGGGGAGATGCATGCTTGTCGATGTCAAATACGTGTTTATACGTCTGATGACTGTTTGTGATACATACGTGGTTATACTTCTCCAGTATTATTTGCGATGCATATGTGTTGATACTTATGAAGAATTGTTTATGCTATCTATTGTGAATATGTGAGTGAGTCATTGCTTCTCTTAATCTTTGTTATATGCTTAATCTATTTGGGAGAGATAATGCTTTGTTATTTGCTTATGGATGCAACTGTGCTTGTATGAAAATACTTCGCTGAGATATTGTTTATCTATGAGATAATGCTTTGTCACTTGCTTGGACGTAAAATGTGCTCTCGTTGTATAGTTCGTTGAAGTTGGTTTATGGATATGCCTAAGTAGCTTTAACCCACGTTCTTCTTAGTCCCCTTCATGAACCGTTAATCACTTCTGTATGACCGGTAAAGTGAACCTGATGTTATGGATAGATCTATTGAGGTTTTGGCAACCTCCGTCTGGGGATTTGTAAATCGCCACTGCCAAACGGACGTATACAATTTGATGTTATGCTAGGTGGTCTTGGGTTAGACACCTATTGGGGCAACTTGTATTTCATGCGCGCGATGTTTCGGCGTACTTACCATAGTTCGGTTTCATGAGCTTAGTGCTATCATAAACACTGTGTTTTACCCAATATGCTTGACGTCATATCTCCCATGATGGTCTTGCATATCTTATCTATGTTTTTGCGGTCCATTGCTTGCTATGATTCTGAACTTGAAGTGCTCTTGTGATCTATCTTGCTATGATCTTGTATTGATCTTGACTGTGAATTTTGATTTGATCTTGTATTGATCTAGAATATGATCTTGATATGATTCTTGCATGTGAACTTTGCTATGATCTTGACCGTGAATCTTGCTATCATCTTGTATGATCTTGATATGCCTCTTATATGTGGTCTTGATATGAATTGTGCATATGATCCTATTATGAATCTTGCATGTGATGTTGATATGAATCTTGATTATGAACTGAATTATTTTGTGTTGGTTGTAATGCTTTTGGCTAAATGTTGATATATGACTGAACTTTGTGGTAAGCGTTTCTTTTGTTGCGAAACTCTGGATTTCTAAACGCTTTTTACGATATTACTTTCGTGGTGGACTTTATAAACTTTTGAAATGTCATAAACGTTTTAATAAAACTTATGAACTCACCAACTTTATGTTGATCGTTTTAAGCATGTATTCTCAGGTACTTGGCTGTATGATTATTTGGAGTCTTCATTGTGATATTTGGCATAGAGGTCGTTCTCTCGGATCAAGACTCGGATAATCATGACGTAACAGGCCTCAAAATTAGTGTGCTTCCGCTGGGCCTATTTTGGAGGTGTTACACGGCCTTGCATGGCTCCTTCTAAATTAGACATAGGTGATCAGGCCATGCATAATTTAGGACAAGCAATGCGATGCTTAGCTTCGTCAAACCAGTATTACATATCATATGATTTAAAATATGTATATAATAGCATTTGTACAAACAGGAATCAAAATAACATATAAAACTTTTCGCCTATAAGTTACTGTCTAACTGTTTAAATCAACAACTTGTATAGTTACAAGGGTTCTTTATAAGACTGTATTGAAAATACATTGTAAAATTAATATAAATTAATTTTATAAGATAGCATTCAATTATTTAAGAAAGCCCAAATGAAACCTTTTGTAAAATGATTCGCAAACAAGACCATTTTGAGTTTATATGGTAACATGACAATAGCTTATAAAGTAGCGAGTGGGTTACAAGAAGGAAATAAGGAGTAGTTCAAGACAGTCAACGAAATGGTTACAAGGTGATAAGGTTGCAAGAGGTTTAGCCGAAATCGACATGAGGTGCGTGTTAAGATGGTAACGAACGATACGAAAGAAAGAACTTCAACCCGGTCCAAACCAGTGGTACGATAGAAACAAAAAAAAACAATATAGAATGACAAATAAGTCATATATATAAAAGAAAGGATAAAGGAATCCGTATGTGTTCACATCGTAATTTATTTGACAAAAATACACTTTTAAGAAAGTGAAACATCAGTTTGTCAAATCACTTGGTTCCTAAAAGTTCAAAATTTATGTATGACCGAGCTCAAGTTACTATTTGTAAACGTTTTCAAACGCAATCTGTAACACCCCCAAATTTATACAACTCAGTACAGCGGAAGACTAGTTGGTGTTACGGGATAGCACATTACTCACATCATAGACAACGCATAAAAATCGCGTCGTTTATTAATAAAGCATTTCCATTCATAAATATCAAAGTTACATCGGTCCCAAGTCATTATATTTCATACAAGTTTTACAAAGTATTTGAATGGAAAATATTGTTTAAGTGCGGGCCATGAATTCTTGTTGTCTTCCCGAGAATTACCTTCAAGTACCTGAGATAAAACATGTTAAAAGAAAAGGTCAGCGATAACGCCGAGTGAATTCATAGAGTTTAATAAAATCCATCAATATAATATCAGTATAAAATTATTACTGAAAATCCTTTTGTACAAATCATTTTAATAGGCCATAAAATAGCCAAAGTCATTTTATACAAATCCGTATCGATAATCATAATATAGGCATTAGTCTTAAAAATCATTGTACGAGCCAATGTCGTAAAAACATCATACAATACGTTTTGCAACGTTGTATAGATTAAATAAAAACCGTTATAAGAATATGGTTATGAAAACCAAAACACAAACATAATATCAATAGTATGACCCCGTATTGCTAGTCAGGCAATACTTCGTAATTCAATGCGTCTAATAGTATTTCGTTAGTTTTGGATTATTACAAGCCGCATGACATTGTTACCTTACTAAACCAAAACGGGTAGCTAACCTGATACCAATTTTGCCCATCTAAAGTAGCGTGTCGTCACAAAGGTCACGCTATGGAAATCTTCTCATACATAAATTCGCTTACCAATCAATGTGGCACGACGGGGATCAACCGTCAAGGCGCGAACTGGGGTGATCGTCCCCAAATAGTACTATTAAATGCATAAGCGTCTACCAAATCCCGGTAGTTCACAATTCATGCTAATGGGACTTTTAGTGACATAACCTAACTTTAATAATCCATTTTTTTTATTTCATCTATCGGGTCCTTTAATCATTTATCGGGTCATACAATCGGGTCATTCAATCATTCGGGTCCAAAATAAATAAACAATCAATCGGGACAAATGGTGTCCTATTTTATAAAAACTAACATGTTATCTCCCTCGCGGGTTTATAAAATATCTATAAAAACATTTAAAAGAGTGCGAGGCTATGAACTCACGTTGATGTGGGAAGGCGGGTTATCGGCAATTCGGACGTACGGTACGTGCTTCAATCACGGAAACCTAGACAAATAATAATCGGTCTTAGACGTTTGTCCAATGACTTTATAAAAATAACAATTATGTATACATATGATGATTATATATATATGATGATCAAGTGGGTTTACATATTCTCGTTTACTCATTTTAGTGTTATATGTCGATAACTTTTATACTAGTTTTCTTGTTTTACCTATTTACGTGTTTTAGGTCCAATAGGCCTATTATAAGTACTTTAACTTGTTTTTATCCCTTTTATACCTATATTATCAGTACTTAAACTTTACAAGTTGGGCCCAAATGGGTTAAGCCCAATAATAAGTTTATAAGTGTTTTAGTCCATTTTTGTTGTATTGTTAGTCCAATAACGTTAATTTAGTCCGTTAACGTCCGTATGTCCTATAGTTCGGGTTTTATCGGTTTTTACTTGTTATACATGTTTATTTATCAGTATATAAGTTTTATAAAGTTTACATTAGACGGGTCCAACCATCTAAGTTTTATTTAACAAAAACGTTAATTTTACGGCGATAGCCGAAAAAGTCGTAAAAATCATGTTTATAGTTTTTATAACTTATAAAACATAACAAGTTACCATTTTTATAAAATGTACCCTTATTTAACCTTTTACATATTTATATAAATAAAATCCATAAGTTAGTGGGTTTTAACTTTACATTTTATACAATATAATTTTGAGTGCTTATATAATAGTATTATACTTTATTTTTCAAAATCTGATTTTTAACTTCACTTTCACCAAAACTGCCATATCTTGAGTTCTATATGGAGATAGAAGCTCAAATTTTTATCACATAAACTACATGATATGTGCTACATTTAACTCTTTAGCTACTGTTGAATCATCCTTTAAATATTTTCTAAAAATCGTCCAAAACAGTAACTTCAGATTTATACCCTAAACTTGTTTTGATCATATCTCACTCATTATTTTGATTCCATTGCATGGCCAACTCTCACATGTGTACAAGACCCATAGCTTACTGTAAATGGATTCTACTTCATCATTTTATCAGTTCACCATATGGTTCTTTACTGTTTTTATACAGCTTATTATTTACACAAGATTTACCCATTTTTACTTATAGTTTTTCATCTTTTTATCCATGATTATCAACAACAAATCCCCACATAACATTTTTATCATCATATAATCATCATAAATATATACAATAGGAAATAAAATACATGTTTACATAATCAAAATAACAAGAAGTTGAGGAGGACAATCTTTATACCACCAACTTGATGTAGGTTATGAGTTTGACATGGTTTTGGATGGAGAAACTTATGATGCACCAAGACCACCTTCATGACCACCATTCTTCATAGAAACCTTATGGAAAATCAGCCCCAAGACACCATGAATACTCCTCCTTGGATGTTATAAGTTGCACCAATCTTCATCTTTTTGAATGGAGATTAACATATGTTAATTATAACATATGTTTGTGGTTAAAATTTGATCAAGTGATGGTGATTTAGGGTGTAAAATGGGACGGCACATTGAGGTTAGAGAGAGAGAGATGTGTGTTGTTTGCATGGAGTAAAATGGTATGTGTGAGTGGTTGATGGTTTTTGATGTATGTTAGCTTACAAGGTAAGCCTTACAAGGACAAGTGTTAAGTAACTAGCTAACTAAATGACACCTTATGGTGTGTTAGTTAACTTAGGCCGATTTTGGGAGTGGGGTGGGACAAGTGTCCCACTTGTCTCATCCCATTTATTTACGGGTACTCCTCGATTCTAGTTTCCTCGATTTGCGTGCCCTCGGGTCGTTTTACGAAAAACGTTTTTATAAATTATGAATCAACGTCACAAAACGAATCCAATAAAAATTGTTCCATCAAAAACGGAGTTCGAAAACGTAAATACGTAATCCTAAGGTTTCCGGTTTAGTCGTAAAGGACATTAAAATAAAATCGTAAGTCCTAATCTCTTCTCGTAAATTTGTGAGTTTATGAACCAACACAAATTTAAAACTCCAAAATAATATTCATGGACAAATTTATTTTCTGAAATGTCGGACTGTCACCAAAGACGGTGTATGTAAACGTAAGCACGCAACGTTGAATCCTCCGGTTTAGAGGTAGTCGACGCTACTTCAAGACGTAAATCCAAATTTCTTCCCAAAAATAAGTGAGTTCATATTGTAATATTAAAATAATGTTTTTAAATAATATTCAAGAATAAAATATCAACCATAAATTGACGGATTGTCACAGCATTTACCCCTAAACAGGATCTTTGTCCTCAAAGATCATCTTACCTTACTACTCGCTTCTTATAGAGTTAAAGCCATGTGGGTATTTCCTCCACATTCGGTCTTTTCTCACAAGTGTAATCCATTATAATACGCGAGTTTCATCAAACATAACTACGGGAATAAGATCAGGCTTAATGTTGACTTACTTTCTCTATCCATGATGTTCACGGGTTTTTGATGAATGCAACTTTTCGCCGATCTAAGCTCTAATAAGAAACAATCAGATTCTTACTTGATAGATATTCCATCAAGTTCGATTTACGAAACATAATTTACGCAGTCCTTGAAGTCCTAGGGTAGATCCAGCTTATATGCCTTTCAAACCAATCTTTTCTCATCATCTCAATGGTCCCAAACAACGGGGACTTATATCCCATGATTTGTCAGATCATGAATTCATTTTTCCAAAGTTAAAAATTGTGGCATAACTTCGCTACCCATTTGGCACTTCAAGATCTACATTCCATATTCACTTAACCTCCTGCCCACTACCGGCTGTAAATAATCAGATCCTAATTTCAACAATCATTTCAGATCTCGCGGGTCGGGTATTTTGCAAGGTTAGGTTTGCCATCGTAGGAAACCTTAAACCTAAAAGACATGTCCAACTCACAATGGGTGTATGTCGGATGTCTTCATCTCAACTCCTTCTTACAGATGCTCTAAGATTCAGATCCTAACAAGATTCGATCTCGATCCTAATACGATGATTATCAAGGATAATCTCTCCAAAGGAAAACGATTATACGGTTCATTACCAAAGGTCAATCATTCAAACACAAAACAGCACTTATATTACCTTGTATCGTTACTTTACCTCGTCCCTTCGATTTGGGGTGGCACATAGTACTCTCATCAAGGTTCGTTCTCAATGATTTCTGAGCAAATCTCTAGAAATTCGATGCGAAGCGAGGATCTTGATATAGATGTTCGATACAGGCACACTATGTTTACATAACTCTTTTGCATTTATCATTAACGGGAATGATATTAGCAGATTTGGTCAGTCTGTCGACAATGACCCAAATCGAATCCAATTCAGATGATGACCTTTGCAATAGCTAAACGTTTACTAATGTATGAGGCGATGTATGCCTTCATAATTTTTCATTAGTACAACCTCTTCAGACAAAGATACATTTAGTCATAAAATGACTTAAATAGAATACTTATACTTACAAATTCCAACATAACTATATCTCACAATCTTCCACATTTAGACAATCATAAGTGGTCTTTAAAATATTTAACGTTATCAGCTTCTCAATTTTTAATGGTTCACATTAGCCGCGAACCTCTTTTATAATCTATATTATCCCTTCTTACAAACATCGTTTATTTTTATATTATTCGGCAATTTAGTTTGCACAATCATTATTAAGAAATATATCTTAATTGAATCTTTATACTTTCTATATAATATGTCAGTAATTACGTTCACCTTTCTTCATATTTTCTAAGTTGTAATTCTATCTCAACTATTGTTTTTATCAGTTTTTCTCAATCCGGCGTCTAAAGCGTCGATAATTATTATATGTAAATTAACAATAATTATTTAATTTTTATGAAACGTAAACGTTAAAAGTTTAAATTTCTTAGTTCGACCAATTATATAAAATGTTAAAAATAAATTTGAATTTAATTAATTAGATTTTTGTTGATTTATCGAAAATATTTAATAAGATTCGTAAATGTTCGAAAAACCTTTGTTATACTTTGGTCAAAGTTTTCTTAGTTGAAAAGTAAAAATTTCGTTTCAAATTCCAAGTTAAGGTTTAAATGGTTTCCTCAATCCTTCTTAGATTGTCTTAAGGTATGCACAAACATTTACCCCTAAACAGAGGTTTAGTTAAATGGTTTGTGTATAAGGGAATAATCCCTTTAAAATCCTTTGTTAAAACATTTGTCAAAACATATTTCCATTTTCTTTTTAGTAATACTCAAAGTCTTAAAAGGGCTCTTAATTTTTAAAGAGTCAATATATTCCATTATCTATTAATTACACGGTTAAATCATGTAAAAGATTAAGTCTTTAATCATATGTTAAATATTTAAGATACAGGTTTTTATTATTCGGTCAATTCAGGGCAATCTATAAATAATTATTAACTCATTCTTATTCTTATAAACAAACAAATAGTCCTTAATGATCACGAGCATGAATTTATCAAATTACAGCCTACACACGTGATTCACCAAATTTATGAATGCTACATGTGTGTTAGTCAATCCAAACGTCATCTCATGAAACTTATAATGCTCATTACAAGTTCTAAATGTAGTGATTGGAATACATAATCCTTTTTCGCAGATGCGAAGTTTGATGATAACCATGCTATGGATCAAATTTGCTAGAACCTTGTAAATGATCGAACAATTCTTCCATTTCGAGTTATGGATATCGTTTTCGATTGTCAATTTACTCAGTCACAGTAATCTAATATAAGGAAAGATAACACCATAGCTCTTCAGGATGACAGGCTTGGTATAATACAATCTTTCTCCGACAACTTTCTCAGTTGTACGGTAATTCCTTTAATTTAGATGGTGCTGACGTACAGTGCACACGCCACAGATACAGCACCGGAAATATAATCAATGTCAATTTCAACTTGCCTTAATGGCGAAAGTCTTGGTAATTCACCAACAAATACCTCCTAAAGTTTCAGATAACATAAACATCTTTTAATAAATTCACATTAAGTTCTTTCTAGATTATAATATCTATAACTAGTTCACAACCATTCACGGTATAATCTCAAGTCTAAATACAGGATATGATCATCCATCGAGAATTATTTAGATTACTTTTGATAATCAACATCTTATCTTTTAGGGGATTTCTACTTGAGTTCCCATCAATTAATACAATGTCGTCACGTCATAATCAATCAATCCATTATACTGGCACTATCAACTTTCCAGTTTTATTGCCGTCGATAAGATGTGAACTTCTCAAAAGTCTAATAATATCTCATAATCCTTCACAAATTCAAGGATATCTGGAGACATAACTACCTTAAAAGAGTAAGGTCAACGCATAATCTACGCGAGAGAATTTCAAATCAGATACAGATGAAAACATTTAACGAACATGAATATATCCCATGTTTTCATAATTTGAGTACGCATTCGAAAGCTCCTCGGATCGTTACCCAGGTCATTCAAATGAAATCAATTCAAAAGAAATGATAGGAACGTCGATACATCCAGTCGGGTATCAACACTCGGTAATCAGATATTTTTCCTAAGAATCTCACTACGGGAGAATTGGACAAGAAAGAATTGTCAATTGTCAAATAAGACAATTTCCACAGATGAGTAAATTCAACTCAGAACAATAGATGGCACAGGCACATATGTAGATGTCTCTAACATTATGTCCCTATTTTGCACTTTTTGCAGATCTCATAAAATTTAAACTTTCACAATCTTTAAAGAAAATGTAGTGTTTATTCATTAGTTTTATGGTGACTACTAATCAGTCTTGCATGGTCCATTCCAAATTGTATGTAGGCGCGCAACTATATACAATTTCAAGATTAACGATGCAATACTCAGTTCGTCAAAATTTATCATCATATTTATAATAAAAACATTTTCATGCTTAATTCTTAAATAAGAATCAAGAATAAATTTACAAATTTTCTTTGTTATGGAAATAGTTAAGTTTCCAAGGCGTCTCATAAACAACTTCATTTTGATATCAATCACTTATAAATCTCACTTTGAATAATCCTTATTGTGATGAAAATTAAATTTTCTCAAAGGATACCGTTTTATCTTATAAAAACAATGAGTGATCTGCAAAAGAGTGATGAAAGCTTGTTCACCAAGAATTAACTACGATATGATAGGGAATGAGCTTTAGCCAAATGATCATGAGGTTCATGACCTTGATGGCACTCAAAAAGATTAATCCACAACGTAACTCAAATCAAGATGAGTACTTGTTCAATGGTTGCATCACTAATGCGAGCATTAGGGTGAAGCAATAAAAGATAGATAACATCGATACATGTAGGATTTAGCAATCAAAGGTAGTCTTTTTCATTAATCACAAACAAGTCAAAATTGTACCGTAACACATTACGTGTCACTATGTCATACAATTTTCAGAACTCATCCTACCAACTGATGTCACAGTTAAGTTAGGGATTATTTTTAAAAGATACCACAAGAAATACTAATCTACAAGAGTCATTAGGTGTTCAGAAGATCCATCGGTCTCAATTCAAAAGAAGATTTCTTCAATTTATTTCTTGGACACTGGGCATCCTCGTTAGTGGACAATGGCCTAGGAACAACCCTTAACACGAACCTACAATCATTTAAAACCTTATAATTCAATCACAAAACTTAACGATTTCCTCTTAACAATTTATTATTCCATACAGGTTAAGTTTCACTTTATTCAAGTTTTAACCAATTTTATACTCAATTCAATATCCTACCTCATATTCCAATACTTACAACCTTATTCTTCGGCCTTGTAAAGGCAATACAATCTCATTATGAATCAACACTTAATTTCCAATCCTATTAGCTCTTACAACAACAATTATCAAATGAGTCATTAATATGAAATGACTTGATCATTCCACTAGACTTCTCAGAAAGGTATTAGTGGCATGAGGCTTTTGGGTAATGGTTCCAATGACAGCCTCAAGTGCAACATTCACCCTTTCGATTTCAATTTTAGAATTAGATGACAACGAATCAGATGACATCTTCCTAGGTGGCAATGTTTTGTCAAACTCCACTCTATAAGAAAAGATCGTCATGACATCGATATCAGATTTTAATCTCGCCAATTCTTTTTCAATTTCACAATCAACTAATATCTACATTTCTACGAATATCAACCATTTGTTGGGATCATAAATATCCACAACTTAGTTTAGATCTAGGATAGCTAGAATTCCTACAAGAATAGCTTCGATTAATTTACTAGGGGAGTTAGGGTTACTTGTGACAATCGACGTCGTATAAATACCTCATATAAAAATCAAAATAATCATCAAACAATCATGTAATAAAATTACATCATATATATATATATATATAATCCAAGTTATATATATATTAAAATAACACTTCTCAGTCTTGGCCTTGTCGGTAACTCGGGAATTCTTCGGCACCGTTATAGTCAAAAGATTTTTAGACATTTTTAGAAAAATGTTTATAGTTAAAAGATTTTGAAAAGTTTTATTCAAAACCTTGGTTTTAAAAATCTTTCGTTCTCTATAACGAGAGCTCTGGTACCAAACTGTAACACCCCCAAATTTATACAACTCAGTACAGCGGAAGACTAGTTGGTGTTACGGGATAGCACATTACTCACATCATAGACAACGCATAAAAATCGCGTCGTTTATTAATAAAGCATTTCCATTCATAAATATCAAAGTTACATCGGTCCCAAGTCATTATATTTCATACAAGTTTTACAAAGTATTTGAATGGAAAATATTGTTTAAGTGCGGGCCATGAATTCTTGTTGTCTTCCCGAGAATTACCTTCAAGTACCTGAGATAAAACATGTTAAAAGAAAAGGTCAGCGATAACGCCGAGTGAATTCATAGAGTTTAATAAAATCCATCAATATAATATCAGTATAAAATTATTACTAAAATCCTTTTGTACAAATCATTTTAATAGGCCATAAAATAGCCAAAGTCATTTTATACAAATCCGTATCGAAAATCATAATATAGGCATTAGTCTTAAAAATCATTGTACGAGCCAATGTCGTAAAAACATCATACAATACGTTTTGCAACGTTGTATAGATTAAATAAAAACCGTTATAAGAATATGGTTATGAAAACCAAAACACAAACATAATATCAATAGTATGACCCCGTATTGCTAGTCAGGCAATACTTCGTAATTCAATGCGTCTAATAGTATTTCGTTAGTTTTGGATTATTACAAGCCGCATGACATTGTTACCTTACTAAACCAAAACGGGTAGCTAACCCGATACCAATTTTGCCCATCTAAAGTAGCGTGTCGTCACAAAGGTCACGCTATGGAAATCTTCTCATACATAAATTCGCTTACCAATCAATGTGGCACGACGGGGATCAACCGTCAAGGCGCGAACTGGGGTGATCGTCCCCAAATAGTACTATTAAATGCATAAGCGTCTACCAAATCCCGGTAGTTCACAATTCATGCTAATGGGACTTTTAGTGACATAACCTAACTTTAATAATCCATTTTTTTTATTTCATCTATCGGGTCCTTTAATCATTTATCGGGTCATACAATCGGGTCATTCAATCATTCGGGTCCAAAATCAATAAACAATCAATCGGGACAAATGGTGTCCTATTTTATAAAAACTAACATGTTATCTCCCTCGCGGGTTTATAAAATATTTATAAAAACATTTAAAAGAGTGCGAGGCTATGAACCCACGTTGATGTGGGAAGGCGGGTTATCGGCAATTCGGACGTACGGTACGTGCTTCAATCACGGAAACCTAGACAAATAATAATCGGTCTTAGACGTTTGTCCAATGACTTTATAAAAATAACAATTATGTATACATATGATGATTATATATATATGATGATCAAGTGGGTTTACATATTCTCGTTTACTCATTTTAGTGTTATATGTCGATAACTTTTATACTAGTTTTCTTGTTTTACCTATTTACGTGTTTTAGGTCCAATAGGCCTATTATAAGTACTTTAACTTGTTTTTATCCCTTTTATACCTATATTATTAGTACTTAAACTTTACAAGTTGGGCCCAAATGGGTTAAGCCCAATAATAAGTTTATAAGTGTTTTAGTCCATTTTTGTTGTATTGTTAGTCCAATAACGTTAATTTAGTCCGTTAACGTCCGTATGTCCTATAGTTCGGGTTTTATCGGTTTTTACTTGTTATACATGTTTATATATCAGTATATAAGTTTTATAAAGTTTACATTAGACGGGTCCAACCATCTAAGTTTTATTTAACAAAAACGTTAATTTTACGGCGATAGCCGAAAAAGTCGTAAAAATCATGTTTATAGTTTTTATAACTTATAAAACATAACAAGTTACCATTTTTATAAAATGTACCCTTATTTAACCTTTTACATATTTATATAAATAAAATCCATAAGTTAGTGGGTTTTAACTTTACATTTTATACAATATAATTTTGAGTGCTTATATAATAGTATTATACTTTATTTTTCAAAATCTGATTTTTAACTTCACTTTCACCAAAACTGCCATATCTTGAGTTCTATATGGAGATAGAAGCTCAAATTTTTATCACATAAACTACATGATATGTGCTACATTTAACTCTTCTATAGCTACTGTTGAATCATCCTTTAAATATTTTCTAAAAATCGTCCAAAACAGTAACTTCAGATTTATACCCTAAACTTGTTTTGATCATATCTCACTCATTATTTTGATTTCATTGCATGGCCAACTCTCACATGTGTACAAGACCCATAGCTTACTGTAAATGGATTCTACTTCATCATTTTATCAGTTCACCATATGGTTCTTTACTGTTTTTATACAGCCTATTATTTACACAAGATTTACCCATTTTTACTTATAGTTTTTCATCTTTTTATCCATGATTATCAACAACAAATCCCCACATAACATTTTTATCATCATATAATCATCATAAATATATACAATAGGAAATAAAATACATGTTTACATAATCAAAATAACAAGAAGTTGAGGAGGACAATCTTTATACCACCAACTTGATGTAGGTTATGAGTTTGACATGGTTTTGGATGGAGAAACTTATGATGCACCAAGACCACCTTCATGACCACCATTCTTCATAGAAACCTTGTGGAAAATCAGCCCCAAGACACCATGAATACTCCTACTTGGATGTTATAAGTTGCACCAATCTTCATCTTTTTGAATGGAGATTAACATATGTTAATTATAACATATGTTTGTGGTTAAAATTTGATCAAGTGATGGTGATTTAGGGTGTAAAATGGGACGACACATTGAGGTTAGAGAGAGAGAGATGTGTGTTGTTTGCATGGAGTAAAATGGTATGTGTGAGTGGTTGATGGTTTTTGATGTATGTTAGCTTACAAGGACAAGTGTTAAGTAACTAGCTAACTAAATGACACCTTATGGTGTGTTAGTTAACTTAGGCCGGTTTTGGGAGTGGGGTGGGATAAGTGTCCCACTTGTCTCATCCCATTTATTTACGGGTACTCCTCGATTCTAGTTTCCTCGATTTGCGTGCCCTCGGGTCGTTTTACGAAAACGTTTTTATAAATTATGAATCAACGTCACAAAACGAATCCAATAAAAATTGTTCCATCAAAAACGGAGTTCGAAAACGTAAATACGTAATCCTAAGGTTTCCGGTTTAGTCGTAAAGGACGTTAAAATAAAATCGTAAGTCCTAATCTCTTCTCGTAAATTTGTGAGTTTATGAACCAACACAAATTTAAAACTCCAAAATAATATTCATGGACAAATTTATTTTCTGAAATGTCGGACTGTCACCAAAGACGGTGTATGTAAACGTAAGCACGCAACGTTGAGTCCTCCGGTTTAGACGTAGTCGACGCTACTTCAAGACGTAAATCCAAATTTCTTCCCAAAAATAAGTGAGTTCATATTGTAATATTAAAATAATGTTTTTAAATAATATTCGAGAATAAAATATCAACCATAAATTGACGGATTGTCACACAATCAATCTTTCATGGTTGTAAAATACCATTAGTTAAAATTTTACGAGCTCACACGAACTTAAAATGCTTCAAACCATGTTTTTAAATTTTATCAGTTTTGTCCTTTTTAGTCAACTTTGACTTTTTGGGTTTGACTAGACCCATTAACTCACTAAACGATATTCTAAGACTCAAAGTCTAATGCATTTCGATGTAAAACAATGTTTTGATCAACTTTCTAGTTTTACCCGGGACTTGAAACGGAATAAAAATGGACGAAAATGCCCTTGCATTGAATTTGTCAACAAAATGATAATTTAGCATTATTCATAAAATAACTTCTTAGATTTTACAATCTCAAATGAGTGTTACCTGCTCGATTTTAATGTTCATTGGCCAAATTTTAAGTCCTAAACGGACGTGTCAACAAGTAGAAATATATATTTTTATGTCTAAAGTTATAAAAATATTTTCTCGACACAGCTTGAAATTAAATCTAAATTTCATAATAACTCAGAATTAATGTACACACAAGACTTGTGGATTCCATAAAGACGAAAGAGAAGAAAAACTGTATAATTAATCATGTAAAGAGAACACAGTATGGAAATGGTTCAAGAATGCCAACGATAATCTGAGAGATAAAAAATGACACATATCATCCGTATCTTCGGCTGCAAGATGCAATGAAGGAAGGTCTCCTGGCGGCGTGATTTTTTCCAAAATCACAAGACATACCGAGAAAGAAATAAAATATTAACAAATCACACTCCTGAGGCGAGGAGGTTTAATGAAAAAGGGAGGATACTAGTAGGATCGTATTACAAACAATTGTTACATAATAAATGACGATCATGTGTTCAAGGTACAACGGATGTTGTAAGTCGAAGTCGAAACGTAGACTGGTCAATGAAATAAGATGTAATCCATGTACAAGTGTCGTGTAAAACGGTGGCGTAAAGGTAAATCAAGATTATGAAAACCCACAATATTATCCAGGTACTGATTCAACGAATGCTTCTAGATGTGTGACTCACATGGTGTCCTTCAGTCTTTCCCGGAGACACATTGAGCTACACAATGGTTTATAGACTAGACATTCAATTACGAATGGTCGGAAAGAAAATCTGCGTATCTAAATAGATATTTTAAAGGAAATAAACAATGAAAGCAACATGCACGGTAGTAAGAATGAAAATCAGGAGTTTCATCGAAAACAACACTTTTTCAATTCCGAGCAATGGTATCACGAGAGTATGCACAACATGTAGCAGCGAGTCGAGAAAAACAGATGATTCAAAACGAACAAGTATATGAAGTCAGTCGTATCACGCATAAATGAAATAGCAATAGTACTCAGAAAATGAGTATGGAAAGTCGGCAGCATACGCGCTCTGAATACAAGTAGGTAACGTCATAACAATATAAAATCATCGTAACCAGATCAGTTCACAAGAACAAGAATTCCAGAAATACAGTAAGAGCAGATGTAATCAAATAACATTCAATGATAATTCATGAAGCACTAGGCTTTGAAAAGACATAGTAATTATCGTCATGAGGGTAAAGTAAAATTTCAAAATTAAATCAAGAGATGAAATACTACAACGATAATTAAAAGTAAATAATAAGGAGCAGATATCGAACAACATTGGTAGATTCTGTGGTTGACACTTAAAACATGAAACATTTGAACATTCAGTTATAGACTAAGTTTTTGAAATATGACTCAGTTCCCTATAACCATCGCTCTGATACCAGTCTTTGAGACCCCCAGAATCTGACATGAAACAACTAGGCAACGAGGGGGTAACACGTCATAGTACAAGATACAATGAATTACAGTTCATACAAAGCTGACGAAATAAAAACGTGTTACATCATAAAAGGTCAGAGCTTTTTAAACATAGGTCCCAGAGTTTTAGAAGCGGAAAATTATATTATTTCGTCTCGATTTATAACATAAAGTTTCCCAAAAGATATAATAAACTTCTGACAGTTTATATAAAACAAACCTTTCAAAAGCATCAAAGAAATCTCCAAGCTACGATAATCTCCTACGGGCTCCCATCCAAGCAAAGCTAAGTAATAATACTTGAGATTAAACATGTAAAATCGTCAAGTTAAAGTTGAGTGATATTCATAGGTTTAGCAATAAGGATGTGGAACACAAGCATTCATTTGTAAAACAAGTAGTATGGAGTATGGTTATATACGTCAACCATAGTCCGAAAACCATTATTATTGCTGTTTAGTTCATGAACCGAAGCTTAACTCAGTGTAAGTTCCTCTAGTCAGTATTCAGCCTAAATACTCAAGTGATAAAGAAATATTAGTGCATCAAGGTAATCGGGACGGGGATAGTCAATCCCAATGGATCCACCCACAACATTCGCGCTTGGTAGCAGGATTAATTAACGGTTCATGATCAATGAGAGGTAACTTAAGGCTAAAGACTAAAAGCAATAATATCAATGAAAATCAGTTGGAAATCCTCAAGTTCTGGAAAGCATACAATTTTCTGGATAGCATACAAATTCTAGATAGCATACAAGTTAAGGATAGCACACAGTTTTTAAATGGTTGTGTTCCACCATGTAAAATCTCACCCCGTGTTTAGAAACCATGTACAAGTAAAAAAGGGCTATGAACTCACCTTAGCCACGAGGTAAGTCAATCACGGTACTCAGCAACTAAGTAGAAACAATGGTAGTGAGACGATCACTGACGATATGGATGCCCGGGAAACACGAAAACCGCAACCTATCACAATAAGGCGCGCGTTAAGACTCGAACTCGAATATCGATAAGTACCAAATATAATATGACTCTAATGTTTTCAAAGTATTCATGTTTCAAAACCATTGATACGAACCAAATGAATTCATACTAACCATTTATTCCAACACTACACTTTAAAACACTTGAACACTTGAAAATGACTCGTTATACGACGCCAAGTCAACGCAAGGTAAACTATCCTTTAACCTTATTTGGACCAGTATTTAAGTCATTTATATAATGACTAAGAACTTGAGTAAGTCACCATGTCCGATGGTGAATACTCAAACTCACGCAACACAAACATTGAACTATGTGTCCAAAATATAATCAGCAAGTACACCCCGAATGTACACATCGATCTACCCTATCTAGACTTGTCCGTTTTAGATGAAAATTGGTGTCAAGGTCACTTATAACCTGTATAAGACCTCACCAAAATTTGAGCCAAAGTTCACACTTTAAAATCCATCAGCGCGACACTTTACTCGACTCCAAAATTGGGATAGATTTGTGCACTTGTTTTGTAAAACCGTTTGGACCACATTAAAAGTGCTAAATCGACAATCCATCTTTTGAAAACACTACTAGACTCATCGAACTAAGTTTGTAAACTTTTAAAACCAGTAGATAAATTTATCTAACCAAGCCTAAAGTCCCTGAGAGTCGACCCAAAATCAGCCACAATTTCGGATTGTGCCGACTTGCGTCTCCCGGTACACGAAAACTAAAACTAGCATAACTTTTGACTCGTAATGACTTAGAAGCTCTATATTATACCAAAACGAGCGTCTTGGAAAAATCTACAACAATATCAAATAATCTTAGCCTTTCACAGACCTTAAACCCATGAAAAATCAGTAAAATTCCTGTTGTCCCAAAATACCTTTTTAGAAAACAAGTCAAATCAATTTTCCAACGAAAACCATTTATTCCCAAACCTATAGAATAATCATACTATCATACCCATCAACCAAACACACTCCTAAACATATGCATGCATCAAAATCAAAAGATCAAAATAAAAACTTAGAATTTTTAACATGAAAACATGAAGATTTTACCAAATACTTTACATGCAAGATCATCAAAACACAAATCCACCATGGAATTATAAAATTTCTTGAAAGTTGATGCATGTGTGAAAAATTAGATCATTAGAATCACCATTGAATTCCAAGGTGTGGTCTAGTTTTTGTTTTGAATTGATCAAAGTAGAAATCAAGATTTGAGGGTGTTTTGTATGGTGATGGGTGGCGGTAAACAAAGAAAAGAAAGGAGGGTGGTGGTGTTTTTGTTTTATAAATTGTTTATGTGTGTTTTTGTGCAAAAGAAATTGGTTTTTATATGGTGGTAGTGGAGGGACCAATATTGCCAACTTTGAAACTTGTGGACTTAAAAACAATTTATAGTTTTAAAGGATAGAAAATAGTTATTGGTAAATATTGAAAATATTTACGGGGCTCAGGTTTCGTAAAAATACTTTTCAAAAGTTACAATGCATAATAAAAATGATTATATGACTTCCCGACACGACTTAATACGCAATTAAAACGAAATCGTCGAAAATATTAATTATCGAAACAATGGATAATAAAATGTAAGATTTTGGGCATCCGTCGGTATCACGATCACTATGAATTCTCGTTGTACATTGATTTTGAATAAACTCGTTGTAAAACGCGCGCGGGTGATTTTAAATCAAAAATTTTGATTTAACTTAAATATGGAAAAATAAAATAAGAATTTTATAATTCCATACAAAGTATTTATCGATGATCAAAAAAATACTTAAAAAGTATAATTTAAAATCTCAGGATTTACATATAGCAATACAAGAAAATGTAATACGTTGGAAAAATTCAAGAAGCACGAATAAAAAGAATAAAATAATGCTGGGAAAGTACGGGTTCTCACACCAAGGGTCTAACCAGAATCAGCAATTTAATCAGAGGGGGAATGAGAGCTGCCACAGTGCCTAGAGGAAACAAGGTCAATCCTAAATATGCCCGTTGTAGTTTGTATCACGTAGGGAATTGACCTCCTGCGTGTAACAAATGTGGAAAGGCTGGGCATAAGGCTGTAGAATGTAGGGCGAGAGGTGTGCGACGGGTGCGAATGCCACGAGAGTAATGGTTTGTTTTGGTTGTGGTGAGAAGGGACACAAACATTGAAATTGTCCAAAGGTTGGGAATAGACAAGGAGGAAATGCTGCTGCTCTAGCTTATGTGGTAGGGACTGCAGACAAGACTCAAGGTCCGAACGTGGTAACCGGTACGTTCTTACTTGATGCTCGTTATGCTAGCATATTGTTTGATTTAGGATCGGATAGAAGCTTTGTAGATGTAAAGTTCAGTCGCCTTATCGATAGAGAACCAGTAATGTTAACAACTAAGTATAATGTGGAATTAGCCGATGGAAAAATTGTTAGCACTAATTCTATACTAAAAGGGTGTTCCTTGAAGTTAGGGAATTATTTGTTTGATATTGATTTGATGCCTGTCGAGCTAGGATCATTTGATTTAATCATTGGAATGGATTGGTTAGTTTCGCATGGTGCGGTGATTGTTTGTGGTGAAAGGTTAGTTCAGATTCCGTTGAGAAACAAGGTGTTGACGGTGAAGGGTGACGAATGTACTTCTCGTTTGAGAGTAATATCTTGCTTGAAAGTGATGAGGTACATGGAGGAAGGGTGTGATGTATTTTTGGCTCAAATTTCTAGCGATGGTGAAGTAGAGACGAAGTTGGAGGATGTGCCAGTGTTTCGAGAATATCTTAAATTTTTTCTTGAAGAGTTGTCGGGATTGCCGCCATCTCATGAAGTAGAATTTCAGATCGATTTGGTGCCTGGAGCTGCACCAGTTGCTCGTGCGCCTTATCGATTGGCACCGTCAAAATTGAAGGAGTTATCCGATCAATTGAAAGAATTGATGGATAAGGGGTTTATTAGACCAAGTTCATCACCTTGGGTAGCACCTGTGTTGTTTGTGAAGAAGAACACGGATCGTTCAGAATATGTATCGATTATAGAGAGCTTAACAAATTGATCGTCAAGAATCGGTATCCATTTCCGAGGATTGATGACTTATTTGATCAGTTGCAAGGGTCAAGTGTGTACTCGAATATCGACTTGAGATCGGGTTATCACCAACTGCGAGTTAGAGAGGAAGATATTCCTATAACTGCTTTCCGTACCCCGTATGGGCATTTTGAGTTTCAAGTGATTCTGTTTGGTTTGACGAATGCGCCTGCTGTGTTTATGGATTTGATTAACCGTGTGTGCAAGCCGTATTTGGATAAGTTCGTCATTGTGTTTATTGACGATATCCTTATTTATTCCAAGAGCAAGGAAGAGCACGAGAAGCATTTGAGAGCAATTTTGGGAATTGTTGAAGAAAGAGAAGTTGTACGCAAATTCTCGAAATGTGAATTTTGGTTGGAATCAGTGCAACTTCTTGGGCATGTGATTGACAACAAAGGTGTTCGTGTAGATCCTTCCAAGATTGAGGCAATTAAGGATTGGTCGGTACCGACAACGACGACTGAAGTTAGGCAATTTCTTGGTTTAGCTAGTTACCAAAAGAGATTCATCGAAGGATTTTCGTTGATCGCGAAGCCATTGACCAAGCTTACTGAGAAGAATCGGCCGTTTGAGTGGGGAATAGATGAAGAGACTGCTTTTAAAACGCTTAAGGATAAGTTGTGTTCTGCTCCGATTTTGTCATTGCCGGAAGGAATTTAAGACTTTATGGTTTATTGTGATGCGTCTCACAAGGGTTATGGAGTTGTATTGATGCAACATGAGAAGGTGATTGCTTAGGCGTCAAGACAATTGAGGAAGCACGAAGAGAACTACACTACGCACGATTTGGAACTTGGTGCTGTAGTTTTTGCGCTGAAGTTGTGGAGACACTACTTGTATGGAACCAAGTGTGTTGTGTTCACGGACCACAAGAGTTTGCCACATAATTTGGACCAAAAGGAGTTGAATATGAGGCAAAGGAGATGGGTTGAGTTACTGAGTGATTATGACTGCGAGATTCGCTACCATCCTGGAAAGGCGAATGTAGTAGTTGATGCACTTAGTAGGAAGGAAAGAGAAAAGCCTCTTAGAGTTAGAGCTTTGGTGAATATGAGGCAAAGGAGATGGGTTGAGTTACTGAGTGATTATGACTGCGAGATTCGCTACCATCCTGGAAAGGCGAATGTAGTAGTTGATGCACTTAGTAGGAAGGAAAGAGAAAAGCCTCTTAGAGTTAGAGCTTTGGTGATGACAGGGAGTGTTGATTTGACGAGAATGATATTGAAGGCTCAAGCAAATAGGTTGATGAGAGAGAATGTCAAGGCAGAGAATTTGGGAAGAATGATGAATCCGCTTTTTGTGGTGAAGTCGGATGGACTGAGATATTTCGAGAATCGAATTTGGTTACCGCTATGTCCACTTGACGAAGGAGTGCCTGGAGTGCGAGATTTGGTTATGAACGAATCTCATAAGACGAAGTATTTGATACATCCTGGATCGGATAAGATGTATCATGACATGAAGAAAGTGTATTGGTGGCCGAATATGAAGGCAGGGATTGCTTGATACGTTAGTAGTGCTTGACTTGTGTGAAAGTTAAGGCTGGACACAAAAGACCGTCTGGATTATTGGTGCAACCAGAGATTCCGGAATGGAAGTGGGAGAAGATCGCTATGGATTTCGTGACGGGTTTACCAAGAACTCCTAGTGGTTATGATACGATTTGGGTGATAGTGGATAGATTGACAAAATCTGCTCACTTTTAGCCTATGAAGAAGATGGATGGTATGGAGAGACTTACTAGTGTGTATGTGAAGGAGATCGTTTGTCAACATGGAGTACCTTTATCGATTAGTTTGGATCGCGACAGTAGATTTACTTCTAAGTCTTGGAGATCTCTTCAGCGTGCGTTAGGCACTGAGTTGAGTTTGAATACGGCCTATCATCCCGAGACTGATGGCCAGAGTGAAAGGAATATTCAGACGTTGGAAGACATGCTCCGAGCGTGTGTTATTGATTTTGGTGGAAGCTTGGAACGTCATTTGCCTTTAGTGGAATTCTTGTATGATAACAGTTATCATGCAAGTATTAAGGCAGCGCCATTTGAAGCTTTGTATGGACAGAAATGTAAATCTCCAGTGTGTTTGAGCGAGGTAGGGGAAAGTCAGTTGACTGGACCAAAGATGATTTTGGAGACTACCGAGAAGATTGTACATATCAAGAACCGACTGCTTGCTGCGAGAAGCCGACAGAAGAGTTACGCCGATAAAGGAAGAAACCGTTGGAATTCGAAGTTGGGGACATGGTAATGCTTAAGGTATCGCCATGGAAAGGAGTAATTCGTTTTGGGAAGAGTGGAAAGTTGAGTTCGAGGTATATTGGACCATTTAAGTTCATTAAGCGAATTGAGCCAGTTGCTTGTAAGTTGGATTTGCCGAAGGAGCTTAGTGCTATTCATAACACGTTTCACGTGTCAAATCTGAAGAAGTGTTTAGCGGATATGGATTTGGTAATTCCTTTGGATGAGATTCAGCTCGACGACAAATTGCACTTTGTGGAGGAACCAGTGGAGATTATAGACCGAGAAGTCAAGAGATTGAAGCATAGTAGAATTCCCATTGTGAAGGTACGATGGAATTCTAGGCGTGGACCGGAATTTACTTGGGAACGTGAGGATTTCTTTAAGGAAAAATATCCTCATTTGTACTAGTGGTACGAAATACGAGTATAAGAAGAGGAAAACGCCAGGACGTCATTTCCTTAAGGAGGGGAGGATGTGATACCCAGAAACCGAGGTCACTATTTATCCCTAATTTACGTATATTTTTGAAATTTTTAAGAAATTATGTTGGTCATATGTTTGACGGTTTAAGTTGAAACCAATGTTGGAGGTCTTAATTTTAACGTTTGACGATTTAAGAAGAACCGATAACGACTACGATACCGACGGATGCCCAAAAATTTATCTTTTATTGTCGATTGATCGATATTTGAATTTTTCAAAGTTTTTACTTTTATTGCGTGTTAAGTCGAGTCGGAACCGTTTTTATTCCATTTTGTGTGCGTTTGAACCATTTAAAAGTATATTGAGGTAGTCGGGACGAACCCCGACTCCCACAAAAATTCAAAACCGACTAGTAGGTTATATTCCCGCTCTTTAAATCATTGTTTTATCATAAGGACAAAAGATAGCTAGTTTGGAAACTTTGGTCCCTCCAAACTTACAAAAGGGAAGCACCAACACACACTTATCATTTTCATACTTCAAAATTTTCACCCTCTCCCTCTCCTCTCTCTCTAGCCGATGGCTACACCACCACCACCACTCCACCATTGACTTTTTTTTTAGTTTTTGAAGAAACTAATACTAGACCACCTCTTGTAATCACTTTGTAAGTGTTTTAATCTACTAAAAAAATACATGCATTCATTTGATTTTTCCAAAAATTTATGATTTTTCAAAAGGGGGTTTTGATCTAATTAAAGTATATGTATGTTTTAGTTATGTGTTTATAATGATAATTGACTAACAAAACAAGATGGAAAAACATTTTTCTTGGTGTTTTGGTCACCATACCCCACGGCCAAAGGGGGGGGGGGGGGGGTTCGTTTGATCATTGATGTTTGATGATTATTGTTATGGGGTTATGTTTAAAAACATGTTTTCATCATTTTTAGTTGATTTGATTTGATTGCATGTTAGTTTTATGAAATGGGTTTTTGATGAAGGTTGATTATACAAGTGATTTAGGATGTTATGAATGATTTAGAATGATTTGGTGATGATATTAGGGGTATAGGAGTTGATAAAATTGATTGAAAACAAGTCTAGGTATGATTTTTAAAGTGTCATTTTAGAGCAGATTGTTTAAGGTTGTTTTCGTGGTTTTTAGTTTTAGTCCAGGTTTTCATTATAGAATGTAGTTGTAGAGCTTCTTTCTACCTTCGTTTTGGTATAAGATAGAGCTTTTACTCCAAACGGGTCAAAGGTTATAGAAGTTTGAATATTCGTGTACCGGGAGGCGAGTATCGAAGCAATCCGAATTTGTGTTCGATATTAGGTCAAATATCGGGGACTATAAGTAGAGTTTCAAAAATGGTTGATGGCTGTTCTTTAGCTCAAAACCTGGAGTTATGAATCTATTTTCAAACTTAGGAATCGTATTTACAAATGGTATTGGTTAAGTGAGTCAAAATGGTTTTACGATGTAAGGGTACAAATCTGCCCGGATTTTCAAGGTTGGAAATGTGGTGGGTAGCGTGACTTAAAAGTAAAATTATTTTATGAGAATTTTTGTGAGCTTTTTACATGATGTAAGTGAAGTGTACAACGAGTTTCGTAAAATTTCGTGGTGTTTAAGTATGGGAATTCAGTCCGTACATTAGGTATATACCGGTAGAATTGTATTTAGAGCAATAGTCTTAATAACGTATAACAATGAACGTGTCTAGTAAAGATCACTTGTTTGGATTTTTGGTGTGAGTTTATATGAACTTTGAGTGTTCTTAATTATATACATACAGTACTTAATGGTACTTGAAGGTGTTGATTCATTTCGTGTTTGTTTGTTAGGTGTTGTATTTGATTTCCCGGGGCATCCTCATCATCGGTGATTGTTTTCGTCTAAGTCTTTGCTAATACTACCACTACTACTTAAGGTGAGTATATAGCCTCGCTTTCTACTGTTTTTAAATGATTTTTATCCGCGAGGGGGATACATGCTATTTAAATGAAAAGGAACATAAGTCATGAATGATTATTGGACCCAAATGATGTCTTGAATTATGTTAAGTAGCTAGTTGCTAAAAGGCCCTAAATTTATGAACCGTTATATATTGTTTAATCCTTGTGTGGATTGGAAATAGATGCTTGAACAATTGATAGCACTATTTGGTTGACGACCCTATCCTAGACGAGAGCTAGTACGTTGAGTACCCTCTGCGTATGGATAACTTGTGTTGAGAAAAAGGTATAATTGGAAACGAATACCTAAGAGGGGCAATGACTTTACTTAAATCACGCGGGCATTTGGCGCGGGTGATTAGTTTATGGGGTCGGTGTCATGAGCTTAAACATAATTAAATAGCTTATGCTATAATGAGTAATACCAATATAATAGTTTGTAATGATCAACATACTATTGAATAATCGTGAATAATTTTTATACTTATGTTCAATTGTGATTTTGTAAACCTATAGAGCTCGCTCAACATTATTTGTTGATGATTTTAAGCATGTGTTTCAGGTAATCAAGGATGATTGTGGTGGAGCATGCTATGGATGTTGTTGTGGCTTGTGGGCGGTCTAACTTGTTTTCCTCCCTCTTCTTAAAGACAATTTATATCATGATGTCTTGTAAAACAATTTGGTTGGTTTTTAAGGGGTTGAGATTTATGGGGACCTAACGCTACTCTGTTATAACTTTTGGATTTTGGAAACAATTAGAAAATATTGTTGTTGTAATTTAACTTTGTTTAAATTTACTTATGCTTTAAAAGTCTCTTTTTACTCGTTCAATATGGCTTGTGTGTGATGATTCTTTGACTAGCACCCAATTGTGATATTTCGATGCGCAAGGTAAATTGGGTGTGTTAGATTATGCATCCTTTAATTTTCTAAATATTTAAAGTATGTTTGCTAATTGTTATAATCTATGATTTAGTTGCTTAACATGCTTAGTAATGCCACTACATTTAAAAAATGCTAATTGGTTTATTTAGTTGATAGCACAACGTTAATTACAACTACGTATGCAATTTACGTGTTTTCTGGTATGTTGTGCATGCTTAAATTGTCTAAATCATTAAAGTATGTTTGCTAATTGTTATAATCCATGATTTAGTTTTTAACATGCTTAGTAATGCTACTAGATCTAAAAAACGCTAATTGGATTAGTGTATGTATGCTAGATGACTGAAATTATGACACTCGAACATAAAATAACTTTTATAAATAATCTGTAAGGATTCTGATCCCAATTCCCGGACACTAGAAACTCGATTATGCATAACTTTTTAGTTTTAGTCGAAAGCTGAAAAATCGTCTTCCTGTCGATGGCTGCGTTGCAAGATAGAATCAGAATAAAATCTTAAAATTGAATTTAGAAGATTTTCCATAATTAGTGTCAAATCTTGTTACTTAATTGGTAAATAGCATGTGTTTATTTATAGTTAATATGTGATATTTTAGTCATGTGATATTCATGTTTATATGATTTGATTTATTTCTTAAATTGTTTATTTGAATAAATGCAAAAATATTTTCTAGAATATAAATCTGACTAACTAGGGTAAGTAAATATTGGATTTTTTTGACCTAATATTTTATTTACTCTATAATTATATTAAAAACTAGCATTTATTTGATTTATGTAAAGTTTTAGTTAGACAACATTAGACTAGAAAAGGCGGATCTCCCCGATTTCTTAAAGAAAAAGGGCTTATTAACAAGCGTTTACAGCATACCTGCTTCTCCGGTTCCATTATGTGTGTCTTCCAAGACGCCTTAGAATCAAATGTGATCGTAGCAAGGTTATGTTGAGTTTTCCGTTGGTACTTGTAAGAGTTGTTAAGAAAAACCGATCAAACAAACCTATGACACTTTATAAAGTCTAGTATAACGTTTTTAAAACAATGGGTATCTCGGTTTTGGATTATCGGTGGATTCATGAAATCGCGGCATATGCTTTTTTTAAGGAAAGTTTAAAAATATGTACAATTCATTATTTTAGAAACTCGTTATAAAAGGAAGTTCTACATGTTTTCTTTTCTATAAATTTTGTCATTGTTTTTCAATATTTTATTTAATACCAACTAAAGTAAGTTATGTACTATCCAATGTGATAAGTCACTTGAACTTGATTAATTCATTAAAGATAGTCTTAAGTCTTAACCAAGACAATTCAATATAATAACCATAGGATCAGACCCGAGGCTATATAATTGTAGACTAAGTATTGAACGACCTACATTGTGCGATTTGGTCAGACCTTGTGCACGAAGTACTAGATGAGATAAGACATGACGTGCCTACCTTTATGTTAGATAATGTGGTCATGGCCTCATAATGGCTAAGAGTTGTACCAGTGGCAATTATCATTCGATGATTAACTTTTGAATTATTTCATTTCTAGTAGATCAACTGCATTAATGGAATAAGTTCAAGTTGGATCTTATTCTCTTGATAAAATTAATTGTTTAGTCCATAAACGTGAGTAATTAACTTTATAAGAGAGATATTATCGAAAATACTAATATTGAACTTTGCAATTTCTTTTCATGTATAAATGCAACGTAAACCAATAGCATGGGTTGGTCTTTACTTGAGAATGACAAACCGTGTTTGTTTTCCATAGGAAAATTTTAAGGTATGTTCCTATACATTTTACAAGTGAAAAAGCTATAAAGGAATGATCGGATTATCCTAATTCAAATCAAACATATGAAATATCTAAATGGTAAATTCAATTTCATATCTTGTTGGATAACTAGAGAACTTGTGTCTTTAGCTAGCAAAAGTAAATATCTTGGTATAATCAAGACATATCTAAAGGTTTGATTATAGAGACGAAAATATCACCGCACAAATGATAAAAGAAAAACCTAGAGAACCGGTTGTCTTTAGTTGTTTGTTTTGACCAAGTAAAAGACGCTACACATCCGAAGGGTAAATCTTGTAGGCGTGCTACTAACATGGATGGAAATTTGTGTGACAATTTTTTTTAAGTTAATAAATCATATATGTATATATGGAAAGTCCATCATAGTTTTACATATATAGAACTTAAACACACTTATTTGAATATCTAAGTAATTGTAACTAGTCAATGTGCCTCACACTAGAAATAATGCGTGGATATTCAATACATGGAAAGATAAAATGTTACTTAACTTCACTAGTAATGAAACACTTCAAGTGTTGTCAAAATCAGTTGGAGTAATGCATTTTATATACGAAATGACATGCATGAAATGTTGTCAATTTCAGTAGGAGCTATAAGCTGCTCACTTTATTTCTTGTTGCACTTGAAATAATGAATTACTTTGCAAGTGTCACGTATCTTCATCACCGTTTAGCATCTTAGATAACTTGTTGTCATTTGAGTTGTCGCTTCCGTTGTTGAGTTATCTACAAGATAGTGATGTTTGATTCGTTATAAATAAGATGGAGTTCTTCTTATACGAAGTTATACTTTATGGTAGACTTATATTTGTGACACTATCATATTGTTGATACGAACAAACTAACCGGTGTAGTGATGTTTTATGCAATAAGCAGTTCCTTACCCAAGTCGGAGAAATCTTTATTGTTGGCAAGGTACAACTTTGAAAATACGATTAGAGGTTTTCCTAGACTTAATAAGTAAAGAAACTATTGCTTTATTAGGAGTACTACATATTTGTGGTATGTTGCCCTATTAGATATAGAATGTCAAGATAGAAACATAAACTTCATGATTATATTTTTCTAAAAAATGATAAACATGGTAAGTTTAAAATTAATTTGAAAGTTACTATTGAGACCATGAATGGTACTCGGTTTTACTTGAGTTTATTAAATGTTATGTCTCGTTACTAAGACATGAACATTAAGTCTTCTACTAGTGAAAAGAGTTGTAACGTAAAATGACATTTGTTAGCTTGTAATGTCTTATAGATTAAGACAAGTACATAAAGTCATTGATTGGTTCAAGGAATCATAACAAATAGTAAGAATTGGATAATTTTGTCTACTAGTTGAGACATACATATGTTAAATTTTTATTGGATGAAATGCTTAAAATTAAATGAACGAATATGAACAAGGATTCGTTCATGTTCGTCCGATTCGTTTACAGCCCTACTTTTATGGGTTGAGACATCGATATACAATTTATCAATCATATAATAGATATTAGCAACTAAACTAAATTTCAATAAAGTAAAAAATAAATTAAAATTACGTGCATACACAAATGTTATAACTAATATTAAACAAATTTTAAAGTACTTCTTTTAGTAAATAAAATATAAATTGACTATGGCTAAATAAAAACTTGGCTTTATTGCATGTACTCGAAGTCATCGGCAGAACCACGCGATGGACACGGGGGACACGTGCCTTCCACTGAAAAATTTTGCAGTACAAACTCTTAGATTTTTTGAGATATTTAGGTGATGTGTCTCCTTTATAAAGTCTTTGACTTGTTTAACTCAAAAGAAAATTCGGTTATTACAAGGTTTATATAGAGAGAAGTATAACTATTTGGGAATGGGGAAAAAATTCTATTGGGGAAGATGATACCAAGAGCCTTCATTACACTATCGGAATGAGTGCTGAAGACACATTGAAAATTGAAAAGCTCAAAGACGAGACGCGTGTAAAATATTTTAATATTTAAGTTGTACTTTTATTTCGTATATTTTATTTATTTTATTTTTCGTGAATTTTTTTAAGTTGTATTTTTATTTTTGTTATTATTGAAAAAATTAAGATTTTAGTTAATAAGTTGTTGTATTTTAAAAAAGTGATGGGATCACTATAACGTGATAAAGTGTGATATTAACTAAAGAATGTGTTGGTGTTATGGTGAATCTTGTTGTTATAAGAAAAATTGATTATAGCAATAATTTTTGCACAAGGCTTCGACCTCCTCTAACTGATAAACTATAAAATAATAAACTATAGTACACTATATATACGTAGTGTTGAGTCGAAAATGAAAATGATACAACTTTTGGAATCACGTGGGTTGGGTCTTAGAGAGAAGGGTATCATGACAAGGTAACCTTTTAAAATTTTGGCCACACAGCTGCCATATCAGCGCCACATCACACCAACATAACTAACAAAAATATCCCCTCACTCACAACACATCCAACCCCTCTTCACTAGAGCCCACCACTATTTTTTCTTTTTCTTTTTTCATTTTCACACAAATTAAAATACATTTCTGTTGTTCTCTTTTAATCCATAACACAAGATTTAGAAGAGATATTTAGAGAGAGAAAGATAAGAAAGTAGAGAGAGAAACAAGAGAGAATTTGAAAGGTTAAACACTTTTAGAGAGAAATAAAATGGTAACCAACACCCTCTTCCACACATGGAAGAGGGTTATATACCCACGAACCAATGGGCTTTCCATGGGCCGTGGGTTTGTGACTTGGACCGGGCTTGGCTTTGTTTTGGGCTTACGCCCCTAACTTATACAATATTAGCTTAAAGTCCAAGCCCGGTTTTCCCGACTAACCTATTACACTACAAGACCTTTTAACGACTAAGATGACCTATTACATTCTTGTTTGACTATATAAAATATAGGGCTAATAATCTCCCCCAATGTATCGGTCATCTTAAAAAGCTTAAAAAGCATAAGATGATTGAGTGAATACATTCTTGTAGAGGAGATCTTCCTGCTTTGGTCTTGTATCTTGGTCTTGATCTTATTTGTAACAGCTTTGTTCCTTCATGCTTTCGTGATCTTTATTATGAGCCTTTATCATTTGACTTTGAGTGCTTGAGATCTTCATTTGTGCTCCTTGTGACTAAGATGACCTATTACTTTCTTACATTCTTAGGTATCTTGATTATCGCCATCTTGTGCTCTTGTGACTTCTGAATCGACATCGGTTGCACAGCTACGCCACCTTCTTGATATGCAGCAACATATATAGACACGGATGAAATGGCTTTGAACATTTCACCCTAACTCGGTAGCGTTTTACCTCCGGTCGGTGAAGACCGTTTAGACGGTATTAGATACCGTACCTGTGATCGGGTAGATTCGATTAAGAATCTCCTTGACAGGGTTTCCCGGCGGTAATAGCCAGTTCTCTTTACTCGACCGTCTCAAAGCAGACTGCGAACGTAAAGAGTGAATCAAAAAGGATACGGTTATCCGTTTGATTAGAGTCGTCAATTCAGAATTCTTGGAAAAAGTTTGATTCTATAAGAATCGCACCATTGTTGCTTTCCAGTTTGCCACAAGCTCGATTCATAAGAATCTTGCATGTTACCTACCGCAGTGCTGTTTGATGTTGACACTGGAAGGATTTCCATTCGTCACTGTGAACACTAAAGAGTGTCACTCTGAATGTTCTGGCAAGATCACACGGATTTTGCGAAGAAACCTGGAATCAAGTTTGAATCAATTAAGAATCAAAACTTAGTTGCTTTCCAGTTCTCACAAGTTTGATTCGTGTAGAATCGCACAAGTTACCTACCATGAGCTTGTTTAATGTTGGCTCAAGCAGGATTTCCATCTTCATTGTGAATCGTATCACTCAGATGTTCTGGCAATATCACAAGGATAATGCGTAGGACTCGATTGTGTCCTAATGAGATGATAGATAGATCTCGTTTGGCTCTAGACTCAATAAGTGCATTTTTGGTAATCGGAGGCTGGAGCAGACTGCCACCTTTTCAATATTAACTGACTCGGAGTGAGAAAGTCAATAGATACGTGTTGATCTCCGTGATAATGAGACAAGTTTCTTTTGAGAGAAACTCGAATGGCTGGGGAAGAGTTGTGCATCGCATCACTGGGTCCATGACACTTGTCTTCAAAAGATGTGTTAACCCGGTTTCTACCTAAGTTGCACAGAATATTCAACTCCTTCAATGCTTACCAATACGTCATCATTAGCACCTTGTTGTGATTGTTCTAGTGCTAACTTAAGTAATTGGTCCGCATTCAGCTTCCTTTCACTCCATCTTTCCTAAGGACAACTATTTCTAGCTATGGAATGTCCTTGGGTAGATCCCTCCGGTTCTGGTTGGATCATAGAACTTAGTTTCCTATCCTAAACCACCTTTTGACTCCATCGTTCCGTCGTGGATAGTAGGTTGTTTTGGGTAAAGATTGTAACCATAAAACCATTGAAAACCATTCAAAGTGCTTGATAAAAATCAAAACTTTTAACACTTTGAAAGTTTTATCTTTTCGAAAAGCTCCCCCTACACACATGCATCGATATACGAAATAGTTTGGCATGTGAAGGAAAGAGTTGCACTTGAGTCTTTAAGATCACATGTTGCGATATATTACATTTTAATCATATTTTCTCCCCCTATCTCTAATATAAAAACATCATATTTAGAGATAATAATTGATTAAAATATGACTATTTCTGAAAACCGATTGGGAGAGAAACATGTGTGCACGTATGAAGCATGGAACATTTTCAGCCGGGTTGCTCCCCCTCAACAATATATGTGTGTCTTGAGACAAAATTTGACAAAATTTTGGAAAAACGACACCACAAAATATGTTGAGGTACGGAGATGAGATGCCTTTTCTGATATAATATATTACATTTGACAATTTCATATCATTTTCGGAATGTGTTGGATACATAAAATATGACAATTTTAGAGATGTACCCAACAACATTAAAAGGCTTGATTTTAAAACGCTCCCCCTCAAAAAGTGATCAAAATAACATATGACATTTTTAGATATAAAAACCTATTATGAGGAAGGGAGTGTTGAACACACAATTTTGAAAGATTTAGAAAAACCTTTTGAGAAATTCTTGAAAAATTGTGTTCAACGGTTTTAAAATAATCAGGATAGAAGACTTCTCTTCTATTGCTTAGGGAAAGCGCACTGAAACGTACACTCCCCTTTCGGGTCCGTTTTTCATGAGCTCAAAACTTTGATTTTTTTGTGACTAGCTCATGACCGAGAAAAATAAATTTCCCGTTATGAAGGATAAGTTATCATCCGTGATAAACTTTCCTTAAGCTGAAGTTCGAGTTCTAAGCTGACATTTACTTAGAAATCGTTTTTCATGAACTTAAAAACTTTGAATATTTTTATGAGAAGCTCATGACCGAGAAATATGAATTTCTTGTTGAGAAGGATAAGTTATCGTCCGAGATAAACTTTCCTTAGTTGAGGTCCGAGTTCTAAGCTGTGATGCGCCTAGAAGTCATTACACGAGCTTAAAACTTTCAAATAGTTTTAAGAGAAGCTCGTGTCCGAGAAATATTAATTTCTCGTTTTGAGGGTAACTAATCGTTGAAGAGATAAAGTTCCCTTTCTTTGACGTTCGAGTTACAGTCTGATATGTGACTGTAAGTCATTGTAGAAGCTTAATTTAGAAGCCCCTGAGATGCTTGTTTCTCTGATATCTGCTTCTTCAGCAACCAAACTCTGAGAGTGTCTTTTGTTGAGCGGTATGAATATGGAAAACCTTTGTGTTCTTGTTGAACCTTTATTTTATTACCTGTACTTTCATCAGTAGTTTGTATGCTTGCATGTGGGTTGAGAACCATGTGGGGGTTCACCTTGAACCTTTGTCGAGCTAGAGGGAAATATCTTTCCAGTAGGAACCCACCTAAGACCTATTGTTTTGAAGGTTCTACCCGTTGGTATCCACCTAAGACAAGGTCGAGGAGACATAGTTTTCTCATGCACAGCGGAAGACTTAGTTGGAGAAAACCTATTTCCTTTAGGGTTCCGTCTCAGAGGTGCTCTAGCTTTTTGGTTCACCTTATTCAAGACTTTAGTGATACAATCATCATGAATGGCATTAAACACGCATTTGTTACATTTCGTGCAAACAAAGTGCTTAGCATCTGAGAAGGCTCTAGAGTTCCTAGGGTTGGCAGAATTGTGCACATCATAGAAGGGTCTAGAATTCCTAGATGTGTGAACAACGCTCCTAGGTTGTGGTTTGGTCCTATCTCTTGCTTGTGTCTTGTTTTTAGCATCCTCTAGATAGCTTTTGTGACCCGCGTTATTTGAACTACGCCTAGGCAAGTTCTTGGAGCTATTTCTAGAGTTGCTTGAAGCATTCATGTGATAGGGTTTAGCAGATGCAGTCTGGCTTAAGGAGGGTCTAGTTTGTGGAGTGACTGGTTTAGGCAACTTGCTACGCACGTCAACTTGGGATGCAAACCTCGGATTCGATGTTTTGGGTCGTTCAGATTTAAACGCATTCGGTTGTCTAGCAACTGAGCGATTTCTGAATGATTGAGAAGGAGGTTTCCCCAAGACTGACTGTTTTGGTAACTTAGTATCCACACTATTTCCTTTTATCTTCCTTAATTCGTTTTTCACCGCTGTCAGTGCAAAAACCTTTTCCTGGATCTGAGCCTTTAATTGCTCATTTTGTAGAAGTAATTGAGCAACACGTTGTTCTAACTTAATGTTCATATTATCAAATATGGTGTTATCAACATTCGCATCATTACTTTCTACAGTGTCGATAGGTTGTACAGCTAATTCAGTTAATGAAGCAGGCGGAGGACTTGGATTTTGAGAAGCCAACTTTGTTTCTAACAAATTTATTTGTTTCACAAAATGTTCTTTTTCCGCGTTAAAATCTTGAATCTTACGATCCAATTTTTGTTCAAGAACAACATTTGCTTTCTCAAGTTTTTCAAAGTGAGCCTCAAATTTGTTGTTTTTCTTTGAAAAATCAAGTTTGGCATTCTCAAAATCTTTAGTTTTCTGAGCTAACAGACTTTCAAGCTCGTGAATCTTAGAATCAACATCCTGAGAAGTCTCTCCTCCATTAGTACTCGTATCTGATGAATTGGGTGTGGTATTGCTATCAACCTTTTCCACTAGATACGTGTCAAGTATGGGTTCAGATTGCTCAGTATGCTGAGGAACATCGTATTCAGCATTTAAATGTACCATAGTCATTGGCTGGTCATCATAAATGGATCTGATATTCACATCATTGGTTGTTAGATCATTCCTGAGCTGGTACTGATATGCTGCATTTCTGATTCTGTCCTGCTGCTCTCTGTATCAACCGAAGAAGCATCCAATGCTTGATCTATATCGACAGTGCTCTCTTTCGTATGCATTAGTCTTTGATTCACCCTTCTTTGAAAGTGCCTTTGATGGCGTGTTCTTTCAGCAATTGACTTCTTTATATTGCTCATATGTTGAAGAAGTGTCTCTTTGAACGCTTGAAGATCTACGAGAGTATATTTGGTAAAGTATGTGCTTGTGAACTCTCGATCGTTTTTGGATAAGCCACTTGAGTCAATGAATTGCTGGAACTGATTGTTGAGAGCTAAAAAGACCTCCATGGATATATTCTCGTGAAAATCGTCTTTGTCAAGTTCTTGTTGAAGATGTTCCACATTAAGGAGCATCGTTCTGATGAATGTCTCAACATCTTGACCAAATAGTAGAAAGAATACCCGTTTGAATCCAATTTCAAGACGAGTGCCTTTTAGATCTTCTCTTGAAAGAACCTGAAGGTGTGACTGAAGCAACTTTATGTGTTCCATGCATCTTTTTTTTGCTTTCGACATCTTGTATTTGATTGGATGAACGGTTTTGGTGGTAGAATCCTTGTTAGAAGGTTTACTGATTGGAGTCTCAGTATTTGTCTGAACCTCTGGATTCTGCATCTTCTCTTTATTCATCTCAGTCATGGACGTTGTTGGTGTTGAATCCACGAAGATGTCCATTGAACGGATGTCTCGAAGAGGATATGATGTTTATGGATGACGGATCTTAGTGGATTTGTTGTGATTTGATGGTGGTTGAAATTCCGAAAATCCGATTTTTTTCTCAGTCCGATAAAACGGTAAACCGAAAAATTATGAATCACCAAATTTTGAAATTGAGATCGAAATAGCCAAAAACTAATAGGGAAAAATTTTGAAAATTGAAAATTTCAACGAAAAATAAAACCTAAAATTGGCCTAAAAATTTGAATTTTGGTCCGAAAATTTGAATTTTTGGTCGAAATTTTTTTCGCATCGCCAAAAATTGAAATCGAAGTTTAAATGGCCTAAAAATGGTCTAGGAAAAAATAAATTTTTCTATGGTTTTCCCGCCAAAAAACTCTTTTTTTTTTTTTTTTTGGAAATGATGTTCCGAACCTAGTTTAGATAGTGGCTAAGTCTAAAAATTACTCAAACAAAATATCCATCGGAATACCTATCGGAATAACCTTGTTGGAATATCAAATTGGAATGCTCAGATCGGAATGCAGATCGGAATGTCAAATCGGAATGTCAAATCGGAATGTCCAAATCGGAATGCTCAAATCGGAATGTCAAATCGGAATGTCCAATCGGAATGTCCAATCGGAATGTCAAATCGGAATGTCCAATCGGAATGTCCAATCGGAATGTCCAATCGGAATGTCCAATCGGAATGTCCAATCGGAATCCCTAAACCCTTTTCCGATTACACTGATCGGAATAAGCTATCAACCCTTTTCCGATGACCTGATCGGAATAAATCCCACTTTTCTCGGACAAAACTCAACCAATTCGTGATTTTAAGCCAAAAAATGATCAAAACACCCAAAAATTTTGTATTTTTAGCCAAAGTAAATATACCAAATCTCTACCACAACTATGTAGAAGATTCGTATCAAGAAAAAACCATAAAAAACACAAGAAAAATTTTGGGACGTGATATATAGATCAAAATGACAACGAAAAATCAAGAACACACCACACGAATCTTCAATCACCTATCCACTATAGGCTCTGATACCAAATGTTGTTCCCTTTTAATCCATAACACAAGATTTAGAAGAGATATTTAGAGAGAGAAAGAGAAGAAAGTAGAGAGAGAAACAAGAGAGAATTTGGAAGGTTAAACACTTTTAGAGAGAAATAAAATGGTAACCAACACCCTCTTCCACACATGGAAGAGGGTTATATACCCACGAACCAATGGGCTTTCCATGGGCCGTGGGTTTGTGACTTGGGCCGGGCTTGGCTTTGTTTTGGGCTTACGCCCCTAACTTATACAATATTAGCTTAAAGTCCAAGCCCGGTTTTCCCGACTAACCTATTACAATACAAGACCTTTTAACGACTAAGATGACCTATTACATTCTTGTTTGACTATATAAAATATAGGGCTAACAATTTCATTCGAATTA
Organism: Glebionis coronaria; assembly: GCA_025667525.1. Classification (NCBI taxonomy): domain Eukaryota; kingdom Viridiplantae; phylum Streptophyta; class Magnoliopsida; order Asterales; family Asteraceae; genus Glebionis; species Glebionis coronaria. Next base: position 455,692,934 of record CM046876.1, read on the forward strand.
AACACAAAAAATACAAAAATAAAAATTACAAATACGAAAATAAAAAATACAAATACAGAATTTCAAAATACGATACGATACAATAAGGTACGGTTCAGCGGAATTTAATCGGTTTCGGGATCTGAATCAGATTCCGATGAAATACCCCAAGAATTCTTGATGATTTCGGCAGTCTTTTCCCACTTGATTTGCTTCTCCAACTCTTGTTTGTCCTTTTCTTCCTCTGCTAATGTTTCACGTAATGCTTCTTCATCAAGAAGCAGCTGATGTTCTTGTTCCTCAGTAAGACGAAACTCAGCAGGTATCTCGTATTCTTCAACAGGGCTCTCTGGTTGATCAACAGTAGGAACTGATGATCCACCCATCGTGTTTGGGTAAGGTTGTGGAGGGATTGTGTCTGGTACCTTTTCCGGTGTAGATGGGTTGCTTCGAGTAGCTTTTCGTTTGTTTTGTTTCTTGTTTACAGAAGTGTTTTCTTTAGACATGTTTGAGAGTATGGTTTTGTGTGAGAAAAAAAATACTAAATGGAAGTAGTATTTATAGACAAAATATAGCCGTTGGAAAATTCAAATTAAAACATAGCCGTTGGAAAATTCATTTATGAAATTACAATTACAACATAGAAAATAAAAGTACATTACTGAAAATAAAATAACATTACTAAAAATAAAATAACATTAGTGAAATTAAAATAACAATATTATTTAAATTAAAATCACTCACCCATTCTTTTTTAAATTCAATCTGTCTTTTGATTTTAGTGGCTTCATCAAACAAAGCATTATGTATTGCATCGTCTTTGTTTGATTCTTTTTTCAAAAATTCGATTATCTTATCACGCCACTCTTTTGGAATATCATTGCATTTTTCACATGCTTCCTGCAGTTTAAATTTTGAAGTGGCTGCACTTTTAAATTTGATGGTTAAATCCCGCAACCGCTTTTTGCCGAATGTTGTATTCTTTAATTAGGTTAGCAACCAATGGTTGATTTGATCAAAAGTGCGTCGAGCTGAACAAGCCATTCTAGTTTTTATTTTATTTTGGGGAATAAATATGATTGTTAAAAACGTTAAATTGGGAGAGTTTATATAAAGATTAAGAATATTTTTTAAAAAAAAGCCAACGGTTTAAAATGTCCAACAACTATATTTTAGGTGATGTGGCTCGTCGTCCAGATTTCGGTTTTCGAAAATTCTCACGGCGACGAGGCTTGGCGAGCCATCCATGACGTGATACCCTTCTCTCTTATGTGTATATTTTCACATTTCAAATTATTTTTCAGATATATACTGGTATGTTCGGCATCAAGTTTATAAACAGACTACGATTGTTTTTTCTAAAAATAAGTTCATTAAAAAATCATCATTGTTAATAAAAAAGGTTTCTCATAATCTAACATAAACTTTTAGAGTAGGGGAACGAGTGGCTGTTAGCTCAGCTGCTGGTGACCTTTGGGGCCAGGTTGGCGATGGCGCAGCACTCCCCTTGTCGCGCCAAGCCTTCTCGCACCAACCCCACCAGCCGGGGCCATCACTATTCATTTTTTTTCTTTTTGTTTTTTTTGAAAATTCAAAAAAACATAGCCGTTGGAGGGAGGCTTTTTTGTAAATTTAAAAAAAAAAGTCACAACTAGCCGTTAGGGCTTATTTTTTTCAACTTTTTTTTCAAAAAACAACCCCAAATAACTTTATAATTTAAACCTCAAACCTTTACATTTTATATCTCATATATATCTACTACTTTTAATTTTTTCATCACATAGATCCTTACCAAAAGACCGTCGACGAATACGAAAAATATTTCGGTAACGCTCATGAACGTTATACTCGAGGCTTAACAGAGTATGAGACATTTTTGGCTATGTCTAATCAAGGAGCCTGTGAATCGGGTTCGGGGCATAGGAGGACATATATACCTCGTGAACGAGAAGTCGCGAGTCAAAGATTGCTAGATGACTACTTTGGTGATGCCGAAACTCCTGCAAAATACACGGAAGAGAAATTTCGGTGAAGGTATCGTATAAGTTCAAGGTTTTTTAAAAAAATTGTAACGTTTTATTGTAATGTTTTTTTTATTGTAACGTTTTTTTTGTAATGTTTTTTTAATTTAATGAAGTTTTTATTTAAGTTAGATTGTGTTTAAAAAAAATTATTGGCAACAGTTTTTCTGGTGCCAACTATTACCCCTGAAATGTGGTGCCAAACAAATTCTGGTGCCAAAGCCCCAAAATCCTACGTGGCGGCTTTTACACCACATTCTGGTCTCAACCGCTCCCAGCACTCTTAAAATCAAAAGTTAAATGATGTAGCTTATAAAAATAATTTCTTTTTATAATCTCCATCTCTAGCACTATATTCAGTTATAGCAACAGTTATTCTGACAAAACATACCCATACAAAGAGCCTGTGTAAAAATGTAATTTTTATGCTTCGCTTGTATCTGTAATCGTTAATTTAAAATTAAATTATAAAGCATTTGAGACTTTCTAAAATAAGAAGGCGGAATTTTCAAGCACTTTTACTTACTAAATAATGCTATTTGTTAATATCTTTATCACATTATATACCTTGACACCCTTTGTAAGAATATTTTGAACAAACTTTTGTATCACACTATTATTTTTTTTAACCTTATGTGGACATATCTTTTTATCTATTTAGTTTTTGCATAATCTAATTTCAACAAAAAATTTAAAATTTCGTTTTTTTAATTCGATATCTATTTTAATATATTATTATTAAATTTAGTTTAGTTTATTCTTAGTGTGTTTATTTTGATTATTTTTTTACAACTTTAATATTAATGTAAATACAAACTTGATAAGTAAGAGTGTAACATTTGTTCACTAAAAATCGTTACCGTGTATCCATCGTTGTATTGCGCGAATAGTACGTAACAACAGATAAGCTTTTTCTATTATTAATACGTATGAATCTTTGTGTATATTATGTACTTTTATTTTATTTTAGAGTTAAGTACATTTTTGGTCCTCATGATTTGGTGGGTATAAGGTTTTTGTCCCAATATTAGAAAAGTAACGAATCTAGTCTTATTTTGCTTGACTCGTAACATTTTTGGTCTCAAACGTTAGGTGACTAACATTTGACTGTTAAATGAAAGGATATTTATGTCTTTTCACATCTATAACACATTAACAAACACACATTATAACTTCATATAATCAAAATGTCAGTTTCATCTTTCTCCCTACCAAAACTTATCACATATTTATATCATCACATATTCATATCATCTCATATTCATCTCTACCAGGATTCATTTTCATATTTTTCTTCTCATCTCATCTCATCATCCATCTTTAAACCATCTTCATATCAATGTCTCTTTTCTACCATATAAACGCATCTACCAATCTCATCTTATCTTCATATCAACACATAAACAAATATGATAAACCATTTTCATCTTAACTCTCATTCTTATCTTCAGCCAACCGCCTCCAACAACCACCGCCAGCTACCAAAGCTGATTACCATCACATACCTTTAAATCTTCATCTAACAACGACCACCGATATCGACCTACCAACCCGCCATGACATCACCATTAAACCATCACCACAAATCAACAAATCGATTCGTCGTCTCCAACTGGTTTCGAATATGACGAGTGCCCAAATGGTCAATAAAATATTTATTAGAAAGCCCTTTACATATCCTCCGCTACAACTCTCAAATCTTTGCAGAGGACAACATATCCTCAAATCCTCTACCTGCGCGAGACCTCAGCTACAACACTAAATGGAAAAGATAAAACTAACCATAAAAATTGCCACAGGAAGCCAAAACTAAAACCTGAAACTAGAGGTGGCAAAATGGGCGGGCGGGCGGGCACGGGCGGCGGGCTAAACGGGCAACGGGCTAAACGGGCGGCGGGCTAAACAGGCGCGGGATAAATGGGCACGAGCTAAACGGGCGGGTAAAACCGGCGGGCTAAACGGGCGCAAGCTAAAAAAGGAAAAAAAACATATAAAAACTTACAAATAAAAAATAAAATACTTGTTTGAAAGGCGGGATAAAAAATTTAATTAAAAATATTCGTCGAGTATACTAATTTGTATTTTACAAATGCGCCCGTTAAGCCCATTTAGTTTCTTACATATGCGCTCATTTAGCCCATTAATTATAAAGAATGGGCAAAAAGTGCCCCATTCTTTTTTAAAAATGGACAAAAAGTGTCCATATGTATTAAAATAGACAAGATTTGCCACCTCTACCTGAAACAATATCCGCAGCAAAACTCACAGTAACCCCGATGACAAACTAACAGTCGGACCTAATCAAGTGCCAAACCAAAACACAACAGTAGCCACCACAATTCAGAACTATAGCAACCCAAAATACCAATTACAGCAAACAATCTGAAACTAAAACATAGACAAAACCCGCATCAAAAGAATCTGAGACATCCCCACAAAAGCAAGTGGATCGAATCGATTCGAAACGGCCTAAAAGAAGAACGACAAGGGTAGTAAGAATACCCCCAAAAACTTGCCCCATTGAATAAGAAATTCAACGGATAAAATACCACAATCCAACTAAGAGTTGAAACAATGATAGAAAGATGAATATTTAAATCATATTCATTTGATTTGATAGGAAAGTTGAATTGTTGTAGCAGGAGATAAGGCATCGTCGCCATGTTCGCCCACAATAGAGGTAGGACTTTTATTATTATTATTATTAGAAAAAGCTTTCACGTTTGGTCCCTATCGTTTACTCCAAACATAAAGTTTGGTCCCTATCTCAAACTAAGTGCATAGATCGTCCCTATCGTTTACACTTTGGATCAAAATTGGTCCCTATCTTGGATGGGCGTTAGTTTTGGCCGTTAAGTGGTATGAGGGGAGGGGTAATTTGGTCCTTTACTTTTTTTTTCTTTTAATCTTTTTCTCTCACATATCTCTCTGTCACTCTCTTTCTTTATCACAAAAACCAGATCTATTATCACCACCGCCACCGTCACCACTTCAACATCACTTTCGAACCCACCAAAACCCACCATCACCGGCCCACCACCTACACAAAAACAAAACACGTATTCACCCTATCTATCCTCACACCCACCGTCCTTTTTTCTCTCACCTAACAACAATTATTAAACCACCGTGTATGTTACATAACAGGAAGCTAAAGCGTGTATGTTACATCCTGAATGTACAACCATAGACCAAACCCCAGAAAGACTGTATGATCTTCAATATCCAGGGATGGATGCATAGCGATATCCTTGTGCACCCCTCCTCCATGCTTGACCTTTGTCTCTACCCATGTGACCCGTGAAGACAAAGAGTGGGAGAAGGATAAGCCCGCATCCAAGGATGAGCAGAAAAAGTGCAAGTGCAATAGATTTACATGGGATTTCATCCAAGATCCATATCTTCCTTCATTCCCACGTGATGATTTAACCACCACCGTGGTCTTTGACAGCGAGCCTCCACCACCATCACCACTCTTTCCCGCCCCTCTCCTCCACCACCACCACCTTATCCCACCGTCACCACCACCGTCATAAAACCATCGTCACAAAATCATGTGTCAAAAAGAACCCTTCAATATTCCTACTACATCTCCAAGAACAAAAACAAGTTAAAGCAACCCCCCAAAACATCCTAATAAAATGACTCAAAACAGAAATCAATGTAAAACTTAAGATCTCAGTTTCATTTCGTGTTTATGCCAAGACCAATTAAGATCCTACATATGAAATATATCATCATCATTGATCTCTTTCGAAGGTTTTACCTTCTTTATTTATTTTCGAATTTCAAAAAGGGATTAATAACAACTTTGTTATAATCATCTTTTAATTCGATTTGATCTCATAACAATCAATCAATAAACAAAACCATACATCACCTACCCGAGACCTATCACAAATCTTAGACGAAATCTTTCTCTATGAATCATTGAATGACGACGTAATAAACCAGCGTTCTTCAATTCGTTGAGAACCATGCGAAATGAATGATTGTAAAAAATGTTTGAGATTCGTTTTATATCATCAGGTTCTAAGTGAGATGGGGCGTTGGTCATAATATGTGATAGATGGAATGAGTTTTGATTTTGGTTAAATGTTTTGGGAGAAGTGAAGATGGTACTGCTTTGGGAGTATCGAGGGAGAAGTGAAGATTTAACCTCATGATATGGGGCGGTGGGTACTGCTTTGGGAGTATCAAGGAGAAGTGAAGATGTGTGATTAGGTTAAATGTTTTTGTTGGGTGAGTGATTGAATAGAAAAGACACAAATACCCCTCTAATAAATAGATTTAACAGTCAAAACTAACGCCCATCCAAGATAGGGACCAATTTTGATCCAAAGTGTAAACGATAGGGACGATCTGTGCACTTAGTTTGAGATAGGGACCAAACTTGATGTTTGTGGTAAACGATAGGGACCAAACGTGAAATTTTTTTCTTATTATTATTGTTATTATTTTTTTTATTATTTTTTTCATGAACCTTCACTTTTATTAGAAACTCAAAAGATTTACAGTAGATTAGTGGAAAGCCGAGATACTACCTGGCCGCCACCTCACTAGAGCAGTGAACAACATGGTCACCCCACTGGTCCATCTGATGCACATGGCAACTCGAACAAGAAGATCAACCAAGAAACAAAGGAACCGCCAAACGATAACACACAGAACGGCTCGAAACTGACGTGTGTTCATCCGCTGCCCCAGCCCATAGTGTCATTTTATTTAAATTTCGTAGTCAACTGTTAGTCAACTAACGTTTGGGACCAAAAGTGTTATGATGACGTATAGTCCCCAGCCGGTTCAGGAACCGGCCCACGGGTACTACCCGTATCCGGCCCATCACAGATGGGTGGGAATAATGTCATTTAAGCTTATGGGCTTGGATGAACAGTAACCGCACACACGTGTGCGGCCCACGGCCCGACATGACCGGTACAGGGTTAGACATAATCATATTCTATCTCTGAATATGATTCATCCCAAAGAAGAGGATATTCACTCACCATAATTAGAAGGTAACAATCAATCTAATTCTGGTGCTTATCCTTTCCTTGGGGCCGAAGCATCAGTGACAGCCCATTAGGGCTTCACTGCCTATAAAAAGAACCCCAAGGGTTCCACAAAGGTATGACGTTCTATACTCTCAACTCACTCAATTCTCATAAACCCTAAACCGATACTTACTCTCACGCTGGAGTCTAATCGTGGGAAACATTCCCACGGTAAGTCTAACGCGTGTTGTTTAGTGTGTAGGATCCCAACCATATAGTTCACTTGGTGCAGGAGCCGGAGCCCAGCCAACCCGAATTAAGCCTAATTCGGGTCTAGCAATGATCACCCAACTTTTGCATCAACAAGTTGGCGCCATCCGTGGGACCCATTACAATAAGCTAGAGCGAAATCTCATCTTGAATTTCCAATGACGAAGGGGCATCCGCAAGCTAATCCCAGGAACAAAAATCCTGGAAATCGGAAGTCCCAAGGGGAAGGGATACTCATCCCCAATCAATCCCCTAGCCGCCCAGCGGGCGGACCTGGTAACCGTGGTGGTTTTCAGTCCATGGGGGTGACGAGCACGATCTCTATAACTCCCCCACCTACTTCAACCCTGGACAACCCTGATCCAGGGAGTGCGCCCAATCCTCCTAACAAGGAGCCGCGCAGACCAACGATTGAGGAGGAAGTAGGAGTCCAACCACTCAGCGAGGAGGATCTCACTCGAGTTCTCACGCAGAACTTTGATAGGATCGTCCCAGGGATTGCATCAAGGTTGAATCTAGGGAGAAACCTCCAATCTAGACTCAACTTTGGCAATACCGGGCCAATCACCTCTTCCCAAAATCAGAGGAAAAGGAAGACTCGGCCTCAGGAGCAGAGCATCTTCGAGGAAACTCCTCAACCTAGGAATGTGTTCGAGCGCATAGGAGATCGCCTCATAGAGGAATTAACGCAGTCTTGAGAGGGGGGGGGGGGTGAAGTCCGACGGTTCACCCGAGCGACCAGACCGAGAACTGACAAGATCCGCTCGCCGCACAAGTGTGTGGGATAGGATGAACACTGGGAAGAAGGCTCCTGGCTCTTCTCAAAAGAGCGGCCCTCACCCAGAAGATGGGGCACCGCCTCCTTCTCCAGATCCATCAGGAGAGGACTCGGATGACCATCCGCCCAAGCGTCGCCGACCTAGGCGTACCCCTCCACCACCACCAAATAATGATGATTATTATGGTGGCCCTTACTATCGAGAGGCAGAAGCGGAGGATCTTTCCCGTCCGTGGTGTGACCCGTGGGAGGACCCTAGGCTCACCCGTCCATGGGCGGACCCCAGGGAAGATCCTTTTACTCTCCGTATACGGAACTACTCCGAGGACACAAAACGTCGCATGCCGGCGTGTGTCAAGACCTATGATGGAATTGGTGATCCGGACGATCACCTCAAAATATTTGACACGCAGGCTAAAATTGAGCGATGGCCCATGCCTATATGGTGCCAAATGTTCAATTCAACCTTGATCGGCAATGCCCGTGACTGGTTTGAGGGACTCCCTCCACGAAGCATTGATAGCTTCACGGAACTACGCACTGCGTTCAAGAATAATTATACTTAGCGGAAGAAGTATAATAGGGATCCGGTCTCATTGGCAACTGTCAAACAACGGCCGGGGGAGTCCACATAATCCTTCACTGAATGCTTCAATGACGAGTGCACGCGCACAAAGACAATGCCGGAACTCCTGAAAATCTCTGACTACATGCACGCCATAATAGACAGGGAATTGATCAGGCGTCTCAATGACAAGCGTCCAGAGGATATGATGACCTCATGGAAAGGGTCAGAAATTTCATAGAGGGAGAAACAGCGGTTGCCGCGGCTTGCCCTTCCAAAGGAAACGGCTACCGGTCAAACGACCAGTCCCGGAGACAGTCGGGCGGTCAAAGCAATCAGAACAATAGCAGGGGGTCAGACTATAAGAGCCAAAGCAAAGGAGGACGGTCGGACGATAAGTTTACCCCCCTAAAGATGTCCTACCGAGAGATCTTGCTGCCGGAAGGGGCAAATTTTCCGAGGCCTCCCCAAATGACAACTCCGCCGGACCGTCGGCAAGGAAATCGCTTCTGCGAGTTCCATGATGACAAGGGCCATGGCACGGAGGAGTGTATCCAGCTCAAGAATCACATTGAGTCACTAATCAAATCAGGTAAACTCAAGCATTTGGTTAAGGATTGGAAGGATGGAAAAGACAACAATAAGTATGACAAGAAGGATCCCCAAAAGGACAAACCTTCGACCATATACATGATCCAATCCAGACAACGCCGTACTAGGCAGAAAATTGGCCAAAAATTTTCACGCGGCAGGGAAATCTCATTCCCTCCCATCACAGCAAGCGATGTGATTGATGCGCATCTCACTATTGAGATAAGCATTGGAACACATAATGTTCGTCGCATGTATGTGGACGGAGGGTCATCGGCAGAAGTACTGTACGAACACTGTTTTGTGCAGTTACGGCCAGAAATAGGAAGCCAATTAGTACCGGCCATGGCGCCGCTCACTGGCTTTAGTGGAGACACCATCTGGCCGATAGGGCAACTGCCTCTGCTTGTAACCATTGGGAGTGAAGAACACTCCACTACGGCGTGGATGAACTTCATGGTGATACGCTCACATTCTCCGTACAATGGGATCCTAGGTAGACCAGGTATTCTGGCTATACGGGCGGTACCTTCCACGGCACACGGAATGATCAAGTTCCCTGTTGAGGGAGGAATCGTCACCATTTACAACACAATCGTACCAGCATCCGAGTGTCACACCGTGACAACACCGGCTCCACCTGTTCCACCCAAGGATGGATCACCACCTCCCAATTGGAGGGTGGCAATCCATCCTAATTATCCGAAACAGGAAGTATCCATAGGGGGGGGGGGGCGCTCTCGGATAGAGGCAAAAGGGCCATGTGCTCTCTCTTAAGTGCAAATCTAGATATATTCGCATGGGAGCCAAAGCATATGACAGGCGTACCACGCGCGATAGCAGAACACAAGCTCCAAATCCGCCAAGGGTACCAACCCGTCAAGCAAAAGAAGCGCGGCCAGGCGCCTGAGCGCAGCAAAGTGATATTGGAGGAAGTACGGAAACTAGTGGACGCAGGTATCATGCGCGAGGTATACTACCACGAGTGGTTATCCAATCCGGTCATGGTCAAAAAACATGACGGAAGTTGGCGCATGTGTGTGGATTTCACGGATCTGAACAAAGCCTGTCCACAGGATTGTTACCCGTTGCCGGAGATTGACTGGAAGGTGGTATCCCTATGTGGATATCCCTTTAAGTGCTTCCTAGACGCATATAAAGGATACCACCAGATCCAGATAGCGGAGGAGGACGCAGAAAAGACGGCGTTCCATACTAGTCAGGGCGTATATTGTTATACGAAAATGCCGTTTGGACTAAAGAGCGCCGGTGCTACATACCAGCGGCTTGTGGACAAAGCCTTTGACTCACAGATAGGCCGCAACCTGGAAGTCTATGTGGATGACTTAGTTATAAAAAGTCATACGGAGGATGCACTTCTCCGGGACGTCCAAGAGACATTCGACACACTAAGGAGGATTAACATAAAGCTAAATCCAAAGAAATGCACGTTTGAGGCAACAGAGGGAATGTTCCTTGGATATATGATTGATCCAAATGGCATCAAACCTTGCCCAGAGAAAACGGACGCAGTAATACAGCTGCCGTCCCCTCAGACACGGAAGGAGGTGCAATCCTTAAATGGGAAGCTGGCCGGGCTAAATAGGTTCCTATCCAAATCCGCAGAGAAGTCATTACCCCTATTTAAGACACTCAAGAAGTGCATTAGGAAGGGAGACTTCCGGTGGACAAAGGAAGCCGAGGAAGCTTTTGGCCAACTCAAGCAGCACCTTGCATCTCTCCCTATGCTAGTAGCTCCCCGGCCAAAGGAGGAACTCATTATGTATCTCTCAGCCACTCATGGCGCAATAAGTGCGGTACTCATGAAAGTTAGGGATACGGTACAAACTCCGGTCTACTTCATAAGTAGAACATTACAAGGGCCGGAGCTGAATTACTCCTCTATGGAAAAATTGGTTTTGGCACTAGTGTTTGCTACAAAGCGGTGGCGACGATACTTTCAGGCGCACCCAATTGTAGTCATTACGGACCAACCAATAAAGCAAGTCATCTCTAGACCGGATGTGGCAGAGAGGCTACAAAAATGGAGCATTCTATTGGGGGAGCATAATATATCTTATAGGCCAAGGACGGCTGTTAAAGGCCAGATCTTGGCAGATTTCTTGATAGAGAAGCCGGATGAGGAAGGACCAATCGTTAAACAAAACGAGACTCCAACAGAACCATGGGTGTTATTCACGGACGAATCTTCGTGTACGGATGGGTCAGGAGCTGGTCTCATCCTCACAAATCCGGAAGGAATGGAGTTTACGTACGCCCTCCGTTTTCAGTTCACAGCCACCAACAACGAAGCGGAATATGAAGCATTAATTGCGGGTTTAAAAATCGCCGCTAGAATGGGAGTCCGCAACCTTGAGGCCTACGTGGACTCACGGCTTGTCGCGAACCACATTCTAGGTGGGTATGTGGCTAAGGAGGACAACATGGTCCGATACTTGTAGAAAGTCAAGTCACTCATCGCGGCTTTCAGCAAGTTTTCCATCAAGCAGGTGCCAAGAGGTGAGAACAAGAAGGCGGACGCTCTTAGCAAGATTGCATCCACAAGCTTCGCCCACTTGTCCAAGCAAGTTTTGGTGGAAATACTCAAGGAGAAGTCTATAACAGAAGGGGAGGTCGCTACTATAGTTGAAGAGGATGGACCTACATGGATGACCCCGATCATCAACTATTTGACTAGTGAAACCCTTCCGGACGATGAAAAAGCGGCGTGGCGCATCAGAAGGAAGTCGCAACACTTCGAACTCCGAGAAGGTATCCTTTATAAGCGCTCTTTCTTGCAGCCGTGGTTGCTGTGTGTTGGACCACGTCAGGCTACTTATGTAATTAGTGAAATACATGAAGGGTTATGTGGCATGCACGCAGGTCCACGATCCGTGGTAGCTAGAGCCTTACGGACAGGATATTATTGGCCTACCATGCACAGGGACGCGCGCGACATGATTCACAAGTGTAGTGATTGCCAAGTGCATAGACCGGTGCCGCGACATCCACAGCAGGAGCTTACACCTATCACATCCCCATGGCCATTCTATAAGTGGGGAATCGACATCGCAGGACCATTTCCTGTAGTTGCGGGGGGAGTTAAGTTCTTGATTGTCGCGATGGACTACTTCACACGATGGATAGAGGCCAAGGCAGTCAAATCCATCACGGGCAAACAAGTTAAAAAGTTTGTTTGGAGAACATTGTGTGCCGTTTTGGCCTACCAGGAGAAATCATCTCGGACAATGGTAAACAGTTCGCGGATAATCCATTCAAGGACTGGTGTGCATCATTGAATATCAAACGGCGCTTCGCGTCTGTTAAGCATCCGCAGACAAATAGCCTTATGGAGCGAGCAAATAGAAGCTTGGGAAACGGCATCAAGGCACGTCTGGATGAACGAAGTGCCAAATGGGTGGATGAGCTACCACATGTTCTATGGGCACATAGGACTATGATCAAAACAGCCAACGGAGATACTCCATTTGCATTGGCCTACGGCACTGAAGCTGTTATACCAGCAGAAATAGGAATGCCTACCATCCGCACGGCGAAGGTTAATGTCGTCACGAATGACGAGCAGCTGCGAATCAACCTGGATCTGTTGGAAGAAAAAAGGGAGATAGCAGCCATTAATGAGGCTAAGTCCAAGGCTAAAATGAAGGCTTATTATGACGTCAAGGTTAAAGGTGTTTCTTTTCGACCGGGAGATTATGTCTATCGTGCTAACGAGGCAAGTCGGGCGGAAAATACAGGAAAGCTGGGCCCTAAGTAGGAAGGACCGTATGAGGTCACGGAAGCCTTGGGACGAGGCGCGTACAAGTTACGTGACATGGATGGCCACGACCTGGAACGCACATGGAACATCTCCAATCTCAAAAGGTGCTATCTTTGAAAGCTACGGCTTCCGCATGGGTACTTCGCTATATGTGGCTTTAATGAAGACCCATGCACTCTATCTGTTTTGCTTCTTATGTTTTGTCTAGTTTCCTTTTTTGTTTTTTAGGACTTATCATTCTTGTTCAAACAAAAAATGTAAACGTTCTAATGAAATGCCGTGGTGCCTAGCTAGCTCCACGGCTTGTTTTGTGCAAATTATTTCTTAGGATTTTGTTAGTCATATGAATTTTAGTTATTATTATAATATGCCATGTTTCATTCATATGCATTCATTCAATCACCGTACATGTACTATACGCCTCCAGGCGGGGTAAGAGGATTAAGTGAACCTACTAATTCAACTTGTCGCATAAGAGGGATGCAACCCCAGCGGCGCGGATCATGTATCCTTACTAGACACCTTACTCACAAGACGTTGTGATAAGTTTCCGTATGCCGTGCTCACGTAGTACTTTGCATAAATAAAGACGCACGTCGCATGTCTAGTAAATTATAGACTTGAATGTATTTTCCCTTTTGTGTAAGACGTGACATCTCATGCAGTATCGGTATACGATATTTGACAAAATAAAAATACACAAGTTTCCAAATAAATAACAAAATGGTCGTGGTTATCACGGACCTATAAAAAAAGACAGTTATCCACCATATCAGTCTTAGCCGTGTACATGCACGGACGAATAAAAGTTACAAATGTTTACAAGATAAATTACAAAGGAGGTAGGAACTCCCCTATGTCTCTCTTTCCTTCTTCAATCAGAGCATGGAGGGCCTCCCCGCGAGCGTCCTTTCCAGCCTGTGCCTTGACCGCAGTCGCATCCAATGCCTCCGCAAGCAGCTTTTCACCTTTCATCACTTTCGACACGGAGTCGTATGTAGGCAGGGTCAAGGGGATGGGATCCGCAGTAAGCTTGGACATTACCGCCTCGTTCGGAGCATCCTTAAGCGCCTCGAGTTCATCCAGAAGAGGGTGTTGGATCTCTGCCAGTGCATCCAACGACGCGGTCATATTGTCCGCAGCTGAAGGATTATGGTAGGGATGCTGCATGATGTCTTCGTTCTTCCCTATCAATTCCGTAGCCTTAACCAAACCCTCATGCCTACCACGGTCGATTCCATCCGACACGACCCCGACGAATGCTTGTAGTAGGTGCGGAGCTTCCATGGCCTTGCTTACGGCGAGGCGCATTCCTTGCCCAATCATCCACCTGCGTCCAGCTATGGCGGATAGCAAGGGGGGACACAGTCTTTCAGCACAACTTGTGGCCATCTTGCTCAGTTCCTCCTCCGCCGTCGCAGTTTGCTCTTCCAACTTGGCCTGCACTTGTGTTAGCTCATCCTTCAGCGCATCGCGCTCTTGGGCGATGTTGAAGGCTTGTACGGTTACGGCCTTGGTGGAAGCTTCGGCCGCGGACACCTGCATATGGAACGTTAAGTTATCACAAGGATAATATATTATTTTTTGGGTCGAATGAAAAATCAAGGAAAGAGTATGTATAAAATTTTCGAAAGCATACCTTCTCATTCGATGCGGCTACAAGGGCTTCGAGCTCGGCAATGCGCTTTTCTGGGCTATCGGCATGATGCGCTTGCTCTTTCACTGTAGCCTCAGCCGTCACCAGCGCCGATTGGAATGACGCAATGGTCTTCTCATTCTTCACAACCATGGCCTCCCGACGAGCTATCCTTTTGTCGGCCCGCTTCACATTCGCCAGGGCCTTGATCAGGCGGCGTCTTAGAGCGGCACCCACCGTCACTTGATACGCAGACGACACATCAAACTGCTCCAGAAGGGATTCATGATCCAACTCATCTAAGTCTTGTGCAAGGGCTGGAGGGGTAATGTGTTCGATGAATTCTGAGCACTCCGATTCCGCTTCCAACCTTGTTAGACTTGAGAGATTCCATGCTAGGCGCAGACTATTTTATGGCCCTTCGGGGAGTGGCTCCTCGGCATGTGTCGCAGCAGGGGATGGGGGTCTGTTTAATGGTGCGGGGGATGGATTCCTCTCCACTTCTTCCTCTTGGGCTACGGCCGGCGGATCCGCGCTGTTATTGACATTACAAATTTTGTTTAAGCATTATATATTTCACAAGCAAAATGACATGACTGACGTTCTAAGGGTACTTACGTGGTACCAATTGCAGGTTCTGGGGCGGTAGGAGCTACGACACTCACAGGGGTAGCTCGCCAGACTTGCTCTCCCATGTGCGGGGTAGAGTCGGCCTGAGCAGTCGCAGTACCACTTCCCTCCTGGTACTGCGGATGGTCCTTCCTCAGCTTCTTTGGGGGAGCATTCGAGGCCCCGGCCTCATCCCCTATCTTCTTTGCCACCCTCCTGGTGGTCTTTCTTTTCCTAGATGTGAGCGGGGTGGACCCGGAAGCTTGAGTGGTGTCTTTGTTAAGGAAATCGTTTTCATCTTCCTGGTGGGTCGCGGTTCCCTCCAACAGTAGTTCTCCACCATCTTCATTATGGAAGTCCAATGGGGATTTCTTGATGACAGGCTCCCCTTCATCTGATCTTTACTCGGACGTTTCTTCGAGTGGCATGGTGCAGTCGGCGGTCACATCGAGTAGGGGGAGTTCGTTCTCCTTCAGTGGGTGGAACCCTTCAGGCACCGTCATTGGGTCGCCCTGGCGTAGTAATCCGTGTAGGTTCATTTCTGCAAACATTTATAAAGACATGGGTTAGTACGGCTCTACAATACAAATGACATTTTCACATTCACAAGGTATAAGTAAACCTACCCTCTCCCTGTTCCGTCAGGAAGCACGAATATAAATCATCCCTCCCAAAGTAGTGGCGGCTTAATCCTACTAAGCACAAAAAATGTTCCGGCAACCCCCTATGGAACTCTGTGCGGTGGGTATCTAGTATTTTTAAGTCTTTGCTGCTATAGTCTTTGGATTTGGGCGGAAAATCTTTGGGTGCTCTGGTTTTGAGTACGAAAGGAGTAGGGAATACCTTCTAATCAACAAAGAAGTAATGGTCGTACCAGTTCTTAAGGGAGTCTAAAGGCTTCCTATACGTCATGGGGGCGTTCCCGGGTCGTTTTTAAACGATAGCCACCCATTCACTAGTTGGGGGAAGTAAAAATCCCTAAATAGGTTCACGGTCGGAGTCACTCCGCAGGTATGACATGTAATTTCAAACTGGTTGATTTTACACGACCCTATGTAGTGAAGCTGGGTTATGTGGAAGTCATAATACAATAGCAGATCTACCAAGAATTTGGACAGGGGGATACGATAGTTGGCCGAGTCAAATAGGCGCGTGTACACGCCTATTTTCCCCGCTGGAGCATCCGGAATTGCCTCACCTTCACCTGGATAGGTGGGGTGTACGCTTTCGAGAATGTAATACTTTGACAGAAAGCCAATGTATTTTTCCGCCGACATCACGTTAAGGACATCCGTGATAAGTGGGTTGTCCTTTACCATGTTTTATGAAAAGGTTTTGAAAGGCGTGATGATCTAACCTGCGGCGGAGGAAATCCGTGGAATCGAAGGCAAAGTTTTGGAGGTTGAAGCTTGGAAATAACAATGGCGGAAGGACGGATGAATTGTGTGTGTAACAAACGCACACACCAACTCTTATATAGGGTTTCCTCAGTTTCCGAGGTAGCGTGGATGTTTCACACGTGTAGGCCACCACGCCTATCCAACGGATGGGATTTCTGACACTTCTACAAAATCAGAAGGGGCCCAAGGGTCACCTCTTGGCAGTTTTACGTGGCTCAATGGTGGGCATTAATGGTGCACTTTTGTAGAAGTGCGGCTGGTCAGTTGACTACCATTAATGCATTTATTCTTGTGTCGGGATATGCGGTCTTACGTAAGACCATATTCAATGCTGCATTTAATTTGTCTCGGCTGTTACGTGCGGCTGAGGTGATATTAGAATAATATTCCTAAGGCATGCAGCCACGTGCGGCCAAAGCAAATTTTTTAATATTTCTCATTCCCTAGGTCTTTCTTGGTATGTCCGGAGAGCATCTTGATAGTCTAGAGGTTACGCCTACGGCTGTAACAACTAAACTGGGGGGACATGATGACGTATAGTCCCCAGCCGGGTCAGGAACCGGCCCACGGGTACTACCCGTATCCGGCCCATCACAGATGGGTGGGAATAATGTCATTTAAGCTTATGGGCTTGGATGAACAGTAACCGCACACACGTGTGCGGCCCACGGCCCGACATGACCGGTACAGGGTTAGACAGAATCATATTCTATCTCTGAATATGATTCATCCCAAAGAAGAGGATATTCACTCACCATAATTAGAAGATAACAATCAATCTAATTCTGGTGCTTATCCTTTCCTTGGGGCCGAAGCATCAGTGATAGCCCATTAGGGCTTCACTGCCTATAAAAGGAACCCCAAGGGTTCCACAAAGGTATGACGTTCTATACTCTCAACTCACTCAATTCTCATAAACCCTAAACCGATACTTACTCTCACGCCGGAGTCTAATCGTGGGAAACATTCCTACGGTAAGTCTAACGCGTGCTGTTTAGTGTGCAGGATCCCAACCATATAGTTCACTTGGTGCAGGAGCCGGAGCCCAGCCAACCCGAATTAATCCTAATTCGGGTCTAGCAAGGATCACCCAACTTTTGCATCAACATATTACGAGTCAAGCAATATAGGACTAGATCCGTTACTTTTTAAATGTTGGGATCAAAACCATTATACCCGTCAAACCCTGAGGACCAAAAATATAATTAACTCTTTATTTTATCTAATATCAATCATTTTTAAATGGAGGTGATTTACACACTCTATAATTTGATTTGCATACTCAAATTATTGTGTCATGACATTTATACCCTTAGCATTTATATTTTAATTTGAACACTCCACTAGATGATTTAAAAGTATTTTTTTTTCAAAAGATAAATAATTTAAGTGTTCAAATCAAATCATAAAATATGTAAATCATCTTTTTTTTTTAAAATTCGTGTAATGGTTACATTACTTTTTACTTAACCAGTTAAATATTTAAATTTAATAGATTCTAGTTTGCTAATAACAAATTTTTCCATCTATTTTAAAGTTAGCATAAAAAAATTTTGGTGCCCCTCTTTAAATTTTTTTTCTCCACCCCTCCCGGAAGTACTAGTACACAAATGGTTGCATCATTTAATACTTTAAGGGCCTGTTTGGTTTGAAGTCGAGTTTTATTTTGGATGTAGGTTTGTAAAGCGAGTAGTTTAGATTTAGATTTAGGTTTTGAATATAATATTAGGTGTTATATAAATGATATATATAATAAATTGTTTATTATAAAATTGAAAATTAAATATTTTATTATAAAAATAAAAAGAGAAAGAATGAAAAATATGGTATGGCCTACAAAAATAGTATTATGTTAGAAAAGATGGATTCCACCCTTGAATTTTAATATGGTAAATAGCATGGAGTTTTGGTGGGCCCTCTGATTCAAGTTTTACAACCAAACATATGAGTATAAATCAAAAACACCCCCCCCCCCCCCCACCACGATATAAAAGCAGGTACCCCTTAACCAAACGGCCCCAACATCAATTATTAACTTTTTACACCCAATCATGTCGAAAATAATGCAGAAAACGTGCAAAACGCTAATATAATTTATCATACTGATCATTATGACATAATCCCTTAATTTGTCATCTTTAAAAAAGGAAAAAATCTGAAAGCCATTATAGTATCTGCAAAAAAGAAAAACCGAGAGTAAAGTGCTAGCCGGTGGTTTGGTTGTGTATATGGTACTATGTAAATTTGTTGATTCCTTTAACCTGTGCAGTTGACCTGATTCACCAAATGTCTAAAGATGATGAAGTTAACCTTTTTTATTTGTTTGTTTGTTTGCAATGCCGTTCTCTAACATGAGTGTTAATCAATTTAAAACTCAACTTTTTTTAATCCAAGCTAATAAACTAAACATATTAATAACCTACCAGCTTGTTTTCTGTTGATTTGTAATGGAATATCAATGGGCTATCTCAATTTTATTGTTTAAAAAAATAGGAGATTAATAAAGCAGTATAGAGTATATACTTTTGTGCCTAGTAATATTAGTGAGTGATTGTGATAAATGGCAAAATCAATAGAAAAATGAGAACTAATACGTTAATCACTATAATTACTACTCCGATTTTTTTTTAATTAAATTCTCTAATGATCAATTTTAATTATTCATTTTTTCGATCTAACAAAAAAAACTCACTTTTATCATTTAAAAGAAATCAATATCTCACAAATCGTTAATCGTTATGCAAAACAAAACATACACTCGAGACGAGAATTAAATCATTTATCTATTAAGGGGCAAATATATACACTTTCGACGAACTTTTTTTGTCTGATAATATTATATATGATTCGTATCACGAATCAGGAAAAAGATCCACATAGACCCTTAATTTAGCATAGACTCAACCAACAAATCACAACAATCCATTTTTATTATGTAACAAAAAAAACTCATTTTTTAAAAATTAAATATCTCACAAACCGTTTATCGTTACGTAAAACAAAACATATCATCGCGACGAGAATTAAATCATCTATCGATCGAGGGACACATGTATATACTTTCGACGAACCTTTTTTCGACTTTTTTTCTTATGTCACGTCTGGAGAGAATCATATATGATTCGTTACGAAACATATATGATTCTCAGAAAATCATATATGATTCATATCACGAATCATATATGATTTTATGAAAATCATATATGATTCGTGACGAATCATATATGATTCGTGACAAATCATATATGATTCGTGACGAATCATATATGATTCTCTCCAGACGTGACATAAGAAAAAAAAGTCGAAAAAAAAGTTCGTCGAAAGTATATACATGTGCCCCTCGATATATAGATGATTTAATTCTCGTCACAATTGTGTATTTTTTTTCGTTTGACGATTTACTGTTTGTGAGATATTTAATTTTTAAAAAAGTGGTGGGAAGTAGGTTTTTTAAAAAATGGGTGATTATTATTGGTTAGATGGGTCTATGCTAATTTAAGTGTCTATATAGATCTTAACTCTCACAAATCATATATGACTTTCTGAAATCATATATGATTCGTATCATATATATCCTCCATTTTTACAGATTTAACACACACACCTCTTCCTGATCTATCTATCAACAACAAAAAAATGTTTAACTTCTCAAATGACCAATTCCCATATATCTCAACTTCACCGGTCTCCTTAACACATCAAATCCGAATCCTTCGTCATCCTCAACCCCTTCGACGCCATCGTCGCAAAACTCTATTTCATCCTCTTCCCAATTTCCATCCGGATCCCAATTCCCGTACCCTCCTTTTGCTCAAACCTATTTTTCCCAAATGACACACGAACAAATTTTCCAACAACTCATGTTTCGAAACGCACAATTTAACAACCAACTCCAAAATCTCCAAAGTCTCCAAAGTCAAGAAATGCCGGGAACACAATTCAAAGTACCAGAATCATAACCGCCATTAAAAGATCACCGTCGAAACAAAATAAGAATGTAAAAAAATCAAAAGTCGTTGATTTGTCTGCAGCCGAACGAAGATGACGCACAGTTTGTGAAAGCTCCGAATCAGTCTCAGACTGCCGTACGTTGGAATTGTGATGAAGAGATTGTTAGAAATGCGTTTTTACGTATTTATGAAGGATCGGTCACTCCAAAAATATATATGTAGTATGGGCTCGTAGTCATAGGTCTTACAATATAACCCACAAAGCCACATGTAGGGTGGATTATATATACTCCTTCCTAGCATGTTAGAAAGGGTTGGTTCTCATTTACTTTAATGTAATATTAAATCTTTTCTATTTCTCTCCAACCTCTCTCTCTCTCTCTCTCTCTCTCTCTCTCTCTCTCTCTCTCTCTCTCTCTCTCTCTCTCTCTCTCTCTCTCTCTCTCTCTCTCTCTCTCTCTCTCTCTCTCTCTTCTCTCTCTCTCTCTCTCTCTCTCTCTCCTCTCTCCTCTCTCTCTCTCTCTCTCTCTCTCTCTCTCTCTCTCTCTCTCTCTCTCTCTCTCTCTCTCGTAATCATTCCATTAGTTAGATAAACCAAGGATTACGATATTCTTTAGTTGATATCACGAGTCATGTGATGATTGCTTTGTTTTTGTGTTTGTTATATTGATTTTCATGATTTTTTTATCTAAAAACCCTAGATCCAACCACCACTAAGTGGCCTAGTGGTAAGGTCATTGACTCTCAAATAAGAGGTCAAGAGTTCAAACCTCACTAGGTGTGTACACTTGGGGGTGACCACGGAGGTTCACCTGTGACGACTCTGGGCTATCCAAAAGGGTAGTCGCCCTGGGATTAGTCGGATCGCAATTGTCGAGTCGGAAACCTAGGTATACCCCAAAAAAAACCTAGATCAATTTTTTTTTTGTTTTATGGTTTAAAATTTCTACAAATCATTTACAAAGTTGTGGTAGTTGTAAAAACTAGAAGGGGGGGGGGGGGGGGGGGGGGGGGGTTGAATAGTTTCTCTTCGATTGGTGACCAAATTAAAATTACTTTCAATTTGGTTTGTATCAAAACTATCTTTTACTTGAGGCTAAGTTGCATAACGATTAGGTTCAATTCAAATGCACTAGCAAAGATAATAGGTAAGTGTAATGATAATGAAATAAGTAAAGAGTAAGGAAGGAGACAACCTAGTGGGAAGACGCCAAGATTTATAGTGGTTCGACAACGAGGCTCTATCCTCGTTTCTACTCCACTCCTCGAGTACACCTACTCGAGATTTCCACTATATCCACAAGCTCCCTTCTCGGCGGAGAAAACCTTACATCATTGCTTACATTATTTTTCGACACTAAGCTAAATGTCGAGACCTAATCTTTAGCTAGGACCAATCTACACAACGTTGCCTACTTCACAATTTAACGACACAAGGCTAGATGTCGGGTTCTAATCTTAAGGTAGAACCAATCTTCACGACGTTGCCTACTTCACCATTTTACGACACAAGGCTAGATGTCGAGTTCTAATCGAAAGCTAGAACCAATCTTCACGACTCTTCACTTTGAAGCTAAGTGAGAACTTCACACAACACAACTACTAGTCACTTTATAGTTTAGTGAGAACGCACAAGACACAACCACATCACTTTATAGTTTAGTGAGAACTCCTAATCAAATCTATTACAACTCAACTAGACTTATCCAAGTACACACATGTATCTTGGATTTACACAACACAAATCCAAGCAAACACATATGCAATGGATGTACACAACAAATCCAAGTATCCACAAATAACTTGGATGAACACAACTAGTCCAAGTATTCATAAATACATTAGATTGACCTAAAACAAAAAGGGTATCATGATGAATATGACTAGCTCATAGATTCATCTTTATCACAACACTAGTGAGTGAGTGATCTTCTCATTGGACAAGGTAAAGGAGGGGATCAAGAGGATAATCATATGTAAACATCCTTAACAATTTAAGTGATCATTTACTAATGATTATGCTATAGAAAATAGAAAGAGGGCTGAGAAAAACGTCCAAGAGGCTTACTAGAAAATGAGATATGACCCACTATTTAAAGGAGACAAATTATAACGGATCTATAACGGCTAGCTTTGCGCGGTACCTTATCTCACCCCGCGGTTCCATATCGCTAAGGAACCGCGTAGGTACTTAAGGTACCGCCACTAGACTACGCTCCGTTTTTTGTCTTTTAGTTGGGTGGGAATATCTGAGGTATTTGAAACCTTCAAAGGATATTCTAACAACATTTGGAATATGCTATTTTCAAATTTTCATTTTCGATTTTAATAAAACATTTTCTAAAAAGAAAGTTTATTAAAAAGTCTTTTGTCATATTAACAAAAGTGAGTTTTAAGGATAATCATTTTGATAATCACTAAGTATGATTAAGAAAGGTTAGTGATATGATTATTACCTTGATGATATTGTTAGTCAAATAACTCATTTTGTATTTTACACTAAATGTGTTGTATGGTTTGTTGTGATCAAAACTAAGAAAGATTAGTTAACACTAATAATGTTTTTAGGTATTACTTGCATTAACAATCTCCCCTTTTTTGATTACGACAAACGATAAACTCATTTACGTAGAAATACAAAATATGGAATTATTAACTAGTTTATCACTATCATTTCTCCCCTTTGTCGTAGCAAAAAGGTTAGCACAAGTCTTTGAAGAACATCGAACTTTGCTAGTAGCTCCCCCTTGGTGGTTGCTCCCCCTTGCTTGGGGCACCAAGTTTGTGAGCTAAGGTGACATGCTACACAAAGGTTAGTAGAAAGGAAAGAAACACCAATGTATATATGATCACTACCTACTAAGTAACTTGAGAGGGAGAGAGAGAAGAAATCTCAAATTAGAAGCAAGTATTTTGCTAAGTATGTCCAAAGAGGTAATTGACAAAATCAAACTTCAATCCAATGAAGATGATAAGCTTGTCAATAGGTTAAAGCTTAGAATTTATGGAATCACCCATAAGCAATTGTAAAAATTAACCATGATCAACTCAAAATAGAACTAATGAAATAACACACAAACAACACAAAGGTTACATAAAAGAAAAAGACACAACAAAGAAGATAGTCATACACACAATATGAGTATCTAAAAGCAATAAATATGGAAAATAAACCACTAAGCATAAGCTAGTCTAATAGTGATATTTTCCAAGATTGCTTAAAAAGAAATAAAAGACTAAAAAGACGACGATGCATCATTCGAAGTTTTGCCCACCGGAACGAAAACTTGAATAGGAGGTCGAGTGAGGAGGAATTCAAGAAAATTTAACTTCTCATACACATGAGCAAGTTCAATTTGTTGAAATCGACAACAAGCACACGAGGATCCATGATGCAACACAAAATCGTTTGATGGGGGTATGACATCAAACTTAGGGTTTGGTGGTGGTGGGGTAATGGGTTTGGGAATGTTTTCACAATGCCTTGTGAGGTTTGGGAAGGTTGAAAGGTCATTGAGTTGAGGGGTATTGAAGGATTGTGGTGGTGGGGGAACATTTTCTTTTGCTCCGGTGATGGGGTTTATGGTATAAGTCTCATTCCAATACTTGATTGGAGAGAAGGTAGGGTTTTTGGGTGGTTTGGACGAAGATGGTTCATTCTTCTTAACCCAAATAGGTCGAACCGAGATTTTCGGTTTCTTTGAAAGCTTGGATGAGGAAGCTTTGGGTGAGTGGGGTTGTGACAAAGAAATGTCAAGGTTAGGAATGTAGGAGTTAGGCATTGTGAGAGTGTGAGAATGAAATCTCAAGGTTGTGTGAGAATGAAATCTCAAGGTTGGGGTATAAGTAAAATGTGATCAAGGTAAGAATTTGAATACAAAATGTGAAGTGTCAAGGAATGTTTAGCCAAAATAGGTAAACAAGGAATCTTGACAGGGTATAGGGTTTTAAAAGTTTTGACCAAAAATTCGTCAAAGACTGATTTCTGCCCGCGGTACCTTAAAGGGACCGGCGGTTCCTTAGCACATAAGGAACCGCGCGACTTTATTGAGCCGCGTCCAGTGGACATGAAACCATGTTTTTCCAGGTTTTTGGGAAAAACTAAGACTTTTTTCAAAAAGTTGTAAATCTTGGAATTTCACCTCTATTAGCACCAAATTATGCTAGGGTTGCATAAAGCAACACATTCACAAAGAATGTCTTGACAAAGGGTGACAAAATAATTTAGATATCATTTTGAACCAATTTTAGTCAAGTTTTTAGAGGTTGTGATAGATTTAGGTTCAATTTTAATTTCAAATTAAAGTTGATTAATGTGCACATAAGGATAGACACACACAAAGCTAAATCCATAGATCAACAACATGAAACATTCATGAAGGAAGCAAGTACAATGAAAAATAAAACTAACTAATACATAGCTAGCTTAACATTAAATCTAGATAAGTAGTTTTCTTTGGCTTGGTTTTGTTGAAAACTCTTATTAAGAAAACTCCATCATTCATCTCCTAGGAGGAGGCATGGAGAACAAGGCAAGCAAGAACTCTTGCAACCTCCTATGTAGTCCATACATATCCATCCTAAGGTTATGGATGATGTAGTGGTTGTAAAGACAACATGGACAACTAGGACCATGTGTTTGTTGAAACCCATAGTATGGATCACCCAAAAGGAGGGAAAGTGGAACACCCAAAATTGGAATGTTTGAGTTGGGTGGAGGTGGAGGAGGCATGTTCCCTAAAGGGGAAATGGGTGAGCGTGGAGGTAAATTCTCCAAGGTTGGTGAAATGGGTGAGTTAAGAGGGGTAAATGGTGAAGTCACCAAGGTGTCATTAAAGTCATTCACAAAAGGAATGCTTTGGATTGGTTGGGGTTGTGTGGTCACATCCAAGGGTGCACTTGGAATGAAGGGTGAATAGAGCTCATTCATTCTTGAGTTGAATGAAGAGGAGGTAGAACCAATGGAGTGGTTAGTACCATGGGTGGATGATGTCTTGCATGGTGCAAGAGGTGGGGAAGGTGATGAAGAAATGAGGATAGGAGCCATCTCATTCTTAGGTGTGTGGAAAGGTGAGGAGTTAGGCTTGGCTACCTTAATCCTTATTTTGAGTGTTTTCCTTGGGGTGGAGGTCTTGGAAGTGTTTGAGGTTTTGTTACACACCATGGTTGTTTAGGGTTAAGGGAGGTATGTTTGATGTGTGAAGAACATGGCAAACAAGGTAGGTTTAAATGGGTGATGGATGATCCAAACTAGTAATGGGTTAAAATCATTTTAGGTGAATAATGAATTTAGGTAAGCTAGTTAAGGAAATGTGCAGTTTATTACTGAAAATCATGCAACAGATTTAAGAAAACAGCGTAGAGCAAAAGATGCTGTCGTGCACAGTGGCCGACGGTTCCTTATCTAGGACCGGCGGTACCTTATCGATAAGGATCCGCGGGTCGATATGGAACCGCGACCAGAGGGCTTTCAAAAATTTCACCTCCCAAATTTTGGTTAACCAAGAATTTTACCAAAAGATTTACAAGCCAAAGTTAACTACAGATCATAATCTAATAAGCTAACTATCACAAAGATGTACAAAGCTATGTAAATCACAAACATCATGGCATAAACAATATTAAGGATCAAAATAGATAATAATCCAAACATGTAGCATAAGTTAATACACATTCAAGATAATAAAAAATATTGTTCAACATTACATGTTTACAAACATGTATTCTTTGAAAAACTTCAAAGCTTCCACCTTCTCTTTTTGCCCAATCCCTTGATCATATTCCCTAAGAACTTGAAACCTTTTCTTGATTCAACCCGGTGTTCGTGCAAATCCCATCGAGTTCTAAGGTTTTCACGGTAAAGATGCTCCATATTGAGATCTTCCGGTACTTCACTAGAATGATGAGGAGGAGGAGCTACGTCTTCAAATTCATCCTCGAATGGGTTTGAGGATGGATGGGAATTACTCGAAGAGTGGAAATGAGAACTAGTACCTATGCCATCACCATCACTTGTTGGCATGTCCATGTCCTCATCATCCATCTCTTGATGATCAGATTTTCTCGATCCTCGATCACTTCTTGTCTTTCTTGCATATGCCTCTTGAATAGGCAACATAACCCGATGAACCAGGTAGAAGCGAGAGAGATCGAGGTGGGGAAAATCATGAGCAACCCTTTTGAAAAGGCGAGTTAGAAGCATAGCATAGGGAAGGTTTGTTTTGGGCTTCGAAAGGGCATAATTGATTCGTCGAGCGATATAGAATGCCAAGTTGTACTTGCTGGATGTAAAGATGCAACTCAACATATGCACCATACACGCCGGGATATGATCTCGGTTTCCACCAAGACAAAAGACATTCTCCCTAAGGATATTGGCCCATTGGACCATAAAATCCTTAAGGTCGCTAGAGAGCACTTCATATCGATTCACATTTCGTACATTTGAATGAAGGCTTCTCACAACGTTTCCATCACGCTCTTTCGAGATGATGTCAAGGATGAACTCTAGATCAATTTCGGTGAGGTCATTTGGAGGTTTATCGTAGGATTCCGAGAGAGCATCAAGTCTCCATTTATCCGTAAAACGACAAGTGCCTTCATATGTCACACCGAGAATTTGACCAAAGTTTTCGAGGGAGTATTGAATCAATTGATCATTCAACACGAAACGAATGAAAATTTCTCCATTGTATTCAAGCATGGAGTAGGTGCTAAAGAATTCAAGAAGGAATAAGGGGTAAATATCTTCTTCTATGTTGAGCAAGCAATCAAACCCCGAAAGCTCAAACATAGATTGGATATAGTCATAACCCGTTATTTCCTTGTCAACGACTCTACCCTCATGGAAACAACGAGTGTGTAGAAACTAGAAGGGGGGGGGGGGGGGGTTGAATAGTTTCTAGTTCATTTTCAAAACATTTTGGCTCAATCTACTGCCTGCGGTTCCTTATCACTGCCCGCGGTTCCTTATTAACCGCCGGTCCAATAACGAACCGCCGACAGTGGACGTAGTAACATTGTTAATTTGAAACCTTAACAATCCTTTGTATCAAATTCCTTATCAATCTTGACTAGATGTGAGATGTGTTTGATTGAGAGATAAATACTACAAGTAAGAAAACACACAAGCACATCAAATCAAGAGTACATCAAGCAATAGTCTAAACACTAAGCACACACGTACTAAGCATAAGATTTTCCGCAACTAGGATGTTTAGACTAAAAGATGTACACTTGACCATAATCTAAACATGAAGCACACACGTACTTAGCCATAGCTTTTCCGCAACTTAGATGTTTAGATTATGTGATGCACACAAAGACACACAACACAAATATGCAATTATAAATACATCTACAAAGGTAAAGACATAAATGTAAATGAAAGTACCGACACGATGATTTATAGTGGTTCGGTCACGAAGCTCCTCTTCGCCCTACTCCACTCCTCGAGTACACCTTACTCGAGAGTTACTTCACTAGTCAACAAACTCCTTAAGGTGGAGAAACCATACACAACGTCGCTTATCCAATTTCCGACTCTAAGCTAAAAGTCGAGTCCTAATCTTAGGTAGGACCAATCTACACAACGTCGCCCACTTCACCATTTAACGACACAAGGCTAGATGTCGAGTTCTAATCGAAAGCTAGAACCAATCTTCACGACTCTTCACTTTGAAGCTAAGTGAGAACTTCACACAACACAACTACTAATCACTTTAAAGCTAAGTGAGAACTCACAAGACACAACCACATCACTTTAGAGTTTAGTGAGAACTACCTAGACACAACCACATCACTTTAGAGTTTAGTGAGAACTACCAAGACACAACCTAATCTACCCACTAGTTATGTTTTATGGCCCAACATAACAAACCTTGTGTTTTATGGCCTAAACACATAAACCATATAGATCTAAGCACATATCACTTAGATCTATAACTCTAACACTATATCCAAGTACTAACAAGACTTGGATCTACACAACTAACACCTAATCCAAGGATACCCATCACTTGGATATTCTACCCTTACAAACACATCCAAGTGTACCCAACACTTGGATCTTCTACATATATATAGTAGGAAGACCAAAAACATAACTTAGATCTATAGAAGGAAAGATCTTCATCATTTAGTGAACCCAACACATCATGGTAATGATAGTGTTCTTCTCTTTGCACTTGAGAGGATGAGGAGATTGAAGAGTGCATCACATCTTAAACAAGATTAATCAAAACTAACTAATCAAGGATCTAAGATGGTTTTTGAAAGAAACTGTGCAAAAAGGGTTGAAAGAAAACCTGGAAATGATCCACTATTTATAGGACAACATTGCAACGGTCAAAAAGACCCGCGGTTCCTTATCTCTACCCGCGGTACCTTATCAATAAGGAACCGCGGGTTCCTTTAAGGAACCTCCGCGTCGGAGTCCGTGCAAATTTGCCCTTTAGTGGGGATATGTCATCTGGGGTAGTTTATACCCTCAAAGGATATTCCTTTGGCATATGGAATATGCCAAATTCAAATTTCCATTTTCTTTTTAATAAAACATTTTCTTAAAAATAAAGTTAATTAAAATCTTTTGTCACATTTGATTAAAATGTGAGTTTTAAGAAAATATTAATCCTTGATCACTTAGTTAGGTTAATGACATGTTTGTACCTACCTTGAGTGATTCATGCCGAATGCGGTCTTGGAGGCGTCGAGAGAAGTATACAAAAGTATTCTTGAGTGATTACGAGTACCTTAACATTTTACATAATGTATTGCGAATTATACGTTTGTCGTGTCGGAGGACTTTTGAGCGTGAGCTACCACTCATGCAGCGACAAGGACCCGCAACTCTCGAAGGGGCCACCAACCACCCGAATCACTGTAGCAAACCCTCCCTTTACTTTACTCAATGGATAGCGCTTATTCTCTTTCAATCAACAAAATGAGAAATGGGGGAGAAAGAAAGAGGTCTTTATTGAAGAGGCTTTGCACCCGGAACCTTCAGATCGCACTTCCTGCTTAAAGAGGATCGGAAGAAGTTGAAGGTTGAGAAAGAAGGATCAGATGTGTACGAACAGAATGAACCCCAGATAGAGAAAGCGGACCAAGGGGAGATTCCCCTTTCGATTGGAGTTCTACGATGGGAAAGAAAGTAAGGAGTTAGAGCTCGGAAGTGAGAACTAGCTTATAGGAGCGAAGCCACTCGACCAGAGGGAGAGGAATGAGTACTCTCTCTCCTTGATGCGGCAATAATGAATTGTGCCACGTTTCGTGAACAGCTATGCCCGAGAATTAATGAATTGTGATATAGCGCCGAATAAGTAACAGCTCTATTCCCGACTTGAAATCCATAAAGGACTTTAAGGGAGATAAAATAGGGGGCCCTAAAATGCCTCGGGACGACTGCACGTTACATCATAGCAGTACGATCTTATGGAGTAGTCTGACCCTGGGAAAGAGACTGTAATCGCTGCCGAGAATAAACATGCTGTGCCGGGTGTCGATATGGCAAGTCTGGAGTCAGAAGATCGGTCCCTTCCTGCGCGTATAACACTCAACAAAACACAAAGAGATTATATCGATAAAGCATCGTAATGTTTGCACTAACAATCTCCCCCTTTTTGATGATGACAAACAAGTAAACCGCAACACATATTAAAATGCATAAGTTACTCGTTTACACTTACTTCTCCCCCTTTTGTCGAATCAAAAAGGTAGTCAACGTCTTGAAGAAGAGAAGAATCAACGTCGAGAGAGCACACATCCAAAGTGGTAGTCATCGATAGCACGTCCTTTGAAGAGGAGAAGAATTAACGTCACACGAGCTTGCATCCAAAAGGTAGTTTTCATTTTGGAGGAAGATTGACTTCGAGAGAACATGCATCCAAAAGGCTAATCATCACTTGTGGTCGACGGTTGAGAGGCGAGAATCCAAACCATAAACCCATCATCCAAAGATATTGAGCTTGCGTCATCCTAGTGAAGTCTTCAATCACCATAGATTAACTAACTCCATGTCTTCGAGATCCCATAATTCATTACTTGCAAGATGTTCAATGAATGCAATTTAAGTGAGTGGATGATCGCAAATGTAATGAGTTGAACTCTTGAAAATGCTTCCCCTTGATATGAGCTCCCCCTTGCTTGAGGCACAAACAAAGCAAGAATAGTGACGAGCTACAAAAATGGGTTAGAAGTATCCTACAAAACAAGGTTAGTAGACAAGAGCATATATAAAAAGAGCATATATTGTCGAGAGGACATACTCCGCTTTAATATCTTGGCAAAAATACCAAACTAAAGAGAGTATGATATGGACAATAAAAACAATTCCACATAGTCGAAAAGAGAGAAAGAAAGACTATGATGAAAAGAAAAAAAAGAGGATGATAAACAAGTCGTTTGCACAAACAATGACAAGCATTGAAGAAAGAAGTGTGCACACGATGCTATCAATCCAAAAACAAGTCAAAAGAGAGGATCTTGACAAGATCAATTAACAATTGTTGGAATCACCCAATTGTAATGATAATATGTCAAAGGGTAAAAAGCTTAGAATTTTTGGAATCACCCAAGAAAATTCAAGATTTAACCATCAACTCTAAAAAAAACAAGGAGAGGATTTTGAGGAAATCAATTCAAAATTGTTGGAATAGAGGTAGAAAAGAAACATCCAAGAATTTGAAGATATCATCTCAAGGGGTTAAAAACTTAGAATTGATGGAATCACCCATACCAATTGTAAATTTTAACCGCAATCAACTCTCAAAAAGAGGAACAAAAATATCTCAACCTAGATACATTTTTGACCAAAAAAAATAAAGGAAAACCAAAAGCGGATAAATCGACGCTTTAAGAAAAATTCAGGATATAGGACATTATAGGCAAAAATACGTATGAATGTCGACACCAAATGGTGTTAGCATATGATAAACTACATGCTCAAAGTTTCGTAGCTCTTCTCAATCATTATGGATGTTCAAAGAACAATTACATGATGAGGAAAGGGTAAGGCTCGAATCAACTTAGTTTAGAAAGACTAGAAGAAAGAGACTCGACTTAGAAGAGCATGATTAAAATGAATTGAGAGAGACTCAACAAAGAAGTTAAGGATAACTTCACAACTTGATTCATGAATACTATACCTTAGAAGGTGATAGTGAAATCTCGAAAGAAAATGAGAGAAGAAACTCAAAAGAAGCTCAAGAAGACATGAAGAGTTAGTACAAAATCTAACACATAATCAAGTAAGCACATATGATAATTCATGCAATGCCTTATGAAGTCTACAATAAACCAATATAGAGAAGGTACGCAATTAACACATATGGCATGCAAGAAACAAGATTACTTAAAAAGAGAAGACTAAGTAAAACATGTTAGCACGTAGCATATAAGGACATGCATGAGTTAGACACATCTAAGAGATATTATATCGGAATTTCTTGACAAAGACAAAACCTTTATAATAAGCAAGCATTCATTAACTAATCAATTAAGCATATAGCATACGGATAAGCAAGAAGATATATAAGCAAGTAGCATACACGCAAGTCATCTATCTAGATATCACAAATCAAGCTACATGTAATGTAAATCTCCAAGAAGATTCCTAATTCTTATTAGTTTAAGAAAATGACTCAAAATAAGAGAAAAGAAAGAAACAAAATAACAACAAGATCTAAGACTCAAAGAAAAATCATGTTGAAAAACATGAAAGGAAATACAAGAGAATAAAGATCATACAAAGATGTATATAAAAAAAACTTAAAACTTAAGCATAATTTTAATCTTAGTTACACTAGAATCCTAAGATTTGCTTAAATTAGATGTCTTAGCAATAAGCAATCCACATACTTAAATGAAAGACAAGGGTGGTGGCGGAATTTGGTGGGGTGAAAGGTGAAGTCACCAAGGGTTCAACAAAGTCATTCATAATGAGAATGCTTTGGATGGGTTGAGGTTGGGTAGTCACATCCAAGAGAGTACTTGGAGTGAAGGGTGAGGTTAGCTCATTCATTCTAGATTGGAATGAAGAGGAGGTAGAACCATGTGAATGGTTGGTACCATGAGTTGAGGTAGTCTTGCATGGAGCAAGAGGTGGTGAGGGTGATGAAGAGATGAGAATTGGAACAATCTCATTCTTGGGTGTGTGAAAGGGTAAAGAGTTAAGTTTGGGTAACTTAATCTTAATTTTGAGGTGCCTCTTTGAAGAGGAGGTTTTGGATGAATTGGAGGTTCTTGTAGAACATGGTAGTAATGGGTTTAAAAGAGTGAGGGGATGATCCAAACTAGTAAAGGGTTAAAAAGGGAAAGCCCAAGATATTTTAGGAGTGATCAAAGGTTTGAAACAAAGATTCCAAAGGGTGTTGGAACAATTGGGAAGTTTCAGAAAACCCGAATTTGAGAGCTTCTGCCCGCGGTTCTTTATCTCCACCGGCGGTTCCATATTGATATGGAGCCGCAGTCTATTTAAAGAACCGCCTACAGAGGCTAGGTTTAGGTGGTGAAGGAGGATTTTCTAATTCAGCAAATCCTAATGTTCTAGTCTAACTTATCATAAAGTCATGCTTAAGAGCAATAAAAACTAGAACACACACAAAGGAAAGACACATAGGTTCAATTAGCACGTTAGAGGAAAGCTAAGAAAAACCTAATGGCCATAAAAGAAAAAGACTCCTAATGACATACAAAGTTCATCAAAGTAAACTATCATTAGTCATATATAGGAAGAGCCATTTAGCCAATTTAGAGAATGAGTATGAGACTATCACTAGAGGTGCTCAATTAAGGCTAAACACGACCATTTTTACGAGTTATACACCAACTCAACTTCCCACGTGGAAGTAATTCAACCGTTAGGTCAAATTAAGATCCTAGTGCATAAATTCTCTAGTAGTCATTCTCAAGTTAGAAAAAATGTAATTCCAACATTTGCCTAGTAAAGATTAGCAAGGATGAAACTTGCATGGCGACACAATGCATGACCTAATGAGGGTTAAGAATACACCATTGCATATCTTGACAAAAGAGTCTAGTTAAGGTTAATTACCTTAATAGATCTTGAGGCCAATAACATTGAATTGTACAAACCAAGTTTACACAATTTGTTAGAACACTCTTGATTGGTCTTTCGGAAATGACACATTTATAAATTGCATAGCAATGTAAATTACTTGAGTATTTCGGATGAAACATCCAAGTTATCAAACCGACTCTATTGTGCATTATAAGTAATTATTAAACAAAATATGTCTAACAATTTGAACAAGTAGATTCAATATAACACCATCAACACAAGTGTGAGTTATGATCCGATGTATATTATTAATAAACCACATTCATGTCTACACTAAAAAACATGTCAATTAGATTCGATAATGATACCAATCATAGTTTGAATAATGCATTGATATTTAAATGAAATCTTTCTTGATTCCCACAAACACTCTTCTAAGAGAAAATAGCTAAGATTTTCAAAGGGTGTTTCATGTTTTATAGTGAGACATTTATCTACTTGAACTAATAACACAATGATCGAGTAAGACGACCCAAATCAATAGATTTGATAAGCTCCCAAAGCTTTCAAACCTAAGAGTGTTAATAAACATAACGAGGTGTACATGATGTTTATATAACATATATAAACCTAGAGATGTTGATCCTATATGCAATGCACAAATAATGTTGCAACCAAAATGCAAGAAATCTAGCATACATCCTAATTAGGAAAAACTAGATGCTAACAAATACCAAGCAAGGCACAAGAGACTAGACATATAAGCAATACTACTACAAATAGCAAGGAACACTTAATAATGTCTACATATAATAATAACACACAAGGAAACATACACAAAAAATTAGTTTAACACATATAACCATTCGTCCATGTTTTGAGTATTAGACACAACAAAGTTTTCATAGCTTGATTTTATTTGAAAATAGTCTTTGACCTATTTAAAATTTAATTAAGTTTAACACTTTGTAAATATATCAATTTTCAAAGATATATCACCAAGAGATGTCCAACTTAATAGAAAAGAGTAAAACACAAGTTTTACGACAAACCGACGCTCAATACTTTGGACAAAGTATGGAACTTAGAAACCAGCCAAATTTTAAAGTTTGAATAAAGGTTTGGAAGCATTTTTAATTGAAAGAAAATTCAATTACGTTCGAAATGACGGGTAGCACGACTTCTACGGACTTACGGTTGATTTTATATGATTTTTCAAAGTTTTCAAAAATCTGAGTCAGACTGACTGCGGTTCCTTATTGATAAGGATCCACGGGGAACAATAAAGAACCGCGGTCAGAGGACAAAAAATGAGTTTTTGGCCAAAATCATTTGGTAACTTTTTGGAAGGACTTAGGACTCTAAAAAATTATTTTAGACACATAGAACTCGTATTTTAGAGTTAATTATGACACAAAAGATTTTTATACTTCCAAACATGAAAAGATTTAATTCAAGCTATTATACAAAGTTTATTTAACACCAAAACTTGTACGAATGAAACAACAAAACACATTTCATAAGTAATCACTCTTCATGAACAATTTGATACAAAGATCGTCTCTATTTTTTTAAAAACCGTTTTCATTTTTAAAAACCATTTGTTTTGAAAAAGAGAGCAAAGATCGATCCAAGCTTTAAAGTACAATATACTTCAAAGATCTTGAGTAACCTCGCTCTGATACCAATTGTAGAAACTAGAAGGGGGGTTGAATAGTTTCTAGTTCATTTTCAAAACATTTCGGCTCAATCTACTGCCTGCGGTTCCTTATCACTGCCCGCGGTTCCTTATTGATAAGGAACCGCCGGTCCAATAACGAACCGCCGACAGTGGACGTAGCAACATTGTTAATTTGAAACCTTAACAATCCTTTGTATCAAATTCCTTATCAATCTTGACTAGATGTGAGATGTGTTTGATTGAGAGATAAATACTACAAGTAAGAAAACACACAAGCACATCAAATCAAGAGTACATCAAGCAATAGTCTAAACACTAAGCACACACGTACTAAGCATAAGCTTTTCCGCAACTAGGATGTTTAGACTAAGTGATGTACACTTGACCATAATCTAAACATGAAGCACACACGTACTTAGCCATAGCTTTTCTGCAACTTAGATGTTTAGATTATGTGATGCACACAAAGACACACAACACAAATATGCAATTATAAATACATCTACAAAGGTAAAGACATAAATGTAAATGAAAGTACCAACACGATGATTTATAGTGGTTCGGTCACGAAGCTCCTCTTCGCCATACTCCACTCCTCGAGTACACCTTACTCGAGAGTTACTTCACTAGTCAACAAACTCCTTAAGGTGGAGAAACCATACACAACGTTGCTTATCCAATTTCCGACTCTAAGCTAAAAGTCGAGTCCTAATCTTATGTAGGACCAATCTACACAACGTCGCCCACTTCACCATTTAACGACACAAGGCTAGATGTCGAGTTCTAATCGAAAGCTAGAACCAATCTTCACGACTCTTCACTTTGAAGCTAAGTGAGAACTTCACACAACACAACTACTAATCACTTTAAAGCTAAGTGAGAACTCACAAGACACAACCACATCACTTTAGAGTTTAGTGAGAACTACCTAGACACAACCACATCACTTTAGAGTTTAGTGAGAACTACCAAGACACAACCTAATCTACCCACTAGTTATGTTTTATGGCCCAACATAACAAACCTTGTGTTTTATGGCCTAAACACATAAACCATATAGATCTAAGCACATATCACTTAGATCTATAACTCTAACACTATATCCAAGTACTAACAAGACTTGGATCTACACAACTAACACCTAATCCAAGGATACCCATCACTTGGATATTCTACCCTTACAAACACATCCAAGTGTACCCAACACTTGGATCTTCTACATATACATAGTAGGAAGACTAAAAACATAACTTAGATCTATAGAAGGAAAGATCTTCATCATGTAGTGAACCCAACACATCATGGTAATGATAGTGTTCTTCTCTTTGCACTTGAGAGGATGAGGAGATTGAAGATTGCATCACATCTTAAACAAGATTAATCAAAACTAACTAATCAAGGATCTAAGATGGTTTTTGAAAGAAACTGTGCAAAAAGGGTTGAAAGAAAACCTGCAAATGATCCACTATTTATAGGACAACATTGCAACGGTCAAAAAGACCCGCGGTTCCTTATCTCTACCCGCGGTACCTTATCAATAAGGAACCGCGGGTTCCTTTAAGGAACCTCCGCGTCGGAGTCCGTGCAAATTTGCCCTTTAGTGGGGATATGCCATCTGGGGTAGTTTATACCCTCAAAGGATATTCCTTTGGCATATGGAATATGCCAAATTCAAATTTCCATTTTCTTTTTAATAAAATATTTTCTTAAAAATAAAGTTAATTAAAATCTTTTGTCACATTTGATTAAAATGTGAGTTTTAAGAAAATATTAATCCTTGATCACTTAGTTAGGTTAATGACATGTTTGTACCTACCTTGAGTGATTCATGCCGAATGCGGTCTTGGAGGCGTCGAGAGAAGTATTCAAAAGTATTCTTGAGTGATTACGAGTACCTTAACATTTTACATAATGTATTGCGAATTATACGTTTGTCATCAACAAAACACAAAGAGATTATATCGACAAAGCATCGTAATGTTTGCACTAACAGAGTGGAAAGGGATGGAAATGCGTTTTGAAGTTGGGGGAAGCAATGGTTTGAGAAATGTCGGGCATATAATCTCTAGTGAATTGATGATCTTTTTGATATTGAAAAGGCATGATTAGTACCTAAATAAACACAAGAAAATATTTATCCAATCACTCATATGAAAAATAAATTCAAAGATCAAAAATATGAGAATGTGTTATATCAATTTCTTGACAAACATAGGATTGAATCCATATCATTCTCATGTTCACAATGTGTCTATTCCATCATTAACCAAGAACACATGATCTATGTTAGATCAACAATGAATTAGAACATTGGTTTTTCAAAACTAGGTTTTTAGGTAAGCATTAACAATGTCATTACCTACTTGTTCATGGGTTCATCTCAAATCCATCTTTTAACCAAAATCATTTAGCCAAAATTCGGATTTGTTCTACAAGTGGGTTTTAGTGAAATCTTAATGAATATGAACCTAAGGAATCATAGTAAAATAACCATGTCAACCCACATTCCTATTAAGGTTTTAATTCAATTTCAATTTTAAAAATCCCCGATTATGAAAGGATGAACCCTAGAACAAAATAGATGAAATTGAAAGAAAATACTTACAATTAATTGATGTTAGATGAAGGATGAGTGAAACCCACAACTTGGAATCAATTAATATGAGTGATTGAAGGTTTTGGAAGCTTCAACAATGGTGGAAAACAAGAAACCCGTCGGCTGTGTGTTTTTGGGAGAGAGAGGGTTTGGTTTGAAAAAGAATAAAATACTCAAACTGGCGCTCTGACAAAAGTTTCTGCCCGCGGTTCCTTATCGATAAGGAACCGCGCCTTTAAGCCGCTGAGATAAAGAACCGCATCCAGAGGTAGGTTTTTATCTATGAAAAACGCCAAATTTTGAAAACCAAGTTTTTCTAAAATACTTAAAATTAAATCATGAGCCTTTTAGAATATCATTGGATCATCATAACACTAAGCAATATGCCTTAACGAAGGATTACGAGTTAAATCAAGATCGAAAAGAACCGAAACGGACAAACGACTACTCGTAGCAAAAAGACTAAGTGGAGAGAAGTCAAGGGAAGTGAATCAAGACTAGGACCAATGCTCAAGGGATTAATGACAATCTTCAAATAGTGGTAACGAGGAGCTTGTGTAATATATAGTGGTTTAAGATGTGCCTTTCCGGCGAAACGTTAAACGGCTTTGGTAATGAATAAGCACAAAGCAATTATTCAAGTATAGACTAAGATCACTTTCAATAATAGTGTTAGTCTAAACCAAAATATGAGCAAGGTATTAATTCACTTTCTCTCCCACAAAGGGCCTACTAACCGTATGGGTGCAAACCATGGAAATCATGCTTGATACTTTAAGCTTCTACTAACTCACTCTACATCACCATAGTGAGTCAAGTATCCAAGCAATGAAGGTTTGAGAGGATAAAGGAAAAGAAACACAAACCACAGATAAATGTCAAGGCAAGGATGCCGAGAACAAGCACATAGTCAAGTAATGATCAAAAGAATGATCAAAGGGCGTGTGGAAGAACGAAAGCGTACCTTGGCCACAAAGAGCAATCCATGAAGGAATAAGTACTATGCCCAATCAATGACTATGATGAGTACTAAGTCTTCAAGGACTAGTGTCATTCCCAATCATCTTGGTATCATCATTCAAAGATGTTAAAGATCAATGAAGATGAGTCTTCTACAAGTTCAAGTAACTCAATCCACAATCAATTAAGTGATTGATCTTCATGAGTACCTACACAAAGCAAGATGCAAACTAGTAGATACATTTCAAGAGTATATATAAAATGCATAAAGGCTACTAATCTTAAGTGGGATGCAATATTATCAATTAAAAGACCTATTTTCAAAGAAAACATAGTTTTGACCAAAGAGAAACTTTAGTATAACTTGACCTTCTAATTTGAGGAGACAATGGATCGATCCAAGTTTCAAAGTACAATATACTTCAAAGGTCTTGAGTGACCATCGCTCTGATCCCAATTGTAGAAACTAGAAGGCGGGGTTGAATAGTTTCTCTTCGATTGGTGACCAAATTAAAATTACTTTCAATTTGGTTTGTATCAAAACTATCTTTTACTTGAGGCTAAGTTGCATAACGATTAGGTTCAATTCAAATGCACTAGCAAAGATAATAGGTAAGTGTAATGATAATGAAATAAGTAAAGAGTAAGGAAGGAGACAACCTAGTGGGAAGACACCAAGATTTATAGTGGTTCGACAACGAGGCTCTATCCTCGTTTCTACTCCACTCCTCGAGTACACCTACTCGAGATTTCCACTATATCCACAAGCTCCCTTCTCGGCGGAGAAAACCTTACATCGTTGCTTTCATTATTTTCCGACACTAAGCTAAATGTCGAGACCTAATGTTTAGCTATGACCAATCTACAAAACGTTGCCTACTTCACAATTTAACGACACAAGGCTAGATGTCGGGTTCTAATCTTAAGGTAGAACCAATCTTCACGACGTTGCCTACTTCACCATTTCGACACAACGCTAGATGTCGATTTCTAATCGAAAGCTAGAACCAATCTTCATGACTCTTCACTTTGAAGCTAAGTGAGAACTTCACACAACACAACTACTAGTCACTTTATAGTTTAGTGAGAACTCACAAGACACAACCACATCACTTTATAGTTTAGTGAGAACTCCTAATCAAATCTATTACAACTCAACTAGACTTATCCAAGTACACACATGTATCTTGGATTTACACAACACAAATCCAAGCAAACACATATGCAATGGATGTACACAACAAATCCAAGTATCCACAAATAACTTGGATGAACACAACTAGTCCAAGTATTCATAAATACATTGGATTGACCTAAAACAAAAAGGGTATCATGATGAATATGACTAGCTCATAGATTCATCTTTATCACAACACTAGTGAGTGAGTGATCTTCTCATTGGACAAGGTAAAGGAGGGGATCAAGAGGATAATCATATGTAAACATCCTTAACAATTTAAGTGATCATTTACTAATGATTATGCTATAGAAAATAGAAAGAGGGCTAAGAAAAACGTCCAAGAGGCTTACTGGAAAATGAGATTTGACCCACTA
This sequence comes from Glebionis coronaria, assembly GCA_025667525.1. NCBI lineage: Eukaryota > Viridiplantae > Streptophyta > Magnoliopsida > Asterales > Asteraceae > Glebionis > Glebionis coronaria. The sequence goes on from CM046876.1 coordinate 455,733,317, forward strand.
TTTAAAGGAGACAAAGTATAACGGATCTATAACGGCTAGCTGTGCGCGGTACCTTATCTCACCCCGCGGTTCCATATCGCTAAGGAACCGTGTAGGTACTTAAGGTACTGCCACTAGACTACGCTCCGTTTTTTGTCTTTTAGTGAGGTGGGAATATCTGAGGTATTTGAAACCTTCAAAGGATATTCTAACAACATTTGGAATATGCTATTTTCAAATTTTCATTTTCCATTTTTAATAAAACATTTTCTAAAAAAGAAAGTTTATTAAAAAGTCTTTTGTCATATTAACAAAAGTGAGTTTTAAGGATAATCATTTTGATGATCACTAAGTATGATTAAGAAAGGTTAGTGATATGATTATTACCTTGATGATAGTGTTAGTCAAATAATTCATTTTGTGTTTTACACTAAATGTGTTGTATAGTTTGTTGTGATCAAAACTAAGAAAGATTAGTTAACACTAATAATGTTTTTAGGTATTACTTGCATTAACAGTAGTGATTTGAGTTTTTTTAATTTGGCTTAAAACACAAAATCCTTTCTTGTTTGGTTAGATTTGTGATGAAATTTAACTTTCAAAAGTACAAATCTTGATTAAATTTTTTCGTCGAAAAATTTGAAATTTTTTGCATTTTTATGGTTCATTAGAGGCTAAAATACTTGGAAGTACACCCCGATCGGTTAGCTTCATTCAAAAAGTTTGTTTTAATAAGTTGCAAAATCTTGGAAGTTTTCGGGGACACAAACTAGGTTCGAACCGGAATTGTGTCAAACTGGAACCGGGTTTGTCAAAAGCTGTGAACCGGGATTGTGTAATTGGTGAAAACCGTGAAAGTGTCACACAACCGAGAAAGTGTCACGCAACCAGGATTGTGTCACTTATTGGTAGAACCGGGAAAGTGTCACTATTTGGTAGAACCGGGAAAGTGTCACACACACGGGAAAGTGTCACTAATTGGTAGAACCGGGAAAGTATCACTAATTGGTAGAACCGGGAAAGTGTCACACAACCGGGATTGTGTCACTAATTGTTAGGACCGGGAAAGTGACCATAGTGGGAACCGGGTTTGTGTACTAGGACAGGGCAAGTGACCAACAGTGGGAACCAGGGTTGTGTACCAGGACCGGGAAAGTGATCAAAAGCTGGAACCGGGTTGGTGTACTAGGACCGGGAGAGTGACCACATTGGGAACCGGGTTTGTGTACTAGGACCGAGATTGTGTCATTTCAGTGGGAATTGGAATTGTGCCAGGACCGGGAATGTGTTAGGACCGGGAAAGTGTTAGGACCGGGATTTTATCAAAACTCTGGACTCGGTTTGTGTCTAAAGACAAGGACCAGGATTGTACACCAATTACTTTGCCACTGGTTGTTTTAGCTTCCCACTGTCAGTGTTACTTGGCCACTGATTGGTTGCCACTGTCTAACTTCATTTCCATTGTTTAATTTGCCACTACCAAGCTTATCTACCCACTGCCAATTTAATTTGGAATTGCAACTTTTGGAGACAAATTTATCCAAGTCTTTTCGAACGGGAATAATTTTCATCATCAAAGTTTATCACCAATCAAGAACTCAAGAACATTTACGTTTTATTCGATGGTTTGTAAAATCCCGCGAATTTATTTCTCGGTTTCTCCACGAATTGTAAAATCCCATAGTGTTATTACAACAACAAGCACAATTACTTTCTTTCATTGCTCGATCGATAAGTAATCCTTACCTTCATTTTTCATCGAACTTCAATGGAACCGTTGAATTCGACATCACGTGAGAGAGAAGTGCAGAAAATGCAAGAAGAAGCAAGAAAAAGATGCCAGGTATCATTTCTACAACTTGAATGTCATTTCTTAGATCTTGCAAAGCTCGAGGCCGGACCAAACTTTGTGGCACTCTTTGGTCAACCTCCTCATTTTTTCATCGATATACACTTGAAAAAGAAACTTGACAAAGACGACTTTAATCATTCTGCATCCGCATATGCACTTCAAGTTTTAGTGAAACAATTGTCGACTTTCCTTCAGTTTGATGTTTCCAAGAAAGAAAATTCAGTGATCTGTAAGTCATTCCTTGACGACACGCATACCGAGATTCAAGACTTCCGTGCTAAAGTGTTCAAATACGTGGAATTTCTTACGCATTTAATTCACGCAAGATTACGACTTCAACTACCAAATGCTTGTCGGAAGCAAGAAATTCAGATGTAGATGCACAAGGATAATGGTCATACGGATGACTCAAATGAGACCGCTTTGGTTACCAATGATAGCAGTGTCATAGATTCACGCTAGCATGACTCAAGCATGCACGACGAAGAGAGAATGGTTGAGGTATAATGGAAGACTATATATGATGTATGTACCAATGATCTACAGCATGTTGGGCATTCCGAACCTACTTAAGTCAAACATGCGATGGAAAAGGGTGATAGCAATACCACTTCTGATTCATCCGATGTGAGTCATAATGGGGGAGTGAGTAATCAAAATGCTAAAAGTCATGATAATTTCTTTATAACTGCTTCATCTACCAATTCTGATTCTAGAATTGACGAGCTCCAAACGATCATAGCTCAACAATCAAAAGATCTTGAGGATGCCAAAATTGAACTTTCGAAGAAAACGGATAAATTTGAAAAGTATTTTGAAAAAATTCAAAATTCAAACGATGTTCTTGAACAAAAATTAGATCAAAAATTTCAAGATTCTAAAGCTAAAAAATATAATTTTTCGAAACAAACTACTTCGCTAAAATCTAAGTTGACATCCCAAGACACCTTACAAAAGGAACACGAGATCTTAAAACAGCGTTACAATGAGTTAAATAAATCTATCGTAGAGACGAGGTGTAAAACTCTAGAGCTGAAGACCTCGTTAACTACAGAAAATGCTGATTTAAAAGCTCTGGTTCCGAAAAAGGTCTTTGCAATAGCTGCTCTGGAAAACAAGACGAGGAAAATCAAAGGAACTAGTGTGGATACTAAGCTTGAAAAACCATAAATCTTGGAGAAACCGCCTAAAAATCAGCCCGTTCGACAACCTACTACACTTAGATCTGAGCGACCAAAATCCTCGAGACCGCGGTTTGCCTCCCAAGTTCATATGGTTCATTTGTATAAAGAGGTCCCATCACTAACAAGGCCCAATGTGACTAAATCAACCTTTGCAAAACCTCACAACAAGACTGCTATTAGTGATTCTAGGGATAATTCTAAGAAAATGCCACTACATAGGTCGAATAACATGCAACTACTCACTATGTAGAGGAACCTAAGAAAAAAACACAAGCAAGAACTGGGATCTCTAGATCTCATTCGGACCCAAAACACGGCGTTTGTTCCGTATACATGAAAAGTGTCTTCACGATAATTCATGTGGCTTGTGTAAATAAAGTCTTGAAGGAGCTGCATTCAACTACTAAAAGAGGGATTCCTAAAGGGAATAGGTTCTCTACCGCTAAGTCTTCCGCTGTGCATAAGAAAACCATGTCGCCTAGATCCAATCTTAGGTGGCAACCCATCAAATCGGTTAATCTTCAATGGGTTCTTACACTAAGGACATTCCCCTCTAGCACCACCATGGTTAAATGTGAACACTCACATGCTTCTAAAGTAGATATTTCTAACCAATATACAAGCATACAAACTCCTAACGAGAATGTAGGTACCAAAGTAAACGTTCAACAAAAACAAAGCGGTCCAATCGTTGTATGTTGTTCAACTAAAGACACTCTCAGAGTTTGGTTTCTAAAGAAGCAGATATCGGAGAAACAAGTGTCTCAAGGGATTCACGGTTAAGCTTCCATGATGGCTCGCAGTCACATTACAGATTGTGACCCGAACTTCAAATAAATGAAAGTTTATCGCTGATGATAACTTATCCTCACAACGAGAAATTAATTTTTCTCAGGCATGAGCTTACATTAAAAACATTCAAAGTTTTTAAGCTCATGCACAATGACTTATAGTTAAAATTCAAACTGTAACTCGGACTTCAATTTTAGGAAAGCTTATCTTTAATGATAACATATCCTCGTAACGAGAAATTAATATTTCTCGGTCATGATCTTTTCGTTAAAACATTCAAAAGTTTTCAAGCTCATGAAAATGACTTCTAAGTAAATGTCAGCTTAGAACTCGTTCTTAAGTTAAAAGGAAAGTATATCTTTAATGATAAGCTTATCCTCACAACGGGAAGCTTACAACTTCTTGGACTTGAGCTCGTTTAGTAAGACATTCAAAATCTTAAGCTAAAGTAATTAGTTTTTCAAAACGTTGAACATAATTTTTTCAAGAATTTATCAAATTATTTTGTCTAAATCTTTCAAAATTGTGTGTTCAATAATGTTTTGATAAAAAGAGCATGTCTTCTGAAATCGATAATATTTACGATCCTAAAAATGTCGTCAATAATGACACGGGGTTGTAAATAAAGTTCGAGCAGAAGTTTAAATGTTTTAAAGCATGCTCAATATGGCTTACTATTATTTCAGATAGTAACCCGCTTTTCATATTCAAGTCAAGCATTTCATCGGAAAGCTTTGACTCAACAACGGGAATTGATTTTGTCGGGCATGGTTTACTTTATAACCATGTAAGGGATTGTGTCTATGTAATAACACAATCTAACACGAATATATGTACGCATCAGTGCATTTATTTGTAAGACAAGAGAAATCTTGTTTTTATGAAGTTATCATCTCTACAAATCGAAGTTCTTTACGATTTGGTATCTACATCCTCGACGACGCGACTACTCAAACTCCGACTACATCTCTTTAGATAGAACACGGTCAAAAATTGAGGGGGAACAATTGTCAAGCATTCAGATTCTTCGATGTCGATTCTCTGTGAATCACCGGTGTCAATTATTGGTCCTAAGACGAAGTATTCATTTTTCAATTATTTTCAAGACGTCATCACCAAGTTCACAATTGAGATCAAGGCAACGATACCAATCATATATGTGGTGTCAAGAGATAACTTCAGACGTTACGGGGGAGACGAACATTCGCCAACAAGAACCACGTGATTCTATCATATGATGTTCTCATCATTAAGGTCCAACCTCGTAAATTATTAATCTTGTGAATACATTATCATGTATGATCTTTGCACGTGATAAGTACCTTACACTTGTGTTTAAAAGGTATTTAATTTACGTTTCATGTACACCCTCATTAATTTGAGGGGGAGCTTATGAAAATCATGAAGATAATTGACTTTGCATCTTTCTTCCCAAATTTTCTTAAACTTTCATTAAATCAATTGATATTAAAAACATCGATTAGGTTAATATTTTTAACATGGATGAGAAAATGTGATTTAATATTGAGATCAATAATGGTTTGACTTAATGTGCTGGCTCATCCAAACATGTGCAAAATATTTTCGAATATCGTGGAATATGTTAAGGGGGAGCAAAATAGATTTGGATATCAAAATGGATTTCTTGGTGACATATACTTACCCACAACATATCTATTTCACGATTGTGTTGACATAAGGATGGTAGGATAGGTTAAGTCCAATGTTCTTCCAAAACCGTAGGGTTCTTCCCAAGGACATTCCATAGCTAGAAATAGTAGTCTTTAGGAAAGATGGAGAAAGTTTGTGAACGTAGCTGAATGCCGACCAAGTACTTAAGTTAGCACTGGAACAATCACAACAAGGAGCTAGTTATGATGTATTGGTAAGCATTAAAGGGATTGAAGAATTAAAAAGAATTGTAAAGATAAAGGGTGAAAATAATCTCATTAGGACACATTTCCACGATCGAGTCTAGAGCCATTTGAGATCATCAATAATCTCATTAGGACACATTTCCATATTTCCTTGCTTCTTCACACTCTGTGAAAAGTAAGAAAAATATTAAGAGTCCTACGCAAAATGTAGCACCCCACTTGGATAAGTGGACCGTTACATAGTAACTATGGCGTGTCATCAAAGCATGCAAGGTAAATGTCTAAAACATTAATGACCATAAAGGAAACCGGAAAAAAACATCAATTCCAAACATAAGCTCCACACACAATGCATAAGTAAAGAAATGTAGAATAAGGACTCAACAGTTTCCAGCAAAGCAAAAGTATGTAAATGCATTAAAAGAAACGAAGACAAGGGAGCCTCCACCCAAATGCACGTACTCTTGATTTCCTAGCTTTTCTCTTTAGTACTTGTCGTATGGGGACATGGAAAGAAAATACGGGTGAGCAATACGCTCAGTGTACGGATATATGACAATGATATGAAAAGCGGTAAACATAAGTAAAACATAACAAAGCAGCGGAATAATGTAAGTCCTGGAAAACCTGGTGTTGTTTATAAACTGGTTTATATTCTGAAAAGACTTTTGTTTATTTCATAAAAATTGTATTTTAAATGCACAAGAGCCCATATAGGTCATGAATGTATCAACGTGCATGAATACATAGAGGGGTGACCTCGTCATGCAATTAGAGGGGTTGCCTCTAATTATAATAGTCTGGGTGGAGGGATCAGCTCCATGTCACAGATGTAAGGCACACACCAAAGTTACCATGTAATCTGCTAAACTTGTTCTAGGATGCACCCATTCGCCCCACATGATAATAATATAAAAGGCCAAATAATTGAAAGGGACGCCGCGAGCAATCACTCTCACCGCGGAAGAGTCATAACATCGGTGCCTCAAGTTTTATGGTTATGGTACCAACATAACTAGGTGGAACTGGCATGCATGTATATAGCTCAGGTAATCTAAAATATTAATCATATTAATTACTGATAAGTTTAATGTAAACTGTTGGGGAAAATAGATGGCTGCAAACGAGTAATCCTAAGTATAGGAATAGAGTATCCTTACTGAAGGACGGAATATCCGTACCTTATGTCCAGTAATGAAGATGAAAACGAAAGTGGAAGATCACTTTGACTTCACAATAGCTATATAATAAAAAGAACATGAATGATTTGTCTGTTTAACTTATACTTACCGGTTATTAGTTTACTTGACGTGTTCTTAACTTGTTTTACTTGTTCTTGTCTTGCTTTACTATTTCATGTTTATTCATGTGTTTCTTAGTATTTCATGTGTTGGCTGTTTAACTTATACTTACTGGGCAGTTGGGGTTTACGGCTGACAAAAGGAACCAAGCGTCGACCCCTTATGGGGTGCGGCTGCTTGTGTAAACCCACCACCAAGAGCCACAAAGCTCTCGGTTTGTGTGCCCACGACAAACCAATCAAATCAAAACCCGATCCCATGTTTATTCCTTTTTAATTACATGTTTTCTTACTTGTTTTTAATGATCCAAGAACATAGAAAAATTAATAAAAAGAATAAGGATTAAGAGATACCACACGCGTGAATATATATTAATGATTAGATCACGAACACGAACCCTTAATTAATCAAGATTAAGCAAGCCTGAATCTTTCCCTTGTGTTCTTGATGTGTCGCGGCCAAGAAAGAGAGAAAAAGATTTTTAGGCTTTTGATTTGTGAAAAGTGAATTATGAAATCCCTGGTTGTTTTGTTTAATGACATGTATTGCTTAATGGGCCGGGCCAAGCCCCTTTTCATTCTCTTTTTGCCGACAAACACATACACCCCTTACATAATTTTATTTTGCTTTTCATGCTTAAATATTTATCACGTGTGTTCATGTTTTGAATGTCGTGTTTTAATTTTGTTACGTTTTAAGTATTATACGTAAATACTTATCGTGTATTATTAATAATAGTAATGTACGTAATACTTGTAGTAATTAATTAATATACGTAATATTTATTATATGTTCATGATTCGTATTGTATATTAATTAATCGTAAAGTTTTAATTTGACCATGTTTTCATGCATTAAATGTTCTAAGGTATATTAATGCGGGTATTACAACTCTTCCCCTATAAAAGAATAATTCGTCCTCGAATTAGAGATACGATAAGCTGAAAAGGACATACCCGAATCATAGTTGAAAATAAAGGTAAGAAGTCCGGATAGACTCCTCCGTTTCCCAAGTGGCTTCCCGCTCGGAATGGTCCCTCCAAAGGATTTTGATGAATGGGATCGTTTTTCTCCTCATGACCCAATCCTGGCGATCAAGAACTGCCTTGGGTTCCTCAATGTAGGATAGATCCTCACGAATCTGGTCGAAAGGATACGAAACTGTGTGCAACGGATGGTAATTGTAACCTTTGAGTAAGGATACATGAAACACGTTGTGTACATGAGATATTCGAGGAGGTAATGATAGACGATATGAAACCTCACCGACACGTTCGAAGATCTCAAACGGTCCGATGAAACGAGGATTGAGCTTGCCCTTAAGTCCAAAACGCTTGACGCCGCGTGCTGGTGATACCTTAAGGAAAACATGTTCACCAGGCTGAAATTTTAATGCTCTACAATGTTTATCAGCATAGCTCTTTTAAAGAACACGAGCTTCCTTTAGCTTTTCCTTGGCGATAGCAACCTTCTCATTGGTCACCTCTATCATCTCTGGACCCTCAATGATTCGTTCACCAACCTGATCCCAACAGATTGGAGCACGACACTTTTTGCCATATAGCATCTCAAAAGGTGGACACTTGATACTCGCATGCCAAATGTTGTTGTAAGCAAACTCAACCAAGAAAATGTAGTCATCTCAACTCCCTCTCCATTCTAATGCACAAGCTCGCAGCATGTCTTCTAAGGTCTGAATAGTACGCTCTGACTAACCATCGATCTGAGGATGAAAGGTTGTGCTAAGCTTGAGTCTGGTGCCCCAAGCTTTCTACAAATCCTTCCAGATATTAGACGTGAATCGGGGATCTCTGTCGGATATGATATCTGATGGAGTACCATGCAGTCGTATGATCTCCTGTAGGAATATATCTGCCAATTTGATAACTGGGTCATCTTTGCCAATTAGAAGAAAATGAGCTGACTTGGTTAAAGGATCGACTATGACCCATATAACATCATGCTTCCTCTGAGTCTGCATAAGTCCAGTGACAAAATCCATGGAGATTTTGTCCCACTTTCATGCGGGAATCTCTAATGGTTGTAGTAAACCACTAGCTCGTTGATGTTCGATCTTAACTTGCTGGCAGGTTAGACATTTGGAAAAGAAAGTAGCAACATCCTACTTCATGCAACTCTACCAAAAATGTTGTTTGAGATCATGGTACATTTTGGTAGATCCCGGTTGAATGGAGAATGGAGAGCTGTAAGCCTTAGTCAATAAAGCTTCTCTAAGTGTAAGATCATCTGGAACACATAGCTTGGTACCTTGCCATACGATGCCATCTTCGTCTATACGAAACTTCGTCAGCTGATCAATATTCTAAATAATAGCCTAAATCTCACCATCATCCCTCTGAGGTGCCTTGGTCCGAGAGATTAAGTTTGACTCAACTCTCAGATTAGCCCAGTACCCATGTGGTCCACGTACTAAGAATTGAACGTCTAAGCGCTCTAGGTCACGTATGATCTCTTCTTCTATCTTGATATCAGCTATCATACCAGATTTCGTGCTAAGAGCATCTGCCACAACATTCGCCTTACCGGGATGGTACTGAAGGTTGATGTCATAGTCCTTGAGTAGCTCTAACCACCGTCTCTGCCTCATATTTAGTTCTCGTTGAGTGAAGATGTAATCGAGGCTCTTGTGATCAGTGAAAATGTCACATGATTCATATTATAGATAATGCCTCTAGATTTTGAGTGTAAAAACAACTGCTGCTAATTCCAAATCATGGGTAGGATAATTTTCCTCATAAGGCTTAAGCTGACGTGATGCATAAGCAATCACTTTCTCATGTAGCATGAGTACACAACCAAGTACTTTACCCGAAGCATCGCTATAAATCTGAAATCCACCTGTGCTAGATGGGAGAGTAAGAATAGTTGCAGAAACTAATCGCTGCTTAATTTCTTCAAAGTTCTTCTCCCACTCATCATTCCAAATGAATTTCTTTCCCTTACGCATCACCTTGGTCAAAGGCAAGGCTAACCGTGAGAAGTTCTCCACAAATCTGCGATAATACCCAGCTAAACATAGAAAACTACGAACCTCAGTTGCAGACGTCAGTTTTGGCCATTTGGTGATAGGTTCAACCTTCGCAGGATCCATGGTGATCCCTTCTGTGGAGACAATGTGGCTCAGAAATGCCACCTTGTTTAACCAGAATTCACACTTTGAAAACTTGGCATACAATTGCTTTTGACGAAGAATCTTTAGCACAGTGCGAAGATGTTCTTCATGTTCTTCCTTGGATTTTGAGAAGATGAGAATGTCATCGATGAACATGATGACAAATTTATCTAGAAACTCATGGAAGACGCAGTTCATTAAGTCCATGAATACCGCTGGAGCATTAGTGCGTCCGAAAGGCATGACTACTAACTCATAGTGACCATATCTTGTACGAAACTCAGTCTTGATTATCCTGCTCCTTCAATCGCAACTGATGATAACCTAATGATAGATCAAACTTGGAAAATTGCTTGGCTCCTTGTAGTTGGTCGAATAGATCATCGATACGCGATAATGGATAACGGTTCCTGGTCGTGATCTTGTTCAGCTCAAGATAGTCGATGCACAAACGCATGATGACGTCCTCTTCTTGAAGAAAAGTACCGGTGCACCCCATGGTGATACACTCGGACGAATAAAACCTCGCTTCAGTAACTCCTGCAGCTAGTCTATCAACTCCTTTAACTCTATGGGAGCTATGCGATAAGGAGCCTTAGAGATTGGTTCAGCTCCTGGAATGAGGTCAATGCCAAACTCCACTTCACGGATAGGTGGTATACCCAGAAGTTCTTCTGGAAATACATCAGGGAATTCAGAAACAACTGGTTGATCTTGGATTGACGGAGCTTCGGCAGTAATATCCTGAATCGTAGCTCAGAAGCCTTCACAACCATTAGCTATTAAAGCACGGGCTTGTAAGGAAGAAATGATTTGTACATACTTTCCTGGTATGAAACCATTGTGAATGTACTCAAGAGCTTGAGTGTCGTCGAATATCACTCGATAAGTATGGCAATCAATAGTGGCATGGTGTTTAGCTAACTAGTCCATGCCTAAGATTAAATCAAAATCACACATGTCTAGAGGAAGTGCGTCAACTGGGCGAATTTTATCATCGAATTCTAAGGGAAGGTCTTTGTACACATGGGTAATGCGCACAAAGTCCCTCATTGGCGTAGATATGTTTAATATGTTCTCTAGTGGTGTAGGTGTCTTATTAATACGGGAAGCATAAGCAGTGGATATAACTGAGTGAGTAGCACCCATATCAAATAAAACACAGGCATCATGTTCGTACATAAATATGATGCCCGTAATGGTACCTGTTGAATTATTTGCCTGATCTCTGGTAGTAGTGTAGACGCGACCCGAAGCTGGTGGTTTCAGAAGAGCAGTATCTGATGTACCAGTAGTCTCTCCCTTCTTGCAGTCCTTCATCTGCAGGCGTGCTTGCCCACACTAAAAGCAAACACCAGTAGCACGACGACATGGTTCAGGATGCCTACGGCTACAAGTAGTGCAGATAGGATGCGTATACCCTCCAAGAGGTACCCTCGCTACCTGAGAGCCTGTTTCAAAAGATATGCGTGAGACATGATTATTGGGCATAAACATGACTACACTGAATGTATAAGTTATAATACAAGATGAAGACGAGTTATTAGGCTGCTGACCCTTAGCATTCTAGTCACACCCACTCGTAGAGTTTCTGTTATGATGCTGATATGTTAGCATTTATGTCATACAGAAAGTTTATGGACTTATATATAATAGTCGTGTGATAGGATCGAACTCGAGATTACGGGATTGCACACAATACGTAAAGAATTAATTTAATTAATAAATATATTTATTGTATTTATTAATTTGTTAATTTATTTAATAAATAAATATATATATTGTACTTGTTAAATTAAATTGAGCTATATAACCATATAACTTTAACGATCGTTAATTAATTAAGAGTTAAGTATTAATGAGTGTTAAATAATATATAGAAAGAGGATTAAAAAGGAAGAAGGACGGAAGGTTCCGGAACACCCCATGAAGGAGTGTTTGATGGTCGGTTAGGGCACACAAAGGGGAAGGCAAAACTTGCCTTATATTTGTTTGGGCTACAAGACTTCTAGTCCTATAAATACATCCCCTTACCCCTCATAATTCCAAATAACTTGAATCTCTCCTCTTTCTCTTCTCTTGGCCGATTGCAACATCAACCCACGAAGGGGTTTGGTGTGGTTTTTCTTGGTGCTTGGATTTAATTTAGATCTACTCCTAGCCCTTCTCTAGGGTTGTTGGGTAGATTTTATACTATCAATATAGCTCGGTTTACACGTGCTAGAATCACGGTTAGCTTGTTGTATTACGTGTGTACAAGATTGTAATATAGTCTTACTTTAGATTATATATTCGTTATATACAGTATAAACCCGAATTGGTGATTCGTTCTTCGTCTTGTGGATTCGCTTTAGCGTAAAGTTATGTAACCCTAATTCAATTAATTATAATTGTGTTATTATTATGATCTTGTTAAGTCGCTTTCGCTATGTGTGTTTTGATCTCGTTTAGGGTTTTATATAATTGTTATGATGTTAATAAACCTTCAGTGGCATCGAGAGCCGTTTTAACATGTTATAATTATCGAAAATCTAATGTTTTTTAACTAATAATTGTTTTGAGTTAAAACTAAATGTTTTTAAGGTTTTCTTAAAATTAGGGTTTTGTTTTTGAAAAATTAGGGTTTTGGCCGAATTTTTAATTAAAAAAAAAGAATTGTTTTGAAACCCAAAATTACATGTGGGATAATTTTAGATTAAATTGCATGATTAATTGTTATGTCATGTATGGTTAAGATCCATAGAGATTTAATTGTTAATATTTGTGAGAGAATCCATGATAACGTGCGTGTTTTCATGGATCGTAAAATTATATGGTTATATGATTTTATGTGCTACGTGATTATTTGATTCAATAAATCTTGAATTAGGGAAGACTTTTATATGAATATAAAGACCTAGATTTGATGATTATTGAATAAGTCGTATGCATGTGACTATTTGATTTATTTATTGCACATATAAATTGTTATTATGTGTTTATGATTTAGTTTTTTTTACTTGTTTATATTAAAAATTGTTGAATTGTTGTAAACAAGGTTTTTTTAAAAAGAAATAATATGGACTAAATCATATTTAAATAAAGATTTGTTAGAGATCTAAATTACATAAGATTACTTTGATTGGTGAATTGCAATAATAATCTAACCGCCTACTCCTTTTGACAAACTATAAAGTGGGTTTAACGCACCACTAGTCATTTACCCGGTTAAGGAAGGAGGTGTTATGCCATTAGTCGCTGACCAAATTCCCGGCTCGTCTGTGCGTCGAATTGAAATTACCTACGATTATTAATTGAATTGTACCTTAAGGGTGATTTATCACAAATTCACATCCAAAACACATTGAATAAGGGTATTGCTTTGTGCGTATCCGAGTTCTAGCAATAGTACGTTATGAATAGTTGTGGGTAAATTCTTTTATTGGTTTAACCAATACATCAACATAATTTATGTAGGAATTTAGTCTCATGAAAAAGTTTACTAAATGTTTTATTAAACTTATGCGATGGAGTTGTATGCATGCTTCTCCATACATTGATTTTGACATCAAATTTATACCCTTAGTCGAATGCTCCTAATTGAGGAACACTTGAAATTACCACGTCATCAAATGAGATTTTTTGGTTATGTTGTGATGGAGAGAAAACTTTCATAGTATGAAAATTCATATGATGGTTTTACGTTACTCAGATTAGACGGCTTAATTAAGTTACTCAGTGAGATCTGGAAATTTAAGGCATTCAAAAGGGATAAAACATGTTTACAATGCAAAACGTTTTTGGCAATGTAAATCCCTTAAAAATCTAGAAATTTAAAATTGTTTGTAAATTGAATTGTTCGAAAAGTCGCTATGTTGAGTACATTCATTACTAGAAAATCAACTGATGTAATGGATCTATGTTAATATATTTCTATAATTCAAGGAAAATAATATGGTTTTTATACCAGGGTAATTTTATTTTTCTTGAAAGTATTTTGTTATTTTTTTTAATTTTTTTGGTAACCGTGATTTCCGACTCATTAGCCGACTAATCCAAGGGGTTTGAGCCCACCGTCACACAGACTCAAACCAGGTAAAGCCCTCCCTTTTCAGGAGCTTGGCATTCTTTGAACGTCCTGAACTTACTGACCCAAACTTCAACGATTGGTACCGCTCACTAAGAATTGTCTTGAGAGCAGTGGGTACTATTGATATCTTGACTACTCCATATCCGACGGATCTTGCTGAAGGAGCATCTGATGCGCAAAGGCTTGAACACGCTGCTAATGTTAAGAAGCACTCTGAAGTGGCTTGCTTAATGCTGGGAAAATGGCTCCTCCACTTTTGCAGAAGTATAAGTTATTTACACCAAAGCGAATGCTTGATGAGCTCAAGACTATGCTCGAAAAGCCGCAAACTGTGGAGATCTACGACTTAGTTAAATGTTTTTCATAGTTGAAAGCAAGCTCCTAGAAAGTTTTTAAATGCCCATTACATGGAGATGAGGGGTTATATGGAACAACTCATGGCATTAGGACAACCCTATGATCACAATATGGCTATCAACTTGATCAATAAGTCTCTTAACAAGGACTTCAATGATTTTGTTCGAAACTATAATATGCATTTCACGAGGAAGACAGTTAATGATTTGCATGCAATGCTCATTAACTATGAAAAGGGGTTAAAAGACAAGGCATCTACTTCTACGCCTTCCGTACTAACCATACAAAAGGGTAGAGTGAGTAAGCCAAAACCACAAGCGAACAAGAAGGGCAAAGGCAAGGGTGATAAGGGCAAGCAAGTTGCGACTTATTCGAAACCTAAGAAGAACTTTGTCAAGAATAATAGATCTTAGAAGGATGAGACTTGTCACCATTGCAAGGCAAGTGGTCACTAGAAGAGGAATTGCCCTCTTTACCTCGAGAGTTGCGAGAAATAAAGAAGAAGTCTGAGCAGAGCGTTGTAGCTTCATGTACTTTATTTATGATCGAATTGTTCAATTTAACATACAAATTAAATTCCTGGGTATATGATACGGGATGCGGTATTAACATTTGTAATACGCTGCGGGGATTTAATCTAGAAAGGAAGCTTTCCTATGGGGAATAATTTCTGCAAGTGGGCAATGATGCACAAACAGCAGTTGAAGCTATAGGAACATTTAATTTAGTTTTACCTTCAGGTTTAGTACTGATTTTAAATGATTTTTATTATGCACCTACAATTGTTAGGGGTGTTATTTCCATTTCTTGTTTGTTAACTAATGGATTCGTTCACACGATTGATAATAATGGAATTTCTGTTTGGAAAAATGGTTTTTTCTA
Source organism: Glebionis coronaria (assembly GCA_025667525.1). Taxonomy (NCBI): domain Eukaryota; kingdom Viridiplantae; phylum Streptophyta; class Magnoliopsida; order Asterales; family Asteraceae; genus Glebionis; species Glebionis coronaria. The sequence goes on from CM046876.1 coordinate 455,748,743, forward strand.
TTTTAATGCAATTTCTATGAATGGTGCGTTTGAAATGGACATACATGATAATGAATCAAAGAATAATAAATCTGTCTTTAGCATGAATAAGAAGAGAAAGTTTGACAATAACTCTTCTTATCTTTGACATTGTAGACTTGCCCATATTGGAAAGACTCGTATACAGAAGCTTCAACGTGAAGGTCATTTGGAAAATATCAATGATGAACCATTTGATAAATGTGAGTCTTGTATCTCTGGAAAGATGACCAAGAAACCTTTCAATAGCAATATTGAAATAGCTACTGATCTACTTGGTTTAATACATACTGATGTGTGCGGGCACTTAGACATTTGTCAAGGAAATGTGCTAGCTACTTCTTAACATTTACGGATGATTATAGCCGTTATGGTTATGTTTATTTACTTAAGCATAAACATGAGGTATTTGAAACATTAAAGTGTTCAAAGCAGAAGTAGAACTGCAACTAGGAAAGAAGATTAAAGCTCTTCGTTCTGATAGAGGTGGTGAATATTTAAGTCAAGAGTTTATAGATTATCTAAGTGAGAATGGAATTGTTCAGCATCTTACTTCTCCCTATACTCCACAACAAAATGGTATATCCGAAAGGAGAAATCGTACATTATTAGATATGGTGCGATCTATGTTTAATCTTACAAATTTACCTTTATCCTTTTGAGATTATGCTTTAGAGTCTGCTGTTCGCATTTTAAATATGGTTCCCACAAAGAAGTCCGATAAGACACCATATGAACTATGGCATGGCAAGAAGCCATATTTTTCTTTATTAAAGGTCTGGGGTTGCGAGGCGTATGTGAAACGTGACTCGAGCGACAAACTCCAACAACGATCTGTAAAATATATCTTTGTAGGATACCCTAAGGAAACTATGGGTTACTACTTTTATTATCCACCTGAGAACAAAGTGATTTTTGCTAGGTATGGAGACTTCCTTGAAATTGATCTTGTAAATCGAGAATTAAGTGGGAGAAATTATGATCTTGAAGAGAGTCATATATATACATTACCTTTTGAAAACACTAGCGATGTAATTCTTGTAGAACCAGAAAGTCTGGCGGTTCCACCGGAATTAGCTCCTCTGAGTAGATCCGCAAGGATTAAAAACGCAAATAGCAATATATGTCTTAACATAGAGGGTGATGATGAAGTAGGGGATCTTGGTGAACCAGCTAATTATAAATCCGCCATACTTGATCCTGAGAAGGATAAGTGGATGGTTGCTATGGATGAGGAAATGAAATCCATGAAAGTAAATGATTTTTGGATTCTTGTAGAACCATCACCAAATGCTAAAGTAGTGAGACATAAGTGGATATACAAGAAGAAAACTGTTGTCCCATATATTTGTGATTGATTAAGCAATGAAGAGAGAAAGAAAATAGATGAAGAAGAGATGAATTCCTAGAGAGAGAAAGTAGTGAGAGAAAGTAGAGAGGAGATGATTAACTTGGTGAGATTAGATTAGAAAAGAAGTTGTTACAAATGACCGTACACCCTCCTAACATGCTAGGAGGGTAGTATATATAGTCCCCCCACATGCGGGCTTTAATGGACTATATATTGGGCCGGGCTTGTCTTTTGGACTTTAATTAGTTTAAATCCAAGCCCGTGAACCACGACTAAATAACTACTTATTACAATGTTCTAATAAATATTACAATAGAAACCTATTACCGAACATTCTTGTTTGACTCAATATTTTGAGGCTAACAATCTCCCCCAATGTGAGGTCATTCCTCTTTGATATTTGGATTCCAATGGAGATTTATGAATTTCGTCATAAATGAGTCTTGAACGTGTAACAGTAGTTTTGTTCCTTCATGCTGTGATCTTTGAGCCTTTGTTGTTGTCTTTCGACTTTGTCTTTAAGTCTTGAGATCTTCAAATCATTCTTGACTTGTCTTTGCCATCTTGTGATCTTGTGTCTTTATCCACATGCTCACACTATCAATTGTTGGATAAGTCTTTGGGCATGAATATGTGGTTGTGAATCTTTGACTTTGCTGAGTACACCGTGACACCACCTTCTCGAGACAAAACATAGACATGGACTGAATGGCTTTGACATTCGTCCTAAATCGGTAGCGTTTTACCTCCGGTCGGTGAAGACCGTTATACGATATTAAATATCGTACCTGTGATCAGGTAGATTCAATTAAGAATCTCCTTGACAGGGTTTCGCGGCAGTACTAGCCGTTCTCTTTACTCGACCGTCTCAAAGCAAGACTGCGACCATAAAGAGTGAATCAATTGGATAAATATCCGCTTGATTAAAGTCGTCAATTCAAATTCCTGGAACAAGTTTGATTCATTAAGAATCTTACCATTGTTGCTTTCCAGTTGACACAAGTTTGATTCATAAGAATCTCACAAGTTACCTACCGTAGCGCTGTTTGATGTTGACGCTAGAAGGATTTCCATTCGTCACTGTGAATATTAATAAATATCACTCTGAATGTTCTGGCAAGACCATAAAGATATTGCGTAGAAACCTGAAACGAGTTTGAATCAATTCAGAATCAAACCACTGTTGCTTTTCAGTTTTACATATGTTCAATTCATAAAGAATCTTGCATATGACCTACCGCAGTGCTGTTTGATGTTAACACTGGAAGGATTTCCACTCATCATTGTGAATACTAAGTAGTATCACTCTGAGTGTTCTAGAAATATCGCAAGGATATAGCGTAGGACTCTCTTGATCTTCATCCGTGTGTCCTAACGAGATTTGATTGATCTCTTGGCTCTAGACTCGATTTGTGCACTTTTAGTGGTCGGAGGCTGGAGCAGATGCCACCTATTCAATATCAACTATCTCGAAGTGAGAAAGTCAATAGAAGTCGTGTTGATCTCCGTGACAATAAATCAAACTTCTTTTGAGAGAAGCCTGAGTAGCTAGGAAAGCGTTGTGCTTCACATCACTGGGTCCATGATGAGTTTGTCTTCATGATGGGTTGACCCGGTTTCTGCCTAAGTTGTATGGAGGGCTTCTTTCTTTACACCCTTTATCCTTACATTTCATTTTCATTCTTCAACCCCTTCAATGCTTACCAAGACATCATTAATAGCACCTTGTTGTGATTGTTACAGTGCTATCATCAGTACTTAGTCGGCATTCAACTACGTTCACATTCTACTCCATCTTTCCTACGGACTTCTAATAATCTATTGGATTGTCCCTGGGAAGATCCCTCCGGTTCTGGTTGGATCATAGGACTTAAACCTAACCACCCTTTTGACACCAATAACGTCGTGAATTAAAGATGTTGTGGGTATTTGATCGTAACCATGAAAACCACTTTAAATTCTAACAAAGTGTTTGAAAAACATTTAACACCTTGCTAGTTTTGTCGTTTCAGAAAAGCTCCCCCTTCACATGTGCATCGATAATCGAAAGTGTTTCGCACATGTGGGTAAGAGTTAAAGTGCTTGAGTCTTATAGATCACATTTTAATCACATTTTCTCCCCCTATCTCTAATATATAAAATCTTTTGATATTAGAGATACCAAATTTGATTAAAATATATTTCGAAAAATAGTCTTGAAAGTCTTCGGGAGAAAGATGTGTTAATCTTTTGCATGAAGTTGAATTGCTCCCCCTCAAAAATTGATCCAATGGAATTGTCATTACGAGGATTTGATCCACATTAAACTTTTGAGGATAGGAGTTGTTGAACACACAATTTTTGAAAGATTTTGAATATCAATGAGAAATTCTTGAAAAAATTGTGTTCAACGCTTTTTGAAAAATCAATTCTTTATGACAAAAAAGTTTTTCTAAAGCATAAACTTGAGTTCATAGACTTTGAATGTCTTGACGAATCCACTCAAGTGTAAGAAGATTTAACTTCTTTTGCTAAGGGTAAGAGTACAAAAGCGTACACTCCCCCGTGAATTTAGATCCGGGTTGCAATCTGAAAGTGATTACAAGCCATTGTGTTGAGCTCAAAACGTTGAATGTTTTGTGACAAGCTCAACCCGAGATATATTGCTCTACCCGTTGTTGGAAATATTGTCCAAAATAGACAATTTCCTTTTGAAAAAATAGAAATGACATGTTTTGAAAAATATTTACAACTTTCATTCGAGCTTTATGTACACACCCGTGTCGTTATTGAGCGACATTTCTAGGTACGTCCATATTATCGATACTGAAAGACATGTCGAGAAGAATATTTTTGGATTATCAAAGATTTTTTAATTTTGTATTTTGCTTTTTGATTAATATTTACAGGTACATGTTTGATAGATGAATCAAGCAGGCTTCTTTGCCAGAACCTCCAGTTCTGCTGGAGTCAAACATCTCATACCAATTTTCCTAACTAGATACGCAAACCTCTCTTTCGAAAGAGCTTTTGTAAACAAGTCAGCTAATTGGTAATCAGTTCCAACAAAGTATAATTCAACAATACCTCTTTCAACTTGTTCCTTAATAAAGTGATATCTGACATCAATGTGCTTCGTGCGGGAATGCTGTACCGGGTTGCAGGAGATGGCTATGGCTGACTTTGAGTCACAGTACATGGGTACTTTATCAAAATGGAAGCCATAATCCGTGAGTTGTGTTCTCATCCAAAGAACTTGAGCACAACACGCAGATAGAGACACATACTCTGCTTCGGCTGATGAAAGTGACGTGCAATCCTGCTTCTTGGAAGACCATCCCACAAGCTTGTCTTGACCTAGAAATTGTGCACCACCAGAAGTACTTTTACGTGTATCAAGACACCCTGCATGATCAGAATCTGAATAGGCCGTTAGAAACAAACCGGTTTCCCTCGGATACCAGAGTCCCATGTGAATGGTATTCTTAAGGTACCGAAAGATCCGTTTAACCTCCTTGAGGTGCTTTTCAGTGGGTCGTGCTTGATATCGTGCACAATAACATGTAGCATGATGAATATCAGGTCTGCTTGCTGTCAAGTACATGAGGGACCCGATCATGGAATGATATCTCGTTTGATCAATGGGTAATCCCTCCAAATCAGCATCTAGGGATGTGGTTGATAATGGTGTCCCAACGGGGTCACATGATGTCATACCATGCTTTTTGATTATCTCTTGACAATACTTAGCTTGGTTAATGAAGATACCACTTGGGGATTGGTGAACTTGAATTCCTAGAAAGAATTTTAGTTCGCCCATCATAGACATTTCAAATCTGCTGTGCATTACTTTTTCAAACCATTTTGAAAGTTTTCGGTTTGTAGACCCGAAAATAATGTCATCAACATAAATTTGCACAAGCAAAATGTCATCCCCATATTTATAAGTGAACAAAGGTAAATCAATGGAACCTTTTGAGAAACCTTTGGAGACCAGAAATTTCGAGAGCTCGTCGTACCACGCCCTTGGAGCTTGCTTGAGTCCATATAGTGCTTTGTGGAGACGATACACCTTGTCAGGATAATGAGGATTGACGAATCCTTCCGGCTGCGTGACATAGACTTCTTCCTTCAAAGGACCGTTAAGAAACGCCGTCTTTACGTCCATTTGATAAACAATGAATCCCTTATGTGCAGCATAGGCAAGGAAAATCCTGACCGCTTCCATTCGAGCTACTGGTGCAAATGATTCTTCAAAATCAATACCCTCTTTCTGTCCATACCCTTTAGCCACTAGCCTAGATTTATTCTTGATGATCGTGTTTTCTTCATCCATCTTGTTTTTCTGAATCCATCGAAGATTTAATGGTGTTACATCGTATGGTCTGTCAACAAGTTCCCAGACTTTAAGTCTTTCAAATTGTTGAAGTTCATCCGTCATCGATTCAATCCAAGCATGATCAGCCAAGGCTTCTTTGATGTTTTTCGGTTCGGCTGAACTCACGGCGAGTGCGAACATACAAACATTGCCATCGGTGTGAAGCTGTCGTCTTGTACGAACGGGCTGTGAAGGGTTTCCAATGACATGAACCAAAGGATGATCTCGGGTCCAATGATGTGTTGAAGGATGTCGTTGGTAGAACGTGTGCATATTTGACGGATCAACATGGCGAGTAGAAGACTCTCCAGTTTCGTGTACCGGTGTACCGAATGGGTTGATAAATTCGTCTTCGTCAGATAATGCATTGTCTGCTTGATTTGTGTTCTCTGGAGCAATGACAGTAGTTGTGGATGTTGTAGGATCGATTGTTGAAGTAATATTCTGAGGAGGTAAATCTGCAGCAACCCGTGTTGAAGTAGATAAAGTTGTATCTGGTTGTTGACGATGATCGGTTTCATCATTCTTATCATGAGTGACAGCGGAAGACTTCGATACAACTTGTTTCTCCCCCGTGAAATATTCATCATACATTGGTCCATATAACATTTCCAACTCTTCAATTGTCGTGTCGACTGTCATATCAGCTCTAGGAACATTTTTTGGAACCAGCGTTGAACTTGACGGTTCATTGCTGTGGTCTTGAGCTTCGAGTTCCGTGCGGTTGTGAACGGAAGTCGTTTGTCGTTGTGGATCGGGACTTAAACTATTTTGTTCAAGTGCCATTTCTTGTAATTCATCAAATCGGATGTGAATAGTCTCGACAATCAATTTTGTTCTCTTGTTGTATACTCTATATCCCTTTGACTGAGTTGCATATCCCACAAGAATACATGCATCACCTTTCTCTTTAATCTTATCCAAATTTTCACCATCTCGAATAATGTAGCAAGTACATCCAAAAACATGAAGGTGTTTGAGTGAAGGTTTTCGATCATGAATTATGTGATATGGTGTCTTTTCATGTCTTGGGATAATTAAGGAACGGTTTTGTGTGTAGCATGCGGTTGACACGGCTTCGGCCCAAAAGTATAGTGGAAGTTTTGAAGCGGATAATAATGTTCGAGCAGCTTCAACCAAAGTACGGTTTCGTCTTTCAACAACGCCGTTTTGTTCGGGTGTTCGAGCAATAGATGTTTCATGTTCAATCCCTTCGGCTTCAAAAAACTTTCTCAGATTTGAATTCAAAAATTATGTACCTCTGTCAGTACGAACCACTTTAACTTGAGCCTGAAGACCACGTTGTATCAATTTAAGAAAGGTGATGAGAACGTCGGGTGTTTCATCCTTGGACCTCAAGAAGTGAGTCCATGTGTACCTTGAGTAATCATCGACAATTACCAGAATATATTTCTTTCCATTGATACTCTGAACACACATTGGACCACACAGATCCATGTGAAGAAGATCTAACCGTCCTTTAGAGCTTGGTGTGGTCTTTGTTTTGAAGCTACTTCGTTTAGCTTTACAAAGTTCACAAGAAGAACAAAGATGATCTTTGATGAATTTCAAACTTGGAAGGCCTCTCACAATATCTTTCTTGGAAAGCAAGTTGATGGTATCAAAGTTTAGATGAGAAAGACGTTGATGCCATAACCATGCCTGAGTCGTTGAAGCTTTAGCCATGAAGAAAATTGGAGTTGATGAAGTTGTGTCTTGAAGTGAAATGTTGTAAAGATCAGTACCCCGTGTACCGGTAAGTAAGTCATTCCCATCATAATCACGAACAAAACATGTCTTCTTTCTGAAAGCAACTTCCAAATCCGCATCACAGAATTGACCAACCGAGAAAAGATTGTGATTGAGCCCTTCGACGTAGTATACCCTTTTAATCGTGATATTCCCCTGAACCAAATCGCCATATCCTAGGATCGGTGCAAATTGATCATTTCTGAATCGGACCGTACCCAGGAACTTCTCCACGAAGTTAATTAGAAGCTTGAGATTCCCCGTCATGTGCTTCGTGCATCCGGAGTCCAGTATGAAGAGAATTATTTGTATCACCTGCAGAAGAGTTAGAACACGATGGAGCATTTGCTAAATTGGATAACACAGTAGTTGTGATAGTAGAATCATTAGTGTCCTTATCAACATTTAAAGGCAAACTAACACTCGTTTTCACATTTTCTGTCCTAACTTTAGGCATCCATTTATATCCGGGAGGACATTGATTAGCAAACCACCATTTCCAAGACTTACTGGCAGACTCATATAATTCCTTTATTTTGCTTCTAGGATTCTTAGTGGTGGAGTCTGATGCATTACCTTTCTTAGTGGGGGTTGCACTAGAATGGTTCACTTTGCGTTTGGGTTTTCTAGCTCTAATAGGCATTGCAACTTGCTTCTTAGATCTAGTATCTACGACTTTGACTTTATTTATATCACACATAGAATGATTAGCATTATCACACTTTCCACATTTGACACAAACACATTTCACATTCATAGCATTCAAATCATTCACAGCATCCAAATCGTCATTACATGCAATTACAGACTTGTTATTCTTAAAAACATTCAAATTCCTAGGGTGTTCTTCTACTTCCTTCATCTTCCCTTGATTCTTGTGTTTCCAGACCTTATCATTCACTTGAGTGCGCTTAAGCTGAGGCCGGCTAACACTAGTAGTGGAAACTATTCCTGTAGTAGAAGACACACGAATATTAGTGTTTCTAGAAGTCTGAGGCGAGTGAGTATCTTTGTTTGTGGGCTTAGTGGACATTCTATACATCCCTGGTTTAATCACATTATTGTGCTTAACGCTTGGTGCTACAGGATTCCTTATGGGTTGAGCTTGTGGTAACCTTTCCTTTCCATCCATCTTGGGGGAAAACACAGGTTTTGCAAACGAGGAATTAGATAAAGCAGATGGTTTTCCCAAGATAGAGGATCTATTCTCTTTAGAGGCATTGGGTTGTCTAACAACATTTTTCTTAATGCTAGGTTCCACAATTTTCCCACCCATTTTAGCAATGAGTTTCTACAACTCTGCTATCGCTCTGTCCCTGTCTTGTAATTGAGCTTTCAACCCTTTAATTTCCAAATTCTGTTCATTCATTTCTCGAAATGTTTGGGAAAGTTTTTCTTGCAATTTATTATCATGTGGAAAACGACCAACATCTTTTTGCAAAGCAAGTTCAAGTGAATGACAATGTTTTTGAAGGAAATCAGTTTTGTGTTAAAGTAACTCAAAAGCCTTTTTGTCAACATTTTCTTTACGTTTCGAAAGCTCAATTTCAAGACGTTCACATTCTTTGATCTTATCAAGATATTGGCATGCAACTTCAGAATATTCATCAATATCAGCACAAGATGTAAAATAAGCACACATAACATCTTTAGAAACGCATTCTTGCAAGAGTAAATCATATTCATCTGAGAAATCAGACTTCTCCATTTGAAGATCATCAATGTGTTTCTCAATAGATTCAACATATTTTAAATCATCAAACATTTTAGTCCGAATGAACTCCTCAAGTTGAAGAACAGTTTCTTTAATCAACGCCGTGTTTGGAATTAAGAGTTCTTTGACAAGCAAGGTAATATCGTGAGGAATCGGACGTGTCCACTCAGCATTTTCACGTTTTGCCCAGTCTCTTTCAACAATAGATTTAACATTATCTATGTGGTGTTTAAGAATACCTAATGTTTTCCTACTCTTGCTTTTAGATTCATCTAGAGGGAGGTAGTTTATGTATTTGTAAACATTAGATTTCTTAGGGGCAAATGCTTTCTTCCATTGAATTCTCTTTTGTTTGCATTCTAGGAACACTTCCTCACGAGTTTTCTGAGTTTGTTTGTTGAACAGGCCATAAAGACTATTCTCATAAGCATAATTATAAGGTTTCACAAACTCCTTATTAACAAGTGGTTGACTATCAGCATCCCAAAGGGCAGTCTCTTCACTATTGGCACTAACAGGCATGCAATCAAGATCTGTCCTTTCAGTCTCATCAAGATAAAGATGCGGGTTCGGAGCTTGAGCTTTGGCAAGGTACTCAGGACTTGCAAAGCTAGCTTGACCCTTAAACATCGATGGAGGTGCCAGCATTCTCACAGATTGAATAGAATCATGTGTTTTATAAACAACGTTCTTCAAAAATTCGACTTGTGCTTCTAGTTTCGTAACTTTTTCGGTTTCTTTATCATATCTAGTTTTGAAGTCTTGTTTTAACGCATCTACCTCTTGTTTCTTATCCTCTAGAATTTTAGCAGAATCGGTAGTGGTCATAGAGAGCTTTTGTTCAAGTTCATTAACTTTGGTATTGGCAAGGTACGTTTTTTGACGTTCATCCATTAAGAAAACATTATATTGACGCTTCTCTTTAGCTAATAACTCAAGAGTTGTATTATATTTGTTTTCAAAATCGTCCTTTTGACTTTTTAACGCACTTCCCTTGTACCCCTCAAGCTCTTTGGTTTTCTGAAGGAGCTCATCTCTATAGGTTTCACTCATCTCAGTAGATTTGATAAGAGCAGCTTTGCATTCTTCAAAGCTTTGAGTGAGCGTAGCGTTTGCCTTCTTTAATTGCTTTTGACTCTTTTTATTTCAGTGACATCTTTTTGTAAAGTAGCAATTAAATTAGCAAGCGCAATACGTTCCTCTTCATCATATTCATTTGCATATTGATCATCCTCAGACTCATTATTGCACATGTCTGATGAATCAGGTGTGGTATTGCTATCAACCATTTCCATCATACACGTGTCATTAATGGCATTGGGTAGATCACTATGCTCAGGAATATCACCAAACACATTATATTCATCAGTAGTGTGTACCTTATCGATTAGCTCAGTGTCAAAGATAGGGCCATTGTCATCTTCAGTGACTTTGAGAACTTCTTCAACCTTTGCCATGTACGAGTAATGTGCATCAAGCTCTTGATCAGAATCTTCATCATCAGTATCATCAAGCATGGCTCCTTCCTCAGCTGACAATTTAACCCCTGCTTCCATCTTTTTGCATAGCAACATCTTTTCCTTGTGATAGCTAGAGTCTCTAACCCTTTTCGGCTTCCTGCATTCCTTTGCCATATGCCCAAAACCTTGGCAATTAAAACATTGAATCCCGCTTTGCTGAACCACTTAACTTCCAACCGTTTCCCTATTCCCAGTAGCAGCAGCAATCCTCTGAGTATCATACTTTGCAGTTTGTCGATCATATCTTGCAGAACCCTCAACATGCGTTGGATTATGTCGATCATACCTAGAAGGACTTTCACCACGTCGACGTGTGTCATACCTTGGAGGACTCTCAACATATCGGTTCTTTGTGTTAGATGATGTGCGAAGATTGTTGTTGGTGGGTTTGTAGATTTTCTTGTAAGTCTTCATTATGTAAGTAATTTGTTGTTTCATCTCTCGGTTCTTTTGAGCTTGGTCTTCATCACTATCTTCTTCAGATGATGACTCAGATGGTGCTCTTGGCGCTTTACCTCGAGATTTTGTGGAAGATGAAGACTTAGATGATGTGGAATATCGTGGTGAAGATGATGTATTGGAGTATGGCTTAGGAGCACGATAGTGAGGATCTTGAACATGTTGAGTGGTAGTCACAAAAGCAAGTGGATTAGCCGTCTTGGCAATACGTTCAGCTGGAATCTCATTTTCTTCATTCTGAAATTGCTTCAAGATGTCAAAGAGTCGATGATATGAGACCTCGTCTAACTTTTCTTGTTGTTTCACCAAAGTGACGAACCGTGTCCACTCGGGTTGAAGTTGTTGAAGAAATTAGACATTAACTTGCATGGTGGAGACTTGCAGATTATTTCTTGTCATGTCATTCATCATCTTATAAAACTTGGAGTAGTAAGAGTCAATTGATTCTCCATCCCTTGAAGTAAACTTGCCAAAATTCCAAAACAAGTTTGTTTTGACATCTTGTTTGTTGAGTGATTCTCCTTGTTGCAAGCGTTCAATAGCAGTCTACATTTCATGTGCTGTCGGGCATGCATCAACCGTGGAGTAAATATCATCTCCAATCCCACTTAAAACCATATAGATGGCTTCCTTCTCCGCATCATGCCAAGCACAATTTTCAGGTGTGAGATCAGCTCTTGTTTCATCACGTTCACTTGCAGGTATTGGATCAGTAGTATCTGTGGCTACTCTTGGAGGAACTGAGATCTTCTTAAATATATATGGTCCATGAGTAATACATTTCCTCAAGGCATCACCATTAGGTCTTGTATCAAGATATCGTATGAAACGTGATTGCCATTGAGCATACCGACCAGATACAAGCATTGGTGGTCTCTCTTTGTTACCCGCCACCATTATGTTGTTGTTCGTCACACGATATTCGGCAGTAGAATCCATCTCAATATTCTCTAAAATGATGAAGTGAATATGGATCTTAAGTAGATTTGTTGTGATTGTTGTTGTGGTTTAAATTCCGAAAATTGCAATTTTTCTCCAGGCCGACAATAAATTTTCCAGTCCGACAAAACGGTAGACCAAAAAATTTTGTAATCGCCAAAATTTGAAATCGAGCTAGAAATGTCCTAAAACTAGTATGGAAAAAATTTGAATTTACTTGACGAAAAAATGTTAACTCTTTTTTTTTTTTTTTTTTCTTTTTTTTTTTGATCTTCGTGGAAACGATATTCCGAAACTAGTCTAGATGGTGGCTAAGTCTAAAAATTACTCAAACAAAAATTAGCAAAAACATGTCATCGGAATCACTTCGTCAGAATGTCTAATCGGAATGTCCAATTGGAATGTCTAATCGGAATGTCTGATCGGAATGTCTAATCGGAATGTATGATCGGGATGTATGATCAGAATGTCTAATCGGAATCCCTTCGTCGGAATGTCTAATCGGAATGATGATCGGAACGGCCTTGTCGGAATACCAAATCGGAATATCTAAAGTCCAGTCGGAATATTCGAAGTCCAATCGGAATGTTGATCGGAAAAGCTGGTCGGAATGTTAAAACCCTTTTCCGATGCTACTGATCGGAATCCCAATCGGAATCTATAAACCCTTTTCCGATTACACCAATCGGAATAATAGTGCTGTTACGAGATTTTGGGGTAAAAAAATGAATTTTTCGACAAGAAATTCGCGATTTTAACCAACCAAATGCGACCAAATCCCTACCACAGCTATGTAGAAGATTTGTATCAAGATTTAGAGAATAGAAACACAAAAAGAATCTTGAATTCGAGATGATTACAAGAGAAAATCACACGAACCAAGTAAAATCAACAACGAATCACAAAACTACCCCATGGCGATTGATACCAAATGTTGTCCCCTATATTTGTGATTGATTAAGCAATGAAGAGAGAAAGAAAATAGATGAAGAAGAGATGAATTCCTAGAGAAAAAGTAGTGAGAGAAAGTAGAGAGGAGATTATTAACTTGGTGAGATTAGATTAGAAAAGAAATTGTTACAAATGACCATCCACCCTCCTAACATGCTAGGAGGGTAGTATATATAGTCCCCCCACATGCGGGCTTTAATGGACTATATATTGGGCCGGGCTTGTCTTTTGGACTTTAATTAGTTTAAATCCAAGCCCGTGAACCACGACTAAATAACTACTTATTACAACGTTCTAATAAAAATTACAATAGAAACCTATGACCGAACATTCTTGTTTGACTCAATATTTTGAGGCTAACAAAAACCGACATGGACGGAAAAGTACAATCCTATAAAGCTCGTTTAGTAGCTAAATGTTTTACTCAAACTTTTGGCGTAGACTACGAGGAGACATTTTCTGTTGTAGCAGACTTAAGATCTTTTAGGATTCTCATAGCTATAGCAGCATACTATGACTATGAGATATGGCAAATGGATGTTAAAACTTCCTTCTTGAACGGTCGCTTAGATGAAGATATCTATATGCAGCAACCAGAAGGGTATGTTGATCCTAAGAATCCAGGACACGTGTGCAAACTTCAAAGATCCATTTATGGTTTGAAGCAAGCATCACGTCACTAGAAATCTAGAATAAACGATTTGATGAATAAATCAAAAAGTTTGGATTTATTCAAAATCGTGATGAGCCATGTGTATATCGTAAAGCTAGTGGGAGTGATGTAGTATTCCTAGTCCTATATGTTGATGACATATTAATCATGGGAAGTAACATTCCAAGACTTAAAGATGTAAAGGATTATCTTGGTAAATGTTTTTCTATTAAGGATTTAGGAGAAGCTGCATATATTTTGGAAATTAAGATCTATCAAGATAGGAAAAGAAGGTTAACTGGTTTAATTCAAGATGGTAATATAGATAAGATATTGAAGAAGTATAACATGCATAATTCCAAGAAAGGTTTTTAACCTAGGGAAGTTAAGCATAATATGAGTCATGAGATGGATGCATCAACTCCTGAAGAGGAGGCATACATGCAGAAGGCGCCTTACGCTTCGAATGTAGGATCTATTATGTATAATGTAAGATGCACAAGGCCTGATGTGGCGTTTGCTCTGAACTTGTTCAGTAGATACCAACAGAATCCAGGGAAGCTCCACTGGACTGCTGTTAAACATATTCTAAAGTATTTGAGGAATACGAAAGATATGTTTTTGGTATTTGGAGGGAAACCAGACACAAAACTGAATGTGACAGGTTCCTGTGATGCGTCCTGGCAATGTGATAAAGACGATACGAAGTCTCAGGCGGGTTACATTTTTGTTATCAATGGAGGAGCAGTTGACTAGAAGAGCAAGAAGCGGACAACGATTGCAATGCATGCTACTCAATCTGGGTACATGGCTGCTTTAGAAGCTGAAATGGAAGCTGTTTGGATTAGGAAGTTTATTGGAGATCTTGGAGTGATGCCCTCAATAAAAGAACTTATTGATATATATTGCAACAATTCTGCTGTAATAATATTCGCCAATGATTCTGGAGTCATGAAAGGCGCCAGACATTTTAAACGTAGACATCACTACGTCCGAGAACAAGTTGAAGCTCGTGAAATAAAATTAATAAAAGTTCACACAGATGATAACGTAGTTGATCCTTTAACTAAGGCTTTGCCTAGACCAAAGGTAGTTAAGCATGCCAAGGCGATTGGGCTACAACTAGCTAGCGAACTCATGCAATAAATCTGTGATTAGTATTTGGATAAAGGATGTTATGACATTATTATTTAATGAAATAAAGATTGGATTTCATTTATTTGCCTTACTTAATTTGATATCCTATTTTACATGTTTTAAATCCATGAATAAATGTTATGATAAATGTCCGTTGTCGATTAGTAATATGGGAATATTAGTAAATTAATACAAATCAAAATAGCGATAAAATATACTTGAAAGTATATTGATCGATTTTGGATGATATTCGATGAATTAAATATTGGACTTATCCCAACTATATGTTTTTACTTTATGGATCTTTTTCATCAAGTAAATCATAAATAGTTATCCTTAGACTTGAGATACCAAAAAACTGTTATGAGTCTAGTGCATTTATGTGGAATAATCTAACGCTAAACGTAACTGGTAGCTATAAGGATTATTTTCGGAAGTGTTGAAAAATTCATAAGTTTTGCTCGTAGTCAATATGGAATTTATTTCCTCCGATTTCATTTTGGAGTTTAATACAGTTGGCCCCCCCGTGGGATTAGTAAGATTTTTGTGTGTCCATACCCAAATTTGTTTTGGTAATCTTGCTGAATCTATGAACGAGAAACTGAATGGTTAATGAAAGGAATGACTGAGATCCATATCCTTATTAACGTTGTATTAGAAATAAAAGGATAATAATAATGATGAATCATTAAAAAGGTTTTATCCAGGAGACCTTACTCGAGTTGTACTAGAGACATTGCTAAGTGTAACTAGACGCTAGTCAATGTAATCACGATATTCGAAATATGTCCAAGTGGGAGCTGAAAGTTTATGGACTTATATTTAATAGTCGTATGATATGATCGAACTCAAGATTACGGGATTGCACACAATACGTAAAGAGTTAATTTAATTAATAAATATATTTATTGTATTTAATAATTTATTTAATAAATATATATATTATATTTGTTAAATTAAATCGAGCTATATAACTATATAACTTTAACGATCGTTAATTAATTAAGAGTTAAGTATTAACGAGTGTTAAATAATATATAGAAAGAGGATTAAAAAGGAAGAAGGACGGAAGGTTCTGGAACACCCCATGAAGGGGTGTTCGATGGTCGGTTAGGGCACACAAAGGGGAAGGCAAAACTTGCCTTATATTTGTTTGCTGCTACAAGACTTATAGGCCTATAAATACATCCCCTTACCCTTCATATTCCACATAACTTGAATCTCTCCTCTTTCTCTTCTCTTGGCCGATCGCAACATCAACCCACGAAGGGGTTTGGTGTGGTTTTTCTTGGTACTCGGTTTTAGTTTAAATCTAGTCCTAGCCCCTCTCTAGGGTTGTTGGGTAGATTTTATACTATCAATATAGCTCGGTTTATACGTGCTAGAACCATGGTTAGCTCGTTGTATTACGTGTGTACAAGATCATAATATAGTCTTACTTTAGACTATATCTTGGTTATATACGGTATAAACCTGAATTGGTGATTCGTTATTCGTCTTGTGGATTTGTTTTAGCCTAAAGGTATGTAACCCTAATTCGACTAATTATAGTTGTGTTATTATTATGATCTTGTTAAATCGCTTCCGCTATGTGTGCTTTGATCTCGTTTAGGGTTTTATATAATTGTTATTATATTAATAAACCTTCACATACAACAGCTTAACATAGATGAGTTTAAAATTTTTAGGGACCTGTTGTTGTTGGAGTAACTGGCATTGTTACGGTAGTTGTCACTACGGTTACGCCTGTCTAATCCATATCGGTCATTATTCTGACCGTGCCCCTTGTTATTCGTCTGCTGAGTGGCTGGCTGGGACCGGTCTCCACCTTTCTGCCTGAAAGATACAACTGAATAGAACAAGGTATAAAATGAAGGTACTGATTTGAATAAGATGCTAGCGTTTGATGACTGAAATTTATACCTCTTCTCAGGACGAGCTGGCTCCTCATAGTTATCTCTCTAATGGAGCATATCCAAGCTACGTGTTGCGTCTGTCACTTGTGACACATTGATGAAAGTGGCACATAATAGCCGATCAGTAGTCGAGGAGTGAAGAGCCCAGCGAAAATGCTTCGCTTGCTCCTCAGTTGTACCTGCAGAAGCGCCTAGAAATCCAACTAACATGAGGAATCTCTGCATAAACTCCTTGTTGTTCTCACCAATTCTCTGACGAATAGCATGGTAGTCCCTCTTTAACTGTTCCTGCTAAGCCCTTGGGAAGAACTGATTATAGAACAACTCAGTGAACTGATTCCATGTCAAAGTAGCCAACCATGCATCGCCTCCATTTTTCTGCTTGTACGCTCTCCACCAAGCTACTACATCGCCTTCGAACGTGTAGCAAGCCAATCGTGCCTTGTACACTCCATCACAACCCATGGCATCTAAGATCTTCTCCATGTGTGAGACCCAGTTTCAGCATCAGCCGGGACCTCAGCCTTCTCGAATGCTCGAGGCTTCTGCTTGTTGAATCTCTCCAGCCAGTGTGTAGGGTGACAAGTGGAGGAGGAGGATTGTTCTGATTTTGAGGATGTGGTCCTTTTTAGAATTCAGGCCGAATCTCGTTTCGGATCTGAGGGAGGATGGTCTGTAGAGCTGCTCGGACAACTGCAACCAATTCTTGATCATTTCGTGTGGTGACCATCTGACAGTTTCAAATAGGAAATAAAATGATTAATCTGTTAGAACATAGGGTAAACATAAGAGATGCATGGGGGAATTTATGAAGGCATAGCCAACGAAAAACTGACATGAGCAAAGGTGGATGCCTATGGGTCGGTCAACAAAACAAAGTTCGCAGAAAAGCACATGAGACTAAATACGACCAGTCCTGTACCAACCATTACTTAGTCAAAACTTAACAGAATACAATGATACATGAAATAAAATTTACTGTCAATTTAGGAAGATCCTGGTGACTACCCACTAGTCACAAGTCAAATTTTAGAGCCTACATGTCGAAACCTTGGCTCTGATACCATAATTGTAGCACCCCACTTGGATAATTAGACCGTTACTTAGTAATTATGACGTGTCATAAAAGCAAGCAAGGTAAATGTCTAAAACATTAATGACCATAATGGAACCCGAAAACAAACATCGGTTCCAAACATAAGCTCCACACACAATGCATAAGTAAAGAAATGTAGAATAAGGACTAAACAGTGTCTAGGAAATCAAAAGTATGTAAATGCATTAAAAGAAACGAAGACAATGGAGCCTTCATCCAAATGCACGTACTCTTGATTTCCTAGCTTTGCCCTTTAGTATCTGTCGTATGGGGACATGGAAAGAAAATACGGTTGAGCAATACGCTCAGTGTGCAGATATATGAAAATCATATGAAAAGCAATAAACACAAGTAAAACATAACAAAGCACCTAAGTCCTAGAAAACCTGGCGTGGTTTATAAACTGGTTTATATTCTGAAAAGACTTATGTTTATTTTATAAAAACTGTATTTTAAATGCCCAAGAGCCCATATAGGTCATTAAGGTACAACGTGCATTAATACATAGAGGGGTGACCTCGTCATGCAATTCGAGGGGTTGCCTCTAATTATAATAGTCTGGGTGGAGGGATCAACTCCATGTAACGGATGTAAGGTACACACACAGTTACCATGTAATCTGCTAAACTTGTTCTAGGATGCACATTCGTCCCACATACTAATAATATAAAAGACCAAATAATTGAAAGAGACGCCGCAAGCAATCACTCTCATCACGGAAGAGTCATAACACTGGTGCCTCAGGTGTTATGGTTATGGTACCTCCATTACTAGGTAGAACTGTCATGCATGTATATAGCTAAGGAAATCTAAAATATTAATCATATTAATTACTAATAAGTTTAATGTAAACTACTGGGGAAAATAGATGACTGTAAACGGGGAATCCTAAGTATAGGAATAGAGTGTCCTTACTAAAGGACGGAATATCCGTACCTTATCTCCAATAATGAGGATGAAAACGAAAGTGGAAGATCACTCCGACTTCACAATAACTACATAATAAAAGGGACATGAAAGAGTTGTTTGTTTAACTTATACTTACTGGTTATTAGTTTACTTGACGTGTTCTTAACTTGTTTTACTTATTGTTGTCTTGTTTTACTATTTCATTTTTATTCATGTGTTTCTTAGTATTTCATGTGTTCTTGATTAGTGTATTTCATGTTTTATGTGTTATAGTACTTGTTGTATCATAATGAGTAACTTATAAAAATAGCAGGTTTCTATATATAGTAACTTTCCAAAAATAGCAGGTTTTAATAAATAGTAAGTTTCCAAAAATAAAAAGTTTCAAAAATTAGTAAGTTTCCGAAAATAGAAAGTTTCCATATTTAGTATGTTTCCATAAATAGCATATTTCCCTATTTAGTATGTTTTAGTAAATAGCATGTTTCCATATTTAATATGTTTCTATATTTAGCATGTTTCCATAAATAGTATTAAGCTTATTAAATAAGTAAATGATATAAGTTATAGTTTTTAATAAGCATATTATAAGCCATGATTATTATATATTAAAGTTTATTAATATTTAATACTTAGTCTTATCATATGATTATTAATTAATAATAATAATAATACATGATGTTATAAGTAATTATTAATTAATAATATTATATTATTTATCAATTAAACTTTACCTTAATGTTTAATGTATAACTAAATTACAGTATGTTATTAATTTAATTAAACCTTGGTTAAAAATGTAATCAATTTATTAAGCTAAGTTCTTAAATAAATTAATTAAATGTGCATGTACTTATAACATGAATAATTATTTTTAATAATTATTTTAACATATAGTTTATAAAATAATGTGGCCATCTTTAATTATCATGATAATTATATTAATAATTATAACATAAGTCTTGTTTATTAAATAATTAAATTAACCATGTATTAAGTAATGAAATTAATTAATAAAAATAGCATAAAGTAAATTAGCAAAAAATTTAGCCAAACACACCCCTTGGTGTGTTCCGTTCTATACGAGCTCAAAAAGGACCCACCGAGACCCGTGGAGGTCTCGGCTTCGCCTCGAACACACAACAACACCACAGCCGCAAGGCTGTGGCTTGCTGTCGTCAAACCAAAACAGACACCGACTACTTGTCGGTGCCACTGCTGCCCAAAACCACCCCGGCTTGGCTGGGGTTCCCCCTGTTGCATACCATGTTCCCATCAAGAGTTATGAGACTCTCAGTTGACACTGCCGAGCCAACGCACCCACTGCTGGGCAGTTGGGGTTTGCGACTGACCAATGGAACCAAGCGCCGACCCCTTATGGGGTGTGACTGCTTGTGTAAACTCACCACCGAGAGCCACAAAGCTCTCGGTTTGCGTGCCCACGACAAACCAATCAAAACAAAACCCGATCCCATGTTTATTCCTTTTTAATTACATGTTTTCTTACTGGTTTTTAATGATCCAAGAACATAGAAAAATAAATAAAAAGAATAAGGATTAAGAGATACCACACGCGTGAATATATTAATGATTAGATCACGAACACGAACCCTTAATTAATCAAGATTAAACAAGCCCAAAATCTTTCCCTTGTGTTCTTGATGTGCCGCGGCCAAGAGAGAGAAAAAAAGAGTTTTAGGGTTTTTGATTTATGAAAAGTGAATTATTAAATCCCTGGTTGTTTTGTTTAAAGACATGTATTGCTTAATGGGCCGGGCCAAGCCCCTTTTCCTTCTCTTTTTTCCGACAAACACAAACACCCCTTACATAATTTCGTTTTGTTTTTCGTGCTTAAATATTTATCACGTGTGTTCGTGTTTTAAATTACGTGTTTTATTCTTGTTATGTTTTAATTAATATACGTAAATACTTATAGTGTATTATTAATAATATTAATGTACGTAATACTTGTAGTAAATAATTAATATACGTAATATTTATATTAAATGTTCATGATTCGTGTTGTATATTAATTGATCATAAAGTTTTAATTTGACCGTGTTTTCATGCATTAAATGTTCTAAGGTATATTAATGCGGGTTTTACAACTCTTTCCCTCTAAAAGAATAATTCGTCCTCGAATTAGGGGTACGATAAGCTGAAAAGGACATCGAATCATAGCTGAAATTGAGGGTATGGAGTCCGGATAGACTCCTCCGTTTCCCAAGTGGCTTCCCGCTCAGAATGGTCCCTCCAAAGGATTTTGACGAATGGGAACGTCTTTCTCCTCATGAACCGATCCTGGCGATCAAGAACTGCCTCGGGTTACTCAATGTAGGATAGATCCTCACGAATTTGGTCGAAAGGATACAAAACTGTGTGCAACGAATGGTAATTGTAACCTCTGAGTAAGGATACATGAAACACGTTGTGTACATGAGATAGCCGAGGAGGTAACGCTAGACGATACGAAACCTCACCGACACGTTCGAGGATCTGAAACGGTCCGATGAAACGAGGACTGAGCTTGCCCTTAAGTCCAAAAGGCTTGACGCCACGTGCTGGTGATACCTTAAGGAAAACATGTTCACCAGGCTGAAATTTTAAAGCTCTACGATGTTTATCAGCATAGCTCTTCTGACGAGCACAAGCTTCCTATAGCTTTGCCTTGGTGATAACAACCTTTGAAGGTTTATTAATATCATAACAATTATATAAAACCCTAAACGAGATCAAAACATATATAGAAGAAGCGATTTAACAAGATCATAATTAATAACACAGTTATAATTAATCGAATTATGGTTACATACCTTTACGCTAAAGCAATTCCACAAGACGAAGAACAAATCACCGATTCGGGTTTAAACCGTATATACTAAGATATAGTCTAAAGTAAGACTATATTACGTTCTTGTACACACGTAATACAACGAGCTAACCATGATTCTAGCACGTGAAAACTGAGCTACAACGCTTGTAATTAATCTACCCAACAACCCTAGAGAGGGGCTAGGACTAGATTAAGTATACAATCAATCAACCAAGAAAACCAAGCGAAACCCTTCCTAGGTGGGGGGCGACGATCGACCAAAGAGAAAGAGAAGGGAAGAGATTATTTGTTGTGTAAATTATGAGGATAAGGGGGTGTATTTATAGGCCTAAACAACTTATAGCCCAAGATAAATAAAAGGAAACTTTTGCCCCCCCCCCCTCTTTGGGCCTCATAACCGACCGACCAAAACACCCCTTAGGGGTGTTCCGGAATCTTCCAAACTTCTTTCCTTTTGTTTATGTATACTATATATTTATTTAACAATCGTTATAACTTAACTATTAATTAGTTAACGACCGTTAAAGTAATATAGTTACTTGCTCGGTTAAATTAATAAATACATAAATATATTTATTAAATAAATTAGTAAATACAATAAATATATTTATTAATTATATTAACTCTTTACGTATTGTGTGCAATCCCGCAATTTCGAGTTCGATCCTATCATACGACTATTAAATATAAGTCCATAAACTTACAACTTCCACTTGGACATAGTTCGAATATCGTGATCACACTGACTAACGTCTAGTTACACTAGCAATGTCACTAGTACAACTCGAGTAAGGTCTCCTAGACAAAACCTTTTAACGATTCTGCATCATTATTATTATCCTTTTATTTCTAATATAACGTTAATAAGGATATGGATCTCAGTCATTTCTTTCAATAACCATTATGTTTCTCGTTCACGGATTCAACAAGATTACCAAAAACAAATTTGGGTGTGGTCACACAAACATCTTACTAATCCCACGAGGGGCCCCAGCTGTATTAAACTCCAAAACGAAATTGGAGGAAATAAATTCCATATTGACTACGAGCAAAACTTATGAATTTTGCAACACTTCCGAAAATAATCCTTATAGCTACCAGTTACGTTTAGCGTTAGATTATTCCGCAGAGATGCACTAGATTCATAAGAATTTCCTGGTATCTCAAGTCCAAGGATAACTATTCATGTTTTACTTAATGACAAAGATCCATAAAGTAATAACATATAGTTGGGATAAGTCCTATACTCGATTCATCAAATATCATCCAAAATTGACCAATATACTTTCAAGTATACTCTGTCACTATTTTGATTTGTCTTAATTTAATAATACTCCCATATTATTAATCGACAACGGACATTTAGCATAACTTTTATTCATGATTAAAACATGTAAAATAGGATACACAAATACTAATCACATTTTTATTGCATGAGTTCGCTAGCTAGTTGCAGCCCAATCGCCTCGACATGCTTAACTACCTTTGGTCTAGGCAATGCCTTAGTCAAAGGATCTGCTACGTTATCATCTGTGTAAACTTTTATCAATTTTATTTCCTGAGCTTCAACTTGTTCTCAGACGTAGTGATGTCTACGCATAAAGTGTCTGGCGCCTTTCATGACTCTAGGGTCATTGGCAAATATTATTGCGGCAGAATTGTCACAATACATATCAATAGGTTCTTTAATTGAAGGCATCACTCCAAGATCTTCAATAAACTTGCTAATCCAAACAGCTTCCATTGCAGCTTCTGAAGCAGCCATGTACTCAGATTGAGTAGCATGCATTGTAACTGTTGTCTGTTTCTTGCTCTTCCAGTCAACTGCTCCTCCATTGATAACAAAAACGTAACCCATCTGAGACTTCGTATCGTCTTTATCACATTGCCAGGACGCATCACAGAAACCTGTAACATTCAGTTCCGTGTCTGGTTTTCCACCATATACCAAAAACATATCTTTCGTACTCCTCAAATACTTTAGAATATGTTTAATAGCAGTCCAGTGGAGCTTCCCTGGATTCTGTTGGTATCTACTGACCAAGTTCTTAGCAAACGCCACATCAGGCCTTGTGCATCTAACATCATACATTATAGATCCTACAGCCGAAGCATAAGGCACCTTCTGCATGTATACCTCCTCTTCAGGAGTTGATGCATCCATCTCATGACTCAGATTATGCTTAACTTCTATAGGTTGAAAACCTTTCTTGGAATTATGCATATTATACTTCTTCAAAATATTATCTATATAAGCATCTTGACATATACCAATTAACCCTCTTTTTTCTATCCCGATAGTC
Organism: Glebionis coronaria; assembly: GCA_025667525.1. Classification (NCBI taxonomy): domain Eukaryota; kingdom Viridiplantae; phylum Streptophyta; class Magnoliopsida; order Asterales; family Asteraceae; genus Glebionis; species Glebionis coronaria. The sequence continues at coordinate 455,772,647 of CM046876.1, forward strand.
TTAATTCCCAGAATGTAGGCAGCTTCTCCTAAATCCTTCATTGAAAAACATTTACCAAGATAATCCTTAACAGCTTTAAGTCTTGGAATGTTACTTCCCATGATTAATATGTCATCAACATATAGGACTAGGAATACTACATCACTCTCACTAGCTTTGTGATATACACATGGCTCATCACGGTTCTAAACAAATCCAAACTTTTTGATTTCTTCGTCAAATCTTTTATTCCATTGACGTGATGCTTGCTTCAAAACATAAATGGACCTTTGAAGTTTGTACACATGTCCTGGATTTTCAGGATCAACATACCCTTCTGGTTGCTGCATATAGATGTCTTCATCTAAGCGACCGTTCAAAAAAGAAGGCAGTTTTAACATCCATTTGCCATATCTCATAGTCATAGTATGCTGTTATAGCTATGAGAATACTGATTGCTCTTAAATCTGCTACAGGAGAAAATGTCTCCTCGTAGTCTATGCCAAAAGTTTGTGTAAAATCTTTAGCTACTAAATGAGCTTTATAGGATTGTACTTTTTCGTTCATGTCGGTTTCCTTCTGTATATCCACTTGTGTCTCACTACTTTAGCATTCGGTGGTGGTTCTACAAGAATCCAAACATCATTTACTTTCATGGATTTCATTTCCCCATCCATAGCAACCATCCACTTATCCTTCTCATGATCAAGTATGGCGGATTTATAATTAGCGGGTTCACCAAGATCCCCTAACTCATCATCATCCTATATGTTAAGACATATATTGCTATTTGTGTTTTTAATCCTTACGGATCTACGCAGAGGAACTAATTCCAGTGGAACCGCCCAAGATCATAATTTCTGGTTCTAAAGGAATTACATCACAAGTGTTTTCAGAAGGTAATGTATCTATATGACTATCCTCAAGATCATAATTTCTCCCACTGAATTCTTGGTTTACAAGATCAGATTCAAGGAAGTCTCCATACCTAGCAACAATAACTTTGTTCTCAGGTGGCTAATAAAAGTAGTAACCCATAGTTTCCTTAGGGTATCCTACAACGATACATTTTATAGATCGTTGTTAGAGTTTGTCGCCTGAGTCACGTTTCACATACGCCTCGCAACCCCAGACCTTTAAATAAGACAAATATGGCTTCTTTCCATGCCATAGTTCATACGGTGTCTTATCAACCTTCTTTGTAGGAACCATATTTAATATGCAAACAGTAGATTCTAGAGCATAATCCCTAAAGGATAAAGGTAAAGTTGTAAGATTAAACATAGATCGTACCATATCCAATAATGTACGATTTCTGCATTCGGATAAGCAATTTTGTTGTAGAGTACAGGGAGAAGTAAGATGCTGAATAATTCCATTCTTACATAGATAATCTATAAACTCTTGACTTATATATTCACCACCTCTATCAGAATGAAGAGCTTTAATCTTCTTCCCTAATTGCAGTTCTACTTCTGCTTTAAACATTTTGAATGTTTCAAATATCTCATGTTTATGCTTAAGTAAATAAACATATCCATAACGGCTATAATCATCCGTAAATGTTAAGAAGTAGCTAGCACCTTTCCTTGACGTATGTCTAAGTGGTCCGCACACATCAGAATGTATTAGTCCAAGTAGATCAGTAGCCCTTTCAATATTGCTATTAAAAGGTTTAGGTTTCTTGGTCATCTTTCCAGAGATACAAGACTCACATTTATCAAATGATTCATCATTGATGTTTTCCAAAAGACCTTCACGTTGAAGCTTTTGTATACGAGTCTTCCCGATATGGGCAAGTCTACAATGCCAAAGATAAGAAGAGTTCTTGTCAAACTTTCTCTTCTTACTCATGCTAAATACAAATTTATCGTTCTTGGATTCATTATCATGCATGTCTAATTCAAACACACCATTCATAGAAATTGCATTAAGATAGAAAATACCATTTTTCCAAACAGAAATTCGATTATTATCAATTGTGTGCACGAATCCATTATTTAACAAACAAGAAAAGGAAATAACACCCCTAAGAATTGTAGGTGCATAATGACAATTATTAAATCTCAGTACTAAACCCGAAAGTAAAACTAGATCAAAATTTCCTATAGCTTCAACCGCTGCTTGTGCGCCATTGCCCACTTGCAGATATTATTCCCCATAGGAAAGCTTCCTTTCCAGATTAAATCCTTGCAGCGTATTACAAATGTTAATACCGCAGCCCGTATCATATACCCAGGAATTTAATTTGTATGTTAAATTGATTAATTCAATCGTAAATAAAGTACCTGAAGTTGCAGCGCTCTACTCAGGCTTTGTTAGCCCTATATTTTATATACTCGAACAAGAATGTAATAGGTCATCTTAGTCGTAAATGGTCTTGTATTGTAATAGGTTAGTCGGGAAAACCGGGCTTGGACTTTAAGCTAATAATGTGTAAGTTAGGGGCGTAAGCCCAAGACAAAGCCAAGCCCAGCCCATGTCACTTAAACCCACGGCCCAATAAGCCAAGGGTATATATACCCTCTTCCATGTGTGGAAGAGGGTGTTGGTTACATTTACTTTCTCTCTCTAATAGTAAAAAACCTTCCACCATCTCTCTTGTTTCTCTCTCTACTATTCTTCTCTTTCTCTCTCTAGAATCTTGTTTTATGGATTATTATGGGATTAACATTTGGTATCAAGAGCCTATAGTGGATAGGTGATGAAGATTCGTGTTTTTGTTCTTGATTTTTGTGCCTATTTTGATCTAAATCTTTCGAACCAAAAATCATTTTTGTGTTTTTAATGGTTTTTTCTTGATACAAATCTTCAACATAGTTGTGGTAGAGATTTGGTATATTTACTTTGGCTAAAAACACAAATTTTTTGGGTGTTTTGATCATTTTTTGGCTTAAAATCTCGAATTGGTTGGGTTTTGTCCAAGAAAAGTGGGAATTTGGTACTATTCTGACAGGTTTTCATCGGAAAAGGGTCTTACATTCCGATAGATATTCCGATATCTTCCATCGGAAATGGGTTTACATATTCCGATCATTATTCCGATCAAGTATTCTGATAGGTTTGGTGAACAGGTATTTCGATAGAACTTTCCGACAGACATTCCGATAGGTATTCCGATAGTACTTTTCGACAGGTATTCCGATAGCACTTTCCGACAAGTATTCCGATAGAACTTTCCGACGTACATTCTGACAGGTATTCCGATGGACATTCCGACAGGTATTTCGATGGACATTCCGACATGTATTCCGATGGACATTCCGATGGATATTTTGTTCGAGTAATTTTTAGACTTAGCCACTATCTAGACTAGTTTCGGAACATAGTTTACACGAAGATTAAAAAATAAAAAATTAAATTAAATTGACGATACAAGATTTTTTAGCTCAAGTAAAATCAAATTTTTCCCTACTAGTTTTTGGCTATTTCTAACTCAATTTCAAAATTTGGCGATACAAGATTTTTCGACTTACCGTTTTGTCGGACTGAGGAATTTATTATCGGACTGAGAATTTTTTTTTGAATTATCGAAATTTTAATCTTAACCACAATCAAATCACAACACATCCACTAAGATCCTCATCCATTCACAAGTAATCACCATGTCTAATAACAACAACAACAATGCGACGGCTAATCAAATTCGATTGGAACAAGGTGGCAATGGTAATCCACCTGTGCTCACTGCCGATTGCTACGTTCAGTGGAGATCTCATTTCCTTAGATTTCCCGACACTAAAGAGAACCAAACCGCTCTTCGTCATTGCCTTGAGAATCCACCTCCAGTCTTTGAATTCAGACCAATTACCACACAAGTAGAGGATGGTACTTCATCCACTACACGAGCTATGGAGGATTTCGACACATGTCCTACTGAGAAAAAGAAACTCCTCCAAGCTGAAGCCGATGCTGTTAACTACATACTCACTGAGATTGATAACGATATCTATTCCACGGTTGATGCATGTCCAAATGCTATGGAAATGTTGAATGCAATTCATCGATTGAAGCAAGGTGAGTCGATAAATGTTCAAGATCTCGAGACTAATCTACTTTGGGAGTTTGGAAAATTCACATCCGAAGATGGTGAATCCATTGACTCATATTACTCGAGATTCTGCATAATGATGAACGAGCTTGTCAGAAATCAGTGCACCATCTCCAATCATCATGCCAATGTTCAGTTTCTACTTCAACTCAAACTTGAATGGTAAAGGTTTGTGACTTCGGTCAAACAAAGGGAGGATATCAAGACTATATCTTACCACAAACTTTATGATATATTGAAACAACATCAGAATGAAGTGAATGAACTTAGGGTTGAAAAGGCAGAACGATCTACAAACTCTATTGCTTTTATGGCTGCTACTTCAACAAAACCCGTTCCCCGTCAACAACCACCTACACATTCCTCAAAGTCATCCAGCCCATCCACCAAACCTCTAGCTACTGCTAGAAACAAAGCAAAAGCAATTGTCCCCACTCCACCTCCAAAGTATGACACCGAGTCAGATGGAGATAGTGATGATGAACAAACTTCAAGGGACAAGAAGATTGAAGAACTCATGTCTTTACTCACCACAACTTATAAGGAGATCTACAAACCTACCAACAAAAACCTCAGATCATCATCCAATGCTAGATATAAGGAAGTTGATCATGCAACTCGGTATGATGTGATGCTAGGTATGATAATCAGAGGATGCCGAATCAAGTTGGGGCTAGAGATACTATAGGCACTCCGGTTGTGCAGAAGACTGGGTTTCAATGCTTCAACTGTAAGGGATTTGGGCACATGGCTAGGGAATGCAAGAAGCCAAAATGGGTTAAGGATTCGGGATATCACAAGGAAAAGATGCTACTGTATAAGAAAGAAGAAGCAGGGATTCCACTCACAGCAGATGAAGTTGACTGGCGTGATGACACTGATGATAAAGCCGATGATCAAGAGTTGGAGGCACATTATGTGTACATGGAAAAGATTCAAGAAGTGCTTCTAGAGACTGCTGATACTTCTGGACCTATCTTTGATACTGAGCCACTTGAAAAGGTACCATCATACGCTAACTATAATGTGTTTGCCATTGAACGGCGTCATCCTGAGCAACCCGAAAGCATCAATGACACATATGTAATGGACACGGAGGATAGAAATATCTCTACGGATTCACAACATATGTGTAATGATGACGGAAAAGCTGTTCAGGATACTGACTTGGATGAGGACCGTGATTTGCTTGCGTCTATTATTGACTCTTTAAAACGTGAAATTGATGAAAATAAAGAGGCTAATAAACGTTTGAAGCAAGAAAACACATCCTTAGCCGAGGAAATAGACAGGCTTAAAGAGTGTGATTATGTAAAAGAAGCTGATCGACGAGTTGCAATAGCTAATGGTTTGGTATATGAACGTAAGGTGCTCAACGAACAATATTGTTCTGAAGTAACACACAAAATTCATATGTCAAAACAGAAGATATCAGAACTTGAAGAACAACTGCTGCTACATAAACTCCAAATTACTGAGTTAGAGTCGGTTAACAAAGAACAAACTGAGCTTTATAAAACTCGTGAAGAAAAGGATATTGAAAAACTTCTTGATTTGGAAAAGAGAGTCGAAACGTTAAACAACATTGTTTACAAAACGGGTCAGTCCATTCAAACCATGAATATGCTCAATAGAAATATGAAAACGAGTTTTTTCAAGCCTGAATATCTCAAGAAAATTCAAAGTACCAATCCTGCTCTCTATGATATCGGTTGTTATGTTGATAATCTTGCTCTTGTGCTCTCACCTGATTGCGACGAAATCATTCGTCGTCAAGAAGAAAGTCGATCAAACTTAAGTGATTTAATAAACCTTTCTGATTTTGATCATTATATTAAGTTTGTTCCTCAAAAAGAACTTTCAAAAGAACAAAAGATGTATAATAGTGTTCCACCACCAAGTGATGAACCACAAAAGAAAGTTTCTTTAAAAAGGAGTTTCAATAAACAATCAATTTTGTTAGAAAAGCGAATTTTGGATGAAAACGTAAATGGGATGAGAAAAGCAAAAGTGTTCAGCAATTTGAGTTTATAAAACAAGGGGTTTTAAATTTGTACAAAGGTGTCGTCGACTATGAAAAAGTTTCTAGGGATACCGTTTGGAATATTAAACCTAACCCACAAGTAGAAGTCGTCATTCAACAATGCATTGTTCCAACCATTGATGATCTTTCAAAAAATGTGGAAATGTTTTATAACGCTCTCACTGAGGAAATGTTAACTGATTTAAGTTATGTTAAATCTCTTGAAGATGAAGTTGATTTTCTTCAAACTAAATTAAAGACACAAGAACACCAACTTTCTAAAGAAAATGATCGACTTTCGAAGGAATATTTTTATGCTGCCATATGAATGCTATACTTGGTGTGTATACCGATATTGATCAATATTGTCATGTATAATGTCTAGTGTCAGAAACGGACGAGAAAGGTCGCAATCTTGAAGTAGAGCTTTCGAAACAAATTCAATCATATAACAAACTTTCGAAAAGTTTTTCCCAACTTGAGAAACACTCCATTTCTCTTGAACTTGGTTTACAAAAAGGTGATAAATCTCATAATAATAAAAAGTGTCAAGAAATGGCAGCTTCTTCGTTTCGTCAATTATATGAAAAAGGTTTCGAAATAAATGATTTGAAAGCTCAACTACAAGAAAGGGACATAGCCATCAATTAGTTACAAAAACTCATTGAGAAAATGAAAGGAAAGTCTGTATTGGGTAAACCATCTGCCGTTCGTCAACCGAATGTGGTTAAATTCCCTAAGCCATTTGTTTTGGGACAATCCCCACAGACGTTGCCTAAGATAGGAAATGATAAGAGTACAAATGTGATAGCACCAGGAATGTATAAGATGAACACTAAGCCCACTCAAATTGGAACATCGCGGTTACCTCAGAATAGTAAGAAAACTAATTAATGTGTGTCTTCTTCTACAGGAGTAATCCCCGCTACTAGCGTTAGCGGACCACAGCTTAAGAGCACTAGAATGCAAGATAAGGTCATGCCTAACAATAGTCCAGGAAAGAAGTTGGAAATAGAAGACCACCGTAGGAATTTTAATTTTTCTAATAATAAAACGTCTGTAACTGCATGTAATGACAGTTTAAATGCTAAGACCTCGAATGTTGAATTTGTTTGTGTTGAATGTGGAAAATGTGTTCGTACTTTCAATCATGATGCTTGTGCTCTTAATCATAATGGCGTGAATGCTAGAACTAGGAAGACTATTCTTGTGCCCACTAGTACTAGAGAACCCACAAGAACTTTGAACCAATCCACTGATCAATCACTTAAGAAACTAAGTGTGTTAGAATCCACTACTCTACGTAAACAAAGCAGGTTAAAGAAGCTTTATGAGAACATGATTAAGACATGTACACGGGGGTATTCAAGATTTACACCACCCGGATACAAATGGGTACCCAAGACAACCCCTATTCTAATTGGGTCTATGAATGTTAGCTTGCCTTTAGAATCTAGGCCTACTACTATTTTGGAACCCGTTTCCATCAAGGGCTCCCATTTGTCAAATGCTACATTGTCTTCTAATTCTTCTACAGCTCGTCGAAATCATCCTATTCATAAGGGACTCCGGGTGCACAAAGCACATGACGAGAAATCCCAAGCTTCTCATTTACTTCGTGGAGAAGTTTCTGGGTACGGTGCGGTTTAGAAATGATCAGTTTGCACCGATACTTGGATATGGCGATTTGGTTCAAGGAAATCTCACTATCAAACGGGTTTATTACGTCGAGGGACTGAATCATAATTTATTCTCGGTTGGTCAATTTTGTGATGCGGATTTGGAAGTGGCTTTTCGGAAATCTACTTGCTATGTTAGAGACTATGATGGGAATGACCTTCTTACAGGTTCTCGTGGTTCTGATCTCTACACAGTAACTCTTCAAGACACATCTTCAACAAATCCAATTTGCTTAATAGCTAAAGCTTCATCTCTCAAGCATGGTTATGGCATCAAAGATTGTCACATCTCAACTTTTACACCATCAACTTGATTTTGAAGAATGATAGTGTGACCGGTCTTCCTAAGTTAAAATTCCTCAAAGACCATCTTTGTTCTTCTTGTGAGTTGGGGAAAGCAAAACGGAAGTCTTTCAAAACAAAGACTACCCCAAGCTCAAAAGGACGATTGGAACTTCTACATATGGATTTATGTGGTCCCATGCGTGTAGAGAGTATTAACGGGAAAAAGTATATTCTCGTGATTGTTGATGATTACTCTAGATACGCATGGACTTTCTTCTTAAGGTCCAAAGATGAAACACCAGAGGTTCTAAAAAACTTTCTCAAGATGATACAACGCAATCTTCAAGCTCAAGTCTTAACCGTAAGAACGGATATGGGTACTGAATTTTTGAACAAGAATTTGCAATCTTACTTTCAAGAACAAGGCATCGAACATCAAACGTCTATTGCTCGAACTCCTAAACAAAACAGCGTTGTCGAAAGACGGAACCGTACTTTGGTTGAGGCTCAATGCTTCCTGCTTCAAAATTACCGCTATTCTTCTGGGCTGAAGCAATTGCAACTGCCTGTTATACTCAGAATCGTTCTCTCGTCATCCCTAGACATGAAAAGACACCTTACCACATCATCAATGGCAGGAAACCCACTGTCAAATTCTTTCACGTATTTGGATCTTTATGCTACATTCTCAAAGACGGTGAGAATCTCGACAAGATGAAAGAAAAAGGTGATGCATGTATTTTTGTGGGGTATGCTACATTGTCGAAAGGATATCGGGTCTATAACAAGAGAACAAAGATTATTGTCGAAACAATTCATGTGAACTTTGACGAATTGCCACATATGGTACTTGATCACAACTGCTCAAGTCCCGCTCCTTAATGTCCAGCAATGGTACCTACACAAAACAGTGTACGTCCCGTGCAAGAACGCCAAGAAAGTACTTCTACAACAGACTCGACGGATACGACACAAACGAATGAGTTGGTTGATTTATATGATCCAATATTTGATGAATATTACTATGGAAACAATGAAGTTGTGTCAAAGCCTTCCGCTGTGACTACTACTGATGCACCCGAACAAAGTCAAAAAGACACAACTGCATCTACTTCAGCAACCGTTGCTCAAGATACAATTCCATTGGATACTCAACAAACTCAAGAAACTGTCATACAACCAACATCACCAACCGTCAATGCTGAAGGAGGAAACAAAAATCAAGAAGTCGATGCACAACCTGACGAAGAAGAATTTATTAATCCGTTCGGTACACCGGTACACGAAGTCGGAGAGTCTTCTACTCAACATGTTGATCCTTCCAACATGCATACATTCTACCAACCATATCCATCCACTCACCATTGGACACGTAATCATCCATTAGAGCAAGTCATTAGAAATCCTTCACAACCGGTTCGAATACGCAGACAACTCGAAACCGATGGTGATGTGTGTATGTATGCACTCACCGTGAGTTCAACTGTACCTACAAACATCAAACAAGCCATGACTGATCATGCGTGGATTGAATCAATGCAGGACGAAATTCATCAGTTTGAACGCCTAAATGTTTGGGAACTTGTTGACAGACCCTATGGAATGTCAGTTTTAGATTTCAAATGGATCTAGAAAAACAAACTGGATGAAGAACAAACCATCCTCAAAAACAAATCTCGTCTTGTAGTTAAGGGATACCGTCAACAGGAAGTCATAGACTACGATGAATCATTCGCTCATGTCGCTCGTTTGGAAGCAGTCAGGATATTCCTTGCTTATGCTGCACATAAGGGATTCACGGTTTTTCAGATGGACGTTAAAACTGCTTTTCTCAACGGTTATTTGAAGGAAGAAGTGTATGTGAATCAACCGGAAGGATTCATCGATCCTCATCATCCTAACCAAAGTCTACCGTCTCAACAAGGCTGTATATGGACTTAAACAAGCTCCAAGGGCATGGTACGAAGAACTATCAAACTTCTTGGTTTCCAAAGGATTTTCCAAAGGTTCTATTGATCCTACTCTCTTTACTAATAAATATGGGGATGACATACTGTTGGTGCAAGTTTATGTTGATGACATTATTTTTGGTTCTACGAACCCAAAACTTTCAAAACGTTTTGAAAAATTAATGCACAGCAGATTTGAAATGTCAATGATGGGGGAGCTAAAATTCTTTTTAGGCTTCCAGATTCATCAATCCCCACGTGGTATCTTCATTAACCAAGCTAAGTATGCTCAAGAGATACTTAAAAAGCATGGTATGACCTCATGTGCTCGCGTTGGTATACCATTGTCGACCAAATCCCTAGATGCTGACTTGTACTCATATCCCGTAGATCAAACGCAATATCACAGTATGATCGGGTCACTTATGTACCTCACAACCAGCAGGCCTGATATTCATCCTGCCACATGCTATTGTGCATGATTTCAAGCCAGACCAACTCAAAAGCACCTCAAAGACGTTAAACGGATCTTTCGGTACCTTAAGAATACCATTCACATGGGACTCTGGTATCCGAAGGAAAGCGGTTTTCATCTAACAGCTTTTTCAGATTATGATCACGCAGGCTACCTTGATAGTCGAAAAAGCACTTCTGGTAGCGTACAATTTCTAGGGGAAGATAAGCTTGTAAGCTGGTCGTCAAAGAAGCAGGATTGCACTTTGCTCTCATCAGCTGAAGCAGATTATGTGGCTCTATCCGCGTATTGTGCTCAAGTCCTCTGGATGAGAACTCAACTCATGGTTTATGGCTTCTACTTTGATAAAATACCTATGTATTGTGACTCAAAGTCAGCCATAGCCATATCTTGCAATCCGGTTCAACACTCCCGTACCAAGCACATCACAGTCAGATATCACTTCATCAAGGACCAAGTTGAACGTCGTCTCGTGGAATTATACTTTATCAGAACTGAGTACCAGATAGCAGACTTGTTTACAAAAGCCCACACAAAATAGGTTTCAGTATCTCGTTAGCCGTCTTGGTATGAAGTATATGACTCCAGAAGACTTGGAGGTTTTGGCAAATGAAGCTGCTTGATATTCTCTCATGATGACTTCTAAGCGCATCACAACTTAGGACTCGGACCTCAACTAAGGAAAGTCTATCTCGGACGATAACTTATCCTTCTCAACAAGAAATTAATATTTCTCGGTCATGAGCTTCTCATAAAAACATTCAAAGTTTTTAAGTTCATGAAAAACGATTTCTAAGTAAATGTTAGCTTAGACCTCGAACTTCAACTTAAGGAAAGTTTATCACGTATGATAACTTATCCTTCACAACGGGAAATTTATTTTTCTCGGTCATGAGCTAGTCACAAAACAATCAAAGTTTTGAGCTCATGAAAAACGGACCCGAAAGGGAAGTGTACGTTTCAGTGCGCTTTCCCTAAGCAATAGAAGAGAAGTCTTCTATCCTGATTATTTTAAAACCGTTGAACACAATTTTTCAAGAATTTCTCAAAAGGTTTTTCTAAATCTTTCAAAATTGTGTGTTCAACACTCCCTTCCTCATATGTGGTTTTTATATCTCAAAATTGTCATATGTTATTTTGATCAATTTTTTAGGGGGAGCGTTTTAAAATCAAGCCTTTAATATTGTTGGGGTACATCTCTGAAATTGTCATATTTTATGTATCCAACACATTCCGAAAATGATATGAAATTGTCAAATGTAATATATTATATCGGAAAAGGCATCTCATCTCCGTAACTCAACATATTTTGTGGTGTCGTTTTTCCAAAATTTTGTCAAATTTTGTCTCAAGACACACATATATTGTTGAGGGGGAGCAACCCGACTTAATGTTACATGATTCATGTGTGAACACATGTTTCTCTCCCAATCGGTTTTTTCAGACATTGTCACATTTTAATAAATTGGTATCTCTAATATTATGTTTTTATATTAGAGATAGGGGGAGAAAATGTGATTAGAATGTAATATATCGCAACATGTGATCTTAAAGACTCAAGTGCAACTCTTTCCTTCACATGCTAAACCATTTCGTATATCGATGCATGTGTGTAGGGGGAGCTTTTTAGAAATGTAAAACTTTCAAAGTGTTAAAAGTTTTGATTTTTATCAAGCACTTTGAATGGTTTTCAATGGTTTATGGTTACGATCTATACCCAAAACAACCTACAATCCATGATGGAACGATGGAGTCAAAAGGTGGTTTAGGATAGGAAAATAAGTCCTATGATCCAACCAGAACCGAAGGGATCTACCCAAGGGCATTCCATAGCTAGAAATAGTTGTCCTTAGGAAAGATGGAGTCGAATGAAGCTGAATGCGGACCAATTACTTAAGTTAGCACTGGAACAATCACAACAAGGTGCTAGTGATGACGTGTTGGTAAGCATTGAAGGAGTTGAATATTCTATGCAACTTAGGCAGAAACCGGGTTAATACATCTATCGAAGACAAGTGTCATGGACCCAGTGATACGATGCACAACCCTTCCCCAGGCATTCGAGTTTCTCTCAAAAGAAACTTGTCTCATAGTCACGGAGATCAACACGTACCTATTGACTTTCTCACTCCGAGTTAGTTAATATTGAAAAGGTGGCAGTCTGCTCCAGCCTCCGATTACCAAAATGCACTTATTGAGTCTAGAGCCAAACACGATCTTTCTATCATCCCATTTGGACACAATCGAGTCCTACGCATTATCCTTATGATATTGCTAGAACATCTGAGTGATACGATTCACAATGAAGATGTAAATCCTGCTTGAGCCAGCATCAAACAAGCTCATGGTAGGTAACTTGTGCGATTCAACATGCATCAAACTTGTGAGAACTGGAATGCAACTAAGTTTAGATTGTTAATTGATTCAATCTTGATTCCAGGTTTCTTCGCAAAATCCGTGTGATCTTGCCAGAACATTCAGAGTGACACTCTTTAGTGCTCATAGTGACGAATGGAAATCCTTCCAGTGTCAACATCAAACAGCACTGCGGTAGGTGACTCGTAAGATTCTCTATGAATCAAGCTTGTGACAAACTGGAAAGCAACAATGGTGCGATTCTTTTAGAATCAAACTTGTTCTAGGAAATCTGAATTGACGACTCTAATCAGACGGATAATTTATCCTTATGATTCACTCTTTACGTTCGCAGTCTGCTTTGAGACGGTCGAGTAAAGAGAACTGGCTACTACCGCCGGGAAACCCTGTCAAGGAGGTTCTTAATCGAATCTACCCGATCACAGGTACGGTATCTAATACCGTCTAACAGTCTTCACCGACCGGAGGTAAAACGCTACCGAGTTAGGGTGAAATGTTCAAAGCCATTTCGTCCGTGTCTATAAATGTTGATGCATATCAAGAAGGTGGCATAGCTGTATAACTGATGTCGATTCATGAGTCACAAGAGCACAAGATGGCGATAATCAAGATACTCAAGAATGTAAGAATGTAATAGGTCATCTTGTCACATGAGCTCAAGATGAAAACTATCAAGATTAGATTGAAGATCTCAAGCACTCAAAGTCAAATGACAAAGGCTCAAGATAAAGATCACAAAGGCATGAAGGAACAAAGCCGTTACAAACAAAATCAAGACCAAGATACAAGACCAAGCAGTAAGATCTCCTCTACAAGAATGTATTCACTTAATCATCTTATGCTTTTTAAGCTTTTTAAGATGACCGATACATTGGGGGAGATTGTTAACCCTATATTTTATATAGTCGAACAAGAATGTAATAGGTCATCCTAGTCGTAAATGGTCTTGTATTGTAATAGGTTAGTCGGGAAAACCGGGCTTGGACTTTAAGCTAATATGTCTAAGTTAGGGGCATAAGCCCAAGACAAAGCCAAGCCCGACCCATGTCACTTAAAACCACGGCCCAACAAGCCAAGGGTAGATATACCCTCTTCCATGTGTGGAAGAGGGTGTTGGTTACATTTACTTTCTCTCTCTAATAGTAAAAAACCTTCCACCATCTCTCTTGTTTCTCTCTCTACTTTTCTTCTCTTTCTCTCTAGAATCTTGTGTTATGGATTAATATAGGATTAACAGACTTCTTCTTTATTTCTCGCAATTCTTCGAGGTAGAGAGGGAAATTCCTCTTCTAGTGACCACTTGCCTTACAATGGTGAAAAGTCTCATCCTTTTGAGATTGACTCCTCTTAGCAATGTTCTGATCGGGTTTCGAATAAGTCGCAACTTGTTTGCCCTTATTACCCTTGCCTTTCTTCTTGTTCGTTTGCAGTTTTGGCTTACTCACTCTACCCTTTTGTATGGTTAGTACAGAAGGCGTAGCGGTAGATGCCTTGTCTTTTAACCCCTTTTAATCGTCAATGAGCATTGCATTCAAATCATTAACTGTCTTCCCCGTCCAATGCATATTATAGTTTTTAACGAAAACATTGAAGTCCTTGTTAAGGGACCTATATAACCCCTCATCTCCAAATAATGGGCACTTACAGACTTTCCTGGAGCTTGCTTGCAGCTATGCAAAGCATCTACTAAGTCGTAGATCTCCACAGCTTGTGGCTTTTCGAACATAGCCTTGAGCTCATCAAGCATTCGCTTTGGAGAAAATAGCTCATACTTCTGTTGAAGTGCGGGAGCCATTCTTTCTAGCATTAAGCAAGCCACCTCTGAGTGCTTCTTAACATTAGCAGCGTGTTCAGCCTTTGCGCATCAGATGCTCCTTCAGTGGGGTCAAGATATCGATAGCACCCGCTGCTCTCAAGACAATTCTTAGCGAGCGGTACCAATCATTGAAGTTTGGGACAGTAACTTCAGGTCGTTCAAAGAAAGCTTTGAACACAGAACTTATCGTGTTATTTGTAACACCCCAAATATTTCATATTTCAAATCAGCGGAAGAGTCGTTGGTGTTACGGGATAGCACATTACTCAAATCATAGACAACGCTTAAAAGTCGCGTCGTTTAATGACAAAGCATTTTCCATTCATAAATATCAAATTACATAGGTCCTCAGGTCAAAAGTATATCTTACAAATTTACAAAACATTTGAATGGAAATTTTTATTTAAATGCGGGTCATAAATTCTTGTCGTCTTCCCAAGAATTACCTTCAAGTACTTGAGATAAAACATGTTAAAAGTCAGCGAAACGCTGAGCGAGTCCATAGATTTTAATAATAACCATTAACATAAAACCGGTATATAACCGAAAAGCATTTTGTGCAATACTTGGTCGTAGACCATAGGCCAAAAACAGTTTTGTACGAATCATTGTCGTAAATCATAACTTAGGCCAAAAATATTTAATACGAATCACTGTCGTAACAGCATTATACTATAAGTTTTATAACGTTGTTTATAGTATAATAAAAACCGTTATATAAAACAGTTATGTAAAACCAGAACACAGGTATAATAATAAATAAGACCCTATATTGCTAGTCAGTCAATATATTATAATCCAAATCATATATCATACACTAACCCTAAGACCGCAGCTTTAGTGTTACCATTATCATTATTATTATCAGATTATTATAAGCCGCATGACATTGTTACCTTTCTATAAAATATATCGGGTAGCTAGCCCATATTTAATTTTCCCATTTAAAACAGCGTGTCGTCACAATAATCACGCTAAATATATCCCTCTCATACATCAATTCACTTACCAATCAATGTGGCACGACGGGGATAAACCGTCAAGGCGCGAACTGGGGTGATCTTCTCCAAATAGTACTATTATATGCATAAGCGTCTTCCACTCCCGGTAATTCACAATTCACGCTAATGGGACTTATAGTGACATAACCTAACTAATAATAATCCATTTCAATCATTAATGGGGTCATTCAATCAATCGGGTCCATATCAATAAACATACAATCAAGACCACTTGTGTTCTATCTTTATTAAAACTAGCATGTTATCACCCTCGCAGGTTTATAAAATATTTCACAAAACATTTAAAAGAGTGCGAGGCTATGAACTCACTTTGGCTGAGAAAGGCGGGTTATCGACAATTAGGATGTACGGTACGTGCCTCGATAGCGGGAACCTAAATAAATAAAACTTGGTCTTAGATCATCGTCAAATAACTTTATAAAAGTTGTTATGTATATGTAATGATGTCATAACATGATGATAACATTGGGTTTTATTTCCTCTTACAACATTACTAGTTGTTATGTATTAGTTAACTTAGTCTAGTTACACTAGTTTTAGCCCATTTACATATTAAGGCCCAATAATCCCATTAAGAGTCCAATACATTATGTTAGTCCATTTATCTTTTTAATACCAGGCCCATACTCATATGTTGGGCCCAAGTGGGTTAAGCCCATGAGTAAGTCCAATAATATTAAACCAAACTAGTTGGGCCTAGTGGTCCAACAAGGCTAATTTGGCCCATTATGATCCATTAGTTATAAAGCTCGGTTTTGTAGATTTTTACTTGTCAAGTGTGTTTACATATCAATATATGTTCTATAAAAATGTTACATTAGACGGGTCCGACCATCTAAGTTTTATTTGACGAAAACGTTAATCTTTCGGTTTTAGCCGAAAAGACGTAAAACTTATATATATAGTTTGTAGTTTTAGAAAAATTAGTTGAGTTTCATGTTTATAAAGTGGAACATTTATTTATTATAGTATATAAACTTGTTTATAATATTTATTATAATATACTAACTTATACATACTTATTTTATATAGTATTTTACTTCAAGTGGTATTTTTATATTATATAGTTTATTAAGAAATCTAATTTTTAAAGTCAAGTCCACCATTTTGATCATATCTTGAGTTGTACAATGAATTAGAACCTCAAATTTTACTGTATAAACTACATGATATGTGCTACAAATAATTCTTCTGTAGCTCCTGCTCAAACAGCTTCTAAGTATTTTTAATAATTCGTCCAAAACAGACTAGACATATTAGTATCACAAAAGTGTTTTGGCCATATCTTGCTCATTTTTAACATTCCATTGAGTGGTAAATTCACCACTTGTGTAAACATCAATTATCTATCTTTATATTAATTAATCTAAGCCATTTAACCAAGTGACAATATTGAAACCTACTGTTTTAAACAGCCTATATGATTAGTCAAGATTTTAAAACTTTTACTTGTAGATTTTAGCCTTGTTATATTAATCTAGTGACACAAAATCCCCACACAATACTTGGATCATCTTTCATCATCATCATACATATACATTTTAAAGTAAATGTACAAGAACTTTTACAAAAATAATAGGGTGATAGAAAGATGATCTCTATACCAACCAAGATGATGAAAAGGTTGAGGTTTTGATGAACAAGGGTTGGTTTTTGTAACCAAATCTTTAGCTTAGCAAGACCACTTTTTGGAGACCTTCAGTTGTATGAACACCTTCTTGAAATCAGCCCTAAACCTCCATAAAAACTCATTTTCACATGTTATAATCACCTCAAATCTTCATCTTTTTATGTAGTCTTCAACATATGTTGATTATAGATGATGCTTATGGTTAAATTTTTGATGAAAATGGTATATGGTGGTGGTGTTTGGATGGCAAGAATGAGGGAGAAAGGAGAGATTGATAAACTTTCTTGTGAAGTTTTGCATGAGTGTGTGTGTGTGAGAGATGAGTTGATGGTTTTGGTGTTAAGTGGTTTTGCAAGTGTATGAGACAAGTGTCTCATACTTGTATATAATTTTGACACCAAAGTGGTGTGTGGCATTGTTAGATTCGCCCATTATAGGGGGTGGGACAAGTTTAAAATTGTTCCATCCTCATTATTTTACGGGTACTATTCGATTCTAGTTTCCTCGATTTACGTGCCCTCAGGTCGATTTACGAAAAATATTTTTATAAATTATGAATCTACGGAACGAAACGAGTATAATAAAAATTGTCTCGTAAAAAACGGAGCACAAAAGCGTAAATACGTAAACCTAGGGTTCCCGGTTTAATCGTAAAAGACGTTAAATTATGCACGTAAGCCCTAATTTCATCCCGTAACTATGTGTTTTCATGAACCCACATAAAATAAAATTTCAAAATAATATACGAGAATAAATTTACTAACTGACATGTCGGACTGTCATAAAAATGGCGTATGTAAACGTAAACACGTAACGTAGAGCTTTCCGGTTTAGACGTAGACGATGCTACTTTAAGACGTGAACCCAAATTTCTTCCCAAAAGTGAGTGAGTTCATAATAAAATAATGATTATAAATAATACATGAGAATAAAATAACGACCTCAAATTGATGGATTGTCACAGCAGTTCCCCCTAAAGAGGATCTTTGTCCTCAAAGATCAATTCATCTTACTACTCGCTTCTTATAGAGTCAAAGACATGTGAGCATTTCCTCCACATTCGGTCTTTTCTCTCAATCACAATTCATTATAATACGTGAGTTCCATCAAACATAACTATGGGAATACGATCATGCTTAAGTTGACTTACTTTCTCTCTCCATGATGTCCACTGGTTTTCGATGAATGCAACTTTTCGCCAACCCAAACTTCATTAAGAAATAATCAGATTTTTTATTTGATAGACATTTTATCAAGTTCGATATACGAAACATATTCCATGCAGCCCTTGAAGTCCTAGGGTAGTCTAGCTTATATGCCTCTAACACCAATTCTTTAAATTGTCTCAATGGTCCCATACAACGGGGACTTAGCTTCCCACGATCTTTCAGATCATCAACTCACCTTTCCACGGTGAAAATTTTCGGCATAACTTTTCTACCCATCCTGCACTTTAAGATCTACATTTCATATTCACCTAACCTCCTACCCACTATCGGCAGTCAATAATCAGATTTCAACTTCCATAATCATTTTAGGTCTCACGGGTCGGGTATCTTCATCCCAACTCCCACCTACAGATGCTCTTAAAATTTTCTTTATATAGATTCTCACAAGATTCGATCTCAATCCTAATGCGATAATTATCAATGATAACCTATCCAAAGGTAAATGCTCATCCTTGAGGCTACCAAATGTCAATCATACAAGCACAAATCAAGATTTCTAGTGTCTGTATCGTTCCTTTACCTTGTCCCTCCGATTGGGGGTGGTAAGCAGTAATCATATCAAGATTTGTTCCTAATGACCTCTGAAGGAATCTCCAGAAATTCGATGTGAAGTGAGGATCTTGATAGTGATGATCGATACAAGCACACCATGCTTACACAACTTCTGTAAATACAAATGAGCCAACTTCTCCATCGAGAACCTATCATTAACAGGAATGATATGAGCAGATTTAGTCAGTCTGTCGACGATGACCCAAATCAAATCAAATCCACATGATGACCTTGGAAGATTTGTGATAAAATCCATGATGATTGTATCCTACTTCCAAACAGGATTAATAAGCTGTAAAGAGTAATCCTGATGGATTTTGGTGTCCAGCCTTGACCTTTGCAAAATTTAGATATTTACTAATGTATGTGGCGATGTCTGCTTTCATATTTGTCCGTCAGTACAACTTCTTTAGATAAAAATACATTTTATCAGAAATGGCATGAATAGAATACTTAAACTTATGAGATTCTAACATGACTAAATCTCACAAACCTCCATATTTAGGCAACCACAAACGACCCTTTAAACACTTAACGCCATCGGCTCCCATCTCTAATGGTCCTCGTTAGCCGTGATTCATCATTCATATTATCCTTCTTACATGCATCGGCTATTTCTAAATTGCTCGAGCAAATTATTGTGTATGGTCAATACTAAGGAACACATCTTAATTGATCCTTTATCCTTTCTACATAATGTGTCAGTATCTACAATCACCTTCCCTGATGAAATAAATATCATGACCACAATCACTCAGAAATTCTTTCCTTATATTTTCTAAGTTTTAGTTTCGTCTCAATCATTATCTTTATTAGTTTTGCCTAGTCTGACGTTTAAAATATCGAGAAATATTACAAGTAATTAAATAATGAATATTTAATTTATGAAACGTATACGTAATTTTTTTTTAATTTCTCAGTTCGTCCAATTATAGAAAAATGTTCAAAATAAATTTTAATTTAGTTTACACGATCATCGTTGATTTATCGAAAATAATTAACAAGATCCGTAAATGTTCCGAAAAATCTTTGTTTAAACTTTGGTCAAAATTTTCTTAGTTGAAGAGCAAAAACTACCGCTCCAAATTCCAAGTCATGGGTTATATGGTTTCCTTAATTCCTCCTAGGTTGTGTTGAGGTATACACAAATATCTACTCCTAAGGGAGTTTAGTAAATGATCTGGGTATGAGAGGATAATTCCATAATAATCCTTCAATAAATATCTGTCAAAACATCTTCGCACTTCCTTTTTGGTATAACCCAAAGCCTTAATGGCTCTGATCTTTGAAGAGTCAACATAGATCCCACTACCATTAATCAAACGGTCAAAGAATGTAAGGGATCAAGCCTTAAATCACATGATAAATACTCAGGGTACAGGTTTTCGCTGCTCGGCTAGCTCGGGGCAGTCTAGAAATGATTACTAAGCTCCTTCTTATTTTGAAATAACCAGAAGGTCCTTAATGATCACAAGCATGAAATTATCAAATTACAACCTACACACGTGATTCACCAAATTTATGAATGTTGCATGTGCATTGGTCAATCCAAACGACATCACATGAAACTCATAATGTTCATTACGAGTTCTGGATGTAGTGATTGGAATAGATAATATTCTTTGCGGACGCGAATTTGATGATAACCATGCCGTAGATCAAATTTTTGAATATATGCTAGAACCTTGTAAATGATCGAACAAATCTTTCATCTCGGGTAATGGATATAAATTTTGATCGTCAATTTACTTAGTTCACGATAATCAATAAATATAAGGAATGATAACACCATAGCTCTTCATGATGACGAGCTCGGTAGAATAAAAGCTTTCTCCGACAACTCTCTCAGTTGCACGGTAACTCTTTTGATTCAGATGGTGCTGACGTATAGTGCACATGCCACAGGTGCAGCACCGAGAATATAATTAATACCAAATTCAACTTGCCTTAATGGCGAAAGTCTAGGTAATTCATCATCAAATACCTCAGAAAGTCTCAGATAACATAAACATCTTTTAATAAATCCACCTTAGGTTCTTTCTAGATTACAAGATCTATGACTAGTTCACAACCATTCATGGTATAATTTCAAGCCTAAATGCAGGATACAGTCACCCATCGGGAATTACTTAGATCACTTTTGATAATCAACATCTTATCTTTTAGAGGAATTCTTCTCGTGTTCCCATCAATTAAGACAATGACATCATGTCATAATTAACCAATCCACTCTAGTTGCACTACCAACTTTTCAGTTTCATTACCGTTGATAAGACGAGAACTTATCAAAAGACTAAGAATAACTCGTAACCCTTCACAAATCAAGGATGTCTGGAGACATAGCTAACATTAAAAGAGTAAGGAATCAGATAAAAACGAACATATTAACAAATATGGATCTATCCTATGTTTTCATGATTTGTTTAGGCATCCCAATGCACTTGGGATTGTTACTCACGTTACTCAAAGGCAGTCTATTTTAAAAGACAATATAGGAATGTTGGAACTCCAAGCCGGATATCAACATCCGATAATTGGATAAGTTTCTAAGGAATCTTTCATGAAAGAAATGAACAAGAAGTGGATGTTAATTATCAAATAAGACAATATCCACAGATGAGTAAATTCGATTTGGAAAAATGGTACGGGCACATACGTAGGTGTTCCTAACAATATGTCCCTATTTTGCACTTCTTGCAGATCTCATAAAGAAAATTTAATCTTTCACAATTACAAAGAAAAATGTAATGTTTATTAACAATTTCATGGTGACTACTAATCAACCTTGCATGGTCCCTTCCAAATTGTACGTAGGCGCTCAACTATGTACAATTAAGGATTAATGATGCAATACTCAGTTCGTCAAAACTTTGTCATCATGTTTAAAATAAATATTCATGTTTAATTATGAAATAAAAATAAAAATGATTTTACCGAAATGTTTATCATTATGAAAGCAATTCCATTTACAAGATGTTTAATAAAATCTTTATTTCGACACTAACTACTATTAGTACCGATTTAAATAACTCCAATAAAAATAAGAATTTCATACTTTCCCCTAGATGGTATTGTATTACTTATAAAAACAATGAGTGATCTGCAAAAGGAGTGATGAAGAGTTGTTTACCAAGAACTAATTACAATATGATAGGAAATGAGCTTAGCCAAATAATCATGAGGTTCATGACCTCGATGGCACTCAGGAATACAAAGAGAAGAATCTACAACGCAACTATATCCGAAATGAGTACTTTGATGAGACAGCTTTTATACATAGTCTCATCATCCAAAACGGGCTTTAAATGCATTAAATATCATCAAAAATGCCAAATATATGCTTGTGTTTGTTACTTGTGTATTTTAGGTACGGATATTGAGAAAATGACAAAAGATCACAAAGAACAAGCAAAAATGAACACGGGAAACGAAGCCGCACAATGAACCAAGCCCTAGTGTTGATTTTCCAAGAATAACCCTTGAAGATTTGAAGATTGTACAAGAAGGGTCCTCCAATATTTAAGAATTGACACTTTAAACGCTTGTTTATTCATAATTACAAGTTTGGTCCCTAAAGCTTGTCAAATGTACAAAAAAGGCCCTCCACTTTGAAGAATTGGTAAGAATGGTCCCTCTAAAATGAAGACTTGTCAATATTAATCCTCCAAGAAGTCAATCATACAAGTCAAGACCATAAACTTTGAAGAAAATGCCAAAACAGCCCTTCAAGAATCATCAAATGGCAAGAAATACCCCTGAAAATACTTTTGGAAAGTTTTTGGGGCAAAAGTGTGAAAAAAGAAACTTCAAATATAAAGGTATTCGGATTTTGTGCTATTTAAAAGAGAATGAAAGGAGTTTGAAATTAAGGGTCTAAACTTGGCAGACAACAAAGATACCTAGGCCAGTGAGGGGGTGACACGTGCCCCACTCACCCTCTCCACCAATGGGAACTCACCAAACTGCCACCTCAAATCCCACTCAATACTGGTTTTAACTACATAATTTATTAAGTTAAAATGGGCGCCAAACACAATTTTAAACACTAATCCGGATCAAACTCACCCACTATGCACTCAAGAACACAATTGGGTTTTCCCTAATTACTTGTAATTATACCCCAATATTATCCAGATTTATGATTAAGCCTTCCCTAATCAAAACCCAACCTTCACTTTTCATGCCACATCACCCCATTGTCCCACACATGGTCCCCTGCTACAAAGGTTGAGGAAATTGCCAATAGTTGTGATAGGTGTGTAAACACCCATCCTTTTACCACTTAATTCTGGCTAAAACAAGACCAAAACACGTATTTAATATCATTTGTTTGGAATTATGCGTGGTTTTTGTGTTTATTGTGTTTTCAGAGCTAACCGGATAAATATTAAAGAAAACATGGGATTGCACGGGTTTTATCAAGGAAAAAGACTCAAGACGAAGTCTATTGTCCAAGAGTTGCAAAAGATTTGAAGTCAATGGGCCTATTTGAAGATTTATCGAAGAAAAGGACCAAAGATGGAAGATTTACATATGTCGAAGAAACTCGAGTCTATTTAACGAAGAAATTAAAAGACGAGTTGGATTTAATCGACGACAAATCCCGAATCAGAATCGAAAACGTCAACTTTTCTGAAAAGACGAGAAGACAAGAAGAAAGGGAGAAAGCCCACTCACCAACCAACCACTAGGAGTATAAATAGATTCTCCCTTCACATTTTAGGGAGTTACCTTTCATTTTCTTTTTCCCAGTTTTCTTAGGAACGGGGTTCATCACCAAGACCATTAGGGTGTTTGGTGATTTTTCATTTTTTCTTTCAATCTTGTAAGTGTTAATCATTACTCTTGTTACTTTTCTATTAATCTATCAATTCCATCTTTTCATTCATCTTGTTCTTCATCATCTTTTGATTGCAAATTCTTAAGTTTTTATTTGGTTCAAGTTTGATCTTAAAAAGTTGTTAATTTAGTGTTTTTATTGGTGGGATTTGTTTCTTATGGTATTTAAATGATTTGTGTTTGATTTGGTAAAATCTTTTTGATTATTGAGTTTGATTCTGATAAAATCCGAGTCCCCTGTTCTTCGCATTTCTACAGTACTGTGTTCCCAGATTCCGAATAGGGATTCTGGGGTTGCCTTTATTCGGAATATTTCAATTATTCCGAGTAGAGGTTGTTTTTCTTCTTTATCTGGAATATCACATATATTCCGAATAGAGGTAATATTCCGAATAGGCATTATTTTCCGAATAGAGGACATTATTCCGAGTAAGGTATTTTTCCGCATGGGCCATATTTTATTCCGCATAGTAAAACATTCAGCATAGAGCACATTATTCCGCATAGAGGTTATTTTCCGAATAGGCATGTTTTTCAGAATAGAGGTGTTATTCCGCATAGAACAACTTTTCCGCATAGGGTTAACTTTTCCGCATGGTTTCTTTCTTTCCGCATAGAGGTTATTTTCCGAATAAGGGCATTTTTCCGAATAGGCTTGTTTGACATTCCGAATAGAGCTGTCTTTCCGAATTGGCCATACTTTCCGCATAAGACATACATTCCGCATAGGCTATTTTTCAGAAAGGGTATTTTTCCAGTATTAATTCAAGTTTTGCCTTTTTTTTATTTGTTGCTTGTTTTAAGTTTATATCTTTACCATTTTATTCCTTTCCCTTTTTAATAGAATGGAAAACCAAACTCTTTTTTTGTCACCAAGAACAATCATTCCACTTTAAACTGAGATCAATTCGAGAGGATTCCGAGAATTCGAACTTTTCCACCGAGAGAGAAATCTGAACCCTAGCAAAATGCATGTATCAAATGGCGCCGCTGCCGGCTCCTCTCGTTAAGATCAAAAGTTTTTTGTGAGAACTTGGATTTTGGGATCCGTTCCCCGTGAACGTTACTTTTTCAAAAACACAAAAAAATATAAATTTTTCAAAAATCCTAAAAAGTAAAAAACCATAAAAAACCAAAAATATTTTTGTATTGTTTTTGCCTTGTTAGTTCTTTTGCAGGTGTATGCGCACTCGATCCACGTCTTATCAAGAGCCCGAGCCTCTCGATCACTTAGACATGGCCGGTGTACCACCTCCAAATAATAATAACAACAACAACCCGCCTTTCAACAACATGAACAATAACAACAACAATGAGCCCTTTCCGGATAATCGCCCGATGATTGAATTGCTGCAAGCTCATGTAGATGGCAACACGGACCCAATTGTCATACCTCCAATTGCCGCCAACAATTTCGAGCTAAAATCAGGCTTTATCCAGATGGTCTCCGCTCAGCCATTCTTGGGACGAACCATTGATGATCCACACGACCACATCAAGAGATTTCTACAACTCACCAACACGGTCAAATTCAATGGCGTTCCACAAGAGGTTATAAGGTTACAACTTTTTCCCTTTTCTTTAGAGGGACAAGCCCGGCATTGGCTTGCTAAGGAACCGCCACAGAGTATTCTCTCGTGGACGGATTTGGAAACAAAGTTTATAAATTACTTTTTTCCACCCTCTCGTACTACCGCTTTGCGGAATGAAATCATAAATTTTGAACAAAAGTACGATGAGTCATTCAGTGAATCTTGGGATCGTTTTAAAGATCTTTTAAGAAAATGCCCACAACATGGTTTTACCAAAGTACATCAAATCAATACTTTTTACAATGGTTTAAGCATGAGTGACCAAGATTCACTGAACAGTGCCTCGGGGGGTAATCTATTGGCTAAGACTTCCAATGCTGCTTGGGACATCATTGAGAATAAATCTCGTGTGCAAACCAAGAGTGTTAGGACCAATGTTGCTAGTGCTAGCACTAATGACAGCGACAAGCGATTAGACAAAATCACTACGCTTCTTGAATCGCTTGTCACCCACACCGTCAGCAACAACAACAGAAACAACGCCAAACACGCTCAAGTGAACGCTGTCAGCCAACCTTGTGAGATATGCGGTGGTCCTCACTCTTACACAACTTGTACCGCCACTCAAGATTACCCTGCTGAGAATGTGAATGCGGCATATGGCACCTATCCTCAACCTGCTTATCAAGCTAGACCCCAAGGTGACCGTAACTTGCTTAGCTACCGCAGCAACAACTATCTTTCACCACCTGGCTTTCCTCCTACCAACCCAAACCCACAACAAAACCTTAACCGTCCTCCTCAACAACAACCTCGACAACCATACATCCCACCTCACAAGCAGCAACAACCGCCTCAACGTAACAATCAAGTCTACCAACAACCAGCTTACCAACCACCTGCATACAATGCTCCTCCCAACCAAACCACCACTGCTTTACACCAAGAGGTTGCAACCTACATGAGGACCAATGATGTGATTGTGGGAAATCTCCAAGAGGAAGTGCGAAATTTGAAGGCAGATTTGGTAAAGCAAGGAAATGATTTGAGAGCCGACATGAGAAACACGTTGGATAGCCAAACTAATGATCTGAGGAACATGATGGCTAGTTTCTTCCAAAGTAGTCAACCCTCTTCTTCGGGTACTCTTCCGAGTAACACCGTTGCGAACCCACGAGGGGAGATGAAAGCAATCACTACTCGAAGTGGTAAAGGTACCAAGGAACCCGAGCTTCCTATACCTCCACCGGTGGTTGTGACTAAGGAGAACGAGTCACCTGCTCCTATTCCTTCTCCTTCCCCAATTTCTCCACCTCTTCCTTCTACCCCTCCTCCACCCGTGGTTGTGAGTGATCCTATTCTCCCAAAGCCTTCCTCTTCTTCCAATATACCTTATCCATCTAGGTTGAGGAAAGAGAAGCAAAAGAGCAAGGATGATATTCAGGTTTCGAACTTCCTTAAAATGTTCAAACAATTGAATTTTAACATCTCCTTCGCTGAGGCTATCGCTCACATGCCCAAATACGCAAAAATGTTTAAAGATCTTCTGAGCGACAAGGAAAAGCTCCTCCATATTGCCAACACCCAACTTAATGAGAATTGCTCTGCAGTACTCTTAAGGAAATTGCCAACCAAGCTTGGTGATCCGGGTCGTTTTCTTATCCCTTGCAATTTCCCGGGAGTAGAGAATTGCATGGCCCTAGCCGATCTAGGTGCCAGTATTGATCTCATGCCTCTAAGTGTTTGGAAGCAATTATCTCTCCCAGAGCTAGTCCCCACCAAAATGACTTTGGAATTAGCTAATCGTACGGTTGCTTATCCAGTGGGGATAGCCGAAGACGTTATTGTAGGAGTCGACAAATTCACCTTTCCTGCTGATTTTGTTGTCGTCGACTACGAGATGGACCCCCGTGTGCCACTAATTGTTGGTCGTCCATTCTTAAGGACCGGTCGCACTCTCATCGATGTTGAAGCCGGTGAGCTTATCATGAGAGTGGGTGACGATAAAGTAGTCTTCAACATGGGAAAGTTGTCTAAACAACCTTATTCCAACGAGAGTGTTAATTGTATTGACGTTCTGGATGAAGCTTGTGAAGCACACTTTATTGATGCTTGCAAAAGTATTCCTTCTTCTCTTCCCAATGTTGAGACCGTGTCCTCCATTGATTCATCGTTGTCTCTATTTGGAGATAGTGATTTATTTTGGAACAATCTTGAAGATACCATGGGAGATGCGAATTTAGCTACTAATGATTCTCCCACCGAGGGGGATGAAGACATGAATTTCTTTGACAATCTTCTCACTGAAAACAATCCTTCTCCTCCATCTCCCATGGTTATTGCTATCGATACCACGACTTTGACAACGCCTCCCGTCGAAAATCCTCCGGATTTGGAACTTAAGGAGTTGCCGCCACATCTCGAGTACGTGTACCTTGACGACAACAAGAAGTCATCCGTCATTATTGCAACGGATTTGAAAGATGAAGAGAAGACTCGCCTCGTTGCCGTGCTGAAAGCTCACAAGAAGGCTATTGCTTGGAAAATTTCGGATATTCGTGGAATTGATCCTCACTTCTGCACACACAAAATTCTCATGGAAGACGACTTTAAGCCCACTATTCAAAGCCAACGAAGGGTGAATCCAAAAATCCATGAAGTCATCAAAACAGAGGTTCTCAAACTTCTTGATGCGGGTATGATTTACCCTATTTCGGATTCACCATGGGTTAGTCCAATCCATTGTGTGCCCAAGAAGGGCGGAATAACCGTTGTTCCCAATGAACACAACGAGTTGATTCCCACTCGTCTCGTTACTGGGTGGAGAGTTTGTGTAGACTACCGCAAACTCAATGATGCCACGAGAAAGGATCATTTCCCTCTACCTTTTATGGACCAAATGCTTGAACGACTAGCTGGTAATGAATATTACTGCTTTCTTGATGGTTTCTCGGGTTATTTTCAAATACCCATCGATCCCCAAGATCAAGAGAAGACTACATTCACTTGTCCCTATGGCACTTTCGCTTACAAAAGAATGCCTTTTGGCTTATGTAATGCGCCCGGGACTTTCCAAAGGTGCATGTTAGCTATCTTCCATGACATGGTTGAACAAACCATGGAAGTCTTCATGGATGATTTCTTGGTCTTCGGGGATTCATTCTCTTCTTGCCTTGCCAATTTGGAACGTATGCTTAAGAGGTGCGAAGACACTCGCCTTGTTCTGAATTGGGAAAAATGCCATTTTATGGTAAAAGAAGGCGTCGTGCTTGGACATAAGATCTCGAAAGCCGGTCTTGAAGTAGACCGTGCTAAAGTCGATGTTATCGCAAAGTTGCCTCTACCTTCAACTGTGAAGGGTGTGAGAAGTTTTCTGGGTCATGCGGGCTTCTACCGTCGATTCATCAAAGATTTTTCTCAAATCGCTCGCCCGATGACCCACCTCTTGGAAAAAGATACTCCTTTTATCTTCTCCAAAGAGTGCCTTGAAGCCTTCAACTCACTTAAGGATAAGCTAACAAAGGCACCTGTCTTAGTTACCCCTAATTGGGAGCTGCCTTTTGAGTTGATGTGCGATGCTAGTGATTTTGCTATTGGAGCGGTTCTTGGACAAAGAGTGAACAAACACTTCCAACCGATCCATTACGCTAGAAAGACAATGACTGGGGCACAATTGCATTATACGACAACCGAAAAAGAGCTTTTAGCTGTTGTCTATGCTTTTGAAAAATTCCGCCCCTATCTTGTCCTTTCTACCACCATTGTGTATACCGATCATTCCGCGTTGAAGTACTTGTTGACAAAGCAAGATTCCAAACCAAGACTTCTTCGCTGGGTTTTGCTGCTCCAGGAATTTAAAATCGAAATTCGCGATAAAAAAGGAGCAGAAAACCTAGCCGCGGATCATCTTAGCAGACTTGAGGATCCATACCAAGGGGATCATCCGAACAAAGAAATCAATGATTCTTTTCCCTTGGAGACCTTAATGTCTATACACTCGAAGCCGAATGAAACCCCGTGGTTTGCGGACTTTGCAAACTACTTGGCGGGTGGAATTCTCAAGGAAGGGTTGACGTCCCAACAAAAGAAGAAGTTCTTTACCGACATTAAGACTTACTTTTGGGACGACCCTTACCTATTCAAACAATGTGCCGACCTGATTATTCGCCGATGTGTTGATGGACCGGCAGCGTCTGAAATCCTTGATGCTTGCCGCAAAGGACCCACCGGTGGTCACTTTGGTCCTAACTACACCGCTAAAAAAGTGTTTGATTCGGGATTTTATTGGCTCTCCATTTATCGTGACGCTCACGATATGGTTAAACGATGTGATGTTTGCCAAAAGCAAGGCAAAATCACACATAAAGACGAGATGCCTCAGAATTTCATACAAGAATGTGAAATTTTTGACGTGTGGGGTATCGACTTTATGGGGCCATTCCCGTCTTCTAAAGGAAACAAATACATCCTTGTAGCCGTTGACTACGTTTCAAAGTGGGTTGAAGCCAAAGCTTTACCTACTAATGACGCAAGGGTGGTTTGTAACTTTTTGAAAGCTCTTTTCGCTAGATTCGGTGTGCCTCGCGCCATTATTAGTGATCGTGGGACTCATTTCTGCAATGACCAATTTGCTAGAGTCATGGCTAAGTACGGTGTAAACCATCGTCTTTCCACCGCCTACCACCCACAAACTAATGGCCAGGCTGAAATATCCAACCGAGGACTAAAGCGAATTCTGGAAAGAACCGTGGGAGAGCATCGTGTCGCATGGGTTGATAAACTTGATGATGCTTTGTGGGCTTTCCGTACTGCTTACAAGACCCCGATCGGCTGTACGCCTTATCGTCTTGTGTACGGGAAAGCGTGCCACCTCCCCATTGAGTTGGAGCACAAGGCTTATTGGGCCTTGAAGTGGGCTAATTTTGATATAAACAAAGCCGGTGACCTACGCAAGATCCAACTCAATGAGCTGAATGAACTCCGTAATGAGGCTTATGAAAATTCTTTAATCTATAAGGAAAGGACTAAGCTCATTCACGACTCTAAGATTAAAAACCGAGAGTTCCATGTTGGAGACAAAGTCTTACTTTTTAACTCTCGGTTGAAAATCTTTTCGGGCAAGCTCAAATCTCGTTGGTCCGGCCCATTCACCATCGCCCAAATTTTTCCATATGGTACTCTCGAGCTCGCTCAACCTAATGGACCAAATTTTAAGGTGAATGGCCAACGAGTGAAGTTGTACTTTGGTGAGGACACCTCTCAGGAGGTGATTCCATCCCTCACCACGTTCCCCATAAACTAATTTTGGGTCGAGTCAGGCTCGTGACTCGGTTATCAAAAACAAGCGCTCCTCGAGAGGCAGCCCGAGTATCTATCCCTTTAACCCCCTAAGTGTAAGGGAGGACCTATTTTGGTCATTTGTGTTTGTATGGTGATGTGATTACAGGGATAACTGCAATCTTGGAATTCTTTGAAGAACCGTGCTCCCGTGTTATCCGAAATCCGGTTCTATCTCTCAACTATCGTGATTCAATTTTCTTCATAATCACATTTGAAATTGATCACTTTAGTCGTCTCTTCCTTAACTCGAGTTAACCAACGTGCACAATGTCATAAGTGTAGGGGAGACTTATCCCACATGCTTAAACATTGAGGACAATGTTTATCTTAAGTGTAGGGGAGACTTCTATCGAAGTTTTAAGTGGACTTTTCCAAAAAATGCCTTCATTTAACCGGAAAATCATATTTTTCAACATTTTTCAAATTTTTTATTAACTTTGGCCATTTAGTCGTAATTTTTAAATTTTTATCGTTGCTTTCATATGTATATATCCCGCAATAAAGTCAAAAATATTAATAAAGTGGTGTAGCTGGTTTAGAAATCTTTGACATATTAGGCCCGTTGCGTTTATTTTGACTCAACCCGAATAGACTTATCCAAGTTTATTCTAGCTAGTATCCTTAACCATGTAGACCTTAATTGGTTTATTAGGCTAAGTATCCACGAGTCTCATTACTTGAGATTTTAAATTGTGGAGGACGAGAAATGATAGAGTCAATTATAAGTCGGTATTCTTGCGCAAGCTCACTTGGTGTAATTATTTGCCTATTCTCCCATCACTTGCTAATAATTTATCTGCAATAAGTAAGGTCGTACGATTGAAAAGTTACTTAGCTTCTAGCCCAAGATCGTTTAAAAGTTGCTCGGTAATGATAAGAGTTCATAGCCAAGGCATAACTTATGAAGCGGGGCGCGAAGATTGGCGAGTCCGAAAAGGCCCTAACAAGGCATGAGGATTCAATTTTATTGCTGAAGATCCAAAGTGATGTGAAAAGCATTATTCCTAAAGTCAATATGAAGGATCAAGACTCACGACGAAAAGCAATCAACTCCCATAAAGATCATGGAGAAGTCTATCCGAAAAGACCCTAACAAGGTATGAGGATAAATAGATCCAAGTCCGAAAAGGAGGCGGATCGTTGTATCTCAAAATCCCAATTAGAGATTGAAGAAATAATCATGAAGTCGTGGTCAACAAAGTTGGAGTACCCTTCAAAAGTCTCCAAGTGAAGAAACTCTATTATGATGAGAAGACCATTATCTCAAGAACGTCTCTCGAAGATATGAAGTATGAAGTACATGCCAAATATCGGCCCGAGAAAGGTCTCAAATCGTGAACCAAGTTATGCCAAGATATGAACTTTTTGATATCCCGAGAAGCAGTTTTAAGAGATTTTGTCCTTTAGCTAACTATTGATCAAATCGTCCTACTTTGCTTTCAGCCTTAATAAACTATCGAAATAAGTCCAAAAATGCATCTTCATGATCATTCTAAGACAAAAATAAAATATAAGAGATACACCTAGGAATAAGGGAGTTTAAGCATTTAATTAAGCCATGTGTGTAAGTGTTTGATTTACTAACTTATAATAACAATGATCTCGTTTTTAAGCTTAGTTTGGGGAACGTGAAACTTGACGGTGATAAATCTTCGCAACACCAAAGCCCTAATGTAAGTCCTTGATTTCTTTACAAGTTATTTCCATCCTTTTGTTTATTTTAAAGTTTTAATTTCTCTTAGCATTTTAATTTTTGTTTAGTAGAATTTAAATAAGGCCAAGGTTGATTAATTATGAGAAAAATGTAAATTTGCTTTATCACTAAGCATTGCATGAGGGCATGGCAATGGTTAAGTGTAGGGGATTTGATAGGTGTGTAAACACCCATCCTTTTACCACTTAATTCTGGCTAAAACAAGACCAAAACACGTATTTAATATCATTTGTTTGGAATTATGCGTGGTTTTTGTGTTTATTGTGTTTTCAGAGCTAACCGGATAAATATTAAAGAAAACATGGGATTGCACGGGTTTTATCAAGGAAAAAGACTCAAGACGAAGTCTATTGTCCAAGAGTTGCAAAAGATTTGAAGTCAATGGGCCTATTTGAAGATTTATCGAAGAAAAGGACCAAAGATGGAAGATTTACATATGTCGAAGAAACTCGAGTCTATTTAACGAAGAAATTAAAAGACGAGTTGGATTTAATCGACGACAAATCCCGAATCAGAATCGAAAACGTCAACTTTTCTGAAAAGACGAGAAGACAAGAAGAAAGGGAGAAAGCCCACTCACCAACCAACCACTAGGAGTATAAATAGATTCTCCCTTCACATTTTAGGGAGTTACCTTTCATTTTCTTTTTCCCAGTTTTCTTAGGAACGGGGTTCATCACCAAGACCATTAGGGTGTTTGGTGATTTTTCATTTTTTCTTTCAATCTTGTAAGTGTTAATCATTACTCTTGTTACTTTTCCATTAATCTATCAATTCCATCTTTTCATTCATCTTGTTCTTCATCATCTTTTGATTGCAAATTCTTAAGTTTTTATTTGGTTCAAGTTTGATCTTAAGAAGTTGTTAATTTAGTGTTTTTATTGGTGGGATTTGTTTCTTATGGTATTTAAATGATTTGTGTTTGATTTGGTAAAATCTTTTTGATTATTGAGTTTGATTCTGATAAAATCCGAGTCCCCTGTTCTTCGCATTTCTACAGTACTGTGTTCCCAGATTCCGAATAGGGATTCTGGGGTTGCCTTTATTCGGAATATTTCAATTATTCCGAGTAGAGGTTGTTTTTCTTCTTTATCCGGAATATCACATATATTCCGAATAGAGGTAATATTCCGAATAGGCATTATTTTCCGAATAGAGGACATTATTCCGAGTAAGGTATTTTTCCGCATGGGCCATATTTTATTCCGCATAGTAAAACATTCAGCATAGAGCACATTATTCCGCATAGAGGTTATTTTCCGAATAGGCATGTTTTTCAGAATAGAGGTGTTATTCCGCATAGAACAACTTTTCCGCATAGGGTTAACTTTTCCGCATGGTTTCTTTCTTTCCGCATAGAGGTTATTTTCCGAATAAGGGCATTTTTCCGAATAGGCTTGTTTGACATTCCGAATAGAGCTGTCTTTCCGAATTGGCCATACTTTCCGCATAAGACATACATTCCGCATAGGCTATTTTTCAGAAAGGGTATTTTTCCAGTATTAATTCAAGTTTTGCCTTTTTTTTTATTTGTTGCTTGTTTTAAGTTTATATCTTTACCATTTTATTCCTTTCCCTTTTTAATAGAATAGAAAACCAAACTCTTTTTTTGTCACCAAGAACAATCATTCCACTTTAAACTGAGATCAATTCGAGAGGATTCCGAGAATTCGAACTTTTCCACCGAGAGAGAAATCTGAACCCTAGCAAAATGCATGTATCAAGTTGACAGCTATCCAACGAATTGCATCCAACTTCATATCTAAGCTTCATTTTGAGCCTTAGATCAAGTCACAACCTTTACACCTCACACATACAGCCAAGAATCCTTCACATGAGCTCAACTTATTCAAATTCGACAAAGGCAAATTGGGGACTTCACAACTAGGGTTTATATTATTTTTCAGCTTCCTTAGAACACTTGTAGCCTATATAAAGGCATTTAGGCTTTACATTTTCAGTTGCTCTTGGTTTTTCCTTTGTTCACTTTTATCTAGATCCTACTTTCTGTTTATGAAATAGAGTTTGAATTTGTGAAGAAATCCAAGTATCAATCTTATTATTCTCTTGTTTATGTTTAATGTTTGTGAATCTTGAATCCTAAAACCTGTTTTAAAGATTGTGCAAGAAATTGCATATTTTTTCCAAAATCTTGATATTTTGCTAAGTTGTTTGGTACACCTTTGGATATTTTGGGCTATAGGTTGATCATATCACCCCGATAAAGAGTTATCAAGGTGATGTAAGGCTTGTGGCTTAGGGATAATCAAAGAGTGGGTACAAAGGTTGCATCAATCAAGCTTTGTCACTTTTCTGATTTTCATAATTTTTGTTCTAACCTTGTTGAATCTTAGCAGCTTGTTTATAGAAGCTTGTTTCTTGTTTTGCTAGGCATATCAGCTCAAAAATTCGTGAGTATGGATGTACATTCATGAGGTTTGAGTCCTTGAACCCAAAAATCTGTCAAAATACTTGAATTTTGTGATTTGGTGTTCTGCTATTGTTCTTGTTGTTTTTATGGCTTAATCTTGCTTGATACTGCATAATATACTTGTTATTGTGTTTGATTGGGCTTGTGTAACATTGAATCACACTTATACTTGTTTAAATCTTGGATTGAAAAAGATAAGGGGTGTTTGGGTTAACCTGTTTAAGTGCATAAGTTGGAATTGAGTTGTTGTTTGTTGGTTATTTGAGTTTGTATCTGTTTAATACTTGGTTGTGTGCTAATATCTGCAAGTTTTCATCTTTAAAACATCAAATCCAATATTGTGCTATAACTCACTTGATTTTGCTTAATTTGACCTAAGATTTTGGAAACACCTTGAGTGTATGCATGTTTAGGGCTAAAAAGTGTTAAATCAAAGTTTGTGTAACCTGTTTAGAAATTTTGAGTGTTTGAAATTGGATTTGTGGTCACGTATATCAGCAAAGTGTCATAACTGCTTGTTTAGTTTCATCAGTAACATTCATAAGCTTGAATCTGAATCTAGACTTTGAATCAATGCATGAAACCTATTTATATTTGTTCATTTGAATTAATTATAGCTTTTGTATGCATTTGAGTTTGGCTGGCTTATTCTTGCTAAAAAAGTGCTTAATTGGTGAAAACTGCTTATTGTTCATATCTGGTACTAGTCTGGTGATATTTTGATTAAACTGTATTGATTGGCTTGGTGAATTTGTGATATCTTTGTTATTTCTGACTCCTTGTGATCCACTGATTACAAGGGTGCCTTGTTTGTAACCTGAATCCATAAAAAAGTCACTAAAGACAAAAAGTCAATTTGGTCAAGCAGTGGGAACTCCTTTCCCCTGCTACTAGCCACTGCTAGTGTTAAATATCAAACAACTTATTCATAAGCCATTTTGGCTTGTCCAGACTTGCAACAACTTATTTTTTGTGATAGATCTTCCTTTTTTGACCCATTGATTTGATCTGGAGCTTATTAGGGTTTGACTTTGACTTTTGACTAGAAAACTCATCAAGTTAACTTTTACATAAGTGCTTAATTGGTTATTCTGGCTTATTGCTTGTGCTTATTGGAAAACTTTTTGATTATTTTGCTTAATTAAGTCATTTAAAACCTTTTGAAACTTGAATCAGCACTTGAGGTGGTCTAGAACTCAAAAAAGACTGTTTTGTCATTTTGTGAAGAGAGTCTTGGCTTATTTCAGGCTTATTTCTTGCGCTTTTTCAAATTTTCTTTTTACAGATCTCTTTGGTAACTCAAAAGAAGCTTGTGTGTCAAATTTTAGCTTATGGCATCAGCTTATAGCTTAATGGGCCAAAAAGCCCAATAAGAATAAGCTGCTTTGAAATAAGCTAGCTTAAACACATTTTCAGCTTTTGGGCCTTCAGAGTTTTGTTCTTAAAATCAAATTTTGAGTCAGATAGGAAGTTTTTGGCTTATTTGGACAACATTTTTCTTATTGGGCCATAAAAAGCCCATTAAGGGGTTTGTTTGGACTTTTGGCCCATTTCAAGGTCCAATAGGGGTATTTTGGTAATTTCAAGTACATTTCTGTTTTATTTAAGTTAAAATAAACTAGTTTGCAACTTTTTAGAATTTTTTTATAAAGTTTGGATTTTTATTAATATTTTATTATTATTTTATTATTAAAAATTAAAATTTAG
The DNA here is from genome assembly GCA_025667525.1 of Glebionis coronaria. Lineage (NCBI taxonomy): Eukaryota > Viridiplantae > Streptophyta > Magnoliopsida > Asterales > Asteraceae > Glebionis > Glebionis coronaria. The sequence continues at coordinate 455,809,276 of CM046876.1, forward strand.
ATTTTTACAAGTTTTTCATTTTTTAGTTCAAATACATTAAGTTGTCAATTTTACAATTTTTAGATTAATTTTATTGTCATTAGATTAATTTTAAGTTTTAATAGTTTTTAATTGTTTTTAAATATTTTTAATTAATTTTAAAATTTCCAAAAATAGTCTTAAATTTAGTTAAGTCATTTTAGAGGTTTACAAGTTAAAAAATCTCATTTTGGGCTTTTTATTAATTAATTTGATTTTTTGGGCTTTAATTAGCATTAAAAAATTATTATTTAATTAAATAAAATGTTTGAGTGATTTTTGATTTTTTGTAAACTCTAATTACATTTTTTAGGATTTATTGCAATTTTCTAGGAATTTTTAGGGTAATTTTTAAATTTGGTACATTTTTACGGTTTTACGTGCACGACTTATCGTGTTAGTTTAATTCATAATCATAACCGTCATTCTCTTCTAATCTCTTTTCTAATAAACATAATCACATCATTAATCTTATCTTTACACAACCGACTTACCTCCTTGAGAACGATCCTCACTTTGGGTCATTAACTTGTGGTTTTCCTAAATCACTTGTTGTACTTACCCTAATTACCTCCTTTTCCTAAAGGTGTGTAAAAACTCAACCATCATTTTGGTGCCGCTGCCGGGGAGGCATGTTGTGTTTTGATTTGAACAATTGTTGATTTTATATAGCCATAATAGCTATTTGTATTAGTAGCACTCTACTAATACGTATTATCGGTTTTCGTTTTTTGTGTGAATACTATTACTATATTGTATACGTAGAACAATAAATTCAAAAGTACTCCAAAAGTGTGAAAACACAACCTTGATTGGGAGGTCATTACTCAATCATTGTATTCGAATCTCAAACAAGAAAGAAAAGGCAAAATAGATAAATACTTTCGTGAAGCTTATTTTTGATAAACACAAACTATAAGGTGGATATAAGGCGGGTATTATAAAATATACCCTAAGGAAAAAGGCTCTTAAGTGCTTCGCGCCCCCTCGTTTCCCCGCTTGCTTGTGAGTGTTTAGATAAAAAGGGCTAATCGAGGGTTTGCCAACCACAATATTATCTAAGTATCATATATATTTTCTTGGTTTCATTTGATTAAACCCTCTTGAACGTTTTGGTGTTCCATCAACGTTCTAAAGTCATCGAAGGCGTTCACTTCACGTGATCGTTTTCATTCCTTGAGGCTTCTTTAATCAAGAGATTTGACTAAGGAGGAGATTTGTAGATTTATGTCTACTTAATACAATCACAAAATAAAAAAAAGTAAAAACAATCAAAAACCACAAAAAAAATGGAAAAATTAAAAACACCAAAAAGAATCTTCGTTGCTCATCCCCACGTTGTACGTGACGTTTATACTTACTCGTAATCAAGCAAGACGTGCACCTAAACGAAAAACCGAAAGGAGTCCACACCTACTCCTAATCTTTCTAGTGAGGAGTCTCCTATTGACGAACCTATCGTAGAAGAAGAACCAACCATGGCGAATCAAACTATGATGGAGTTGCTTCAAGCACCCAACGAGGGTTATGGAGAGGCTATTGTTATTCCCGCTATCCTTTCGGAGAATTTTGAAGTGAAACAGGTTTGTTGTCGATGATCCAAAACAACAAATTCCGTGGTGTTGAAAAGACAACCCGCACAACCATATCCGCCAATTCAATCGTCTTACCGCCACTTGCAAATTTAAGGATGTTGCTAATGACTCGATTAAGATGATGCTTTTTCCGTATTCCTTAATGTGGCTCGCTAAAATTTGGTTAGAGAAAGATCCACCCAATTCTATATTGACGTGGAAGGATCTCGTTTCAAAATTTGTGAACCAATTTTTCCCGCCCTCTAAGACTACGCATTTGAAAATGAGATTTCAAAATTTTCACAAGAATTTAATGAGTGTTTTTCAACGGCTTGGAATAGGTTTAAGGAAATGTTAAATGAGTGTCCTCATCACGGTTTTTCCGATTTGCATCAAATTGACACGTTTTACAATGGTTTAAATGATCATGAAAGGGATTATCTAAATGCCGCCGCGGGTGGTAAATTTTTGTGTAAAACGGTTGAGGAACTGTTGTTGATAATTGAGAATAGATCTAAGGTGTATAGTCCTCGTAACACATCGAGTGTTCGTAAGGCTTCGTCTTCGGCTTCACCTTCATTGTCCAATACCATCGATGCTTTCCAAATTGAGGCGAACTTGGAAAACAAAATCTTTGATAAACTTAAAGGACTTTTAATTGAATTCAAAGTTGGTGAATAAAGTGCTCCCGCTACGGATGAAGCGGTTGAGGTTTCATGTATGTATTGTGGTGGAGGTCATGATTTCTCCGAGTGCATTGCCAACGGTGGTAACACTTCGAGTGCCTACGCGGCCACGGGAACTTACAACCAAAACGGTCAAGTTACCCGCTCTAATCAAATGACTCCACCGGGTTTTTCCCCCAATCAAAATGCTAACAACAACTATCGAAACAATCAAGTTGGATTCAAAAACAATTACAAAGGGAACAATTATGGGAATCAAGGGGCTAATAACAATCAAGTTTCAAACAAAAATCAAAACAATGATTTTCAAAACAACAACAAAAGTTTGCAAACTTTGAAAGATCTTCCAAATGAATTTGTTGAATACGCAAATGGAAACGATGCTAGGTTTGATAATATTCAAAGAAAGATCATTAGCCTAAGATCCGAGTTTAAGAATGACTTGAAAAAGGAGTTGAAAAACGAGTTAGCAAATGAGCTTAAGATCCATACAAACAAAATGGAGGGAAATATAACTAGGTTACAACAAAACCAACAAAAAATGGAACAAGGGCAACATGAAATAAAACAAGAGATGATTAAGGCCGAAAAGAGGCAATCTATGTTTGAGGATACAATTTCATCCATGTTTGATGCTATAATGTGCAAACCGTCTTCGAGTAGTCTTCCTAGTAATACCATATCGAACCCTAAGGGAGAGATGAAAGTGATTACCACACGAAGTGGTAAGACACTTAAGGAACCGACTCCTCAACCAATTGCTCCTACGGAGGAAGCAATTGAGGAAGAACCCGAGGTGGTGGTCGAAAAGGAGCATGTCCCAATCCCACGAAGTACCGCTCATGCCACACCTACGGTTGACCCATTATCACATTTGGAACCTGAGATTCCAAAGGCTATGCCTATGCCTCAACCCACACCACCTTTGCCCTATCCATCGAGACTTAGAAAGGAGAAACATCAAGAGCCCAATAATTACCAATTTGAGTTTTTTATGAAAATGTTTCGTGACGTTCATTTAATGTAAGTTTTGCCGATGCTTTGGTCATGATGCCTCGATTTGCCGCTAACTTCAAAAGTATGTTAAACAACAAGGAGAAATTGCAACAATTGTCTAGTTGTTCATCGGTTTATCTTAATCGCATACCTCAAAAAGTCGATGATCCCGGTAAATTCTTGATTCCTTGTGCAATCCAAGATATGAAAGAATGCTATGCCTTGGCCGATCTTGGTGCTAGTATTAACTTGATGCCACTTGAAATCTTCAAGTCGCTCAATCTTCCTAATCTTACTCCTTCACTAATGTCTATCGAGTTGGCCGATCATTCCACGATTCCCACATGTGGATTGGCGGAGGACGTTTTTGTGAAAGTGGGAAAGTTCTATTATCCGGTAGACTTTATCGTTGTCGATATTCCCAGGAATCCTCAAGTTCCTCTCATTTTAGGTCGTTCGTTTTTAGATACGTCTATGGCTTTAATTGATGTGCATGCTAGAAAGATCACCTTACGTTTCAACAACAAGGAACTTGTTATAAACGCAACTCAAAATTCTCAACTTTCTCATGTTTATTCTGTTGCAACCGTAAACCTCGTTGATATGATTGACGTTGTTTGCGAGGAATTTTCACAAGAAGTTCTAGGTTTTGGTGATGATGAAAATAGTGGCAATCCCATTATGCTTGATCCCATTCTTGATAACTCGACACCAACCTTCACTCCATTTGAAGGTGGTGGTTTTACGTTGGAAGAATTCGATGTTCCACGTACTTGTGACGAAGACCTCGACAATGATGAGGACTTCTCGATTATCAAGGATTTTCTTAACGATTTCACATTTCCTCCAACCGAGGAGGTTATGAGTATCGAGCCCAAATCTTAAATTGAGGAACCACCAATCCTCGAGTTGAAAGATTTACCTCCTCACCTTGAATATGTATTTTTGGAGGAGGACGACAAGTTGACGGTTATTATTGCGAAATATCTTTTGAATGATGAAAAAACCGCACTTGTCAATGTTCTAAAGGATAGAAAGGGGCAATTGCGTGGAAATTATCCGACATTAAGGGGATCGATCCCAAATTTTGTACCCACAAAATCTTAATGGAAGAAGATTACAAACCCGCAATCCAATGTCAAAGGAGGGTGAACCCCAAAATTCACGACGTTATAAAAAAGGAAGTCTAAAACTCCTTGACGCGGGAATGATTTACCCTATTTCTGATAGCCCTTGGGTGAGTCCTATTCATTGTGTCCCTAAGAAGGGAGGAATGACCGTTGTGCCAAACGATGCCAACGAGTTAATTCCAACTCGACTCGTGACCGGATGGAGAGTGTGCATTAACTATCCTAAGTTGAATGACGTCACTCGAAAAGACCATTTTCCCTTGCCCTTCATGGACCAAATGTTGGAGCGTCTTGTGGGAAACGATTTCTATTGCTTTTTAGATGGTTTTTCCTGTTACTTCCAAATCCCCATCGATCCTCGTGATCAAGAAAAAACTACGTTTACGGGTCCATATGGAACGTTTGCTTATCGTAGAATGCCATTCGGACTTTGTAATGCACCGGGAACCTTTCAAAGGTGCATGATGGCTATTTTTCACGATATGATCGAGAAGACGATGGAAGTCTTCATGGATGACTTTTCCGTGTTTGGTTGTTCGTTCACTTCGTGTTTGTAGAATCTTGAGAGAATGTTGAAGCGTTGTGTGGAAACCAACCTTGTGCTTAATTGGGAAAAATGTCATTTTATGGTTAAAAGTGGAATCGTCTTAGGGCACAAGGTTTCGAAAGCGGGGATTGAGGTAGATCAAGCTAAGGTAGACGTCATCGCCAAATTACTTCATCCCAAAACCGTTAAGGGAGTTAGGAGTTTCCTTGGCCACGCGGGCTTTTATCGTCGGTTAATCAAGGATTTTTTTAAATATTTCTCGACCTATTACACATCTCCTCGAAAAAGATGCACCTTTTGTCTTTAACGAAGATTGTGTACGAGCCTTTGAAATCCTTAAAAGGAAACTTACCGAAGCTCCCATTTTTGTTGCCACCAATTGGAACCTCCCCTTTGAGCTCATGTGTGATGCTAGTGACTAAGCTATTGGGGCCGTATTGGGGCAACGTCATGATAAGCACTTCTTACCTATCCACTATGCAAGCAAGAAGATGACCGAGGCTCAACTAAAATACACTACAACAGAGAAGGAATTCCTTGCCATGGTGTATGCATTTGAGAAATTTCGACCTTATCTCGTCTTGACTAAATGCATAGTGTATACGGATCATTCGGCTATCAAGTATCTTATGGCTAAACAATGCAAAGCCGAGATTACCTCGTTGGATTCTCGTCCTACAAGAATTTGATCATAAAATCCTTGACAAAAAAGGAGCCGAGAATCTAGCGGCCGATCATCTTTCTCGTTTGGAAGATCCTCACCAAAGTGTTTGCGAGCCAAAGGAAATCACCTAAACATTTCCTCTCGAAACACTTGGTGTAGTGAATTATAAGCTTGATTCATCCACCCCATGGTTTGCGGACATCGCAAATTACCATGCGGGGAACTTCATCATTAAGGGTATGACGACCCAACAAAAACGAAATTCTTTCGTGACGTCAAGTTCTATTTTTGGAACGACCCTTACTTGTTTCGAACTTGTGCGGATCAAATCATTCGACGTTGTGTCTTTGGCACCGAAGCTTCTAATATCCTTAGAGCTTGTCACGAGGGACCCACGGGTGGTCACCACGGTGCTAATCTCACGGCTAAGAAGGTTTTTGATGCCAGTTTCTTTTGGCCTACTATTTACCGAGATGAACATGCACTTGTGAAGTCATGTGACTCATGCCAACGACAAGGAAAAGCCTCACAAAATGATGAAATGACACAAAATATCATCGAAGTGTGTGAGATCTTTGAGGTTTGGGGCATTGACTTTATGGGGCCGTTCCCATCATCTCGTGGTAATAAGTACAACCTTGTCGCCGTTGACTACCTATCTAAGTGGGTGCAAGCTAAGGCTTTGCCCATGAACGATGCTCGTGTGGTAGTCAAGTTTTTGAAAAGCTTGTTTTCTCGGTTTGGAACCCCTCGTGCGATCATAAGCGATCGTGGAACTCATTTTTCTAACGACCAATTCGAAAGGGTCCTAAGGAAATATGGGGTCACACATCGACTTTCTACGACTTATCACCCACAAACGAGTGGGCAAGTCGAGGTTTCAAACCGAGAGTTGAAGAGGATCTTGGAGAGATCGATTGGGGAAAACCGACAATCTTGGTCGGATAAGTTGGACGATGCTTTATGGGCCTTTCAGACCACTCATAAGATGCCTATCGGGTGCACTCCTTATAAGCTTTTGTATGGGAAGAATTTTCACTTGCCAATTGAACTCTAACACAAAGCTTATTGGGCCCTTAAGCATTGTAATGATGATATTGAGACCACGGGAAAACACCGGAAAATGCAATTAAATGAATTGGATGAATTGAGAGACATTGCTTATGACAATTCATTGATTTATAAAGAAAAGACTAAAAAGTTTCATGATTCAAAAATTAAAAATCGGGTTTTAACATCGGAGATCAAGTGCTGCTTTTATTTCTCGTTTGAAAATATTTTCTGGCAAGTTGAAATCCCGTTGATCCGTTCCGATCACCGTGACTCAAGTTTTTCCTTATAGGACCATCGAGCTAGCTCAAAATGATGGCCCTAATTTCAAGGTGAATGGACATAGGTTGAAGCACTACTTTGGCGGGGAAGTTCCATCCTTGAACTACCTCGACCAAATCACCTTCCTCAATGATAATTAGTATTGAGGGGATCGAGTCGAGCTCATGACTCGGTAATAAAAAACGAGGTGCCTCGTGGGGGAGTCCCATGCTTATCCTATGTACATATTATCGCTTTCTAATGTAGTAACGTGTGGGGATTCGTGCCCTTCCAACCTTTGTTCTGTGGTTGTTTGTGCATTGTGGTTTTTAGATGATCATGATCTTCACGATTAGAGCCTCTCGTGTTCGTTTTATGGGAGCACTCGATCGTTTGCTTAGAATAATTTATCAATATCCATGATATATCCTTTTATGTTCTAACCTTAGGTTTTTAGCACACTTCATAAATGGCTTTAAATTTAATGGTTACACCCTTTCCATGCTAGATTAAGCATTCGACTACGTCTCTAGTATAGGGGTTTTCCAACCCTTAGACTCGAAACATTGAGGACAATGTTTAACTTTAGTATGGGGGGTGAATAGATACTTGCCTTGCCAAACCTTCACGCTTTCCAAAGTTTATCTTTTTGTTTAATAAGGCTAAAAGTGGCCAAATTTTAAATTTTTTCTCATGTTTTATAAGTGTTTTAGACAAGAATGTAGATTTTCTGATGGCGAGAATAAGAGTAATTTTTGACTCGATCGTGCGTGTTGAGCACTTAGCTTCGATTCCTTAACTTTATATTAGGCTAAGTCTCTTAAATGAGGACGAGAAATGATAGAGTTATTTATAAGTTACTATGCTAAACGTAGAGTACTCGTATTCTTTCAAAAACTCATGTGTTCTCGTTATTTGCTTATTCTCCCTTCGCTTGTAAATATCTTTTGCTTATTAAATATTGACTTAGCGGTTTAGTCTTGATTGTTGGTTTCTAGTCTTTTCCAAGTAGCTTCCATGTAATTAAATTGGGAAGACATTAAGGTATCGCCAGCGTCACGGTTTTGAAGTATTGGCAACCCGAATAATCGAAAGCTTTACCCAATAATATGATTTTAAGTGCTCACCTAAATCAAGCAAACAATTTGAAGCTCACAAGGCCGAAAAATCTATGCGAAATTGAAAGTGAATCAAGCCTTAATCTTTGAAGCTTTAAAGATCCAAAGTTCGCCTTAGCGTGAGGATATACGTCTTTGGCCATAATAAAACCACCGATGAGGAAGACCGAAGTCATAATAAAAGCTTCATGGCAAAGATGAATAATAGATGGAGGTAAACCTATGAAAATAAGGCCCTTCCGGTAGGGGGCGTATAAAAGTCTTGGTAATAAGTCTCATGTTCAAAACCGTTATAAAACCATGTTTATCGATCCTTCTTGTTGACTTAATTTTTTGACATCTTTGTCTATTAGGAGGGGTTATTAATTCGATGGTCTTGGTTACACCGTTATGACTCTATTTTTAGACCTAAATCTCTATTATCCCATAAGTCAAAAATGTATCCTCGTGAAACATTCAAGACAAAATAAAATATAAGAAATACAACTTAGGAATATGGAAGGATAAGTACGTGATTAGGGCATATGAGTAGTGTTAGCATTACTAACTTATAATGACAATGATCTCGTTGCACGCTTAGCATGGAATTAGGGTGAAAATCAAGGACGACGAAATTATTTCTAACGAAGCATTCACGTGTTCTTGTTATATGAACCTAAACGTCCCATTTTGCGATGAAAATCATATATTATGTCTAAAACGCAAGTAGTAGTAATAGTAGTAGTTTAGCTAGTTTATCATTCAATAAAGTGCATAAAAATGAATTTTACAGGTGCTACGATACTTTATTCTAGCATTGCGTGAGGGCATGTTAATGGTTTAGTATGGGGGAGTGATGAGACTGCTTTTATACGTAGTCTCATCGTCTAAAACGGGCTTTAAATGCATTAAATATCATCAAAAATGCCAAATATATGCTTGTGTTTGTTACTTGTGTATTTTAGGTACGGATATTGAGAAAATGACAAAAGATCACAAAGAACAAGCAAAAACGAACACGGGAAACGAAGCCGCACAATGAACCAAGCCCTAGTTTTGATTTTCCAAGAATAACCCTTGAAGATTTGAAGATTGTACAAGAAGGGTCCTCCAATATTGAATAATTGACACTTTAAACCCTTGTTTATTCATAATTAAAATTTTGGTCCCTAAAGTTTGTCAAATTTACAAAAAGGGCCCTCTACTTTGAAGAATTAACAAGAATGGTCCCTATAAAATGAAGACTTGTCAATATTAGTCCTCCAAGAAGTAAATCATACAAGTCAAGACCATAATCTTTGAAGAAAATGCCAAAACATCCCTTCAAGAATCATCAAATGGCAAGAAATACCCCTAAAAATACTTTTGGAAAGTTTTTGGGGCAAAAGTGTGAAAAAAGAAACTTCAAATATAAAGGGATTCGGATTTTGTGCTATTTAAAATAGAATGAAAGGAGTTTGAAAATTAAGGGGCTAAACTTGGCAGACAGCAAAGATACCTAGGCCAGTGAGGGGGTGACACGTGCCCCACTCACCCTCTCCACCAATGGGAACTCACCAAACTGCCACCTCAAATCCCACTCAATACCGGTTTAACTACATAATTTATTAAGTTAAAATGGGCGCCTAACACAATTTTAAACACTAATCGGATCAAACTCACCCACTATTCACTCAAGAACACAATTGGGTTTTCCCTGATTACTTGTAATTAGACCCCAATATTATCCAGATTTATGATTAAGCCTTCCTTAATAAAAACCCAACCTTCACTTTTCATGCCACATCACCCCATTGTCCCACACATGATTCCCCTGCTACAAAGGTTGAGGAAACTGCCAAAAGTTGACAGCCATCCAACGAATTGCATCCAACTTCATATCTAAGCTTCATTTTGAGCCTTAGATCAAGTCACAACCTTTACACCTCATACATACAGCCAAGAATCCTTCACATGAGCTCAAGTTATTCAAAAATTTGACAAGGGCAAATTGGGGACTTCACAACTAGGGTTTATGTTATTTTTCAGCTTGCTTAGAACACTTGTAGCCTATATAAAGGCATTTAGGCTTTACATTTTCAGTTGCTCTTGGTTTTTCCTTTGTTCACTTTTCTGTAAATCCTACTTTAAGTTTATGAAATAGAGTTGAATTTGTGAAGAAATCCAAGTGCCAATCTTATTATACTCTTGTTTATGTTTAATGTTTGTGAATCTTGAATCCTAAAACCTGTTTTTAAAGATTGTGCAAGAAATTGCATATTTTTTCCAAAATCTTGATATTTTGCTAAGTTCTTTGTTACACCTTTGGAATTTTTGGGCTATAAGTTGATCATAGCACCCTGATAAAGAGTTATCAAGGTTTTGTGAGGCTTGTGGCTTGGGGATAATCAAAGAGTGGGTACAAAGGTTGCATCAATCAAGCTTTGTCACTTTTCTGATTTTCATAACTTTTGTTCTAACCTTGTTGAATCTTAGCAACTTGTTTGTGGAAGCTTGTGCCTTGTTTTGCCAGGCAAATCATCTCAAAAATTCGTGAGTGTGGATGTACATTAATGAGGTTTGAGCCCTTGAACCCAAAAATCTGTCGAAATACTTGAATTTTGTGATTTGGTGTTATGCTATTGTTCTTGTTGTTTTTATGGCTTAATCTTGCTTGATACTGCATAATATACTTGTTATTGTGTTTGATTGGGCTTGGGTAACATTGAATCACATTTATACTTGTTTAAATCTTGGATTGAAAAAGATAAGGGGTGTTAGGGTTAACCTGTTTAAGTTCATAAGTTGGAATTGAGTTGTTGTTTTTTGGTTATTTGAGTTTGTATCTGTTTAATACTTGGTTGTGTGCTAATATCTGCAAGTTTTCAGCTTTAAAACATCAAATCCAAGATTGTGCTATAACTCACTTGATTTTGCTTAATTTGACCTAAGATTTTGGAAACACCTAGAGTGTATGCATGTTTAGGGCTAAAAAGTGTTAAATCAAAGTTTGTGTAACCTATTTAGAAAATCTGAGTGTTTGAAATTGGATTTGTGGTCAAGTATATCAGCAAAGTGTCATAACTGCTTGTTTAGTGTTCATTAGTAACATTCATAAGCTTGAATCTGGATCTAGACTTTGAATCAATGCATGAAACCTCTTTATATTTGTTCATTTGAATTAATTATAGCTTGTGTATGCATTTGGTGAAGTTCGGCTGGCTTATTCTTGCTAAAAAAGTGCTTAATTGGTGAAAACTGCTTATTGTTCATATCTTGTACAAGTCTGGTTATCTTTTGATTAAACTGTATTGATTGGCTTGGTGAATTTGTGATATCTTTGTTATTTCTGACTCCTTGTGATCCACTGATTACAAGGGTGCCTTGTTTGTAACCTGAATCCACAAAAAACTCACTAAAGACAAAAAGTCAATTTGGTCAAGCAGTGGGAACTCCTTTCCCCTGCTACTAGCCACTGCTAGTGTTAAATATCAAACAGCTTATTCATAAGCCATTTTGGCTTGTCCAGACTTGCAACAACTTATTTTTTGTGATAGATCTTCCTTATTTGACCCATTGATTTGATCTAGAGCTTATTAGGGTTTGACTTTGACTTTTGACTAGAAAACTCATCAAGTTGACTTTTACATAAGTGCTTAATTGCTTATTCTGGCTTATTTCTTGTGCTTATTGGGATACTTTTTGATTATTTTGCTTAATTAAGTCATTTAAAACCTTTTGAAACTTGAATCAGCACTTGAGGTGGTCTAGAACTCAAAAACGACTATTTTGTCGTTTTATGAAGAGAGTCTTGGCTTATTTCAGGCTTACTTCTTGTGCTTTTCCAAAATTTCTTTTTATAGATCTCTTTGGTAACTCAAAAGAAGCTTTTGTGTCATATTTTAGCTTATGGCATCAGCTTATAGCTTAATGGGCCAAAAAGCCCATTAAGAATAAGCTGATTTGAAATAAGCTAGCTTAAACACATTTTCAGCTTTTGGGCCTTCAGAGTTTTGTTCTTAAAATCAAGGAGTCAGATAGGAAGTTTTGGGCTTATTTGGACAACATTTTTCTTATTGGGCCATAAAAAGCCCATTAAGGGGTCTTTTTGGACTTTTGGCCCATTTCAAGGCCCAATATGGGTATTTTGGTAATTTCAAGTGCATTTCTGTTTTATTTAGGTTAAAATAAACTAGTATGCAACTTTTTAGAATTTTTTATAAATTTTGATTTTTATTAATATTTTATTATTATTTTATTTTAAAATTTAAAATTTAGATTTTTACAAGTCATTTTAGAGGTTTACAAGTTTAAAAATCTCATTTTGGGCTTTTTATTAATTAATTTGATTTTTGGGCTTTAATTAGCATTAAAAAATTATTATTTAATTAAATAAAAGGTTTGAGTGATTTTTTATTTTTTGTTAACTCTAATTACATTTTTTAGGATTTATTGCAATTTTCTAGGAATTTTTAGGGTAATTTTTAAATTTGGTACCTTTTTACGGTTTTACGTGCGCGACTTATCGTCTTAGTTTAATTCATAATCGTAACTGTCATTCCGTTCTAATCTCTTTTCTATTTTCTCTTTTCTCATAAACATAATCACATCATTAATCTTATCTTTACACAACACACTTGCCTCCTTGAGAACGATCCCCACTTTGGGTCATTAACTTGTGGTTTTACTAAATCACTTGTTGTACTAACCCTAATTACCTCCTTTTCCTAAAGGTGTCTAAAAACTCAACCATCATACTTGTTCAATGGTTGCATCACTAACGCGAACATTAGGAAGAAGCAAGAAAAGATAGATAACATCGATACATGTAGGATTTAGCAATCAAAGGTAGTCTTTTCATTAATCACAAACAAGTCAAAAATTATACAGTAACACATTACGTGTCGCCATGTCATACAATTCAAAGGACTCGTCCTACCAATTGATACCTCAGTTAAGTTAGTGATTTTAAAAGATACTACAATGAATACTAATCTACAAGAGTCATTGGATGTTCCACATGTCCGGAAGATCCATCGGTCCCAATTCAGAAGAAGATTTCTTCAATTTATTTCTTGGACACTGGGCATCCTCGTTATTTGACAATAGCCTAGGAACAACCCTTAACACTAACCAACAATCACTTGAAACCTCATAATTCAACCACAGGACTCAACGACTTCCTCTTAACAATCTCGTATTCCATACGAGTTAAATTTGACTTTATTCAAGTTTCAACCAACGTATACTCAATGCGACATCCTACCTCATTCTCCAATACTTTCAACCTTATTCTTAGGCCTTGGAAGGGCAATAGAAGCTCGATATGAACAACACTAAATTTCCAATTCTATAGCTCTTATAACAATAGTTATCAAATGAGTCATGAGTAGGAAATGACTCACACATTCAATTAGACTTCTCAGAAAGGTACTAGTGGCATGAGGCTTTTGGGTAATGGTTCCAATGACAGCCTCAGGTGCAACATTTACCTTTTCGATTTCAATTTTAAGAATTGGGTGACACCGAATCAGATGACACATTTCTAGGTGGTGAGGTTTTGTCAAACTCCACTCTATAAGGAAACATCGTCATGACATCGGTATCAGATTTAATATCGACAATTCATCTTCAATATCATAATCAACTAATATCATCATTTCTTGGAATATCAACCATTTTGTTGGGATCATAAACATCCACAACTTGGTTTAGATCTGGAATAGCTAGATTTCCTACAGAAATAGATTCGGTTGATTTGCTAGAAGAGTTAGGGTTCCTTGTGAAAATCTACGTCGTATAAATACCTCGTATAAGTATTAAAATAATCATCAAACAATCATGTAATCAAATTCAACATATATATATAATCCAAGTTATATATATTTAAATAACACTTCTCAGTCTGGCCTTGTCGGTAACTCGGGAATTCTTCGACACCGTTATAGTCAAAAGATTTTTAAACATCTTACTCAAAATATTTGTTTAAAAATATTTATAGTTAAAAGTTTTTGAAATGTTTTATTCAAAACCTTGGTTTTAAAAATCTTTCGTTCTTTATAACGAGAGCTCTGGTACCAAATTGTAACACCCCCAAATATTTCATATTTCAGATCAGCGGAAGAGTCGTTGGTGTTACGGGATAGCACATTACTCAAATCATAGACAACGCTTAAAAGTGGCGTCGTTTAATAACAAAGCATTTTCGATTCATAAATATCAAATTACATAGGTCCTCAGCTCAAAGTATATCTTACAAATTTACAAAACATTTGAATGGAAATTTTATTTAAATGCGGGCCATAAATTCTTGTCGTCTTCTCGAGAATTACCTTCAAGTACCTGAGATAAAACATGTTAAAAGTCAGCGAAACGCTGAGCGAGTCCATAGAGTTTAATAATAACCATTATCATAAAACCGGTATATAATCATTATCGAAAAGTATTTTGTGCAATACTTGGTCGTAGACCATAACATCGGCCAAAAACAGTTTTATACGAATCATTGTCATAAATCATAACTTAGACCAAAAATATTTAATACGAATCACTGTCGTAACAACATTATACTATACGTTTTATAACGTTGTTTATAGTATAATAAAAACCGTTATATAAAACAGTTATGTAAAACCAGAACACATGTATAATAATAAATAAGACCTTATATTTCTAGTCAGGCAATATATTATAATCCAAATCATATATCATACACTATTCCTGAGACCGCAGCCTCAGTTTTACCATTATCATTATTATTATCGGATTATTATAAGCTAATAAGTGTGAAAACACTTATCCTTTTACCACTTAATTATAAAGATAACCAAGACAAAACGTGTATTTTATGTCGTAAATGTCGAAATTATGCGTGGTTTGTGTTTTTGTTGTGATTTAGGACTAAATATGAAAATTGAAGAAAACACGGGCTTTCACGGGCTTTTATCGAAGAAAAAGACAAAAGACGAAGTCAAAAGATTAAGAGTGCAAAAAGAACGGAAGTCCAATGCCTATTCTGAAGATTTATCAAAGAAAAAGTCTAAAGACGGAAGTTTAATGAAGTCGAAGAACCAAGTCTAATAAAAGAAGAAAATTATAAGACGAGTTCAATCTATATCGACAAATCCCAAGACAACGTCGAGAAAGTCGAAGAATTTAAAAGACGAAAAGACGATAAGAAAGAAGAAAGCATCAACACATGTTAATCCTCCTATAAAGACCCTCCTAATGACACATTAGGAGGTGTTAGCTAATTTGACACATTAGTATTTCCAATTTATTTTCTTGCACTTTCATATTGTCATTTAAATTCTTGTCTTTAGATAAGTGCTTATTTGGTTTTAGCTTAATTTTTCTTTTTGCTTAAAACTGTTTCTTATTCGGGTTATGTTAAAACCCTAGTTTCCCGAACTAGGTCTAGGATTCAGTTATCCCGACTTACATGCAAATTCCTTTTTCCCGAATTAGTTACTAAGTGTTTATTCCGACTTAGATAGAAATTAGCACATTCCGAATTAGTTTGCTGGTTCTAGTATTCCGAATTAGGTAAGGAACTTGTATTCAGACTTAGGTATATTTTTACCTTCATTCCGAATTGCATGCAGGATAGTGTATCCCGAATTAAGTGTCAAGCGACTCATTTCGAATTAGGTGTGTTGTCTGGATTCCGAACTAGATAGGGAAGTCACATTCCGAACTAGGTCTAGAATCCCCATTC
Organism: Glebionis coronaria; assembly: GCA_025667525.1. Taxonomy (NCBI): domain Eukaryota; kingdom Viridiplantae; phylum Streptophyta; class Magnoliopsida; order Asterales; family Asteraceae; genus Glebionis; species Glebionis coronaria. The sequence goes on from CM046876.1 coordinate 455,824,995, forward strand.
CGAATTAGTTCTTGAATGTCAGATTCCGAATTAGGTAAGAGATCCCATTCCAAATTAGGTCTTGTTTCTTCATTCCGAATTGTGTGTAGATTCATGTTTTCCGAATTAGTTTCTGGTTCTAGTATTCCGAATTAGGTGTGTGATTTAGTTTCGCGAATTAGGTTGATCTTTCATATTCCGAATTAGGTTCAGATTTTTGATATTCAGACTTATGTTTAGGTTTTGTTTTCCCGAATTATTTTCAAAACTTTATTTTTCCCGCCATTTTTCTTAAGTGTTATTTTAATTGTTTTATCTTATTTTGAATTTCAAGTTTGCATTTTTATTAAAGTTTTCAAATTTACTTTCTGTCAAGTTTTAATTTCTCGTCATTTAATTAATTTACTTTTAAAGTCTTAATTTTTCGCCATTTACTTTTTAATCATTTTTAGCGTTATTTACCTTGTCATTTACTTTAAAGTTTGCATTTTTATTTTACTCAACGACCAATCCCTTTCTTTTTCACCAAGAACAACTGAGTCACACTTTTAATCAGCAATCAATTCGATTAGAAATAATTCAAAGAAAGATTTTTCAGTTATTAAAATGGCTCCGCTGCCGGATCTTTTCGTGAAGATTAACGGTTTTCTGTGAGAGATGCATTGGATTTTGGGATCCGTTCACTCGTGAACGTTATTTTTCGTGTCAAAAATTTTCAAAAATCCTAAAATTTAAATTTTTTTCAAAAATCCAAAAACATTTAAAAATCATAAAAAGCATTTCTTTTTCAAAAGTTTTGCACCAAAAGATTTTATTTTTACGTAAATATATTTCCTCTATTTTGTTGCTATCTTTTTCTTTTGCAGGTGTATGCGTACTAGATCTTCGTCTTATTCTGAGCCCGATACTCTTGAAGACTTAGATATGGCTGGTGTGCACAATAATAAAAACCCACCTCACCTCAACATGACTAATAACAACCATCTTCCTCAACCCGACCTACGAACGATGGAGGAGCTTTGTCAACCAACCATGAACGGACGCGGAGGACCGATTGCGCCGATGCAAATCATGGCTCCAGAATTTTCGTTGAAGCATCACATGATCCAAAAAGTTCAAAATACTTGTCCATTTCGCGGATTACCGGATGATGATGCCAACAAATATCTCGACAAATTCATTACCGTTACCCAAAGCATGAAATTGCCAAGTGTTACCATGGATTTTCTTCGCCTTCATCTATTTCCACACACTTTATCCCACCATGCCGAAAAATGGTTTGATCGTCTTCCAAAGAATTCAATTCATACATGGGACGAAATGACTCAACGATTTTTGTCACGCTACTTTCCACCATCCATGGTCACAAGCCTTCAGAATCAAATCAGTGGATTTACTCAAGAACCTGATGAGTCACTTTTCGATGCTTGGGAACGTTATAATGTTTTGATCGACCGTTGTCCTAATCATAATATGCTCCCCGTCACCTTAAATGATACTTTCTACAATGGTTTAACTTTTCGCGGTCATGATACGATTAATGCGGCCGCCGGTGGCACATTTATGAAAAGAAGACCCAAGGAGTGTAGAGAGCTTATAGAGAACATGACTACTCATCACAAGAATTGGGATTCATCCGCATCTTCAAGGAATAACCCGAGAGTCAATGTTTCTTCTACTTTATCACCACTCGAGATGACCGAACTCACCCAAATGATGGCCGAAATGAACAAAAATATCCTACTCATGGATACGAATCAACTACAACAAGTTAAAGCTGTAGCACTTTCTTGTGATATTTGCGGCGGTCCTCATTTATACACTGATTGTCCTTCTACTCATGACAATCCGGAAAACGTGTATGCGGCTCATGGTAACTATTCAACGGAAAGCTATCAAGCCTGACCTCAAGGTGATCGTAACTTGCTAAGTTATCGTTCCAACAACTTTATTTCACCCTGTTTTTCTCCTCAAAACCACAACCCCAACAACTTTAATAGAAGCAATCCAAACCCACCTCGAGCTTCTACTCTATATCACACACCCGCTCAACTAGCACCACCCATCACTCCACCCACGACTTATAATCAAGATGTTGAAACTTTCATGAGGACCCAAGGAGAGGTGGTTTAGAATCTTCAAAGCCAAATCATCAACATGAAAGGAGATATCACTAAACAAGGGAATGATATTCGAACTGAGCTTAGAAATGATATGCAAACTTCTTTAAGCAATCAAACGAATGATTTGCGGAATATGATGGCTTGTTTCTTTCAAAGTAATCAACCCTCTACTTCGTGCTCTCTTCCTTTGAATACCGTCACCAACCCGAGAGCGAATGTGGGTGCTATTAATATACGCAGTGGAGCAACTCTAGTAGGACCATCTACACCTCCTCCACCACCATTTATCCCGCCTACTTCCACGCCTAGTAGTAGTTCTCCATTACCGTCTCCACCTCTTAATGAAGAAGTACCCAAGAAACACCCTTCACCAACCCCACCTTCCACCTTTAAACCTTCAACATCTCAACCTTCACCTTCTACACCTACACCACCTAAACCCAACATCCCTTATCCTTCTCGGTTAGACAAGTGCAAATTGCTTACTAAAGAGGATGCTCAACTCACTTCCTTTTTGAAGATGATCTCCCAAATGAACTTCAACATTAGCCTCGTTGAAGCACTTTTCCAAATGCCAAAATTTGTCAAAGCATTCAAGGAATTACTTAACAAGAAGGAAAAAATGGCTGAGTTTGTTAACGCACGCTTAAATGAAAACTGTTCTGCAGTCCTTCTCAAAGAACTTCCGGAAAACTTAGAGATCCCGGTCGTTTTGTGCTACCATGTATTTTTAACCAAACCGAAGAATTTACTGCCTTAGCCGATCTCGGGGCAAGTATTAATTTGATGCCTTTAAGTGTTTGGAAAAAGTTATCATTACCCGATCTTACACCAACAAAGATGACTCTTGAGCTAGCAAATCGAACTCTCGCTTGCCCCGTTTGTATTGCCGAATATGTCTTTGTTAAAGTTGGTACCTTGACTTTTCCGGTCGATTTTGTTGTTGTTGATTATAAAATGGACCCTCGTATTCCGTTAATACTTGGTCGGCCATTCTTAAGTACCGGAAAAACTTTAGTCGATGTTGCCGAAGGTGAACTAATTTTAAGGGTTGGGAATGATGCACAAGTGTATAAAATGGGGAAGATCACAAACAAATCCAATGGAAGAGAATCGGCGAATATGATTAATGTGCTTCAAGACGAGCTTGATACAACTACTTGTGAAAGTACAAAGCTTAATGATTTTGTCGTCTACAACAATCCTCTTTTTGATTCTTGTTATGATAATTCACTTTTCTAAGATGATGTGGATGATTCTCTCTCCAATTTGGATCCTCCACCAATATATGATGCTCCACCAATCTATGATGATGATTCTAGTTCTGATTTATATGATTATGATGATTTTTCTTCAGAGTATAAAGACATGCCAATATATGATGATTTTGATGATGTTGATACTCTTTCGAGTGATTCTTCAAATGATGACCTTGTTCCTACTTTTAATGAAGATCCTCCACCAACAATGCTTGATCCTACTTTGGATGACTACTCATTTGAGGAAGATTTTGCTACTTTTCTCAATACTACTTCCCTAATGAGAATGATTCTCCTCCTTTGGACTTTGATTTTGGTCTTTATCCTCCTTCGGATGTTAAGAAACCCGTTTGAAAGGAGAAGAAGTCGGACGACATCGATATCCATAGTACCTATGTCTTGACACCTCTTTATCCACCTTCTGAGGATGAGATTGTGAGATTTATGAGCGGATCTTCTTCAAGGTCTACTGAGTCTGAGTCTTATTTTCCCCTAAAGGAAAAGGTGTTCGATCCGGTATCGGAATTTTCAAGCCATCTCAGTATCCATCTGATGAAATTAAAGGAAAGATTTTTGGAAACAATGGAGATATGCTTGCACTTCATCATACTTTCTACCACCGTGTTCAACAGCTACTTAAGGGAACTTTGCCTACTCTTCTTTGGCTTGCCTTGTTCGCCTTAATCTTGTGCTACTTGATGGATGAAAACCATGTATTTGATCCCGGTGGATGTTCTTCAAGCTTCTTACCATGCTAATCAAGGTCGAGTCGGGCTCATGACTCGGTGAACAAAAACAAGCGCTTCTCGGGAGGCAACCCGTAGTATCTATCCTCTCTTTTATCCGTTTTTATAATAAGTGTAGGGGGAGACCCTAGTATGTATTTGTTGTTTTCTTTCTTATCATATGCAGGGATTCGAGCTTTCAAAGATCCATTCTTGATGACTTTTGACGACCCGTGATTCCCTGTTCCCGTCTGCCTGGTTCTATCCTAAACTCTTTTGATTCATTATTTTATCATTTATGATTGAAATAGGAATCACTTTTGTTGTCTCTCCCTTAGCAAGATTTAAACAAAGTGCACAATGTCCTAAGTGTAGGGGAGTTTACTCCCACATGCTTAAACATTGAGGACAATGTTTATATCAAGTGTATGGGGGACTTCTATCGAAGTTAAGTGGGTTTTCCTTGTATTTGTCCTCATTTTAACCAGAAATTGATTTTTCGACATTTTTCAAAATCTATTTTGGCCTAGTTGTATTTACCTTTGTTATAGTTATTTTCTTTCTTTTCTAGAATAAATTTTAATAAAGTGGTTTTAATTTTTCAAGTCATGAATCTTTTGACTCAACTCGAGTTTACTTATCTAAGTTTACTCTAGCTAGTATCCTTAACGTGTTTAAGTCAAGTTTTGCTAGGCTTTTATATAGGGAACTTTAAAACGCGAAAGTCTTAACTATTATGGGTTAAGAACAAGAACTTTTCGCAAGTTCCTATAATTGATCCTAGAAAGTCGTTTATCAAGTGAACTTTAAAATGCAAATTCTAAACTTGAAAAAGCCTAAGAAGATGCAAGATCCTATAAATGACTTGAAAACCCAAAACTTTGATTTAATTGGCTAAGCATCCACGAGTCTCATTCCTTGAAATTTTAAATTGTGGAGAACGAGAGATGATAGAGTTAATTATAAGTTTGGTATTCTTTCATGAATTTATGTGAGTTAATTATGAGATTTTTCTCCCATCGCTTGTTAATAATTATAATTACAATAAGTAAGGTTGTACGATTTGAAAAGTTACTTAGCTTCTAGCACAAGATCGTTTAAAAGTTGCTCGGTATTAATTAGAGTTCATAGCCAAGGCATAACTTATTGAAGCGAGATGCGAAGATTGGCGAGTCTGAAAAGGTCCTAACAAGACATGAGGGCTACCATCTGTTGCTAAAGATCCAAAGTGATGTGAAGAATCATTTATCAAAAATCAATATGAAGGATCAAGACACACGACAAAAAGCAAATACTCCCGTAAAGATCATGGAGAAGTCTATCCAAAAAGGCCCTAACAAGGTATGAGGATAAATAGATCCAAGTCCTAAAAGGAGGCGGATCGTTGTATATCAAAATCCCAAATAATGATTGGAGAAAAATGAAGAAGTTGTGGTCCAAATATGAAGTATCTCTCAAAAAGTTCAAGTGAAGAAATTCCTATTATGAAGAGAAGACCATTATATCATGAACGTCTCTCAAGATTTGAACTATGAAGTCAATGCCAAATATCGATCCGAGAAAGGTCTCAAATCGTGAAGCGAGTTATGCCAAGATATGAACTTTATGAGGTCTCGAGAAGCAGTTTTAAAAGATTTTGTCCTTTAGCTAACTATTGATTAAATCGTCCTACTTTATTTTCGGCCTAATAAACTATTGAAATAAGTCAACAATGCATCCTCGTGATCATTCCAGACATTAATAAAATATAAGAGATACACCTAGGAATAAAGGAGTCTAAGTGAATAATTAGTCCACATGAGTTTGTGTTAGTTTGCTAACTTATAATAACAATGATCTCTTTTTTAAGCTTGGTTTTGGGAACGTGAAACTTGAGGATGATAAACATTCATGACAATCCAAAGCTCTAAGGTAAGTCTTCGATTTCTTTACTTATTTTCTTCCTTCAAATGTTTTGTAATTTTCTATCTCTTTAGGTTTCCTTAATGTCTTATGTTTAATAAAGGCCAAGGTAGGTTAATTATGATGCAAAATGTAAATTTTGCTTTGTAACTAATGCATTGCATGAGGGCATTACAATGGTCAAGTGTAGGGGATTTAATAAGTGTGAAAACTCTTATCCTTTTACCACTTAATTATAATGATAACCAAGCCAAAACGTGTATTTTATGTTGTAAATGTCGGAATTATGCGTGGTTTGTGTTTTTGTTGTGATTTAGGACTAAAATGAGAAAAGGGAAGAAAACGCAGGCTTTCACGGGCTTTTATCGAAGAAAAAGACAAAAGACGGAGTCAAAAGATCAAGAGTGCAAAAAGAACAGAAGTCCAAGGCCTATTCTGAAGATTTAGCGAAGAAAAAGTCTAAAGACGGAAGTTTAATGACATCGAAGAACCAAGTCTAATAAAAGAAGAAAATTATAAGACGAGTTCAATCTATATCGACAAATCCCAAGACAACGTCGAGAAAGTCGAAGAATTTAAAAGACGAAAAGAGGAGAAGAAAGAAGAAAGCATCAACACATGTTAACCCTCCTATTAATACCCTCCTAATGACACATTAGGAGGTGTTAGCTAATTTGAGACATTAGTCTTTCCAATTTATTTTCTTGCACTTTCATATTGTCATTTAAATTCTTGTCTTTAATTTCAAGTAAGTTTTTAATTTTGTGTTGTTGAATCTTTATCTTTAATCAAGTTTTTAATTAATCTCTCATTCTATCTTTCTTGTTTTGCTTAATCTTTATGCTTATTTGCTTATTGTCATGCTTATTTGATTGTTCCTTATGTTTTTATGTGTTTGATTGTGTTAGCTTTTTGTTATTATAGCTTATTGTGTGCTTTTCTTAATTTTAATTAAGTGTTTTTAAAAGTTATTTTATAAAAAGTTGATTTTAAATATTTTGATTATTTAGTGTTTTTAAAAGTTTGAATTTTGGCTTATTTGCTTTTTCTTAAAATCATTTTGGTTATGTTTTTAGATAAGTTCTTATTTGGTTTTAGCTTAATTTTCTTATTGCTTAAAAATGTTTCTTATTCGGGTTATGTTAAAACCCTAGTTTCCCGAACTAGGTCAAGGATTCAGTTATCCCGACTTACATACAAATTCCTTTTTCCCGAATTAGTTACGAAGTGTTTATTCCGACTTAGATAGAAATCAGCACATTCCGAATTAGCTTAGGAAACTCATTTCCCGAACTACATGAAAATCGGGATCCCGAATTAAGTAAGGAACTTGTATTCAGACTTAGGTATAATTTTACCTTCATTCTGAATTGCATGCAGGATAGTGTATCCTGAATTAAGTGTCAAGCGACTCATTCCGAATTAGGTGTGTTGTCTGGATTCCGAACTAGATAGGGAACTCACATTCTGAACTAGGTCTAGAATCCCCATTCCGAATTAGTTCTTGAATGTCAGATTCCGAATTAGGTAAGAGGTCCCATTCCGAATTAGGTTTTGTTTCTTCATTCCGAATTGTGTGTAGATTCATGTTTTACGAATTAGTTGTTGGTTCTAGTATTCCGAATTAGGTGTGTGATTTAGTTTCCCGAATTAGGTTGATATTTCATATTTCGAATTAGGTTCAGATTTTTGATATTCAGACTTATGTTTAGGTTTTTTTTCCCGAATTATTTTCAAAACTTTATTTTTCCCGCCATTTTTCTTATGTGTTATTTTAATTATTTTATCTTATTTTAAATTTCAAGTTTGCATTTTTATTAAAGTTTTCAAATTTACTTTCTGTCAAGTTTTAATTTGTCGTCATTTAATTAATTTACTTTTAAAGTCTTAATTTTTCGCCATTTACTTTTTAATCATTTTTAGCGTTATTTACCTTGTCATTTACTTTAAAGTTTGCATTTTTATTTTACTCAATGACCAATCCCTTTCTTTTTCACCAAGAACAACTGAGTCACACTTTTAACCGGTAATCAATTCGATTAGACATAATTCAAAGAAAGATTTTCCAGTTATTATAAGCCGCATGACATTGTTACCTTTCTATAAAATATATCGGGTAGCTAGCCCATATTTCATTTGCCCATTTAAAATAGCGTATCGTCACAATAATCACGCTAAATATATCCCTCTCATACATAAATTCGCTTACCAATCAATGTGGCACGACGGGGATCAACCGTCAAGGCGCGAACTGGGGTGATCTTCTCCAAATAGTACTATTATATGCATAAGCGTCTACCACTCCCGGTAGTTCATAATTCATGCTAATGGGACTTATAGTGACATAACCTAACTAATAATAATCCATTTCAATCATTCATTGTGTCACTCAATCAATCGGGTCCATATCAATAAACATACAATCAGGACCACTTTTGTTCTGTCTTTATTAAAACTAGCATGTTATCTCCCTCGCGGGTTTATAAAACATTTCACAAAACATTTAAAAGAGTGCAAGGCTATGAACTCACTTTGGCTGGGAAAGGCGGGTTATTGGCAATTAGGATGTATGGTACGTGTGACAATCCGTTAATTTATGATTGATATTTTATTCTCAGATATTATTTAAAAACATTATTTTAATGTTATAATATGAACTCACTTATTTTTGGGAAGTAATTTGGATTTACGTCTTGAAGTAGCATCGACTACGTCTAAACCGGAGGATTCTACGTTACGTGCTTACGTTACATACACCGTCTTTGGTGACAGTCTGACATTTCAGAAAATAAATTTGTCCATGAATATTATTTTAGAGTTTTAAATTTGAGTTGGTTCATAAACTCACAAATTTACGAGAAGAGATTAGGACTTACGATTTTATTTTAACGTCCTTTACGACTAAACCGGAAACCTTAGGATTACGTATTTACGTTTTCGAACTCCGTTTTTGATGAGACAATTTTTATTGGATTCGTTTTGTGACGTTGATTCATAATTTATAAAAACGTTTTTCGTAAAACGACCCGAGGGTACGCAAATCGAGGAAACTAGAATCGAGGAGTACCCGTAAATTAGTGGGATGGGACAAGTTTTACACTTGCCCACCCCACTATGTGTGTGGCGTCCAACCTAAGCCAACCCACCATAAGGTGTCATTTTATTAACTAGTTACTTAACACATGTCCATTAGCTTACAAGTTAAGCCATAAACTTGACAAAACCATTTACACCATACCACTTTCTCATGTCATCCATGCAAAACAACCACCATTTTCTCTCTTGACTCCCATTTGTGCCGTCCACTTCCCCTCATCAAACACCACTTTTGATCAAAGTTTACCATGAAATCTTATGTTATTTACACATAAGTTGAAGCCATTTTGAAGCTCTAAAGATTGGTGGTGCTTATAACATCCAAGGAGGAGTTTTCATGGTGTCTTGGGGCTGATTTTCCACAAGGTTATCATGAAGAATGGAGGTCTTGAAGATGGTCTTGGTTATCCACAAGTTTCTCCATCAAAATCCATGCCCAAATCACAACCTACATCAACTTGATGGTATAAAGATTGTCCTCCTCATCCTCTTGTTATTTTTGATTATGTAATCTTGTATTTATTTTACTTATGTATATGTATATTATGAAAGTGTTGTGTGGGGATTTGTTGTTGATAAACATGCTTAAAAAGATGAAAAACTATAAGAAATAAGGCTAAAATCTTGCTTAAAAATGATGGCTGTATAAAACAGTAAAGAAACATGTCATGAACTGATAAAATGATGAAGTAGAATCAATATACAGTAAGTAATATGTCTCGTACACATGTGAGAGTTGGCCATGCAATGGAATCATTGTAATGAGTGAGATATGATCAAAACAAGTTTAAAGTACAAATCTGAGTTCACTATTTTGGACGATTTTTAGAAACTACTTAGAGGATGATTTAACAGTAGCTATAGTAGAGTTAAATGGAGCACATATCATGTAGTTTATGTGATAAAAATTTGAGCTTCTATCTCCATATAAAACTCTAGATATGACAGTTTTGGTGAAGATGAAAATAAAAATCAGATTTTGAGAAATTAATGTTTATTATTATTATATAAGCACTCAAAATTATATTGTATAAAATGTAGAATAAAAACCCACTAACTTATGGATTTTATTTATAGAAATATGTAAAAGGTTAAATAAGTGTATAAATTATAAAAATGGTATTGGAATAATACTTATAAGTAATAAAAACTAAAAACTTGATTTTTACGACTTTTTCGGCTATTACCGTAAAATTAACGTTTTTCGCCAATTAAAACTTAGACGATCAAACCCGTCAAATGTAAAGTTTTTAAAAGTCATATACTGATACATAAGTAACTAATACAAGTAAAAACCGATAAAACCCGAACTATAGGACATATGGACATTAACGAGCTAACTAAGCATATTGGACTAATAATTGGACTAAATAAGATAAACACTTATAAAAAGAACTTATTTGGCTTAACCCATTTGGGCTCAACTTGTAAAGTTTAAATACTGATAATATAAGTATAAAATGGATTAATACAAGTTAAAGAACTTATAATAAAGTTATTGGACTTAAAATATGTAAATCAGTAAAACTAGTATAAAAGTTATCGACACATAACATTAAAATGAGTAAACGAGAATATGTAAACCCACTTGATCATCATATATATATAATCATCATATGTATACATAATTGTTATTTTTATAAAGTCATTGGACATGAGTCTAAGACGAGTATTTATTTATCTAGGTTTCCGTGATTGAAGCACGTATCGTACGTCTGAATTGCCGATAACCCGCCTTATATCAACGTGAGTTCATAGCCTCACACTCTTTTAAATGTTTTTATGAAATGTTTTATAAACCCGTGAGGGAGATAACATGTTAGTTTTTATAAAATAGGACACCATTTGTCCCGATTGTTTGTTTATTGATTTGGAACCGAATGATTGTATGACCCGATAAATGATTAAAGGACCCGATAGATGAAAATTAAATGGATTATTAAAGTTAGGTTATGTCACTAAAAGTCCCATTAGCATGAATTGTGAACTACCGGGATTTGGTAGACGCTTATGCATTTAATAGTACTATTTGGGGACGATCACCCCAGTTCACGCCTTGACGGTTGATCCCCGTCGTGCCACATTGATTGGTAAGCGAATTTATGTATGAGAAGATTTCCATAGCGTGACCTTTGTGACGACATGCTACTTTAGATGGGCAAATTGAGTATCGGGTTAGCTACCCGTTGTTTGTTTTAGTAAGGTAACAATGTCATGCGGCTTATAATAATCCAACCAACGAAATACTACTAGACGCACCGAATTACAAAGTATTGCCTGACTAGCAATACAGGGTCATACTATTGATATTATGTTCGTGTTTTGGTTTTCATAACCATATTCATATAACGGTTTTTATTTTCATACAACGTCATAAGACGTATTGTATGATGTTTTTACGACATTGGCTCGTATAATTATTTTTAAGGCAAACGCCTATATTATGATTTTGATGAAGATTTGTATAAAATGACTTTGGCTATTTTATGGCCTATTAAAATGATTTGTACGAAATGATTTGCAGTAATAATGTTATACTGATATTATATTGATGGATTTTATTAAACTCTATGAATTCACTCGGCTTTATCGCTGACCTTTTCTTTTAACATGTTTTATCTCAGGTACTTGAAGGTAATTCTCGGGAAGACAACAAGAATTCATGGCCCGCACCTAAATACTTATTTCCATTCAAATGCTTTGTAAAACCTGTATTATATACAAGGACTTGGGACCTATGTAACTTTGATATTTATGAATGGAAATGCTTTATTATTAAACGACGCGATTTTTATGCGTTGTCTATGATGTGAGTAATGTGCTAACCCGTAACACCAACGAGTCTTCCGCTGTATTGAGTTGTATAAATTTGGGGGTGTTACAGTTTGGTATCAGAGCTCTCGTTATAGAGAACGAAAGATTTTTAAAACCAAGGTTTTGAATAAAACATTTAAAAATCTTTTAACTATAAACATTTTTCTAAAATGTCTAAAAATCTTTTGACTATAACGGTGCCGAAGAATTCCCGAGTTACCGACAAGGCCAGACTGAGAAGTGTTATTTTAATATATATATATATAACTTGGATTATATATATATATGATGAAATTTTATTACATGATTGTTTAATGATTATTTTAATATTTATACGAGATATTTATACGACGTAGATTGTCACAAGGAACCCTAAATCCCCTAGTAAATTAATTGAAGCTATTCTCGTAGGAATTCTAGCTATCCTAGATCTAAACCAAGTTGTGGATATTTATGATCCCAACAAAATGGCTGATATTCGTAGAAATGTAGATATTAGTGATTGTGATATTGAAAAAGAATTGGCGAGGTTAAATCTGATATCGATGTCATGACGATCTTTCCTTATAGAGTGGAGTTTGACAAAACGTTATCACCTGGAAAGATGTCATCTGATTCATTGTCATCCAATTCTTAAATTTGAAATCGAAAGGGTGAATGTTGCACTTGAGGCTGTCATTGGAACCATTACCCAAAAGCCTCATGCCACTAATACCTTTCCAAGAAGTCTAATTGAATGTATGAGTCATCTCATACTAGTGACTCATTTGATAATTGTTGTTGTAAGAGCTATAGGATTGGAAATTAAGTGTTGATCATATCGAGCTTTTATTTCCCTATTAAGGCCGAAGAATAAGGTTGTAAGTATTGGCGAACGAGGTAGGATATCGAATTGAGTATAAAATTGGTTAAAACTTGAATAAAATTTAACCTGTATGGAATATGAAATTGTTAAGAGGAGGTTGTTAAGTCATATGATTGAATTATAAGATTTTAATTGATTATTAGTTTGTGTTAAGGGTTGTTCCTAGGCCATTGTCCACTAATGAGGATTCCCAGTGTCCAAGAAATAAATTGAAGAAATCTTCTTCTGAATTGGGACCAATGGATCTTCCGGGACATGTGGAACACCTAATGACTCTTGTAGATTAGTATTCATTGTGGTATCTTTTAAAAATCCCTAACTTAACTGAGACATCAGTTGGTAGGATGAGTTCTGAGAATTGTATGACATAGTGACACGTAATGTGTTACGGTACAATTTTGACTTGTTTGTGATTAATGAAAAGACTACCTCTGATTGCTAAATTCTACATGTATCGATGTTATCTATCTTTTATTGCTTCATCTTAATGTTCGCATTAGTGATGCAACCATTGAGCAAGTACTCATCTCTATTTGAGTTACATTGTGGATTATTCTTTTTGAGTGCCATCGAAGTCATGAATCTCATGATTATTTGGCTAAGCTCATTTCTTATCATATTGTAGTTAGTTCTTGGTGAACAACTCCTCATCACTATTTTGCAGGTCACTCATTGTTTTTTTATAAGATACAATAGTATCCCTTGGGAAAAATTGAATTTTCATCACTATAAGGATTATTCAAAGTGAGATTTATAAGTGATTGTTATTGAAATGAAGTTGTTTATAAAACACCTTGGAAAACTTAATTGTTTTCATGATAAAGAAAATCTTTGTAAATTTATTCTTGATTCTTATTTAAGAATTAAGCATGAAAATGTTTTTATTATGAACATGATAATAAAATTTTGACGAACTGAGTATTGCATCGTTAATCTTGAAATTGTATATAGTTGCGCGCCTACATACAATTTGGAAGGGACCATGCAAGACTGATTAGTAGTCACCATAAAATTATTAACAAACACTGAATTTTCATTGAAGATTGTGAAGGATTAAATCTTATGAGATCTGCAAGAAGTGAAAATAGGGACATAGTGTTAGGGACACCTACATATGTGCCCGTACCATCCATTCTTCTGAGTTGAATTTACTCATCTATGGAAATTGTCTTATTTGACAATTGACAATTCTTTCTTGTCCAATTCTCCCGTAGTGAGATTCTTAGGAAAAGTATTTGATTACCGAGTGTTGATACCCGACTGGATGTATTGACGTTCTCACCATTTCTTATGATTTGATCTCATTTGAATGACCTGGGTAACGATCCGAGGAGCTTTCGAATGCGTACTCAAATTATGAAAACATGGGATATATTCATATTCGTTAAATGTTTTCGTCTGTATCTGATTTGAAATTCTATCGCGTAGATTATGCGTTGACCTTACTCTTTTAAGGTAGTTATGTCTCCTGATATCCTTGAATCTGTGAAGGATTATGAGTTATTGTTAGTCTTTTGAGAAGTTCACATCTTATCGACGGCAATGAAACTGAAAAGTTGATAATGCCGGTAGAATGGATTGATTGATTATGACATGACGACATTGTCTTAATTGATGGGAACTCGAGAAGAATTCCCTAAAAGATAAGATGTTGATTATCAGAAGTGATTTAAATAATTCTTGATGGATGACCATATCCTGCATTTAGACTTGAAATTATACCATGAATGGTTGTGAATTAGTCATAGATATTGTAATCTAGAAAGAACTTAAAGAAAATGTATTAAAAGATGTTTATGTTATCTGAAACATTAGGAAGTAATTGCTGGTAAATTTCCTAGACTTTCGCCATTAAGGCAAGTAGAATTTGGTATTTGATTATATTCCCGGTGCTGCACCTGTGGCTTGTACACTGTACGTCAGCACCATCTGAATTAAAGGAATTGCCGTACAACTGAGAGAGTTGTCGGAAAAAGATTTTATTCTACCGAGCTTATCATCATGAAGAGCTATGGTGTTATCATTCCTTATATTTATAGATTACTGTGAACTGAGTAAATTGACAATCGAAAACGATATCCATAACTCGAAATGGAAGATTTGTTCGATCATTTACAAGGTTCTAGCGTATGTTCTAAAGATTTGATCCATGGCATGTTTATCATCAACTTCGCATCTGCGAAAAAGATTATGTATTCCATTCACTACATCCTGTACTTGTAATGAACATTATGAGTTTCACGTGATGACGTTTGGATTGACTAATACACATGTAGTATTCATAAATTTGGTGAATCACGTGTGTAGGCTGTAATTTGATAAATTCATGCTCGTGATCATTAAGAACTATATGTTTGTTTATAATAATAAGAATGAGTTAATAATTATTTATAGATTGCCTTGAATTGGCCGAACGATAAAAACCTGTACTTTGAATATTTAACATATGACTTAAGACTTAATCCTTTACCTGATTTAACCGTGTGATTAATAGATAATGAAATATATTGACTCTTCAAAAATTAAGAGCCCTTTTAAGACTTGGTATTTTACCAAAAAGGAAATGGAAATATGTTTTGACAGATATTTTATCAAAGAAATCTTTAAGGGATTATTCCCTTTTACCCAGAACGTTTAACTAAACTCTTGTTTAGGGGCAAATGTTTGTGTATACCTCATGATAACCTAAGAGGGATTGAGGAAACCGTTAAACCATGACTTAAAATTTGAAACGACAATTTTTGCTTTTTAACTAAGAAAATTTTGACCAAAGTATAATCAAATATTTTTCGAACATTTACGAATCTTATTAAATATTTTCGATAAATCAACCAAAAATCTTGTTAATTAAATTCAAATTTATTTTGAACATTTTTAAAATTGGTCGAACTAAGAAATTTAAACTATTAACGTTTACGCTTCATAAAAATTTAATAATTATTATTTAATTAATTATAGTAACTATCGACGCTTTAAACGTCGGATTGAGTAAAACAGATAAAGATAATAGTAAAGACGAAACTAAAACATAGAAAATATGAAGAAAGAATTTTGAATAAATACGGTTATGATATTTATTTCATCAGAAAAGTGAACGAAATTACTGACGTATTATGTATAAAAGATAAAGAACCAATTAGGACATGTTCCTTAATAATGAAGGTGCAAAATAAATTGCCGAACAATTTAAAAATATAGCCGATGCTTATAAAAAGGATAATATAGATAATAAAAGTGTTTCGCGGCTAATGTGAACCATTAGAATTGAGAAGCCGATAGCATTAAATGTTTTAAAGACCACATGTGATTGCCTAAATATGGAGATTGTGAGATATAGTTGTGTTGGAATTTATAAGTATAAGTATTCTATTTATGTCATTTATGACTAAAAGTATCTTTGTCTGAAGAAGTTGTACTAATGGCAAATTATGAAGGCAAAGATCGCCTCATACATTAGTAAACGTCTAGCTATAAGGTCATCATCTGAATTTGATTCGATTTGTGTCATCGTCGACAGACTAACAAAATCTGCTAATATCATTCCCGTTAATGATAAATGCAAAAGAGTTATGTAAACATAGTGTGCCTGTATCGAACATCTTTATCAAGATCCTCGCTTCGCATCGAATTTCTAGAGATTTGCTAAGAAAACATTGAGAACGAACCTTGATGAGAGTACTTTTTACCACCCCAAATCGAAGGGACGAGGTAAAGTAACAATACAAAACACTAGAAGTCTTGTTTTATGTTTGAATGATTGACCTTTGGCAATGAACCGTATAATCGTTTTCCTTTGGAAAGATTATCATTGATAATCATCGTATTAGGATCGAGATCTAATATTGTTAGGATCTAAATCTTAGAGCATCTGTAAGCAAGAGTTGAGATAAAGACACCCGACAAACATCCATTGTGAGTTGGACATGTCTTTTAGGTTTAAGGTTTCCTATGATGGCGAACCTAACCTTACAAAATACTCGACCCGCGAGATCTGAAATGATTGTTGAAATTAGGATCTGATTATTGACTGCCGGTAGTGGGCAGGAGGTTATGTGAATATGAAATGTAGGTCTTAAAGTGCCAGATGGGTAGCGAAGTTATGCCAAACCTTGGAAAAATGAATTAATGATCTGACAAATCATGGGATATAAGTCCCCGTTGTATGAGACCATTGAGATGATGTAAAAGATTTGGTTTGAAAGGCATGTAAGCTGGATCCACCCTAGGACTTCAAGGACTGCGTGAATTATGTTTTGTAAATCGAACTTGGTAAATATCTATCAAGTTAAACATCTGAATTCTTCTTGATAAAGTTTAGATCGGAAAAAAGTTGCATTCATCAAAAACCCGTGAACATCATGGATAGAGAAAGTAAGTCAACATTAAGCCTGATCTTATTCCCGTAGTTATGTTTGATGAAACTCGCGTATTGTAATGAATTACACTTGTGAGAAAAGACCGAATGTGGAGGAAATACCCACATGGCTTTAACTCTATAAGAAGCGAGTAGTAAGGTAAGATGATCTTTGAGGACAAAGATCCTGTTTAGGGGTAAATGCTGTGACAATCCGTTAATTTATGATTGATATTTTATTCTCAGATAATATTTAAAAACATTATTTTAATGTTATAATATGAACTCACTTATTTTTGGGAAGTAATTTGGATTTACGTCTTGAAGTAGCATCGACTACGTCTAAACCGGAGGATTCTACGTTACGTGCTTACGTTACATACACCGTCTTTGGTGACAGTCCGACATTTCAGAAAATAAATTTGTGCATGAATATTATTTTGTAGTTTTAAATTTAAGTTGGTTCATAAACTCACAAATTTACGAGAAGAGATTAGGACTTACGATTTTATTTTAACGTCCTTTACGACTAAACCGGAAACCTTAGGATTACGTATTTACGTTTTCGAACTCCGTTTTTGATGAGACAATTTTTATTGGATTCGTTTTGTGACGTTGATTCATAATTTATAAAAATGTTTTTCGTAAAACGACCCGAGGGCACGCAAATCGAGGAAACTAGAATCGATGAGTACCCGTAAATTAGTGGGATGGGACAAGTTTTACACTTGCCCACCACACTATGTGTGTGGCGTCCAACCTAAGCCAACCCACCATAAGGTGTCATTTTATTAACTAGTTACTTAACACATGTCCATTAGCTTACAAGTTAAGCCATAAACTTGACAAAACCATTTACAGCATACCACTTTCTCATTTCATCCATGCAAAACAACCACCATTTTCTCTCTTGGCTCCCATTTGTGCCGTCCACTTCCCCTCATCAAACACCACTTTTGATCAAAGTTTACCATGAAATCTTATGTTATTTACACATAAGTTGAAGCCCTTTTGAAGCTCTAAAGATTGGTGGTGCTTATAACATCCAAGGAGGAGTTTTCATGGTGTCTTGGGGCTGATTTTCCATAAGGTTATCATGAAGAATGGAGGTCTTGAAGATGGTCTTGGTTATCCACAAGTATCTCCATCAAAATCCATGCCCAAATCACAACCTACATCAACTTGGTGGTATAAAGATTGTCCTCCTCATCCTCTTGTTATTTTTGATTATGTAATCTTGTATTTAGTTTACTTATGTATATGTATATGATGATGAATGATGATTAAAAGTGTTGTGTGGGGATTTGTTGTTGATAAACATGCTTAAAAAGATGAAAAACTATAAGAAATAAGGCTAAAATCTTGCTTAAAAATGATGGCTGTATAAAACAGTAAAGAAACATGTCATGAACTGATAAAATGATGAAGTAGAATCAATATAAAGTAAGTAATATGTCTTGTATACATGTGAGAGTTGGCCATGTAATGGAATCATTGTAATGAGTGAGATATGATCAAAACAAGTTTAAAGTACAAATCTGAGTTCACTGTTTTGGACGATTTTTAGAAAATACTTAGAGGATGATTCAACAGTAGCTATAGGAGAGTTAAATGGAGCACATATCATGTAGTCTATGTGATAAAAATTTGAGCTTCTATCTCCATATATAACTCTAAATATGGCAGTTTTGGTGAAGATGAAAATAAAAATCAGATTTTGAGAAATTAATGTTTATTATTATTATATAAGCACTCAAAATTATATTGTATAAAATGTAGAATAAAAACCCACTAACTTATGAATTTTATTTATATAAATATGTAAAAGGTTAAATAAGTGTATAAATTATAAAAATGGTAGTGGAATAATACTTATAAGTAATAAAAACTATAAACTTGATTTTTACGACTTTTTCGGCTATTACCGTAAAATTAACGTTTTTCGCCAATTAAAATTAGACGATCAAACCCGTCTAATGTAAAGTTTTTAAAAGTCATATACTGATATATAAGTAACTAATACAAGTAAAAACCGATAAAACCCGAACTATAGGACATACGGACATTAACGAGCTAACTAAGCATATTGGACTAATAATTGGAGTAAATAAGATAAACACTTATAAAAAGAACTTATTGGGCTTAACCCATTTGGGCCCAACTTGTAAAGTTTAAATACTGATAATATAAGTATAAAATGGATTAATACAAGTTAAAGAACTTATAATAAAGTTATTGGACTTAAAATATGTAAATCGGTAAAACTAGTATAAAAGTTATCGACACATAACATTAAAATGAGTAAACGAGAATATGTAAACCCACTTGATCATCATATATATATATAATCATCATATGTATACATAATTGTTATTTTTATAAAGTCATTGGACATGAGTCTAAGACGAGTATTATTTGTCTAGGTTTCCGTGATTGAAGCATGTACCGTACGTCCGAATTACCGATAACCCGCCTTCCCATATCAACGTGAGTTCATAGCCTCGCACTCTTTTAAATGTTTTTATGTAATGTTTTATAAACCCGCGAGGGAGATAACATGTTAGTTTTTATAAAATAGGACACCATTTGTCTCGATTTTTTTTTTAAATTTGGACCCGAATGATTGTATTACCCGATAAATGATTAAAGGACCCGATAGATGAAAATTAAATGGATTATTAAAGTTAGGTTATGTCACTAAAAGTCTCATTAGCATGAATTAGGAACTACCGGGATTTGGTAGACGCTTATGCATTTAATAGTACTATTTGGGGACGATCACCCCAGTTCGCGCCTTGACGGTTGATCCCCGTCGTGCCACATTGATTGGTAAGCGAATTTATGTATGAGAAGATTTCCATAGCGTGACCTTTGTGACGACACGCTACTTTAGATGGGCAAATTGAGTATCGGGTTAGCTACCCGTTGTTTGTTTTAGTAAGGTAACAATGTCATGCGGCTTATAATAATCCAACCAACGAAATACTACTAGACGCACCGAATTACGAAGTATTGCCTGACTAGCAATACAGGGTCATACTATTGATATTATGTTCGTGTTTTGGTTTTCATAACCATATTCATATAACGGTTTTTATTTTCATACAACGTCATAAGACGTATTGTATGATGTTTTTACGACATTGGCTCGTATAATGATTTTTAAGGCAAACGCCTATATTATGATTTTGATGAAGATTTGTATCAAATGACTTTGGCTATTTTATGGCCTATTAAAATGATTTGTACGAAATGATTTTCAGTAATAATGTTATACTGATATTATATTAATGGATTTTATTAAACTCTATGAATTCACTCGGCGTTATCGCTGACCTTTTCTTTTAACATGTTTTATCTCAGGTACTTGAAGGTAATTCTCGGGAAGAAAACAAGAATTCATGGCCCGCACCTAAATACTTATTTCCATTCAAATGCTTTGTAAAACCTGTATTATATACAAGGACTTGGGACCTATGTAACTTTGATATTTATGAATGGAAATGCTTTATTATTAAACGACGCGATTTTTATGCGTTGTCTATGATGTGAGTAATGTGCTAACCCGTAACACCAACGAGTCTTCCGCTGTATTGAGTTGTATAAATTGGGGGGTGTTACAGTACGTGCCTCGATCACGGGATCCTAAATAAATAATACTCGGTCTTAGAATATCGTCAAATAACTTTATAAAAGTTGTTATGTATATGTAATGATGTCATAACATGATGATCAAGTGGGGTTTTATTTCCTCTTACAACATTACTAGTTGTTATGTATTAGTTAACTTAGTCTAGTTACACTAGTTTTAGCCCATTTACATATTAAGGCCCAATATGCCCATTTAGAGTCCAATACATTATATTAGTCCATTTATCTTTTTAAGACCAGGCCCATACTCATATTTTGGGCCCAAGTGGGTTAAGCCCATGAGTAAGTCCAATAATATTAAACCAAACTAGGTGGGCCTAGTGGTCCAACAAGGTTATTTTGCCCATTATGGTCCATTGGTTATAAAGCTCGGTTTTGTAGATTTTTACTTGTCAAGTGTGTTTACATATCAGTATATGTTCTATAAAAATGTTACATTAGACGGTTCCGACCATCTAAGTTTTATTTGGCGAAAACGTTAATCTTTCGGTTTTAGCCGAAAAGACGTAAAACTTATATATATAGTTTGTAGTTTTAGAAAAACTGGTTGAGTTTCATGTTTATAAAGTGTAACATTTATTTATTATAGTATATAAAGTTGTTTTATAATAGTTATTATAATTTACTAACTGATACATACTTATTTTATATAGTATTATCTTCAAGTGGTATTTTTATATTATATAGTTTATTAAGAAATCTGATTTCTAAAGTCAAGTCCACCATTTTGATCATATATTGAGTTATACAATGAATTAGAACCTCAAATTTTTACTGTATAAACTACATGATATGTGCTACAAATAACTCTTCTGTCGCTTCTGCTCAAACGGCTTTAAGTATTTTTAATAATTCGTCCAAAACAGACCAGACAGATTAGTATCACAAAAGTGTTTTTGTCATATCTTGCTCATTTTTAACATTCCATTGAGTGTCCAATTCACCACTTGTGTAAAAATCAATTATCTATCTTTATATAAATTAATCTAAGCCATTTAAGCATGTGACAATATTGAGACCTACTGTTTTAAACAGCCAATATGATTAGTCAAGATTTTAACACTTTTACTTGTAGATTTTAGCCTTGTTATATTAATCTAGTGACACAAAATCCCCACACAATACTTGGATCATCATTCATCATCATCATACATATACATTTTGAAGTAAATATACAAGAACTTCTACAAAAAGAATAGGGTGATAGAAAGATGATCTCTATACCAACCAAGATGATGAAAAGGTTGAGGTTTTGATGAACAAGGCTTGATTTTTGTAACCAAATCTTTAGCTTAGCAAGACCACTTTTTGGAGACCTTCAATTGTATGAACATATTCTTGAAATCAGCCCTAAACCTCCATAAAAACTCCTTTTCATATGTTATAATCACCTACAATCTTCATCTTTTTATGTAGTCTTCAACATATGTTGATTATAGATGATGTTTATGATTAAATTTTTGATAAAAATGGTGTATGGTGGTGGTGTTTGGATGGCAAGAATGAGGGAGAGAGGAGAGATTGATAAACTTTCTTGTGAAGTTTTGCATGAGTGTGTGTGTGTGTGAGATGACTTGGTGGTTTTGATGTTAAGTGGTTTTGCAAGTGTATGAGACAAGTGTCTCATACTTGTATATAATTTTGACACCAAAGTGGTGTGTGGCATTGTTAGATCCGCCCATTATAGGGGGTGGGACAAGTGTAAACTTGTTCCATCCCCATTATTTTACGGGTACTCCTCGATTCTAGTTTCCTCGATTTACGTGCCCTCGGGTCGATTTACAAAAAACGTTTTTATAAATTATGAATCTTCGGCACAAAACAATTCTAATAAAAATTGTCTCATCAAAAACAGAGCACAAAAGCGTAAATACGTAAACCTAGGATTCCCGGTTAACCGTAAAAGACGTTACATTATGCACGTAAGCCATAATTTCATCCCGTAAATATGTGTTTTCATGAACCCACATATAATTAAATTCCAAAATAATATACGAGAATAAATTTACTAACTGACATGTCGGACTATCATAAAAACGGAGTACGTAAACGTAAACAGGTAACGTAGAGCTTTCCGGTTTAGACGTAGACGATGCTACTTTAAGACGTAAACCCAAATTTCTTCCCAAAAGTGAGTGAGTTCATAAACTAACAATAAAATAATGATTATAAATAATACTTGAGAATAAAATAACGACCTCAAATTGACGGATTGTCACATTATTGGTGGGTTGAGTCATTTCTACATAAATAAGTTCAAATATTAGTATTTTCGATAACAAAATACTTTCAAGAAAATAAAATTACCCCGGTATTAAAACCATATTATTTTCCTTGAATTCTAGAATTATATTGACATAGATCCATTACATCAGTTGATCTGCTAGTAATGAATATACTCAACACAGCGACTTGTCGAACAATTCAATTGACAAACAATTTTCAATTTCTAGATATTTAAGGTATTTACATTGCCAAAAACGTTTTGCATTGTAAACATGTTTCATCCCTTCTGAATGCATTAAGTTTCCAGATCTCACTGACTAACTTAATTAAGTCGTCAAATCTGAGTAACGTAAAACCATCATACGAATTCTCATTCAACAAATGGTTTTCTCTCCATCACAACATCATCTAAAAATCTCATTTGATGACGAAGTAATTTCAAGTGTTCGTCAATTAGGAGCATTCGACTTATGTTTTAAGGGTATAAATTTTGATGTCAAAATCTACGTATGGAGAAGCATTCATACAATCTCCATAGCATAAGTTTAATAAAACATTTAGTAAACTTTTTCATGAGTTTAAATTCCTTCATAAATTATGTTGCGGTGTTGGTTAAACCAATTAAAGAATTTACCCACAACTCATCACATCGTACTTTGCTAGAACTCGGCTACGCACAAAGCAATACCCTTATTCATTGTGGTTCGGATGTGAATTTGTGGTAAATCAACCTTAAGGTACAATTTAATTAATAATCGTAGGTAATTTCAATTTTGACGCACAGGCGAGCCGGGAATTTGGTCAGCGACTAATGGCATA
The DNA here is from genome assembly GCA_025667525.1 of Glebionis coronaria. Classification (NCBI taxonomy): domain Eukaryota; kingdom Viridiplantae; phylum Streptophyta; class Magnoliopsida; order Asterales; family Asteraceae; genus Glebionis; species Glebionis coronaria. The sequence goes on from CM046876.1 coordinate 455,848,808, forward strand.
ACATCTCCTTCCTTAACCGGGTACATGACCAGCAGTGCGTTAAACTCACTTTATAGTTTGTCTAAATTGAGTAGACCGTTAGATTATTATTGAAATTCACCAATCAACATAATCCTATTATAACACCCCCAAATTTATACAACTCAATACAGCGGAAGACTCGTTGGTGTTACGGGATAGCACATTACTCACATCATAGGCAACGCATAAAAATCGCGTCGTTTAATAATAAAAGCATTTCCATTCATAAATATCAAATTTACATAGGTCGCAAGTCATATTATTTCATACAAAGTTTTACAAAGTATTTGAATGGAAATTATTGTTTAAGTGCGGGCCATGAGTTCTTGTCGCTTCCCGAGAATTACCTTCAAGTACCTGAGATAAAACATGTTAAAAGAAAAGGGTCAGCGATAACGCCGACTGAATTCATAGAGTTTAATGAAATCCATCAATATAACATCGGTAAAAAGTTATTACCGAAAATCATTTTGTACAAATCTTTGGAATAGGTCATAAAATAGCCAAAGTCATTTTATACAAATCCTTACCAAAAATCATAATATAGGCATTTGCCTTCAAAACCATTGTACGAACCAATGTCGTAAAATATCATACAATACGTTTTAAAACGTTGTATAGATTAAATAAAAACCGTTATATGAATATGGTTATATAAAACCAAAACACGAACATAAAATCAATAGTAAGACCCCTTATTGCTAGTCAGGCAATATATTGTAATTCGGTGCTTATAGAAGTATTTCGTTAATTGGATTATTATAAGCCGCATGACATTGTTACCTTACTACAACAAACAATGGGTAGCTAGCCCAAAACTTATTTTCCCATCTAAATTAGCGTGTCGTCACAATAATCACGCTTGTGTAAATCTTCTCATACATAAATTCACTTACCAATCAATGTGGCACGACGAGGATCAACCGTCAAGGCGCGAAATGGGGTGATCGTCCCCAAATAGTACTATTATATGCATAAGCGTCTACCAAGTCCCGTTAGTTCACAATTCATGCTAATGGGACTTTTAGTGACATAACCTAACTTTAATAATCCATTTCATTTCATCTATCGGGTCATTTAATCATTCATCGGGTCATACAATCATTCAGGTCCAAATTAATAAACAGACAATCGGGACAAATAGTGTCCTATTTTATTAAAACTAACATGTTATCTCCCTCGCGGGTTTATAAAACATTTCATTAAAACATTTAAAAGAGTGCGAGGCTATGAACTCACGTGGATGTGGGAAAGCGGGTTATCGGCAATTCGGATGTACGGTACGTGCTTCAATCACGGAAACCTAGACAATTAATACTCGTCTTAGACTCATGTCCAATGACTTTATAAAAATAACAATTATGTATACATATGATGATTATATATATACGATGATCAAGTGGGTTTACATATTCTCTTTTACTCGTTTTAGTGTTTATGTATTGGTAACTTCTTACTAGTTTACTAGTTTTACCTATTTACGTGTTTTAGGTCCAATAAGCCTATTATAAGTTCACTAACTTGTATTAATCCATTTCATACTTGTATTGTCAGTATTTATACTTTACATGTTGGGCCCAAATGGTTTAAGCCCAATAAATAAGTTTATAAGTGTTTTAGCCTATTTTGTTGTATTATTAGTCCAATAACGTTAACTTAGCTCGTTAATGTCCGTATGTTATATAATTTGGGTTTTATCGGTTTTTACTTGTTATATATGTTTATATATCAGTATATGAGTTTATAAAAGTTTACATTAGACGGGTCCAACCGTCTAAGTTTTATTTAATAAAAACGATAATTTTACGGTAATAGCCGAAAAAGTTGTAAAAATCATGTTTATAGTTTTATAACTTATAAAACTACCATTTTTATACAATGTCCATTTATTTATCCTTATACATATTTATATAAATGTATTATATAATTTAGTGGGTTTTAATTCACATTTTATACTATTTTTATTTGAGTGCTTATATAATACTATTATACTTTAATTTCCCAAAATCTGATTTTTACTTTCACTTTCACCATTTTTACCATATCTTGAGTTCTACAAAGAGATAGAAGCTCATTTTTGGAAACCATAAACTACATGATATGTGCTATAATTAACTTAGATTTAGCTACTGCTCAATCCAACTCTAAATATCCTTAACAGTCCGTCCAAAACTGACTATTCAGATTGGTACTCTAAACTTGTTTTGATCATATCTCACTCATCCTAATGATTCTATTGCATGCCCAACTCTCACATGTGTACAAGACATATTACTTACTGTATATCCATTAATCAATGCCATTTTATCAGTTCATCACATGGTTCTTTACTGTTCTATACAGCCATCATTTTAAGCATGATTTTAACCTTTTTACATATAGTTTTTCATCTTTTTACCCATGATTATCAACACCAAATCCCCACACAATATTTTTATCATCATATATCATCATACATATATATACATTTAAGAAGAAAATACATGATTACATAATCAAAATTAACAAAAGGATGGGGAGGACAATCTTTATACCACCATGATGATGTAGGTTGTGATCAAGACATGGATTTTGATGGAGAAACTTGTGATAAACCAAGACCATCTTCAAGACCACCATTCTTCAAGAACTCCTTGTGGAAAATTAGCCCCAAGACTCCATAGAAACTCCTCCTTGGATGTTATAACTTGCACCAATCTTCATCTCTTTGAATGGAGATTAACATATGTTAATTATAACAAATGTTTGTGGTTAAAATTTGATCGAATGGGGTGGATGGTGATGGAGTGGGACGGCATTATTGAGAGAGATGAGAGAAAGATGAAGTTGTTTGCATGTTGAATAATGGAAGGAATGGTTTAGTTGCTAGTTTTGTGGTAAGTGTAAGCTTCATTGTGAAGCTAAGATGACAAGTGTAAGACTTGTTAAGTAAACTTGACACCTCATGGGTGTAAGTTGCTAGTTTTGGCCGTGGGTTTGTGGGGGTGGGGCAAGTGTCCCACTTGTCTCATCCCCATTTAATTACGGGTATTCCTCGATTCTAGTTTCCTCGATTTGTGTGCCCTCGGGTCGTTTTACGAAAAACGTTTTTATAAATTATGAATCAACGGCACAAAACGAATCTAATAAAAATTGTTTCATCAAAAACGGAGTTCGAAAACGTAAATACGTAATCCTAAGGTTTCCGGTTTAGTCGTAAAGGACGTTAAATTATAATCGTAAGTCCTAATCTCTTCTCGTAAATTTGTGAGTTTATGAACCAACACAAATTTAAAATCTCAAAATAATATTCACGGACAAATTTATTTTCTGAAATGTCGGACTGTCACCAAAAACGATGTATGTAAACGTAAGCACGTAACGTAGAATCCTCCGGTTTAGACGTAGTCGATGCTACTTCAAGACGTAAATCCAAATTAATTCCCAAAAATAAGTGAGTTCATAATATAACATTAAAATAATGTTTTTAAATAATAATTGAGAATAAAATATCAACCATAAATTGACGGATTATCACAGCATTTACCCCTAAACATGATCTTTGTCCTCAAAGATCATCTTACTACTCGCTTCTTATAGAGTTAAAGCCATGTGGGTATTTCCTCCACATTCGATCTTTTCTCACAAATGCAATTCATTACAATACGCGAGTTTCATCAAACATAACTACGGGAATAAGATCAGGTTTAATGTTGACTTACTTTCTTTATCCATGATGTTCACGGGTTTTTGATGAATGCAACTTTTCGCCGATCTAAACTTCATTAAGGAATAGTCAGATTTTCACTTGATAGGCATTTTATCAAGTTTGATATACGAAACATAATTCACGCAGCTCTTGAAGTCCTAGGGTAGATCCAGCTTAGATGCCTTTCAAACCAATCTTTTACATCATCTCAATGGTCCCATACAACGGGGACTTATATCCCATGATCTTCTAGATCATCAATTCATTTTCCGTGGTTAAATTTTTTGGCATAACTTCGCTACCCATCTGGCACTTCAAGATCTACATTTCATATTCACATAACCTCCTGCCCACTACCGGCAGTCAATAATCAGATCCTAATTTCAACAATCATTTCAGGTCTCGTGGGTCGAGTATTTTGTAAGGTTAGGTTCTCCATTATAGGAAACCTTAAACCTAAAAAAATGTCCAACTCACTATGAGTGTATGTCGGGTGTCTTCATCTCAACTCCTGCTTACAGATGCTCTAATTTATAAATCTTAACAAGATTCGATCTCGATCCTAATACGACAGTTATCAATGATAATCTTTCCTAAGGAAAGTGATTATACGGTTTATTACTAAAGGTCAATCATTCAAACATAAAACAACACTTATAGTATTTTGTATCGTTACTTTACCTCGTCCCTTCGATTGGGGTGGTACATAGTACTCTTATCAAGATTCGTTCTTAATGACTTCTGAGAAAATATCTAGAAATTCGATGCGAAGCGAAGATCTTGATAAAGATGTTCGATACAGGCACACTATGTTTACATAACTCCTTTAAATACAAAAGAGTCAATTTCTTCATCAAGAATTTATCATTAACGAGAATGATATTAGCAGATTTGGTCAGTCTGTCGATGATGACCCAAATCGAATCAAATTCAGATGATGACCTTTGCGATAGCTAGACGTTTACTAATGTATGAGGCGATGTTTGCCTTCATAATTTTTTATTAGTACAACTTCTTCAGACAAAGATACATTTAGTAAAAAATATCATGAATAGAATACTTATACTTACGAGATGACTACATCTCAAAATCTTCATATTTAGGCAACCACAAGTGGCCTTTTATACATCTAACGCCATCGGCTTCTCAATTCTAATGGCTCATATTTGCCGCGAACCCCTTTTTATTATCTATATTATCCTTTTTACAAACATTGTTTATTTTTATATCGTTCGACAATTTATTTTGCACCTTCATTATTAAGGAACATGTCCTAACTGACTCTTTATACTTTCTACATAATGTGTCAGTATCTACATTCACCTTTCCTGATGAAATAAATATCATGACCACAGTTCACTTAGAAATTCTTTCTTCATATTTTCTAGGTTTTTGTTTCGTCTCAACTATTATTTTTATCAGTTTTGTTCAATCCGACGTTTAAAGCGTCGATAAATAATTCAAGTAATTAAATAATAAATATTCAATTTTTATGAAACAAAAACGTAAAATTTTAAATTTCTTATTTCGACCAATTATATGAAAATGTTCAAAATAAATTTGAATTTAATTAACACGATTTTGTTGATTTATCGAAAATAATTAATAAGATCGTAATTGTTCGAAAATATTTGTTTATAATTTGGTCAAAATTTTCTTAGTTGAAAAGCAAAAATTGCCGTTTCAAATTTCAAGTCATGGTTTAAATGGTTTCCTCAATCCCTCTTAGGTTGTCTTGAGGTATACACAAACATTTACCCCTAAACAAGAGTTTAGTTAAATGATTTGTGTATAAAGCAATAATTTCTTAAAATTCCTTTGATAAATTATTTATCAAAACATATTTGCACTTCCTTTTTGGTATAACCCTAAGCCTTAATGGCTCTAATTTTTGAAATGTCAATATAGATCCCATTATCTTATTAATCACACGGTCAAATTATGTAAAAGATTAAGCCGTTAATCACATGTTAATTATTCAAGGTACAAGTTTTCATTACTCGGCCAATTTAGGGCAACCTATAAATAATTATTAACTCATTCTTATTCTTATAAACAAACAAATGGTCCTTAATGATCACAAGCATGAATTTATCAAATTACAGCCTACACATGCGATTCACCAAATTTATGGATGCTACATGTGCATTAGTCAATCCAAACAACATAACATGAAACTCATAATGTTCATTACAAGTTCTGGATGTAGTGATTGGAATAGATAATCTTTTTCGCGGACGCGAAATTGATGATAACCATGTCGTGGATGAAATTTTGAATATACGCTAGAACCTTGTAAATGATCGAACAAATCTATCATCTTGGGTAGTGGATATCGATTTCGATAGTAAATTTACTTAGTTCACGGTAATCAGTAAACATAAGGAATGATAACACCATAGCTCTTCATGATGACGAGCTCGGTAGAATAAAATCTTTCTCCGACAACTCTCTCAGTTTTATGGTAATTCCTTTAATTCTTATGGTGCTGACGTACAGTGCACATACCACAGGTGCAGCACCGAGAATATAATCAATACCAAATTCAACTTGCCTTAATGGCGAAAGTCTAGGTAATTCACCAACAAATACCTTCTAAAGTTTCAGATAACGAAAACATCTTTTAATACATTCACTTTTAAGTTTTTTCTAGATTACAAGGTCTATGACTAGTTCACAACCATTCACGGTCTAATTTCAAGTCTAAATGCAGGATATGGTCATCCATCGGGAATTAGTTAGATCACTTTTGATTATCAACATCTAATCTTTTAGGAGAATTCTACTCGAGTTCCCATCAATTAAGACAATGTCGTCATGTCATAATCAATCAATCCATTCTACTGGCACTATCAACTTTCCAGTTTCATTACCGTTGATAAGATGTGAACTTCTCAAAAGACAAATAGTAACTCATAATCCTTCACAAATTCAAGGATATATGGAGACACAACTAACCTTAAAAGAGTAAGGTCAACGCATAATCTACGCGAGAGAATTTCAATTCAGATACAGACGAAAACATTAACGAATATGAATATATCCCATGTTTTCATGAATTGAGTACGCATTCGAAAGATCCTCGGATCGTTACCCAGGTCATTCAAATAAAACAAAATCAAAAGAAATGATAGGAACGTCGATACATCTAGTCGGGTATCAACACTCGGTAATCAGATTCTTTTCCTAAGAATCTCACCACGGGAGAATTGGACAAGAAGGGAATATCAATTGTCAAATAAGACAAATTCCTCAGATGAGTAAATTCAATTCAGAAGAATAAATAGTACGGGCACATATGTAGGTGTCCCTATCAATATGTCCCTATTTTTCACTTCTTGTAGATCTCACAAAATTTCAATCCTTCACAATTTCAAGGAAAATGTAATGTTTATTAACAATTTTATGGTGACTACTAATCAGCCTTGCATGGTCCATTCCAAATTGTATGTAGGCGCGTAACTATATACAATTTCAAGATTAACGATGCAATACTCAGTTCGTCAAAATTTTATCATCATGTTTATAATAAAAACATTTTTATGCTTAATTCTTAAATAAGAATCAAAAATAAATTTACAAAGATTTTCTTTGTTATGAAAACAATTAATTTTTCCAAGGTATTTCATAATCAACTTTATTTCAATAATGATTATTTATAAGTCTCACTTTAAATAATCCATATAGTGATGATAATTCAATTTTCTCAAAGGATATTGTTTTATCTTATAAAAACAATGAGTGATCTACAAAAGAGTGATGAAGAGTTGTTTACCATGAACTAACCACAATATAATAGGAAATGAGCTTTAGCCAATTAATCATGAGGTTCATGACCACGATGGCACTAAAAAGAATAATCCACAACGTAACTCAAACCGAGATGAGTACTTGTTCAATGGTTGCATCACTAAATCAATCATTAGGATGAAGCAATAAAAGATAGATAACATAGATACATGTATAATTTAGCAATCAAAAGTAGTCTTTTCATTAATCACAAACAAGTCAAAATTGTACCGTAACACATTACGTGTCACTATGTCATACAATTCCAAGAACTCATCCTACCAACTGATGTCTCAGTTAGGTTAGGGATTATTTTTAAAAGATACCACAATGAATACTAATCTACAAGAGTCATTAGGTGTTCCACATGTCCCGGAAGATCCGTTGTTCCCAATTTAGAAGAAGATTTCTTCAATTTATTTCTTGGACACTGGGCATCCTCGTCAGTGGACAATGGTCTAGGAACAACCCTTAACACGAACCAACAATCATTTAAAACCTTATAATTTAATTACAGAACTCAACAACTTCCTCTTAACAATTTCTTATTCCATACAGGTTAAATTTTTTACTTTATTCAAGTTTTAATCAACTTATACTCAATGCGATATTCTACCTCATTCTCCAACACTTTCAACTTTATTTTAGACCTTAATAGGACAATAAAAGCTCGATATGAACAACACTTAATTTCCAATCCTATAGCTCTTTCAACAATAGTTATCAAATGAGTCACTAGTATGAAATGACTTGATCATTCAGTTAAACTTCTCGGAATGGTACTTGTGGCATGAGGCTTTTGGGTAATGGTTCCAATGACAGCCTCAAGTGCAACATTCACCCTTTTGATTTCATTTTAAGAATAGGATGACAACGAATCAGATGACATCTTTCTAGGTGGTAACGTTTTGTCAAACTCCACTCTATAAGAAAAGATCGTCATGACATCGATATCAGATTTAATCTCGCCAATTCTTCTTAATATCACAATCAACTAATATCTACATTTCTACGAATATCAACCATTTTGTTGGGATCATAAATATCCACAACTTGGTTTAGATCTAGGATAGCTAGAATTCCTACGAGAATAGCTTCGATTATTTTACTAGGGGAGTTAGGGTTTCTTGTGACAATCTACATCGTGTAAATACCTCGTATAAATATAGAAATAATCATCAAACAATCATGTAATCAAATTACATCATATGTATATATATAATCCAAGTTATATATATATATATATATATTAAAATAACACTTCTCAGTCTGGCCTTGTCAGTAACTCGGGAATTCTTCGGCACCGTTATAGTCAAAAGATTTTTAGACATTTTGTAAAAAATGTTTATAGTTAAAAGATTTTGAAATGTTTTGTTCAAAACCTTGGTTTTAAAAATCTTTCGTTCTCTATAACGAGAGCTCTGGTACCAAACTGTAACACCCCCAAATTTATACAACTCAATACAGCGGAAGACTCGTTGGTGTTACGGGATAGCACATTACTCACATCATAGACAACGCATAAAAATCGCGTCGTTTAATAATAAAAGCATTTCCATTCATAAATATCAAATTTACATAGGTCCCAAGTCATATTATTTCATACAAAGTTTTACAAAGTATTTGAATGGAAATTATTGTTTAAGTGCGGGCCATGAGTTCTTGTCGTCTTCCCGAGAATTACCTTCAAGTACCTGAGATAAACATGTTAAAAGAAAAGGGTCAGCGATAACGCCGAGTGAATTCATAGAGTTTAATGAAATCCATCAATATAACATCGGTAAAAAATTATTACCGAAAATCATTTTGTACAAATCTTTGTAATAGGCCATAAAATAGCCAAAGTCATTTTATACAAATTCGTATCAAAAATCATAATATAGGCATTTGCCTTCAAAACCATTATACGAACCAATGTCGTAAAATATCATACAATACGTTTTAAAACGTTGTATAGATTAAATAAAAACCGTTATATGAATATGGTTATATAAAACCAAAACACGAACATAAAATCAATAGTAAGACCCCGTATTGCTAGTCAGGCAATATATTGTAATTCGGTGCTTATAGCAGTATTTCGTTAATTGGATTATTATAAGTCGCATGACATTGTTACCTTACTACAACAAACAACGTGTAGCTAGCCCGAAACTCATTTTCCCATCTAAATTCGCGTGTCGTCACAATAATCATGCTTGTGTAAATCTTCTCATACATAAATTCGCTTACCAATCAATGTGGCACGACGGGGATCAACCGTCAAGGCGCGAACTGGGGTGATCGTCCCCAAATAGTACTATTATATGCATAAGCGTCTACCAAATCCCGGTAGTTCACAATTCATGCTAATGGGACTTTTAGTGACATAACCTAACTTTAATAAACCATTTCATTTCATCTATCGGGTCATTTAATCATTCATCGGGTCATACAATCATTCGGGTCCAAATTAATAAACAGGCAATCGGGACAAATAGTGTCCTATTTTATTAAAACTAACATGTTATCTCCCTCGCTGGTTTATAAAACATTTCATTAAAACATTTAAAAGAGTGCGAGGCTATGAACTCACGTGGATGTGGGAAAGCGGGTTATCGGCAATTCGGATGTACGGTACGTGCTTCAATCACAAAAACCTAGACAAATAATACTCGTCTTAGACTCATGTCCAATGACTTTATAAAAATAACAATTATGTATACATATGAGGATTATATATATATGATGATCAAGTGGGTTTACATATTCTCTTTTACTCGTTTTTGTGTTTATGTATTGGTAACTTCTTACTAGTTTACTAGTTTTACCTATTTACGTGTTTTAGGTCCAATAAGCCTATTATAAGTTCATTAACTTGTATTAATCTATTTCATACTTGTATTGTCAGTATTTATACTTTACATGTTGGGCCCAAATGGGTTAAGCCAATAAATAAGTTTATAAGTGTTTTAGCCCATTTTGTTGTATTATTAGTCCAATAACGTTAACTTAGCTCGTTAATGTCCGTATGTTATATAATTCGGGTTTTATCGGTTTTTACTTGTTATATATGTTTATATATCAGTATATTAGTTTATAAAAGTTTACATTAGACGGGTCCAACCGTCTAAGTTTTATTTAATAAAAACGATAATTTTACGGTAATAGCCGAAAAAGTCATAAAAATCATGTTTATAATTTATAACTTATAAAACTTATCAAACTACCATTTTTATAAAATGTCCATTTATTTATCCTTATACATATTTATATAAATGTATTATATAAGTTAGTGGGTTTTAATTCATATTTTATATTATTTTTATTTGAGTGCTTATATAATACTATTATACTTTAATTTCCCAAAATCTGATTTTTACTTTCATTTTCACCATTTTTACCATATCTTGAGTTCTACAAAGAGATTGAAGCTCATTTTTGGACACCATAAACTACATGATATGTGCTACAATTAACTTAGTTTTAGCTACTGCTCAATCCAACTCTAAATATCCTTAACAGTCCGTCCAAAACTGACTATTCAGATTGGTACTCTAAACTTGTTTTGATCATATCTCACTCATCCTAATGATTCCATTGCATGGCCAACTCTCACATGTGTACAAGACATATTAATTACTGTATATCCATTAATCTATGACATTTTATCAGTTCATCACATGGTTCTTTACTGTTTTATACAGCCATCATTTTAAGCATGATTTTAACCTTTTTACATATAGTTTTTCATCTTTTTACCCATGATTATCAACACCAAATCCCCACACAATATTTTTATCATCATATATCATCATACATATATATACATTTAAGAAGAAAATACATGATTACATAATCAAAATTAACAAAAGGATGGGGAGGACAATCTTTATACCACCATGATGATGTAGGTTGTGATTAAGACATGGATTTTGATGGAGAAACTTGTGATAAACCAAGACCATCTTCAAGACCACCATTCTTCAAGAACTCCTTGTGGAAAATCAGCCCCAAGACTCTATAGAAACTCCTCCTTGGATGTTATAACTTGCACCAATCTTCATCTCTTTGAATGGAGATTAACATATGTTAATTATAACAAATGTTTGTGGTTAAAATTTGATCAAATGGGGTGGATGGTGATGGAGTAGGACGGCATTATTGAGAGAAAGATGAAGTTGTTTGCATTTTGAATAATGGAAGGAATGGTTTAGTTGCTAGTTTTGTGGTAAGTGTAAGCTTCAATGTGAAGCTAAGATGACAAGTGTAAGACTTGTTAAGTAAACTTGACACCTCATGGGTGTAAGTTTCTAGTTTTGGCTGTGGGTTTGTGGGGGTGGGGCTAGTGTCCCACTTGTCTCATCACCATTTAATTACGGGTATTCCTCGATTCTAGTTTCCTCGATTTGTGTGCCCTCGTGTCGTTTTACGAAAAACGTTTTTATAAATTATGAATCAACGGCACAAAATGAATCTAATAAAAATTGTCTCATCAAAACGGAGTTCGAAAACGTAAATACGTAATCCTAAGGTTTCCGGTTTAGTCGTAAAGGACGTTAAATTATAATCGTAAGTCCTAATCTCTTCTCGTAAATTTGTGAGTTTATGAACCAACACAAATTTAAAATCTCAAAATAATATTCACGGACAAATTTATTTTCTGAAATGTCGGACTGTCACCAAAAACGGTGTATGTAAACGTAAGCACGTAACGTAAAATCCTCCTGTTTAGACGTAGTCGATGCTACTTCAAGACGTAAATCCAAATTACTTCCCAAAAATAAGTGAGTTCATAATATAACATTAAAATAATGTTTTTAAATAATAATTGAGAATAAAATATCAACCATAAATTGACGGATTGTCACACCTATGTAATTTAAAATCTCTTAACAAATCATTATTTTTAATATGATTTAGTCCCTATTATTCTTTTCAAAAAAAACCTTGTTTACAACAATTCAACAATTTTATATAAACAAGTAAAAAAATCTAAATCATAAACACATAATAACAATTTATATGTGCAAAAAATAAATCAAATAGCCACATGCATACGATTTATTCAATAATCATCAAATCTAGGTCTTGATATCTCTATATAAAAGTCTTCCCTAATTCTAAATTTATTGAATCAAATAATCACGAAGCACATAAAATCATATAAACATATAATTTTACGATCCATGAAAACATGCACGTAATCATGGAATCCCCATAAATCTTAACAATTAAATCTCTAAGGATCGTAACCATACATGACATAACAATTAATCATGCAAAATAATCTAAAATTATCCCACATGTAATTTAGGGTTTCAAAACAATTCACTTTTTTTTAATTAAAAATAGAGTAAAACCCCTAATTTTGAAAAAAACAAAACCCTAATTTTATGAAAAACCTAAAAAACATGTAGTTTTAACTCAAAACAATTATAGTTAAAAAACTTTAGATTTTTGATAATTATAACATGTTAAAACGGCTCTCGATGTCACTGAAGGTTTATTAATATCATAACAATTATATAAAACCCTAAACGGGATCAAAGCATATATAGCGGAAGCGATTTAACGTGATCATAATTAATAAAACAATTATAATTATACGAATTAAGGTTACATACCTTTACGCTAAAGTAATTCCACAAGATGAAGAACAAATCATCGATTCGGGTTTAAACCATATATACCAAGATATAGTCTAAAGTAAGACTATATTACATTCTTGTACACACGTAATACAACGAGCTAACCGTGATTCTAGCACGTGAAAACCGAGCTACAACGCTTGTAATTAATCTACCCAACAACCCTAGAGAGGGGCTAGGACTAGATTAAGTATTGTTGGGAATAAAATGAGCTAAGTCACTCAGACGCTGACAAGAGGAAATTGGACGCTGACAAGAGGAGATGCAGCGCTGACAGATCAAGCTTTGACAAGAGATATCCAAGCGCTGACAAGAAGAAGTCCAACCACTGATAGGAATACTTAGTCAACACGTTTAATATTTGAAGTAAAGATATGCTCAATATTGTATTTTATATATTTATCTTTACCTAGAATAGTTGATAGGTTATCCTTTGTACATGACTCCTTATGTTATAAAAGGAGGTCGTAGGGTTTGTAGTTTATACACATTATTCAGTTTTCACAACTTTCATTGTAAGCAAGTTTGATTATCAATCAAAAGTGAAAGTTTGGTTTAACTGTTTGCTTGTTCTTTATTCTAAGTGTTAATTCTGCATAACACTTGGATTGTTCATAACAACAAAGTTTCTCTACGTGTTAAACATAATTTAATCTCGTTAACACAAAGCTAATCGATCTAAGTTTGGGATCAACAAGTGGTATCAGAGCTTGTTGAGGAACTTTGATCTAGAAGAACAATAAACCCTAAAAACACCGAAACCCTAAAACTTGAAAAGATGTCTGCTATATAATCTTCTTCCTCATCAAATCATAACCTAAAAATCCTCATGCTCGACCCGGACAATTTTGAACAATGGAGGTTCAATTTTGAACAATACCTACAAATTCATGATCATACTCTCTAGGAAATTATTGAATTTGGAAATCAATTTGATAAAGCAACTAGGATTGCTGCTGCTATTGCAGCAAGAACCACTACTGGTTCTTCTACTGAAGAGCGTAGAGAAAGACCTGAAGATGGAAGAGCTATCGCAACTACAGATATAGTCAAAAGAAGGAATGACATGAAGACCTTAAGCATTCTTAAACTCTCTTTGGGACCAAACAATCAACACAAGTACAGAAGTTTTGAGTCTGCCAAAGAACTTTGGCCAGCTCTTCAAATCAACTATGGTGGTAATGATGACATTACCAAAGAAAAGAAGAAGCAACTTTTGCATGAATATGTTGTGTTTAAAGCTCTTCCTAATGAGAAACTAAGTGAGGTAAGAAGTTGGCTTCTAGACATCACTAGCAAGTTGACCTTTATGGGAACAGTATATGATGATGCTGATATCATTACTACCTTCCTTAAAAGTCTTGGTGATGCGTGGAAAATTAAAGCTAGGTCTATCATTGCTACCTATGCCCATAAGAGTTCTACTTTTGATGACGTCTACAATAAGTTAAAGATTGAAGAGAATGAAATCTTACTGGATCATGGAAGCAAGTCAACATCTGGAAACATGGTTTTCATCTCACATAGTGAAGCTCAAACCAGTGAAAGAGAGTCATATGTGCACCCTGTTACTGGATCAACTTGTGTCAGCAGTGGATCAACCTTTGTCAGCGCCTCACATTCAGACGCTAACACATACAAGGTTGACTCACCAAAGCTTAAACCTGCTGGTATTGATTTGGATATAGTATGTGCATACATTCCTGTATTGCCAAATGGTTCCTTGATTACCTATGAGGATCTTGAGCAAATCAGTGATGAGAATCTGGAAGAGATGGATATTAAATGGAATATGGCACTTGCAAGCATAAGGGCCAACATATGGAATAGGAGATTTGGAAGGAAAATGACCTTCAATGCTAAAGACACTGTTGGATTTGATAAATCCAAGTTTTAGTGTTACAACTGCCATAGGATGGGTCACTTTATGAGGGAATGCAGATCTCCAAGAAGATCTGATGTTGGAAAGGCTTCAAGCCAAATCATCAATGTTGAAGATGCTAAGCCAAAGGCTATGGTTGCCATGCAAGACATTGATGGTGTTGGATGGGACTGGAGCTTTATGGCTAAGGATGTGAAAGAGAATCATGCTTTGATTGCTGAGAAGGAAGAAGAAGAGCATGTTCACTTTGCTCTCATGGCGAATTCCTCGTCTTCATCAGATAATGAGGTATATGATGATGCTTTCTGTAGTAAAGGCTGTCGATTAAACACTGAAAAGCTTAACAAAGAAAATTTAAAGTTAAAATCAGATGTGTTTGATGTAGAATGTAGGCTATAGAATTATAAAATGGCGCTTGCACAACTGAAAAGACTGTAGAGGAATATAAGAAAATAGAATTCAAACTAAAAGATCAGATTAATGTTTTGACTCATGATCTTAAAGTTAGTGTTGAACTTAGGGACACTCTGATGAGATCCAGAGGAGAAGTGCAACTTAAGTTAGATGAAGCCATTAAGTATAAAGAAAATGTAGGGCTTAAAATTAAATTTTTTGATAAAGCCAGCCAAACCCTAGAAAAATGTGTGATTAAACAAAGAACCCCTAGGGATATGTCTGGGATTGGGATGAATGAATATGTTGTTGTTCCTCCACCTGCTGGGAACTTTTATGGTGTTTAGAGAAAAGATCTCTCTTGGACTGGTATTCTAGAACTCCAAGAAGAGGAATTCATTCCTCCACCTAGAGTGCTCATCCCAATTGAGGAATATCAACAAAAGGTGACTGACCTTGAGCAATGGAAAGCAGACAACCCTTTTCTTTTTGTTAGGGGTGGAATGCTTAGTGAGAGTCCATTTGTGCCTACACCCATTACTGTGACCAACCCCACTATTGGAAAAACTGTTGACCTTGGCTCACCTGTTAAGAGAAAACCTAGTGTTAAATACGCTGAAATGTATAGAAACCCTAGGTCACCATAAAGCCAAGCTAGTGTTAATGGGACAGGTTTCGTTCAATCTAGACCTAAGGTTATGTCTAGAAAAGCTTGTTACACATGTGGGAGTTTTTTTCACTTGGCCTATAAATGTGTCAGTGCCTCAAAAGTCAACGCTGACAATAGGTCAACCATGGTAAAACCCAGACCTTTTGTCCAACCAAGTCCACAAGTCACTAGAACAGCTCCCTTCTTTACCAAAGGGACAAATACTCATGGATAAAGGCCCTTTCAAAAGACCAACACATGGTCTAACAGACAATGGGTTCTTGTAGCAAACCTTAATTTGGGCGCTGACAAGAACAATTTCAGCGCTGACAGCAACAAATTCAACGCTGACAGGAACAATTCCATCACTGACAGCTCTAGGTTTGGTATGAAAATGTCACAACAAGATGGTGTTGGATCTTGTGTTAGACCAAGTAATAATAGGTATTTACAGCCTAAGGGAAAGGGGTCTAAAGCTTCATCTAGTTTGACTTGGAGACCTAAATAAGACCAAAACCCTAATTCTGATAGGATTTCTATGACCTGTAACAGATTTCACTATCTTTCAAAGGTAATTACTAAATCAATTAGGGTAAACTAGGTGTTCATGCCACAAAGGGATGAAAAAGGGGTTGTTATAAGGACTAAGTCTGTTCTTGTTGAACAACCACATGAATCCAAGTTTGCTCAGGCTTGGGTTCCCAAAGAAAACTAATTTGTTTTCTTTATGTGCAGGGCATTCAAAAGCAGCTCAATGATCATGGATATTGGGACAGTGGATGCTCTAGGCACATGACGAGGAAGGAAGATTATTTGTCAAATTTTATCCCCATTAAAGATGGTGACAAGGTGTACTTTGGTGGAGGCTATGGAACTATTTCAGGCAAAGGCACTCTTATCACCAACAATTTGCGTTTTGAGGATTTTTTCTGGTAAAAGAACTTGATTATAACTTGTTGTGTCACACGTGTGTGACAACAAATATAAAGTTCTTTTCACTAATACTGAATGCTTGGTGCTGAGTAAAGATTTTAAGATGCCCGATGAGAAGTTTATTGAGTATAGAACACCTAGGCATAAGAACATTTATAATGTTAATCTCAATGGGATTAAAATGAACAAAAATATGCCATGTCTTTATGCTAAAGCTTTAGTAGATGAGAGTAATTTATGGCACAGAAGTTTAGGGCACATAAATTTTAAGAATATTAATAGACTTGTGAGACATGATTTAGTTTATGGTTTGCCTTCAAAAGCTTTCCATAATGATCACTCTTGTGTTGCATGCCTTAAAGGCAAATAGCATAAAGTCTCCTTTAAGTCTAAGATTGTGCATTCCAGTTCTAAACCACTTCAGTTGCTACATATGGATTTATTTGGCCCAACTAATATAGAAAGTTTCAATGGTAAATCTTACTGCTTTGTCATAATTGATGATTTTTCTAGATTTACTTGGACTTTCTTTTTGGCCTTAAAAAGTGATACTACCACAGTTTTGATTAACTTTATTACTCAAATTGAAAAGAAAACAGGTAATGAGGTTAAAATACTTAAAAAGTGATAATGGTGGTGAGTTTAGAAATAAAATGTTAGATACCTTCTGTGTTGATAAAGGGATTACTAGGGATTTTAACATAGCTAGAAATCCACAGCAGAATGGTGTGGCTGAAAGAAAGAATAGAACACTCATAGAAGCAGCTAGGACAATGTTGGCTGATGCTAAGTTTCCCATTGCTTTTTGGGACGAGGCTGTGAACACAGCCTACTATGTTCAGAATAGAGCATTGGTCAACAAAATCCACAATAAGACACCTTATGAGCTATTTTGGAATAGGAAACCTAATATAGGATTTCTAAAACCCTTTGGATGTCATGTAGTGATACTTGATATTAGTGATTCCTTAGGAAAGTTTAATGCAAAAGGTGTTGAAGGCTTTGTGGGTTATTCCATGCAGAGCAGAGGGTATACGGTTTACGATAAGAAAGAAAAACGCATTCTTAAAAAAGTGCATGTTAAGTTTTTAGAAAGTAAACTTAGTGATCCTGAGAGTGGACCAGACTGGTTCTTTGATTTGGAACCATTATCTAGGACCTGAATTATATGCCTGTCACTAATCCAGACATTGTGAAAAGGGGTTCAAATGTTGTAGAAGAACCTATTGTTGAAATTTCAGGTAAACAGGTTGCTAAGGAAAAAGGATCACATGCAATTAAGTCAGACCCCATACTTGAGTATGTCACCATTCCTATATGGACTGATGGGTTTGCAGAAGCTTCTGCTGCTGCTGAAAAGGGGGGAGAAGGGCCACAAGAAAAGCCAGTTGGTAAAAACATACATGCATCTTCAAGCGCTGACAAAGCCAATTCAAACGCTGACAGGTTAAATTGAGACGCTAAAAACCTGTTTGGACATTTATTCTCTTCCAATACTTTTGAACATGGTGAACCTTCCATACACAATCAAGAGGTTCATTCAAGTGAGGATGGGAGTGGAAATGAAGATGATATTGGCAACATGGAATCTGATATAGAAGACAACACACTATTTGGGGGAGGAATACTTACACAGGTGACCGAAAATCATCCTCCTTTCCAAATCATTGGTGATGTTCAGACTCCTGTTCAAACAAGGAGGTCTCATCAGACTCAAGGTTGTTTCATTGCCAATATCCACAAGAAGGAAGATATCTCTCTTGTGCAGGCATATTTGTTTGCTTGTTTTCTGTCCCAACTGGAACCCAAGAAGATTTTTGATGCTCTTAAAGAACCAAGCTGGGTGGAAGCAATGCAGGATGAGCTTCACCAGTTTGCCATTCAAGATGTGTGGGAGCTAGTGGATTATCCAAGGTATGTTAGACCTATTGGGACACATTGGGTTCTTAGAAACAAGAAGGATGAAAGAGGTATTGTGGTCAGAAACAAGGCACGTTTAGTTGCTCAAGGTTATACACAAGAAGAAGGAATAGACTATGAAGAGGTTTTTGCACCTGTTGCAAGGATTGAAGCAATAAGGATTTTCCTAGCCTATGCTTCTTGCATGGGTTTCACAGATTATCAGATGGATGTAAAGAGTTCTTTCTTATATGGCACAATTGAGGAGGAGGTGTATGTGATGCAACCTCCTGGTTTGAAGATTCAGAGCATCCAGACAAAGTGTATAGAGTCAAGAAAGCAATGTATGGACTTCATCAAGACCCAAGAGCATGGTATGGTAAATTGTCCACTTATCTGGTGGAAAATAGGTTTAAAAGGGGCACCATAGACCAGACCTTATTTACCAAGAAGATTGGTAAGGATTTTCTGCTTGTTTATGTCTATGTGGATGATATTATCTTTGGTTCATCAAATCCAAAGATGAGTGAAGACTTTTCCAAGCTCATGACAGACAAATTCAAGATGAGTGCAATAGGAGAGATGAACTTCTTTCTAGATTTACAAGTCCAACAGAAAGAAGATGGTATCTTTATCTCTCAAGACAAATATGTAGCAGAGATCTTGAATAAGTTTGGTTTTTCTCCACATGAAAAACGGGCTAGCACACCCATGGATAGGGAACATCCTTGGGGAAAGACTGGAGATGGAAAAGAAGTGGATGTCAGGCATTATAGATCAATGATTGGGTCATTGATGTTTCTTACAGCTTCTAGACCTGACATCATGTTTGTTGTGTGTGCATGTGCACGTCATCAAGTGACTCTCAAAGAGTGTCATCTTCATGCTTTCAAAAGGATCTTTAGATACCTTAGGTACTATCCTACCTTGGGATTATGGTATCCTAAATATTCTACATTGGAGCTTATTGGCTATTCAGACAGTGACTATGGAGGTGATAAGTTTGATAGAAAATCCACAACTGGTGGATGCCAATTTCTTGGCAGCAGATTGATATCTTGGCAAAGCAAGAAACAAACAGTAGTGGCCAACTCTACAACTGAAGCAGAATATGTTGCAGCAATTGCTTGTTGTGGACAAGTATTATGGATCCAAAACCAGCTGTTGGATTATGGGTATAATTTTATGCATACCAAGATATTTGTAGATAATAACAGTACATTATGCATTATTAAGAATCCTGTACATCACTCTAAAACAAAACACATAGAAATTAGACATCATTTTATAAGAGATTGTTTTAAAAAGGGTTTAATACATCCAGGTAGACTAGACACATAAGAAAATGTGGCTGATCTTTTAACTAAACCTTTTGATGTTGGGAGGTTGCAGTACTTGGTAACAAGTATTGGAATGACCAATATCACCTAAATGTGTTTTTGAAATCATTGTATAGTTTATACAGGATGTGTACTGTTATTAGTCTTTGTACAAGATTAGGTTTTCCACTTTATTTTTCTAACGCTGACAAATGTAATTTGAACGGTGACAAGTGTTAAAATGGCCGTTGACATCAATATGTTAGTTTTGTGGTTTTTGATCTAATCACGCATGCATTATGAGCATTGTAAAAATGGATACAGAGTTGCTCATGGATCTTTGGAGCTTACAAGGAATGTGTTAAAGCTTATGGATGATGGTTGAAATGTTTACATTCCTATCTTGACATAAATTTTTATTACATACTTTTTAACAATCAACTTTGTATATCATGCTTTAAGGGGAGGTTTAGGTAACCTTTAGGCTTTTGGGTATTCTTATAATCCTCTTATAATAATTTCAGATTGTGTCCATTGGTGAGTACGATTTAGTTTTCTAATTCGTGAGGCACTGTAGCATGCAAAGTTGATATACTGTGCACGCTGCCAAGACTTTTTGACCTAGAATTGGATTTGGTCGGTTGGGAGACTTGGGAACGTTTTTATTGGGCTTACCTGGGAAGTTACAAAGGGTTTATATGAGGTAAATTCACTGTTAAGCACTTTGGTTTGCAAGGGACACTTGAGGACAATTATGTCTATCTTGCTTAAGCAAGTGTGCATGATTGGACAGTGCTTGCCACCCTATAGTCAACGCTGAAAAGGTCCTTTTTATTTTTCGTGAGGGTAAACTTCTTTGTTAAGGTCCTTTTTATTTTTAATTATTTTTAGTTTTGGACGCTGACATGTTTTCTTTCCAAACACCGATGTTTACTTTTTGATAAATTTTCAACGCTGACAAGAATATTGCCGTTAGACGCTATTGTTTAATTTTTGACCGCTGAAAAACATTGGGTCCTACCCAGTTGTTATTTTTGACGAAAATATGGGCCGTAATTTTAGAGAGTTGGTAACTTTTAATTAATGTATGAGATAAGTTATATATTTTTCAAGATTGTGATGATTACTTTTTGAATATAACTGCCTCATTTTTCAACCAATAGTATGTTTTGCCCTCTCCTACAAATACTCCTATTTTCTTTCAAACAGAGTAACTGCTATTTATTGTCTAACTAAAATCTCTCAAACCTTCATATCTCTATTATTTTCATATCATAGTTTTCTATCATCAATCTTCATGGCACCAAAGTTTAAACCTGCTCAAGTGGAATTGGGATTCAGAAGCCAACACAATATGGTGGCTTACTTGGAGGCTGATAATACTCTGCATCTGCAATACACTCAGATGATTGGGTATTTGAATGTGTCTCCTTTAAGGTATGCACTTTCACATACTCCTCTTGTCCCTATCACACACATTAAACAGTATTGAAACAATGTCAGTTCCTTAACAGTTAATGGAGTGATTACATTGACTACTACTGTTCGCCAAGCTTTGCATCTTGATGATGCTGATGGTATAACCACCCTTCCTCTCACAGAGCTAGAGTTAGGACTCCAAGCTTTGGGTTATGCTTTGCCCCCAGTGGGCCATTTAAATGAATATACCAAACAAAAATTTCCCCCAGCTTGGAAGTTCCTTATACATGTCATCCTACAATGTTTGAGTCCCAAATGCTCCTCGCACAATGAAATCAACCATTCAATCGGGAGTGCCATTGTTTGTATTGCAACTGGGCAAAGATACAATTTTTCAAAGATGATTTTGATGGCATGTGCCACAATAAGGGTAACAAGATGACTCTTACTTACCCTAGGTTTTCACAAATGGTATTTGATATGCAAAGATACTGTAATAGGGACCATGACCATTTTTATGAGGTCACTGTTCAAAAGAAAATGGTTTTTGGGAATATGAATTCACCACCATATAGAGACCTACCACTCACCCCTACCATGCTTGCTGTCATTGAGGCAGCAGTACAACCTCAAACTCAACCACAACCACAACCAGAACCATTACCAGAACACCCTCCATAACCCCCAATACATGGACATCGACCCTCAACCCTCAGGCGTTGACACTCACAATGTGGGCACTAACACATCTAACCCAAACGCTGACACAAGTTTACCACACACCCAAATACTCCCTCACACCCAAACAGACCCTCATTCCACTTCCTCTTCTGAACAATCCGATTTTAGGTTGGAAAAACGCCAAAGGATTTTTGGAGTGTTCTCCTCTAGTGGTCCTAGCCATGTAGCAGAGAGAACCACCACCACAGGTGTGGCTGGTGCTATGGGTGGGGATGGGACTATTGACTCTGGCTTAGTAGCAGGTCAAGCCAGTCCTAACATCATTAAGACCCCATCCATGCCCGATGAATCTCTTTTGGGAGGTCAAATTCCCATCATAGAGGAGGGCAGATTGGAACCTTATTCACTTTTGGAATTGACCGTGGTTTGCATTAGCTTGCAAAAGCAAAATGCAGACCTTGTACAAGTTGTCACATGTCAAGGCCTCGAACTCAAAACATTGAGGGAGAGGATAGTCGTTTTGGAGGCCTCAATGCTAGGAGAAGGCAGGTATGAGTCCTTTCATCAGGGGAGGATTCTTACAAATGGGAGGAGGATGCACCAACAGAGCCATTCAATTTAAGTGACAAGGGCTCACAAGAAGAAGAAGGTGGTTCTTTTGGAACTAAACAGGTGGAAATAGCTGAAGCTTTGACCAGTTTGAAGGAGAAGCATGTTCTTGATGTTTCATTGATCACTTCAAAGAAGTTGTCATTTTTAGAGATGATGGAACAAGCTACAAAGTCAGCCACTGACATTCAGAGTTTGAGTGCTGACCGACCCACAGGTATGATTGGTGTATCCCAACCACCAGTTATCATTAGGGATGTGACTACACAGGTGCCAACAACAACTTTACCAGCTATTGGAGCAAAAGATAAAGGGAAAGGGATTTTGGAAGAAGTTGAGGTGCCAAAGAATGCAGCCCAGGTACACTTTGATTCAGTTTTGGCTGCACAATTGCAAGAACAGGATTGGACTACCACAAAAAAGACTAAAGATGGTAGTGATGGTGATGAGAGCTCTGATTCTAGTGTGATGATCTTAGAAGAGCCAGAGAAATTGGAGTATGAGGAAGATGACTTAGCCAAGGAAAGGCTAAGAGAATTGAAGATGAAAGTAGACTTTGACATGTCTGAAGTGAGAGAAATGTATTTTCCATGGGAGTCTAAGGTTGAAGAGAATCCAGATATGTCTATTACTGGACAAATTTGGGGTTTAGAAATATTGCTGAGAGTTCAGGAAGATTGCAAGATAATTTTGAAGCACAAGGATAGCAAGGTGCTTTCTGAACTCAAGAGGGATAGAAGAGAGTTGTACTTTATGCTACTTAGGTGTCACCAAGGTGGATGGACCTATGAAAGGTTAAGGAAGTTGTCCTTTGAAGAATTGGAGTTCCATGCTTATCCAATTTGGGTAAGAATTTGTGAGGAGAATACCATGAGGCTTCTCTCAGATGAAAGGAGAGAAGAGATTGAGGAGAATATACAGATCCAGAGGGCTTCTATTATGCCAAGGCATGTGAAGAAGGGAACTCTAATTGAACTTCCAGTCTTTGACAGGCTGAATCCTAGAGAGGCAGTGATCAGAAAGAGTATAAAGCTTTCACCATTAGAGGCTTCAGATATTGCAGAGGTATTACCTTTAGATTTTAGGAACCCAATAGTTACTTATGAAGAAGATGCAAGTGGGTTCTGGATGATCACCAGATATGGCAAGAAGGTACATACTTTTACTACCTTGACCTCATTATTTGCAAGCATGGACAGAGAAGACTTGGTAGATCTTTGGAATGTGATGAAGACCAAGTATGAGGCTGAAGTACCTACTTCAGCCAATGGAATAAAGATCTGGACAACATTCAAAAGAATGATTACACCAAATGAATCAGATCCAATATGGTTGGATCTAGATGATATCAGTGGGATACAATGGCGTCTACATTCAGCTGTTGGTGTTTACCATCTAAGCACTACAAAGTTTTCAGAGTATCTTCTTGTGGATGCTCAATATCCTATGTCCAAGGATGTTTTGAAGAAGATGGTGTCTACACAGCTAGAAGTAGATTATACTAGTGATGTTAGCAAGGATTTAATTAGATTTGTTTACTATCTAATTAACAAGTAATTTGTATTTGTAAGAATCCTCCTTGTACTTAGTTTTTATTCAGAAACTTGATTACTAGAATAGATATCAAGTTTAGGGGAGGATTGTTGGGAATAAAATGAGCTAAGTCACTCAGACGCTGACAAGAGGAAATTGGACGCTGACAAGAGGAGATGAAGCACTGACAGATCAAGCTTTGACAAGAGATATCCAAGCGCTGACAAGAAGAATTCCAACCACTGATAGGAATACTTAGTCAACACGTTTAATATTTGAAGTAAAGATATGCTCAATATTGTATTTTCTATATTTATCTTTACCTAGAATAGTTGATAGGTTATCCTTTGTACACGACTCCTTATGTTATAAAAGGAGGTCGTATGGTTTGTAGTTTATACACATTATTAATTTTCACAACTTTTATTGTAAGCAAGTTTGATTATCAATCAAAAGTGAAAGTTTGGTTTAACTGTTTGCTTGTTCTTTATTCTAAGTGTTAATTCTGCATAACACTTGGATTGTTCATAACAACAAAGTTTCTCTACGTGTTAAACTTGATTTAATCTCATAAACACAAAGCTAATCGATCTAAGTTTGGGATCAACAAGTAAAGAATCCATCAACCAAGAAAACCAAGTGAAACCCTTCCTTGGTGGGGGGCGGCGATCGACCAAAGAGAAAGAGAAGGGAAGAGATTATTTGTTGTGTAAATTATGAGGGATAAGGGGATGTATTTATAGGCCTAAACAACTTATAGCCTGAGATAAATAAAAGTCAACTTTTCCCCCCCTTTGGGCCTCATAACCGAACGACCAAAACACCCCTTAGGGTTGTTCCGGAATCTTCCAAACTTCTTTCCTTTTGTTTATGTATACTACATATTTATTTAACAATCGTTATAAATTAACTATTAATTATTTAACAACCGTTAAAGTAATATAGTTACTTGCTCAGTTAAATTAATAAATACATAAATATATTTATTAAAAAAATTAATAAATACAATATATATATATATATTTATTTATTATATTAACTCTTTACGTATTGTGTGTAATCCTGTAATCTTGAGTTCGATCCTATCACACGACTATTAAATATAAGTCCATAAACTTACAACCTTCTCATTGGTCACCTCTATCATCTCTAGACCCTCAATGATTCGTTCACCAACCTAATCCCAACAGATTGGAGCACGACACTTTCTGCCATAGAGCATCTAAAAAGGTGCACATTTGATACTCGCATGCCAACTGTTGTTGTAAGCAAACTCAACCAAGAAAATGTAGTCATCCCAACTCCCTCTCCATTCCAATGCACAAGCTCTCAGCATGTCTTCTAAGGTCTGAATAGTACACTCTGACTAACCATCTGTCTGAGGATGAAAGGTTGTGCTAAGCTTGATTCTGATGACCCAATCTTTCTGCAAATCCTTCTAGAATTTAGGCATGAATCAGGGATCTCTGTAGGATATGATATCTGATGGAGTACCATGCAGTCGCATGATCTCCTGTAGGAATATATATGCCAATTTGCTAACTGGATAATCTTTGAGAATTGGAAGAAAATGAGCTGACTTGGTTAACGATCGACTATGACCCATATTGCATCATGATTCCTCTGAGTCTGCAGAACTCCGGTGACAAAATCCATGGAGATTGTGTCCTATTTCCATGCAGGAATCTCTAATGGTTGTAGTAAACCACTAGCTCGTTGATGTTCGATCTTAACTTGCTCGCAGGTTAGACATTTGGAAAAGAAAGTAGCAACATCCTGCTTCATGCAACTCCAACAAAAATGTTGTTTGAGATCATGGTACATTTTGGTGGATGCCAAATGAATGGAGAATGGAGAGCTGTGAGACTTAGTCAATAAAGCTTCTCTGAGTGTAGGATCGTCCGGAACACATAGCTTGGTACCTTGCCATACGATGCCATCTTCGTCTATACGAAACTCCGTCTGCAGATCAATATTCTAAATAATAGCCCAAATCTCACCATCATCCCTCTGAGCTGCCTTGATCCGAGAGATTAAGTCTAGCTCAACTCTCAGATTAGCCCAGTACCCATGTGGTCCACGTACTAAGCATTCAATGTCTAAGCGCTCTAGGTCACGTATGATCTCTTCTTCTACCTTGATGTCAGCTATCATACCAGATTTCCTGCTAAGAGCATCTGCCACAACATTCGCCTTACCGGGATGGTACTGAAGGTTGATATCATAGTCCTTGAGTAGCTCTAACCACCATCTCTGCCTCATATTTAGTTCTCGCTGAGTGAAGATGTACTCGAGGCTCTTGTGATCACTGAAAACGTCACATGATTCACCATATAGATAATGCCTCTAGATTTTGAGTGCAAAAACAACTGCTGCTAATTCCAGATCATGGGTACGATAATTTTCCTCATAAGGCTTAAGCTGACGTGATGCATAGGCAATCACTTTCTCACGTTGCATGAGTACACATCCAAATCCTTTACCCGAAGCATCGTTATAAATCTGAAATCCACCTGTGCCAGATGGGAGAGTAAGAATAGGTGCAGAAACCAATTTCTTCTTAAGTTCTTCAAAGCTCTTCTCCTGCTCATCACTCCAGACGAATTTCTCTCCCTGACGCATCAGCTTGGTCAAAGGCAAGGCTAACAGTGAGAAGTTCTCCACAAATCTGCGATAATACCCAGCTAAACACAGAAAACTACGATCCTCAGTTGCAGACGTCGGTTTTGGCCATTTGGTGATAGGTTCAACCTTCGCATGATCCATCATTGATCCCTTCTTTGGAGACAATGTAGCCAAGAAATGCCACCTTGTTTAACCAGAATTCACACTTGGAAAATTTGGCATAGAATTGCTTCTGGCGAAGAATCTGTAGCACAGTGCGAAGATGTTATTTATGTTATTCTTTGGATTTTGAGAATATGAGAATGTCATCGATGAACACGATGAAAAATTTATCAAGAAACTCATAGAAGACGCGGTTCATGAAGTCATGGAAGACACGCACACAATTAAACAACAAACCAATAGCAAGAGCAGATTCACAACTTAGTAACAATGCTTAAAGTTTTTGTTAAATCGAAAGACATTAAACTATTTGATCGACACTAAAATAACTTAAAATTGTTTTTCAACCAAATAAACCCACTTACAATTGTATAATATCCATGGAGAAGATGAACGCTAATAGCTTCCAGTTTCAGCAACAATGCAAGTGTTTAAGAGACTATTCCCAAACACTTGGACGTCATAGAAAATATAACATACTGCTCAATATTGTACTCCCGTGTTAATGCTCAAAACTTTATGCAAATTTCTTTTAGACATTTTATCATACACATTATGGGCACTCTCAAAATCACAAAAAGAAAAATTATGCTAACAAACTACATGCTCAAAGGTTATTACAAGAGAAGTAGGCAAAAACAAACAAACAAACACTGACAATGCTATTATCGACACTTAACCGAAAAAATTATTCCAAAAACCTACCTCTTGTTGTGCCAATAATTTTTTGCACAAAATGAGTCAACTGAAGAAAGTTGAAGAGGACGACGAAGGATCCTTTCAGTAATAGCAGTTCAAGATTTGTTGGCACTACAAAGGAAGATTAATATCAGAGGATTCATATTTCAATTGGAATGGGTCACCGTCAAAATAAGCCAATGAAAGTAATTGTTTCATTTTTCATATTCTAAGGTGCATGCTTGTTTAGTTACTCGTAGTTTGGGAGAAATAAATTTATATTAAACACATTTAAAAAATATGCAGTGTTTAATATTCCCTGGTTTATTATGTCATATTATTGTTTTCTTTAAAGAAATATTAAATTTAATGATGACATCATAAATATATAATTGTTTATTGCATTAGCCTATTGTAAAGTTCCACATTAGCAAAAATGACCTCATGCAAAAGCCTCTTTCAATTGTAATGGGTCACCGTCAAAATAAGCCAATGAAATAATAAGGATTAAGAGATACCACACGTGTGAATATATTAACGATTAGATCACGAACACAAACCCTTAATTAATCAAGATTAAACAAGCCCGAATCTTTCCCTTTCGTTCTTGATGTGCCTCGAGCAAGAGAGAGAAAAAGAGTTTTAGGGTTTTTGATTGGTGAAAAGTGAATTATGAAATCCCCGGTTGTTATGTTTAGTGACATGTATTGCTTAATTGTCCGGGCCAAGCCCCTTTTCCTGCTCTTTTTGCCGACAAACACAAACACCCCTTACATAATTTCGTTTTATTTTTCGTGCTTAAATATTTATCACGTGTGTTCGTGATTTAAATGTCGTGTTTTATTCTTGTTACTTTTTAAGTATTATACGTAAATACTTATCGTATATTATTAATAATATTAATGTACATAATACTTGTAGTAATTAATTAATATAAATAATATTTATATTAAATGTTCATGATTCGTGTTGTATATTAATTAATCATAAAGTTTTATTTTGATCGTGTTTTCATGCATTAAATGTTCTAAGGTATATTAAAGTGGGTTTTACACAAAATCTTCATGATCTTGCCTGACTGTCCGAGTAATGCGAAAGTATTTACAATGAAGATGGAAATACTTCTTTAGTGAACATCAAAAAGCTCATGGTAGGCGACATATGCGATTTTTTATGAATCAAACTTGAGATAACTGGAAAGCAACGGTAGTTTAATTCTTTATTGAATTCAAACTCGCTCCAGGCCTATATGAAATATCTTAGTGATCTTTCCAGAACATTAAGAGTGACACTCTTTAGTGTTCACAATGATGAATGGAAATCCTTCTAGTGTTAACATAAAACAGCACTTGGTTGGTAACTTGCAAGATTCAACATGAATCAAGCTCGTGACAAGTGGAAAGCAACGATGGTGCGGTTCTTAATTGAATTTCACTTGTTCCAGGTATAGGAATTGACGGCTTCAATCATGAGATAACTTTATCCAAATGATTCACTCTTACGTTCGCTGTGAACTTTGGACGATCGAGTAAAGAGAACGGGTTTACCCGTGAAATCTTGCCAAGGAGGTTCTTAATTGTAACTACCTGATACAAGTACGATATTTAATATCGTCCAATGGTCTTCACCGACCGGAGTTAAAATGCTACCAAATTAGAATGAAATGTAAAATCCATTTCGTTCGCGTCTACTTATGTTGATGCATTTGAAGAGGGTGTTGTTGCGGTATCCGAGAAGAAGTCGTCCCTACATGCTTATATTTTCTGCATTGTATACTTCAACAAATTCAAAAAAGCCTAAAATTCAAGTCTTTCGCTGTATCAAACTCTAAAACTTTCAAGAATTTATAAAGGTATAAGTGTGTGGAACATGAAGTCACGAGGAGGTGTATATCACAAGTGATGAATGCACAAGGTCAAGGCAAGGAAACATACTCAAGACAAAAGTCAAAGATCACATAAGTATATTCATAATAAAAAAAAGACGACTACGAGTTCAAGACAAATCATAGTATGCTAGGTTTATTTTATTATTGTAACTTGGGTAACGCTCTTGTTTGGAGTGACCTCCCTTAGGGGAGATTTTTGGAAATACGTTTTTACGTATTTAGGTAGGATCGGTCACTCCAACAATATATATGTAGTATTGTCTCGTAGTCATAGGTCTTACAATATAACTCACAAATCCCACATGTAGGGTGGGCTATATATACCCGTTCCTAGCATGTTAGGAAGGGTTGGTTCTCATTTTCTTTAATCTAATATTACATCTTTTCTATTTCTCTCCAAACTCTCTCTTCTTTCTCTCTCTAGTTTTTCATATCCCTCTCTCTCTTGTAATCATTTCATAAGTTAGATAATCCAAGGATTACAGTATTCTTCAGAGATACTATTCTGCAAGTGTTGGGTTGGAGTGTCGGAGAACGCCGACATTGGAAATGATTAACACCTTGATTATTTTTGGGGGCATATTCTTATATATTTCAATGATTCGACAACTTACATGCCTCGTACCAAGAATATGATTACGCGGAAATAGATTCGGTTGCACCTCGAATCTCAAAAGTTTAATGCCATTTACAAATGAGTAAATCGTAAAAGTGGTATGAATGAATTGAATTTTTTTTGAAGCTGCGAAGGACGAATATAGTTCTTTGTATAAGGAGAAAAAGTTCGCTTACAAACACGCGTGGATGATCCTCCAACAACACCAAAAATGGGACGGGAAGGAAAGCGTTGATTTGAATGAAATAAATTTTAGTTTATGAAAAAAAACTAATGAGAGAAGCTAAAGTAGAGAGAAAAGAAATATCATATATAAAAATATATTTATTAAATTATTTTTTAAAAAATATTTTACGAGTATATACCTACTTTTAAATTATTATAACTAGTTTAAAACCCGTGTAATACACGGGTTGTCTAATGTTAGAAATACGTTTTTACGTATATTAGAAGTATCGGTTACTCCACAATATTATTTATGTTGTAATAACTCGTAGTTAGTGTTACTTATTAAGTTAAGTAAGAAACCGACCCATGGGCTTGTCATGGGTCGGCCCAAGCCCAAATAAGGGCCTTGGATATAAATACCCCTTTCCACCATGGAAAGGGGTTGGTTGTTGATCATTACACTTTTCATTTGAATAAAAAAATACACATAGTTTCTCTCTCACTTTCTCTCTCTAGTTTCTCTCTCTAGGAATCTTCAACCCACTTCATAGATTCATAGGTTATCAAGATTCTACATTTGGTATCAGAGCGCTATGGGGTGATTTAAGGTAATGGTTTGTGTTGTTATTTAGTTTTTGATTGTATTAGTGTTCTTTAAGAAGATCCATCTTGATTCTTGGAGTTTTTGGTGTTTTTGTGATTGGGATTAGTAGATAAGTATTAGTTTTTACTTATTATTGTAGAAATCACAAAACTTTTTGGGTTATTTGGTAAAAATCTGGGTTTAATCTTCATTTTTTTGATCGACTGTATACTCGAACAAGGTTTCTGTTTTCCCAGTAAAAGTTCCGAACCAAAAAGTTCTGGATCAAAAAGTTCCGGATCAACCAAAGTTCCGGATCAAAAAGTTCCGAACCAAAAGTTCCGGATCAAGGAAAGTTCCGGATCAGGGAAAAGTTCCGGATCAAAGGAAAGTTCCGGATCAAGGTAAAGTTCCGGATCAAGGGAAAAGTTCCGGATCAAGGAAAGTTCCGGATCAAGGTAAAGTTCCGGATCAAGGGAAAGTTCCGGATCAAGGGAAAGTTTCGGATCAAGGAAAGTTCCGGATCAAATCTTCCGAACCAAAAGTTCCGAATCAAGGATTTCCAAGCCAAAATCTTCCGAATCAACACTTCCGAATCAACAAAAGTTCCGGATCAAGGGATATTTTACTTGTTTTTTCGACGATTTTTTAGAGGATTTAATCTTGGCTTCTTACAACAAAAACTCAACACAATTCACAAGCTTTACTTCACTGCTCGATCAACCGATAATCTTTGTCTCTTTGAAGTGAACAAAATGAATCCGAATTCATTAATGCCTCAGATGACATCACTTACGGACATTTCAGTCATTACGGGAACGGATAATCGCCCTCCAATCCTCATTAAAGAAGTCTTTGAGGCATGGCAAGGCCGTATGATGTCATACCTTAAGGAAAAACCGGTATATGGGAGGCTTATGGTCAAGTCAATTCTTAATGGTCCACTTGATTATGGTACCATCGTGGTTAACAATGTGACTCGACCACGAGAATTTGAAGAACTTACACCAGCTCAACAACTCGTTGCCGATGCAGACGAAAAGGCTCTTCAAACCATTCTCCAAGCTCTTCCACATGATATCTATCGAATGGTAAGTCAGTATATGGTGGCAAAGGATTTATGGGAACGTCTAAAGGTGTTGCTACAAGGTACGTCTCTTACCAAACAGGAAAGGGAATGTCAGTTGTATGATCTGTTTGATAGATTCACGTACAGCCCAGGGGAAACGCTTCACGACTATTACTTCAGATTCACTACTCTCATGAATGATCTGAATGTATACAATCTCGTGATTGCTCCATTCCAGGTTAACACCAAATTTTTGAATACTTTACCTCAAGCTGAATGGGGTGAGTATATTACCGATGTTAAGTTAACCAGGGATTTGCATAAGTGCAATTTGGATCAACTACATGCTTTTCTTCAGCAACATGAGAAACATGTGATCATGCACCGTTCGCCTCGAGGTATGTACCATGATTCCTTAGCTTTGATGGCGAATCAACCAAGCTTGTCACACAACAACACTCCTTATATCTTGGGACATCAAGCCTATCATCCATCACCTTACATGACACCAACCTTTCCCCAATACTCTATTCTACCGCAACCACCCACCTCACATCAGAAACAATATCGGTTTAATGCACCTTCACTACAATATGCTTCACAACCTCATCCAGCAAGCATTGCACCTTATGCTTAGTCTTCATATTCTTCTTATCAAGAGAATGCAGCATATCCATCAAACTACTCTGACCACATGAGTGTTCCTTCTAGTGCTTACGCAGCTCAACAAGACCAAGCACTGTATTGTGATGATGATGAAGTCCCCATTCCTGAGTTCAAACAAGGAACTGATCCAGTTGAAGTGTTAGCCACTATGTCTGTTTACCTCACAAGGACATTAAGCAAACGAGGATTTAGAGGAACAGCTTCTACTAACAATCAGCTGAGGAATTCAACCAATTCTCGCTAACAAGCTGCTATTGAGAATGGCAGGGTAATGGTTCAACCTATTCAACCTTATCAGGGGAGACCTACTACATCAACCACCAATGCACGCACGATCAATCCTGCTCCAATGGTCAACACTCCTCCATGGGCTAATTCCACAGGCAAGTTGAGAATGATTACATGCTACAACTGCAAGGAAGAAGGTCACATGTCCAGGGATTGCAAGAAACCCAAGAGGAGAAGGGATGGTCAATGGTTTGCAGAGAAGATTTATCTGGTGAACGCTCAGGCACAAGGAAGGGAACTTGATGAAGAGGAGCTTGCATTTCTTGCTGATCCAGGGATTGCTGAACAAGACGTTGTCACCACACAGAATGCAGCATACCAAGCAGATGATCTTAATGCGTATGATTCAGACTGTGATGAAATTCAATCTGCACAGGCAGCTCTTATGGCAACTATCTCCAGCTTAGGGCCAGAAAAAAGATCTGAGGTACTTATTAATACCACTGATAATACCATTGATACTTGTATTCAACCACATCAAGTTGTGCAAGAGAGTGCTGATTCGAATGAGTCTTCGGTGGTGAGTCTTTCAAATGAGGAGACAATCAATGATAGTAATATCAATGTGAGTTCTCAGACTTTGAGTGAATCACAACCGGGAGCCATTTCGAATACGCATACTCCTGCTCAACAAGATTTGGTCATGGTTCCTGCTACATTACTTAGCCAAATGAATGCTGCACTCTTAGAAACCATAGCTAAGAATAAGAATTTGTCTGATGAGCTTGCCTTATGCAACGAGAAAGTTCAAACTTTGGAATTAGTGCCTTCGTCTAGTGTTCTAACAAATCCCGAATATGATCACTTTTGAAACAAACAAATGGGTCACTTGCAAGAAATTGAAACCTTAAGAGCAGATCTTTCTAATGAACTTAAAGAAAAAGAGTTAGTGGTCACTAATTTTCAAAAACTTCAAACGGATTTTGAATTACTCGAGTCTAAGAAGAATGAAATGGAAATTAATGCTGCTAATAAGATTAGAAGTCTAGATTATTTGCTTTTAAGACAATACGCTGCCTCTCAACTAGTGCACTTATTTGATGCTTCATTTAGAGAATTTAACTTGTCACGTCAAAAAGGCCTTCCCCCTAACCCACGGTATGCAAAACAAGCTTTTAACCATAGTCCAAGACTTTATAATGCAACCCAATTAGGATTGGTCTTAGACCCGATTGTTATTTTCGATGATCGCACCAATAAGGATCTAGTTGATGAGAATCGGTCATATAATTTTGCAAAATATCCCGATTGTGATTATTTTAAAATGAATCAGGAGCTTGCTAAAACGGATTTTAGAATTCGCTTCCATATGGACAAAGATCTCATTACAGCACCAACCTACATGTTAAATGAAGAAAACCCTAGTACACTTCCTACACTTGTCAAAATGGAAGGACCTAAGGAAATTCCAAAGGATCTTCCACCTGTTAGCACTGTATGGTTAAACTTGCAAGAGATTAATCAATACTTTACTAATTTTGACAAGGTCATTTTGGAATGTACGACTTCAAATGGCCTAAACGCCGGAGAATGGGCTTTCGAACACATGAACGAGGTGTTTAAGAATGAGATCAATCCGTTTGTCGAAAGTCTAAAAGGAAGTTTTGCATCTCTTAAGGAAAATCTTGAGTTTGAAGTTGGAGAAGTTCAAAAAGTGTTTTATGAAATGGACACCGCTTACGAACTACAACTAATTGAAAAGGAAAAGATTTTATCCGAATATGACCGATTCTTGTCCCAAGTAATTTCGTGTGATGTGCTTACTACTGTGAATGTTAATTATTCGAATGAGCTTACATCCGCTATGATTAACTGTGATGCTGTGAATATATGTGATGATGTGTGTGATCTCTCTGTAAATGTTGTTGATACTGTAAATGAGGTAGATAATCATTCTTGTCACGAATCTAACGCTGAATTTTTAAAGCTACAAGATTCTTACAATTTACTTTCAAAACGCTTTAATCAACTCGAACAACATTGTATATCTTTAGAATTAAAACAACAAACTCAAAATGAGGATCTTTTGATATCAAATGGTTGTGAAAACGGTGTTGAGACGAGTGACAAGATGATTGCAATAGTTAAGGCATTAGAGGAAGAGATTATGAGATTGAAGAGAGATGTGTCATCAAATGAAACACTAAAATTGGAACTAGAGGCTGCAGAGTCTAAAAACCAGGACTTAGAAATTAGACTTTCGTCTATTCTAGGGGAGATGGATCGGGCAAGACAGGGACTATCCGCTCTTTATGGTTCAATAGAAGAACGCTTAGCTTTTAATGCAGCACAGCAACAATCTTATGTTGAACAACTGAACCAAAAGTGTGAGGAAATCTCTGACTTAAACATCCTGCTCATTGACAAAAACATGGTTTTGGCCGAGTTAAAGGAGACACTTCTTCTCACCCGACAAGAAGCTGTTGATAACTTAGCTACCGACTCTGCACCGTCCTCTAGTGCTCCAACAACCAAGTCAGTAGTGCTCTATAAGAACCCGCTCCATAAGAAAAACCCGGTTACCTACGATGATTATATGAGGAATGCAATTAAGCATGTCGATCTTGTTAGGGATATCTTAGACGATCTATATGCCTTAGATCCATCAAGTAGCTACTATTATTCAGCCCATGAATATATTAAGTGTGTTCAATATTGCTTAGCCTACTTTCAATACATAGGTAAACCAGGTTCTGCACTACTCACTAATCAACCCATTGCTGTAACTCCATTCAATAAGACCCCAGAAGCAAAACCGTCATTGGCACCATCAAGTAAGGCACCTTTAAAATCTGTTGCTAATGTTCCCAATTTGCCTTCTACAGGAGTAAAAGAGTCTACTAAGGCTAAAGGATCGCCACTCAAGAAAGATAAGATCAAGCCCTCCACTAGTAGTACCAACAAGAAGAAAGTAGAAGCTCACCATAGGAATGTTAGTTCAGTTTTAAATAAAAAGAATCATGTTAAGACTAAAAGCTCTGCGCCTGTGCAGAAGCCTAAACCATTTGTGAATTCTGATTTAAAATGTTGGAATTGTAATGAATGTATGTTTTCCCAACGTCATGATTTGTGTCTTATTGATCATGTGAATGAAATGAATGCCATTAGGAATAATCTTGAATGGAAGCCAACTGGTAGAACTCGTGCCCAAGTTGGATGGCAATGGCGTCCCACTGGTAGGACCTTTACATTAGATGGAAAAATGTGCCTTTTAACTAGGAATGCATCCATTGAGGTTAGGTCTGAGCGTCCTTTAGTTAGGCACACTAGCACTAAAGTATGGAAACAGCGCCCTTTAATTAGGTCAACCCCCACTATAGTGCCTATCAGTGAAGAAATACCTCAGGATTTAAGCCAACTAGAATCTACACCACCAACTAGGAAGAAGAAGGCTAGGAAATCTAAGAAACCTAAAGTTAGCAAATCTAAGATTATTAAATCTGTACCTGCTAATAACAAGGAACATTCAGATTCTGATACCTCTACATTGTCCTCGTCTGGTGATATTTTCAGGTGGTCCAAATCATCCTCTGGTATTTGGACTCCGGTTGTTCAAAGCATATGACCGGAGATCGCTCGATGCTCCGAAATTTCGTCAGCAAGTTTCTTGGAACGGTTAAATTCAGTAATGATCATATAGCAAAGATAATGGGGTATGGTGAATATCAGATTGGAAACGTTACGATTTCAAGGGTATACTATGTAGAAGGTCTTGGTCATAATTTATTTTCAGTAGGACAGTTTTGTGATTCCAACCTAGAGGTTGCTTTTCGACAACATACTTGTTTCATCCGCAACTTGGAAGGAAAAGACTTGTTGAAGGGATCTCGTGGTGCAGATCTTTATACGTTGTCCCTACAAGACATGATGGTCGCCTCTCCAGTATGTCTTCTCTCTAAAGCATCTAAGACCAAGGCATGGTTATGGCATCGCAGATTATCTCATCTCAACTTTGATGCTATTAATCATCTGGCTAAAAACGAATTAGTTCGTGGTCTTCCAAAGCTCAAATTTTACAAGGACCATTTATGTTCCGCGTGTTCAAGGGGGAAAAGTACCAAGAAATCACACAAGCCCAAAGCTGAAGACACCAATCAAGAAAAACTTCATCTTTTGCATATTGATCTTTGTGGGCCAATGAGAACTGAAAGTGTGAGCGGTAAGAAATTCATTCTTGTTATTGTGGATGATTTCTCCAAGTTTACATGGGTTAGATTTCTACGTACAAAGGATGAAGCACCGAAGGCTATCATAACTTTTCTGAAATTCATTCAGGTACGTTTAAATACTACTGTCCGCCGTATTCGTACAGACAATGGAACAGAGTTCGTCAACCTTCGTGATTACTATGAAGAAGTTGGTATCTCACATGAAACATCCGCTGCACGTACTCCACAACAAAACGGTGTCGTTGAAAGACGGAACTGTACGCTTATGAAAGCTGCTAGGACTATGTTGATTTATGCGAACGCTCCATTGTTCTTGTGGGCAGAAGCTATATCTACTGCATGTTTCACCCAAAACCGTTCTATCATTCGGAAACGCCATGGAAAAACACCTTACGAGCTTCTACATGACCGTAAACCCGATGTTTCATTTTTTCATGTGTTTGGTGCTCTTTGTTATCAAAACATTAATAGTGAGAACTTGGGCAAACTTCAACCGAAAGCCGATATAGGTATTTTCATTGGTTACTCACCCTTCAAGAAAGCATACCGAATTTACAACCGTCGTCTTAGTAAGATTGTAGAAACTATGGACGCAGATTTCGATGAGCTGACAGCGATGGCTTCTGAGCAACGCAGCTCTGAACCCGCGCTTCATGAGATGGGAACCGGTGCTATTAGTTCCGGATTAGTTCCCAATAATCCTACTTCTACATCATTTTTACCACCTACAAGGCCCGAGTGGGATAAACTGTTTCAACCGTTGTTTGATGAATTCTTTGATCCCCCAATTGATGAAGTTTCAGCACCTGTAGTGATAGCTCCAATCCCTGAAGTTGTTGCTCAAGCTAATGAAGCTTTATCTAATGCATCTTCAATTAACATTGAACCGGATGCACCTTTACCAAGTGATTCTCAAACTACACCTGAATCATCACCCTTACTTGTGCCTAATGATGTGGAAGAGGATTCTATTGATCACGATTTGGAATATGCTCACCTACAAGAGCTTCCTTTCTTTGGTGTACCGATACCTGAAAACCCTTCAGCCGCGTCTACCTCAGAAGAAGCTCCTTCTATTGTTCACTCCAGACCACCTAGGATTGAAAATCATAGCACCAAATGGACAAAAGATCACCCAATTAGGAATGTCATTGGAGATCTAGATCGACCAGTCTCTACACGCCATCAATTACAAGAGAGTGCACTCTATTGCTATTTTGATGCATTTCTCTCCGAAGTTGAACCTAAAAATTGGCAACAGGCTATGACTCAATCATCTTGGATTGAAGCCATGCAGGAGGAACTAAATGAATTCCAAAGACTTGAAGTATGGGAATTAGTTCCTCTCCCTGACAAGGTTAACATCCTTACTTTGTTATGGGTTTATAAGGTTAAACTCGATGAGATGGGTGCAGTATTGAAGAATAAGGCTAGATTGGTTACTAGAGGATATAAACAAGCCTTGGGTATAGACTTTGAAGAATCTTTTGCTCCTGTTGCAAGATTGGAGGCTATTAGACTATTCCTTGCGTATGCTGCTCACATGAACATGATCGTCTATCAAATGGATGTGAAGACGGCATTTTTGAACGGTGAACTAAGGGAAGAAGTCTATGTTAGTCAGCCGGATGGGTTCGTTAGCACGGAGTTTCCTAATCATGTGTACAAGCTTAAAAAGGCTCTCTATGGGTTGAAACAAGCTCCACGCGCGTGGTATGATCTCCTTTCAACATATCTCATCTCGGAAGGCTTCTCCAAAGGCAAGGTGGACCCCACTCTATTCACTCTCAAGGAGGACAACGACATGATTCTGGTATAAATTTATGTTGATGATATAATATTTGCTGCCTCTAACATAGAATTGTCAAAACGCTTTGAGAAGATAATGTCCACACGCTTTAAGATGTCAATGATGGGAAAATTTTCATTTTTCTTAGGATTACAGATTTCTCAGAATCCCAGAGGCATCTTTATTAATCAATCCAAATATGCTCTAGAATCTTTAAAGAAATATAACTTTGAAAATTATGACCCCGTGGACACTCCAATGGGGGAGAAATCCAAGTTAGATGAATATAGGAATGGGACTATTGTCGATCCAAAACTTTACCGTGGGATGATCGGCACCCTTCTCTATTTGACTGCTAGCAGGCCTGATTTGCAATTTGCCGTATGCATGTGTGCCCGGTATCAGGCTCGGCCTACCGAAAAGCACCTACATGTTGTTAAAAGGATCTTTCGGTATCTAAAAGGAACACTTCATTGTGGTCTATGGTATCCGAAAGATTCCTCTATTGCTTTAATA
Source organism: Glebionis coronaria (assembly GCA_025667525.1). Classification (NCBI taxonomy): domain Eukaryota; kingdom Viridiplantae; phylum Streptophyta; class Magnoliopsida; order Asterales; family Asteraceae; genus Glebionis; species Glebionis coronaria. The sequence continues at coordinate 455,888,470 of CM046876.1, forward strand.
TCATACGCAGATGCCGATCATGCTGGGTGTCAAGACACGAGGCGTAGCACTTCTGGATCTGTGCAACTCCTTGGAGACAGATTGATCAGTTGGTCTTCAAAAAGGCAGAAAAGCGCTGCAATTTCTAGCACGGAGGCTGAATACATCGCCATGTCCGGTTGTTGTGCTCAAGTCCTTTGGATGAGATCACAATTAACTGACTACGGTTTGGGATTCAACAAAATCCCGATGTATTGTGACAACAAGAGTGCCATTGCCCTTTGCTGCAACTATGTTCCACACTCCCGGGCCAAGCACATAGACATTCGCTACCATTTCATTAAAGAGCAGGTGGAGAACGGAGTGATCGAGCTGTATTTTGTCACTACTGAGTATCAGCTGGCAGATATGTTCACCAAAGCCTTAGATCGAGGACGAATCGAGTTTTTGATCGACAAGCTTGGCATGAAATCATTCACTCCAGCGACTCTCAAAGAATTGGCAGAAGAATCAGCTGAATAGTAGTGGTAAACTATTCAGGCGTATCCTTTGTTCGTGATCATGTATATTATCGTAAATATATAAACCACAAAAAGAAAAATACAAAAATATAAAACCAAGAAAAACCATAAAAAGTATAAAATCAAGAAAAACCAAAAATATTTTTCGTTTTAAAATCGGGCATGTCTTTTAGTACGGTAATATTTACGATCTTAGAAATGTCGATCAATATTGACACGGTGCCATAAATAGAGTCCGTATAAAAGTTGTACATTTTTAAAACATGCCCATTATGGCTTGTAGTTATTTCAGACTGCAACCCGGTTTTCATATTAAAGTCACGTATTTCCTTGGAAAACGTTGGCTCACAACGGGAATTAATTTTCTCGGGCATGATTTACAAGCCAAATCATGCAAAGGGATCAAGTTTGCTTTACAACTTGGTCTAACACGAGTTTGTGTACGTCTCAGTGCATTAATTTGTCAAAATAAGAGAAATCTTATTGCCACCACGAATCAATCTTTTTAAGATATTAATTGGAAATGCTTTCATCAATATTTGACTCTTTAAACAATGACTACAGCTCTTTAAATAGAAAACGGGTCATCGTTTAAGGGGGAGAAAATATTAAATCATCTTCGTCATCAAAACGATTTTCAAAAGTGTTTGTGGAAAATTAATTGGCTAATGAGTGGTCTTGCTTTAGAATACGACTTGTGCTTGTTCAATGTGATAGGAATTGCTTTAAGATCTTGGAGATTTGCTAATAGGCTGCGAGGCTTAAGTTGTGTGAAGGTTAAATTGGCTAAGTTAAACGAGTGTTAAGTATCTTAACGGATGTTAGCCTAATAGGAGTTATAAACCAAAAAGGAAAAGAATAGAAAAGTATAGGGACTTAAGGTGTCATTAGTGAAAATGGGTAAAATTTGACCTAAGTCAAATACAAACCCCCCGTCCCTTTTACTTTATCTTCTTCACTGTTTAACTTCCGCCATTAACACACACACACAAGCTCTCAAAACTCTCGTTTTTAATCATCCAACCTGTTTCATTCGATTTAAAAGGTAATAACATCAATCTTTAACTTATAATTCGCCTAATTCATCATTTAAATCCTGTTAATTGATTCGGATAATCAACTTTATCAAAATTAGGGATCGTTTGCCTAATTAAGGTTTAATTGATTAGGGTTTTAGATGGGTTTTGCTCGGAATATCATTAGATTGTCTTAGGTTACCTTTGATTGCCTTAGAACTCACAAACGCGACTAGATTAATCTTTAATAGGCTGCGTTTAGAAGTTCCGGATGAACATGGTGAACAAACTTCCGAATGAAGGAAGTTCCGAACGAACTTCCGAATGAAGGAAGTTCCGAACGAACTTCCGAATGAAGGAAGTTCCGGATGAACTTCCGAATGAAAGAAGTTCCGGATGAACTTCCGAATGAAGAAGTTCCGAGTGAATTTCCGAATGAAGAAGTTCCGAGTGAACTTCCGAATGAAGAAGTTCCGAGTGAACTTCCGAATGAAGAAGTTCCGAGTGAACTTCCGAATGAAGAAGTTCCGAATGAACTTCCGAATGAAGAAGTTCCGAATGAACTTCCGAATGAAGAAGTTCCGAGTGAACTTCCGAATGAAGAAGTTCCGAGTGAACTTCCAAATGAAGAAGTTCCGGACGAACTTCCGAATGAAGAAGTTCCGGACGAACTTCCGAATGAAGAGTTCCGAATGAAGGACTTCCGAATGAAGAGTTCCGAATGAAGGACTTCCGAATAAAGAGTTCCGAATGAAGGACTTCCGAATGAAGAGTTCCGAATGAAGGACTTCCGAATGAAGAGTTCCGAATGAAGAGTTCCGGATGAAGGGTTATTTGATTGATAGTATTTTCCTGTTATAAGTACTTGTTGAAATGTGTTATGCTTAGAAGTAATAATGATACATATCTATATATTTTTGTGCATCAACCTTTCATGTATTATCTTAAGCAGATACGATGACTAATCCAACAGTACAAGCAATCCAAGACTCTAGATCAGCCGCAATTGCTGAAGCACGAACCCTCAAGTTCATACCAAACAATTACCGGCTGAAGCAAGTCTCAAAATCCACTCACCATGGATTTAAAGTAGCCATAGAAATCCTTGATCACTCTCATTTCAAGAATGCTTTACGGAGTACTGCCTCGGTGCCTTATGAGTGCTGGGCTACTAAGGAAAGCACGTCAAACAAGATCACCTTCACTCTCGACAACAAGCAGCAGACACTTATTGTTTCAGACTTCCGTAAGATATTTGGCATTCGGGATACACCCAAAGGTATGTCATTTTCGAGGGATCCTACCAAAGACGAACTCATGGAGATGTTCGAAGCTCTTGGATGTCTTGACATACGAGTTGTGTCTGAGTTTACCACCGCTAAAGTAGGTCAACCTTGGAGAGCAATGTTAGGTATTCTCAGTAGATGTCTTACACCGAAAACAAGTGGGCATGATGCTTTGCGCAGTCCAATTATGAACATCTTCCATGGAATGTATAAAGGCGCAAATGCAAATTATGCATTATTGTTGTGGGAAGAATTCACCTTTCAACTCTTCCAAAACAAGAAGCTGAAGACTAATTTCTTTCCTTACCCTCGGTTTATCAAGCTTATCATTAATTATTTTATGAAGAATGATGTTACTATTGATAGGCGTGCAGCAAGTCATCATCACACTGAAGAGGCTGATCATACTGTGGATCTAAGGCATGAAGGACCATCTGGTGGTGTGATTCCTGGTCCTATTCCCGATTATCTTCTGATGGATAGAATTAAAGCTTCAGCTGATTACAAACTACTGCTACTAGAAATCAAGAAGCTAAAAGCAAGCCTTCAGACGGGAGAAGACTCGTCTACTACGGTCAAGAGTAAAGGTAAACGCAAGAAAACAGTTGCTTTACCTGAACCCGAAACCAAGAAGAAGAAGACTGATGCTAAGAAGGGAAAGGGTACGGCTGATGACTTAGTTCTCCGCGACGAAGAAGATGTTGATCCTACTCTTGACAAGGCTGAGAGAAAATTAATGAAGATAGCTATTGAAAGGAGTAGGAAAGATACGGGAGGTAGTGGTTCTGGTGCACAGATGAATATTGAAGAAGAGTACGAGGAGCCAGAGGATGTTTATGAGTTTGGATCACCTGAACGGTATTCTACTTCGAAGGAGACATCTATCCCCGTTTCAGCAAGTGTTGAAAAGGAGTCTGGTGCTCCTACAATCATGGTACCTACTCAGCCTTTAGTAACTCAACCTCCACCAATACAGCCCTTACCAACCCGACCGGTTTCAACACCATTCCTTCCACCTCCAATAACTCCCATTCTCAGTACTGTGGTTACAACCGAGCCTCTTCAACCAACCCAGAGTAGCTCTGCATCATCTTCAATGGCTGTATTTGTTATGGCAGAAATGTTGGATAAACATACGGATAATCAAAAAAGAGAGATGAATGAACTTCGCCAAGAGCTACATAGACGAGTTCAAAGTGAAGAAGCATCTAAGAAAGCCCAAGAAGAGATGCTTGCTAAGTTCGCTGCAGAAATGGAGTTGACACGAAAAGCTCATGCAGAAGAACTTGCTCAGGTTAAGCAGGTTGAAGCTGATAAGCATGCAACACGAATCACGAGACTTCAGGCTATGAGGGATAAATACAAGGAGCAGAAAGAAGCACTTGAAGCTTCTGTTGAAGAGAGAGTGAAAGAATCTGTTGAGTCCATTATGCCAAAACTGCGTGATGAGTTGAAGACACTCGCGGCTGATAACTTGATGATCAAGTCATCTAATCCTTCAGAATCCGCCTACAAAATTGCCTATGAGTTAACGGATTTTGAATTAAAGAAGATCCTCAAAGCTCGCATGAGGGAACTTGGATCTTTTGATAAATCTAAGATTCAACGGACACTCTACAAATCCCTGAATGACACTATCATGGAGGATGACCGGTTGTTCAAGATGTTTGGAAGTGTGGTACCTTACCACATTCTGCCTGAGGAAGAAAGGGAAGAAAGTGAACAAGAAGAGGGTGACGGGGAAGAAGAAGGTGAAGAAGAAGAAGAAGAAGAAGAGGATGATGATGGTGACGATGATGGTGGTGATGATGATGAGGATGATGATGATGATGATGGTGACGATGATGGTGGTGATGATGATGAGGATGATGATGATGATGATGGTGATGATGGTGGTTATGGAAATGAGGAGAGTGCTAAGGGAAGCAACGAGGGTGACGATGAGGATGATGATGGTACACAGCCTAAAAAGGGGGACAAGGTAGCCAGCACAAAGAAACCTTCTAAGTCTGGAACCAAGTCGAAGAAAGATGCTGCAGAAAAGGAAAAATCCACCTCAACGGAATCAAGACGATCCAAGTGGCGCCACGATGTGAATGCTACTACGGTGTCATCGATTCCTGGTACATCTATTGTTGTGTCTATACCTGTTACCACTAACCCTGTTAGTTCTGTTGTTGCTCCTGTGATTGCGGAGTCAGTAACTGAACCTGAAGCTGCACATCACTCACCTGTTCATGACACCGCCGAGATGCCTGAATCAGAACCAGCACGTGTTCATGTCTCTACTCCTCTACAACAAGAACCACAATCTACTGTTCCTGAGTCAAGTACAGGGGACTGGGCAGACACGTTGGAGATTGACGAGACTGCACCGACACAAGCTTGGATCACGGCAGCGGCTCAATATGATCCAATCACAGACGCTGACAGAGATGTTTTATATCTCCGTATCCGTAGTCCGATTGACTTGTGCGCATTTCTGGCTCATGAGTATAAATCTTCGGTCACTCCGTCGTTGGGAAAGAGAGCGCTAAAGGATAAGAGAATTCGCGCCAAAACCAGGTTAACCCGAATGGAGTTCGAGTATTATGCTGACGAGGTCCTGAAAGCTCTTAACACCATTCAAAGGCCAGGCCTCCATGAATCAGAAAGAGCTCCACCTCCACTTGATCCTTCTCAAGATAATCAAATTGCTCTCGACTTCTTCGTCACCTATGATCTTGAGTATCTTCTGAAGGGTTCATCAAAGTACGCAACCTCCCTGACCTTGCTGAAAGCTGCCAACTGAGGGACAATACCCTGGATCGAGGAAAAGGTAAACCGACTCTGGGTCCCAAGGGTAACTCGTAATTATGATATGTATGCTGTTATAGGTGCATCTCATTGGGACGAACGAGTCCGAAGGGCGTACAGGGGTTGCTGCTTAGCCAATTCAGGAAGTAACGTTAGATCCGATATCCGCATCTCCAGTATTTTAGGGCTGAAAACTGAAGCCAAGAATGGCTATTATCATGTGACGGAGATTCGTCTAAAAAGGGAGGATGACAGAGAATACAAAATCCAACAGGGAGATTTTTCTATCATTCGCCTTGAGGATATCGAAGACATGTTACTTATGATGACCCGGGATCAACTCACCCTATTGCTCGTGAAGACATCATTGCTTTGAATACAGCACTTTGTATGTTCACACGAAGCGTTGTTATCAAGAAACGAGTTGAAGATCTTCAATTGGGAGTCGAAAGCTACCAAAGGAAGCTTAACCTAACCCGTCCAGTGAATCAAGTTCTACCTCAACATGTCACAAGATGTCCCTATACCGGCATTTCTGTTCCGAATTATGGGATTTTCTACTTGAACAGTCGAGGGATAATGAAGTTTATGAGGGTGGGTGAGCTTTATAAGTACAGTGATGGGACTCTCATTTACGTCAGAGGAAAGTTGGAGCACCTTAACTCGGGTGGGTCTTTACCAGAGATGACTGAGGATTGGCATCAGGGTTATCGGCAAATGGCGAAGTATGTGATCAAGAAGATTGATCAAAAGCTCCGTGAACGTAGATTGATGAGGAGCTTAGAAAGATTCGTTGGTGGTAGACCATATGGAGTGCACCACAAGTTACTGCAACGATCCATCTAATGGGTCGTACATTTCAGGTCCACTTTATATTGGTTTTTAATTGTGAATATGTAAATTTGTTAATATTGTGCTTTTACGGCTTGATGTAGTGTTACGGTATGATAATTTTTCAAGAATTTCTCACGAGATTCTAAATCTTTCAAAATATATCATACTAAAGCACTACAACTATCCCTTATTAATTTAAGGGGGAGCATTAACATGTTCTATGGCCAAACATCGATTTCATTTTTTACCCAAAGACCGGTTAATCCATTCAATATCTTAAATATTAATGGTTAACATGCACGTGTTAAGGGGGAGCGTTTTTTGATGAACAAAACACCTAAGGTACAAAACTTTTGATTTCAATATCACAAGTACCTTAAGTGATTTTCAAGGATTTTTCATGGTGGCTATACCTTCCCAAAACACGCTTAATTCACGACGTATATGGTAACAAAAGGGTGGTAGGAATAGGTTTAGTCCAATGATTCATCAGAGCCGATGGAATCTTCCCAAGGACAATTACCTAGATAGAATTAGAAGTCCTAGGAAAGTTGGAGAAAGATTGTGAACGTAGCTGAATGCCGACCAAGTACTTAAGCTAGCACTGGAACAATCACAACAAGGTGCTAGTTATGACGTATTGGTAAGCATTGAAGGGGTTGAAGAATGAAAAAGAATTGTAAAGATAAAGGGTGTAAAGAAAGAAGCCCTCCTTACAACTTTAGGCAGAAACCGGGTCAATACATATGCTATTGAGATCATTTTTGTTAATGATTCTCGATATTGAAAAAAGACATCATGGACCCAGTGATGCAATGCACAACCCTTTCCAGCTAACTCAAATTATCTCTCAAAAGGTATTTGTTTTAATCACACGCAGATAAATACGTTATCTATTGGTTTATTCACTCCGAATAGACTGATATTGAAAAGGTGGCACTCCTCTCCAGCCATCGCTCACTAAATCAAAACGCACTATCGAGTCTAGAGCCACGAGATCATCAAAAGTCTCATTAGGACACTTTCCATTTATTCCTTGCTTTCTCACACACTGTGAAAAGTAAGAGATTTTCATGAGTCCTACGCAGTATTCTTGTAATATTGCCAAAACATCCGAGTAATACGTAAGTATTACAATGAAGATGGAAATCCTGCTTGAGCCAACATCAAACAAGCTCATGGTAGGTTACACGTGCGGTTCTTTTAGAACCAATCTTGTGAAAAACTGGAAAGAAACTATGGTTTAATTTTTAATTGAACTTAAACTCGTTCCAGGCCTCTACGCATTATCATATGATCTTGCTAGAACACTCAGAGTGACTCTTTATTGATCATAGTGACGAGTGGAAATCCTTCTAGTGTTAACATCAAACAGCACTTGGTAGGTGACGTGCAAGATTCTTTATGAATTGAGCTCGTAATAACTAGAAAGCAACGATGGTGAAAATCTTAATTGAAATTCACTTGTTCCAGGCTTCATGAATTGACGGCTTCAAATCACAAGGATAATTTATCCAAGTGATTCACTCTTTATGTTCGCAGTCAGCTTTGGACGGTCGAATAAAGAGAACGGGTTTACCCGCGAAATCCTGTCAGGAAGTTACTTAATTGAAACTATCCGTCACGGGTACGATATCTAATATCGTCCAACGGTCTTCACCGACCGGAGGTAAAATGCTACCGAATTAGAATAAAATGTCAAAGCCATTTTATTCGTGTCGTTGCTGTGTACCTGTTAAAGACGGTGGCGTTGTTGTGTACCTGTTGAAGACGGTGGCGTTGTTGTGTACCAGTTGAAGACGGTGGCGTTGCGGTGTACCTGTAGAAGTCGTTCCCACATGCTTATGTTTTTCTGCATCAAAGTTCAGCAAAATTCAAGAAAGTGCAAAATGAAGTCTTCCGCTGTACCAAACTCTGAAGCTTTCGAGAATTCAACAAAAAGACATAAGTGTGTGGAACATGGAGTCACGAGGAGGCAAGTTTCACAAGAAGGCAAAGATCGCACGTGATTGGTCAAAAGAACAATGCTCTCAAGCCAAAGCCTAAAAGATCAAATCAAAATATTCACAACAAAAAGAAAGAAGAAAAGACTACGAGCTGAAGAACGAAGACTTAGTATAGTATGCTAGGTTTAGAACTTTGTAAACGTGGAGTGACCTCCCTTAGGGGGAGATTGTTAGAAATACGTTTTTACGTATATTAGAAGTATCGGTCACTCCACAATATTATTTATGTTATAATAGCTCGTAGTTAGTGTTACTTATTAAGTTAAGTAAGAAACCGACCCATGGGCTTGTCATGGGTCGGCCCAAGCCCAAATAAGGGCCTTGGATATAAATACCCCTTTCCACCAAGGAAAGGGGTTGGTTGTTGATCATTACACTTTTCATTTGAATAAAAAAATACACATAGTTTCTCTCTCACTTTCTCTCTCTAGTTTCTCTCTCTAGAAATCTTCAACTCACTTCATAGATTCATAGGTTATCAAGATTCTACATCTAAGTTTATCTTATTTCAACCTTTCTTGTAATAAAAACATGAAATATAAATAATGTATAACGCATGTACTATACACGATAAGCTTATGACTACTCCATGCAAGTGTTTACATGTCCTTTAATACAAACTCCCAAGTCCTAACAATATGCTCTGGTGTCTTGAGATTAGATAAAATATTAAGTTTCTAGCATGGAATCTTTACTTTATTGTGTATATCTTTCGATGTGATTTAATATAAATTCAAGTTGTTCGAAAAAGAGTTTCTCCAAGAAATCATGTATATGCTGCTTAAAATTTGTATCGAAAGCCTAAAATAACACAAGCAGCTTCTTTATATTCACTATCAACTCACGCTTTCCAATCAGCTTCTTTAAATGTTCTCCAAATGTACCATTAAACTAAGAAAAGAACCAAGTTTAAATGTTCTCCGCAACGCACCACGCATAGATTATATAAAACCAAAAAATGACATATCGATTATTTAGTGTGTGCTATAGGAGTTTTAGTGCATAATATTGTTAATATTCTAAGTAATGTGTGTGTTTATATTAAATTTGCATTGTTATAACCAAAAATACGTACATTGTGAATCAAAAGCAGCAAAAACCCACATTAAGTATATAAATCATTGGTGGTGGTGCGGTGCGGTTAGAATCCGCAAAACCTACAAAAACCGCAAAAACCTGCAAAACCGTAACCGAAAAAACCGCGCGGTGCGAATTCTCACTTTTTAAGAGACCGCAATTGCGGATGTGGTTTATTTTTTGCTAAAATCTGCGCTGCACCGTACCATGCTCACCCCTATTTTCTAGAGTGGGTTTAAAGAAAGTAACAATATGTTACTTAAGAAATAGAGTGACACAATCCATTCTTTATTCCACTTCATCCTAAAAGGCCTTGCTAAAAAGTCTTTAATGAAGTTAAAAATTTTGAAATATATGCCACATGGAAACGTTTGAGCATAAGAATACTTTAGCAACTCCATCACAGTAGATAACACAAATACACATGTCACATAGCCTAGAGAATTGGTAGGTTATAATAGTTATTTGAGTTAATCCTAGTTATACAAAATAGTAACTTGCTTTACTTAGTATGCTAGTAAGGCAAAAAAATGTGCTCCAAAAAACTTCTCAGGTAAGATCACAATTTTCATTAATTATATCTCAAGATCAAACAGAGCGTAAAATAACTTCAAAATTACAATAGAAACATCAATGTACCTCAAGTAGCACCAACAAATTACAAAATTCTAGCTGCCCCTTTTCTTGTCATTATAGATTTTACTAAGACGAAAAAATAAACAATATTAAAAAATACTTGTCATTGGCGTATGACTCTCTATCATTCTTTTATATCATTAGCTTGAGGTTTTATATAGACAAATAAACGTTTCCATGTACAATAACAAAATAAGTTCAGAAAAAGTGATGTTGGACAAATATTTATGCACAATCTCAAGAAAAGTATGAGTTTTTATAAATGCAAAGTCGTTAGCCAATTTTTAATTAGTAAAATAAAAAAAAGCTTACACAATTAAACAACAAACTAATAGCATGAAGCAGATTTACAACTTAGTAACAATGCTTAAAATTTTTGTTAAATCGAAAGACATTAAGCTATTTGATCGACACTAAAATAACTTAAAATTGTTTTTCAACCAAATAAACCCACTTACAATTTTATAATATCCATGAGGTGAATGAACGCTAATAGCTTCCAGTTTCAGCAACAATGCAAGTGTTTAAGAGACTATTCTCAAACACTTGGACGCCATAGAAAATATAACATACTGCTCAGTATTGTACTCCCGTGTTAATGCTCAAAACTTTATGCAAATTTCTTTTAGACATTTTATCATACACATTACGGGCATTCTCAAAATCACAAAAAAAAATTATACTAACAAACTACATGCTCAAAGGTTATTATCAAGAGAAGTAGGCAAAAACAAAGAAACAAACACTGACAATGCTGTTATCAACACTAAACCAAAAAATTTATTGCAAAAACCTACCTCTTGTTGTACCAATATATTTTTGCACAAAATGATTCAACTGAAGAAAGTAGAAAAGAACGACGAAGGATGCTTTCAATAATAGCAGTCCAAGATTTGTTGGCATTACAAAGAAAGATTAATATCAGAGGATTCATATTTCAATTGGAATGGGTCACCGTCAAAATAAGCCAATGAAAGTAATTGTTTCATTTTTCATATTCTAAGGTGCATGCTTGTTTAGTAACTCGTAGTTTGGGAGAAATAAATTTATATTAAACACATTTAAAAAAGATGTAGTGTTTAATATTCTATGGTTTATTATGTCACATTATTGTTTTCTTTAAAGAAATATTAAATTTAATGATGACATCATAAATATATAATTGTTTATTTCATTAGCCTATTGTAAAGTGCCACATTAGCAAAAATGACCTCATAAAAAACCCTCTTTTAAACACACCATTGAGAGCCACAAAGCTCTCGGTAAGCTTGCCCACGAAAACCAATCAAAACAAAACCCGATCCTATGTTTATTCCTTTTTAATTACATGTTTTCTTACTTGTTTTCAATGATCCAAGAACATAGAAAAATAAATAAAAATAATAAGGATTAAGAGATACCACACGTGTGAATATATTAATGATTAGATCACGAACACGAACCCTTAATTAATCAAGATTAAACAAGCCTGAATATTTCCCTTTTGTTCTTGATGTGCCTCGGCCAAGAGAGAGAAAAAAAGAGTTTTAGGGTTTCTGATTGGTGAAACGTGAATTATGAAATCCCTGGTTGTTTTGTTTAATGACATGTATTGCTTAATTGTCCGGGCCAAGCCCCTTTTCCTTCTCTTTTTGCCGACAAACACAAACACCCCTTACATAATTTCGTTTTGTTTTTCGTGCTTAAATATTTATCACGTGTGTTCGTGTTTAAATGTCGTGTTTTATTCTTGTTAAGTTTTAAGTATTATGCGTAAATACTTATCGTGTTTAATTAATAATATTAATGTACATAATACTTGTAGTAATTAATTAATATACATAATATTTATATTAAATGTTCATGATTCGTGTTGTATATTAATTAATTATAAAGTTTTATCTTGATCGTGTTTTCATGCATTAAATGTTCCAAGGTATATTAAAGCGGATTTTACACAAAATCTTCATGATCTTGCCTGACCATCCGAGTAATACGAAAGTATTTACAATGAAGATGGAAATCCTTCTTTAGTGAACATAAAAAAGCTCATGGTAGGCGACATGTGCGATTTTTTATGAATCAAACTTGTGATAACTGGAAAGCAACGGTAGTTTAATTCTTTATTGAATTCAAACTCGTTTCAGGCCTTTACGAAATATCTTAGTGATCTTGCCAGAACACTCAGAGTGACATTCTTTAGTGTTCACAGTGATGAATGGAAATCCTTCTAGTGTTAACATCAAACAGCACTGGGTAGGTAACTTGCAAGATTCAATATGAATCAAGCTCGTGACAAGTGGAAAGCAACGATGGTGCGGTTCTTAATTGAATTTCACTTGTTCCAGGTATAGAAATTGACGGCTTCAATCATGAGGATAACTCTATCCAAATGATTCACTCCTTACGTTCGCAGTCAGCTTTGGACGGTCGAGTAAAGAGAACGGGTTTACCCGCGAAATCTTGTCAATGAGATTCTTAATTGAAACTACTTGATACAAGTACGATATTTAATATCGTCCATCGGTCTTCACCGACCGGAGGTAAAATGCTACCGAATTAGAATAAAATGTCAAAGCCATTTCGTTCGCGTCTACTTATGTTGATGAATTTGAAGAGGGTGGTGTTGCGGTATCCGAGAAGAAGTCGTCCCTACATGCTTATATTTTCTGCATTGTATACTTCAACAAATTCAAGAAAGCCTAAAAGTCAAGTCTTCCGTCGTATCAAACTCTGAAGCTTTCAAGAATTTATAAAGGTATAAGTGTGTGGAACATGAAGTCACGAGGAGGCGTATATCACAAGTGATGAATGCACAAGGTCAAGGCAAGGAAACATGCTCAAGACAAAAGTCAAAGATCACATCAGTATATTCACAAGAAAAACAAAAGACGACTACGAGTTCAAGACAAAGCATAGTATGCTAAGTTTATTTTATTATTGTAACTTGGTTAACGCCCTTGTTTGGAGTGACCTCCCTTAGGAGGAGATTCTTGGAAATATGTTTTTATGTATTTAGGAAGGATCGGTCACTCCAACAATATATATGTAGTATGGGCTCGTACTCATAGGTCTTACAATATAACTCACAAAGCCCACATGTAGGGTGTGCTATATATACCCGTTCCTAGCTTGTTAGGAAGGGTTGGTTCTCATTTTCTTTAATCTAAACACGCGTGGAGGATCCTCCAACAACACCAAAAATGGGACGGGAAGGAAAGCGTTGATTTGAATGAAATAAATTTTAGTTTATGAAAAAATAAAAAAATAAAAAATAAAACTAATGAGTGAAAGCTAAAATAGAGAGAAAAGAAATATCATATATAAAAATATATTTATTAATTATTTTGTTAAAAATATTTTACGAGTATATACCTACTTTCAAATTATTATAACTAGTTTAAAACCCGTGTAATACACGGTTTGTCTAAGTTTATCTTATTTCAACATTTCTTGTGATAAAAACATGAAATATAAATAGTGTTAAACGCATGTAATATGCACGATAAGCTCATGACTACTCCATGCAAGTGTTTACATGTCCTCTAATACAAACTACCAAGTCCTAACAATATGCTCTTGTGTCTTGAGATTAGATAAAAAATTTAAGTTTCTAGCATGGAATCTTTACTTTATTGTGTATATCTTTCGATGTGATTTAATATAAATTCAAGTTGTTCGAAAAAGTGTTTCTCCAAGAAATCATGTATATGCTGCTCAAAAATTTGTATCGAAAAGCTTCTTTATATTCACATTCAACTCACGCTTTCCAAGCAGCTTCTTTAAATGTTCTCCAAAGGTACCATTAAACTAAGAAAAGAACCAAGTTTAAATGTTCTCCGCACCGCACCGCGTATAGATTATATAAAACCGAAAAACGACATATCGATTATTTAGTGTGTAATATAGGAGTTTTAGTGCATAATATTGTTAATATTCTAAGTAATGTGTGTGTTTATATTAAATATTTGCATTGTTATAACCAAAAATATGTACATTGTGAAACAAAAACCGCAAAAACCCGTATTAAGTATATAAATCGTTGGTGGTGGTGCGGTGCGGTTAGAATCCGCAAAACCTAAAAAAACCACATAAAGCCGCAAAACCGTAACCGAAAAAACCGCGCGGTGCGAATTATCACTTTTTAAGAAACCGCAATTGCGGATGTGGTTTATTTTTTGCTAAAATTCGTGCAGCGACGAACCATGCTCACCCCTATTTTCTAGAGTAGGTTTAAAGAAAGTAACAATATGTTACTTAAGAAATAGAGTGACACAATCCATTCTTTATTCCACTTCATCCTAAAAGGCCTTGCTAAAAAGTCTTTAATGAAGTTACAAATTTTGAAATATATGCCACTCGGAAACGTTCGAGCACAAGAAAACTTTAGCAACTCCATCACAGTAGATAACACAAATACACAAGTTATACAGCCTAGTGAATTGGTAGGTTATAATAGTTATTTGAGTTGATCCTAGTTATACAATATAGTAACATGCTTTACTCAATAAAAGTATGAGTTTTTAAAAATGCAAAGTCGTTAGCCAATTTTTAATTAGTAAAATAAAGAAAGCGTACACAATTAAACAACAAACTAATAGCATGAAGTAGATTTACAACTTAGTAACAATGCTTAAAGTTTTTGTTAAATCGAAAGACATTAAACTATTTGATCGACACTAAAATAACTTAAAATTGTTTTTCAACCAAATAAACCCACTTACAGTTGTATAATATCCATGAGGAGGATGAACGCTAATAGCTTCCAGTTTTAGCAACTATCCAAGTGTTTAAGAGACTATTCCCAAACACTTGGACGCCATAGAAAATATAACATACTGCTCAATATTGTACTCCCGTGTTAATGCTCAAAACTTTATTCAAATTTCTTTTAGACATTTTATCATACACATTACGGGCACTCTCAAAATCATAAAAAGAAAATGTATACTAACAAACTACATGCTCAAAGGTTATTATCAAGAGAAGTAGGCAAAAACAAACAAACAAACACTAACAATGCTATTATCGATACCAAACCAAAAGAATTATTGCAAAAACCTACCTCTTGTTGTACCAATAATTTTTTGCACAAAATGAGTCAACTAAAGAAAGTTGAAGACGACGGCGAAGGATGCTTTCAATAATAGCAGTCCAAGATTTGTTGGCATTACAAAGGAAGATTAATATCAGAGGATTCATATTTCAATTGGAATGGGTCACCGTCAAAATAAGCCAGTGAAAGTAATTGTTTCATTTTTCATATTTCCAGGTGCATGCTTGTTTAGTTACTCGTAGTTTGGGAGAAATACATTTATCTTAAACACATTTAAAAAAGATGTAGTGTTTATATTCTCTGGTTTATTATGTCATATTATTGTTTTATTTAAAGTAATATTAAAATTTAATGATGACATCATAAATATATAATTGTTTATTGCATTAGCCTATTGTAAAGTGCCACATTAGCAAAAATGACCTCATGCAAAACCCTCTTTTAAACCCACCACCGAGAGCCACAAAGCTCTCGGTTTGCGTGCCCACAAAAACCAATCAAAACAAAACCCGATCCCATGTTTATTCCTTTTTAATTATATGTTTTCTTACTAGTTTTCAATGATCCAAGAACATAGAAAAATAAATAAAAAGAATAAGGATTAAGAAATAGCACACGTGTTAATATATTAATGATTTGATCACGAACACGAACCCTTATTTGATCAAGATTAAACAAGCCCGAATCTTTCCCTTTTGTTCTTGATGTGCCTCGGCCAAGTAAGAGAGAGAAAAAGAGTTTTAGGGTTCTTGATTGGTGAAAAGTGAACTATGAAATCCCTGGTTGTTTTGTTTAATGACATGTATTGCTTAATTGTCCGGGCCAAGCCCCTTTCCTTCTCTTTTCCGACAAACACAAACACCCCTTACATAATTTCGTTTTGTTTTTCGTGCTTAAATATTTATCACGTGTGTTCGTGTTTTAAATGTCGTGTTTTATTCTTGTTACGTTTTAAGTATTATACGTAAATACTTATCGTGTATTATTAATAATATTAATGTACGTAATACTTGTAGTAATTAATTAATATACATAATATTTGTATTAAATGTTCATGATTCGTGTTGTATATTAATTAATCATAAAGTTTTAATTTGATCGTGTTTTCATGCATTAAATGTTTTAAGGTATATCAAAGCGAGTTTTACACAAAATCTTCATAATCTTGCCTGACCATCCGAGTAATACGAAAGTATTTACTATGAAGATGGAAATCCTTCTTTAGTGAACATCAAAAAGCTCATGGTAGGCGACATGTGCGATTTTTTATGAATCAAACTTGTGATAACTGGAAAGCAACGGTAGTTTTTAATTCTTTCTTGAATTCAAACTCGTTCCAGTCCTTTACGAAATATCTTAGTGGTCTTTCCAGAACACTTAGAGTGACACTCTTTAGTGTTCACAGTGATGAATGGAAATCCTTCTAGTGTTAACATCAAACAGCACTTGGTAGGTAACTTGCAAGATTCAATATGAATCAAGCTCGTGACAAGTGGAAAGCAACGTTGGTGCAGTTCTTAATTGAATTTCACTTGTTCCGGGTATAGGAATTGACGGCTTCAATCATGAGGATAAATTTATCCAAATGATTCACTCTTTACGTTCGCAGTAAGCTTTGGACGGTCGAGTAAAGAGAACGGGTTTACCCGCGAAATATTGTCAAGGAGGTTCTTAATTGAAACTACTTGATACAAGTACGATATTTAATATCGTCCAACGGTCTTCACCGACCGGAGGTAAAATGCTACCGAATTAGAATGAAATGTGAAAGCCATTTCGTTTGCGTCTACTTATGTTGATGCATTTGAAAAGGGTGGTGTTGCGGTATCCGAGAAGAAGTCGTCCCTGCATGCTTATATTTTCTGCATTGTATACTTCAACAAATTCAAGAAAGCCTAAAAGTCAAGTCTTCCGCTGTATCAAACTCTGAAGCTTTCAAGAGTTTATAAAGGTATAGGTGTGTGGAACATGAAGTCACGAGGAGGCGTATATCACAAGTGATGAATGCACAAGGTCAAGGCAAGGAAACATGCTCAAGACAAAAGTCAAAGATCACATCAGTATATTCACAATAAAAAGAAAAGACGACTACGAGTTCAAGACAAAGCATAGTATGCTAGGTTTATTTTATTGTTGTAACTTGGGTAATGCCCTTGTTTGGAGTGACCTACCTTAGGGGGAGATTCTTGGAAATATGTTTTTACGTATTTAGGAAGGATCGGTCACTCCAACAATATATATGTAGTATGGGCTCGTAGTCATAGGTCTTACAATATAACTCACAAAGCCCACATGTAGGGTGGGCTATATATATCCGTTCCTAGCATGTTAGGAATGGTTGGTTCTCATTTTCTTTAATCTAATATTACATCTTTTCTATTTCTCTCCAACCTCTCTCTTCTTTCTCTCTCTAGTTTTTCATATCCCTCTCTCTCTTGAATCATTTCATAAGTTAGATAATCCAAGGATTACGGTATTCTTCAGAGATACTATTGTGCAAGTGTTGGGTTGGAGTGTCAGAGAACGCCGACATTGGAAATGATTAACACCTTGATTATTTTTGGGGGCATATTCTTGCATATTTCAACGATTCGACAACTTACATGCCTCGTGCCAAGAATATGGTTACGCGGAAATGGATTCGGTTGCACCCCGAATCTCAAAAGTTTAATGCCATTTACAAATGAGTAAATCGTAAAATTGGTATGAATGAATAGAATGTTTTTGAAGCTGCGAAGGACGAATATAGTTCTTTGTATAAGGAGAAAAAGTTCGCTTACAAACACGCGTGGAGGATCCTCCAACAACACAAAAAATGGGACGGGAAGGAAAACGTTGATTTGAATGAAATAAATTTTAGTTTATGAAAAAATATTAAAATAAAAAATAAAACTAACGAGTGAAGCTAAAATAGAGAGAAAAGAAATATCATATATAAAAATATATTTATTAATTATTCTGTTAAAAATATTTTACGATTATATACCTACTTTCAAATTATTATAACTAGTTTAAAACCCATGTAATACACAGGTTGTCTAAGTTTATCTTATTTCAACAATTCTTGTGATAAAACATGAAGTATAAATAGTGTATAACGCATGTACTATACACGATAAGCTCATGACTACTCCATGCAAGTGTTTACATGTCATCTAATACAAACTCTCAAGTCCTAACAATATGCTCTTGTGTCTTGAGATTAGATAAAATTTTAAGTTTCTAGCATGGAATCTTTACTTTATTGTGTATATCTTTCGATGTGATTTAATATAAATTCAAGTTGTTCGAAAAAGAGTTTCTCCAAGAAATCATGTATATGCTGCTCAAAATTTGTATCGAAAGCCTAAAATAATACAAGCAGCTTTTTTATATTCACTATCAACTCACGCTTTCCAAGAAGCTTCTTTAAATGTTCTCCAAACGTACCATTAAACTAAGAAAAGAACCAAGTTTAAATGTTCTCCGCACCGCACCGCGCGTAGATTATATAAAACCAAAAAACGACATATCGATTATTTAGTGTGTTCTATAGGAGTTTTAGTGCATAATATTGTTAATATTCTAAGTAATGTGTGTGATTATATTAAATATTGCATTAACCAAAAGTACGTACTTTGTGAACCAAAAACCGCAAAAACCCGCATTAAGTATATAAATCATTGGTGGTGGTGCGGTGCGGTTAGAATCCGCAAAACCTACAAAAATAGCAAAAACCCGCAAAACCGTAACCGAAAAACCACGCTGTTTGCGTGCCCACGAAAACCAATCAAAACAAAACCCGATCCCATGTTTATTCCTTTTTAATTACATGTTTTCTTACTTGTTTTCAATGATCCAAGAACATAGAAAAATAAATAAAAAGAATAAGGATTAAGAGATACCACAGGTGTGAATATATTAATGATTAGATCACGAACACGTACCCTTAATTAATCAAGATTAAACAAGCCCGAATCTTTCCCTTTGTTCTTGATGTGCCTCGGCCAAGAGAGAGAGAAAAAGAGTTTTAGGGTTTTTGATTGTTGAAAAGTGAATTATGAAATCCCTTGTTGTTTTGTTGAATGACATGTATTGCTTAATTGTCCGGGCCAAGCCCCTTTTCCTTCTCTTTTTGCCGACAAACACAAACACCCCTTAAATAATTTCGTTTTGTTTTTCGTGCTTAAATATATATCACGTGTGTTCGTGTTTTAAATGTCGTGTTTTATTCTTGTTACGTTTTAAGTATTATACGTAAATACTTATCGTGTATTATTAATAATATTAATGTACGTAATACTTGTAGTAATTAATTAATATACATAATATTTGTATTAAATGTTCATGATTCGTGTTGTATATTAATTAATCATAAAGTTTTAATTTGATCGTGTTTTCATGCATTAAATGTTCTAAGGTATATCAAAGCGGGTTTTACACAAAATCTTCATGATCTTGCCTGACCATCTGAGTAATACGAAAGTATTTACAATGAAGATGGAAATCCTTCTTTAGTGAACATCAAAAAGCTCATGGTAGGCGACATGTGCGATTTTTTATGAATCAAACTTGTGATAACTAGAAAGCAACGATAGTTTAATTCTTTATTGAATTTAAACTCGTTCCAGGCCTTTACGAAATATCTTAGTGATCTTACTAGAACACTCAGAGTGACACTCTTTAGTGTTCACAGTGATGAATAGAAATCCTTCTAGTGTTAACATCAAACAGCACTTGGTAGGTAACTTGCAAGATTCAATATAAATCAAGCTCGTGACAAGTGGAAAGCAACGATGGTGTGGTTCTTAATTGGACTTCACTTGTTCCAGGTATGGGAATTGACGGCTTCAGTCATGAGGATAACTTTATCCAAATGATTCACTCTTTACGTTCGTAGTCAGCTTTGGACACACTAGTACAAAACTGGGTTTCGGTCACACATACTGAATTTCGTGTAGTCACAAATAATTTTTTTGTGTGATTGAATTTGCCAGTTATAAATAAACAGTCACACTTGAAGTCAGTTTGTATGACCATTTTGTATTTTGTTTGTCACGCATATGAATATTTACGTGACTAGGGCTAACAAATGCTAATTGGATGAGTCGTTAGTCACTTAATAATTTGAGAGTGTTACTGAATCAAAGTCTGGTTCAAGTAGTAGTCACATTATACCTATACATGTGTGACAAATATTTGTCATACACACATTGAATGTGACCAAAAATCATATATGGTCACATAGACTTATTTTACAAGTGACAAATTGATAAACAAGGTTGTCACACACATTATTTTAATGTGACTAGTATATTTTGTTAAATGTTAACCACACATGAATTTCGTGTGTGTGGCAAATTGAAAGTAGGTATTAAAACATTTGCCACTATATTTATTTAAATGTGACAAATATTATACAATTACTTGAAGACTATGATCAATTATAGTACATGATCACACTAAATTATCAACAATTATGTGACTATAAATTTAGCAATAGTCACAACATTTAAGTAATGTTTAACTAAATTATATTTATGGTCACATTATAATGGGATTATATGTGACCAACACATTGAAAACGTCACACAATAAAATATTCATGTGACAAATGTTTAGAACCAAATGTAATCTCAATTTTCACTAATCTTGATACGAATCACATTTTTAAGTGTATGACTAAAGTCACTACACATAGTCACAACAAGTAATTTTCTATGTGACTAACTAAGCCCATAAAATAATAGTTTGTCTCAACAAGTATTTTTTATATGACTAACTAAGCCCATCAAAAAAAATTTGTCACACATTTATGAGTGTGTGTCGAAGCTTCCTTGGTACTCCCTGCATGCATTGATGTGACAACCGCGGTTTTGAGGTTCGTCACTTAGTTTTATTTTGTGCTAGTTGCGTGTCTTTACGTGTTTGTGTGCTAATTGGTGTGTATAGATTGTGGTTTGGATATCGTTTCCGGTACGGGGTACCTTGTGAGTGAAACGATGTGTGATGATTTCATGTTCATGAGCTCACATGGTAGTGACTATGAAATGAGATGGTGTTATTTAGTGGTTTACGTATACGTATATGTATTATAGAAAATCGTATTTTTACGATTTACGGTTTAGCATTTTGAGGTCTCAGATGAGGTATTTAGTCACGGGAATAATTTATGGGATGGTTTTAAGTCCTTTATGACTTAGTTATAAAGTTTATTTCAAAATTTAAAACTTTTTTTAAAACTGTATATTTTTACGGTATACGCGTAAAACTGACTAGTTTTACGGTTTTGAGGTTCGGGAGGTCTTAAAGGCTGAAATAAATTAAGGTAAATTAAGGTATTATTAACAATATATTAATAAGTAATAAAAATAAAAAAATAAAAATATATTAAAGGGGAGTCGGTTTGGGACGAACCAAAAGAGAAAAAGGGAAAAAGGAAAAGGATGTTGGGCTTGAGTTGGACTAGGGCTCACCCACACTCTATATAAAGTTTATACTAAACCAAAAATTCATTATTTTTCTCCTGGAGACAAAGAAAAGTCGTGGGTTTCACAAGGAATTAGGGTTCTTTAGTAAAAATCTTGGTTTTCAAAAATCAAAGGTAAATCTTTAAAATCCCTTTTCAATTTAATTGTTTTTTAATGTTTTTATAAGCAATATATGATGGATTTAGGTTAGGTTTAATTATAAAATCTGTATTCTAATGATATATTAATGATTAGAATAATTAGGGCTTGTAATTAAATAAATTGTGGGTAATTAATTAGGTTAGTTTAATTAAATTCGTCATTAAAAACTAGGCAGAATTATTGTGTCATTGTTTTGATCATATAGGGAGTTCTACAAACTCTTATTTTGCGATCCAAGTATCCCTGGAAAGGTAATTGAAGTGGCTTTCAAATTCAAGAAACGAGAACTAAACTGGAGGTAGGGAAGTGGGTCAAAAACAGATTACAACAGTCGGAGGTTAAAACAGTTTTGAAATCAGCCTGTTTTCTTTTAATGTTTTGGGTTGTTTGGGGTACTTAGGGTTGTATTGGGACTTTCAAATGAACATGGGAGTTGGTTTATATATTATAGGAAGTATCTTCATTGGGGCTAAGATTGTGGGTTAGGGTAAGTAATAAAAGAGTTTTAGCCAAGTATAAAATATTACCGTCTGATCTCTTCGAATTGATTATTGGTAGAAAGTGTGACTCAATTGTTCTTGGTGAAAAATTAAATGGTTTGTTTGATTATCTATTTTAAACTAAAAGCAAGTATTAAAATGTCGTTGAGTAAAATTAAAGCTTTTAAAAATTAGACTAAACATTATTTAGACAACACTTTGTAAAACTTTAAAACTTAAAAACATGTTCTATCGGAATGTACCAAAATGAAAGCCATCGGAATAATCAAATGTGAAGTTGTCGGATTAATCCATGCTAGTAACCGTCAGAATGTAACAAAATCAATTCTATCGCAATGTTGTCCAGATCAGAATACTATGTAAACACTTATGTCGCAATGCCCAGATCGCAAAGCAAGGTGTCGCAATAAAATTCTATCGGAATGATGACAAACCTATCGGAATGTGACTGACAAAAAATTGGCAGAGTTTCGATTCAAAGAAATCTTATCACCCGTCGGAATATGAGATCGCAATGAGCGATTGCAATCCCAGATCGGAATAAGGGTGTAAAATCCAAGCAATCGCAAAGTAAAACCCTCAATGGGTTATTGCGATACAAACAGGTAACCGTCGGAATGTGGAATCTTCAAAATATTGTGATGAACACAAAATTAATCCGAAAATGGTGGTAAGCTGAAAACTCAATAAGCACGTATAATAAGCTATCTTAACCAAACCTTAAACAACTCAAAAAGCTAATATTCGACAACTTTTTAAAATGTAAAAATCATAGACTTTATAAAAGAAACTTTTTAAATAGATTAATCCTTTAAAGAAATCCGAAAACCAATAAGCTAAAAAACAAGAAATAAGCCAATAAGCATAGAGAGCTTATGGCTTAAACCGAATGAAGGCTTATGTAGGAACAAGAAAGATTACCCTTTTAATAACGAAATCACCAAATCAATCTAGCCGTATGAGATGTAATATTCGGATTAAAGATCAAAGTAATCCAAAAATTGAAGAAAAAGATTAATGAAGAAAAACTTAACTTGAACTTGATTAAAGAAATCCAAATACAATGGTGATAAGAAGCTTAAACTTGAAAGATTAAAAGAAAGAAAAGATAAAACTTAGTGAGAGAAACTTGGGAACTTTCTCTCTCTAAAAACTAGAAAGCAGAAATTCAAAGTGAAAACTAGCTAACCCCCCCTCCTAATGTGATTAGGAGGGTATTTATAGGCTAAGTGGGAAGTGCATGTGTGGTGTGCTTCCTTCTTTCTTTTCTTCTCGACTCGATTTAAATCTTTGTCCTTCTCGACATCGTCTCGGGATTTGAACTTGTCTTAATAATTTTCTTCTTTAATTTAGACTTGAGCTCTTCGACTTCATTAAACTTCCGTCTTTAGACTTTTTCTTCGATAAATCTTCAGAATAGGTCTTGGACATCCGTTCTTTAAGCACTCTTGATCTCTTGACTTCGTCTTTTCTCGTTTTCTTTGATAAAAGCCCGTGAAAGCCCGAGTTTTCTTCCTTTTTCATCTTTTGGTCCTAAAACACAATAAAAACACAAACCACACATAATTTCGACTTTTACGACATAAAATACACGTTTTGGTCATGTTTTTATTGGAAATAAGTGGTAAAAGGATAAGTGTTTTCACACTTATTAAATCCCCTACACTTGACCATTGCAATGCCCTCATGCAATGCATTAATTTTAAAGCACGGTTTATATTTTCCATCATAAATAACCCACCTTGGCCTTTATTAAATACTAAACAATTTAGGGAAAATAAAAATATAAAAACATGTAAAGAAATCAAAGACTTACATTGGGTTTTGGCTGCCATGAACGTTTATCATCCTCAAGTTTCACGCTCCCCATACCAAGCTTAAAAACGAGATCATTGTTATTATAAGTTAGCAAACTAACACGAATTCATGTGGGCCAATTATTCACTTAGACTCCCTTATTCCTAGGTGTATCTCTTATATTTTATTTTTGTCTTGAATGATCACGAGGATACATTGTTGACTTATTTCGATAGTTATTTAGGCTGAAAATAAAGTAGGACGATTTAATCAATAGTTAGCTAAAGGACAAAATCTTTTAAAACTGCTTCTCGGGACCTCATAAAGTTCATATCTTGGCATAATTCGCTTCACGATTTGAGACCTTTCTCGGACCGATATTTGGCAGTGACTTCATACTTCAAATCTTGAGAGACGTTCTTGAAATTATGGTCTTCTCTTTATAATAGGAATTTCTTCACTTGAAGTTTTTGAGAGATTCTTCATATTTGGACCACGACATCTTCATTTTTCTCCAATCTTTATTTTGGACTTTGATATACAATGATCCGCCTCCTTTTAGGACTTGGATCTATCTATCCTCATACCTTGTTAGGACCTTTTTGGATAGACTTCTCCATGATCTTTTGGGGAGTATTTGATTTTCGTCGTGGGTCTCGATACTTCATATTGATTTTCGATAAATGATTCTTCACATAACTTTTGGATCTTTAGCAACAAAATGTAGCCCTCATGCCTTGTTAGGGCCTTTTCAGACTCGCCAATCTTCACATCCCGCTTCAATAAGTTATGCCTTGGCTATGAACTCTAATTATTACCAAGCAACTTTTAAACGATCTTGGGCTAGAAGCTAAGTAACTTTTCAAATCGTACAACCTTACTTATTGTGATTAAATTTATTAACAAGCGATGGGAGAATAGGCTTATAATCAACTCACATAAATTCACGAAAGAATACCAAACTTATAATTGACTCTATCATCTCTCGTCCTCCACAGTTTAAAATCTCAAGGAATGAGACTCGTGGATGCTTAGCCAATTAAATCAAAGTTTTGGGTTTTCGAGTTGCCTATAGGATCTTGCATCTTCTTATACTCTTTCAAGTTTAGAATTTGCGTTTTAAAATTCCCTTGATAAACAACTCTCTAGGATCAATTATAGGAACTTGCGAAAAGTTCTTGTTCTTAACCCGTGAGAGTTAAGACTTTCGCGTTTTAAAGTTCCCTATATAAAAGCCTAGCAAAACTTGACTTAAACACGTTAAGGATACTAGCTAGAGTAAACTTGAATAAGTAAACTCGGGTTGAGTCAAAATATTCACGACTTTGAAAAATTTAAAACCTCTTTATTAAAAATTTATTCTAGAAAAGAAAATAAATAACTATGACAAGGGAAAATACTACTAAACTACAAGGCCAAAATAGATTAAAAATTTTGAAAAATGTTCGAAAAATCGAGTTTTCCGGTTAAAATGAGGGCAAATTCATGGAAAAGACCACTTACATCGATAGAAGTCCCCCTTACACTTAATATAAACATTGTCCTCAATGTTTAAGCATGTGGGAGTAAACTCCCCTACACTTATGACATTGTGCACTTTGTTTAAATCTTGCTAAGGAAAGGACAACTATAGTGATTTCAATGTGAACATATATGATATGAAATATTGAATCACAAGAGTTTAGGATAGAACCGGGAAGATGGGAACACGGTATCATGGTTCGTCAAAAGTCATCAAAAGTACTCTTTGAAGCTTGAATCCCTGCACAAAATAAGAAACAAGACAACAAACACATACGGGGCTCCCCCTACACTTATTATGAAAACTATAAAGGATAGATTACGGGTTGCCTCCCGAGAAGCGCTTGTTTTTGTTCACCGAGTCACGAGCTTGACTCGACCCAAAACTAGTTCATGGGAAACATGGTGAGGGATGGAATCATCTCATGAGAGATGTCCTCACCAAAGTACAATTTCAAACGCTGGCCATTCACCTTGAAATTGGGCCCATTTGGCTGAGAAAGCTCAATGGTGCCATATGGAAAGACTTTGGCGATGGTGAATGGACCAGACCAGCGGCTCTTCAACTTGCCAGAGAAGATCTTCAACCGAGAGTTAAAAAGGAAGACTTGATCACCAACGTGGAACTCTCAGTTCTTAATTCTAGCATCGTGGATGATCTTGGTCTTCTCCTTGTAGATTAATGAGTTCTCGTAAGCTTCATTCCTCGGTTCATTAAGCTCGTTGAGTTGAATCTTCCGAAGATCACCAGCTTTGTTGATGTCGAAGTTAGCCCACTTCAAGGCCCAGTATGCCTTATGTTCCAGCTCGATGGGGAGGTGGCATGCTTTCCCATACACAAGACGATAAGGTGTACAACCAATCGACGTCTTATAAGCTGTACGGAAAGCCCACAAAGCATCATCTAATTTTTCGGCCCACGCGGCACGATGCTCTCCCACATTACGCTCCAGAATTCGCTTCAATCCACGGTTGGGAATCTCGGCTTGCCCATTAGTTTGGGGATGATAGGCGGTGAAAAGACGGTGATTGACACCATATTTAGCCATGACTCTTGCAAATTGATCGTTGCAAAAATGAGTCCCGCGGTCACTGTTTATAGCACGAGTAACACCGAAGCGAGCAAAAAGTTGCTTTAAAAAGTTCACAACCACCCTCGCATCATTCGTTGGGAGAGCCTTAGCTTCAACCCATTTAGAAACGTAGTCAACGGCTACGAGGATGTACTTATTTCTTTTGGATGATGGAAATGGCCCCATAAAGTCGATACCCCAAACATCAAAGATTTCACATTCTTGTATGAAGTTTTGAGGCATCTCGTCTTTATGTGTGATCTTGCCTTGTCGTTGGCAAGCATCACAATGCTTAACCATTTCGTGAGCATCACGATAAATGGTGGGCCAATAAAATCCTGAGTCAAACACTTTCTTGGCGATGTAGTTGGGACCAAAGTGACCACCGGTGGGTCCTTTATGGCAAGCATCAAGGATTTGTAAAGTTGCCGGCCCATCAACACATCGACGAATGATCAGATCAGCACATTGTTTGAAGAGATAAGGGTCATCCCAGAAGTAAGTCTTAACATCTTTTAAGAACTTCTTCTTTTGTTGGGATGTTAACCCTTTGATGAGAATACCACCCGCTAAGTAGTTTGCAATGTCCGTAAACCACGGGGTGTCATCAAGATTGGAATGAATAGACATTAAGGTCTCAAGGGGAAAAGAGTCATTGATCTCTTGATTCGGATGATCCCCTTGATAAGGATCCTCAAGTCTACTCAGATGATCTGCTGCTAGGTTTTCGGCTCCCTTTTTGTCACGAATTTCAATTTTGAATTCCTGAAGGAGCAGAACCCAACGAAGAAGTCTTGGCTTGGAATCTTGTTTAGTCAACAAGTACTTCAACGCGGAGTGGTCGGTGTACACGATGGTGGTGGATAAAACAAGATAGGGGCGAAATTTTTCAAAAGCATAGACAACAGCTAAAAGCTCTTTTTCGGTTGTCGTATAATGCAATTGAGCCCCCGTCATTTTCTTGCTAGCATAATGGATTGGTTGGAAGTGTTTGTTCACTCTTTGGCCCAAAACCGCTCCAATAGCAAAATCGCTAGCATCACACATCAATTAGAAAGGTAGCTCCCAATTAGGGGTAACCAAGACCGGTGCCTTAGTCAGCTTGTCCTTAAGAAGATTGAAAGATTCAAGACACTCTTTGGAAAAGATGAAAGGAGTATCTTTTTCCAAGAGGTGGGTCATCGGGCGAGCGATTTTAGAGAAGTCTTGAATAAATCGACGATAGAAGCCCGCATGACAAAGAAAACTTCTCACACCCTTCACGGTTGAAGTTGGAGGTAATTTGGCTATGACATCCACTTTAGCACGGTCCACTTCAAGACCGGCTTTTGAGATTTTGTGTCCTAGCACAATGCCTTCTTTTACCATGAAACGACATTTTTCCCAATTCAGAACAAGGCGAGTGTCTTCACACCGCTTAAGCATGCGTTCCAAATTGGCAAGGCACGTAGAGAAGGAATCACCATAGACCGAGAAATCATCCATAAAGACTTCCATGGTTTCTTCAACCATGTCATGGAAGATAGCCATCATACACCGTTGGAAAGTCCCAGGAGCATTGCATAAGCCGAAAGGCATTCGTTTGTAAGCAAATGTTCCATAAGGACGAGTGAATGTGGTTTTCTCTTGGTCTTTGGGATCGATGGGAATTTGAAAATACCCGGAGAAACCGTCTAAAAAGCAGTAATAGTCATTACCCGCTAGACGTTCAAGCATTTGGTCCATTAAAGGAAGGGGAAAATGATCCTTTCTCGTAGCATCATTGGTTTGCGATAGTCTATACAAACTCTCCACCCTGTAACGAGACGAGTAGGAATCAACTCGTTGTTTTCATTGGGAACAACGGTGATTCCGCCTTTCTTAGGCACATAATGGACTGGACTAACCCATGGTGAATCCGAGATAGGGTAGATCATTCCCACATCAAGAAGTTTGATAACCTCTTTTTTTATAACGTCATGGATCTTAGGATTCACCCTTCTTTGGCTTTGAATAGTGGGTTTAAAGTCGTCCTCCATGAGAATTTTATGTGTGCAAAAGTGAGGATCAATTCCACGAATATCGGAGATTTTCCAAGCAATCGCTTTCTTGTGATTCTTCAGCACGGCGATAAGTCGAGATTTTTCTTCCTCTTTCAAGTCCTTTGCGATGATGACGGGTGACTTCTTGTTGTCTTCAAGGAACACATATTCAAGATGAGACGGCAGATCCTTAAGCTCTAAATCCGGAGGATTTTTGATGGAAGGCGTAGTCACATTCGGATCATCGGTAGAGATATCCTTAGGAGATGGTGGAGAAATATGGTCCTCATTGAGAAGTTTCTCAATGGTACGAATGTCTTCATCCCAATTGGAGGGAGAATCGTCATATTTTAAGTCCACATCTCCCAAAGTTGCTTCAAATTCTTTCAAGATGAAATCACTTTCTCCAAATGGAGTTAGTAATGGAGCAATAGAGGCAACGGTCTCAACAGTGGGTAGAGAAGAAGAACCACTTATACAAGCGTCTTTGAAATGTTCTTCACAAGCCTCATCGAGAACGTCAATGAAATTAACACTCTCGTTTTCCGAAGGTTGCTTAAAAAGTTTTCCCATGTTGAAGACGATTTTATCGTCACCAACTCTCATGATTAATTCGCCAGCGGCTACATCAATGAGAGTGCGACCGGTCCTCATGAATGGACGTCCAACGATTAATGGAACACGGGGATCCATCTCGTAGTCAACGACAACAAAATCCGCCAGAAAGGTGAGTTTGTCGACACCAACGAAGACATCTTCGGCTATCCCCACTGGATAAGCAACCGTACGGTTAGCTAATTCCAAAGTCATTCGTGTGGGGACTAGCTCGGGTAGAGACAATTGTTTCCAAACGCTTAAAGGCATTAAGTTTATACTAGCACCTAGATCGGCTAGGGCCATACAATTCTCTACCCCAGGGAAGTTGCAAGGAATCAAGAAACGACACGGATCACCAAGTTTGGTTGGTAATTTCCTTAAGAGCATTGCAGAGCAATTCTCATTAAGTTGGGTCTGAGCAATATCGAGAAGTTTCTCCTTATCACTGAGAAGATTTTTAAACATTTTAGCATATTTCGGCATGTGAGCGAGAGCCTCAGCAAAGGAGATATTGAAATTCAGTTGTTTAAACATTTTAAGAAAGTTAGAAACCTGAATATCATCCTTGTTCTTCAATTTCTCTTTCCTCAACCTTGAAGGATAAGGTATATTGGGTTGAGATGAAGGCTTTGGAATGGAATTCTCACTCACATCCTTGGGTGGTGGAGGGGTGGAAGTAGAAGGTGGTGGAATAGAAGATGGAGAAATAGTAGGTGGAGGAATTTGAGAAGGAGACTCGTTTTCCTTAGTCACAATCACCGGTGTAGGTGTAGGAAGCTCGGGTTACTTTAAACCTTTTCCACTACGAGTGGTGATTGCTTTCATCTCCCCTCAGGGATTAGCAACGGTGTTACTCGGAAGAGAACCCAATCCAGAGGCTTGATTACTTGGAAGAAACTAGCCATCATGTTCCTTAAGTCATTCGTTTGACTTGCCAAAGTGTTTCGCATATCAGCTCGAAGATCATTTCCTTGTTTCACCATATCTGCTTTCATGTTGGCCATTTCCCGCTGCAGATTTTGCACTATCGCATCATTTTTCCTCATGTAAGTTTCAACCTCTTGGTGTAATGCAGTGGGTTGGTTGGGAGGAGCATGGTAGGCGGGTGGTTGATAAGCAGGTTGTTGGTAAACTTGGTTGTTTCTTTGAGGTGGATATGGGTTTCTTTGGTTTTGATATGGAGTTGGAGCACATGGTTGGTTTTGATTGTTACGATTAAGGTTGTTTGGGTTTTGTGGGGGAAAACCAGGAGGTGAAAGAAAGTTGTTTGAGCGATAGCTGAGCAAGTTGCGGTCACCTTGAGGACGTGCTTGATAGCCTCCTGTAGAATAGGTACCGTTGGCAGCATACACATTTTCTGGATTGTCTTGAGTCGAAGGACAATCGGTGTATGAGTGAGATCCCCCGCATATTTCACATGATTGACTCAAAGCACTAGCTTGGGCAGTGATAGCTTTGGTATTGTTGGCGGCTTGGAGAGCAAGTGATTCAACAAGCGAAGTAAGCTTATCAATTCTCTTGTCGCTCTGATTAGTGCTAGCACTAGCCACATTGGTCCGAACACTCTTGGTTTACACTCTAGACTTGTTCTCAATAATATCCCAAGCGGCATTAGCAGACTTAACCAAAAGATTACCCCCTGAGGCACTATTTAGTGAATCTTGGTCATTCATGCTTAAACCATTGTAAAAAGTATTAGTTTGATGTACTTTTGTTAAAACATGTTGTGGACACTTTCTTAAAAGTTCCTTAAAACGGTCCCAAGATTCACGAAATGTCTCACTGTACTTTTGTTCAAAAGTAATGATTTCATTCCGCAAAGCGGTAGTACCTGAGGGTGGGAAAAAGTAGTTGATGAATTTGGTCTCTAAATCCGTCCACATAAGAATACTTTGTGGCGGTTCCTTATCAAGTCAATGTCGGGCTTGTTCCTCTAAGGAGAAAGGAAAAAGTTGCAAGCGAATTACCTCTTGTGAAACCCCATTATACTTAACCGTATTAGTGAGTTGAAGAAACCTCTTAATATGGTCATGAGGATCATCAATTGAACGCCCCAAGAATGGTTGAGCAGAGACCATTTGAATGAAGCCGGATTTAATCTCAAATTTGTTGGCTCCAATCGTGGGTATGACAATATCATCGTTGTTGCCCTCTACATGTGCTTGCAAAAGTTCGATCATTGGACGATTGTCCGGTAGAGGTTCATTGTTGTTATTATTCATGTTGGGTTGAGGTGGATTATTATTATTGTTGTGTACACCGGCCATGTCTAAATTATCGAGAGTCTCGAGCTCGGGATAAGACGTTGATCGAGTACGCATACATTTGCAAAAGAAAGAGAAAAATATACAAGAAATACTTTTGGTTTTTTTATGTTTTTTTAATTTTTTTGTATTTTTGAAAATTTTATATTTTTAGGATTTTTGAAAATTTTAAAGCAAGGAAAATAACTTTCAAAGATGAACGGATCCCAAAATCCAACGCGTCTCTCACTAAAAACCTTTAATCTTAACGAAAAGAGCCGGCAGCGGCGCCCTTTAATACAAGAGTTTTAGCCAAGTATAAAATATTATCGTCCGATCTCTTCGAATTGATTATTGGTAGAAAGTGCGACTCAATTGTTCTTGGTGGAAAATTAAATGGTTTGTTTGATTATCTATTTTAAACTAAAAGCAAGTATGAAAATGTCGTTGAGTAAAATTAAAGCGGTTAAAAATTAGACTAAACGTTATTTAGACAAACACTGTGTAAAACTTTAAAACTTAAAAACATGTTCTATCGGAATGTACCAAAATGAAAGCCATCGGAATAATCAAATGCTGTCGGAATAATCCATGCTAGTAACCATCGGAATGTAACAAAATCAATTCTATCGCAATGTTGTCCAGATCGGAATACTATGTAAACACTTCTGTCGCAATGCCCAGATCGCAAAGCAAGGTGTCGCAATAAAATTCTATCGGAATGATGACCAGCCTATCGGAATGTGGCTGACAAAAAATTGGCAGAGTTTCGAATCAAAGAAACCTTATCACCCGTCGGAATATGCGATCGCAATGAGCGATCGCAATCCCAGATCGGAATAAGGGTGTAAAATCCAAGCAATCGCAAAGTAAAACCCTCAATGGGTTATTGCGATACAAACAGGTAACCGTCGGAATGTGGAATCTTCAAAATATTGCGATGAACACAAAATTAATCCGAAAATGGTGGTAAGCTGAAAACTCAATAAGCACGTATAATAAGTTATCTTAACCAAACCTTAAACAACTCAAAAAGCTAATATTCGACAACTTTTTAAAATGTAAAAATCATAGACTTTATAAAAGAAACTTTTTAAATAGATTAATCCTTTAAAGAAATCTGAAAACCAATAAGCTAAAAAACAAGAAATAAGCCAATAAGCATAGAGAGCTTATGGCTTAAACCGAATGAAGGCTTATGTAGGAACAAGAAAGATTACCCTTTTAATCACGAAATCACCAAATCAATCTAGCCGTATGAGATGTAATATTCGGATTAAAGATCAAAGTAATCCAAAAATTGAAGAAAAAGATTAATGAAGAAAAACTTAACTTGAACTTGATTAAAGAAATCCAAATACAATGGTGATAAGAAGCTTAAACTTGAAAGATTAAAAGAAAGAAAAGATAAAACTTAGTGAGAGAAAGTTGGGAACTTTCTCTCTCTAAAAACTAGAAAGGAGAAATTCAAAGTGAAAACTAGCTAACCCCCCTCCTAATGTGATTAGGAGGGTATTTATAGGCTAAGTGGGAAGTGCATGTGTGGTGTGCTTCCTTCTTTCTTTTCTTCTCGACTCGATTTAAATCTTTGTCCTTCTCGACGTCGTCTCGGGATTTGAACTTGTCTTAATAATTTTCTTCTTTAATTTAGACTTGAGTTCTTCGACTTCATTAAACTTCCGTCTTTAGAATTTTTCTTCGATAAATCTTCATAATACGTCTTGGACATCCGTTCTTTAAGCACTCTTGATCTCTTGACTTCGTCTTTTCTCGTTTTCTTTGATAAAAGCCCGTGAAAGCCAGTGTTTTCTTCCTTTTTCATCTTTTGGTCCTAAAACACAATAAAAACACAAACCACGCATAATTTCGACTTTTACGACATAAAATACACGTTTTGGTCATGTTTTTATTGGAAATAAGTGGTATAAGGATAAGTGTTTTCACACTTATTAGTAAGACCCCCTAACATAACAAACTTTTTGTATGTTCAAAATCAGTAAAATCCGAATAGACAAAAGTATATATATATATATATATATATATATATATATATATATATATATATATATATATATATATATATATATATATATATATATATATATATATATATATATATATATATATATATATATATATATATATATATATATCGGGGCCTTAACAGCAGCTTTAAGGTTGGGGCAAAAAGGAGGAGTTAGCTAACATATGTAAGGGCATAGGGTTTCCTTTACAGAGGTCATGGGTATGGTTAGATGGGCGTTTGGCTTATAGTTTGGAGACCTAAAAGTTGGGACTGTTTTGTGTAAAATATGAACGGGATAGGTATCAAACTTAACCAAGTTAAGGACTTGTTAAGGAAGGGTAACGGGGTGTTTAGAGCATATGAATGAGGATCATATATGGGAGAAGGCTAGATGTCCATCATAGGTTGATGAGCCATTTTAGTGACTGGTTCATGTGTTGATTTTGTGTTTTTGTTTGTTAGCTTTTTGCTAGTGCGCGGACTTTTGGAGAAGCTCAATCAGGTGAGTTTCATAGTCCCATGTCTACTAATGATTTTTACTTCCAGATGGGATGGAAGAGACACTGTCTTGTTTTTTTTATAAATTATGCTGTGAATGTTTTGTGTTTGGTGATGGACTTGTGCATACTTATGTGATTAATTGCTAGTTGATTCATGATTGTTATGTTTTGACTTGGTACCAAGGGGATGTTGACAAGGCGGGTCCGTGGGGAGGTACATAGATGTGTGAGCATCTATGGGACCAATGGATAATGACAAGGCGGGGCCTTAGAATTGGTTCATAGGTGTATGGGCGCCTATGAGACCATGGTGTTTGGTAAGGCTGTGAGCCTTGGATTTTGGTTTGGTTTGTTAAATCTTGAATATTAGTTGTTAATGCA
Organism: Glebionis coronaria; assembly: GCA_025667525.1. Taxonomy (NCBI): domain Eukaryota; kingdom Viridiplantae; phylum Streptophyta; class Magnoliopsida; order Asterales; family Asteraceae; genus Glebionis; species Glebionis coronaria. The sequence goes on from CM046876.1 coordinate 455,922,926, forward strand.
TGTTTGTATCACATTTTACATATGTTCATTTGTTAGTGGTTGTTGTTCACAGCTTATGGTTTGATTTTGGCGTTGGAGTCTAAACCTATGACTCTCACCAATTTTTTGTTGACGTGTTTTAGTGTCTCTTTCAGGTGAGAATGTGGTTAAGCATGAGAATAGGAGTGGCTAGCTTTGGAGGCTTAGGATTGCATTTGTATGAACCCCTTTTCCTCTTAGTCTTTATTTATGTTTGAATAAGTGATACTTTGTAGACACCTATATGTTTGTTATTTGTTAATTGTATGTCTTTTGTAAGAGGTAGACCTGTTACCTACTTACCTAGACTCCTGCATTGATGAGATATTGTCATGACATTTGTGTCACCTTTTATGATATTTCTAATTCATTTAGTTCTCTCTATAGACACGCTGTTGTTGTGATGATATCCATACGTCGCGCCCCATATTCCGCCATGTTGGGGTGTGACAGAATGGTACCAGAGACAATGGTTATAGAGAATTAGGTTGCCTAGTCGCGTAGCCTAGTCTATTGCTTAAGGGTCCCTGCATATAGGCATAATAGGAGTATGTGTGCATTTTATAATAATTGATGTGTTTGGATGTTATTTTGTGATGTTTGTTAAGTTATGAATTACTATGGTTCATACTTAGCCACATGTTATTTTCTTTTCGGGTTGTGACTAGTGCGGGTTGAACCATAATCGTCCACGCTAGTCATTGTTGTATTTTGCTTAAATTGTACATTATAGTACATAATTTGGTACAAGGTAGTTTCTACCTTTTGTTGAGTTATTTTATGTACCTGAGGTATGTTATTTTTCTTTTGATGTTTAAGTCATGTTCCCTAAGAATCGTGTGGTGGTTCGAGTTACTAGAAGTATATGGGTAGGAAGGATTTTAAGGTGTTTCCATTCTGATGGGCGACATGACTTATAATTGATTATGTTTTCGTTTTGGATTTTGTCTATGTTGTTTTAGCTAGACTATGGATTTCTGTATTCCAAGAGTTTGACTATGTTATTTTATTAGTTGGAGTTTTTGATCTTATTGTTTATGTGGTTATGTGCTTAGGTGAGTTGATGGATTTATGTGTTATATGTTGTATTGATTCTTATAAGTGTCATCATAGGAGGGAGTGCATTGAGGAAAGGGTAATTGTATAAGTATGGTGGCCAACATAGTTATACAAGTACCACAACTTCAATGGGTTCTCAAGTATGATTACATGAAAGAGGGTTAGTACATGCTTGTATATGATAAGATGTGGATTTTTAGGTATATGTATAATATATGGGTTTATGTAACGTCTGCCTACGATATGACTATTTTTGAGTGTGTTAGATGTTTTGGGTTATACTCATGTTGTGTGATTATGGGGTCACACGATATGGACTGGTTTTTAGTGATAGGTTTTATGCCTTGTGGTAAGATGGTGATTACTCGTATGGAAAAACGAGTGTATGACGCGATTGATTGATCTGACATGAATGGTAACGAGTATGTGTTTGGGTGATTTAATAGGTATATATGTGCGGATGTATATATACTAGTATGCGTTAAGTTATGATATATGGTCGTTCAGTAGTTACTATAACCTGAACGTACCTAGTGTTGTTCGTGTTTTATGGTGCTGGAGTTTGATGGAGTACCAACGACGTTTTGAGTCTTTTTGAAGTGTGTTTACATTCGGGTATGTATTTTAATTAATGAGAACTACTAAATTTTCTTGCAAATAAGTATGGCTAATTATAGGAACACGATTTTGAAAATAATTTGTAGGTGTATGGTATGATATCGTGGCTTACATATTTTTTAAGTTTGTGTAGTAAGTTAAAAAAAAATCTTGAAAATGATTGGATTAGTTTGCTAGGAAACATGTGATAATACATCTAAAGGGTAAATAAATTTTACAATAATTTTCTTAAGTGGGGTAAAATTTTAGAAGTATTTAACTAGATGGAAAGAGTAAAAAGGGATATTTTATTATAGTAATGATAATAATAACACCACACCTTGTAAACGTGTAGTAGTTTAGTTATAACTAACCTAAATGGATTATATAAAATAATAATAATAATAATATAGAATAAAAAAACACACTGTATTTTATAAACATGTATTGATTTCATAATAATAAGTGTAATAAATTTAATATGGGTAAGCGAGATAATGGTTAGAATAAGATTGTAATATACTAACTAGTTGATATCTTGATAAAATGATGAAGATAAAGGATGAGTTTATGGTTAAAAATGAGTATGATTGATTTTAGTAGTATGGGAGTTTGGTTCTTATGAGAAGTAACTAATTGGGGAGAAAGTTTAAAATTTTCTAAGCTATCGAAATTTGGTAATATTAATCGTGACGAGTCTAAATTTTTTGTTGTTGGCACACTCCATTGATCTTTCGGATTACATTGTTTCATTTTCAGTTGTTTTGGCTTGGGTTCATTATGGTTGATCTTTTGGCTTACCCTATATTTTTTTATGGGACGCGGTCGTTTGGAAATTCTTTTGGTAGCGGGTGTGGAAACGTTAGGATGAGAGGATAGAGTTTGGTAGTATTACTTATGGTTAGGTATTAGAATAGAGAGATGTATTTTGGTTTAAAGGTTGTGTTGAAGGGATGATTAAGATTTGTGGAGTCTTAGAACTTAGATTGGTTACAGGAATAAGGGAGTAAGTAAAGTTAGTTGACTGGTCGTGAGAACGAGATGTCATGCTATGAGAAGTTGGTAGAAGTACCATTAGGAGATTGATGAAAGTACCAGCGGATGTGAGGGTAGAGTAGAAATTTTCTGCTAAAGATTGGACAAATAACACGCAAGGGAATTAGTAGGAGGCAAGGTAGTGGTAGACACGTGAAGGAAAACATGGATGTGAAAGAATGATTGGTAGGAGGCTGATTAAGTATGAGTACAACAAGTAAGGAATAGTGAGCCATTGAGGGGTTGAAGTACCTTTAGAAATATTGTGGTAGATGAGTTGAAGTTAGAAGCTACTGGTAGTGTGAAGTTCCTAGGTAACATCATGGAGACGAGAAGGAGTACGTAAAGAGCTACATCGTGAAGCAAGGAACTGAAAGGACTACGTGTCGGCTGCAAGAAGGATGCAAGAGATTTCGAAGGAGTCACAAAAGTTGCGAGGAATGGAAAGGTGACAAGCACTATGATGGGAAATTTACGTATGGTTCGTGACGAAGAAGGGCAGATCGAGTATCAGAGTGGAGCTACAAGAGCTGAACCGGTGGATCGTGATGAAATGAATACATGACCTGGGAGATTAAGAACTCGTGGAAGTAACAAGGGGATCGAGGGATGAGAAGTGAAGCTAAGCTGAATAAGTTTCGTGGAGAAGTGATTAGAGAGTCAGTTTTGTGAAGGTGTTATGAAAGATCTTTGGAAGAGACAGCTATGCATTATCCAATGCACTAGTGATTTCCATAGATTTGATGAATGAAGTATGGAACTTTTGTTGGACGGGATAGTGTAGGAATAAGGGAGAACCATGGAAGGAGAGAACCAAGTATTCCTAGAAGATGATGATTGAAAATACCTCATGTTGGGTGCAAGATCAAAGTAGAAGTATGAGATTTGAAAAATAATTCAAAATATGGCTTAGTAGACAAATGGAAACTAATGTGGGTATAAGATGAGAGTGTGATCCGCATGGAATCACATGAAACTCTAGTCTGTGCCTATTAGGAGGGACTAGGAGAGCTGGTTGTGAGAAAAAAAAACAAGTGAAGCTACTTGGAAAATTTTGGCGTATAGATGACTAGATAGACTTAGTTAGTGGAGTTGGATTGTTATATCGGCCTAGAATGCTAGAGGCATTTGGGGTACGAGACGTAGAGAATGATCTATACAGATCATGAACGTCTCCAACACATATTTAATCATCTTGATTGAACATTTAGAAAAGGTGATGGGTGGAGTTAAGTGATGAAAGAAAATTGCAAGGCCAAGTACCATCTGGGAAAGGCAAGCATGGTTGATGAGACATGGAATAAGAAGAATGAAGTGAAGCTGAGACGAACTTGAACTATATGGATGACGTATTAGGATGGTTTGGATGAAGGATGTAGATTGCACGAGTTGAGTTGTCTAAAGCAGAGAACGTGTCAACATGTATGTTGCGTGGCTTGGACAATCATATGGAGAAAAGGGACATAGACTATACTTCCTACATAGACGGGAGTAGCTTAGAAAGGGCGATGTAAGGAAGAAATTGGTGAAAGGGATACATAATGGGGTGGAGGAATAAGTACGACGAGAGTTGGGTGATAGTCGATAGACTAACTAATTCATCTCATATTTCAAGAGGAATGAGAAGTCACGTAGTTGAGAAGTTGGAACGATTCCGTACGGATGTGATGGAATAGAGGGTTTTGCGTAAAAGTTAGCCTAATATGTATGGAATGCCTTATGAAGGATTATGGCAAGGGAAGAAATGATGGGAAGCATCACATCGTGATGTATGGTACGAGTTGAGGAAGAAGAAGGAAGTGTGTATGGAAGCGAAGCATGAATGAAATAGGTCGAGATAGGAACCGAAGGTAAAACTTTGGTAGAGCTTAATGGTATAATAAAGCACGACGCAGTCTAATACTGTCGTAGTGTGGAAAAGGAAATGGCACTGATCCATACTGATTGTTTGGGAGGCTTAGTATCGATAATCGAATGGATGAGGGGTTATAGGTGTGATGTGCCATAGGGACGAAGGGCTTGGTTTAACTGAGAGAAGATGAGGAGCAATATGACCTTGAAGGTAGGACATTGTGTAGGTATAAAGAAAGTGTTGGGTATAAAAAAAATCATGAAGAAAAGTGAGAAAGAAGTGTATAGGTGCTACTAGTGAGCTATCCAAATTTAATGGAAGTAGTTGTAGCATGGGTTTGGATGGCAGTTGATAGACTAACTGAGTTAACCGTCCTTTTTGATGATGCGTATAGATCATAAGTTGATTTGGATTGGAAGAACTAATGGATATGTGAAAGACTGTCATAGGTCACTTTGTATGGAAATTGGAATTTTTAAGTAGTTTGGGGTACGGACTAAAGGGGGTTGATGAACATGATTGGATATGAGTATATCCAGCTAACTGGAAAAGGATGGGCAAGTGAGATATTTATACAATCTTAGGAGTTACACTGAGGGCATGAGTGATTGATTTAGAGGTAGTTAGGAAACTCGTTAGCGATGTCTAAGTTTTCATATAGTGATAGTTATCATACTAGAAGTCGATAAATGCCATTTGAGGCACTATATGAAAGGATAGGGTGAGTTGTCCCCATTATGGACTAGAATTGGTAAAAGAGGCTAATAATGTGGTAATGGTGTTTGTGGAAAGGATGAGAGCAACAAGGGATGCTATGTAGAAAAGGAGGAAACCACTAGAGTTAGTGAAAAAGTTATGTAGGAAGTTTCACCCATAGTAACGGGTGGTATGTTTTGGTAAAATGGAAGAGTTGATGTAGAGTTTGGTAGGTCCATTTATGATCTTTGGAAAGATCGGACCAGTAGCTTATGAGCATAGAATTACCTGGGGGAAATGAGTGGTATACATGTTATATTTCGTGTATTAAGATTGGTAATTGTTGTTTGATAATGCATATTTGCATGTACGGTTATTCGGGATTTGTGTTAATAAGGGTTTGTGTTATCAAAGAGTCATTTGTGAGATTTATTGACTGTGAGGTCAAGAGTTTGGCAATGAATTTAAATATTGTTGGTTAGTATGTGTGGTAATTTGAGACTTGAACTAAAGTTCACGTGGAAATGAGAGGAGTTCATTTAGAACAAGTATCCTCAGTTGCTTGCTAATGGTATGTTTGATCCTAAGGAGTAAATCTCGGGACGAGATTTCTATTAGGAGGGAGTGATGTGACAACCGCGGTTTTGAGGTTCGTCACTTAGTTTTATTTTGTGCTAGTTACGTGTCTTTACGTGTTTATGTGCTAATTGGTGTGTATAGATTGTGGTTTGGATATCGTTTCCGGTACGGGGTACCTTGTGAGTGAAACGATGTGTGATGATTTCATGTTCATGAGCTCACATGGTAGTGACTATGAAATGAGATGGTGTTATTTAGTGATTTACGTATACGTATATGTATTATAGAAAATCGTATTTTTACGAATTACGGTTTAGCATTTTGAGGTCTCAGATGAGGTATTTAGTCACGGGAATAATTTATGGGATGGTTTTAAGTCCTTTATGACTTAGTTATAAAGTTTATTCAAAATTTAAGACTTTTTTAAAACTGTATATTTTTACGGTATACGCGTAAAACTGACTAGTTTTACGGTTTTGAGGTTCGGGAGGTCTTAAAGGCTAAAATAAAATAAGGTAAATTAAGGTATTATTAATAATATAATAATAAGTAATAAAAATAAAAAAAATATATATATTAAAGGGGAGTCGGTTTGGGACGAACCGAAAGATAAAAAGGGAAAAAGGAAAAGGAAGTTGGGCTTGAGTTGGACTAGGGCTCACCCACACTCTATATAAAGTTTATACTAAACCAAAAATTCATTATTTTTCTCTTGGAGACAAAGAAAAGTCGTGGGTTTCACAAGGAATTAGGGTTCTTCAGTAAAAATCTTGGTTTTCAAAAATCAAAGGTAAATCTTTAAAATCCCTTTTCAATTTAATTGTTTTTAATATTTTTATAATCAATATATGATGGATTTAGGTTAGGTTTAATTATAAAAATCTATATTCTAATGATATATTAATGATTATAATAATTAGGGCTTGTAATTAAATAAATTATGGGTAATTAATTAGGTTAGTTTAATTAAATTCGTCATTAAAAACTGAGCAAAATTTTTGTGTCATTGTATTGATCGTATAGGGAGTTCTACAAACTCTTATTTTGCGATCCAAGTATCCCTGGAAAGGTAATTGAAGTGGCTTTCAAATTCAAAAAACGAGAAATAAATTGGAGGTAGGGAAGTGGGTCAAAAACAGGTTACAACAGTCGGAGGCCAAAACAGTTTTGAAATCAACCTGTTTTCTTTTTATGTTTTGGGTTGTTTGGGGTACTTAGGGTTGTATTGGGACTTTAAAACGACCATGTGAGTTGGTTTATATATTATAGGATGTTGTTCCCTTTTAATCTATAACACAAGATTCTTAGAGAGAGAAAGAGAAGAAAAGTAGAAAGAGAAAGTAGAGAGAGAAGTGGAAGGTTTACACTAAAACTATGTGTTTTATGAAATGAACCAACACCCTCTTTCACATGTGAAAGAGGGTTATATACCCCACGGCTCTAAGGCCTTTGTGGGCTTTTTCTTGGGTCGGGCTTGGCTTTGCTTGGGCTTACGCCCCTAACTTAGACAATATTAGCTTAAAGTCCAAGCCCGGTTTTCCCGACTAACCTATTACAATACAAGACCTTTTAACGACTAAGATGACCTATTACATTCTTGTTCGACTATATAAAATATAGGGCTAACAATCTCCCCCAATGTATCGGTCATCTTAAAAAGCTTAAAAAGCATAAGATGATTGAGTGAATACATTCTTGCAGAGGAGATCTTCCTGCTTTGGTCTTGTATCTTGGTCTTGATCTTGTTTGTAACAACTTTGTTCCTTCATGCTTTCGTGATCTTTATCTTGAGCCTTTGTCATTTGACTTTGAGTGCTTGAGATCTTCATTTGTGCTCCTTGTGACTAAGATGACCTATTACATTCTTACATTCTTAGGTATCTTGATTATCGCCATCTTGTGCTCTTGTGACTTCTGAATCGACATCCGGTTACACAGCTACGCCACCTTCTTGATATGCAGCAACATATATAGACACGGATGAAATGGCTTTGAACATTTCACCCTAACTCGGTAGCGTTTTACCTCCGATCGGTGAAGACCGTTAAACAGTATTAAATACCGTACCTGTGATCAGATAGATTCGATTAAGAACCTCCTTGACAGGGTTTCCCGGCGGTAGTAGCCAGTTCTCTTTACTCGACCGTCTCAAAGCAGACTGCGAACGTAAAGAGTGAATCATAAGGATAAATTATCCGTCTGATTAGAGTCGTCAATTCAGATTTCCTGGAACAAGTTTGATTCTAAAAGAATCGCACCATTGTTGCTTTCCAGTTTGTCACAAGCTTGATTCATAGAGAATCTTGCGAGTTACCTACCGCAGTGCTGTTTGATGTTGACATTGGAAGGATTTCCATTCGTCACTGTGAACACTAATGAGTGTCACTCTGAATGTTCTGGCAAGATCACATGGATTTTGCGAAGAAACCTGGAATCAAGTTTGAATCAATTAAGAATCCAAACTTAGTTGCTTTCCAGTTCTCACAAGTTTGATTCGTGTAGAATCGCACAAGTTACCTACCATGAGCTTGTTTGATGCTGGCTCAAGCAGGATTTCCATCTTCATTGTGAATCGTATCACTCAGATGTTCTGGCAATATCACAAGGATAATGCGTAGGACTCGATTGTGTCCTAATGAGATGATAAATTGATCTCTTTTGGCTCTAGACTCAATAAGTGCATTTTGGTAATCGGAGGCTGGAGCAGACTGCCACCTTTTCAATATTAACTGACTCGGAGTGAGAAAGTCAATAGATACGTGTTGATATCCGTGACAATGAGACAAGTTTCTTTTGAGAGAAACTCGAATGGCTGGGAAGGGTTGTGCATTGCATCACTGGGTCCATGATGACTTGTCTTCAATAGATGTATTTACCCGGTTTCTGCCTAAGTTGCATAGAGTATTCAACTCCTTCAATGCTTACCAATATGTCATCATTAGCACCTTGTTGTGATTGTTCCAGTGCTAACTTAAGTACTTGGTCCGCATTCAGCTTCATTCCACTCCATCTTTCCTAAGGACAACTATTTCTAGCTATGGAATGTCCTTGGGTAGATCCCTCCGGTTCTGGTTGGATCATAGGACTTAGTTTCCTATCCTAAACCACCTTTTGACTCCATCGTTCCGTCGTTGATAGTAGGTTGTTTTGGGTAAAGATCGTAACCATAAAACCATTGAAAACCATTCAAAGTGCTTGATAAAAATCAAAACTTTTAACACTTTGAAAGTTTTATCTTTTCGAAAAGCTCCCCCTACACACATGCATCGATATACGAAATAGTTTGGCATGTGAAGGAAAGAGTTGCACTTCAGTCTTTAAGATCACATGTTGCGATATATTACATTTTAATCACATTTTCTCCCCCTATCTCTAATATAAAAACATCATATTAGAGATATTAATTGATTAAAATATGACAATTTCTGAAAACCGATTGGGAGAGAAATATGTGTGCACGCATGAATCATGGAACATTTTCAGTCGGGTCGCTCCCCCTCAACAATATATGTGTGTCTTGAGATAAAATTTGACAAAATTTTAGAAAAACGACACCACAAAATATGTTGAGGTACGGAGTTGAGATGCCTTTTCCGATATAATATATTACATGTGACAATTTCATATCATTTTCGGAATGTGTTGGATACATAAAATATGACGATTTTAGAGATGTACCCTACAAAATTAAAAGGCTTGATTTTAAAACGCTCCCCCTCAAAAATTGATCAAAATAACATATGACAATTTTGAGATATAAAAACCACTTATGAGGAAGGGAGTGTTGAACACACAATTTTGAATGATTTAGAAAAACCTTTTGAGAAATTTTTGAAAAATTGTGTTCAACGGTTTTAAAATAATCAGGATAGAAGACTTCTCTTCTATTGATTAGGGAAAGCGCACTGAAACGTACACTTCCCTTTCGGGTCCGTTTTTCATGAGCTCAAAACTTTGATTTTTTTGTGACTAGCTCATGACCGAGAAAAATAAATTTCCCGTTATGAAGGATAAGTTATCATCCGTGATAAACTTTCCTTAAGTTGAAGTTCAAGTTCTAAGCTGACATTTACTTAGAAATCGTTTTTCATGAACTTAAAAGCTTTGAATGTTTTTATGAGAAGCTCATGACCGAGAAATATGAATTTCTCGTTGAGAAGGATAAGTTATCGACCGAGATAAACTTTCCTTAGTTGAGGTCCGAGTTCTAAGCTGTGATGCGCCTAGAAGTCATTATGAGAGAATATCAAGCAGCTTCATTTGCCAAAACCTCCAAGTCTTCTGGGGTCATATACTTCATACCAAGACGGCCAACGAGATACGCAAACCTATCTTTCGATAGAGCTTTTGTAAACAAGTCTTCCAGCTGGTACTCAGTTCTGACAAAGTATAATTCCACGATGCCGCGTTCTACTTGTTCCTTGATGAAGTGATATCTGACATCGATGTGCTTGGTGCGGGAGTGCTGAACCGGATTGCAAGATATGGCTATGGCCGACTTTGAGTCACAATACATAGGTATTTTATCAAAGTGGAAGCCATAATCCGTGAGTTGAGTTCTCATCCAGAGGACTTGAGCACAACACGCGGATAGAGCCACATATTCTGCTTCAGCTGATGAGAGCGATGTGCAATCCTGCTTCTTTGACGACCAGCTGACAAGCTTGTCTTCCCCTAGAAATTGTATGCTACCAGAAGTGCTTTTTCGACTATCAAGACAACCTGCGTGATCAGAATCTGAAAAAGCCGTTAGATGAAAACCGGTTTCCCTCGGATACCAGAGTCCCATTTGAATGGTATTCTTAAGGTACCGAAAGATCTGTTTAACCTCTTTGAGGTGCTTTTGAGTAGGTCTGGCTTGATATCGTGCACAATAGCATGTGGCATGATGAATATCAGGCCTGCTGGCTGTAAGGTACATAAGAGACCCGATCATACTGTGATATCGCGTTTGATCTATGGGATATGAGTACAAGTCAGCGTCTAGGGATGTGGTCGACAATGGTGTACCAACGCGAGCACATGAGGTTATACCATGCTTTTTAAGTATCTCTTCAGCATACTTAGCTTGGTTAATCAAGATACCACGTGGGGATTGATGAATCTGGAGGCCTAAAAAGAATTTTAGTTCCCCCATCATTGACATTTCAAATCTGTTGTGCATTAATTTTTCAAAACGTTTTGAAAGTTTTGGGTTCGTAGAACCAAAAATAATGTCATCAACATAAACTTGCACCAGCATTATGTCATCCCCATATTTATTAGTAAAGAGAGTAGGATCAATAGAACCTTTGGAGAATCCTTTGGACACCAAGAAGTTTGAAAGTTCTTCGTACCATGCCCTGGGAGCTTGTTTAAGTCCATATACAGCCTTCTTGAGACGATAGACTTTGTCAGGGTGATGAGGATCGATGAATCCTTCCGGCTGATTCACATACACTTCTTCCTTCAAATGACCGTTGAGAAAAGCAGTTTTAACGTCCATCTGATAAACCGTGAAGCCCTTATGTGCAGCATAAGCAAGGAATATCCTGACAGCTTCCAAACGAGCAACTGGAGCGAATGATTCATCGAAATCTATCCCTTCTTGTTTACGATACCCCTTAACCACAAGACGAGATTTGTTTTTGATGATGGTTTGTTCTTCATCCAGTTTGTTTTTCCAGATCCATTTGAAATCTAAAATTGACATTCCATAGGGTCGGTCAACAAGTTCCCAAACATTTAGGCGTTCAAACTGATGAATTTCGTCTTGCATTGATTCAATCCACGCATGATCAGTCATGGCTTGTTTGATGTTTGTAGGTACAGTTGAACTCAAGGTGAGTGCATACATACACACATCGCCATCGGTTTCGAGTTGTCTGCGTGTTCGAACCGGTTGTGAAGGATTTCCAATGACTTGCTCCAATGGATGATCACGTGTCCAATGGTGAGTGGATGGATATGGTTGGTAGAATGTATGCATGTTGGACAGATCAACATGTTGAGTAGAAGACTCTCCGACTTCGTGTACCGATGTACCGAACGGATTGATAAATTCTTCATTGTCAGGTTGTGCATCGACTGCTTGATTGTTGTTTCCTCCTTCAGCATTGATGGTTGGTGATGTTGGTTGTATGACAGTTTCTTGAGTTTGTTGAGTATCCACTGGAATTGTCTCTTGAGCAATGGTTGCTGAAGTAGAGGCAGTTGTGCCTTGTTGATTTTGTTCGGGTGCATCAGCAGTATTGACAGCGGAAGGCTTTGACACAACTTGATTGTTTCCATAGTAATATTCATCAAACATTGGATCATATAAATCAACCAACTCATTCATTTGTGTCGTATCCGTCGAGTCTGCTGTAGGAGTACTTTGTTGACATTCTTGCACTGGACGTACACTGTTGTGTGTAGGTGCCATTTCTGGACATTGAGGTGCGGGACTTGAGCTGTGATGATCAAGTACCATTTGTGGCAATTCGTCAAAGTTCACATGAATTGTTTCGACAATGATCTTTGTTCTCTTGTTATAGACCCGATATCCTTTCGACAATGTAGCATACCCCACAAAAATACATGTATCACCTTTTTCTTTCATCTTGTCGAGATTCTCACCGTCTTTAAGGATGTAGCATAAAGATCCAAATACGTGAAAGAATTTTACAGTAGGTTTCCTGCCATTGATGATGTGGTAAGGTGTCTTTTCATGTCTAGGGATGACGAGAGAACGATTCTGAGTATAACAGGCAGTTGCAATTGCTTCACCCCAGAAGAATAGCGGTAATTTTGAAGCAGAAAGCATTGTTCGAGCAGCCTCAACCAAAGTACGGTTCCGTCTTTCGACAACGCCGTTTTGTTCAGGAGTTCGAGCAATAGACGTTTGATGTTCGATGCCTTCTTCTTGAAAGTAAGATTGCAAGTTCTTGTTCAAAAATTCAGTACCCCTATCCGTTCTTACGGTTAAGACTTGAGCTTGAAGATTTCGTTGTATCATCTTGAGAAAGTTTTTGAGAACCTCTGGTGTTTCATCTTTGGACCTTAAGAAGAAAGTCCATGTGTATCTAGAGTAATCATCAACAATCACTAGAATATACTTTTTCCCGTTAATACTCTCTACACGCATGGGACCACATAAATCCATGTGTAGAAGTTCCAATCGTCCTTTTGAGCTAGGGGTAGTCTTTGTTTTGAAAGACTTCCGTTTTGCTTTCCCCAACTCACAAGAAGAACAAAGATGGTCTTTGACGAATTTCAACTTAGGAAGACCGGTCACAATATCATTCTTCGAAAGCAAGTTGATGGTGTCAAAGTTGAGATGTGACAATCGTTGATGCCATAACCATGCTTGAGATGATGAAGCTTTAGCCATTAAGCAAATTGGATTTGTTGAAGATGTGTCTTGAAGATTTACTGTGTAGAGATCAGAACCACGAGAACCTGTAAGAAGGTCATTCCCATCATAGTCTCTAACATAGCAAGTAGATTTCTGAAAAGCCACTTCCAAATCCGCATCACAAAATTGACCAACCGAGAATAAATTGTGATTCAGTCCCTCGACGTAATAAACCCGTTTTATAGTGATATTCCTTTGAACCAAGTCTCCATATCCGAGTATCGGTGCAAATTGATCATTTCCAAACCGTACCGTACCTAGAAACTTTTCCACAAAGTTAATGAGAAGCTTGAGATTGCCCGTCATGTGCTTTGTGCACCCGGAGTCCATTATGAATAGGATGAGTTCGACGAGCTGCAGAAGAATTAGAAGACAATGTAGCATTTGACAAATGGGAGCCCTTGATAGAAACGGGTTCCAAAATAGTAGTGGGCCTAGATGCAAAGTCTACAGGCAAGCTGATATTCCTAGACCCAATCACTAAAGTGGTTAACTTAGGTACCCATTTGTATCCGGGTGGTGTAAATCTCGAATACCCCCGTGTACATGTCCTAATCATGTTCTCATATAGCTTCTTTAATCTGTTTTCTTTACGCAGAGTAGTGGAGTCTAACGCACTTAGTTTCTTAAGTGGTTGATCAGTGGATTGGTTCAAAGTTCTTGTGGGTTCTCTAGTACTAGTGGGCACAAGAATAGGCTTCCTAGTTCTAGTATTCACGCCATTATGATTAAGAGCACAAGCATCATGATTGAAAGTACGAACACATTTTCCACATTCAACACAAACAACTTCAACATTCGAGGTCTTAGCATTTAAACTGTCATTACAAGCAGTTATAGACGTTTTATTCTTAGAAAACTTAAAATTCCTACGGTGATCTTCTACTTCCTTCTTCTTCCCTTGACTATTGTTAGACATGACTCTATCTTCAATTCTATTGCTCTTAAGCTGTGGTCCGCTAACGCTAGTAGTGGGGATTACTCCTGTAGAAGAAGACACACGTTGATTAGTTTTCCTAGTATTCTGAGGTAACTGCGTTGTTCCAGTTTGAGTGGACCTAGTGTTCATCTTGTACATTCCAGGTGCTATCACATTAGTGCTCTTATCATTTCCTATCTTAGGCAAAGTCTGTGGGGATTGTCTCAAAATAGATGATTTAGGGCATTTAACCGCATTCGGTTGACGAACAGCAGATGGTTTACCCAAAACAGACTTTCCTTTCATTTTCTCAATGAGTTTCTGTAACTCACTTATGGCAATGTCCCTTTCTTTTAGTTGAGCTTTCAAATCATTTATTTCGAAATCTTTTTCATTTAGTAGACGAAACGAAGAAGCTGACATTTCTTGACACTTTTTATGATTATGAGATTTTTCACCTTTTTGTAAAGCAAGTTCAAGAGAAATGGAGTGTTTCTCAAGTTGAGAAAAACTTTTCGAAAGTTTGTTATATGATTGAATTTGTTTCGAAAGCTCTACTTCAAGATTGCGACATTTCGCGTCCGATTCTGACACAAGACATGCTACATGACAATATTGATCCAGATCGGTATACACACCAAGTATAGCATTCATATGGCCAGCATAAAAGTATTCCTTAGAAAATCGATCAATTTCGTTAGAAAGTTGGTGTTCTTGTGTCTTTAATTTAGTTTGAAGAAAATCAACTTCATCTTCAAGAGATTTAACATAACTTAAATCCGTTAACATTTCCTCAGTGAGAGCTGTATAAAACATTTCCACATTTTTTGAAAGATCATCAATGGTTGGAACAATACATTGTTGAATGACGACTTCTACTTGTGGGTTAGGTTTAATATTCCAAATGGTATCCCTAGAAACTTTTTCATAGTCGACGACACCTTTGTACAAATTTAAAACCCCTTGTTTTATAAACTCAAATTGCTGAACACTTTTGCTTTTCTCATCCCATTTACGTTTTTCATCCAAAATTCGCTTTTCTAACAAAATTGATTGCTTTTTGAAACTCCGTTTTAAAGAAACTTTCTTTTGTGGTTCATCACTTGGTGGTGGAACACTATTATACATCTTTTGTTCTTTTGAAAGTTCTTTTTTAGGGACAAACTTAATATGATTGTTAGAATCAGAAAGGTTTATTAAATCACTTAAGTTTGATCGACTTTCTTCTTGTTGACGAATGATTTCGTCGCAGTCAGGGGAAAGCATAAGAGCAATATTATCAACATAGCAACCGATATCATAAAGAGCAGGCTTGGTACTTTGAACTTTCTTGAGATATTCAGGCTTGACAAAACTCGTTTTCATATTTCTATTGAGCATATTCATAGTTTGAATGGACTGACCCGTTTTGTAAACAATGTTGTTTAACGTGTCGATTCTCTTTTCCAAAGCAAGAATTTTTTCAATATCCTTTTCTTCACGAGTTTTATAAAGCTCAGTTTGTTCTTTGTTAACCGACTCTAATTCAGTAATTTGGAGTTTATGTAGCAGCAGTTGTTCTTCAAGTTCCGATATCTTCTGTTTTGACATATGAATTTCGTGTGTTACTTCAGAACAATATTGTTCGTTGAGCACCTTACGTTCATATACCAAACCATTAGCTATTGCAACCCGTCGATCAGCTTCTTTTACATAATCACACTCTTTAAGCCTGTTTATCTCCTCGGCTAAGGATGCGTTTGCTTGCTTCAAACGTTTATTAGCTTCTTTGTTTTCATCAACTTCACGTTTTAAAGAGTCAATAATAGACGCAAGCAAATCACGGTCCTCATCCGAGTCAGTATCCTGAACAGCTTTTCCGTCATCATTACACATATGTTGTGAATCCGTAGAGATATTGCTATCCTCTGTGTCCATTACATATGTGTCATTAATGCTTTCGGGTTGCTCAGGATGCCGTCGTTCATTAGCAAACACATTATAGTTATCATGTGATGGTACCTTTTCAAGTGGCTCAGAATCATAGATGGGTCCAGAAGTATCATCAGTCTCTGGGATCACTTCTTGAATCTTTGCCATGTACACATAATGTGCCTCCAACTCTTGATCATCGGCTTCATCATCAGTGTCATCACGCCAGTCAACTTCATCTACTGTGAGTGGAATTCCTGCTTCTTCTTTCTTACACAGCAGCATCTTTTCCTTGTGATATCCCGAATCCTTAACCCGTTTTGGCTTCTTGCATTCCCTAGCCATGTGCCCAAAACCCTTGCAGTTGAAGCATTGAATCCCAGTCTTTTGCACAACCGGGGTGCCTAAAGTGTCTCTAGCCCCAACTTGATCCGGCATCCTCTGATTATCATACCTAGCATCACGATCATACCTAGGTGCATGATCAACTTACTTATATCTTGCATTGGATGATGATCTGAGGTTGTTGTTGGTAGGTTTGTAGATCTTCTTATAAGTTGTGGTGAGTAAAGACATGAGTTCTTCAATCTTCTTGTCCATTGAAGTTTGTTCATCATCACTGTCTCCATCTGACTCGGTGTCATACTTTGGAGGTGGAGTGGGGACAATTGCTTTTGCTTTGTGTTTAGCAGCAGCTAGAGGTTTGGTGGATGAGCTTGATGACTTTGAGGAATGAGTAGGTGGTTGTTGACGGGGAACGGGTTTTGTTGAAGTAGCAGCCACAAAAGCAATAGAATTTGCAGACCGTTCTGCCTTTTCAGCCCTTAGTTCATTCACTTCATTTTGATGTTGTTTTAAGATATCATAAAGTTTGTGATAGGAGATGATCTTGATATCTTCCCTTTGTTTAACCAAGGTCACAAACCTTTGCCATTCCGGTTTGAGTTGAAGTAGAAACTGAACATTGGCATGATGATTGGAGATGGTGCACTGATTTCTGACAAGCTCATTCATCATTTTGTAGAATCTCGAGTAATATGAGTCAATGGATTCACCATCTTCAGATGTGAATTTTCCAAACTCCCAAAGTAGATTAGTCTCGAGATCTTGAACATTGATCAACTCACCTTGCTTCAATCGATGAACTGCATTCCACATTTCTATAGCATTAGGACATGCATCAACTGTGGAATAGATATCGTTATCAATTCTAGTGAGTATGAAGTTTACAGCATCAGCTTCAGCTTGGAGGAGTTTCTTTTTCTCAGCAGAACATGTGTCAAAATCCTTCCTAGCTCGTATAGTTGATGAAGTACCATCCTCTGCCTGTGTGGTAATTGGTCTGAATTCAAAAACTGGAGGTGGATTCTCAAGGCAGTGACGAAGAGCAGTTCGGTTTTCTTTTCCGTCGAGAAATCTGAGAAAACGAGATCTCCATTGAACGTAACAACCGGCAGTGAGCACAGGTGGATTACCGTTGCCACCTTGTTCCAAACGAATTTGATTAGCAGTTGCAATGTTGATGTTGTTGTTAGACATGGTGAATACTTGTGAATGAATTGCAGATCTTAGTGGATTTGTTGTGATGAGGTGTGGTTGAAATTTCGAAGAGTTCCGAGAATCTTCAGTCCGACAATAAATTCCTCAGTCCGACAAAACGGTAAGCCGAAAAATTTTGTATCGCCAAATTTTGAATTTGAGTTAGAAATAGCCAAAAACTAGTAGGGAAAAAATTTGAATTTACTTGACCTAAAATTTTTTAACTCTTTTTCTTTTTTTTTTCTTTTTTTAATCTTTGTGTAAACTATGTTCCGAAACTAGTCTACATAGTGGCTAAGTCTAAAAATTTCTCAAACAAAAATTTATCTGTTCATCGCAATACCCATCGTACTCTTGGATCGTAGTCACTAGATCGTAGTTTGATCGCAGTCCTTAATCGTACTCTTGGATCGTAGTCACTAGATCGTACTCTGATCGTAGTCCTTGATCGTACTCTGATCGCAACGTTGGATCGTAGTCAGTGATCGCAACGAGGGATCGCACTATAGATCGTAGTGAGTGATCGCAGTGAGTGATCGCAGTGAGGGATCGTACTATAGATCGTACTGAGTGATCGTAACCTGGTGATCGTCATGACTGATCGCACTCTATGATCGTGGTGAGTGATCGCACTCTATAATCGTAGTGAGTGATCGTGATATTGGATCGCAAGTAGAAACCCCCAGGGTTTATGCAATCGCAACAATCAGATCGTACCAAGGAACCAAAATTACCCCTTTTCTCGGATAGTACTAGAACACACCAAATTCGTGATTTTTAGCCTAAAAATGAATCAAGCACCCAAAATTTTTGTGTGTTTAACCAAAAGAACAGTACCAAATCACTACCAATAGTAAGTAGATGATTTGTATCAAGAATAAGCCATAAAAACACAAGAAAAATTTTTGGTACGAGAGTTTTTGGATCAAAATAGGCACAAAAAAATCAAGAACACAACACACGAATCTTCAATCACCTATCCACTATAGGCTCTTGATACAAAATGTTGTTCCCTTTTAATCCATAACACAAGATTCTTAGAGAGAGAAAGAGAATAAAATTAGAAAGAGAAAGTAGAGAGAGAAGTGGAAGGTTTACACTAAAACTATGTGTTTTATGAAATGAACCAACACCCTCTTTCACATGTGAAAGAGGGTTATATACCCCACGGCTCTAAGGCCTTTGTGGGCTTTTTCTTGGGCCGGGCTTGGCTTTGCTTGGGCTTACGCCCCTAACTTAGACAATATTAGCTTAAAGTCCAAGCCCGGTTTTCCCGACTAACCTATTACAATACAAGACCTTTTAACGACTAAGATGACCTATTACATTCTTGTTTGACTATATAAAATATAGGGCTTACATAGGAAGTATCTGCATTGGGGCTAAGATTGTGGGTTAGGGTAAGACCCCCTAATCATAACAAACTTTTTGTATGTTCAAAATCAGTAAAATCTGGATCGACAAAAGTATATATATATATATATATATATATATATATATATATATATATATATATATATATATATATATATATATATATATATATATATATATATATATATATATATATATATATATATATATATATATATATATATATATATATATATATATATCGGGGCCTTAACAGTAGCTTTAAGGTTGGGGTAAAAAGGAGTTAGCTAACATATGTAAGGGCATAGGGTTTCCTTTACAGAGGTCATGGGTATGCTTAGGTGGGCGTTTGGCTTATAGTTTGGAGACCTAAAAGTTAGGACTGTTTTGTGTAAAATATGAACGGGATAGGTATCAAACTTAACCAAGTTAAGGACTTGTTAGGGAAGGGCAACGGGGTGTTTAGAGCATATTAATGAGGATCATGTATGGGAGAAGGCTAGATGTCCTTCATAGGTTGATAAGCCATTTTAGTGATTGGTTCATGTGTTGATTTTTTGTTTTTATTTGTTAGCTTTTTGCTAGTGCGCGGACTTTTGGAGAAGCTCAATCAGGTGAGTTTCATAGTCCCATGTCTACTAATGATTTTGACTTCCAGGTGAGATGGAAGAGACACTGTCTTGTTTTTTTATAAATTATGCTGTGAATGTTTTGTGTTTGGTGATGGACTTGTGCATACTTATGTGATTAACTGCTAGTTGATTCATGATTGTTATGTTTTGACTTGGTACCAAGAGGATGTTGACAAGGCGGGGCCTTGGGGAGGTACATAGATGTGTGAGCATCTATGGGACCAATGGATAATGACAAGGCGGGGCTTTGGGATTGGTTCATAGGTGTATGGGCGCCTATGGGACCATGGTATTTGGTAAGGCTGGAAGCCTTGGATTTTTGTTTGGTTCGTTAAATCTTGAATATTAGTTGTTAATGCATGTTTGTATCACATTGTCCATATGTTCATTTGTTAGTGGTTGTTGTTCACAGCTTATGGTTTGATTTTGGCGTTAGAGTCTAAACCTATGACTCTCACCAACTTTATGTTGACGTGTTTTAGTGTCTCTTTCAGGTGAGAATGTGGTTAAGCGTGAGAATAAGAGTGGCTAGCTTTGGAGGCTTAGGATTGCCTTTGGAGGAACCCCTTTTCCTCTTAGTCTTTATTTATGTTTGAATAAGTGATACTTTGTAGACACCTATATGTTTGTTATTTGTTAATTGTATGTCTTTTGTAAGAGGTGGACCTGTTACCTACTTACCTAGACTCCTGCATTGATGAGATATTGTCATGACATTTGTGTCACCTTTTATGACATTTCTAATTCATTTAGTTCTCTCTATAGACACGCTGTTGTTGTGATGATATCCATACGTCGCGCCTCATATTCCGCCATGTTGGGGTGTGACAATTGAGTTCAGACTATTTGCCATTATGGTTTTCAACTCTTCATTTGCCCCGATAAAAAATTGTGGTTGTTATGGGTTGTATAAATACCCTGCCTATGGTTACAAAATCTATAGCATCACTAGCTAGCGATCATCTTCCCCAAATCAAATACACCTTTTTTCTTTCAATTAACATATCGATCCATGGCAGATTCTCAAGGAAGTACTTCTGATGCAAATGCCACCCCTGTGTTGGACGAGATTATGCAACTCACTAGTGGTGCACATATTTCGTATGCCATGAGGGTCTACTTGGAGCAACAGATTATTGAAGAGAAGGCTTTTACTAATGATATCCGGGATTTGATTGAACCAGTTAAGATAAGCCTAAAAAGGGTTCGTACTACACTTGCTGAAATGAAGACCAAGCATCCAGCTGCTGAATGGGAGGAGTCTATTGAAGCTTTTACGGATTCAAAGAAAAGGTTGGAGTTGAAGCTTTTTCATTTGAACAAGATTGTCCAGGAACAACTTGAAGGTGTCGATGAGTTGAAAGCTTGGTCCACTTCAATAGAAATAGTTCCACCACCAGAAGAAGAAAATATTTGATGATTGTTGTGCATGGGTACATATGTTTGTGTTGTTTTTTACCATCAATATGCAGTTTGGGTATGTTGTGTCTAATCCATTTATTTTGTTTAAGTTAATGTACTATGTATCCATGTTTTGTTTAACTACATATGTAATATGATGGTCTAATGGTAATGTAATGACATTTATGTTTAATTTGGTTGAATAGCTTGCTATTGTGTTTATCTTAATTGGTTATTACATCTTAAATTGATCTTTAACTTATAGTTATGCTTAATATCATTATCTGTTGTAATTTTTGGGGGTTAAGATAGCAGAATGTGTTGTGTGTATGAAATTAAAGAAGGTACATGAACTGATTTAAGTAGGAATTTGAGCACAAACTTGACAAGTATGAAAAAATTATGTATTATAGATTATTCAAACTTCATGCAGACACAAACTTATACTCTTGCGGACACAACCTTATACTCATTATGTCAATAGCCACATATACATAATGTATGTTCAAAAAAATATATACATAATGCACTTCAGTAATGAGTAGATTTTTGCAATACATGCTAATCACAAAATTTGTGAATAAAGACTGAAATTAAAACCAAATATAACCTATTGTAACTAAACCCTAGGTGTGCAGGCAATATGAGGTTTAAATCATGTTGTCAGTAAGCTTAAACATACAGTCCCAAACACCCCTTATGTTGAGCAGGATATCAAATTTACAAATGAATAATTAACTTTAAGCAATTTCAGGGCATACAACCAACCAAAAATATAAAGGTGAGCAACAAAAGACTTAAATAAGTTAGATAATCAATAAAATAAGCATTCACAAGCCAAATCACTAGTGGAGTTGAAGGTTATACCTAGGCTGTTGTACATCCACACCAGCCTTGCAAACTGATGCAATAGCTATATGTACATTGTGCAGTTCAGTAATTGCAACTCAAATCACCAAATTGAACTCTATAGTCGAACACAAACTTTACAATTACGACATTCACTATGACATATTATGAAAACTTATATGGACACTGCAGACAAAAATAAAGAGTAAAAAATACTATGTAGTATGTCACTAGCTATATAAACAGATATGCAACTCAACTCATGTAACACCTCCAAATATTCATAATGCAATTCAGCGGAAGAGTCGTTGGTGTTACGGGATAGCACATTACTCAAATCATAGACAACGCTTAAAAATCGCGTCGTTTAATAATAAAGCATTTTCCATTCATAAATATCAAATTACATAGGTCCTCAGGTCAATATATGTCTTACAAATTTACAAAACATTTGAATGGAAAATTTTATATAAATGCGGGCCATAAATTCTTGTCATCATCCCGAGAATTACCTTCAAGTACCTGAGATAAAACATGTTAAAAGTCAGCGAAACGCCGAGTGAATCCATAGAGCTTAATAAAAAAACCATTAATATATATATATATATATATATATATATATATATATATATATATATATATATATATATATATATATATATATATATATATATATATATATATATATATATATATATATATATATATATATATATATATATATATATATATATATATATATCACGGTATATAATCATTACCGAAAATCATTTTGTACAATTCTTTGTCGTAGGCTATAAAATAGGCCAAAGACATTTTATACGAATCTTTGTCATAAATCATAATATAGGCTTTTACCTTCAAAACCATTATACGAACCATTGTTGTAAAAACATCATACAATACGTTTTATAACGTTGTATAGAGTTTAATAAAAACCGTTATATGAAAATGGTTATGTAAAACCAAAACACGAACATAATATCATAATAAGACCCTGTATTGCTAGTCAGGCAATATATTATAATTCAATTCGTATATCAGTATTTTCATTATTGGATTATTATAAGCCGCATGACATTGCTACTTTTCTGTAACATATATTGGGTAGCTACCCGTAATTCCTTTGCCCATCTAAAACAGCGTGTCGTCACAATAATCACGCTTATATAAATCTTCTCATACATAAATTCGCTTACCAATCAATGTGGCACGACGGGGATCAACCGTCAAGGCGCGAACTGGGGTGATCTTCCCCAAATAGTACTATTATATGCATAAGCGTCTACCAAATCCCGGTAGTTCACAATTTATGCTAATGGGACTTTTAGTGACATAACCTAACTAATAATAATCCATTTCATTTCATTCAGTGGGTCATATAATCATTCGGGTCCATGTCAATAAGCATACAATCGGGACTACTTGTGTTCTATTTTTATCAAAACTAGCATGTTATCTCCCTCGTGGGTTTATAAAACATTTCATAAAACATTTAAAAGAGTGCGAGGCTATGAACTCACATTGGTGTGGGAAGGCGGGTTATCGGCAATTAGGATGTATAGTACGTGCCTCGATCACGCGAAACCTAGACAAATAATACTCGGTCTTAGGCTATGCCCAATAACTTTATAAAAGTTTTTATTTATATGTAATGATGTCATAACATGATGATCAAGTGGGGTTTTATTTCCTTACACAACATTACTAGTTGTTTAGTATTAGTTAAATTAGTCTTATCATACTAGTTACACTAGTTTTAGCTCATTAAGAGTCCAATATCATTTTATTAGTCCATTTATCTTTGTAAGACCAGGCCCATACTCATATGTTGGGTACAAGTGGGTTAAGCCCATGAGTAAGTCCAATAACATTAAACCAAACTAGTTGATGTGTATACAAAATTATTTTATAATAGTTATTATTAGTTAGTGGCTTTTATACGCTTATTTTCTTATAGTATTTACTTTGAGTGCTCTTTTTATATTGTATAGTTTATTAAGAAATCTGATTTCTAAAGTCAAATCCACAATTTTTGTCATAACTTGAGTTCTACAAGGAGATAGAACCTCAGATTTAAACAGCATAAACTATATGATGTGTGCTACAAATAACTCTCTTATAGCTACTGCTCAAACAGCTTCTAAGTATTTATAATAATTCGTCCAAAACAGACTATACAGATTTGTACCCCAAAATTGTTTTGGCCATATCTTGCTCATTTTTAACAATCCATTGTATGGCCAACACACCACATATGTAAAAATCATTTATCTATCTGTATACTTAAAAATCTTAGTCATTTATCCAAGTGAAGATATTGAAACTTACTGTTTTATACAGCCTATGTGAATAGTCATGATTTTAACATCTTTACTTGTAGATTTTAACCTTTTTATCCTAATCTAGTAACACAAAATCCCAACACAATATATTGATCATCATTTATCATCATATACATATATATTTTTGAAGAAAATACATGAGTATATTTTTAAAACAATAAGGTGATGGAAAGAAATGATCTTGTACCAACCAATATGATAAAAGGTTAAGGTTTTTGTTGAACTAGACTTGGTTTTTGGTAACCAAATCTTATGAGATAGCAAGACCACTTTTGAGATCACCAAAAGTATAAACACTTCTTGAGAAATCAGCCCTAATCCTTCTTGAAACTCCTTTATACTTGTTAAGATCACCTCCAATCTTCATCTTTTCAAATGGGGATCAACATATGTAGATTGTATGTAAAGTTTATGGCTAGATTTTTTATGGAGATGGTGAGATGGTGGTGGTTATGGGACGGCAAGAAGGGAGAGGAGAGTGGCAGAAAGTTTTTGCATGTTGTGATAATGGTAAATTGTTTTGGTTTAAGTTGGATGGTTTTGTAAAGTTAGGAGGACAAGTGTCCTCATGCTTTGTATAACTTTGCCACCAAGGGTGGTCTTGGTCCTTGTTTTGCCGCCCATAGTAGGGGTGAGACAAGTGTAAACTTGTTTCATCCCCACTAATTTACGGGTACTCCTCGATTCTGGTTTCTCGATTTACATGCCCTCGGGTCGTTTTACAAAAAACGTTATTATAAATTATGAATCTACGGCACGAAACGATTCTAATAAAAATTGTCTCATAAAAAATGGAGCACAAAAGCGTAAATACGTAAACCTAGGGTTTCCGGTTTAATCGTAAAAGACGCTAAATTATGCAAGTAAGTGCTAATTTCTTCTCATAAATTTGTGAGTTTATGAACCAACACAAACTAAAATTTCAAAATAATATACGAGAATAAATTTTACTACTTGAAATGTCGGGCTGTCACAAAAACGGAGTATGTAAACATAAACGCGTAACGTAGAGCTTTCCGGTTTAGACGTAGTCGATGCTACTTTAAGACGTAAACCCCAATTTCTTCCCAAAGGTGAGTGAGTTCATAAATTAACAATAAAATAATGATTTTAAATTATACTTGAGAATAAAATAATGACCTCAAATTGACGGATTGTCACAGCAGTTACCCCTAAAGAGGATCTTTGTCCTCAAAGATCAATTTATCTTACTACTCGCTTCTTATAGAGTCAAAGACATGTGGGCATTTCCTTCACATTCGGTCTTTTCTCTCAAGTGTAATTCATTACAATATGCGAGTTTCAACAACATAACAATGGGAATATGATCGTGCTTAAGTTGACTCACTTTCTCTCTCCATGATGTCCACGGGTTTTTAAGGAAATGCAACTTTTTGCCAACCCAAACTTCATTAAGAAGTAATCAGATTTTCATTTGATAGAAATTTTATTAGGTTCAAAATATGGAACATAATTCATGCAGCCCTTGAAGTTATAGGGTAGATCCAGCTTATATGCCTCTCGGTCCAAATCTTTACATTATCTCAATGGTCCCATACAACGGGGACTTATTTTCCCATGATCTTTCATATCATCAGTTCACTTTTCTATGGTGAAATTTTTTTGGCATAACTTCGCTACCCATCCTGCATTTCAAGATCTACATCTCACAATGGTTGTATTTTGTAGGGTTAGGTTTGTCATCATAGGTAACCTTAAACCTAAAAGACATGTCCAACTCACAATGGGTGTATGTCAGGTATCTTCATCCCAACTCCCACCTACTGGTGCTCTTAAACTTTTCTTTATATAGATTCTCGCAAGGTCCGGTCTCAATCCTAAAGCGATAACTATTAATGATAACCTATCCAAAGGAAAGTGCTTATCATGTTCATTACCAAAGGTCAATCATATAAGCATAAACAAGCCTTCTAGTGTTTGTATCGTTATTTTACCTTGTCCACACGATTGTGAGAGGCAAGCAGTAATCATATCAAGATTAGTTCCCAATGACTTCTAAAGGAATCTCCAGAAATTCTATGCGAAGCGAGGATCTTGATAGAGATGATCGATACATGCACGTCATGCTTACACAACTCCTTTAAATACAAATGAGCCAGCTTATCCATTGAGAACCTATCATTAATTGGAATGATATGAGCAGATTTGGTCAGTCTGTAGACGATGACCCAAATCGAATCAAATACAGATGATGACCTTGGAAGATTTGTGATAAAATCCATGGTGATTCTATCCCACGTCCAAACAGGATTTATAAACTGCAGAAGCAATCTTTACGGATTTTGGTGTTCAGCCTTGACCTTCGCAAAAGTTAGATATTTACTAACATATGTTGCGATATTTGCTTTCATATTTGGCCATCAGTATAACTTCTTCAGATAAAGATACATTTTATCAGAATTGTCATGGATAGAATACTTAAACTTATGAGATTCCAACATGACTAAATCTCACAAACCTCCATATTTTGGCAGCCGCAAACGACCTTTTAACCACTTAACGCCATCGGCTCCCATTTCTAGTGGTTCTCATTTGCCATGAGGCCCTTCATTATCTATATCATCCTTCCTACAAGTCTCAGCTTGTACATTTTTAATTTGCTCGGGCAATTTATTGTGTATGGTCAATACTAAGGAACACATCTTAATTGATTCTCTATTCTTTCTACATAATGCGTCAGAAATTACACCCACCTTCCCCGATGAAATAAATAACATTACCATAGTCACTCAGAAGTTCTCTCTTCATATTTTCTAAGTTTTAGTTTCGTCTCAACTATTACCTTTATTAGTTTTGCCCAGTCCGACATTTAAAGCGTCGATAAATATTACAAGTAATTAAATAATAAATATTTAATTTATGAAATGTAAACGTAAAATTTTTAAATTTCTCAGTTCATCTAATCATGGAAAAATGTTCAAAATAAATTTGAATTTAGTTAACACGATTTTCATTGATTTGTCGAAAATAATTAACAAGATCCGTAAATGTTCCAAAAAAATCTTTGTTTAAACTTTGGTCAAAATTTTCTTAGTTGATGAGCAAAAGTTGTCATTCCAAATTTCCATGTCATGGGTTATATGGTTTCCTCGATCCCTCTTAGGTTGTCTTGAGGTATACACAAACATCTACTCCTGAGGGAGTTTAGTTAAATGATCTGGGTATAAGGGAATAATTCCCTAAAAATCCTTCGATAAATATTTGTCAAAACCTCTTCGCACTTCCTTTTTGGTATAACCCAAAGCCTTAATGGCTCTAATCTTTGAAGAGTCAACATAGATTCCACTACCAATAATCACACGGTCAAAGAATGTAAAGGATCAAGCCTTAATCACATGTTAAATACTCAAGGTACATGTTTTCACTACTCGGCCAACTCAGTGCAGTCTACAAATGATTAATAACTCCTTCTTACTCTTAGAAACAAACAGATGGTCCTTAATGATCACAAGCATGATTTTAACAAATTACAGCCTACACACGTGATTCACCCAATTTATGAATGCTACATGTGCCTTGGTCATTCCAAACGACATAACATGAAACTCATAATGTTCATTACGAGTTCTGGATGTAGTGATTGGAATAGATAATCTTCTTTGCGGACGCGAAGTTGATGATAACCATGTCGTAGATCAAATTTTTGAATACACGCTAGAACCGTGTAAATGATCGAACAAATCTTTCATCTTGGGTAATGGATATAAATTTTGATCGTCAATTTACTTGGTTCACGGTAATCTATAAATATAAGGAATGATAATACTATAGCTCTTCATGATGACGAGCTCGGTAAAATAAAAGCTTTTTCTGACAACTCTCTCAGTTGCACGGTAACTCTTTTTTATTCAAATGGTGCTGAAGTATAGTGCACATGCCACAAGTGCAGCACCGGGAATATAATCAATACCAAATTCAACTTGCCTTAATGGCGAAAGTCTAGGTAATTCATCAGCAAATACCTCAGAAAGTTTCAGATAACATGAACATCTTTTAATAAATTCACTTTAAGTTCTTTCTAGATTATAAGATCTAAGACTAGTTCACAACCATTCATGGTATAATTTCAAGCCCAAATGCAGGATATGGTCTCCCATCAGAAATTGTTTAGATCACCTTTGATAACCAACATCTTATCGTTTAGGGAATTTCTACTTGGGTTCCCATCAATTAAGACAATGACATCATGTCATAATCAACCAATCCATCCTAATGGCATTATCAACTTTCCAGTTTTATTACCGTCGATAAGATGAGAACTTCTCAAAAGGCTAAGAATAACTCGTAACCCTTCACAAAATCAAGGATATTATGAGACATAACTACCATTAAAAGAGTAAGGTCAACGCATGATTTACGCGAGAGAATTTCGAATCAGATAAAGACAAAAACATTAACGAACATGGAAATATCCCATGTCTTCATGATTTATTTACGCATCTGGAAGCACCTCGGATCGTTACCCATGTCATTCAAATGGAATCTAATTAAAAGAAATGATAGGAACGTCGATACACGCAGTCGGGTATCAACACTCGGTAATTAGATAATTTTCCAAATAATCTCACCATGAGAGAATTGGACAAGGAGGGGAGGTCAATTGTCAAATAAGACAATATCCACAGACGAGTAAATTCGATTCGGAAAAATAGTACGGGCACATATGTAGGTGTCCCTAACAATACGTCCCAATTTTTTTATTTTATTTTTTATTTTTTTTGCACTTCTTGCAGATCTCATAAAAATTTAATCTTTCACAATTACAAAGAAAAATGTAGTGTTTATTAACAATTTCATGGTGATTACTAATCAGCCTTGCATGGTCCTTTCCAAATTGTACGTAGGCGCGCAACTATGTACAATTTTAGGATTAACGATGCAATACTCAGTTCGTCAAAATCTTGTCATCATGTTTAAAATAAAATATTTTCATGCTTAATTCTAGAATAAGAATCAAAATGAATTTACAGAGATGTTCTTCGTTATGGAAGCAATTAAGTTTTCCAATGTGTTTCATAAACAACTTTATTTTGATAACGATTACTTATAAGTCTCACTTTGAATAATCCATATGGTGATGTAAGTTCAATTTTTCTCAAGGGACATTGTTTCAACTTATAAAAATAATGAGTGATCTGCAAAAGAGTGATGAAAAGTTGTTCACCAAGAACTAACTACAATATGATAGGAAATGAGCTTAGCCAATTAATCATGAGGTTCATGACCTCGATGGTACTCAGGAATACAAAGAAGAATCTACAACGCAACTCTATCTGAAAAGAGTACTTTTTCAATTGTTGCATCACAAATGTGAACATTAGGAAGAAGCAAGAAAAGATAGATAACATCGATACATGTAGGATTTAGCAATCAAATGTAGTCTTTTCATTAATCACAAACAAGTCAAACATTGTACCATCACACATTACGTGTCGCCATGTCATACAATTCTAAGGACTCATCCTACCAACTGATGTCTTAGTTAAGTTAGGGATTTTAAAAGATACTACAATGAATACTAATCTACAAGAGTCATTAGGTGTTCCACCTGTCCCAGAAGATCCATCGGTCCTAATTCAGAAGAAGATTTCTTCAATTCATTTCTTGGACACTGGGCATCCTCGTCATTGGACAATGGCCTAGGAACAATCCTTAACACGAACCAACAATCAATTAAAACCTTATAATTCAACCACAGGACTTAACGACTTCCTCTTAACAATCTCGCATTCCATACGAGTTAAATTTGACTTTATTCAAGTTTCAACCAACTTATACTCAATGCGACATCCTACCTCATTCTCCAATACTCTCAACCTTATTCTTAGGCCTTTAAAGGGCAATAGAATCTCGATATGAACAACACTTAATTTCCAATCCTATAGTTCTTACAACAATAGTTATCAAATGAGTCACTAGTATGAAATGACTCACACATTCAATTAGACTTCTCAGAAAGGTACAAGTGGCATGAGGCTTTTGGGTAAAGGTTCCAATAACAGCCTCAAGGGCAACATTTACCTTTTCGATTTCAAATTTAAGAATTGGGTGACACCGAATCAGATGACACCTTCCTAGGTGGCAAGGTTTTGTCAAACTCCACTGTATAAGGAAAGATCGTCATGACATCAATATCAGATTTAATCTCGCCAATTCTTCTTCAAGATAATAATCAACTAATATCAACATTTCTACGAATATCAACCATTTTGTTGGGATCGTAAACATCCACAACTTGGTTTAGATCTAGAATAGCTAGATTTCCTACAGGAATAGCTTCGATTGATTTGCTAGGGGAGTTAGGGTTTCTTGTGACAATCTACGTCGTATAAATATCTCGTATAAGTATTAGAATAATCATTAAACAATCGTGTAATCAAATTACAACATATATATAATCCAAGTTATATATATATATATATATATATATATATATATATATATATATATATATATATATATATATATATATATATATATATATTAAAATAACACTTCTTAGTCTGGCTTTGTCGGTAACTCGGGAATTGTTCGGCACCGTTATAGTCAAAAGATTATTAAACATTTTACTCAAAATATTTCTTCAAAAATATTTATGGTTAAAAGGTTTTTTGAAATGTTTTATTCAAAACCTTGGTTTTAAAAATCTTTCGTTCTCTAAGCGAGAGCTTTGATACCAAACTGTAACACCCCCAAATATTCATAATTCAATTCAGCGGAAGAGTCGTTGGTGTTACGGGATAGCACATTACTCAAATCATAGACAACGCTTAAAAATCGCGTCGTTTAATAATAAAGCATTTTCCATTCATAAATATCAAATTACATAGGTCCTTAGGTCAACATATGTCTAACAAATTTACAAAACATTTGAATGGAAAATTTTATTTAAATGCGGACCATAAATTCTTGTCATCTTCCCGATAATTACCTTCAAGTACCTAAGATAAAACCTGTTAAAAGTCAGCTAAACGCCGAGTGAATCCATAGAGTTTAATAAAAAACCATTAATATATATATATATATATATATATATATATATATATATATATATATATATATATATATATATATATATATATATATATATATATATATATATATATATATATATATATATATATATATATATATATATATATATATATATATCACCGGTATATAATCATTACCGAAAATCATTTTGTACAATTCTTTGTCGTAGGCTATAAAATAGGACAAAGACATTTATACGAATCTTTGTCGTAAATCATAATATAGGCTTTTACCTTCAAAACCATTATACGAACCATTGTCGTAAAAACATCATACAATATGTTTTATAACGTTGTATAGAGTTTAATAGAACCCGTTATATGTAAAATCAAAACACGAAAATAATACCAGTAATAAGACCTCGTATTGCTAGTCAGGCAATATATTATAATTCAATTCGTATATCAGTATTTTCATTATTGGATTATTATAAGTCGCATGCCATTGTTACTTTTCTATAACATATATCGGGTAGCTAACCCGTAATTCCTTTGCCCGTCTAAAACATCTTGTCGTCACAATAATCACGCTTATATAAATCTTCTCATACATAAATTCGCTTACCAATCAATGTGGCACGACGGGGATCAACCGTCAAGGCGCAAATTGGAGTGATATTCCCCAAATAGTACTATTATATGCATAAGCGTCCCAAATCCCGGTAGTTCACAATTCATGCTAATGGGACTTTTAGTGACATAACCTAACTAATAATAATCCATTCATTTCATTCATTGGGTCATATAATCATTCGGGTCCATATCAATAAGCATACAATCGGGACTACTTGTGTTCTATTTTTATCAAAACTAGCATTTTATCTCCCTCGGGGGTTTATAAAACATTTCATAAAATATTTAAAAGAGTGCGAGGCTGTGAACTCACATTTGTGTTGGAAGGCAAGTTATCGGCAATTAGGATGTATAGTACGTGCCTCGATCACGGGAAACTTAGACAAATAATACTCGGTCTTAGGCTATGCCCAATAACTTTATAAAAGTTGTTATGTATATGTAATGATGTCATAACATGATGATCAAGTGGGGTTTTATTTCCTTACACAACATTACTAGTTGTTTAGTATTAGTTAACTTAGGCTTATCATACTAGTTACACTAGTTTTAGCCCATTAAGAGTCCAATATAATTTTATTAGTCCATTTATGTTTTTAAGACCAGGCCCATACTCATATGTTGGGCCCAAGTGGGTTAAGCCCATGAGTAAGTCCAATAACATTAAACCAAACTAGTTGGGCCTAGTGGTCCAACAAGGCTAATTTGGCTCATTATGGTCCATATGTTACAAAGCTCGGTTTTGTCGACTTTTACTTGTCAAATGTGTTTACATATCAGTATATGATTTATAAAAATGTTACATTAGACGGGTCCTACCATCTAAGTTTTATTTGGCAAAAATGTTAACCTTTCGGTTTTAGCCGAAAAGACGTAAAACTTACATATAGTTTGTAGTTTTAGAAAACATTTGAGTTTTATTTTTATAAAATGTCATGTTTTTTTATTTTAGTATACAAACTTATTTTATACTGGTTATTATTAGTTAGTGGCTTTTATATACTTATTTTATAATAGTATTTACTTTGAGTGCTCTTTTTATATTATATAGTTTATTAAGAAATCTGATTTCTAAAGTTAAATCCACCATTTTTGTCATATCTTGATTTCTACAAGGAGATAGAACCTCAAATTTAAACAAAATAAACTACATGATGTGTGCTACAAATAACTCTTGTATAGCTACTACTCAAACAGCTTCTAAGTATTTATAATAATTCGTCCAAAACAGACTATACAGATTTATACCCCAAAAGTGTTTTGGCCATATCTTGCTCATTTTTAATATTCCATTGTATGGCCAACTCACCACATATGTAAAAATCATTTATATATCTGTATATTTAATAATCTTAGCCATTTAACCAAGTGAAGATATTGAAACTTACTGTTTTATACAGCCTATGTGAATAGTCATGATTTTAACATCTTTACTTGTAGATTTTAACCTTTTTATCCTAATCTAGTAACACAAAATCCCCACACAATATATTGATCATCATTTATCATCATATACATGTACATTTTTGAAGAAAGTACATGAGTAAATTTACAAAACAATAAGCTGATGGAAAGAAATGATCTTGTACCAACCAATATAATGAAAGGTTAAGGTTTTTGATGAACTAGACTTGGTTTTTGGTAACCAAATCTGTAGGTCCTTAGTTTCTTAGGATTGTAGATGTGTTTGATTGATCTAAAGTAAACAGAGGAATAAAGAACTAGAGAGAGTTAGAGAAAGAAAGAAGAGAAAGAGAAGGTTGATTAAGTGAGAAGTGAAAACACAAATGACCAACCCCTCCTAACATGCTAGGAGGGGGTATATATAGCCCACCCTACATGTGGGATATATGGGCTATATTGGATCACGAGCCCAATATCATTGGAGTGACCGATCGTTTCTAAATACGTAAAAACGTATTTTCAACAATCTCCCCCAAAGGGAGGTCACTCCAAGTTACAATGTCCTAAATAGTATATAGCTCGTGATCTATGCTAACAATGATGTGACCGACATTTTCATTGGAAAAACGTATTTCCAACAATCTCCCCCAAAGGGAGGTCACACCATTTTACAAAATCTTAAACCTAGCATACTATGCTTGAGTCTTCAATCTTGTTCTTGTGAATATGCTGATGAGATCTTTGACTTTGGTCTTGAACATGCGTCCTTGCTTCGACCTTGTGCATTCATCACTTGTGATATTTGCCTCCTCGTGACTTCATGTTCCACATACTTATACTTTTATAAGTTTTTGAAAGCTTCAGATTTTGATACAGCGGAAGACTTGAATTTTAGACTTTCTTGAATTTGTTGAAGTATTAAGTGCATACAGTATAATCATGTGGTGGCAATTTCTCTTCTGGATTGTACACCGCAATGCCACCTTCTTGTTGCGCTCCATAAGACAGTTAGCAACAAAACATATACACGGATGAAATGGCCTTGAACATTTCGTTCTAATTCGGTAGCATTTTACCTCCGGTCGGTGAAGACCATTGGACGATATAAAATATCGTACTTGTGACAGGTAGTTTCAATTAAGAACCACCTTGACAAGATTTCGTGGGTACACCCGTTCTCTTTATTCGACCGTTCAAAGCTGACTGCGAACATAAAGAGTGAATCATTTGGATAATAATATCCGCATGATTTGAAGCCGTCAATTCATGTTCCTGGAACAAGTGAAATTCAATTAAGTAATCGTTGCTTTCTAGTTGTCACGAGCTTGATTCGTATAGAATCTTGCAAGTTACCTACCAAGTGCTGTTTGAGGTTAACACTAGAAGGATTTCTACTCATCACTGTGAACACTATGGTATCACTCTGAGTGTTCTGGCAAGATCACTAAGATATTGCGTAGAGGCCTGGAACGTGTTTAAATTCATTTAAGAATTAAACCACTGTTGCTTTCCAGTTATCACAAGTTTGATTCATAAAGAATCGCACAAGTCACCTACCATGAGCTTTTTGATATTCGCTCAAGAAGGATTTCCATCTTCATTGTAAATAATTTCGTATTACTCGGATGTTCAGGCAAGATCATGAAGATTTTGCGTAGGACTCTTAAGATCTTTCTTACTTTTCACAGTGTGTGAGGAAGCAAGGAAATATGAAAGTGTGTCCTAATGAGATATTTGATGATCTCAAATGGCTCTAGACTCAATCGTGCATTTTGGATTTTTAGTGATCGGAGGCTGGAGAAGAGTGCCACCATTTCAATACCAATTTATTCGGAGTAAATAAATCAATAGATAATGTGTTGTGACCGTGTGATTAAAACAAATATCTTTTAAGAGATATCTAAGTTAGTTGGGATGGGTTGTGCCTTGCATCACTAGGTCCATGATGTTTGTCTTTAATATCAAGAATCATTAAATAATGATCTTAATAGCATATGTATTGACCCGGTTTCTGCCTTAGTTGTAAGGAGGGCTTCTTTCTTTTCACCCTTTATCTTTACATTTCTTTTTGATTCTTCAACCCCTTCAATGCTTACCAATACGTCATAACTAGCACCTTGTTGTGATTGTTCCAGTGCTAACTTAAGTACTTGGTCGGCATTCAGCTACGTTCACAATCTTTCTCCATCTTTCCTAAGGACTACTATTTCTAGCTATGGAATGTCCTTGGGAAGATTCCTCCGGTTCTAGAGGAATCATTGGACTTTAACCTATCCTACCAACCTTATGTCACCACAATCTTCACCGTCGTGAATAGAGATGTTTTGGGTAAGTGTATGTCACCATGAAATCCATTTTGAAGTGCAAATCCATTTTGCTCCCCATTAACATATGCCACGATATCCAGAAACATTTCGCACATGTCGGGATGAGCTAGCACGTTAAGTCAAACCATTTGTGATTAATCATTTCCCATATTAAATCACATTTTCTCCCCCATATTAAAAATATTAACCCAATCGTTGTTTTTAATATCAATTGATTTAATAGCATTTTAAGAAAATTTGGGAAGAACAATGCAAATCCAAATATCTTCATGAATTACACAAGCTCCCCATCAAATTAATGAGGGTGTACTTGAAACGTAAATTAAATACCTTTTAAACACAAGTGTAAGGTATTTATCACGTGCAAAGATCATATATGATAATGAATTCACAATATTAGCAATTCACGAGGTTGGACCTAAATGATGGAGAACATCATATGAGAGAATTACATGGTTCTTGTTCACGAATGTTGGTCGCCTCGTCACGTCTGAAGTTACCTCTTGACTCCATGTGTAGGATTGATATCATTGTCTTGACACCAATATGTGTACTTGGCACATTCGGCATCAAAGATTCTGAATGCTGGACAATTCTTCCCCCTCAATTGTTGACCCGTGTTCTATTGAAAAAGCTGTAGTCGCCGTTTGAGTAGTCGCATCGTCGAGTATGTAGATATCAATTGTAAATTGCTATGGTTGGTGGAGATGATAACTTCATAAAAACAAGATTTCTCTTGTTTTAACAAATAAATACACTGACACGTACATATATTCGTGTTAGATTGTGTTATTCCGTAAACACAATCCCTTACATGGTTATAAAATAAACCATGCCCGAGAAAATTAATTCCCGTTGTTGAGTCAAAGCTTTTCGATGAAATCCTTAACTTGAGTATTAAAAACGGGTTACTATCTGAAATAATAGCAAACTATTTTGAGCATGTTTTAAAACGTTTGAACTTCTGCTCGAACTTTATTTACAACCCCGTGTCATTATTGAATGACATTTCTAGTATCGTAAATATTATCGATTCCAGAAGACATGCTCTTTTTATCAAAACATTTTTTAACACACAATTTTGAAAGATTTAGAAAACCTTTTTGAGAAATTCTCGAAAAACTATGTTCAACGTTTTGAAAACCAATTACTTGAGCTTAAGATGTTGAATATCTTGCAAAACGAGCTCAAGTCCGAGAAGTTGTAAACTTCCCGTTGTTAAGGATAAGTTTATCATCGGCGATAAACTTTCCTTTTAACTGAAGAACGAGTCCTAAGTTGACATTTACTTAGAATTCGTTTTCATGAGCTTGAAAAACTTTGAATGTTTTAACGTAAAGCTCATGACCGAGAAAGGTGAATTTCTCGTTAAGAAGAAAAGTTCTCTTATTTAAAAGATACACTTTACTTTATGAGCTTAAAACTTGGAATCTTTTAATACAAGCTCATGACCGAGAAAATTTAATTTCTCGTTACGAGGATAAGCTATCTTTAAAGATAAGTTATCCTAAAATTACATCCGAGTTACAGTCTGATACTTAACTGTAAGTCTTTGTGCATGAGCTTAAAAAACTTCGGATGTTTTTAATATTAGCTCATGCCCGAGAAAAATTAATTTCTCGTTGTAAGGATAAGTTTATCATCGGCGATAAACTTTCCTTTTAATTGAAGTCTGGGGCATAATCAGAGATATAATTATACGCCATATACACGAGCTTAAAATTTTTGAATAGTTTTAATATAAGCTCGCGTCCGAAAAAATTTAATTTCTCGTTAAGGAGGATAATTTTATCGTCGGCGATAAACTTTCCTTTATTTGAATATCGGGTCATCATCTGATATTTAATGAAGAGCCTTTTACACAAGCTTAAAACCTTTAAATAGTTTTAACGTAAGCTCGTGTCCGAGAAAATTTAATTTCTCGTTTTGAGGGTAAGTTATCGTTGCGTAGATAAACTTCCCTTTCTTTGACGTTCGGGTCACAATTTGTTATTTTACTGTGAGCCATATACACGAGCTTAAAACCTTTGAATCGCCTTAGGATAAGCTCGTGTCCGAGAAAACTTAATTTCTCGTTTTGAGGGTAAGTTATCGTT
The DNA here is from genome assembly GCA_025667525.1 of Glebionis coronaria. Classification (NCBI taxonomy): domain Eukaryota; kingdom Viridiplantae; phylum Streptophyta; class Magnoliopsida; order Asterales; family Asteraceae; genus Glebionis; species Glebionis coronaria. Next base: position 455,960,562 of record CM046876.1, read on the forward strand.
GCGTAGATAATCTTCCCTTTCTCTGAAGTTCGGGTCACAGACTGTGATTTGAATGTGAGCCATTGTGCATGAGCTTAAAAACTTGGAATGTTTTTTATATAAGCTCATGCCCGAGAAAAATCAATTTCTCGTTGTTAGGATAAGTTTATCATCGGGGGTAAACTTTCCTTTCTTTGATGAGCGAGTTACAGTCTATGATGTGACTATAAGTCCTTTACACGATGTTTAACTGTGAATCCCCTGAGACACTTGTTTCTCCGATATCTGCTTCTTCAGCAACCAAACTCTAAGAGTATCCTTAGTTGAACGGGATACAATGATTGGACCGCTTCGTTCTTTTGGAACATTAACTTTGGTACCTGCATTCTCATTAGGAATTTGCATGCTTTGATATGGGTTAGCGATATCTATCTTAGAAGCAAGTGGGGGTTCACAGTTGTCTTTTCTTGTGCCAGAGGCGACCTGAGTGGATGAATCACTTGTCTTAGTTGGCAAACGTTTCCGTTTATAGAAAACCTTAAGTTCAGGCTTAAGTGATGTATCATCCTTTTCAATTTCCTCCCTAGCAGTCTTAGTTGAATCAGAGACAATCCTAGTTAAAGGGCACTCGTTTTCTACAAGAGTGAAAGTTCTACCAGTGGGGCGCCACATTTTACCAATGGGTTTGATTTTAGCGACCCACTGGGATTTAAGTCTAGCACGGGAGTTCACCTCATTAAGTAATTTCTTGATACAAGAATCATGATTGGCTTTAAAGACACATTTCCTACATGTTTTACAGGTAGCATATTTAATGTCCGAGTAATTCCTAGATGATTGATCGATGCTCCTAGGAGATGACATGCTACGGTTAGCAGTGTTGGGTAATCTAGAAGGCATCTGACTAGGTTTGACATTGTTATCTCTTACATGTGTCTTTTGCTTAGCTTCCCTTAGACCAGATTTATGGCAAACGTCATTTGAACTAGTTCTAGACGTGGTCTTGGTATTTTTAGAGAAACTAGAGGCAATCATGTGATTAGGTCTTGCTAAAGTTGTTTTAGTCACATTAGGCCTAGTTGGTGGGGTGACTGGTCTAGAAAAATGAACCAAATCAACTTGGAAGGCAAACCGCGGTCTCGAGGATTGTGGTCGCTCGGATCCAAATGCAGTCGGTTGTCTAACGGACAGATTTGTAGGCGGTTTCCCCAAGATTGATGGTTTATCAAGCTTAGTGTCCACACTAGTTCCTTTAGATTTCCTTATTTCATTTCTCAAAGCAGCTATAGCAAAAACCTTTTCTTGAACCTGAGCCTTTAAAGTCTCATTCTCTTTGAGTAATTCATCTTGGGATGCCAACTTAGATTCAAGCAGCTTAATTTGTTTCAAAAAATTATCCTTTTCAGCTTTAGAATCTAGAACTGTTTGATCCAATTTTCGTTCAAGAACAACGTTTGACTTTTCAAGTTTTTCAAAATACTTTTCAAATTTGTCCGTTTTCTTTGAAAATTCAACTTTGGCATCCTCAAGCTCTTTAGATTGCTGAGCTACGATCGTTTCGAGCTCTTTAATCTTAGAATTGGAATCAGTTAACGAAGCAGTCATAAAGCATTTATCATGATGTACTATAGCATTTTGAACAATCTCCCCCCTATTATGACGCACATCGGATGATTCTAAAGTGGTAAAACTATCACCGTTTTCCATCCCATTTTGTCATAAATAGGTTTGGAATGCTCAACATGCGTTAGTTCATCGGCATAGACATCATATACAACATTACATTGTACCATATTTGTAGGCTCTTTGTCATAAATGGGTATAGTGTCATCATAAGAGATATCTGTAACATTCCCTGACGTGTTGCTGATGTCATGCTTAACTGTTGATTCCATGTCCTTGCAATCTTTAGCAGCCTCCAACGCGTCAATCGTATGACCATTTTCCTCTTGCATCGTAGAATCTTGCACTCCATTATCACACACTTGTTAAAGTCGGGATCTTTCATAAATCGAAGACGATACCGATGTCATGAGTTTCAATAGTGTACCACGTAAAACTTGAAGCTCGGTATGTGTGTCTCGAAGAAATGATTGGCAAATCACGGAACTTTCAGACTTGATGATATTGAATTGGAGGAAAGGCGTGAGTTGTGTCACGAGAGCTTGATATGTAGATTCTGATGCAGAATGAATAAAGTTTGCTTTGTGAAGTTGCTCAGCTAGTTGGTTCAAGGTGAGGAGTATTGAATCAATGAATGGATAACGATCTTGACCAAATAGTGTCACAAATTCGCTCCCTCCTTGAATCCATGAAAGAGTCACAAGATGAGACTAAAGTAGTCGAAATGAAGTGATGCCGTTGTCTCTAAGTTTGTCTTGCATTGGATACCGGTCTTCCTCTTGAAATGTTGAATTCAACAATTCCATTTCGTTCGATGATAATTTCTTGGATCCTTGTTTAGCAATATAGCTTTTTCTTGGCTCAAACGTTGATAAAAACAAACCCGATAAAAATAAACTTAACGACTTGATATCCTTCAACCCACTACCACAAAACCACTTTCGGATATTATAGTGCTCGGCCCGTCAATCAATTTAACTCGAAAACCGTTAGAAGAATCTTAAACATGTAATTGGAAAAATGCGATGTTACCACTTGCTACTAAATATTAAACCCACGTCAAATTGTTAAACAAGTAATAATTTGTTAAACGTGTGACAATATTCGATATACGGTCTAATTGAAACTATAGAATTTTCCTAACATGGACCGACCATCGGTTCCTTCACATAAACGATTTTTATTCAAGATTCTTTGATAAATAAAAACCTAGGCCCAAGTAGATTCACGGTCTTAACTTATATTTGAGTTCAAAGCCCAAAAAAGAATAATACTCGTGTACACGAAAGCACATAACAAAATTTATGAGAAAACAAAATCAGTGCCATGAATAAGAGTAGTATAACACAAATCTGGCCCAATGGTGTACCCGATCCAATTCTAAAGTACAACCCCCCAAATCATATCTAAACCCGGTATAACCCGACACACGTATATAACAACCACAAACCTAAATATTAGGTCATTAGATAACCCTAAATTATTCACTTAGTATTCTCCGCCCCTATCTCATTCTCGTAACTACCAAAGCAATTCATCAACCTTTTTTTTCAACCGATCAAATCAATAAGATAATTCTATGATGTTTTAGATCATTGCTTCTTAATCACATACCCAACCACTATCAACCAACTCAATGCAACATCTGATCTTACCAAATCAATCACAATCGAATATCAAACAAAACATGTGAAGGCAACAAGTTCACCAGATCATTTTTGGTCTCAGGTAAGTGTAGTAGGTGTTTGATTTAAGTTTTAATAAATTGAAACAAAGTTTCGGTTTGACAGAAATTGTTAATCCCTTGCTTTATATTCGAAAATTAAAGGGTTAACCCAACATAGATCAGTGATGATGATATCACGTTGGATCTATAAAGATCATGACATGCGTGTCAAAAGTCAAAACACGAATTGATTCTGAGATCTCTATGATTTTTGTTTAATTTCGAGTAGACAGATTGAGTGTTGACTGTGTTGTTGTGATGTTGGATTCGAGAGAGGGTGTTCGAGAGGGTGTGTGAGTCTTGTTGTGTTGTGTTTGTTAGGTGTCAAGAGTTGAGTTTCTTGATTATGTTGGTTTGAGTCGAGTTAGATGAGACGAGGGTGAGGTGTTGTTTGGGTTTTGTTGGTCAGTGATTCTGTTTTTGGTGTGACGAGTTAAGTCGAGGGAGTGTTGGGTGAGTCGTGAGTCAAGAGTATGAGGCAGTTGGATTCGAGTCTTGTCTTTTTGGTGTTGTCGAGTCGCGAGTGATGTTCGAGGCTGTGGGAGTCTGTGTTTGAGTCTCTGGTTTTGTCTGTTGGTTAGAGTCGAGTCTTTGGGTCCTGTTGGTCGAAAATGGGTGTGGTGAGGTGTTGTTCGAGTCGAGGGAGGTTGGATGAGTCAAGTCTGGGTTTTTGTTGAAGTTTGGATGTGAAGATCATACATCGCAATAAGGGACAAAAAATCAAACCATCACAATAATTTTCATGTCCATCGCAATCTCAACAAACTCCATCGTAATGAGACAAAACAAACTTATATATCGCAAACTTGTATCGCAATGTATTAAAAAATAATGACCCTCACAATATTGAAAAAGTAACAGATCTATCGCAATATCCCAACACCTGTCGCAAAACTATCGCAAAGCTGTCGCAATATACGTCGCAATATGCGTCACAATATGCAAACCCTAGGCTATTGCGACGGAAAAAGTGTCGCAATAGTACAAAATTATCCCAAATTCCACTTTTTTCCACTTTTTCGGATAAAACCCAACCAATTCGAGATTTTAAGCTAAAAATGATCCAAACACCCAAAAATTTTGCCTTTTTAACCAAAGAAACAATACCAAATCACTACCACAACTATGTAGATGATTTGTATCAAGATTAAACCATAAAAAAAACACAAAAAAAAATTTGGATCGAATGATTTTGAATCAAAATAGACAAATCAATGATGAACAAACACAAGAACAACCTAATCAACCATGGCTCTTGATACCATTTGTAGGTCCTTAGTTTCTTAGGATTGTAGATGTGTTTGATTGATCTAAAGAAAAGAGAGGAATAAAGAACTAGAGAGAGAGAGAGTTAGAGAGAGAAAGAAGAGAAAGAGAAGGTTGATTAAGTGAAAAGTGAAAACACAAATGATCAACCCCTCCTAACATGCTAGGAGGGGGTATATATAACCCACCCTACATGTGGGCTATATGGGCTATATTGGATCACGAGCCCAATATCATTGGAGTGACCGATCCTTTCTAAATACGTAAAACGTATTTCCAACAAAATCTTATGAGATAGCAAGACCACCTTTGAGATCACCAAAAGTATAAACACTTCTTGAGAAATCAGCCCTAATCCTTCTTGAAACTCCTTTCTACTTGTTAAGATCACCTTCAATCTTCATTTTTTCAAATGGGGATCAACATATGTAGATTGTATGTAAATTTTATGGCTAGATTTTTGATGGAGATGGTGAGATGGTGATGGTTATGGGACGGAAAGAAGGGAGAGAAGGAGAGTGGGAGAAATTTTTTGCATGTTGTGATAATGGTAAATGGTTTTGGTTTAAGTTAGATGGTTTTGTAAAGTTAGGAAAACAAGTGTCCTCATACTTTGTATAACTTTGCCACCAAGGGTGGTCTTGGTCCTTCTTTTGCCGCCCATAGTGGGGGTGAGACAAGTGTAAACTTGTTTCATCCCCACTAATTTACGGGTACTCCTCGATTCTAGTTTCCTCGATTTACGTGCCCTCGGGTCGTTTTACGAAAAACGTTTTTATAAATTATGATCTACGGCACGAAACGATTCTAATAAAAATTTTCTCATCAAAAATGGAGCACAAAAGCGTAAATACGTAAACCTAGGATTTTCGGTTTAATCGTAAAAGACGCTAATATATGCACGTAAGTGCTAATTTCTTCTCGTAAATTTGTGAGTTTATGAACCAACAAAAACTAAAATTTCAAAATAATATACGAGAATAAATTTTACTACTTGAAATTTCGGGCTGTCACACAAACGGAGTATGTAAACGTAAACACGTAACGTAGAGCTTTCTGGTTTAGACGTAGTCGATGCTACTTTAAGACGTAAACCCCAATTTCTTCCCAAAGGTGAGTGAGTTCATAAATTAACAATAAAATAATGATTTTAAATAATACTTGAGAATAAAATAACGACCTCAAATTGACGGATTGTCACAGCTCACCAATTTGAACACTTTTTTTGAACACAAAGTTTCACTAGTATGACAGAATTCAATATGACAGATTATGAAAACTTACATGTAATTAGCTATATCAGCAGGACACAATTGAAATCTAAATTTCAAAAAGACATAATTAAAAGAACCACTGAATGTTAAAGAAAATTTATATTCAAATAAAAGAGATTACCAGTGCTTTTAGAGAAAAAATGAAAGATTAAATGTGTGATATGCACACAAACATAAATCCTTAAACAAGTACTAGAATTCAGATATTCCTATCCTCTAAAAGAACAAGTTAATTACGATAAAAAGGCCGATTGTGCCAACTTGAGCATGACAGGCTTCACTTGGTTTTTCGTATGACAACTCCTTCACCGTCGGCTCGATAGTAGTCATTGTGTGAATCATCACCTATATGTACACCTGGCAAAGTGTTATCATTGCTCTGTTGAATGACTGTACTAAATTCCTCATCGAGTTCGTCATATGTATCTTTGTAATTCTTGTTAGGTGTCCTGAAGACAATAAACATATTTTTTTGTACCTGGTCTTGGACATAAAACACTTGTCCTGCTTGTGAGCCAAATATGAACGGATCAGCCTTGTGGCCTAAGTTATTCAGGTTTACCAATGTATAACCAAGAAGTTTATCTATTTTGACCGCTTTATTCTTGTGATTAACCCAATCACACTTGAAAAGAGGAATTCTCCTAAAACGGTAATCTAGTACCCATATCTCTTGTAAAACCCCATAATAAAATAGTTTTTTTTGTTGCAACTTCTTTAGATATATGAGTATCTTTAACCTCAAAACAAACCCCACTGTTCAGGTGAACTTTGCCATCATTTATTTTCATACGAAATGTATACCCATTAATGTTATATGCATCGTATTTCACTAAGGTGGCGCGTGGTCCAAATGATATCCACCTAACAATATCTGATACGCTGTCTTTTGATATTGCTAACTCTCTCAAAACCTAAATTTCAACAGTTAAAGAATAGTGTTTCAGATAAAGAAATGGTGTGCTGGTGGACCTCTTCCTAGCTAATGACAATGCTTCTAATTGCTACTGAGAGTTGGAGATGGCCTCATTACATTGTAAGTGCTTATTTATTATACTCTACTACTAGTATTGGTTTTTGAGATGTTAAGTTAACTAATATTTAGCAATAAACAAACAATTATAAACATCATACAAGTAATTACCTCATCATGTAACCACTTAGCAAAAGTTTTACAATGCTCAGCCTCCAGCAATGCTATTCGTTTACCCGGGGTTATTTTTTTCAAATAATTCTTGTGTCGCCTGAAACGAAACAATGTATTTGATTATTTTATTGTTTTTAGAATATTTATATCAATGAAATAGACATGTGTTAGTAATACTTACTTTATATAGGGTAAAAGTTCATATGTATTTTGTAGTACATACAAATGAGCTTTTGCAAATAGTTCCCCATTCATTTCGAATGGTGTGCCGGCCGACAATAGCATTCCGTCCTCATTTTCATTGGTTATATCTTTATCAGGTGGCAAACCAACAGATTTCATTATTTTATGATACTCGCTAAAAAACTCTATTGTTTCTTCCGCAATTGTCTCCTCAGCAATGCACCCCTCTGGTCTGTTTCTGTTTCTAACATGGTTTTTAATAACCTTCATACATCTTTCAAATGGGTACATCCACCGAAAGCATATGGGACCACACAATCTTACCTCTCTAGTTAGGTGCACAGTCAAGTGTATCATAATATCAAAAAATGACAGAGGAAAGAACTTCTCAAGTAGGCACAGTGTCACAACTAGTTCTTGTTGCATCGCATCTAGTTCTTCCAATTTGATTTCTTTTCTACATATATATTTAAAGAAAAAGCAAAACCTGATAATAGCATATCGTGTGGGTGCATGCATGATTGAACGTATTGCAATTTGGTAAAAACTCTTGCATCAGTATGTGATAGTCATGTGACTTAAGGCCAATGAGCTTCCTTTCCTTTAGGTTGACCAAACTAGCAAAATTTGAACAATATCCCTGTGGTACTCTGAGGTTGGCTAACATTTCGCAAAATTTGTATTTTTCAGCATCAGTTAACGTGTAGCCTACTGGAGGTAGTGTTGTTTTATCTTCTTCTAGCCTAGCAAAAAGCTCGTGTTTTATACCCAAAGCTGCCAGATCCAATCGTGCCTTCAATCCATCTTTCGTCTTCCTAGGAACATTTAGCAAAGTTCCAACAAAACTCTCCTGACATTTTTTTCTACATGCATTAATTCAATACAATGTGGAACCGGATTAGCCTCCAATACCTTAGCCTTCGATACCAAATGTTTAATTTCTTCCAATACGATTCAGTAGGTTGGCTTGAACTACCCTCGTCTTCTGTTGTTGTTCTTTTGTTCTTTTGAATTTTCCCACCTCTGCCTCTTGTATCTTCCTGGTTTCCCGATACGTTATTGTTAGTTTTCTTTACTTTTCCCCACTTATTTTGAATATGATGAACTTCGTTGTACATTTCTTCCCCTGTCTTTGGTACTGGAGCACGTTCAAGTTCTTGTTGTCCATTAAACGATTTCCTTTGCTTTCTGAATGGATGGGTGTATGGTAGATATCGTTTGTGACCAGCATAACTTTGCTTGGTTGAGGCCCAAAGTCTTACACAATGTATATCTTTCCCACATACCACGCAACCATTGAATCCACTGTGTGGGTAGCCACATAATGTACCCAGTGTTGGGTAATCATTTATCGTCCATAACACAACGGAACGAAGCTTAAAGTTCTGTTTCGTTGACGCATCAAATGTATCAACGCCATCTTTAAATAAGGTATACAGATCATCAACTAACGGTTCTAAGAAAACATCAATATCATTCCCCTGGTATCCCGATATAAGGGTCGAAAGCATGATAAACTTTTGTTTCATACACAACCATAGAGGAAGGTTGTATATGACACATAAAACTGGCCATACACTGTGATGCCTATTACCTGAGTTGACGTCAACCCCATCAACTGATATTCCCATCCGTATATTTCTTGGATCTTCTTCAATTTGGGGGAATTTTTCATATATGGTACGCCATCCCTGTGAATCTGTGGGGTGACGTAAAACACCATCTGTTATCCTCCTTGTTGCGTGCTATCTCATGTTTTCTACAATACTTGGTATCTAAAAGAATCGTTTTAGTCTTGGTATAATTGGGAAGTAACACATCACTTTGGCTGGAATGTTTTCGTAAACTTTCTTTGTCTTATTGTCGACCTTCCATCTTGTTGTCCCACGTGTTGAGCAAGCAGTCAATTTTGAGTTAGTTTTCCAGTAAATCATGTAGTTGTTGATACATACATGTATCTTTTTGTATCCTGATCCCATCAGTCGCATCATTTTTTGGCCTGATAAGTTCTTTCAACTAGTTCGTTACAGCAGGTAGCATCTTTTTAATCAAACCAAGTAATTCAGTAAAGAACTTGTCACAAGCTCCATACTTACCCTTCAAGTTGAGAAGTTGAACTATTGCAGACAACTTTGTGAAGTCGCGACATCCTTCATAAAGTGGCTTCTCCGCGTCTACTACTAGTTGTTGAAACTTGGCAATGTTATCCTCATCAAAACCATCTTTTGTAGCCTTAACCATCTCTACTGTTGTTGGGCCATCTGTTGGAATTTCTGAACTAGCATCCGTGTTGTCAACATACTCTGTTGTATCATCAACTAATATTTGGGCATTTGATGATTGCTCATCCTTTTCTCCATGTTTTATCCAATTTGTGTACTTTGGATTAAACCCATGTCTGAATAAATGGAATCCTACTGATTCCACTGTACCATCTATGTGGTTTAAGCAGTTGTTACAGGGACATAGAATTGTAAGTGGTCCATTATGACTTTCTGGGTGGCGGTTAATCTCCTCTTGCGATTTTTTTGTCATATTCAATAAACGCTTCTACTCCGTCAAAATATTCTTTTTAGTCCTATTAATTCCTATCCAAGACTTATCCATCGTAGTGTTGAGGATAAATCGTACCGTATATATCCTACAGATCACAAAACAAACCAATATATCATATCCAAGATAAAACATTCTTAAAGGTTTAAGGCACATAGCATGAATCAATAACGCATAATATAAAACCCCAAAATCCAATCACATATATATTAATTATCTAAACAAATGCATATGAACACTACAGATTGTAATCCTAATAAAAACATTACCTGATTTATAAAGTAATGAAATTAAAACTAGTGTAGATGGCCGGACAGAATAGTTGTTGATATTATTGATGGCTGGAGAATGAGGGATGGAAAAAAATGTGGGATGAGTTTAAAATTTTTGGGAGTTAATTTCAATGTTCACTAAATAACATTTTGGAGGCAAAGTTTCAATTTTCAACAAAATAAAATTTTGGAGGCATGTTTTGAATTTCACTCAATCAAAATGTTTGAAGTCAAAGTATTAAAATTCAACCCGAAAATGTTGGTTATTTATTATCTGATATGCATCTAGGGGTGTGTGTGGCGCAAGGGGTTGATCGTGGGACTAGAGTTAGAGCTTATATAAGTATACGTTGGGTTTAAAAATTGTATTTTTTATATTTTTTGTTACGTTAATGACTTTATTTATATGCTATAAATAGGGTAATAGTTAGAATTCCAAGCTGTAAACAAACATAGATTAACTTGAAATTCATTTCGTTAGCAAAATTTATTGACCACTACATCATTTGTGGTCAGTCATTGTTTCAAGCAATTACATCATATGATTGTTCCAAAAAAAAATTTACATCATAGGAAAATGCAGAAAATTAGACAATACTAGAAATGTTAAAAACATCAGGCCTTTGCCTTCCCCTTCCCGTTGGAACCAACCGTCCTCTTCTCCATTTTTTCCACAATCTGTTTCCAAGTTTTTTTGTTACCAAGACAAAGCACAGTATTGTAAATAGGGGTAGGGCTTTTCACAATGTTTTTGGGAACATAGTTCACATCAGGACCTGTTTTCTTTTGGGTGTTGGCTTTCACTTTTAGGGTGTCTTCATAGAACTCAAGTGAGTCAATGTTGTTTTCATCAGCCTCATCTGTCTCATCATAATAGGAATCAGCAAATGGACTACCTTCATCTTCATCCCAAGTCTCCTAGTATTGTGAATCAGCATAATACTCAGCTAAATCAACATAGCCATACGATTGCAGCACCTCCTTTGGAATATTCCCAGTCTTAAACCTTTCAGCAACAGCAGCCGTAACAGCAGGCCTAGGCCTTTTGGCTGATCTAATGGGAGGAAGTGCATGGTGCTTTGATGCTCCTTCACACCCCTTTTCGAACCACCCAGCATCTCCACTAGGACAAAACACATCTTCGCAGCTAGAGTCACTCAACTCAATCACTTCAACCTTTTTTGTCATTTTTTATATCTGAGATATAGATGTTAGGGATTGAAATTGTAAAGGGATATGGATAAGTGGTGTTAGGAGTTGGAACCAATTTTCATAGAAAATAAGGGGTTGTAGATTTTTATGCCACTTTGGTGATTTTTATGACTAACATATCATGCAAATAAACAGACCACAACCCTAAAGTAACAAATGGACTAACTGATAACAAAATATCATGGACTCAAACACAAAATCAAAGATTTTAGAACCTAATAACTAAAACAGGCAAATTTTGGTGAATCATGCATAAAAAAATTGGGACTTAAATACTTAAAACTAAAACTTGAAAACACTTATAACCACCAAAAAACAAGTGTTCATGGTCCATTCTTGGGATTTGTTGTCACTCAAACCCCAAAAAACCCTATCAATCCGAAACACCCATTTTATGATTTTTAAACAGATTTAACAGAGTGATTCTATGCAAATGGGATCCAAATAAAATCAAACCGCCATGAACATAACTAAGCAGTCAAAATATGCAGAAAATAACATAAATCGTCATAATCAATATAAATGTGGTTCAATTATGTCTACCCAATTAACGTCTAAACCCTAATAATGTTATGGTTCTTTGATTCCAAAAAAAAAGGGAAAACAAATGTTGATTGTAGATAACATCATAATAAATAATACAAACATCATGTATAAAAGCACAAACCTGTTTAACAAATTAGACAGTGGAATTAAATTTTTTTAGGGTTCTTGTTCTTACTAGCGAAGGGGAAAAGATGATTATGATTTCTGGTAGGTCAGTTGATCATTATAAGTGTTCTTTTCCTCCAAAATAAATATAACCGGTTATATCTAGTCATTAAGAAAAGTCCAACTTTATATTTCTGTTCAAATAGGAATATCGCACATAAAAAAGTCCATTGGGAACAATGGACCATTATAAGTATTTGTGTATTTATGACTTTTACCCTTTTATAAATACGTTATTTATGATTTATTAAACATAAGTCGAGATGGACTTATGTGTCATAAGATTACATTTTGTGGTTTATATCTATTACAAAATTAATAGCATGCATGAAATATATTTAAGGAATTATTAGTTTAAACGGGCCAATGCGGTGGAGTCGTATTATCAGGTAATCATATAACATAAACAAATATGTTAAAAGTGAAAGTATCAAAATTAAGAAAAAACAAGTCAACAACAGACAATTATTATGAAAGACGAAGTATATAAAACTTGATAAAAATTATCTCAATGAAAATACATTAATTATGTTTTAAATAAGTAATATATGAATAATATATGCAAGCGTTTCTATGCCCCTTTTAAGAGGTCGGTGCTTAAACGGTTTTATGACTTATTTCACAAAGACCACGTATGAACGTAACATAAACGATGAGTAATTTGTTATCTGACTTATTTTAAAACCTAAACCTTAAACCATTTAACCCTAAACCATATAACCCTTAGACCATAAACCCTAATTAAACCATAAATTATAATCCTACATACCATAAACCCTAAACCCTTAAACATTAAACCCTAAACATTAAACCTCAATAAACCCTAAACCTTAAACCCTAAACCCTAAACATTAAACCTTAAACAAATAAACCATAAACCCTAAGCCCTAAACCTTAAACCAATGAACCCTAAACACTAAATCATAAACCGGTACCTATAAACCTTAAATCCTATTTAACCCTTAAACCACAAACCCTAGCTAATTAAACCATAAATCATAAACCTTAAACCATAAACTAATAAACCTTAAACCCTAAGCCCTAAACCTTAAACCAATGCACCCTAAACACTATATCATACACCTTAAACCTATAAACCTTAAATCCTATTTAACCCTTAAACCACAAACCCTAGCTAATTAAACCATAAATCATAAACCTTAAACCATAAACCAATGAACCTTAAACCCTAAACCCTAAGCCCTAAACCTTAAACCAATACACCCTAAACAATAAATCATACACCTTAAACCATTTAACCTTAAATCATATTTAACCCTTAAACCACAAACCCTAGCTAATTAAACCATAAACTAATGAACCTTAAACCCTAAACCCTAAACCCTAAGCCCTAAACCTTAAACCAATGCACCCTAAACACTATATCATACACCTTAAACCATTTAACCTTAAATCCTATTTAACCATTAAACCACAAACCTTAGCTAATTAAACCATAAATCCTAAACCTTAAACCATAAACCAATGAACCTTAAACCCTAAACCCTAAACCCTAAACCTTACAATGCACCCTAAACACTATATCATACACCTTAAACCATTTAACCTTAAACTATAAACCTTAAATCATAATTAATCTTTAAACCACAATAATTAAACCATAAATCCTAATTAAACTTTAAACCATAAACAATAGCTAATTAAACCATAAGTCCTAAAACTTAAACCATAACCCTATACTCTAAACCATAGAACCTAAACCTAAAGTCTAAACCATACAACCTAAACCTAAAGCAGTATACCCTATATAAACCTAAATCATAAACTTTAAACAACATTAATTAACCCTAAAACATGAGATTAAATTAAACTATAAACCCTAAACATAAACCACTTCATTAACCCTATACCATAAACCCTAAACCATAATTCCTAAACCTTAACCCTCAACCCTATACCTTAAACCCTAAACCCAAAACCCCAACCCTAAACCATAAACCCTAACCCATTACTAAACTATAATGTTTTCACCCTAACCTTATTAAACCGACCATTCAAAATCGACCTTATTTATATTAAATTGCTTGAGATGATTATTCAAGGTGATTGATATAAAGTTCAACTAAATAACACATACTGCTTAAAAACCAAAAGATATTCAAGGTGATTATTATAACCTTATATATTTAAGTTATTTAACTATACTTTTATGTTTAAAATTAAAGTAATATTTTAATTTTATGTTTAAAATTATAACCTTTTTAAAGTTAGTTAACTTTGACAAAATTGTTTTTAATAAAAATACAACGTATATGTTTTTTATTTACTTATTATTTATTTATTATTAACTTTTAATAATTAAATGTTAATTATAATTTTATTATTAAGTAATTTTAATATTTACATTTTAATTAAACACAAATAATATCCAGCAACCATCTTGTAACCGCCACCATCTTCAGAATCACACATAGGAAGAACAAGCCCTAAATCTTCATCCAATACACAATAAAAAATAAAACCCTCATACACAATAGTCGCCAATCTACACAATCATTAACGACATGAAGCATCAGGAAAAAGGTAATGCAACAATTAGTATTGTTCAATTTAAATATTAGGGTTCATACGAATAGTGTAAGTTTGTTATGGTATTAGGGTTTACACTAATTTTTAATGCATGTATGTGGACCTATGTCATTTTTCATTAATGGATTCGATTTATAGGACTATAACCCTTCTTAATCTATGTCATTTTTAATTAACGTGTTTATATGGTCTATGTTTCAATCTTGGTTATAGGTTTTGTTAATGTGTCTGGATATGGTCCCATGGTATATTATAGTTACAGGTTTTTTGGTATGATATTGTTTTAGGTTTTTTTAAATCAGTTGGATATGGTCCCCTATACAAACATATGCATAACCAAATCCAAATGTTGTTAGGGCATCCACAACCATGCTACACATACTGCCAAACAATCCCTTCGTCGACATATAATTAACATTAATATGTACATGTTTGCAGAAGTTATTCATATTGAATCAGACACTTCATCATCTACTTCTGAAAGTTCGCCCACCCCTAGCAATAGAAGTCCGATTCAGAGTTTGACCATAAGTTCTTTAAGTACTTCATGTATTCGCCCTCCACTGTTTTAAACTCCTATTGTAGGCATACATAATGTAAGTAGGTTCGTTCAAGGAATGCTGCAGAGGGGAGCAACAGCAAAGGCAAAAGGAAGGTTGGAAGGTTGGATGATGTCAGTTCTCCCTGTGTAATATGAACAAATTTTTTGTGTTTTGTTGGTCTGCTATTGCTGGGCACCTGTTGCATTTTCAACCTACAGGTCACAACAATTTAATAGATTTGTATGCATTACTATCATTATGAAACAATTATCCGTTATCTGTAATCAACAATACGAGTTTGTTAATTAGTTAATATAATTATTTTAAGGCCATGTACCATTCACTATATTTTTATATCCATTTTCTTATAATATATGAGTTCAAGTTTTTATGCAGTGTAACTAAAGGTTTTTGGTTAAATGTTAAAATGTGTTAAATAGTATATTTGTTGAAACTTTATATTTACCAAGAAACTCATAGGGAAAGTTTACCTAGTTTGAATGTTTAATTTGGAGGTAAATTTGAGTTCAAAATATTTAGTTGTTTAATTTTTGTATTTGGAGCCAAAATTTTAACGAAAATTTTGAATGTCCAGCTAAGTTAATGCATATGCAGTTACCATAATTTTCTAACTCTATCTCCATCTCAAACCCTGATTATTCTCCAAAATCACAAAATATACAAAACTCAATTACTTTTTCATTAGTTTCATACCATTTCCACTTATTGTTCTTGTACACATCGATTTTTGTTCAATAATCATGAACACTGTAAACGATGATCAAGATTATATTGTTAATGATGATGATTATTTGGTTAATAATCATGGTGTAAATCACCATAATCAAGGAGATTATGAATCAGAGGATTATGGTGATCAATCAGATGAGGATGAAGACATCATTAAACAGAAGGTTGTTAATAGGAGGGGTATAACTAGGTTATCCAAGTTTCGGATAAAATATGGAAAAACAGGTGTCATGAAGATAAATGTAAACTTTGATGCACTGAATAGAATATCAAGGCCAAACATATCATTGTTTGTCAGTTTTTTAGGAGACACGGTTCGGGATCAGATAGGATTGAAGATTCTATCGTGGAAAGATGTGAAGGAGGAAGCAAGAGAAAAACTTTGGACTGAAACCACGGTACACATACAAAATTTTTTACCCAACTATTAGTCTTATTCCTACATTTACTTTAACATTATGTTAATATGTGCAGCAATACTTTGAATTTGATGTGTCCTTCAAAAAGTTGGTCATGAATAAGCTAGGTGAACTGCTAAGGAATTTCAGTAGTAAACTGGCAGCAAAGCACATAGTTCCCAACCTAGATAAACTTGAAAAACTAAATGAAGTTCCAAAGAATTACAGAGCAATCGTCAATGCCGAACAGTGGGTTGCTTTTGTAAACCACACGACCACAGAAGAATTTAAGGTTGTTAATTTCTATTTTGTTTTACATTTATAAACACCGTATGTATGTATTGTTTGGAAACTCCGTATGGAAAACATACTCTGTTACGTACTAGCAACTTCTCATCGAGTAATCTCTTTTGTTAGGTGAAATCAGCTGCAAATAAATTGGCGCGTTGCAAGTCTCTTTATCAGCATACAATGGGACGTGGTGGTTATGTATATATAAAAGAGCAAATGGTAAGGTTATATTGATGTAATATCCTAACACTGTTGTCAATGTTGGTTTAACTTTTCATATGTATGTATTTGATGTTTGGAAGATCATAAAACAAGAAATTAAACCAGATCAAGAACCCCCCCCCCCCCCCCGGTGGTGTATTGTGGTTTAATAGAAGGGTAAAAAAGACGGAAAAGAGACAGATGATGAAACAATCAAAGTTGGAACTAAGATTGTAAGTGTTATTGCAAATTTTTGTATATTATGTTTATATTCGTATAATAAATTATTTACCATTTTTTGTGTGCAGCTGGAAGCAGAGGACCAGATCAGAAATGGAACATTAACGGTTGATATTGGCACAAATTCATTATCACATGTATTAGGAAAGGACAAGGGAGGGTATGCAAGAGGAGTGGGAGGCAGAGTTACGTGCAGGAAGTTCTTTGATCTACCTAGAAGGAAACAAGGAACTGATGTAAGGATTGTGATGCTTGAAACTGAACTTGATAAGGAGAGACATGTGCGTAAAGATAAAGAGATAACATTCGCTCAATTAACCATCCAGATGTCACAAACACAAGAAACTCTTAATAAAATGTTGAAACTTACGTCTGCACATGGGGTTAATATAGAGGAGTTAACGCCAAGTCAGTCAAATGTAAGACTAGTTTTCTAATTTTGATTTGATGATTTTCAGTCTGTAATACCAACAATAGTTAACATACTTATATATTGTAGGTATTACAACTAGAACATAATACATTAAATACAATACCCAGTGAAGAGCAAAGGACGTCGATCAGTGGTGGTGGACTTCAGAAGGGTGTGTTATTTCCAATGTCTAAGTCAACTGCAACTTCGAACAAGGATTTGGACACTACAACTGCAGCTGCAACTTCAACTGCGAACTAGGTAAGTTACAAAAAAACCATGTTTGGTTTCTAAATTGTACTATCCATGACATATTTACTGTGTTATGTATATATGCAGGGACCTATTAGAACAAGGGGAGCAAAAAATAAGACTATACCGTTAGAAAAGATGTCTCCACTTCAAAATTCCCAATCTCAAGAAGATATCTCTCTAGCTTCCGGATCACAACAAAATTTGTCTCCCTTGACACAACAAGACGTACCTATTTCATCATTACGAAAGAAGCGTACACCTTCTATATCGAAAGTAAATCAGTCTCCATCATCACTACCAGATGTAAGTATATCATCATTATTCATATAATTACTTGTTTAATTTATTCCATATTAACGCATGTAAACATATTTTCATCAGACATTTAAGTGCAAACTGTGGAACATCTCTAGGACAATTATCATTGGTGTCGGTAGGGTATACAAGTCTAAGGATGGAGACAATGTAATGATTCATAACAAACCACTACCAAAAAATTGCTACAAATTTTCAGTTGATGAATCCCTAGTGGATGCAGCATTCATACATGATGACGGAAATAATGGTTTAAAAATTGTTAAGGATGTAAAAGGTAGTTTTGTGGCTTGGCCAAAGGAGAAGGTTATTTTTTATCAACAGGTACATACACTTGATTTATCATCCTACATATACATAGCTTTTCATAAATGATCAATGTTTAATACACGGCTTTTGTTTCCCTACAGGAAACAACACCACCAAATACCATAAAAGTTGTTGTTGAAAGTGCACCAAAGATAGGATCTATGTAAAACCCGCATGCTTTTATCATGAATAGTACCCTTAAGATCGTACGTACTAGATTAAAACTTTCCTATTATAGCATGATTACGATTACGTGTTAGGATTTTACGTATTACGTACGTGTTAGAACACGATAAGTATTTACTACGCACGAGCACGTAATAATTATTTGACAATAATTAATCACGAACATGCGATCATGAAATCATGAATGTAATTAAATCACGAACTATTATTAATTACGTATATATATTTATTACGAGCGTAAATAAATATATTAGGTCACGGTAATTATTTAACGAGAACACAAAAAACGCGAACACAAATAATCACGAACGAGTAACTAAACATCGAGACACGGAAAATGGTACGGGTACCCCATGTGGGGCCCCTACCCACGGCTACAAGGAAGAAATGGACCAAGCCCATTTTAATTTTTCACTAAAGGGGGTTAAGGGGAAAAACACTACTCATATTTTTTTACAGAAGATTTTAGAAAACCTAAAAGTTCTCCTCCTCCTCTTTTTTTATTTTGGCCGCCACCCTCAAAACACACCAAAGGGGTGTTTGTTGATCTTTGATCTTGGAATTATTGCTAGTGTTCGTGTTTGTTCATTGTTCTTTAGATCCACTCATTCGGTAAATCCTTTAACCCTTTTCTTTTAATTTAATCTTTTAAATAATTAAGAACATGTTATGTTTTTTACAAAAACCTAATTAAATCATAGATCTAACATGGAATTGGATTTGGAATAAATCAAAAAGTAATGTTTAAGGGGTGTTTGTTCTTGGCCGCGCCTAAACCAGACCCGAGAGGGTCTCGGTTTGGCCATTTGACCACCACCGAGACCATATGGTCCCGGTTAGTTGGTGTGGGTCCCACGGCAGCATCAAGAAAAGGGTAACCCCGACTTGGTTCGGGGTATGGTGTCAATTTCATGTCCGGTTCATGGTTCTTAGTCAAGATCCGGTTCACGGTGTATGTTTAGATTTTTTTTTTATGATCTTATGTTAAAATTAAATTAATAACATGACATGATTAATTTAATAACATGACTTAGGTTATTTTAATTATAAAATCATGAAATTATTAACCTAAGTATTTTTATATTTTAGACTTATAAATTAATTAATTATTTAAAAACTATGGTTATAATTAATTAATTAACATGACTTAGGTTATATTATTAATAAATAATAATACATGTTTTAACCTAAGTACTTAACTTTATTTAATTAAAAACATGTTATACTTTAATTAAATATTTTAACCTATAGTTTAATTTAATTACATGAAATAATTAATAAACTATACATTATATCATTATGACTTAGAAAATAATCATGAAAACACTTAGGCTTATATACTTAGCTTATTTAACCAGCTTATATCTAATTATGGAAACTTTCTATTTTTAGAAACTTATTTAAATAAGGCAGCTAATCTATTTATGGAAACTTTCTGTTTTTAGAAACTTATTTATTTCAGGCAGCTAATCTATTTGTAGAAACTTATTTAATTAAGGCAGCTGATCTATTTATGGAAACTTTCTATTTTTAGAAACTTATCTATTTTATGCAGTAATTCAATTTCTGGAAACTTTCTATTTTTGGTAACTTTCTATTTATGGAAACTTTCTATTTTTTGGAAACTTTCTATTTTTTGGAAACTTTCTATTTTAGGAAACCTGTTATTTTTGGAAAGTTACTTATTATTACACAGTAAGTATAATAATACATGAAATACCAGAAATACTTAATCAGAGTAAACAGAATATAAGATAAACAACGTTTAAGGCTTAAAACAGTAAAACATGATATGAACATATAAAATAAGCTAAGACATGACATAAAATCAATTACGTATTAGTAAGCAGATACTTATTCATGTATGTATTTATGCAGCATTAGTGATACGGAAGTAGGATTCCTCTCAGTTCGCCTTCTTCGTTCACTGGACATAAGGTACGGATTCTTGTCCTTTCAGTATGGACATTCTTTCCTTATTAGGATTCTCCGTATGCAGCCAACTGTTTTCCCAGTATTTGTTTTATATGTTTTTGAATTGCTTATGTTTAATTAGAATACCTAAAGCCATATACATGCATGACCAGTTTCACCTAGTTATGGAGGTACCATAACCATAACATTAGAGACACTGATGTTATGACTTCATCACGGCGGAGTGATTGCTCGTGGCATCCCTTCAGCTTTTGGCCATATTATTATATTTATCATGTGGGGCGTATGGGTGCACCCTAGTTACATGTTTCAGTCAGGATTTCATGGTGAATGTGGTGTGTGCCTTGCATCCTTCACAAGGAGCTGATCCCTCCTACCCAAAACCAGTATATTAAATTAGAGGCAGCCCCTCTAATTTGCATGATGAGGTCACCCCTCCAAGTATTCATGCACGGTGGATTTTCATGACCTATATTTGCTAATGGTAAAATATGTTAAACAGTTTTTCAGAAGATAAACATAAGGCTTTTCAAACTATAAAACCAGCTTTATGAACATGTTCCAGGTTTTCCAGGACTTATACAATTCCGCTGCTTTTAAGTCTTTATTATGCTTAGTCATTCATACTATGTCTATATCCGTGCACTGAGCGTTTTGCTCAGCCGTTACTTTCCTTTCCATGTCCCAAAACGGCAGGTACCCTAGGAAAGACTCGAGCGTTTGGAGGACGTGCATAGGATGAAAGCTGCTAGAGACTTCTTTTCCTTTTTGCCTTCATATACTTATGCTTGTTTAGTCTTTCATTCATTTCTTTTACTTTATTATGTTTTGGGCTCATGTTTGGGAACCGATGTTTGATTCCGGTTATCCCTATGGTCATGTAATGTTTCAGACATTTATCCTTGTATGCTTTGATGACACGCCATAATTACGCGTGACATTCCATTTATCAAAATGGGGTGTTACAATTATGGTATCAGAGACAAGGCTTTGACCTATAGGCTCTAAAACTTGACCTGTGACTAGTGGGTAGTCACCAGGAGCTTCCTAAGCCAACGTTTGTTATTCCACGTATTGATGTTTTCAGCGCATTGTTGTTTTAACCATGATGTTTTCAGCACCTTGACGTTTTAACCTCGATGTTTTCATCGATATTGTTTTACTAATATGGATGGACAACCGTCATTCATATTTAGTTATGTGTCATTGTTTCATGCATAATGTTCCTCGTGAACTGTGACTATGTGGACTGAACCCCAGTAGTTCATAATTAGTCACATAAATTTTTTCTGATAAGTTTTGACAGATAAGTTTCATTTATTTATGTTTCATGTATCATTGTTGCAGGGATTATGACTAAGTAATGGTTGGTACAGGACTGGCCCTATTTAGTCGCATGTGTTTTTATCGAAACTTTTAACTTTGGGACCGACCCATAGGCGTCCCCTCGCACATATAAAGGTTTTTATAAACTACATTACGCATTCATGCACTGTTTTTCATGCATAAAATTTTTCTCATGATTTATTGGCATAAATTTTTTTTCATGTCCCCTCATAAGTTACTATGTTTTTTATGTCAAGTAAGTTTTCATACTGTCATGGTTAACTTCGGTTTCATGCTGTTTATGTTATACACTCCTTTATAATAGATCGTTTTATGTTCCTTCATGATAATTCCGTCTTTATGTTGATTACGTCTTACGCCTCTTTTGTTATTTATGCTTTCACGTAAGACATTGTTGGACTTCATTGAATTCTGCTTTCATGATAGTCATGGTTGGTTTTCATTGATCATGCTGTCAGGCAAATCATCGTTGAATTTTGTGTAACCACACGTTAGCGTTTCTCTATGCAACCAGAATGAGGTATATACTGGCATTGCCAGGTTATCATGATGGTTTTCCTAACCGTTTAACCGATATACTTTCTTAAATCATGATAAATGATCGACCCCATACCAATCATTTTATGTGCATTCCACGTGTACTCCACGTACCGTATTTCATGTGTATTACACGTACCTTAATCCAATATGTATTTCACTTGCAATACTTCACGAGTATTCGCTAGTCGATTCTGAATCACCTCAGGCGTATTTTCAATTGCTGATATTCTACAAGATTGTCGATGCCGCTCATAGCTTGGAGATGTTACTAAAGGTTGATGTTACTGATGTTCGGAGACGCTACGAGATGTGGATGTTGTTCATAACCTGAAGATCCTACGAGACGAAGACAAAGGCGTCAGAGCAAAGCAATTGGACGAGAAGATGCTTCACCATCAGACGATTTCCATCAATCTTTGTCCCTAATTCTTAGTTACATGTCAACGTCATTCGGCTGTCATTTCAGCCATAAGAGTGCAAACCGG
Organism: Glebionis coronaria; assembly: GCA_025667525.1. Taxonomy (NCBI): domain Eukaryota; kingdom Viridiplantae; phylum Streptophyta; class Magnoliopsida; order Asterales; family Asteraceae; genus Glebionis; species Glebionis coronaria. Next base: position 455,983,264 of record CM046876.1, read on the forward strand.
TACCATCCGGCCACTCAGCTGAATAGTTACATGAATCACGGTCATGAGAATGACCGTCATGGAACTGATAGACGGGACGATAGTAACCACTACTCTGACAGAAACTATCCTAGAAATCGCAACCAAGGCTCCGGCCGCAAACGTGATCAGACATACAAATGATCAGTAGTCCAACCGATCCGCCAATTTTGGCATTATAACCTAATATTGTAGTTCTATTGAATTACGTCTCGAGACACATGTCAAGACATCAGTCAAGACACATATCTCACGTATACTTTCTGAAGACACATGTCAAGACATCAGTCAAGACACATTTCTCACGTATACTTTCTGAAGGCACATGTCAAGACACTAGTCAAGACATATGTCATGCTCATACTTACAAGAAACGAGTCAAGACACATGACTCACACCCAACTATGGAACATTTCTAAGAAATTCAGTGTACCCTCCAAGGGTATATTCATTTTGTTGTGCCATGTATTAATCAGGCCACAAGAATTTCAATACCATTACCGGCGCATCAGTGAGAACTGTCACGTTGCCGATGTCACTTTCATTCTTGTAACCATAAATCATTGATTCATGACCATGAAGGACGCCTTTCGTATTCCCACGTATATGAAGGTTCTCCTTCAGCTTAATGATGAGATCCAAGCTGCTAACGCATTTCCTCGGACAGACACGAGATGAATTTTATCCTAATTATGTACTATGAACAGCACACCATGCTATGATTCATAATTATGTACAGTAATGTTCAGGCTCCTGAATACATTCAGCTTGATTTTCCATCGGGAAAATCTGTACAAATTATCTATGCTTACAAGCATGTGCGTTGTTAGCCATGGTCGCTAAAATTTTCTAGCTGTCAGTAAGACACGACCACTTAAGTCTTTTATGCATAGCCAGTTGATTTATTCCAAAATCTTCCTTTACATTCCAGAAGAACCTACAAGGATAAGGATGGTACCATGAGATTATGTGTCGACTACCGTCGATTTCAACAAATCACCATTCATGACCGTTATTCTCCTCCACGTATTGACAACATGTCCAATTGATCTTATAGTGTTAATCATTTTTCCAAGATCGGATTCATGATCATGCTGCCAATAGTGACGAGTGGAAAATCAGGACATGTCCATGACTGCTATTCGTGCACGACTCGGTCATGCTAGATTTATGATTTTGAATTAGTCTCATCAATGCTCAAACAACATTATAAGAACGAGTTTCCATGAACTCATAAGTAAATTCATCAGTGTTTTCATTGAGGATGACCTGATTTCCTCTAAGCCTAGAAAAGAACAGGAAGACCATATATGCACTATGGTACAAATCCTATGACAAGCGAAATTTCACCCAGGAAATTTCTAATATCAAGTCTGGTTGATTACAGTGACACGCTGGATCACATGGAATTTCATGGTTAATCTTACCATGACTCAGCTTATGCGTAAAGGAGGGAACCCTACACTACATTAGGTGTTCTAGAAAATCCTACGCTAAGAGAAGTTTGGATTCATAGACTCAGAGTTTCGTAAACTTCTATGTATCAAGTTCGATGAAGCAAGATACAGTTACGTTCATATCTTCATACCTGTCATACAAACAGGTTAAGATAGGAAAACAACAGACTGGGATGTTTTCATCATCGGAAATTGTAAATCAAAAAGGGACAAGATCCCCATGGTTTTTGGTTACCAGATTAAAGCAAACTCAGAAGAAGCATAATGTTATATGGGTACTACAAACAGTTTGATCAAGTCTGCAGAATCCTTACATCCGCATGGATTTCAGAACCAACAGATTGATCGGACATGTTCCAACAAAGGTTCATCCGATCAATTGGCAATCCTTCAGTTATCGGGTCAGACAAAGATTCACAATTGTGCTCCTTATTTACTTCACGTCTTCATTCTAATTCCACGACTTGCTTTCGCGCTCGCGTTCATGACACTATTCATGTTCATGATCGTATTTTGGCTTACGATGTTACGTTCATTATTTCTCATTCTGGGAAGTTTGCAGGTACTTGAGAGACCAGACCCAAGTTTAGTATAACTCCCTATCATCAGATAGACGTTTCACGTCATATTCCACGTCTCACCTTGTAGCGTTTGGCGTTACCGCCATTGTATTCTATGATCACGATATGTTTCACATGTCATGTTCATTCCACGTTCCTCATATCATGATCAAGATATGTTACACGTATCATGGATCACGATATGTTTACTCATACTACACTCGCCATATCTCCACGTAGCACGTTCAAAATTTTTCACGTATCACGTTCATAATTTTTCACGTACTACGTTTCTTTATGTCTCACGCATCGTTTCTAACTATCAGTTAAGTCAGATTGTCTTGCATCGTAACGTTTCAGTTACCCTAGCACGTTAACTCTTATTTTACTCGATCGAATTTAGGGGATCTACCTTCCGTTGATAACCAAGAATTTCTTCGTATTCCAAGTCAAGGTCAGGAGGACCAAGATTTATCATTTGTGTCAAGATCTTCTGAAGGAACCGTTCAAAGAGGGAGGCCACTTGGAAACGGACAAGTTCATCCGGACTTTTATTCGTTTTTCTCATCAATTAGATATGTCCTTTCAGTCACGTCACGTTCCATGTCCTTTCAAGACATTTCACGTTCCACGTTCCTTCTACCATGTTACCTGTACGTTCATTAATCATACATACCCTCTCAGTTTGATTCGGGTAGGTTTCTCTTTCAGTTACGTTATCTATAATTCGGGGACGAATTATTCTTTTTAGGGGGAAGAGTTGTAAAACCCGCATGCTTTTACCATGAATAGTACCCTTAAGATCGTACGTACTAGATTAAAACTTTCCTATTATAGCATGATTATGATTACGTGTTAGGATTTTACGTATTACGTACGTGTTAGAACACGATAACTATTTACTACGCACGAGCTCGTAATAATTATTTGACAATAATTAATCACGAACATGCGATCATGAAATCATGAATGTAATTAAATCACGAACTATTATTAATTACGTATATATATTTATTACGAGTGTAAATAAATATATTAGGTCACGGTAATTATTTAACGAGAACACAAAAAACGCGAACACAAATAATCACGAACGAGTAACTAAACATCGAGACACGAAAAATGGTACGGGTACCCCATGTGGGGCCCCTACCCGCGGCTACAAGGAAGAAATGGGCCAAGCCCATTTCAATTTTTCACTAAAGGGGGTTAAGGGAAAAAACACTACTCATATTTTTTTACAGAAGATTTTAGAAAACCTAAAAGTTCTCCTCCTCTTTTTTTATTTTGGCCGCCACCCTCAAAACACACCAAAGGGGTGTTTGTTGATCTTTGATCTTGGAATTATTGCTAGTGTTCGTGTTTGTTCATCGTTCTTTAGATCCACGCATTCGGTAAATCCTTTAACCCTTTTCTTTTAATTGAATCTTTTAAATAATTAAGAACATGTTATGTTTTTTACAAAAACCTAATTAAATCATAGATCTAACATGGAATTGGATTTGGAATAAATCAAAAAGTAATGTTTAAGGGGTGTTTGTTCTTGGCCGCGCCTAAACCGAACCCGAGAGGGTCTCGGTTTGGCCATTTGACCACCACCGAGACCATATGGTCCCGGTTGGTTGGTGTGGGTCCCACGGTAGCATCAAGAAAAGGGTAACCCCGACTTGGTTCAGGGTATGGTGTCGATTTCATGTCCGGTTCATGGTTCTTAGTCAAGATCCGGTTCATGGTGTATGTTTAGATTTTTTTTATGATCTTATGTTAAAATTAAATTAATAACATGACATGATTAATTTAATAACATGACTTAGGTTATTTTAATTATAAAATCATGAAATTATTAACCTAAGTATTTTTATATTTTAGACTTATAAATTAATTAATTATTTAAAAACCATGGTTATAATTAATTAATTAACATGACTTAGGTTATATTATTAATAAATAATAATTGTTGGATTGTAACACACGACTTTTAAGAACAAGAAATAAAGATGAAGATTAAACCAAAAAGAAAGATTAGATTAGATGAAGGAAAAGAGAAAACAAACAAAGTTGTGAATTCCTAGTGAGAGAAACACATACGTTTCTCTCTCTACAAAACAATGGAATGGAAAACACACACACAAATGAGGCTTAGGAGGCCTTTTATACTAAGTACTAAGTGTTTAGGAGGCCTTCCTCATTTGTGTGTTTGGGACTAATTCCCGTTACATAAACATTAATAACTAAGAACTCTCGACACCGTTGAATAGTATTTTTCACGAGCTTCGCAACGGTATATTATATGACCATCACTTTAAATACGGCTAACAATCTCCCCCTAAGGGGTGGTCATGTAATATTTGACTTCACTTCGTTGGTGTTGCAGACTTTGAAGCTTGTTGTCTTGAGAGTTCTTTCATAGTTCCTTTCATGACTTGTGATCTTGGATCTTTGATCTTTGCCAGCTTGTGTTCTTGTGTCTTACTCCACATACTCATGTTTTATGTTGACTTGAAAGCTTGTAAACAATCTCCCTTGATCATCAGAGTAGCGGAAGTCTTTGTCCTTAGATGTTCTTGAGCTTTCTTCAATAATCCTGAATATGTGGCCTTGAATTGCGACTCTTGAGATAACGCCACTGTTTGCATTCCGCCAGTTTCCCGTTATACAGTACGAATACTGTACCTGTGATCAGGTAAGTTCAAAGAACTTCCTTGACAGGATTTCCAGTTGTGGTAGCCATTCTCAATACTTGAATATATCGAAAGATAATTCAAAGTAAGGAGTGAATCATGCAGTTCCATTCTGCAGATTAAGTCGTCAATTCACTTTCCTGGAACAAGTCTGAATCAATTAAGAATCAAACCATCGTTGCTTTCCAGTTGACACAAGTTTGATTCATATAGAATCGCACAAGTTACCTACCGCAGTGCTGTTTGATGATGACACTGGAAGGATTTCCATTCGTCACTGTAAATACTGAAAAGTATTACTCTGAATGTTCTGGCAAGATCATAAAGATATTGTGTAGAGACCTGGAACGAGTTTGAATCAATTAAGAATCAAACCACTGTTGCTTTCCAGTTAGCATATGTTTAATTCAAACTGAATCGTACATATGACCTACCGCAGTGCTGTTTGATGTTAACACTGGAAGGATTTCCATTCGTCACTGTGAATACTAAAGAGTATCACTCTGAATGTTCCAGCAATACCACAAGGATAGAGCGTAGGACTCAGTAAATCATCGCTTGTGTTCTAATGATGAACAACAATTGATGTATGGAATAAGTGTCCTAATGAGATTTTTTGATGAATCTCGTTGGCTCTAGACTCTATAAGTGCACGTTTATTTGGTGATCGGAGGCTGGAGCAGACTGCCACCTATTCAATATCTACTATCTCTGAGTGAGAAAGTCGATAGAAATGAGTTGAACTCCGTGACAATAAAACAAACTTCTTTTGAGAGAACCACTAAAGGGTGGCCTAGTGGTAAAAAGATGTGTGGCTATCACTTTAAAGTGTGTGAGGTCTCAAGTTCAATTCCCACCAGGTGCAAACAACCTTGAAGTGGCCACGCCAACCTCCTGAAAAGGGAGGGCTTTACCTGGTTTGAGTCTGTGTGGCGGTGGGCTCAAACCCCGTGGATTAGTCGGCCAATGAGTCGGAAATCACGGTTACCAAAAAAAAAAAAAAAAAAAAAAAAAAAAACTTCTTTTGAGAGAAGCTTGAGTAGGCTGGGATGGGTTGTACATTGCATCACTGGGTCCATGATGCTTTGTCTTCAATACCAGAAATCATCAACGTGATTCTGATAGTAGATGTATTGACCCGGTTTCTGCCTAAGTTGTATGGAGGGCTTCTTTCTTTACACCCTTTATCCTTACATTTCTTTTTCATTCTTCAACCCCTTCAATGCTTACCAAGACTTCATAACTAGCACCTTGTTGTGATTGTTCCAGTGCTAGCTTAAGTCATTAGTCGGCGTTATTCCCGTACACTCAACTACTCCATCTTTCCTAAGGACATCTATTTTCTAAAGGATTGTCCCTGGGAAGATCCCTCCGGTTCTGGTTGGATCATAGGACGAATACCTAACCACCTTTTGACACCAATATCGTCGTGAATTAATATGTTGAAGGTATAGATATCGTAGCCAGAAAAGACTTTCTTAATCCCCAAAAACGCTCCCCCTGCATATGTGCATCAAAAAAGGAAAGGTTTTTGCACATATTAGGAAGAGAAAGCACTTACATCAAAGATCTTATCCAAGACAACACATTTTAATCACTATTCTCCCCCTCAAAAATTGCATGAAATTGAAATTTTTGTGAAATTAGTGATGAAACATTGAGAGAATAATGTGTCATGAAACTTTAGAACAAATGTTTATGAAATCATTATACTCCCCCTCGAAAAGAGATTCTATTTAAATAGGGGAGTATATGAGCACATTGTTTTGAAATACTTTGAAAAATTGTGCTCAAAAGTCCGAGAAAAATTGTGTTCATGAGCTTAAAACTTTGAATGTTTTGATATAAGCTCATGACCGAGAAAAATGAATTTCTCGTTGTTGAGGATAAGTCAAAGACTTTCCTTTATTTAGGGACCGGGTTATAGTCTAACATGTGACTATAAGCCATTATGAGAAGAAAATAGAAAAGACATGTTTTGAAAACATTTGAACTCTCATTCGAACTTTATGTACGTACCCGTGTCGTTATTGAACAACATCTCTAAGCACGTCCATATTATCGATGCTGAGAGACATGTCGGAGAAGAATATTTTTGGTATTTTTTTGAAAGGTTTTCTCATTTTTTATTTTGTTTTTATAGGTTTTATATTTTTTTGTATTTTGATTTTCTGATAAATATATACAAGATTACTACGAATGTGCAAGACGTTCAAGTTCATCAGGAGTGAAACTACGCATACCAAGTCGACGAACCAAGAATTCAAATCTGTCTTGAGGAAGAGCTTTGGTGAAGATGTCGGCTAGTTGGTAGTCCGTCTTGACAAAGAACAGTTCGATCGTTCCTTTTTCCACATGCTCCTTAATGAAATGGAATCGGACAACTATGTGCTTGGTCTTGGAATGTTGGACCGGGTTGCAGGATATGGCTATGGCTGATTGTGAATCACAATAAATAGGGACTTAGTGAAGTAAAAGCCATAATCCGTGAGTTGTGTTCTCATCCAAAGGACTTTAGCACTACACACGGATAGAGACACATATTCTGCTTCCGCGGTTGACAATGCCGTACAGTCTTGTTTTCTTGATGACCAGCTCACTAGCTTCTCACCTAAGAATTGTGCTCCACCGGAAGTGCTCTTGAATGTATCATGACACCCTGCATGATCGGCATCTGAAAAACCAGTGAGATTAAAACCAGAATCCTTCGTATACCAGATACCCATGTTAATGGTTCCCCGGAGATAACGAAAGATCCTTTTAACCTCCTTGAGGTGCTTCTCGGTTGGCTGAGCCTGGTACCGAGCACATAAACAAGTAGCATGCACAATGTCCGGTCTGCTTGAGGTTAAGTACATAAGGGACCCGATCATACTTCGGTATTTTGTAGCATCTACAAATGTCCCTTTCTTATCCAAATTAAGCTTGTGTTTAGTGTCCATTGGAGTACCAATAGGATCACAGTTATCCATACCAAATTTCGTTAGAATCTCAAGCACATACTTGGACTGATTTATGAAAATACCACGGGGGGATTGGTGAACTTGGAGACCAAGAAAGAACGTCATTTCCCCCATCATGGACATTTCGAATCGACTTTTCATAAGGTCGGCAAATAATATGGAATATTTTGGGTTAGTAGAACCAAATATAATATCATCTACATAGACATGAGCCACCAAGATGTCGTTTCCGTAGTGCTTGATAAACAACGTTGGATAAATGGTTCCTTTGCTGAAGTGATTTTGTAGAAGAAATGATGATAATTCGTCGTACCATGCCCTCGGTGCTTGTTTCAAACCATAAATTGCCTTTTTCAACTTGTAGACATGGCTTGGATGTTCAGCATTAATGAAACCTTCAGGTTGACATACATACACATCTTCTTTTAATGGCCCATGCAAGAAAGCCGTCTTCACGTCCATTTGATACACTGTGAATGATTTGTGTGCAGCGTATGCCAAGAAAATCCTAATAGCTTCCATCCGAGCAACCGGGGCAAAGGATTCTGCGAAGTCAATTCCCTCCTTCTATTTATAACCTCTCACAACTAACCGAGTCTTGTTTCTAATGACCGTTTGCTCCTCATCCATCTTGTTTTTGAATAACCATTTCAGAGTAAGGGGGTCGATATTGTCCGGTCGAGGTACTAACTCCCATACATCAAGCCGGATGAACTGATTGAGTTCTTCTTGCATAGACTTAATCCATGATGCATCGGTCATTGCTTCTTTCACACTTGCTGGTTCCATTGTGCTGACTGATAGTGCATAGATACACATATCACCATCGGTACGCATCTGATTGCGTGTTGGGACTGGTCGTGTGAGATTGCCAATCACTTGAACCAAAGGATGATTCTTAGTCCATTTGTGTTTATGTGGAAGTGTATGAGAAACTTGATGCGAGCTCGACGGATCCACATATGGTGCTGAAGGCTGAGTAGTGCTTGTGGAAGCCGCAAATGGATTAACAAACTCGTGTTCGTTGAGCATCGCATTGTTTGCATTTTCAGCAACTATTTCATTCTGAAGATGAACATGAGTAGGAATTTGCTGAGAATGTTGTTGAGTTGCGTCAGCAATCGGAGAAGTGGTTGGAATGTTTTGAGTCACTATGGTTGAGGTTGACGTAGATGGTGCAGAAGTAGATGCCGATGGTGTAGATGCAGTCGGAGGTTCTTGAACTACCGTAGCAGGTGCAGCCGGGGTATTTTGAGGAACACCAAATGACGAAGGACCCTCCATATATTCATCATAAATAGGCCCAAATAAAACTTCCAAGTCACGTTCCGAAGGTTGTAACGATGAGATTGCTGACGGTGCAAATTGAAGCGCGAGTCCTGAACTTACGTGTCTAGAAGTCTGACCTTGAAGCTCGGGATGTGAACTTCTATGCTGAGAGGCCATACCCGAGAGTTCATCAAAGGTAACGTTCATAGTCTCCATTACCTTTCTTGTCCTTCGATTATAAACCCTGTAAGCACAAGCAGTTGAAGAATAACCAATGAAAAAGCCAATATCACCTTTAGGTTCAAGTTTACCGATATCTTCACGATCATTCTTCGGATAACATAAAGCACCAAAGACATGTAAAAATGAAATATCCGGTTTTCTTCCATTAATGATCTCATAAGGTGTTTTGTTGAAACAGGTGTGAATAATGGAGCGGTTTTGAGTATAACATGCAGTTGTTATAGCGTCGGCCCAAAGGAATAACGGTGCACTAGAGGAGAGAAGCATCGTTCGAGCAGCTTCAACTAACGTACGATTCCTCGTTCCACAACTCCATTCTGCTCTGGAGTTCTTACAGCCGAAGTTTGATGAGAAATCCCAACTTCGTCAAAATAAGCTTTCAATTTCTGATTGGTGAATTCTGTACCGTTATCCGTTCTCACAATAATGACAGGGGCTTGCAGTAGTACTGATGTTTTCTTCAAGAAGTTAATAATTACATCAGGGGTTTCATCTTTTGAAGCAAGAAAATGAACCCATGTGTAACGAGAATAGTCATCTACAATGACAAGGACATACCGCTTTTCATTAATACTTTTGATTCTCATTGGGCCACACAAATCCATATGTAGGAGATGTAATCTATTCGTTGAGTTGGGAACAGGTTTGGGTTTGTGAGGCTTCTTCTTACTTTTACCTTACTCACATGAAGGAAAAAGATGGTCTTTTGTATATTTGAACTTTGGAAGACCGGTAACTAGATCATCTTTCGCGAGATGGGTGATGGCATCGAAATTGAGATGAGATAACCTTTGATGCCATAACCACGACTTTGTTGATGTGGCTCGGGCCATGAGACAAATTGGAGAAGCAGCAGACATTTGAAAAAGATCAATGGTGTAAAGGTTGGTGGTACGATTTCCTTTCAACAGATCAATTCCTTCAAGATCTCTTACAAAACATGTATGACTTCTGAAAGCGACCTCCAAGTCTGAATCACAAAATTGCCCAACCGAGAACAAGTTATGTCCCAAGCCATCAACAAAAGAGACTCTGGTGATGATTATATTTCCCCAATGAAGATCACCATAGCCTAGAATTGCCGCAACATGATCATTTCCAAATCGAACAGTTCCCATGAAACGCCATACAAAGTTCTTGAGAAGGCTTTGATTCCCAGTCATATGTTTGGAACAGCCCGAGTCCACGCACCAGAGACAAATTTCAACAGCCTGCCAATGATAAGAGAAACAAATATTTTGGCAACCGATGAAATAGGTTCCTGTAGGGTTAGAAGATAATTAAGCCGTATCACATACCGACGTTTCACTGTCAGTATGAGATCTACTAGTGTCGATAATTTTGCCACTACAGTCAAAATTTCTACCAGTAGGCAACCATTTAGAGGTGAGTCTAGGGCTACTAGGCTTAGCAAGACTTTCTGTGGACCCTACATGCGTACTTTTTGGAACATACACCTTAGCCTTAGGAGTGCGTTGTTGTTCACTGATTGACAGCTTGTCAATTCGAGTGTAACCACCATAATTCAAACCATTCATAGTCAAACCACAAGCATCATGACTAAAAGTAAAGAAACATTTATTACATTTAGCACAAATAACTTCAGATTTTTCATTCCGAATAGCAAGCTTAAAGTCATTACATTCAGATGAATTAGGTTTCTGATTATGATTAAAAAGCGGTAAATTCCTAGGGTGTTCTTCTACTTCCACATTATTGATCTTGGGGCGACTACTTCTAGAGGCAAAAGGGACCCTATCATTCCTTGTATTGCTCGTAGGCTGTGCCCTTCTGCTCTTAGTGTAGTTGTTTATTCCTGTAGAAGAAGACACACGTCTATTAGAATTAGCACTTTTTAAATCAATAACTTGTGGTTGAGTTATAGTGATCGGTTTTGTCCTAACGCTTGCTTTACGTTGTTTGCTAGGCACAGAGGGAGAACTAGCACGAAACATTCCTGGGGCAATCACAGCAGTTTTCGTTCCAGCAACCTTGGGAAAAGGTGTCACGGCAATACGAGTGGGTCCCGAGGTTGCTGGTTTCTGGATCATCGTGTCCACAACCGAGCTAGGTTCAGAAGTCTTATCTTTTAACAAGGCCTTTAACTTACAGTTCTCACAGATTTTATCAATAAGTTTCTGATAGACAGACTTACTTTGTTCAACAACCCGCTTATATGAAACAACAACAGATTCTAAATCTGCAATCTTAGCCTTAAGCTTCTGAACATTACCACCACTAGCACTCTCTAACCCTGACGAGGCCAAATTCGTTTCCGAAACCCCTCTTAACTGAGCCTGCAACCGTGCGATAGTTTGTTGCATTTCATTGTGAGCTTTTCATACGAAATCTTGTCATATTTGCATTCATCACATTTTTTGACAAATTTATTCCAAAGATCGGTGAATTCTTTATCCTTTTTAATGACATAAGATTCCATTTTCTCTTTCATAAGATCAAGCTCAGTTTGGAGGTTTTCATTATGCGGCATAGAGGTACCTAACTCAATAAGGCTACTACCAATACAATCACGAGCTTTAGAGAGGCGTTCAAGATCGTTTTCCAAAACTTTAATTTTATCAAGAGATTCATCAGCTTCCTTCGTCAAAGATTTAAAGTCTTCAACAAAGTTGGCTAATTCTTTTAGAAAAGCGTTTTCCAAATTTCCTAACCGAGCATCAACTTGATTAATAATCGGATTAATATCGTTTTGAAGAATTTTTTGAACCTCAATCTGAACAGGTGATGTAAAGTTACCTCCCGTTATTTTTGAATTAACAACACGTTTAAGGATGACAAAGTTATCTTTAAGCTCGTTTAGAAATCGGCGAGTGATACTCGGTTTAGGAGGGTCATCAGACAATTCCTCACTTGGTAGCAAAAGCATTTCAGTACTCGTTTTAGACCGAACAAAAACAGTTGGAGGATTAACTTTCGGATAATAAACGGGTATCACTTCTTTATCAAGCTTTTTCATTCTTAAACGAGTCTCTACAGCAAGATCAGTAGTTTCCTCGGAATCATGCACACTAGGAGGATCATGCTCATCAGACAATAGCACACTACCATTATATAAAGTTTCATTAGTGGCCTAAACTTGCTTAAGGTATCCTGGATTAGGGGGAAGAGGACAACCTAAAGCCATTTTGTATCGAGTGTAATTTATCTCATTCACTTTTGGTGCGAGCATATTTATCGTCTGCATAGTTTGGCCACGTTTTACTAAAAGGTTGTCTAATTCTCTAATCCTATCTTGCGCTTTGCAAAAATCCTCAAGAAGCCCATCTTCTCGAATTTTGAAATCATGTTTTAGCTTTTTTCTTTCTTCTTTTAAATCAGAAACAATAGATTTTTCAGTTGAAAGCTGTTTATTAAGAGAAGTGATTTCATCATTCAATTCGCTTATCTTTTTAGCACTACTTAAGTGTAAGGCATTTAATTTCTTAGTGGTGCATTTTTCTTGATAAACCGATGTAGCATGAGCTTGTTCAAGTTCCTTGATTTTAGCATGATGAATCTCAAAACTTTTCTCTCGTTCCTTATACCCCGCAAGCTCAGTGGTCAATTTGGCATTAGTTTCTCTAAACTTATTATTAACCACCGTAGCATGATCTACATCCTTAGCAAGCTTATCAAATAGAGATTTATAATACGCATGTGTCTCATCAGGAAGGGTTGTAGGCTGGGCAACTTGATCCACACTAAGGTCCACACTAGGCTCATCCGAAATAATATTACTATTATTCGTTTGATCCTCGTGTGTCTCATTGTAGGGCTCAAGCATCTCAGTATACTCCTCCTCCTGATTAGACATATTATATATATCATTATCATCAAAACTTGGGTGTACCTCAGAGGGACCGTCTGCATCATAGACGGGAGCTCTGTCATCATGCATTCCTGAGGTTGATGCTTGCTGTAAGTTTGCCATCAAGATGTAGTTGGCATTCACCTCTTCTTCCTCGTCATATTCTGCAGCAGAATCCATCAGATCAAATTCCTCAGCTTGAAGTGGGATTCCTGCCTCTTCTTTTTGTGCTATGAGAAGCTGAGTCTGAAGATAAGCAGCATCCCTCTTCTTTTTGGCTGTGCAATCTCGAGCATAATGACCAAATCCCCTGCAGTTGTAACACTGAACCTGACGATTGTTGTTTCCATTTCCCGTACCAGTATTTTCAGCCCTTGCAGCCACAATGTTTCCCATCTGGTTACCAACCGCTGGCACAACTATTAACCCATTCTGATTACCCGCATTCGGAACACCCGGATTTTGACTACGGTTTTGCCCATACTGATTTCCTGTATTGCCAACGGTCTGCCCAACATTCTGACCATATTGTTGAAACTGAGTCCCCGTGTTTCCAGCAACTACCAATTGGCGATCTTGATTCGCATTCATGAAAGGTTGAGCAATCTGCCTATTTCTAGTGTTAGAGGAGATTCTCTGATTGTTGTTGGTGGGGTTAATGGTGAATTTGAATGCCTTTGCAAGAAGGGCAAGACCAGTATTAATAGCATGAGTAGGCTCGGTAATGTCATCAAAACAGGCAATGGGTTGTTGTAAGTAATTCATAGCAGCAGGATGTTGATATCCATAAGCAGTGAGTTGTTGTTGTTGTTGTTGTGGCATGAAGTTACTTGATGAGGGTTGATGGTAGGGTACCATGGGATATGACATAGATGATGGAGAGTTTGCCATAAAAGCCAATGGATCTTGTGTCTTGGCACGTCTTTCTGCCCTAACTTCATTAGCTTCATCTTGATTCATCTTCAAATAGTCATAAACTTGAGTGTAGTCCACGACATGAAGATCCTTGGTTTGATTGACAAGAGTGACATATCGTGACCATTCAGAAGGAAGATTATCAAGAAATTTGATGTTGGCAGCAATTTGTGCAGGTTCATGTTTGTTTCTTCTAAGATGGTTCATGAGGGTTGAAAACCGATGATAATAAGGTTCAATTTGTTCCCCTTCAGTAGACGTAAATTTCTCCCATTCACGAAGCAACTTAGTTTCCTTTTCTTGTAAACCGATTTCACTGCCCTTCATCATTTTCTGAATCCTAAGCCACATCTCGTGTGCGGTTTCACAACTATCGACAGCAGCATAAACATCTTCAGGAAGTCCCATAAGAATGACTTGAATTGCTTGATCATCAACGTCGAGTTCTTTGGATTCAGCTTCAGTTAATTCTTCATCTGTTTGCTCATGACTAAAGTCAGCCACTGGGTTAGCATTCGTAGGATCTCCAGGTACAATAATTGTTCTTCTAACATACGGACCCTTTTGAATCGAGTTGACAATCAACTTTCCCAGAGGTTTACATTTTGCATAACGAAGGAGACGACTAGCCCATGTAGTGTAGTTCTCCTTGGTAAGCATTGGTGGACGATTCTCAGTACCCGCAGCATAAATATCTTGTTGAGACGTCATCGAAGAAGTCGTGTGAACAACAGGATCTCAATTCGTAGAAAGCGTGTGGTGATGTTGAAATTCCGAAACTTCCGATTTTTTTCTCAGTCCGACAATAAATTCCTCAGTCCGACAAAACGGTAAACTGAAAAAATTGTGTATCGCCAAATTTTGAAATTGAGTTCGAGATAGCCAAAAACTAGTAGGGAAAAAAATTGATTCTACTTGACCTAAAAATTTTAACTCTTTTTTTTTTTATCTTCGTGTAAACTATGTTCTGAGACTAGTCTAGATGGTGGCTAAGATTAAAAATTACTCAAACAAAATTTCCATCGGAATGCCCATCGGAATATTCTATCGGAATGTGCTTCTATCGGAATGTCCTACGATCGGAATGTCCTTCTATCGGAATCCTTGATCGCAATGATGACCTGTCGGAATGCTTAGTTCGGAATGTTCAGATCGGAATCTTCAGATCGGAATAACTTCAGATTGGAATATGTTCAGATCGGAATAACTTCAGATCGGAATGTGTTCAGATCGGAATGTGGCTAAAATCAATTTGGCAGAGTAACGACTCAAAGTTCCTTAAAAACCGTCGGAATACCAGATCGTAAAGAACGATCGGAATGTCCAGATCGGAATAAGGTATCGAAATCTTTAGATCACAAAGTAGAACCTAGAGGTTATTGTGATCTGGCCTATTTCCCTTTGTACTTTCCGATGGTGAAACTTGCAAGAATTTCGGAAAGATGAAAAAACAAGAAATTTCTCAACTTTTGATCCAAAATACTTGTTTTTAAGCCAAAACCAAGATGCCCAAATCACTACTACACGATTTAAAGAAGTTATACGACTTAGAAACACAAACAACCACGAAAATGTTTTGATGTTTTGGCGAAAAACAATCAAAATCACACGAAATGCTTAAATACGAATCCCTTGGCGAATGATACCACTTGTTGGATTGTAACACACGACTTATAAGAACAAGAAATAAAGATGAAGATTAAACCAAAAAGAAAGATTAGATTAGATGAAGGAAAAGAGAAAACAAACAAAGTTGTGAATTCCTAGTGAGAGAAACACATATGTTTCTCTCTCTACAAAACAATGGAATGGAAAACACAGACACAAATGAGGCTTAGGAGGCCTTTTATACTAAGTACTAAGTGTTTAGGAGGCCTTCCTCATTTGTGTGTTTGGGACTAATTCCCGTTACATAAACATTAATAACTAAGAACTCTCAACACCGTTGAATAGTATTTTTCACGAGCTTCGCAACGGTATATTATATGACCATCACTTTAAATACGGCTAACAATAATACATGTTTTAACCTAAGTACTTAACTTTATTTAATTAAAAACATGTTATACTTTAATTAAATATTTTAACCTATAGTTTAATTTAATTACATGAAATAATTAATAAACTATACATTATATCATTATGACTTAGAAAATAATCATGAAAACACTTAGGCTTATATACTTAGCTTATTTAACCAGTTTATAACTAATTATGGAAACTTTCTATTTTTAGAAACTTATTTAAATAAGGCAGCTAATCTATTTATGGAAACTTTCTATTTTTAGAAACTTATTTATTTCAGGCAGCTAATCTATTTATGGAAACTTATTTAATTAAGGCAGCTGATCTATTTATGGAAACTTTCTATTTTTAGAAACTTATCTATTTTAAGCAGTAATTCTATTTTTGGAAACTTTCTATTTTTGGTAACTTTCTATTTATTGAAACTTTCTACTTTTGGAGACTTTCTATTTTAGGAAACCTGCTATTTTTGGAAAGTTACTTATTATTACACAGAAAGTATAATAATACATGAAATACCAGAAATACTTAATCAGAGTAAACAGAATATAAGATAAACACAGTTTAAGGCTTAAAACAGTAAAACATGATATGAACATATAAAATAAGTTAAGACATGACATAAAATCAGTTACGTATTAGTAAGGAGATACTTATTCATGTATGTATTTATGTAGCATTAGTGATACGGAAGTAGGATTCCTCTCAGTTCGCCTTCTTCATTCACTGGACATAAGGTACGGATTCCTGTCCTTTCAGTATGGACATTCTTTCCTTATTAGGATTCTCCGTATGCAGTCAACTGTTTTCCCAGTATTTGTTTTATATGTTTTTGAATTGCTTATGTTTAATTAGAATACCTAAAGCCATATACATGCATGACCAGTTTCACCTAGTTATGGAGGTACCATAACCATAACATTAGAGGCACTGATGTTATGACTTCACCACGGCTGAGTGATTGCTCGTGGCGTCCCTTCAGCTTTTGGCCATATTATTATATTTATCATGTGGGGCGTATGGGTGCATCCTAATTACATGTTTCAGTCAGGATTTCATGGTGAATGTGGTGTGTGCCTTGCATCCTTCACAAGGAGCTGATCCCTCCTACCCAAAACCAGTATATTAAATTAGAGGCATCCCCTCTAATTTGCATGATGAGGTCACCCCTCCAAGTATTCATGCACGGTGGATTTTCATGACTTATATTGGCTAATGGTAAAATATGTTAAACAGTTTTTCAGAAGATAAACATAAGGCTTTTCAAACAATAAAACCAGTTTTATGAACATGTTCCAGGTTTTCCAGGACTTATACAATTCCGCTGCTTTTAAGTCTTTATTATGCTTAGTCATTCATACTATGTCTATATTCGTGCACTAAGCGTTTTGCTCAGCCGTTACTTTCCTTTCCATGTCCCAAAACGGCAGGTACCCTAGGAAAGACTCGAGCGTTTGGAGGACGTGCATAGGATGGAAGCTGCTAGAGACTTCTTTTCCTTTTTGCCTTCATATACTTATGCTTGTTTAGTATTTCATTCATTTCTTTTACTTTATTATGTTTTGGGCTCATGTTTGGGAACCGATGTTTGATTCCGGTTATCCCTATGGTAATGTAATGTTACAGACATTTATCCTTGTATGCTTTGATGACACGCCATAATTACGCGTGACATTCCATTTATCAAAATGGGGTGTTACAATCTAAACGCTCGATGAACGTTCCAGCAGGCAGTACATTTACGACTATTCCTCATATGCAGAAACAAGCTAGGAATAACAAGGCTCAAAAGACTTTATAATACGGTGATTCAAAGTCTTTACAAGTGTGATTCTTTGTGAAAAGTATGTTACTCGAGAATAATACGACAGTACAGTTGTTTATTTGCTTATGTACATTCAATTTATATATTAATGCAATTGAAAATTGATTTTCAGAATTTTATTTTTTGTTTTTATTGAATTCTGAAAGGTTACTAGAAGATGAAACATAGTCACACTTATTATCATTGTTATTCACATTCTAATGTGTGACTACATGTCATAAAAGGTCACACACACATACAATCCATGTGACTATTGGATGCATATAGTCACACAAAATACAATTGGCTTGACTTGACAAAGCATACAGTTACACTTATTACTACTATGGTAACTCTTTGGTTAATTGTATATGACAAACTCAATACCATTAACATGATTTGTGTGACTACATGTCATAAAAGGTCACACAAACATACAATTCATGTGACTATTGGATGCATATAGTTACACAAAATACAATTTGCTTGACTTGACAAAGCATACAGTCACACTTATTACTACTATAGGTAACTCTTTGGTTAATTGTATATGACAAACTCAGAGCCATTAGCATGATTTGTGTGACTACATGTCATAAAAGGTCACACAAACATACAATTCATGTGACTATTGGATGCACATAGTCACACAAAATACAATTTGATTGATTTGACAAAGCATACAGTCACACTTATTACTACTATTGGTAACTCTTTGGTTAATTGTATGTGACAAACTTAGAGCCATTAGCATGATTTGTGTGACTACATGTCATAAAAGGTCACACAAACATACAATTCATGTGACTATTGGATGCATATAGTCACACAAAATACAATTTGCTTGACTTGACAAAACATACAGTCACACTTATTACTACTATTAGTAACTCTTTGGTTAATTGTATGTGACAAACTCAGAGCCATTAGCATGATTTGTGTGACTACATGTCATAAAAGGTCACACAAACATACAATTCATGTGACTATTGGATGCATATAGTCACACAAAATACAATTTGCTTGACTTGACAAAGCATATAATCCCACTTATTACTACGATTGGTAACTCTTTGGTTAATTGTATGTGACAAACTCAGAGCCATTAGCATGATTTGTGTGGCTACATGTCATAAAAGGTCACACAAACATACAGTTCATGTGACTATTAGATGCATATAGTCACACAAAATACAATTTGCTTGACTTGACAAAGCATACAGTCACACTTATTTCTACTATTGGTAACTCTTTAGTTAATTGTATGTGACAAACTCAGTACCATTAGCATGATTTGTGTGACTACATGTCATAAAAGGTTACACAAACATACAATTCATGTGACTATTGGATGCATATAGTCACACAAAATACACTTGGCTTGACTTGACAAAGCATACAGTCACACTTATTACTACTATTGGTAACTCTTTGGTTACTCAGAGCCATTAGCATAATTTGTGTGACTACATGTCATAAAAGATCACACAAACATACAATTCATGTGACTATTGGATGCATATAGTCACACAAAATACAATTTGCTTGACTTGAAAAAGCATACAGTCACACTTATTACTACTATTGGTAACCCTTTGGTTAATTGCGTGTGACAAACTCAGAGCCATTAGCATAATTTATATGACTACATGTCATAAAAGGTCACACAAAGATACCCTTCATGTGACTATTTGATGCATATAGTCACACAAAATACACTAATCACATAGTAAATGTCACACATATTGTATATTCATGTGACAAACTTATAAACAATAGTCACTCTTAAACAAAACTCATGTAACTTTAGAGTGTTTACCGTCATAAATGTTCACTAAAACACCAAATATTGTACCTAGTTCGTCACACATTTTCGAGTATTGGTCACATGTTTTTGCTGGTTATCGTCACTTAGATCATATTGTGACCGTATGGTACCTATGGTCGCGGGACCTTTGGTCACAAAGGCTAAAAAACCGCGTGTGACTGTAGGCCTACGGTCACTCTTTTTTAGTGTGATGGATACCATTTTTTGTACTAGTGACGGTCGAGTAAAGAGAACGGGTTTACCCGCGAAATCTTGTCAAGGAGGTTCTTAATTGAAACTACCTGATACAAGTACGATATTTAATATCGTCCAACGGTCTTCATCGATCGGAGGTAAAATGCTACCGAATTAGAATGAAATGTCAAATCCATTTCGTTCGCGTCTACTTATGTTGATGCATTTGAAGACGGTGGTGTTGCGGTGTCTGAGAAGAAGTCATCCGTACATGCTTATATTTTCGACATTATATACTTCAACAAATTCAAGAAAGCCTAAAAGTCAACTCTTCCGCTGTATCAAACTTTGAAGCTTTCAAGAATTTATAAAGGTATAAGTGTGTGGAACATGAAGTCACGAGGAGGCGTATATCACAAGTGATGAATGCACAAGGTCAAGGCAAGGAAACATGCTCAAGACAAAAGTCAAAGATCACATCTGCATATTCACAAGAAAAAGAAAAGACGACTACGAGTTCAAGACAAAGCATAGTATGCTAGGTTTATTTTATTATTGTAACTTGGGTAACGCCCTTGTTTGGAGTGACCTCCATTAGGGGAGATTTTTGGAAATACATTTTTATGTATTTAGGAAGGATCGGTCACTCCAACAATATATATGTAGTATGGGCTCATAGTCATAGGTTTTACAATATAACTCACAAAGCCCACATGTAGGGTGGGCTATATATACCCGTTCCTAGCATGTTAGGAAGGGTTGGTTCTCATTTTCTTTAATCTAATATTACATCTTTTCTATTTCTCTCCAACCTCTCTCTTCTTTATCTCTCTAGTTTTTCATATCCCTCTCTCTCTCTCTCTTGTAATCATTTCATAAGTTAGATAATCCAAGGATTACGGTATTCTTCAGAGATACTATTGTGCAAGTGTTGGGTTGGAGTGTCGGAGAACGCCGACATTGGAAATGATTAACACCTTGATTATTTTTGGGGGTATATTCTTGCATATTTCAATGATTCGACAACTTACATGCCTCGTACCAAGAATATGATTACGCGGAAATGGATTCGGTTGCACCCCGAACCTCAAAAGTTTAATGCCATTTACAAATGAGTAAATCGTAAAAGTGGTATGAATGAATATAATGTTTTTAAAGCTGTGAAGGAAGAATATAGTTCTTTGTATAAGGAGAAAAAGTTCGCTTACAAATACGCGTGGAGGATCCTCCAACCACACCAAAAATGGGACGGGAAGGAAAGCGTTGATTTGAATGAAATAAAGTTTAGTTTATGAAAAAAATAAAAAAATTAAAAATAAAACTAATGAGTGAAGCTAAAATAGAGAGAAAAGAAATATCATATATAAAAATATATTTATTAATTATTTTGTTAAAAATATTTTACGAGTATATACCTACTTTTAAATTATTATAACTAGTTTAAAACCCGTGTAATACACGGGTTGTCTAAGTTTATATCTTATTTCAACATTTCTTGTGATAAAAACATGAAATATAAATAGTGTATAAGGCATGTACTATACACGATAAGCTCATGAATACTCCATGCAAGTGTTTACATGTCCTCTAATACAAACTCCCAAGTCCCAACAATATGCTCTTGTGTCTTGAGATTAGATAAAATTTTAAGTTTCTAGCATGGAATCTTTACTTTATTGTGTATATCTTTCGATGTGATTTAATATAAATTTAAGTTGTTCGAAAAAGAGTTTCTCCAAGAAATCATGTATATGTTGCTCAAAATTTGTATCGAAAGCCTAAAATAACACAAGCATCTTCTTTATATTCACTATCAACTCACGCTTTCCAAGCAGCTTCTTTAAATGTTCTCCAGATGTACCATTAAACTAAGAAAAGAACCAACTTTAAATGTTCTCCACACTGCACCGCGTATAGATTATATAAAACCGAAAAACGACATATCGATTATTTAGTGTGTGTTATAGGAGTTTTAGTGCATAATATTGTTAATATTCTAAGTAATGTGTGTGTTTATATTAAATATTTGCATTGTTATAACCAAAAATGCGTACATTGTGAATCAAAAACTGCAAAAACCCGCATTAAGTATATAAATCATTGGTGGTGGTGCGGTGCGGTTAGAATCCACAAAACCTACAAAAATCGCAAAAAACCGCATAACCGTAACCGAAAAAACCGCGCGGTGCGAATTCTCACTTTTTAAGAAACTGCAATTGCGAATGTGGTTTATTTTTTGCTAAAATCCGTGTCGCACCGCACCATTCTCACCTCTATTTTGTAGAGTGGGTTTAAAGAAAGTAACAATATGTTACTTAAGAAATATAGTGACACGGTCCATTCTTTATTCCACTTCATCCTAAAAGGCCTTGCTAAAAAGTCTTTAATGAAGTTACAAATTTTGAAATATATGCCACATGGAAACGTTCGAGCATAAGAATACTTTAGCAACTCCATCACAGTAGATAACACAAATACACATGTTACATAGCCTAGTGAATTGGTAGGTTATAATAGTTATTTGAGTTAATCCTAGTTATACAAAATAGTAACTTGCTTTACTTAGTATGCTAGTAGGGCAAAAAAAATATGCTCCAAAAAACTTCTCATGTAAGACCACAATTTTTATTTATTATATCTCAAGATCAAACAGAGCGTAATATAACTTCAAATATACAATAGAAACATCAATGTACCTCAAGTAGCACCAACAAATTACAAAATTCTAGCTGCCCCTTTTCTTGTCATTATAGATTTTACTAAGACGAAAAAATAAACAATGTTAAAAAATACTTGTCATTGGCATATGACTCTTTATCATTCTGTTATATCATTAGCTTGAGGTTTTAAATAGACAAATGAAGGTTTCCATGTACAATAACAAAATAAGTTCAATAAAAGTGATGTTGTACAAATATTTATGCACAATCTCAAGTAAAGTATGAGTTTTTAAAAATGCAAAGTCGTTAGCCAATTTTTAATTAGTAAAATAAAAAAAAGCGTACACAATTAAATAACAAACTAATAGCATGAAGCAGATTCACAACTTAGTAACAATGCTTAACGTTTTTGTTAAATCAAAAGACATTAAACTATTTGATCGACACTAAAATAACTTAAAATTGTTTTTCAACCAAATAAACCCACTTACAATTGTATAATATCCATGAGGAGGATGAACGCTAATAGCTTCCAGTTTCAGCAACAATGCAAGTGTTTAAGAGACTATTCCCAAACACTTGGATGCCATTGAAAATATAACATACTGCTCAATATTGTACTCCCGTGTTAATGCTCAAAATATGCAAATTTCTTTTAGACATTTTATCATACACATTACGGGCACTCTCAAAATCACACAAAAAAAATTATACTAACAAACTACATGCTCAAAGGTTATTATCAAGAGAAGTAGGCAAAAACAAACAAACAAACACTGACAATGCTATTTTTTTAACGGCAGTTTGGTGCAGCGGAGTATCTTGCGTGCCACTGAGGCATCAAGTCTCTCAACCCAAGTTCGAATCATCTCACGAAGAGAATATCAACCCCCATGCTAGCCATCTAGCTTCCCATTTAGGGGCTTCAAGGCATTGTGATGGAATTCAAACCCGGCTGCCAATTCTGGGAAAATCCCCCACATGGGGAATGACAAGAGTCGAACCCCTGACCTCCCCATATGGAGACTATAACCAAATGCATCCATCCAACTAAGCTAGACTTCATTTGCAACACTGACTAAACCGAAAAATTTATTGCAAAAACCTACCTCTTGTTGTACCAATAATTTTTTGCACAAAATGAGTCAACTGAAGAAAGTTGAAGAGAACGACGAAGGATGCTTTCAATAATAGCAGTCTAAGATTTGTTGGCATTACAAAGGAAGATTAATATCAGAGGATTCATATTTCAATTGGAATGGGTCACCGTCAAAATATACCAATGAAAGTAATTGTTTTATTTTTCATATTCCAAGGTGCATGCTTGTTTAATTACTCGTAGTTTGGGAGAAATAAATTTATATTAAACACATTTAAAAAAAGATGTAGTGTTTAATATTCCCTAGTTTATTATGTCATATTATTGTTTTCTTTAAAGAAATATTAAATTTAATGATGACATTATAAATATATAATTATTTATTGCATTAGCCTAATGTAAAATGCCACATTAGCAAAAATGACCTCATGCAAAACCCTCTTTGAATAGAGTAAGAGTTAAGATATATGTAGATCATTAAATTAGCATAGACCTATTCAACCAATCATAATCACTCATTTTTTTAAAAACCCACTTCCCACCATTTTTAAAAAAAATTAAATATCTCACAAACGGTAAATTGTTAAACAAAAAAAATACACCATTGCAACGAGAATTAAATCATCTATCTATCGAGGGGCACATGTATATACTTTCGACGAACTTTTTTTTCGATTTTTTTTCTTAAGTCACGTCTGAGAGGAATCATGTATGATTCGTCACGAATCATATATGATTTTCAGAAAATCATGTATGATTCGTCACGATCATATATGATTTTCAGAAATCATATATGATTCGTGATATGAATCATATATGATTTTCTGAAAATCATATAGGTTTCGTGACGAATCATACATGATTCCTCTCAGACGTGATTTAAGAAAAAAAGTTGAAAAAAGTTCGTCGAAAGTATATACATGTGCCCCTCGATAGATAAATGATTTAATTCTCGTCGCGATGATATGTTTTGTTTTACGTAACGATGAACAGTTTGTGAGATATTTAATTTTTAAAAAATAAGGGTGCGTTTGTTAACCGGGTATCCCACTGTTAGAATGAAAGGATTCTTGGAAAATGCAGTTTGGAACAAAAATTTGAAATCAACAGTACACAATTATTACAAAAACTCATTCCACTCCAACATGGTGACTTTTAAAGAATGAATCAAGTTTTTACGTGGGTCCCACATATCTTGCATTCTCATCCATATATATTTTGAATTATCTGATGTAGTTTACAAATAATAATATTAAATTTTATATAATATTATGTGGTTCCTACCCCCCACCCGACCCAAATCCCTGAAATCTATGTTTTGTGAGACTAGAGTGTCTCATATTTTTGGTAATATTTAATGGGTCAAAGCATTCTTTTTTTGTAAACCGTATATTTGTTGGAATTGTTATTTTCTATTAATTATTTTCTAACTAACTCATTTAATTATAATCCATAACCAAACTTGTTTATGTTTATAAAGATCAGATTTAACTTTCTTTCAAAATTTCAAGCAAAGGTCATTCAAAACACGTTTAAAAGATACGGGTTATGTTGAAGAGGCTGACTGATTTTGTATTAAGATATGACAGAAAAGGTTACTAAAAACAATGGGTGAATAGGAATTTATAAGGTACGTTACATTCGTCTACATTCTTAACTTTTTATAAGTTTTTCATAAAATAAGATAGAGATATCCCACTCTTGATGTTGAGCCCGACGACATTCAGGGATGGATGTAGACCCATCGGGCAGGGATAATCATTCCGGTCCTGGGAGAGGTGGCGACCATTCTCAAGAACCAAAAAGACTTCCCGTTTATGATACACTTTTATACTTCTTATACTCACAAGTTTACTAAAAGATAAGTGTCAAATGTATCAAAAGGTAAGTTTCAAGTGTTAGAATCATATTAGTAATTTTACCCCCTATTTTTTAAAGGATTTTAGCCAGTATGATTTATTAAAATATTAAAATTAATAAATAATGGTACTTAAATATGATTCTAGAATGGACGAATTCATTTACTACATCACTTGATTTTTTATACAAGAAACTTTGATATGCATTTGCTGTTTTTTACTTTATCTAATGAAAATTCGTTACTATCACTGTAATACTTTTTCAATTTGTTAACTCTAATATTTATTAATTAAGTGGTAAGAAAAAAAAATGCTCATTATTTAAGTTTTGTGTAATAACATAACTTGACCTAAATCTGAAGTTTACTTAAAAAAAATAACTCGGTAATAAATTTTTTTAAATGACTTTTTTTAAACTATATACTTGACAAACATTATTACTATTAACTGTTTTAGGAAGCCTTATAGAATATTTTAATAATATTGCTTCATTTTGGCGGGAAAAATATTCTCCCACGTGTCCCGACATTTTTTTATTATTAAAATTAGCTACCTGTCCCATAAACACTACGTGTCTCGCTGTGTTCATATTATTTTTATTCTTCTCTCTCTCTCTCTCTTAACTTATCATCTCTCTCTTTCACCTCTCCCTCTCTCTCAAATAATGGATCTCCGGTCTTCTGGATCTCGAATTGGAACCGATCGTTGCCCCGATCATTTGATGGGTTGCCGATGATCGGTTTAGGGTCACGATGTTTGTTTTTAAGCCGGACTGTTGCCCCCAATCTTTGGTGGGTTGGTGACGGTCGGCGTCGACTGATGTTGTTTGACCCCAATTGATGATGATTAATGATTGACGGTCATTGTTAGTTTGTTTCTATCTTATCTTGAACAAAACAAAAACAACGCACTATCACTTGAGGTAAACCATCTAGCTTCAAAGATGAGAAAAAGGAGTATTGAATATTTTTTTTCAATTGCATGTAAGTGATTCTTCTTGAATTCATAATTAATTTTCAATATCAAATTGTGAGTGATTAATTAATTTTTTTTAATTCAAAATATATAATTGGTTGTTATTTGTTTTTGAGAATTTTATTAAATCAAAATCCGATATCTGGGTTTGGGTTTGGGTTTAATTGTATTTGATTTGTGGGTTTTAAATTGTTTGTATAGTTTATGATGTAGCGAAATGAAAATAAATTTTCATTATCGATTTCGTGAAATAAACTCGCATAGTCTAGGTAATTTTTACAATGATTTTTTAGATTATGTTTCTTTTTGGTTAGCTTATTATTTTTTTATGTTGGATTGTTGAATTTCCATATGCTCATTGTGTTTCTTTTCGGTTAGCTTCTAATATCGAATACCTGTTTTGAAGTAGAGGTTGGAGGACGAAGAATAAGGCATTTAATTTGTTCAACAGCTGGAAGAATTAGGCTTACGCATCTTGAGCAGTAGCTTAAACATGCACGACAGCAGGTACACCTTAATAATATCGATTGCTTATACAAACAACCTAATTTCTATGATCTACACGCAAGTTACAGGTGGTCTTCTGCAGCATGTGTCCCATTTCAGGAGAGGTTGTAGACGAGTGAAAGAATTCGTGTATGCATATCACGAACTGTAATAAAGCCGTTATATAGGTGAGTGAGTTAACTCTCATGTTAACATCTCACTAATTGTATATCAAACTAGAACTTTGCCAACAGCTTTTAATCAATTGCTTCCATACCTGCAATTAGCCCTAAAGGATTAGCGTCGATAAACATATATTCCTTTCCCCCAGAATGCGCCTGATATCTGCTGTCATAAATAGGGTGTTTGGTAAAGGTTTTTTTTCTTATATTCTATCTACATTGACCTTAATCTTATGAAAAAAAAACTAATGAAAAATGTATTAATGAATATCATCCTAGACGTGCTATTAATTCACATTGTGTGTACGTATTAGTAGGATGTCATAAAACCAAAACAATATGATCTTATGGTGTAGATGGACACTGTCTTTCTTTTTAACGCATTGGGCTTTACATATAACAAAATCCTTCCTAACCACGTTATAAGGAGAGGCAACACTGTTTAAAGGGAGGTTGCCACTAGGCATTTCTTTGGACGGAGTTTGTAATGAAAAGATTTGCTTTTCACCTATAAGAACAAAGATTAATGAAAAAAGGTTGTGCTCAAATGACTTGAAATTTAGAGTCATTGGCAGGAAAAAAAAAGCTATCATATGGATCTAATATTATAAGAACTATCATCTCGAATAATGCTAAAAAAGCTACTATATAAGTTGACTTAGTAGACCCCAACGTGTTATTGTTGACTGATTACAACAATTTGAATGCAGGTATAGTCTGGTGTTGGCATCAAATAGATAAAATAAATATATGGTTTGAAGTTGTTTAATGCACAAGTTAAAATACTACTCTAATTAACATGTATGCTTATTGATACAGGTTCTGGATTGCTTTGGATGTGGCTACAGAGGTTGACTATTTGCATCAGTTGGTGCAATCGAGCTTTATTCGCATGGATTTAAAGCTCTGTCTAATATCCTTTTTGGCGATGACATGAAAGCGAAAGATTCAGATTTTGGTTTGGTTGAGAACTCCCATGATGGGAGATACTCAGTTGAGACAAAACTGGCTCCAACCTTGCACCTGAGTATGCTGGTAAGCACTCTACTATTTTATGATTAGTAATATTTGACGATTCACTCAAGTGTAAAGACAAGATTAGTATTATATTTTGGTTAAGAACATTTTATCTTTGGCTAAGCACCCTACTTCTTTATGATCAGTAATATTTGACGATTCACTCAACTAGACAGGATAGTGTGTTCGGTAAAGAGTTAGTGCCTGTGATATGTGATACAACACTACTATGGTTGCGAGTACATGGTGATTTACTTTTTTTAAGACATGTTTTTACACACATGCGTATCTCTTAGTATGCTACTAAATGAGTAAACTACCTGGATTTCTTGCTCTTTGCAGATGGAATTCACCCAAACAAGTCTTTGAAGCGCAAGCTATAATCCTACTCTTTAGTAGGCTCAAGCATAGTTTTTGTATGGAAGTATAGAGGTGGCAAGGTCGTTATGTGTTAAGAGCGTATACTGATTATCATGAGGATGGCTAAGACTATAATGGTCATGTGAAAGCGACTAATTGTTAGGCTGATGAATGCAAAAGGGTTATGTGTGTAAACACTATGAAAGTTGAGCGCGCCAACTGTTGCGAAGGGTTACAAATTTTGGAACAAGGTCGTTATGTGCATTGATTATGTAATACAAATATTTGGATTCTTTAGTACTCATACAAAATTTACTAAGAATATAGCTTACTTCCTTTACCATTACTTTACTATCTGCATTTTTCCTCGATTTAAATCTACAGAAAACAGAATACACAAAAGAAGACCCGCCGCAGCGAAGCGCGGGTCTTTCATACTTGTTTGTTATATTATGTAAAAAAATTCTTAGAAAATAATAAAATATTATAATATGACAAACACTATTTTTTAAAAACTGACAAACGTTATTTTGATTTACTATGAAATCTAAAAGATCTAGTAGAAAAAAAAAGATTATCTAAACATTTTTCCACTTTATAATAGTAAAAAATAAAGATTATCCAAACAATGTTTCCATGGAATCCATTCATTTTCAGAAAACGAAATAAAAATTATTCAAACATCATGTTTTAACCAAAAAAATTGTTAGAAATTAATTAAATAAGAGGGTTAATATACAAAGAAGTTACTAAACTTTCCAAGAATATTGTCCTAAGATAACGAACGTTCATTTTGTGTTTCTAAGTTACTAAACTTTACTAAACTATACATCACTATAATTTAGTGTAAATTTTAGTAACCTGAATGCATGCTTTTCTATAAGTTAAGTAATATAAATGTCTTGTTTTTTCATGTTAAGTAACATAAATATCACGTTTTTGATAAGTGGGTAACTTAATCAACCGGTCATATGAACATTAGTAACTTAGAAACACAAAATGAACGTTCGTTACCTTAGGACAAATTTCTTGGAAAGTTTAATAACTTCTTTGTATATTAACCCTTAAATAAGATGATAAACAATATTTTTTATAATTTGACAAACACCATTTTTCCTTTAGTGAGATCTAAAAGATCACGAAGAAAAGAAAAAGACAATTCAAAAATCACAAGCAATATTACATGGATATATTTACTTTTAGAGGCTTTGATTACATTTGGGACACAGTGAATTTTTTGGGAACTGGTTCTGCCCAGAGAATAAATGGATGTCAATGCCAGATACAGGGTTAGTTATCGCTTCATTTTATAGAAGACCGGTTGTATTCATATCCATGGTAGAAAATGCTATACTTAGTTCTACGTGCTTTCCTCTTTGGTCCGGTCCACATGAGTCAGAATCAACTAGCCCCGTAGTTATTGCACGTGTAATGGGGAGTCATTTCATTAATCTAGTTTTACGAGAAGGTTTCCAATACCATCAACTCACCCACAATGGAGGAGGTATATGACTCATAAGGCATCTGCTTGAGAAAACATGTATTCAAATCGGCAAGTCGTGTTTGAAGAATATGTTCGTTCTCGAAGACAAATGTAACATTTTCGTGATTGTAATCTAAACTCTCTATTTATTAAATTTATTTTTGTTATATGTTCTTTTTAAAACTTTGTTAATTTTTTTATACTATTAACTAGTACTAAAGATCGGTTTTAAAATAAAGAGTGTAACATTAAAAAAAGAAATTTTTTACTTTGTTAGCTAGTTGGTTCAAAAAAGAAAATTACCATACAATATTATTATTTTAGTTTAAATGTGCATTGGATTCAATCACGTTTAAAAGACAAAATTATTATAAATGAATCCATTATATAATAAATGAAGCTAATTAAGACCCATTATGTAATAAATAAAACTAATTCATAAGTAATAGTAATTGTTTATCTATTAAGTGATATATCTATAGTCAAACAATAGGGTGTTTCTCCTAAATAAGTAGGGTATGAACCCACCAGGCCTAAAAATAATAGTATATATATTTATATTTAATTTCATATTTCTTTTTAATTTCTTTGATTCTTTTCTGATATCCGAATCCGATTCTAACCCCATTTACAAACCAAACGCATCTTAAGTTTTTTTTTAAATGAATGATTGTAATTAGTTAATCGAGTTTATGCTAAATTAAGGGGTTTATACTGCCATTTTCCCATAGAGTAAATAGATAGATAATAGATAGATAATAGATTGGTTGGATAAAACAGTACGTATTTGATATCGTTGACTCCCAAATCCGTATTGGCTACGTTTCTGACTTTCTGTACATCATCTTCACAGATACAGTTTTTGATCGGAGTGAAAGTACAGTTTTCAGTTTTGCTAAATCACGGTATGCTCTTTTCATTCCTTCCATTTTATACCATTTCACATTTCTTTTTCTTAAATTTTTTACTGTATTTCTTAAAGAGGTAGATTCTTAGAGTAATTTTAATCTTAGCGTCTTCATCAGGTGCATTTACGAAAAACTAAACATAGGCTCATTGCTTGGGCTAGGTCCTTGGGAAGGTCAGTTGGTACCCAAAACAGGGTTGACGGGTCAGGGTTCCCGACCGATTTAAACATTTTGGAGCGACAAAGGGACTAGATCGATAATCCTAGGAAATATATATAAAGCAAACTAGAAATACAATACAATGGGACCTAAGTTGTGAATATATTTATCCAGTTATTGATCTGCTACTGAGTCGGCCAATATCAAGCCTTGAGTTGACGAGGTTAGTCCTGATCAGTAATTTGATGTGGAAAGGATAAATTTGTTTAAATAGGCCATAGAACTATAGGAAAATGAGTAAGCACGACCAAGGAGGTAGTAACACACTTTTAGAGGGATCCAGGAACCAGGAACCAGAAAAACAGCCTTAAAGCAATCTAGGAATATAATTAGATTCACTGGGTAACAACCCTTTACCCAAAAAAAGGAATATAAGTAGATAAAAAGCAAGAGTTTGACTACGATAGGTCTTCAGTTCCGAATTCTTGACTCTTCAACACCCTATTTGCGATGCTCTTGCAGAATGTCTGCAAATAGGTGCATATATTGTCTGCCACATAGTACAAACCTATTAGCAAAACAGAGTAAATTTTTTACGTTCTTAAGGATGATTGGTGGCCATATGCTTGATCACCGCATTATTGTTATTGAAGTAACTGGAATTTTTACGTTCTTAAGGATGATTGGTGGCCATATGCTTGATCACCGCATTATTGTTATTGAAGTAACTGGAAATTGTTTTGCTACTATTATCTAAGATGTATTTTTGACTGAATTTTTAATGATCTTGTGTAGTTGTGTGCAGAGGAAATACTAGCCTATAATGTATGAATGCTTTTCAATCACATATCTTCTAAATAGCTTTCTTATTTATAGCTTCCCCTTCCATTGATATATATCCAAAGTCTCCACTATATATTATCTTTAAGTAGCAGTTTAAGAAAATCTAATAAGATACATTGTACCATAGGAATCTACCGTCACTGGTGACTCTTGCTAATTTTTCCATGTGTTCTCTTACACTAGTTTAAGTGTTTAGATGACAGACTATACATCTACATACACGTTAGATGAAGCGCTTGTAGCCATTGGCTTTGGGAAGTTTCAAGGATGGATATTTGCTTATGCGGGTCTTGGTTCCATCGCCGAGGCAATGGAGGTGATGATTCTTTCTTTCATTGGACCATCTGTTAGGTCCGAGTGGAACCTCTCATCTACTGAAGAGGGCCTAATAACAACTGTGGTTTTTGCTGGTATGCTTATTGGAGCATATTCATGGGGTGTCATCTCGGATAACTTTGGAAGGAGGTACCAATCTTTTCTTGATCACTGTATTCTGTGTTCCTATATGTCAATTCCAACTGTGCCGAAACAATTACATATAATTAAATATGTTCAAACGGCTCTCTTAGAGTATTGCTTTAGTGTCATGAATTATTACAAAAAACTAAGTATGTGATCATAACTACTGGTTACCTGCATTTTCCTTTACTAGAAAAGGTCTTCTGAGTATCGCTATTGTGACTAGTGGAGCATCAGCTCTAAGTGCTTTCTCTCCAAACTATATTTCATTGGTCATTCTTCGTTTCCTAGGAGGCATCGGTCTTGGTGGCGGGCCTACTTATAATTCTTGGTTTTTGGAGTTTGTTCCTGCTCCAAGCAGAGGTACTTGGATGGTTATCTTCTCAACTTTCTGGACAATAGGAACAATACTTGAAGCTGCTCTTGCTTGGGTATATTATAATTTGCCTATTTTCATGTATGTTGTTAAAGAAATACTATTAATTTAATAAACTTAAGTCTTTCTCGTTCCTTGTTCAGATCGTCATTCCTCGCTTTGGGTGGAGGTGGTTGCTTGCAATATCTTCTATTCCTGCTTTGGCTGCTCTCATGTTTTATCGTCTTGTACCCGAGTCCCCAAGATATCTATGTTTGAAAGGTCAAACAACTGAAGCTTATGATATATTGAAACGAGCAGCAGCGGTCAACAAAAGGCAACTTCCTTCTGGGATCCTTCTTTCTGATCAAATCTTATTTTCGGATGAAGAACTTGATACATCAGAGGATAGCCATTTGCTCTCTATGAGAAAAAACAAATCGATTTCTTTTAAAGCAAGTTTTTCAACCGTATGGATGTTATTCTCATCAAATTTGATCAAAACCACCTTCTTGTTATGGATCGTATTCTTCGGAAATGCATTTTCGTACTACGGAATCATACTGCTCACATCAGAATTGAGCAGTGGCCAAAGCCAATGTAGTTCATCAATATCAATGTTGGTTGTTGGCTCTGAAGATTCTACCTACAGAGATGTATTCATTACCAGTTTGGCAGGTATGGAATGATGTCATTCTTGCAATATTCCACATGTATGTAGTCTCTGTTACCTGAAAGACCAATTTGCCCTTTTGAATCAAGACCTCGAAACCCCATAACATGCCCAATGGTACCGAAACTTTATGTTGTTTACTTGAATCCATGAGCTTGTCATATTCTTGTATTATCGATTCTATGTTATTATTTTCAGACACAGTTTTATAATTTTTTTCGTGCAACAATATAATTAAACAACATATGAGTGACTCATTTCTGTTTACGTCTTCTTTCAGAGCTTCCCGGTCTAGTTTTTGCAGCATTTATAGTGGATAAGATTGGTCGCAAACATTCAATGCAACTCATGTTCTTCATTGGTTTCATATTCCTTCTACCACTGCTTTCACATCAATCCGAGATTCTCACAACCATTTCTTTATTTGGATCGCGTATGTTCATCATTGGAACGTTCACAGTTGCCAACATATATGCTCCAGAGGTACATTTCATTTTCCTGATCTTCAACTACATTCAGTTTGGTTTATGTTTTATCTATAACTAGTTAAACGGGTAAAACCAGACTATAGCTTAAGAAATGGATCAAATGGGTTGAGTATGTTTAAATTTTGCCAACATGTATCATTAATGCATAAAACCTCTAAAAGTTGCATCATTATTTGTATATAAATTATATACGTTTTGTCCATTGATGGACAAAATAAATACAGGCAAACCTAACTGTTTTGCCCATACAAAAAGTTACTCGTTTGGAGCCAATTTGTCTGACCCTTTTTTGTACTTTAATGTTGGTTTTATGCCCTGTTTACACACTTATCTCGATAGATATATCCAACTGCTGTGAGGGCTACTGGTGTCGGTGTTGCAAGCTCCGTGGGTAGAGTAGGAGGAATGATTTGCCCTCTCATGGCCATTTATCTTGTGGACGGCTGCCATCAGACAGCTGCAATTGTTCTGTTTGAGATTGTGATAATCCTTTCAGGTTTGTCTGTTATGTTCTTCCCCCACGAAACCATGGCCCGGGAACTTGCTGATACTGTTTCTGAGCCTGATTCGACGTAGGAGTGTAGTGGTTGTAAATGAAGGAAGATAGTATTCTAGTAAACATCACATTTTTTGTTCGTAGATATATCATTGTTGTAATGAAATAGGAGAAAGGACTTCTCATAACATTGGCAGGTTAGCCATTGAGCATACCCGTTATGATATTCCAACTCATGTTTTGTACATTTCAGAGCAAGTCACAATCATCGGAGATCAATCAGATCTTTGATCATATTTGAATTTAAGTAAGGTTTCTAATTACAGTTTCATCAAATGATGTTATTCAACAAGAATGAGATGTTATTAACAAAAATTTGTTGGAACTTTTCAAGTCTCAAACCATGGGCAGATGTAGTTAGTTATATCGGCTTGGTAATTAAACATCATTGAAAATCCGACCCAGTAGTGGGTCTCATCCTAGTCAATTGGGAGTAATGAGTAGTTAAGATGTCGGTTTCCGGCAAAAAGACTACAACTATAACCTTCGCAAAATTAAACGTAATAATTGTGTATGCCGCTTGTTAAATACAGTAGTTGCTAGCTTTTGACCAAAGGTTCACTAATCCGAGTGTCAAATACAGTCTCAAAGCAAAATGAACCAAAAAGTATCATACAAAACCGAAGAGCTCAATATTTCAATTGAACTGAAGCTCTTCAACAAAATAAGATAATCAGTTTGAGGCATACAACACAAGACATTTATAGAAATGTAAGCAATAACAGAACCAGTCCTGCAAGCAAGCCACCTGAACCAAGCCTTCTGTCAGCACCAGCATAATATTGCTCAATCATGATCCCAAACCTGCAAGTCCCAGTTGATGGGTCATCTTTCGTGACAGTTGAAACATTAGGAAATTTACACGCCTCGTCAAGCTGATTATTTATCTGGTAATAACTATTAAACGCATACGAAACGTTCTGTTTATCCGTTAAATCACCACATGAAGTTCCATACCCTAAACTCGTGCAATCCCCAAGTGCACACGCGTAACTAACACTCTGAGCTATTGAAGGATCATCCATCTTAACCGAATCCTTAAGAACACACCACTTCCTCTGCAAATATTTCACGTTCCTGGCTGGAACAAGAGCCCCGTTAGTGGTTGTTCCAAGGTTTAACCTGTATTTTGGTTGCCCATCAAAGTAAAAGACCCCCCAATGCCTTTCAAAGTTTCCGGGTTGAATACTTTTTTGGTCCTCATCAATTAAACTAAATAAATAAGCGTCAATGGGCCCCTGGCGCATTGGGGTTCCTTTCCCCTGTGCTATATGAGTCATGAACCCTTGCATGAACCTTTGAGCATACTCATTGTTAGCATTTCGATCCCCATCGCTAGGCCACCCGATTTCTCCTACTATGATTCCCATATTTGGGAAACCGTTCTTCTGTAGCGCCCACACAAGAGTATCATAATTGGCATCAAACATGTTGGTGTAGGTCGTCCCACCATCGTTCACAGGAGTTCCTTGACCGTCAAAGAAAGCGTACTCAACTGGGAAATTGGAGTCAATGTAAAGACTAATGAAGGGGTAGATGTTGACTGTGAAGGGGGACCCGTTATCGTTTAAGAATTTGGTGATTTGGAACATGTAGTCGTGGATGTCAGCTCGGAAGTCGCCACTTGATGGGGCGGAGGTTGAGCTTTCGTAGACATCAGCGTTTTGTGGCACAGTGACTTTAACCTTGGCCCCAAGTCCAGCTTTCACAATAGCCGCTTGGATGTTTGTTAGAGCGGGATAAAGGGTTCTTAGAAAAGAACCATTATATGTTGATAAGAATGGTTCGTTCCCGACTGCCACATATCTGCAATGACACAAAATACACGTGAAGCTATCGGGATACAAAAAAAAAATTCAAGAAAACTTTTAAAGGTTTCGTCATTACACAACCATTATCGAACATGTAATGATTCATATAACTTAAAAGCTATCATTTTCTTTCCACATAACCCACAAATACTTGATCCAAACTCTTAAACTAACAGTACTAAAAACTTATTGATGCAACCAACTGTTAAAAAACGCAATTGCATTTCCCTTTTTCTTAAGCATAATAGCGGTTCCAATATCATTAAATTTTAAAAGTGAAAAGTCAAATGTATGCTCTTTAGAGCCGAAAGATGCATAAATTTACATCATCCATAGCTTAAAAGGTGCTTAACTCATGTCATTCTAAAGGCAATAAAAATGAATGATTTATATAGCAAATGGAAGATAATGACATAAAAGTATGACTTTCCACTTTGAAAAGCCATAAAACCAAACCTTAGCTTTAACAGTAAATGGATAAAAGCTATAAGGAGGTATTCAGCATAGGGTAACCAAAACCAGATAACTAGATAGTGTTAAATGACCCGATTGTTAACCAAAATTGACGATTTAACTCCAAAATTAGATATCTTCCAAAATACCCTGACACTCCTAAATTTGCAAGTATCTATTTGGAAGCAAAGCTTAATATACACAATAAGTTTAGAAAAAGGCCAACAACAAAACACCATCTAGAAAAATGTAAATTAATACCAACAACAATAACACAAGACTAACTAAAACTGTAAAGTAATGAAGTACTAACTTGATATTGACACTATTAGCCAAATGATCTGAAATATTCTTTGAAACCCATTTTTCAGCAGACTTCATACTACCAGCCATAGTAGCCAACATATCATTAGGTATACCAACCATAACTTCAATATTGGACTTGCTCAAAGCTCTTAATGCACCATAATCAGCATCAAAAAGCTTCACTTTTTGGATCCCATTATCCACTAACAGCCTCACTACTGTCTCTGGTGGCAAAGGATGAGAACACTGTGTTCCCCAATTAGCACCAATTCCATTCACTGATGACATAAATGGAATCAACATCACTAGTATAAAAACTTCACAAACCCCAACTTGGTTCTTCATAGTTAAGGTTTTCCTTCAAAACCCACAAATCTTTAGCTATGAAAGTACTAAAAACACAACAAGATTTGTAAATCTTGAAAAGGGTAATTTTTTATTTTTAATATAGTATATGGAGCAAGAAAGAGTATAATAGTACTTGTGGGTAAGCTCTAGAGTTCAAGATAGTGACTTTTGGTTTATAGATAAACTCAGAAGGTATTGAACTGAAAAGTGTTTGAAGATGTGTTGTAATAAAACCTAGCTGGAATTAAGTCCCAGCTTGTAAATGAAATATTTTTCAGTCATGGGTAGCAATAATAAGCATATAACCAATGAATAAAAGGAATATTTTAAAGATTACTTTTTTGTTTTAGAATTATGGCTTCTTTTTTGATAATTTAAAAATTATTATCAGAAATAAGAAAATTATTTCAATTTCTAAAATGCAACTAAAACAATTTATTTTTTAGATTCATGAAATTGACACTCATATTAAAATATACCACACTGAGAAAAAAATATTTAGTTAATTAAAAGGACAAACAAGTTGCAATATGTGAGAGGCCCATGGTGAGGTGTAGTCAAGAATCCCCCACTTCATGTATCAGAAGTTCAGAGCAAAAAGCTATTCTAGAGAGAGAAGCCAGCCAAATAATATTGCTCTCTTAAAAATTACAGTATAAAAGTATTTAATGAATATAACTTTTTGATTTATTTCATATTCTTTGCCTAGTGCTTAATACATTGAAACTTGGAAGATTCGATCTTTGTTATAGACTTATGGTCTTGTTTCTAGGCAATTCGGCCTTGGAATACCAAAAGGAAAGATTTTTGCCGGATTTGTAAAGTTTTTAGATTCGTTGTCATTAATTGAGTATTTAAGACTTGAATATTCGTGTAAATGGTATTATTGTTGGCTCTTATCTTATTAGAGCAAGGGTGCATTAACTTGTAAGTTGTTACGACATGTAAGATATATCGATTTTTTTCTTCACTGATATAAAATAAAAATAAAAATTACAATAAAAAAACATACAAAGCTATAAACCGTCGAAGTACAAAGGAAGAATTTGATGAAGAATCTCAAAGTCCATCTTGAAGAAAATTTTGTTCGTTAACAAAATATATAATGCTAATTTTTGTCATTTAAAACCCGAAATAAAAATAAAAATAAAAATTTAGTGAGGTCAGGCTATGTTTTCAAGTGTTGGAGGTTTCTCTATGAAGACTGTTTCTTATGTTTTCTGCTCAAGTTATGGGTTGCTGCTAGCTTTTTCAGCGAGGTTTGCTTTTGAAGGTTTCTCAACGTTGACAGTTTCAAGCGCCTTTGTCAAGGCTGATGTGACAGTTTCAAGTCTGATGTGGGGCTTTTATTCTCAGGTGGTGCTTTTTGGATCCATTTAGTTTTGGAAGTTTAGTCTTTCATGTAGTTTCTTTTGTAGCGCCTATTGTTGCGTTTTCTTGTTTGGTTCTCGGGTTCCAGCCTCTTTAATAGTCTTGTTGAGGAAGTGGAATGCCGTTTTCTTTGTATCCGTTTGTTTGGTTCTATAATAATTTTGCCTTTCTAAAAAAAAAAAAAAAAAAAAAATTTAAAACCCAAAATTTTGAAAACATGATTAGAGATGAATCATGGAAGAAACTGATGGAGGATAAAATTCAAGTTATAGAAAGAGTTAAAGCTATAAATTACCAACGAATTTTAATTTTTTTTCTTGATATTACAAATATAGAACATAAAATACTCATATAACCATTAAAATGTACATTTTGTTCTAAAGTTGCAAACGTTATCAAGAATGACCTGTGATAGCCGGTTTCAAAGTACAACTTACCTACACCTCATTTTTTTATAGGTAATATGAAATTTCAAATTATTAATTTTTTCCACTTAGATTAAAAAATTCCATATCACTTGACCACCTCACTCATCTTCTTCCAATATCATATTTCTTTATCCAACATCTCCTACCATCAATCCAATATCACTAAAATCTTCATCTTCTCCGGCGAAATCCATATTATCCGACGAGCTTTCTTTCATTTATAACAATCTCGTTATAATACTCTCGTTATATCCCTGAACACCTTTCTTTCCTTTATAACATCTTCAAACAAACAAAAAACGTGAAATCAACAATTGCTACCATCAATGTCTGAAAACCCACCACCACTTGTTGCTATTCAATCCCGTGACACGTCTTTTTGTCAGATCTATGACACAAGATGACTGCTACCATTGATCTCTACATCACACCAGTTAAATTCACCCCAAATAATTTACTCCTTCACCTCCCAATAACTAACCACTATGAACAAAAAAAACATACCACGAATCTATTGATATCTTTACTCACCTACCATTGATCCTTACTAATATCACTGCCTTGAGACTATGAATTCCACCGATTACCCTTATCTTGGTTACACCGTATATGGAAATTATATTATTCCCAAATCGATTTTGTTAGTTTTATAGAAGGGGGTAACAAACCGGTGGGCAAAAAAATAGATGTCAGGTATACGGGTTAAATGTATGAGGTGGATAAAATCAAAAGTCAACGCCACGTGGGAAAAAAACTGATGTGGAATATATGTTACTAATAATAGCCGGTACCAACAAGTTTTAATGGCTATATAAGTATTTTATGTTTTATATTTGTAATATCGAGAAAAAAAAGTAAAGTTCGTTGGTAATTTATGGCTTTAACCCTTATAGAAGAGAACAACATCAAGTACAATGTAGATGGTTATGTTCAAAAAAACAAAGCGAGACTAGTCGCAAAAGGTTACCCACAACAACTCGGAATTGACTAAAACGAGACATTTTTTCCAGTTGCTCGAATGGATACGATTCGAGCTATCATCTCACTAATAAGCCAAAAAGGTTGGTTG
Organism: Glebionis coronaria; assembly: GCA_025667525.1. Taxonomy (NCBI): domain Eukaryota; kingdom Viridiplantae; phylum Streptophyta; class Magnoliopsida; order Asterales; family Asteraceae; genus Glebionis; species Glebionis coronaria. The sequence continues at coordinate 456,023,357 of CM046876.1, forward strand.
TTTTACCAACTTGATGTCAAGTCAGCTTTTTTGAATGATGAACCCAAAGAAGAAGTGTAAGTGAATCAACCTCAAGGATTCGAGGTTGAAGGAAAAGAAGAAAAAGTTTACAAGTTGAAGAAAGCTCTTTATAGGCTCAAGCAAGCATCGCGAGGATGGTACAACCGAACCAATAGTTATTCTAAAGAAAAATGTTTGATCAAAGGAGGAGGAGCCGACCTTGCTTGTTAAAAATCAAGGTACCAATGATTTTAGTTGTAACGATTTATGTCTATGATCTTATGTTCACAAAGAACAACAAGAAAATGATAGAAGATTTTAAGTGTGAGATGATGTAAAATACGAGATGAGTGATTTAGGACTTTTAAACTAATTCTCGGAATGAAAATATATCAAGATGAAGTTGGCGTATTTATTTGTCATAAAAGTATGTCGAGAAGATTTTTTAAAATTTTGATATATCTAAATGAAAACGGAAAGACACTCTTTTGGTTGTCAATGAGAAGCTCATGAAAGAAGATGATTCGAGTACAATAGACGCTACACATTATAAAAGTCTCGTGAGGAATTTATTATACCTCACAGTAGTAAGGCCCGATGATGACGTATAGTCCTCGCCGGGTCTTGCATCCGGCCCACGGGTACTACCCGTATCTGGCCCATCACGGATGGGATGGATTAATGTTATCTGGATCTATGGGATTCGGATAATAGTGGCCGCGTATAATGTATACGTCCCACGGCCCGGTACGTCCGGCAAGGGTTAGACATAATCACAATCTAATTAGGATTGTGATTCACCTCAAAAGTAGGAGATATTCACTAACCATAATTAGGAGATAAGAATCAAACCAGTTATGGTAGTTATCTCTTGCTTGGGGCCGAAGATTCGGTAAAGCCCAACAGGGGCTCTACCGCCTATATAAGGAACCCTCAAGGGTTCCACAAAGGTACACTTTACTTGATACTCTCACATTTTATCGATTACTAACCCTAAAACCGATTACTTACTCTTACGCGGAGTCTAGTCGTGGGATACGTTCCCACGGTAAGCCTGACAGCGTGTTGTTTAGTGTGAAGGATCTCAAACATAAATTCACTTGGTGCAAGAACCGGAGCCTCGGAGACCCAAATTAAGCCTAATTCGGGTTAAGAAAGGTACATCCAACTTTTGTATCAAGAAGTTGGCGCCATCCGTGGGACCCTACACTAATCTAAACTCTACCAATGACAAAGGGAAATCCTAATCAGGGATACCAAAAGAACGTTGGACGGAAGTCATGTACGGAGACCCCGGCCATCCAGTCCCTAGTGGGAGGGGCAGGATCAGGGCCAAATTGAAACGTGGCAACCCAATCCCCACGAGGGATAGACAAACAATTCAATACCCCTGCACCCACCCTGGTTGTAAACAACCCCGATCCAGGGTCAACATCATTACCTCCAACAAAGAGAGACATCGACCCCCAGTTATTGAGACTGAAGTCAATACAGTCATCCAAGAAGTCAATGACAGAAGTATCAAAAACTACATGACTCGGAACTTTGAATCAATCATCCCCGTCATAACGACAAGGATGAACTTGGGAAGAAACCTCCAAGTCAGGCTAAACTTTGACGGCGTGGCGGGCGACACGCCCAAGCAGTCGCGAAAAAGGAACAAAAAACGCTGGGCGGGGGGTACCTTCTCGAAGTGAGAGACATCCTCAACCGCGCAATGTCTTCGAACGGATTTGAGACAGGATACTCGAGGACCTCAAAGCGAACCAGGAAGACATGAATCTCTCGGACGAATCCATAGAGCATGACTTCCAAGAGACGTCGCAAGAAAACACTCGTCGCGTTAGTGTCTTTGAGAGGACAGACCCTCCCAAGAGGAGATACGTTACTCCCCCACCACTAACTAGCAGTTATCGCATTCGCTCTAGGCGTAGAAGGCGTTCACCAAGTAATGATCCATCCGGATCAGACTCTGACGACCATCATCCCAGACGCCGCAGAGCGAGATACCCCTCTTCTGAATCCTTAAACAGTAGCAGGGAACGTAAGAGACGATCACGACGTCGCTCTCAACGGGGTGATGAAGATCTCTCTCTCTCTCTCCCATAGTGCCGGGAGAAAGAAGATGCATTCACAAGCCACATTCGGGACTACTCCGAGGATAAAAAGCGGTGTATGCCCACCTGCGTGAAAACTTATGATGGATCCGGTGATCCGGATGACCATTTAAAAGTTTTTAAAATGCAAGCAAAGATTGAGCGATGGCCTATGCCTATGTGGTGCCAGATGTTCAATTCAACTCTCATTGGGAACGCACGCGATTGGTTCGAAAGACTCCCGCATCGAAGCATCGATAACTTTGATGAATTGTGGAGTGCATTTAGAATGAATTATACTTAGAGAAAGAAGTATAACTGAGACCCTGTTTCATTGGCAACGGTGAAACAAAAGCACGGGGAGTCCACGTAAGACTTCATAGAGCATTTCAAAGACGAATGCACGAAAATCAAGACAGGTCCTGAAGTCTTAAAGATATCCGACTATATGCACGCCATAACGGATAGGGAACTAATCAGACGACTGAATGACAAGCATCCTGAAACATTCGATGAGTTAATGAAAAGGGTTAGATCCTTTGTGGAAAGGGAGACCGCAGTCTCAGCGGCCTATTCCACATAGGGAAACTAGGGTTATCGAAATCACGACCAACCTAAAAAACAATCAAACCAGGCGAGTGGAAGGAGCCTTGATTATCGTGGTCAGCAAAGAGGAGGGCGAGCCAATGACAAGTTTACCCCTCTAAAAATGTCTCCACGAGAGATATTATTGTCTGAGTGCACAAACTTCCCAAGACCACCTCCTACGACAACTCCATTCGACCGTCTCCAAGGGAATCGATTCTCTGAGTTTCATAACGATAAGGGCCACGGCACCGACGAGTGCATTCAGCTCAAAAAGTATATTGAGTCCCTGGTAAAATCAGGACAACTCAAACATCTCGCCAAAGATTGGAAGGATGGGAAGGAAAACAAAAAGGGTAAAATCAGGACAACTCAAACATCTCGCCAAAGATTTCGCGTAGCAAGGAGATTTCGTTTCCTCCCATCACGACAAGCAATGTAGCCCAAGGGCCCCTTACCATCGAAGTAAACATGGGAGACCACAATGTCCGCTGCATGTATATCGATGGAGGGTCGTCAGCGGAAATACTCTATGAACATTGCTTTGTACGGCTATGACCAGAGGTGAAAAAACAGTTGATGTTGGCCACGTCGCCGCTCATTGGCTTCAGTGGAGAAACCATTTGTCCTCTAGGCCAACTGCGGCTCCTAGTAACCATTGGAGATGACGAACACTCAACCACAGCATAAATGAACTTCATGGTGATACGTTCACTATCGCCATACAACGACATCATCAGAAGGCCGGGGATATTGGTTATCCGGGCCGTACCATCCATGGCGCATGTATGATAAAATTTCATGTGGACGGAGGAATAGTCACCATTTTCAATACAATTTTACCACCATCAGAATGTCATGCAATAGCCTTACCAGCACAGCCAATTCCCAAGGTAAAGGAATCGCTACCGCCAAACTGGAAGGTAGCAATCCACCCAGACTATCCAGATCAAGAATAGCAATAGGAGGAACCTTAACTGATAAAGGCAAGAGCGCTATGTGCGACCTCCTAAAGGCAAATCTTGACGTATTCGCTTGGGAAACAAAGGACATGATAGGCGTACCGCGTTCGATAGCAGAGCACAAGTTACAAATTTGACAGGGGTATCCCCCGGTAAAGCAAAAGAAACGCTGACAAGCCCTGGAGCGGAGCCAAGTAATACTATAGGAAGTAAAGAAGCTGGTGGATGAAGGCATTATGTGAGAGGTGTATTACCACGACTGGCTATCTAACCTGGTCATGGTAAAGAAACACGATGGAAGTTGGCGCATGTGCGTCGACTACACAGATCTAAACAAAGCATGTCCGCAAGACTGCTACCCACTTCCAGAGATCGATTGGAAGGTGGAATCTTTGTGTGGATATCCCTTCAAATTCTTCTTGGACGCTTACAAGGGATATCACCAAATTCATATGGCCGCATAGGACGAGGAAAAGACGGCATACTACACAAGCCAGAGTGTTTACTGTTATACAAAGATGTCGTTCGGCCTCAAAAACGCAGGAGCAACGATCAACGGTTAGTCGACAAACATTTAACAATCAAAATTGTAACCTAGAAGTCTATGTTGACGACTTAGTCATAAAGATCCATACAGAGGACGGGCTTATCAAGGATATTGAGGAAACCTTCGCCACGTTGCGAAAGATCAATATGAAGCTAAACCAATATAAGTGCACGTTCGGAGCTACTGAAGGGATGTTCTTGGGATACATGATTTATCCCAATAGAATTAGACCATGACCGGACAAGACTGAATCCATTATACAACTACCATCCCCAAGAACGCTCAAAGAGGTACAGTCTCTTAATGGTAAGCTGGCGGGACTGAATAGGTTTCTATCCAAGTTCGCAGAAAAATCGTTAACTTTCTTCAAAACACTCAAGAGGTGCATGAAGAAGAGTGACTTTAATTGGACGAATGAAGCATATGAAGCCTTTAGTAATATCAAGAAGCACTTAGCATCCCTCCCAATGCTGGTCGCATCGCGGCCCAAGGAGGAACTGGTCATCTACCTATCGGCCACACATGGCGCGATCAGCGCAGTGTTAATGACAGATAGAGACACGGTGTAGATGCCCATATACTTTGTCAACAGGGCGCTACAAGGACCAGAGCTAAATTACACACCGATGGAAAAGCTGGTTCTATCACTAGTATATGCCACAAAGCGTCTGCACCGGTACTTCCAGGCGCACCCAATCGTAGTCATTACAGACCAACTAATTAAGCATGTTATATTGAGGCCGGACACAGCAGGGCGCTTGAAAAAATGGAGTGTTCTGTTGGGAGAACATAAAATCTCATATAGGCCTCGCACGGCAGTCAAAGGCCAAATCCTGACTGACTTTATAGTAGAGAAACCGGGGGAGGAAAGCATGAAGGCTACCAAGGAGGAAAAGCTCCAAAACCCATGGGTCTTATTCACAGACGGATCTTCATGTACGGACGGATCTGGCGCAGGCCTTATATTCATCAACCCGGAAGGTATGGAGTTCACTTACGCCTTACGATTCGAATTCACAGCAACAAACAACGAAGCTGAGTACGAAGCTTTGATTACGGGCTTAAGAATAGCCATGCGGATGGGAGTAAGAAACCTGGAAGCATATGTCGACTCATTTCTAGTCGCGAATCACATTCTTGGGGAGTACGAAGCCAAGGAGGACAACATGATCCAATACCCCGAGAAGGTAAAATCCCTCATCAAAGGATTCACCAAATTCACCATTAAGCAGGTACCTAGGGGTGAGAACAAGAATGCGGACGCCTTGAGCAAAATCGTGTCCACTAGCTTTGCCCACCTGTCCAAACAAGTGTTGGTAGAAATACTCAAGGATAAATCGATTGCAGGTGAAGAAACTCTGTCAATAGTCGAGGAGGAGGGACCTATGTGGATGACCCCGCTCATTGAATACTTGACAATGAAACACTACCGAACGATGGAACAGAAGCACGCTAAGTCCGGCGAAAGGCGCAGGGGTTTGAGGTCCGTGACGGGATTTTATACAAGAGGTCATTCTTGCAGCCCTGGTTGCATTATGTCAGACTAAAGCAAGCGAGCTATGTGATTAGTGAAATTCATGAAGGGTCATGTAGCATGCATGTAGGTCCTAGATCAGTCGTAGCAAGAGCTTTACAGACGAGATACTACTGGCCAACCATGCATAAAGATGCACGGGACATAATACTTCGATGTAATGACTGTCAAGTTCACCATCCAGTACCACGTCATCCACAACAAAAGTTAACACCCATCACATCCCCGTGGTCGTTCTACACAATGACGAAATCATCCAAATACGGCTTACAAACACAATTCATCGAGTCCATGAATACGGCAGACACATTCGTCAATCCAAAAATGCATCACTTGAAATTCAAAATACCCATATCGAGTACTGAAAACAGTTATAGGAATATCTTCTTCCCTAACTCTCAGTTGATGATAACCAGATCTCAAAGCGATCTTCGAGTATACACTAGATCCTCGCAACTGGTCAAATAAGTCAATACGCTTAGGATTGATGACTTATTGTTAAGCTCACGATAGTCGATACACATCCAAAACAATCCATCCTTCTTGACAAACAATACAAGCAATCCCCACGGAAACGAACTTGGTCTAATACATCCCTTATCCATCAATTCTCGCAGATCGGATAACTGCTTCAACTCTAACGATACCAAATGATAAGACACACGAATAACATATGTAACTCCCAGCACTAGATCGATACGAAACTCCTCTTCATGAAACGACAGTAAACTCGACAACTCTTCAGGAAAACATCAAAATACATTTGAATGACTGGCACATCTTCCAAGTTCTTCTCAACTACACCATCACTAGTTATGTGAACTAGAAATACATCGCTGCCTTCTTCCACATACTTCCTCATCTTCAAACAAGACACAATTCTCAAACAGAAGCTCACTCATCACCTTTTACAGTCAACACTTAGCTTCTAAGCAAAATCTAAACCAATTCTCTCCACAAACCATTACTGCACCACACACATCTAACCAATCCATACTAACCATCTATATCAAAATATCCCAACTCTATCAGACACCTAATTCCCTAAATTCAAGGAACACTTTCTTATTAAAGAACTAATACTAACAACCTTTCCGTCGGTTAACTCCACATCATAACTAGTTGCTAATCTCATTGGTTCTCTATCCTTAAGGCAACGAAATCTAACATCTACAAAACTCTTATTGGATCTAAACTCAACCAATACACTAGCTTAACGAGTGTCAAAATTGGTATGTTCTCACTTGATGCTCGAGACTTGTCAGCATCACCCATAATACAAGATGGAGTAGCAGCATCATTGCTTCCCTGTTGATCCTCAGTCCTTTGAAAACTTACCTGCTTGTGTCCCATTTCACCATAACGAAAACATGTTCTAACTCTAGTAGCATTAACTCTAGTAATTACTTCCCTTCTCTTACGCTTAGTAGCTTTGTGACCAAATTGTCCACATGGTACAAAATACAATGCTTACACACTTGGGGTTTATCTTGTTACTTCGGTGTACAATAGCAGTACAACATCAATATTCGTTTTCTTAAACTGCTGATTTTGGTTATGCCCTCGGTTATTGTATTACAATAATTACCATAATTCTGACCTTGACTAGACTGAGTAGATTTCAATTTCCTTTTGTTATCCTCAACAATGATGTTCTTCTTGTCTTGCACCTTATTCACTTTCGAACAATCACCGACCTCAAAAGTATTCTCCATCTTATACATCCATTTGCATATCTCCAAAACACCATCAGTATCACGATACATCCATCAGCTACTCAATCTCATGAAACTAACATACGAACGTTCCGGACGAACTTGTAGAATAGCGGTAACATGTCCAACTAGAACAGTAGCATCATCAGTTCCGACACCTTGATTTCTTGCAGCACGATCAACTTCAAGCGCCCTAACAATCACTTTCTTAATCATAGTGTTCACCTTAGCAGTTGTTAGTTCTGGAGACATATTTCAAGAAACTTAGTCACGTGGCGATCCACAAATGACAGAAAATGTCTCACTTAATTCTTTTCACCGTCATCACAGATGAAAGAAACATGATAAGTATACACGTCAAGATAAAAGAAAGATTTCTTATCAGGATATCTCATGGACACTACATGCACAAACAACACAACTACACAGATTCATCAACCAAACCACAAAAGAGCTAATAAAGACACATCATAGATCATAAAGGTAAATTTAGATTGCGTTGAGGATTTAAAAAAATTATGACAAGGTATGTCACTACAATCATTTACCGAACAAACTTAAAAGATAATAAGTTTCATCACAATGCTACGACACAAAGTATAAATAAGTTCGATCACAGTAAGAAAATAAAATACAAGGAAATTCATCACGTGATTAGTTTCTTAGATACCTGCTCCTCATCCTCCTTAACATTGATGTCAGCTTCATCACACTCATCTACCTCCCCTTCGTACTTCAAAGTCAAATCCATAACATGATGGTAACTCACTCCCAAAATTCAAATATTCACCCCTACACGGCGGATTAATCATTAAATAAGTCTCAGCACGGCTCTCATCACTCCTAAACTTCCAACCTTGACTCAGAAATGATCTAACATGAGACTCACATTCACTCATCCTCTCAAACCTTGCCCGATCTTCTTTAAACCTTTCCCGCTCTTCTTAGATACCGATCTCCTCACACCAGATACAACCTTTGAAACATATTTTCGTTCTCCTCAACCTCCTAATCACACGAGTTTCAACCACATATCCCTCATACATCAACCGATCAAACTTTCTCAGAAATAGACGAAGGGTATTATCATAAGCTCTCGGCTCACATCCTCATATCGCTTGCCCGGGGACCTAGAGCTTATATAAGGTCATTATTCAAAATTATATATGCATTCTCATGCAATACAAAAAGAAAATTACAATGAAAAGTACTCAACGCACTTTCAACAATACCAATACGTTATCACAATAATTACTTAATAAATACTCGGGAATTCATAACAGTTTTGAGGGATACATCTAAAATACAACAACAAAACTAAAATAATCTTACCGGAGCCTTGCGGAGAAGGTGCGTGCTTTTGTAAAATATTTTCGACACCAATGTTATAGTTTAGGACTTTTCAAAATCGACCTAGTTCTCTATAAATTGTGGCTCTGATTACCAATCTTTAACACCCTCAAATATATTGCGCATCGGAAATACACATTTGGGTGCTAAACACAAGCATCATCACACAAGATACATTGAAAGACCTAAAAATGAGACGTTTAAAATATAAGATTAAATAACTTTAACATTTGTCTAAAACCTTCAATCCCAAATAAAATAAAAGTTTAGAAATATCATAGTAGCATTTCGGCCCCTCAAATATCTCAGCCAATCAAACCTTTTTATCACAACACAAGACCATAAAATAAATAGTTTATAACAAAAGGAAAAGAAAATAAGCTTTAGACCAAACAACCACAAAAGCAACCCGCAACCTTCCCAAGCAAGCTCCGCCATCAATCAACTTCAATCACCTGAAATACATGCTTAAAATCATCAACACAACGGTTGATCGAATATATAGGTTTATCAAATCACATTTAAACACAAGAGAAAAATCAATCATAATCATTTAATAGCATTGTGTCTATACAATCTATTAATCATGTATTCCGTCTTATAGCAAAAGCTAAAGAATCGTATTAAGCTCATGACACCGACCTCTTAACTTAGTCACCCACGCCAAATGCCAGCATGACTAGATGAAACCACTGCCCCTACTTGGGTATTAGTTACTAATTTTATACCACTGACTCTCATTCTCAAAAAATATCCTTCCCAGAGATTACTCAACGTAAAGCCCTGGTCTCGGATAGGGTCGTCAACCCAATATTACTATCATTTAAACGAGCGGCTATTCCTAACTTGAAACATCAAGCTAGAAGATAGTTAACAGTTCATAAAATTAAGGTCTTCAGTAACAAGGTACTTATATAATTCAAGGCAACAACATGCAACATTCGGGTCCAAACAATCATTCATGACTTGTGTTTATTTTATTTCAAATAGCATGTATCCCCCTCGCGGGTTTAAAAATATTTAAAACAAATATAAAGCGAGGCAATAGACTCACCTTGAGTAATATAAGTATCAAGACGATCTTCGACGATAGATGATGCCCGATGAACACGAAAACTGCAACCTACAAAATAAGGCGCACACTTTAACAACAATATATTCAGGTATGATTCATACTTAGTAAAATGAAATCAATAATTCAAAACCAAAATAAACTCACACAAATTCCCTATGCAAGCGATACTACTATAAACTTCTACATCTTTACTTTACTAAACAACACTCTCGATAACATTCTGCCGGAACATACCAAATGTCCAAGCTATTTTCCCATACCTAGACACCTCCAATTTTTTATGAAACTTGCTGGATAACTCACTCACATCATATAGTATCTCAAAAAATTTCATCAAAAGATTTGACCTCTAAGATCTTCTGCTCAACACATCTTTGACTTGTAAAATCTAGACAGTTTTACGCCTTTGACTCACAAAACCATTTTAACCTTCTTAAACAATTCTGTTTGCAAAACCAACACTTAACTTCAAAAATAGACTCAAAACCCTAAGTTTAGAACCTGAGAAAAGCCCTTGACCATTTTTAAAACTCATTTTATAGTCCCCGATATTCGATCCAAATATCGACAACAATTTCGTATTGTGTCAATACTCGTCTCCCGGTACACGAATAATCAAACTAGCATAACTTCCTCCTCGTTTTGAGTTAGAAGCTCTACCTTATATCGAATCGAAGCTTAGGAAACTATCTACAACATAATCCTATCATCTCGACATCAACTTAGACTTAAGGTTTCCAAAAATTCCTCTAAAGTTTCTGACCTAAAATACATAAAAACTACATTGAACCAATCTTTTGACCTATTTTAAAGAAATCCATACTTCCAACATCAACTAACCATCATCCAAATCAACTCTTGTCAACATAAATCACTTACATGTTACATCTTCAAATGATCCACCCAAAAATTTATACATGTAATAATTAAAAATGAATTATAATAACAATAAACATCACATGAAATCATAAAAATAGATCAAACACCTTGTTCTTCATCAAATAATTTGAAAGAAATAAAAGTTAATGCATGTGGAACATTCTTATACCAAAATGATCACCATTAGATTTGCAACATGGGACTTTGTTTAGATTATCATGAATCAAAATAAAAAATTTGGGGTGTTTCTGGTGTTGAAACTCACGGCCAAAGAAGAAAAAGAAAGAAGTTGGTGAGAAAATTTTTAAATGATTTTTTATTAAGAAATTACTAGTGGAAAATACTTATATAGTGGTGGTGGTGGGTAGTTTTTGCCAATTGTGTATTCTTTTGAGCTAAATTGCAAAATACTAGTTAAAAAGCGGGAAATGACTAATAGTCAAATTTAAAAATATTTACGGGATTCGGGTTTCGTAATAATACTTTTCAAAATTAAAACGCATACCAAATATAATAATATAGTTTCCGGCACGACTTAATACGCAATTAAAAATGAAAACGTCAAAAATATTAACATCAAAACAACAATTAATAAAACCTAAAACTTCGGGCATCCGTCGATATCGCAATCACCAGTAGTCCTCGTGACTAGTTAAAATATAAAATAATACTTCCAACATCGGTTTCAAATTAAACCACCAAACGTCTTAGCATTCAAGCTCATCAAAAATTTTAAAAATATTCATAAAATAGGATTAAATAATGACCTCGAGTTCGGGTTATCACATCTTGGATCAAAGGCAGTCTAAACTCAGGTATGGCTTCGGTTCTTGTTAATGGTAGTCTTACTTCTGAATTTCAATTCCATTGTGGGTTGAAACAAGGGTACCCGTTAGCTCCATATTTATTCATTCTTATTATGGAATCACTGCACTTATCGGTTTCCAGAGGTGTAGAAGCTGTTATTTTCTGTGGTATCAAAATCGATTCTTCTATTTCGATTTCTCACTTTTTTATGCAGATGATGCGATTTTATTGGTCAATGGACGGATAATAATCTAAGGGGTATCATTCGTATGCTTCATTGTTTTTCGTTGGTGTCGGGGTTGTCAATTAATCTTCAGAAGAGTAATCTTCTAGGTGTGGGAGTTAATGATACTTCAGTTAATAATGTGGCGGCCTCTATTGAATGTTCGGTTATGAAAACTCCTTTTAAATATCTAGGGGTTATGGTTGGTAGTAGTATGACCAAGATTAGAGCTTTGGACGATATGGTTGGTAAGATTAAGTCTAGGCTTTCGCGGTGTAAGGTTAATACTCTTTCCATAGGTGCCTAAAACTGTGTCCCAGGAGATGGAATCTTTACGTCATAATTTTTTTAATGGTGTGCAAGGTGTCGCTAGGTGTCACTAGTAAGATTTCGTGGGTTAAGTGGGTGAAAGTGCTTGCGGCGAAGAAATTTGGAGGTTTAGGAGTGTCCAGTTTTTTTGCTCTTAATCGTGCTCTTCTTTTCCGATGCGTATGGAGATTTATCTCTCACGATAAATTGTTGTGGTTTCAGTTTATTCATGCTATGAACGGTTCGTCTATTCAACCTCGGTCTTCTTCGTTCTCTCATTCCTCGAATTGGGTATATATCCTTCGTGAAGTTTGGTCTTTAAAACAACAAGGTATTGATTTATTATCCCATTGTAAGCGTCAAGTTGGATCAAGTTTATTAACTCGGTTCCGGGAGGATGTTTGGTTATGGGAGACCTCATTTAGAGTGATGTTTCCCAGGTTGTATGCTTTGGAGATTATCAAGGATTGTTCTGTTGCGGGTAAGATGCAAGGTGAGATTGATGTGTCTTTTCGTTGGCCTGTTAGAGGTGGTGTGGAATCCCAACAGCTTTTCGAGCTTAAGGAATTGGTTCAGATGAAGGTTCTCTAATGTTGATGATAAATTGTCATGGGATTTGAATGGTGATGGGTTTTTCGGGTTAAAGATGCTCGTGACTTGGTAGATGAGGTTCTTCTTCCTAAGGAGAGTGTTGCTACTAGATGGATTAAAACTATCCCCATTAAAGTGAATGTCTTTGTGTGAAAATTACGTCTTGACCGTCTGGCCACTTGTTCTAATATGCTCAAACGTGGTGTTCAGGTGCTTTCTTCTTTATGTCCGATTTGTAATTCTATGCAGGAAGATACAACCCACTTGTTTTTTTTCTTGTGATGTGGCTTCAGCTATTTTTAGGCGTATATGTCGATAGTGAACATTAGTTGGGACCATGTTGATTCTTATTCGGGTTGGTTGGAGTGATTCTCTGCAGTTCGTTTGGGTCATAAGGCCAAAGGAATCACTTGAAGGTGCTTTTTGTGTGTCTTAGTGGAGTTTATGAAATTCCCGTAATCAACTCTTATTTTCTGAGCAAAAACCTCGCAAGGAGACTTTATTTGATGATGTTGTTTCTCGTTCTTTTAATTAGAGTAATTCTAGATATAATCTTAAATTTATATGGGGTCGTTGGGTTTAACATCCCTATTTAATTTTATTGTAATTTTCTAACTGTTCACTAGTTTTTAATAAAAGTTTGTTAAAAAAGATAACAAAATCTAAATTAGATACAATTGGTTTTTTACTACTATTATCCATTTTGAAGTGGCCAATACTACTCTCTCCCTCCCAAAATTATTATTATCCACAGACAAAAAAACACACAGTTTTATAAAACATCATTATTACAGTTTTCTCTCATATTTTTTGCAAAATGATAATTTTACCCCCAACTAATTAATTTAAAACTTTTTATTGTTTGTAATAATAACTTTAATTGAGAGTAATATGATAAAGTCGAACTAAATTTCTTATCTATTTTTAGAAGCGAACAATTATTTTAGGACAACCTAATAATATAATAGAAAATAATTTTAAAACTAAGGTAGTGATTCGAAATCCGATCGAGATCAACAAAAGTTAGTTTAAGTACAGACCATCCGAAATATAGGAATTCAAGGATGTTTGTCGTACATCCAATAATGTATCTTTGTTATTTAAAAGAGCAATGCTAAATCCTCTTACAATATCATTCTACTTATCCTCCTACCCATATCAAATTAAAACATGTGTAATCCACTCATTCTCTTTCTTAATTTCATCCATTAATCAATCCATTTGTCATAATTATAAGAGTAGGAAGATATGTAGGCATATCAAGTAGGAGGATAAATCATTTTCTTATTTAAAAAGCTACTATACAAGACATAATTCCTTTAAATTCCCATTGTCGCTTTTTTATGCAAAATAAAAGTATCACCAACTAGTCTTGTTTCTTGAATAAGATCTGTCTTTTCTTATGGTTAGTTGTACTAGTGTTCCATCGTTCAAGCGATTTGACATGATAACAGGTAAAGTAAGATAACATCTAATGTCGTCTTTTACAGGTTATGGGTCAAATACCGTTTAAAATGATATATGGGGAAGTTGAGATGTAGACAGTCATTTTTCTACCTAAGATAGAGAGTGGTCCGATTCTAGCAAGATAGAAAAACACATCCGCCCTTACAAAGAATGAGGATCGAACCCCTCTGACAGTAAAAATAAAGGTGATAAGCACTGATCCAACCTTGTTGTTCTTCGATTTGACATGATAACGATAAATGTTAAGACTTTATTAAATCGCTATTAATGTATATGTTGTAAAATTGCATTGAATGGACACAATTTGTTGATCCCAAACTTAGATCGATTAGCTTTGTGTATACGAGATTAGATCAAGTATAACACGTAGAGAAACCTTTGTTATATGCTTTGTGAATCTAAGTATTATGCGGAATTTAATACTTAAACAAGAACACAAGATGTAAACAAAACTTTCACTTTGATTATGAATGTCGAACTTGCTTACAATGAAAGATGTTTACGAATGAAAACTTATATAAAACTTGATACTAAACATTAACCTAAAGGCCTTCTTTTATAGACTAAGAAGCCTTGTACAATAAGCTACGTATCAACTATTCTAGGTAAAGATAAACATAGAAAATACATTGTCGTTTCTATCCTTACTAGAAGTATTCTAGAATATAATAAACGTGTAGCTCACATCTTCCATCAGTGCTTGTCTTCAATCTGTCAACGCTTGACTTTAACTTGTCAACGCTTGAGCTGTCAGCGCTCACTTTGTTCTTGTCAACGCTTGAATTGTTCTTGTCAGCGTTCAAGTGATCTGGCCTTAATTTATTCCCAACAATCCTCCCATAAACTTGATATCCACTCTTATGATCAAGTTTCTGAATAATCATTAAGAACTTGGAGGAGTCTGACAAACCTTATCATATTGGTAATAAATAAATCTGATCAAATTCTTTGCCACGTCACTTGTATAGTCTATCTCCAACTGGGTGTCCTTCATCTTTTCCAAAACAGCCTTGGATATGAAATACTGAGCATCCACTAGTAGATACTCAACAAACTTTGTAGAACTCAAATGGTATACACCAGCAGCTGAATATAACCTCCATTGAAGACCACTGAGGTCATCTTCAAGATCCTTCCATATTTCAGGATCTTCCTCATTTGTCCCACACATTCTTTTGAATGTGGTCCAAAGTTTTATTCCATTAGCTGAAGTTGGTGCTTCAGCCTCATACTTGGTCTCTATTAACCTCCAAAGGTCCACCAAGTCTTCTCTATCACAACTTTCAAATAAAGATATGAGAGTGGTAAAAGTGTGTACCTCCTTGCCATATCTTCCAATCTTCCAGAATCCACATTCATCCTCATCATAACTCACAATTTTTATTCCTGGAATCTAATGGTAACACATGCACCATATCTGAAGCTTCTAATGGGGAGAGCTTGAGGCTCTTTCTAATAACTGCTTCACTTGGATATAGTTGATTCATATCTTTTGGAAACTCAAGTGTAAATCCTTTCTTCACTGGTCTGGGAACTATCATAGCTTTCTTGATTTCCATCTCTTCTGCAAGTTGCTCCTTTCTTTCATCTGAAAGAAGTCTGAAAGTGTTTTCTTCCTGCACTTTCACCCAAATAGGATAAGCCCTATGTTTCAACTCATCAAATGTCAAAGCCTTCAGCTTCTGATGTGTCCATCCAACTCCATGACATCTGAGCAACATAAAGTAGAGCTTCCTTCTATCCCTTTTCAACTCAGAGAGAATGTTGCTTGCCTTGTGCTTCAAAATCACCCTACAATCCTTCGTAACTCTAAGAAGAATCTCCAAACCCCATATTTGATCTGAAATGGTCAAGTCTGGATTATCCATACAGCTTTCTTCCCAAGAATTGTACATCTGAACCACCTCTGGCATGTCAAAATCAATCTGCAACTTTAAATCTCTCAACTTTTCCCTAGCAAGCTCATCACCATACTCAAGCCTTTCTGGTTCAATAATCATCACACTTGAGTCTGAGCTAGCTCCATCACTTTCTTCTTCAGAAGTCACAACAAATGGTGACTTTTCCTTTTCACCTTGTTCCATCATTTGCTCAGCCAATCTTCTATCAAATTCAACTTGGGCTGCATTCTTTGGAACAATCTCTTCTACCAATATACCCTTACCCTTATCTGATGGTGCAATGGTTGGTAAGGTAGATGGTAATACCTGAGTAGGAACATCCTTGATGATAGATGATGACTGGAATACATCACCTCCATATGCAGATCTGTCAACGCCCAAATTTCCTCTATCAGCGCCCAAAATACTTCTATCAGCGTCCAAATTTGTCTTGTCAACGCTCAAATATTTTCCCTCAGCGCCTTGGGTAACCTCTCTCAACATAGCTGTAAATGATAAATTTAGATTGGTTGAAGAGATTAAGGACGTATCAAAACCTGTTTGTTCCTTCAAAGTAGTAAGAGCTTCAGCAACATCCATTGATTGACCATCTTGACTGCTCTTATCACTCAGATTTATTTGATCTTCCTCCCCTTTGGAAGACTCCTCCATACCCCTCCTAGCACGATCACTCTCCAAAACAATAATCCTCTCCCTCAATTCCTTGAGTTCAAGGCCTTGTGAGCTGACAATTTGTACTAAGTCTGCATTTTGCTTTTGCAAGCTAATGCAGACAGCCGTCAATTCCAAAAGAGTCATTGGTTCCAGTCTGCCCTCTTCTAAAATGGGGATTTGACCTCCCAAGTCAGGTTCATTGGGCATGGATGAGGACTTAATTATGGTGGGACTGCCTTGGCCAGCTTCTAAGCAAGAACCAATAGTCCCAGCCTCATCCAGATCACCAGCCACACTTGTGGTGGTGGTTCTCTCTGCTTCATGGCTAGGACCACCAGAGGAGAACTCTCCAGTAGTCCTTTGGCGTTTGATCAACCTATATTCAGGTGGTGTGGAAGATGGTGTGGAAGAATGTGTAGATGTGGGTTGGTTAAGGGGTGTTTGGAATTGTGATGGTTGGGTGTCAGCGTTGGAAATAGGCACATCAACGCCAACATTTGATGTGTCAGCGTCAAAGGGTTCTTGGTCTATTTGCATTTGTTCAGGTGAGGGTAATGGTTCAGGAATAGGTTCAAGTTGTGGGTGAGGGTCAATATGAGGTTGGGGGTCTGGTTGGGGTTGTGCTGCTGCAATAACAGCAAGCATGGCTGGGGTTAAAGGTAAGTCTCTATGAGGTGGTGAATCCATCTTTGCAAAATAGCTTTCTTTTGTTCAGGGATTTTATAAAAATCATTGTGATCCCTTGAACAATATCTTTGATCATCAAAAATCATTTGCAGAAAACGGGGATAAGCCAAAGTCATTTTTGTCCCCTTGTTTTTACACATTCCTTCAAAAATCATTTTAGAATAGTTATATTTTTGCCCTGTTGTAATGCACACAATAGCACTAGCAATAGATCTGTTAATCTCATTATGTGCAGTACATTTGGGACTCAAACATTGAAGGAGGATGTGAATGAGGCACTTCCAGGCTGGGGGAAATTCCTGCTTATGGTACTTATTAAGAGTACCTGCATCAGGAATAGGATATCCCAAAGCCCTAAGCCCTTGTTCTATTTCATTTATGGGAAGGATGGTTATACCATCAGCATCATCAAGATGCAAGGCCTGGCGTACCAAGGCCTCAGTAACCACCCAAGATCTCCCATGAACAATAGAAGTTAATGTGGTCACTCCATTAACTGTTGAGGAACTAACAGTGTTCCAAAACTGCTTAATGTGTGTGACTGGAATGAGTGGTGCATGAGAAAGAGCATACCTTAATGGGGATGCGTTCAAATACCCACCATTTGTGTGTATTGAGGAAACAAATCATTATCAGCAACAAGATAAGCAATCATGTTGTGTTGAGACTTGAACCCCAAATCCAATTCTGCTGAGTTAAATCTTGGTGCCATTGATGAAAGCTGTTAATTTGAAGTGTAGAAGATGAAGGTTGATAAGAGAAAAGTGTTGAACAAGAATTATAGATACCCTGTTTAAAAATAGGAGCCAAATTTATAGGAGATAAAGAATGCATGTGATTGGCCCAAAAATAGGCAAAGATTTTCAAAAACTAATCATGAAAATATTGAAAAAGTTATAAGTTATCTCATGCATTTAATGAAAGTAACGACTCCTAAAATTACGGCTTGAAAATATGTCAAAAAGTAACAACTGGGTAGGTCCCATTGAGTGTCAACGGTCAAATATAACCCATCAACGCCCAACGGCTATAATCTTGTCAACTTCGCCTAAAGCCATGTCAGCGTCCAATTTGGTCACAACAACGCTTGGAAAAATCTTGCCAGCGTCCAAAAATAAAATTGTTTTAAAAAGTGAAAAATGACCTTAACAAGTAATTTATCCTAGAGAAAATAACCAAAAGCTGATAATTATTATAGGGCGGCAAGCACTGTCCAGTTATGCACACTTGCATAAGCAAGATAGACATAACAGTCCTCTAGTGTCCCTTGCTAACCAAAATTTTTAACAACCAAGTTACCTTATAAAATCCTTGTTACTCCCAGGTAAATCCCATATGAAAATCATTCCCAAGTCCCCCAACAGACCACAACCAATTCTAGGCCAAAAATGTCTTGGCAGCATGCAAAGTTGATATACTATGCATGCTACAGTGCCTCATGGTTTAGTAAAACTAACCCATACTCACCTGTGGACACAATCCAGAATTGTGATAAGAGTATCATATGGATACCCAAAAATCCTAAAGGTTCCTAAAACCTCCCCTTAAACAAAGATACAAAGAGTTTGCTAAAAACATGCATGAACATAAAAAATTTATGTCAAGATAGGAATGAAACATTCCAACCATCATCCATAAATAAAAACTTGTCCAAATGCTTCTCCTTTGATCCATAAGCAACTCTGTATCCAATGGTATACTGCTAACACCATCTGCACATTTAGATTGAAAACCACAAAACTAACATTGTTGCTGACAACGCCCCGATAACACATAACAGCGTTGAAGGAAGCTTTGTCAGCGTTAGACAATTATATTGCTGACAACGTTGCAAAAACACTTATCAGCGTTCAAACCACCTTTGTCAGTGTTAGAAAAAGAGAGTGGAAAATCTAAATCATCAAAAAGACCAATAATAATAATGCATCATCCTGTACATACTTTTACAAAAAGAATCCAAAACACATATTAAGTGAGATTAACCATTCCAATACTTGTTACCAAGTATTGAAATCTTCCAGTATCAAAAGGTTTAGTTAATAAATCTGACACATTTTCCTCAGTGTCAACCCTATCTGGTTGTATTAAACCTTTCTCAAAGCAATCTCTTATAAAATGGTGTCTAATTTCTATGCGTTTAGTTTTAGAATGATGCACAGGATTCTTAATGATGCATAAAGTACTATTATTGTCAACAAATATCTTAGTATGCATGAAATTATACCCATAATCCAACAGCTGGTTCTGAATCCACAACACTTGACCACAACATGCTGCTGCAGCCACATACTCTGCTTCAGTTGTAGAGTTAGCCACCACTGTTTGTTTCTTGCATTGCCAAGATATTAATCTGCTCCCAAGAAATTGACATCCACCAGTTGTGGATTTCCTATCAAACTTATCACCTCCATAATCACTATCTGAATATGCAATCAGCTCCAATGGTGAATCCTTTGGGTACCACAAACCAAGATTAGGGAAACATCTTAGGTACCTAAAGATCCTCTTCACAGCATAAAGGTGACATTCTTTGGGAGTCACTTGATGGCGTGCACATGCACACACAGCAAACATGATATCAGGTCTGGAAGCAGTAAGATACATCAAGGATCCAATCATGGATCTATAATGCCTGAAATCAACATCTTTCCCATCTCCAATCTTTCCCCAGGGGTGTTCTCTATCCATAGGAGTAGAAGCCCTCTTTTCATGTGGAGAAAAGCCAAACTTCTTCAAGATTTCAGCAACATATTTGTCCTGGGAGATGAAGATACCATCTGCTTTCTGCTGAACTTGTAAACCAAGAAAGAAGTTCATCTCCCCCATAGCACTCATCTTGAATTTGTCTGTCATAAGCTTGGAGAAATCCTCACTCATCTTTGAATCAGTAGACCCAAAAATGATATCATCAACATAGACCTGCACAAGCAACACATCTTTGCCTTTCTTCTTTGTAAATAGTGTCTGATCTATGGTGCCCCTCTTGAATCCATTGTCCACTAGATAAATGGACAAAGTACCATACCATGCTCTAGGGGCTTGATGAAGGCCATACATAGCCTTTTTGACTCTATACACTTTATCTGGATGCTCTGGATCCTCAAAACCAGGAGGTTGCATGACATAAACTTCCTCAACAATGGTGCCATACAAGAATGCACTCTTCACATCCATTTGATAGACTGTGAAGCCCATGCAAGATGCATAGGCTAGAAAAATCCTAATAGCTTCAATCCTTGCAACTGGTGCAAAGACTTCTTCATAATCTATCCGCTCCTCTTGTGTATAACCTTGAGCCACTAACCTTGCCTTGTTTCTGACCACAATTCCTCTTTCATCTCTTTTGTTCCTGAGAACCCATCTTGTCCCTATAGGTCTGACATATCTAGGACAATCAACCAGCTCCCAAACATCCTGAATAGCAAATTGGTGAAGCTCATCCTGCATTGCTTCCATCCAACTTGGTTCTTTGAGAGCATCAAATATCTTCTTGGGTTCTTCTTGTGACAGAAAACATGCAAACAAACATGCTTGCACAAGAGGGGTATCAACCTTCTTGTGTATATTGGCAATAAATCCACCAAGTCCTTGATGAGATCTTCTTGTCTGAACTGGAGTCATAACATCACCAATGATCTGAGATGGGGGATGATTCTTCATTGTGGAAGTGAGAACTCCTCCTTCAAAAAGTCTGGTGTCCTCAACTTCACGCTCCATGTTGCCAATATCTTCTTCATCAGACTCTCTTTGAGCAACAGGAATCTCTTCATGAATATTGGAAGGTCCACCTTGTTCAAAACTGGAAGAGAAAAGATGCCCATAAGTGTTGTCAACGTTTGAATCTTGGTTGTCAGCGTCAGGGCTGACAGCGCCTGAAATGTTGTTGTCAACGTCTGAATTGGTCTTATCAGCGCTAGATTTGCCTTTGTCAGCGCCCGAAGAACCATGCATGTTTGTATCTGGTGGTATTTGGAAACCACCATTATCTTGTCCAGCAGCAGCAAAAGCATCAGTCCAAATGGGAATAGTAACATATTCAAATGTAGGAGATGCCTTTTCTGCTTGTGATCCAACCCTCTCATTAACCCGTGTACCTGAAACATCAAAAATTTGTTCCTCCACAACATTTGAAGTTAGCTTCACAATGTCTGGATTAGTGACAGGCATATAATTTAAAGTTCTAGATAAGGGTTCCAAATCAAACAACCAATTAGGACCACTTTCAGGATCACTAGGTTTATTCTCTAAGAACCTAACATGTACTCTTTCAACAATACGTTTGTCCTCCTTAAGATAAACCCTATAACCCTTGCTCTGGACTGAATACCCCATGAAGTAACCTTCATCACCTTTCGCACTAAATTTCCCTAAGGCATCACTAGTGTCTAAGACTACTACATGACATCCAAAAGGTTTGAGAAAACCAATATTAGGTTTTCTTCCCCAAAGTAACTCATAAGGTGTCTTGTTCTGAATTTTGTTAACCAATGATCTATTTTGCACATAGCATGCTGTATTAACAGCCTCAGCCCAAAAGGCTATGGGAAAGTGAGCATCAGCCAACATTGTTCTGGCTGCTTCAATTAGGGTTCTATTTTTCCTTTCAGCAACCCCATTTTATTGTGGGGTTCTAGCAATACTAAACTGCCTAGTAATTCCCTTCCTGGCACAAAAATCATCTAGCTTCTTGTTCCTAAATTCTCCACCATTATCACTCCTAAGCATCTTAACCTCATTGCCAGACCTTTTCTCAATTTGAGTGATAAATTCTATTAGAACATCAGCTGTGTCACTCTTCATAGCTAGAAAGAATGTCCAAGTAAACCTAGAAAAGTCATCAGTGACAACAAAACAATATGACTTGCCATTCAAACTTTCTATATTAGTTGGACCAAAGAGGTCCATGTGAAGCATATGAAGAGGTCTGGAACTAGTATGCACCTGTTTGGACTTGAATGAGACCTTGTGCTGCTTGCCTTTAAGACATGCAACACAAGAGTGGTCATTGTGGAAAGCCTTCTCAGGCAAACCATTAACTAAACCAAGCCTCACAAGTCTATTTATATTTTTAAAATTTATGTGCCCTAGTCTCCTGTGCCACAAATTACTTTCATCTACTGAGGCCTTAGCATAAAAACAAGACATATTTGCATTCACTTTAATCCCATTTAAATTCACATTATATATGTCCTTATGCCTAGGTGTTCTATACTCAATGTACTTCTCATCAGGGATCTTAAAATCCTTGCTTAACACCAAACACTCAGTATCAGTGAAAAGAACCTTATTTTTGTTATCACACACTTGTGATACACTAAACAGATTATAATCCAGTTCTTTTACCAGGAAGACGTTTTCAAAACGTAGATTATTGGTGAGAAGGGTTCCTTTGCCTGTAATGGTGCCATATCCCCCTCCAAAGTATACCTTATCACCATCTTGAATAGGAGTGAAGTTCGTCAGATAGTCTTCCTTCCCTGTCATGTGCCTTGAGCATCCACTATCCCAATATCCATAATCATTGATCTGCTTTTGAATGCCCTGCACATAAAGAAAACAAATTAGTTTTCTTTGGGAACCCAAGTCTCAGAAGACTTGGATTCATCTGGTTGTTCAATAAGAACAAACTTAGTTCTCACAACAACCCCATTCTCATCCCTTTTAGGATGAAATACCCAGTTAACCCCAATTGGTTTTGTAATGACCTTTAAAATGTAATTAAACCTGTTACAAGTCATTGAAATTCCATTATTATTAGGGTTTTGATCTTTCTTGGGTCTCCATGTTAAGCTTGAAGAAGCTTTAGACCCCTTACCTTGTGGCTGCAAATATTTAGGTCTGGTCACGTTTCTGTCAGCATTGGATTTTGTCCTGTCAACGCTGAAATTACCCTTGTCAGCGTTGAACCTAGGGTTTGCTACAGGAACCCATTGCCTATTTGACCAGGTGTTTGTCTTTTGAAAAGTTCTTTGTCCATGAGTGTTAGACCTTCTAGTGAAGAATGGGGCAGGTCTAATCACTTGTGGATTTTGCTGCACACAAGGTTTGGGTCTGACAACGTTTGACTTCCTAACAACGTTGACTTTCTTCCTATCAGCGCTGAAATTGTTCCTATCAGCGCTGGCTTTGGGAGCGTTGACACACTTGTATGCCAAATGTGAAAAGCTACCACAAGTATAACAGGCTTTCTTAGACACACTCTTAGGTCTAGAAGCAAAGAAACCTGTTCCATGATTGTTAACTTGGCTCTTGGGTGACCTATTGTTTCGATACATCTCTGCATATTTAATGGTAGGTCTTCTAACAGTGTTTGAGCCTAGGTCAACAGCTTTACCAGTAACTGGGTGAGTAACCTTAATGGGTGGTGATTCATTGGGACTTTCACATAGCAAACCTCCCTTAACAAATAAAGTAGGGTTAGCTTTCTTCCACTCATTTAGGTCAGTCAGTTTTTGTTGATACTCTTCTACTGGAGTGACAACTCTTGGTGGAGGAATGAATTCCTCTTCTTGGCACTCTGGAATACCAGTCCAAGCTAAATCCTTTCTAAGGACACCATAGAAGTCATCAGCTGGTGGTGGAACCAGAGAGTAATCATTCATTCCAATCCCAGTCATGTCCTTAGGATCCCTTTGTTTAGCTACACAGTCTCCTAGGGCTTGGGTGGCTCTATCAAATCTTTGAATCTTGAGGTCTACATTATCTTTATTCTTAATGGCCTCATCTAACTTAGCCTGTAGGTCTTTATTGACCTTTGACATGATATTTCTAATATCCATACTACCCTCTAGCTCATGTTTTAAGATATTTATCTTATCTTTTAAATAAAATTCCATTTTCTTGTATTCAGAAACGGTTTTCTCAGTTTCAGTAAGAGCTAGTTGGTAATTGGATAATTTACACCTTTCACAGCTGATCTTGCCGTAATGGCATCCTGAATCTTTTGAGCCTTATTGAATGAGTTTCCATATTCAATAATCTCCCAGAGTGTGTAGTCAAAGATCCCCAGATATTGTTCAAAGTTGAACCTCCATAAGTCAAAGTTGGTTGCATCAAGCATGGGAATCTTGATGTTTGGTAAGGGTGAGGAGGAGGAGGTTATCGCTTCAGACATGATGTTTTTAGGGTTTTGAGAAAATTAGGGTTTTGGTGTTCGTATATCGTTCTGGTGTTCTTCAAAGATCAAAAGTTCCTCAACAAGCTCTGATACCACTTGTTGATCCCAAACTTAGATCGATTAGCTTTGTGTATACGAGATTAGATCAAGTATAACACGTAGAGAAACCTTTGTTATATGCTTTGTGAATCTAAGTATTATGCGGAATTTAATACTTAAACAAGAACACAAGATGTAAACAAAACTTTCACTTTGATTATGAATGTCGAACTTGCTTACAATGAAAGATGTTTACGAATGAAAACTTATATAAAAATTGATACTAAACATTAACCTAAAGGCCTTCTTTTATAGACTAAGAAGCCTTGTACAATAAGCTACGTATCAACTATTCTAGGTAAAGATAAACATAGAAAATACATTGTCGTTTCTATCCTTACTA
Source organism: Glebionis coronaria (assembly GCA_025667525.1). Lineage (NCBI taxonomy): Eukaryota > Viridiplantae > Streptophyta > Magnoliopsida > Asterales > Asteraceae > Glebionis > Glebionis coronaria. The sequence continues at coordinate 456,048,298 of CM046876.1, forward strand.
GAAGTATTCTAGAATATAATAAACGTGTAGCTCACATCTTCCATCAGTGCTTGTCTTCAATCTGTCAACGCTTGACTTTAACTTGTCAACGCTTGAGCTGTCAGCGCTCACTTTGTTCTTGTCAACGCTTGAATTGTTCTTGTCAGCGTTCAAGTGATCTGGCCTTAATTTATTCCCAACACAATTTAGGTTTGTTTCAACTCCATCTGTTTTATTGTTCCTTTACTGATGCCTTTACCTTCCATCAGAATTGATCATCATATCATATGTGTATTGAATAAGTAGAATATTGGCTAGTAATATCTATGGATAAATTCAATTGATCACGATTCACGAAATGTCATTGTCATATCTTAAATTATATACAACTGACCAAGTAATGTGTTCAAGATATAGCTTGTCCTAGGGGTGAGTAGAAACCGAACCGCGATCCGTAAAACCGCAAAAAACCACATAAACCGAACCGTAGAATCCGCACCACGACAAAAACCGACGGTTTGCTTTTAAGAAAAAGGAAAAACCACAAATGCGGTTCGGTTGCGATTTTCGTCCGTTAAACCGAACCGCAAAACCGAACCGCACCACACAATAATTATTTTATACTGAAAAACGTCACATCGACTATTTTATGCGAGTTATAAGATTTCTAGTGCATATTATTATTGATATTTATATAAGTTATTAGTAAAGTGTTTGTTAGATTCAATTTATGCATTGTTATAACCGAAAAAAAAATCAACATTTTAAACAAAAAACAGTAAAAAGCCATAATTATTATATAAGTCACAAGTAATGGTTCGGTGCGGTTAAAAACCGAAAAACCGAAAAAACCACAAAAAACCGCAAAACCGAAACCGCGGTTTTTGGTTCGGTGCGGTTTCTATTTTTATAAAAACCGCAAGTGCGGTTACGGTTGGGTTTTAGTCAAAAACCGCACCAAACCGAACCATGCTCACCCCTAGCTTGTCCATATATAAATACTAGCATAGACCCGCACAATGCGCCGGGGCGAGTACTAATAATCATTTTTTAAGCTAACAATTATTAATCTTTTACCCATTAAGTTTGTATTGTTAAATTGTAAAAAATCGAAAAAAAACTTCTAAATTTTTAAAAAATTAATAGTTAATAAAAATATAGCAAAATGGATATTGAATTAAAGAGTATAAAATTTTAGAAAATATGGTGAAATTAGATTATAAAAATAACAAATTAATAAAAAGATTTTTTAATTTAAAAGAAAAAATGTTACTTAAGTATGTTGTTACAAAAGTTTGTTATAAAAGGTTGTTAGAAAAGGCTATAGTATATAGACAAAAGTTCCCTAAGGAACATGCATCCAAAAAAGAAAAAAAGGAAACAATCTCCACTATCCATTTAAATCACATCTAATGGTTTATATTTATCTTTTTAAATTTAAGGGTTTTGCTAACAAACACCCATGGGTGGTTTTTATACATTCTATAATTATAAATATTTCCAAATTTGAACTACTTATTTCTATAAATGTATGATTATAACATATATAATTAAGGTAAGTAACTTTTAATATGGTATATATTAATTAGTAAGTATATTAAATACGGTATATTTGAGATTTATAATTGTTGATATTTTAATTATAGAATGTATAAAAACCACCCTGTTGGTGGTGGTTAGCAAAACCCTAAATTTAATTAAAAAACACACTTTCATCATATTTCTTAAAAATTAAATATCTCTTAAACCGTTAATCGTTATGAAAAAATAATTATACCGTCACGACGGGAATTGAATTATCTTTCTATAGATATGCACTTTTAAATACTTTCGGCGAACTTTTTTTAAAAATTTTCGTAAAAAAAATCACATGCGATTCTCGAAAAATTACATGTGATTCTCGAAAACTCACGTTTGGTTTATTATTTTAAAAATCACATTTGAATTTGTAATGTCACATGCGATTTGTGAAAATCACGTGTATTTTTCTTGACGAGAATTTTAACATTGTAAAATCGTTAAAAGTATATATGAAAATAACCGTCTATTAAATGACTAAAATATTTTCGTTATTACTTTAAAATCACATGTGATTTATGTGAATTACATTAAAATGTTTGAATCACATGTAATTCTGTCAATATATTAAAATGTTTGTTGCCATTAATATAAAATATGTTCATTTAACCGGGGTGGAGTCTCCTTTACCCAAAAAGAAAATATATGTAAAACAAAATGGCTTCTGAATTACATGTGATTCGGTGATAATTATATGTGATTTTGCTTGAATTACATGTGATTCAAGTATTCTGAAACCGTAACTTTTTCTAACAAACCCACATTAGATGAATCACGTGTGATTTTTTTAATCACGTATTATCTGTTTTCATTTATGTAAAATATATAAAGCAAATTGTCTTCTAAATTACATGTGATTTGTTTGAATCACATGTAATTCTGCTTGAATTGCATGTGATTTGGTGATAATTACATATGCTTTTGCTTGCATTACACGTGATTCGAGCATTCGGAAACCTTAACTTTTTCTAACAAACCCACTTTAGATGAATCACATGTGATTTTTTTAATTATGTATTATCTGTTTTCATTTATGTAAAATATATAAAACAAATTGGCTTCTAAATTATATGTGATTTTGTTTGAATCACATGTAATTCTGCTTGAATTGCATGTGATTCTGTGATAATTACATATGATTTTGCTTGCATTACATGTGATTCAAGCATTCTGAAACCTTAACTTCTTCTAACAAACCCACTTTAGATGAATCACATGTGATTTTTTTAATCACATGTAATCTTGTTAATATATTAAATTGTCTGCTTGAATTACATGTAATTCGATGATAATTACATGTGATTTTGCTTGCATTGAATCACATGTAATTCGATAATAATTACATGTGATTTTGCTTGCATTACATGTGATTCAAACATTTCGAAACCTTAACTTCTTCTAACAAACCCACTTTAGATGAATCACATATGATTTTGTTTGAATCACATGTAATTCTGTCAATATATAAAAATATTTTGTTGTCACTCATATAAAATATAGAAAGTAAACTAGCTTCTGAATTACATGTGATTTTGTTTTGATCACATGTAATTTTACTTGAATTACATGTGATTCTCTATGTGTTTTTACATGTGATTCATGTAAAATATATAAAGCAAATTTGCTTTTGAATTAGTTATGAGTTTATTTTAATCACATGTAATTCTGCTTAAATTAAATGTGATTTAATGATAATTACATGTGATTGATCCGAATAACAAGTTACTTATACTAAATCCAAAATCATAATTTTCGCCAAACTGTAAGTAATTTTTTCAAACACTTGTGATTTGTGTCAAATGACATGATTTTTAACCAAATCACATGTGATTTGTGATAAATTTTCTTTTCAATGATACGTACTTCTATATACTTTCGACGATTTTTTTTAATTTTCGCACTCACGGATCACATGTGATTTATTACTTTATTAAGTACACGCGAATTTGAAAAATCATTTACAATTTAAGTATTTCTGAAATCACGCGTGATTTGTTACTTTAATATCACATGTAAATTTATGAAATCACATGCGATATATGGAATCACACATGCATTTTAGAAATACAAATCACAATTGTTTACAAATTACTAGTGATTTTACAAATTATGGGTAAATTTTTTGACGAAAATTTCAACAAAAAATCATCGAAACTATATGAAAAAGCTAGTGACGTAACTTGTTACGTGTTTACATTCGACTATGTAAATAATTACAGTAATAAATAATAATAAAATTTATTTATTTATTCTGTAAAAAAATTTAATTTTTTTATAAAAAATCACAAGTAATTTTTTTGAATCACATGTGATTTTTATAGTCGAAAATCGCAATAATAAAAATTCGTCAAAAATATATCAAAGTGCCTATCTACTGAAAGATAAGAATTTTTTCGTCGCAATGGTGTATTTTTTGTAATCTGACGATTTATCGTTTAAAAGATATGGTGTTTTTAAGAAAAATGTGAAAAATGAGTTTTTATTTTTTGATGAAAAAAATGGATGGTTGAGATTAATTCATTTCTTCTTTTATTGTTTCATGTTCTATGTAGAACCCACCTCATAGTATATAATGTTGACGAAAATATCAACAACTTTCTTTATTTAATAGGAAAAAAGTCTGAATTTTCAATTTTGATATTTTAAAAAGGTCCCAAATACTTTATATAATAGTATAGAAGTATAGATAAATCCTATTACTAAAGTGCCTCTTAGAGAGTTAGAGGTTGTGGTCAGTAAAATAGTGTGAGCTTCATTTCTGCGACGCCACAACACCTATTGGATGGTTTCGACTACCTAATCAAGACATCGCTTGTTGGTTTCTCTTTTGATTTCTATAGAAAGAAGAAGGTTTTTGGTTTCTTGATCTTTGTTGCAAACACGGAATGTTTGATGTAACTCTATTGTTGGTTTGTTAGTGAGTAAATGATTTATAAAATCTTCTTGAGTTCATATTTAAATACACTTTTTAACTTGTTAATTGCATGCCTTAATTACTAAGTAGGAATTAGCTGTGATAAGACTACTATAGAAGGACTATAATTTCAGGCAAAAGAAATGAAAATTAACACATGAGAATTGTAGTATTTGCATATAATAGATAAACAATGAAAATTATGTTTATTAACAAAGGTGATTATTAATGAAAAAATAATACCTTTCCAAAACTGGTATCAAGTTGGTGAAAACTCAAACCTCTCATATATGTGAAAATGTATAAGATAAACTAAATATTTGTATTTAAGTTATAATTAGTGAAAGTTTAGACAAACAATTGTAATTAGCGAAAACTTTAGAATTAATGCGATGGGTTGAAACCAATAACCGTCAACTGAACTATTGTAATGGTTGGATGGTGACTTTTCAATTAGTATAAATATGACATTTGTAAAATAAATTCAATTGTACAAATTACTCATATTATTATATAAATTCGATTATTGTTCAAAGGTTAGTGATTTATTCTAACAATTGGTATCAATAGCAAGAAATGATGGAAAAACAAGAGCAACTAACAATCAAACAAACTTAGGCACACTAAAAAAATAGAAACTACATCAATCGGATAACACAAGGCATCATAAAAGAGGCGAAATTAAATTATCAAAAGAGGAACGAGCACACTTTTTAAAGAATCAAAACTTGCACCTATTAATTGAATAATCAATTGATTCGAGTTATCTAAAAAATGCCCAAAACCACGGTTGTTCTCAAAGATCCCCAATTTTGCAAAAACCTAATTTCGCACAATTAATAAAAGGAACCCCGTGGTAAGAACACGATCACAAAGAACAAGGACGATTAAGCCGCCCATATTAATCGGCGGAAAAACCCACCACCACAATGATCGAAGAAGAAATCATACGGTAGAAGAATTCATACGGTCTCAAGGGAGAGACGCCGTTTTTTTCAAATAAAAAAAAGAAGATAGACTAGTTATAAAACATCGTAAGGTCTAAGAAGGAGAAAAGGGGACATAGGGTTATTTAAACCCATCACTTTTATTTTTGATATAATATATATTAATGGTAATATATATTGTATAGTTTTTCTTAAAGTTACTTCATTTATATTTAAATTAGTACTTTTAAAGTTTTTGAAAATATATTGAAGGAAGTATAAATAAAAAAACCAAGTTTTGTATTTTTTATCTTAAGGAAAAATATTTTTCACTTATACAAATACAAAATAACAAGTTAAGCCGAACCTTTTGTGATTCATAGCAAGTTAAACCGTACCGTTTTTGGTTCATAGTAAGTTAAAGCGAACCCTTTGTGGTTCATAGCAAGTTAAAAAAGGGAAGTGATTTGCACACTTTTTGGATTGATTGGGACACTCCAAAATATGGTGTCTTGACATGTATACCCTTATATCACTTTTATTCATATTCATCCTTACAAGGGTATAAATGTCAAGACATCATATTTTGGAGTGTGCCAATCAATCCAAGGAGTGTGCAAATCATCTCCCGTTAAAAAATCCTAGTGATTCTTAGCAAGTCAAGACCGAGCCTTAAGATTCACATAGAAAGGATCAATCATTTTTTATCAAAGCAAGAGAACCATATTAGCAAGTAGGTCTAGAAAACAAAATATTGATTAGCAAGTTGGTCAGTATTAAGCAAGTTTAGCAAGAAAACTTGGTTAGCAAGTTGGCCAGTAACAAGTAAGAGTTTTTTATCTTTTGATCAAACACAAAAGCAAGAAAATCAGAAACCATCTCGGTTCTGATTATAAGAAGTAAGCAAGATAAAAGCAAGCAAGCATAGTATAAAGTGAAAAGAATTATAACACATCAAACAGTGCATCAGTTCGAGAACTAGGAAATGTCTCACTACAGTGTCCAAAATTAACCGATATAAACTACACTACGTGGGCATTGATGATGGAGACTATATTGAAGGCATATGGCATTTGGGAAATGATAGTTGCAAAAGATGAAGTAGAAACAAGTGAGAAGAAGGAAAATACATCAAAAGCAACGATTTTACAAACATTGTCACAAGATGTGTTAATGCAAGTTGCACAATACTCGTTTATAAAGAAAGTATGGACTCAATCAAAGTCAAGTATTTGGGAGCCTGTCTTGTCCAAAAGGCACGACCACAAACTTTGAAGAGTGAACTAGAGATGTTGAGGATAAGACCAAACAAAAAAAGTGAGTGACTATGGAGGAATGTTAAGTAGTATAAATGGCTAAGTTCAAAGGACTTGGCGAAACTTTGGAAGATAAAGTGCTAGTAAGGAAACTACTTAACTCTGTTCCTAAGAAGTTCTTACCAATTGTGACAACTATTGAACAATATCAAGATCTAGACAAAATTTCGTTTGAAGAAGTCGTTGGAAGATTAACAGCCTATGAAGAACGATCAAAAGTCAAGAGACGCTAGAGGCAAATGATCAAGACAAGAATCTCATGGCAAGTTCAAACAACCAAAGTCATGGTAAATGGCGAGGTAAAAATTTCAACAAAGAAGCCAAGAAAAGCATGAAATGGAAAAATAATCCAAATGCACGTAGGACAAGTACGAGTCAAGGAACTAAAGACAAGAATACTCTCAGATATAATGAATGTGGTGACTTCAACCACTTTGCAAAGGAATGTATGAAGTAGAAATACAATAAAAATGTGAGAACTCGTATTTTCCCAATATTATTTTTCTTGAATTTTCCAATATGTTACTTTTTCTTGTATTCTTCATACGTAAATCCTGAGATCTCGAGAATTTTAATTAAATTATATTTTTAATTATTTTTCTGATCATCGAAAATAATTTATTCAGAATTATAAAAAAATTTATTTTATTTTTCCGTGTTTGTTTAAATCAAAATTTTTTATTTAAAAGCACCTGCGCGCGTTTTATATAAAGTTTACCCGATTCGATGGAACGAGAACCTATGGCTATATAATTCGACTTTATGAAGTCAAAATACTATTTTTCTATAAATATTTTTTTTACATATTATAACTTGCACCGAGTCGGAACGATTAGCGTTTTAAGAAATCAAGTCAGGCTAGGACTAAATTTAGACTTGGGTTAATTAACTTAAGCATAACCAAAAATTTGGGCCAAAGGCCCATCCTCCCTTTCTTTTTCTGCCGTAGACACACAAACACAAACTCAATTGTTACCGAAAATTATTACTCCTTCCCCTTGTCTTTCTTCTGGCCGACGAACACAACCAACATCCACCACCATCGTCATATAAAAAGCTCCATTAACCCATAATTAAACCACCTAAAAACCATCTTACATCCATCATTATCAAAACCCACTAGAAAAACCTCTCATGCATTGATTTTTGGAAAGATTGTTATTTTTTTTCAAGAATTAAGGATTATTAAGATTGTTGATTGTTTTTGTGGTGAATAAGTGTAAGTGTCCTCATTGTTATTATTTATTCTTTAATTATACAAGAACATGAATTTTAATATTGTGAGAGGTTTTAATTGTGTGTTGTGTGGAATTATATGTTTGATTAGTTGAATTGAGTGTTAAAAACATTGGATTGATGGGTAGATTTTTAGTATATTCTGGACAGCAGGTTAGGGTCGTCAAAACCCCCGACTTGTTGACATGGAGCCACTGATATTATGGCTTTAATAGGTATATTGACCATTTTACATGCATGTAAGCGAGTTGGATGGGCGATCAACTCCTCCGGATGAGGAAGTTATGGTCAAATTAAGTTAGAAAGTCAAATTTCGGACAGCAGGTTAGCCGGCCCAAAACTCAGATATTTTACACTGTAACCTGCATTTTTTATAGCTTAGATGGATTCATTGACCCTTTTACATGTTAGTAGCGAGTTGTATGGGCGATCAACTCCTCCGGATGAGTGAGTTATGGTTGATTTACGATTGTGAACCCAATCTGACCCAACAGACTTGTATAGCTATTTGCTACAGGTCATAGACCATATATTTGATATTTTAAGACCTGGTGAGTTAGTATACATTATAGTCTAACAAACGCCACTGACCTCGCGTAGATAGCTATCACCAAATGGTTTTTATAGCTAAAACGGTAAACTCGAGTTTGAAAACCTAAATTCTGATTTTGTAACCTTCAAAGAATGTAATTTTCTCGTTAATTGGTAGTAGCTATTTACTCGTGGTTGGTATGGGCCGAAAGTAGTGTCTTGAAGCTTTCGAATGGTGGAAATCTAAGGCCCTTAAACCTTATAGGTTAACGGGTTATTTTGTTCTAAGTTTGACTAGTGCAGTTTGACCATTAAGTGCTTACGGGGTGGCTGTTAGTGTTTTGAACTTTTAAAAAGTTCCGTAAACTCTTAGATCAAATTGTTGGACATTATAGAAACCTCATGAGAGACCCGTTCCAGTGGTGAAAATCCCATAGTTGTTGGACTTGTGGATTGGGAGCTACGCCCTTTACAAAACAGCTATACCAAAAAAATGTGACTTTACGCCTACGGTTAAATAAATTGTTGGCGTTTTTAGGTGCAAATCACTTGGGTTACTTGATTTGATACCTTGGGCTATTATGTTATGCATTTTTATAAGGGTTGTGTGTCATGAAGGTCATGATCACACTTAAACTCGGTTGGTTGTGCAAGTTATATACATATTACATTTTTACAAAATATTTTGATACAATTATTTTATATTTTTATAAAACGCATACTTGAGGGTCGTGATCACTCTTGTAGGTCGCGGGTAGCCCTTGGAGTATTTCTCATTGCCATCTACAGCCCGGTTCTCATATCCCTCACACTTGTACTAAGGTACTCTTGCCACTATTGTATTGCTTTGATTTCTATTTGATTAAATACCTTGATTATGAAATTGGGGTTTTTGTATTTAGACCATATACTACTGATGTCAAGGTGTTATTATGATCATGATATGTCTTGTGTACTTGTAGAGGCATTTCTTAGGGTGTGCAAGTGTCTAGGTGATGTTAGAAGTAAATTTTAGTGTCAAAATGAGGTTAAGAATGATAGCAGATTGCTACAGCCATTCACGAAATTTTTATGCAAATAAGACCTGCAAATTTCTTGATTTTTGGATAGCCTTGGTTCTTTAGTACAATTGGTGAGTTGGGTGGTTTTTAGAAGTTTCCGGTTGAGTAAAATATGGTCTTTTTATAAAAACTAGTCAATACCGACATGTGCGCCAAATTTGTGTTTGGGGTCAAAGCATAAAAAGTCAAAGTGGGTATTTTTATGACTTATTACAGTAACATAGTCAAATGTGAACATTTTCAGTTGGTTTCAAGTTAAAATCTTTTACGGAATGTAAATGATGGTCAAAATGGTTTTATGCAAATTTTTGTCGAAAAAGTCAAATTTGAGTAGTCTGCACTAAAACTGCATTTTCTGTTGATTGATAATAGCTTTGATAGTGTTTCTTAAAGATTTGAAAAGGTAATAATTTTATCTTTCTAGGGCCATAAAGTTTGAGTTTATAGCTATTATAGAACTCTAGATATGATACAATCTTTACAACATGTTTCTGAAAATTTAGTGCAGGAAATTTGTTAACGTTAATTTTCGACTCAAAGTGTACAAGTGTTTGCTAATTATTGGTTTGACGAGCACTGTTAATGTTTATAAAAATGATCATACAGTGGGTAAGTAGTGTTTTTAAGTCAAAATTGATTCGAGTCAATAGGTTGCAATGCCTTGCGAGTTATAAGATGGTTTATGTACTAATAGTAACTGTAACACCCCCACAATTGCTATGCGCAGCGGAACTACAACAATGGGTGCTACACAGTATTCATTGCACACAAGATATATCAAACGACGCTAAAAAGACGTCAACTTAAAATTTGAAATTAAAATTGTTAGATGATACATGTCCACGGTTTTTCCAACCCCAAATAGTACACAGAGTTAAGCGTTTTCGGTCCCCATGAATCTCAACCCAAAAACTTCAGTTTTACAACCACATGACATTAAACATAAAAATTGTTTAAGTAGAAAAGGAGGGAAAAACGAGCGGACACCAAGCCGTACACACAACATCCATCCCATGCATGCTCCATCCTACACCTCAGCGGTTACCTGAAACACATGCCAAAAATTTTGGTCAACGAAAACGTTGAGTGGAATTCATAGGTTTTACAATCCATTTGAACGTATATATAATAAAAACCATTTGTGATCATTTATAGTCTTGTCGATCAAACAAACTATAATCAGGATACTGACAATTGTGTTTAAGCTCATGACACTAATCCGTTAACTCAATCACCCGCGTAATAATACCGGCGTGATTCAGATGAAACCAGTGCCCCTTCTAAAGGCATCAGTTGCAATTATACCTTATTTCTCATACAAAATAATCTACCGCAGAACTTACTAAAAGTACAGCTTCTCGGCTAGCATTGGGTCGTTAACCCCGTAGTACTACAAATTGCATAAGCGGCTATTTCCCCCTACTCGAGGGCAGGACAATAGTTAATAGTTCATGAATTTAGGGTCTTTTGCAACTTTGGTACTCAACACAATTTCTAAGGCAACTTTCGGGTCTAACAATCATTCATGATATACGTTCCTTTTAAAAACTAGCATGCATTTCCCTCGCGGGTAAAACGATTTGAAATAAATATAAGCGAGGCTATAAATTCACACCTTATATCTTAAGTAGTCGGTAGTTCGAGGGATGATCACTGACGATGAAACGGATGCCCGGTTAAATCAACACCTATCACAAATAACGCGTAATGAGTAATCTCATTTAAATACTTTACGGTACTGTATAAAATACATTTATACTAGTCACTTAGGACAAGTATAACTCACGCCAAAAACAAAAACAACAAGTATCACTCATTTTATACCACTCGTTCTCATTACTTACGTTGTCCATTTTTACCCATTCTCGCCGGTACTCGACTAAAGTACGGGATGTTTTACCTTATTTAACCATACTTATAAAATTTGACAAAATTTCCAAAAATCCTATATGACCTGTAGATAACATGTTTTTAAGCCCAACAAAAGTTTTTACTTTTACGACCCGTTACGCAACTCTTTTCCACGACTACATTTTACGGGCTGAAATTGCGCTTCGACCAATTTTGACCTCTTTGACCTATATGAAAAATACCTTTGACTTCTTTGACACCTAAGTCAACATATAGACCCATTTACACAGGTTAGGGACCAAATTTTGACCCTTGACCATTTACCAATTTATATTTGTGACCCTCGGGATTTGACTAAAACTTTACACAAATTCGGATTATGAAAGTCCTCGTCTCCCGGTACCCGATCTTTAAAATGTCATAACTTTTAGCTCGTTTTGAGTCACGAGCTCTACCTTATACCAAATTAAAGCTAGGAAGACCCTCTATAACTACATTTAGTTTTCAAGTCCTGGAAAAAAAATAATTTTTATGAAATGGACCAAATGTTTCTGCCTAAAAATGACCATACCAAAAACGCACTTAGACTCGATTCCAAGCCTTCTAACCACCTCTAAACATCATCCTAAGCCTTCCCAAACATATCCTAACATCAAATTTCAATCCTACCCCTATTGATCAACCAATCTCAAATTCAAAAATTTAAAGAAATGAACATGCAACTAGTAAAACCTATGTAAATCATCCTAAAACAATAAACCAATCACAATAATAACATGCAAAACCAACAACCACCATGGCTCCCCAAACACCCCCTTTGCCGTGGGGTTTGGGTGACCCAATCACCACAACCAAATTAATTTTGGTGGGTTTTCTTGGTGTTCTTGCATCCATAACACATAAAATCAACATGCATTAGCTCATTTAGCCACAAAACGAATTTGGATCATATGGAAAAATCTTGAAAAATTTTTGTTAGTGCATGTTGGATTTGAGCACATGAACATGTGGGGAATGACCAAACTAGATGTGGTCTAACCTTAGATTTTAGGAAAATCAAGTGGAAAAAGATTTTTGGTGGATTTTCTTGGTGTCTAGGGGTGTCCGTCGGCTTTGGTGAGCAAGGAGGGAGAGAGAGTTCAAATTTTGGTGAAAGTTTTGTGTGTGTTTGTGTTTATGTCACATTTGGCCTTTTTGGTGGGTTGGGAGGGGCCTTGTTGCAATTTTTAACTTCTTTTGGCCTTAAATGAAAAACGTCCTCAAAACTTTGCGGGTTCGACTCATTTGTCAATTTTGAAAATTTTACGGGAGTCGGAAATCTTCCCGAACGCTCCAAAATATTTTTGGGATACTTTAAATGTACTCGGAAGGCTATAAAACTCACCCGACTCAACTTAACACGAACCGTAAATAAAATTCTCGAAAAATTACATTATCGATAAATCGTCAAAAATTATATAAAATTGGGCATCCCTCGGGATCGTAATCGTCATCGTCCTTCTTAAAACGTCAATCGTAAAAATTATAACCTCGAACATCGGCTTCAACCAAAATACTTATAATTATAGGAATTAAAATTTATTAAAAATTTCAAAAATTAGCGTAATTTAGGGTATCGTTAATGACCTCGATTCTAGGGTGTCACATCCACCCCTCCTTAAAGAGAGCGACGTCCCGGCGCTCGCCTCTTCTTGTACTCACATTTCGTCTTACTGGAACAGATGAGGATACCTTTCCTTGAAAAAGTCCTCACGTTCCCAGGTGTATTCCGGTCCACGCTTAGAATTCCATCGGACCTTCACAATAGGAATCCTACTATGCTTCAACCGCTTGACCTCCCGGTCCATAATTTCCACAGGTTCTTCCACAAAGTGCATTTTGTCGTCTAGTCGAATCTCGTCCAAAGGAATCACCAATTCCTTGTCCGCCAAACTCTTCTTCAGGTTCGATACGTGAAACGTGTCATGAATAGCACTAAGCTCGGTCGGCAATTCTAACTTGTACGCTACCGGTCCAATTCGTTCAACGATCTTAAACGGTCCAATATACCTCGGACTCAACTTTCCTTTCTTCCCAAAACGAATTACACCCTTCCACGGCGATACCTTGAGCATAACCATATCTCCAACTTCAAACTCCAACGGTTTCCTTCGGTTATCGGCATAACTCTTCTGTCGGCTTCTCGCAGCAAGTAGTCGGTTCTTGATCTGCACAATCTTCTCTGTCGTTTCTAAAACCATTTCGGGTCCAGTCAATTGACTTTCCCCTACTTCACTCCAACACACAGGCGATCTACACTTCCTTCCATACAATGCTTCGAACGGTGCTGCTTTGATACTCGCATGATAACTATTATTGTACGAAAATTCCACCAGAGGCAAGTGGCGTTCCCAACTTCCTCCAAAATCGATCACGCATGCTCGAAGCATGTCCTCCATCGTTTGAATCGTTCGTTCGCTCTGGCCGTCAGTCTCCGGGTGATAAGCCGTGCTTAAACTCAGTTCAGTGCCCATCGCACGTTGAAGCGATTTCCAAAATTCCGACGTAAATCTACTGTCGCGATCCGAAATGATCGATAACGGCACTCCATGTCTACAGACGATCTCCTTCACGTACACGCTGGCGAGTCTTTCCATGCTGTCCGTCTTCTTCATAGGTAAGAAATGAGCAGATTTCGTCAACCTATCCACAATTACCCATATCATATCGTTTCCACTAGGAGTCCTAGGTAAACCCGTCACGAAATCCATTGCGATTTTCTCCCATTTCCATTCTGGGATTTCTGGTTGTACCAACAATCCAGATGGTTTCTTATGTTCTGCCTGAACCTTCGCGCAAGTCAAACACTTACTAACGTAACGAGCAATATCCGCCTTCATATTCGGCCACCAATAAACTTTCTTCAGGTCGTGGTACATCTTATCCGATCCAGGATGTATCGAATACTTCGACTTATGCGACTCATTCATAACCAATTCTCGAACTCCAGGCTTTCCTTCCTCGGATGAACACAATGGTAACCAAATCCGATTCTCAAAATATCTCAGTCCGTCAGACCTAATCACGAAAAGAGGTTTCAACATTCGTCCCAAGTTTTCGGCTTCAACATTCCCTTTCATTAGACCTCTCTCCTGAGCCTTCAGTATGGTTTCGGTTAAGTCAACGCTCTCAGTCATCACTAAAGCTCTAACCCTCAAAGGTTTCTCCCGTTCTTTCCTACTCAATGCATCCGCTACAACATTCGCCTTACCAGGGTGGTAGCGAATTTCGCAGTCATAATCACTCAGTAGTTCAACCCATCGTCTTTGTCGCATATTCAACTCCTTTTGATCTAAAATGTGCTGCAAACTCTTGTGATCAGTGAATACAACACACTTTGTCCCATACAGATAGTGTCTCCACAATTTCAACGCAAAAACTACCGCTCCTAATTCCAAATCGTGCGTCGTGTAGTTCTCCTCGTTCTTCCTTAATTGCCTCGACGCGTAAGCTATCACCTTCTCACGTTGCATTAATACTGCTCCATAACCTTTACGAGACGCATCACAATACACCACGAAGTCTTCGGTTCCTTCAGGCAATGATAAAATCGGCGCGGAACATAACTTATCCTTGAGCGTTTCGAAAGCAAGCTCTTCCTCAATTCCCCATTCATACACCCTATTCTTTTCGGTAAGCCTCGTCAATGGTTTTGCAATCAACGAAAATCCTTCAATAAACCTTCTATAATACCCCGCTAAACCCAGAAATTGTCGAACTTCAGTCGGCGTCGTCGGTGCTGACCATTCCCTGATTGCTACGATCTTAGCAGGATCTACACGAACTCCCTCACTATCAATCACATGACCTAGAAACTGCACTGATTCCAACCAAAACTCACACTTAGAGAATTTTGCATACAGCTTCTCCTTCCTTAACAACTCCAAAATCTTTCTCAGGTGCTTCTCGTGCTCCTCCTTACTTTTAGAGTAAATAAGTATGTCGTCGATGAAAACAATAACAAACTTATCTAGATACGGCTTGCACACGCGATTCATAAGGTCCATGAATACAGCAGGCGCGTTCGTCAACCCAAACGGCATCACTCGAAATTCAAAGTGTCCATACCGCGTACGAAAGGCAGTATATCCTCCTCTCTTACACGCAGTTGATGATACCCTGATCTTAAATCGATCTTTGAGTATACACTGGAACCTTGCAATTGATCAAATAAATCATCAATCCTCGGCAATGGGTACCGATTCTTAACCGTCAGCTTATTGAGTTCCCTATAGTCAATACACATCCTAAACGAACCATCCTTCTTCTTTACGAACAACACTGGCGCTCCCCAGGGTGATGAGCTCGGCCTAATAAATCCTTTGTCCATCAATTCCTTCAATTGATCCGCTAACTCCTTTAACTCAGATGGTGCTAAACGATAAGGTGCACGTGCAACCGGCGCAGCTCCTGGCACTAAATCAATTCGAAACTCGACCTCACGGTTAGGCGGTAAACCTGGCAACTCGTCTGGAAAAACGTCCGGATACTCGCGAATAACTGGTACCTCTTTGATCCTTGCCTCTAAATCACCATCGCTCGAAACCTGTGCCAAAAACACATCGCATCCGCTCTCTACGTACTTCATCATCTTCAAACACGAAATCACCTTCAAACGAGAAGTGCATTCGTCTCCCTTTACCGTCAAAACCCTATTCCTCAACGGAATCTGAACCAATCTCTCGCCACAGACGATCGTAGCACTATGCGCCATTAGCCAATCCATTCCCACAATCACGTCAAACGATCCTAGCTCTATAGGCATCAAGTCGATTTTAAAAGCGTAATTTCCTAACTTCAAGGTACACCCTTTCAGTATAGAATTTGTACTAACAATTTTTCCATCGGCTAATTCAACATTATAACTAGTCGTTAACAACACCGGTTCTCTATCGATATGACGACTAAATCTAACGTCTACAAAACTCTTGTCGGAGCCAGAATCAAATAAAATACTAGCATAACAAGCGTCTAGCAAAAACGTACCGGTAACCACATTTGGACCCTGTGGTTTATCAGCAGTTCCCACTTGATACACAACAGCCGCATTATTACCTCCCCGCCTGTTTCCTGCCTTTGGGCAATTCGCTTGCACATGACCCCTTTCTCCACAACTATAACATCCCCTCATTCTGATAGCATTAGCCCCAGTGGCTACTCCTCCCGTTCGACAACCAGATGTCCTATGACCTGCCTTCCCACACTTGCCGCATGCCGGCGGGCAATTTCCAACATGATACAAATTGCACTTACCACAATGGGGATTCACTTTTGCACCTCTAGGGTTCGTCACTGCCCTCATCCCTTCGTTCCTTCTCTGATTAAACTGCTGATTACGGTTCGGCCCATGGTTGTTTCGATTTCCACCTCGGTTCTGGCCTTGGGATTGATTACTTTGTGCCGCTTCCCATTTCCTTTTGTTGCCTTCGGCAATGTAGTTCTGCTTGTCCTGAAGCTTAACGTCCATCAAAGCGTGTGCCATTTGAACCGCTTCATCAAACGTTCCAGGTTTCGACGAAGTTGTTTCACCTTTGATGTTGCTAGATAAACCCTTAATATACTGCTTCATTTTCTTGGCATCATTGGCAAATATGTCCAGACACAAAAGACTTAACTCATTGAATCTCCTGGTGTAAGCAGCTATATCGTTGTTCTTCAAGGTCAAATGCCTCAATTCGTCCTCCAATTGCCCCAATTCCTCCTCTGGGCAAAACTTCTTGGTCAACAAAGCTTTGGTCGCATTCCACGTCCTTGCATTCGCTACAGCCAATCCAACCGTAGCTACCTGGGTATTCCACCAACTTAGCGCATCATCGAGAAACGTAGCAGCTGCAAACTTTACTTTATCCGCTTCTGCACAACCACTGATTTCAAACGTACTTTCAACCTTTTCCAACCATCGTCTAAGTTCTAAAGCTCCACCCATTCCACGGAACTGCGTGGGACCGCACTTCATAAAACTAGAATAGGTACACACCCTCGGGGCTTGCTGTCTCCCCGCGTTCCTTCCCTGGTCCTGATTTCTCCCAGCTCGGTCCGCTTGCAACGCATTTGCTATAGCTTCCTGAATCATGGTGTTAACACGATCGGCAGTCAACTTTGGAGGCATGGTGTTATCGAATATCTCTTTCTGCAAGACAAAGAAAATAGAAAAACAATGTAAGTATTCATATCAAGTTTCCCAGACATAAAATACATACAACGACACATCACTACGGAGTTACTAATATTCATCAATTCACACTACAAAAGATCAAATTTAAGACATATCACAGATCATGAAAGGTAACATAGATTGTATTGATAGTTAACCAAAATCGTGACAAGTATTGCCACTACAATCGTTCACCATAAAACATCAAGTACTTGAGTTTCTCGTCATAATACCATCATACAAAGGTCTAAAATAGTTCTATTACAATGATCAAAGAAAATACAAAACAAGTAACTAGGCATGTGGTGATCCACACGGCCTCTTGGATGGCGGCTCGTCGTCGTCTTCCTCGGTTTCCTCATCACTAACGTCCTCATCCACATCATCCACTTTTCTCTTTCCTTTTTCATCTGGCCCACATTCCATTTCCTTTTTCGTTCCTGATGTGGATCCACACTCAATCGCTACCTGATTTCCCACCGTAATACAAGCACCTCCAGTAGGCGGCTGAATCATGAAGTCATTCGCCTCCATCTCCAAATCGTCCACGAATCTCCAATCCGGGGGCAATGAATCTCTCACACGATGCTCCCAACTCTGCATCCTCGATAACCTCACCTGATCCTCCCTAACCCGGTCAAGACTAGCACTTAAATTCACAACCATTGATCTTAAACTGTTGATGTCACTTTTGTTCACATTCCCGTCATACTCAATTCTTGCCGTCCTTTCCAACAGTCTTTGATGTTCCCTCTCAGTCTTATCAAACTTCTTAATTACCCTGGTCTCAACTACAAACCGCTCATACATCAACCTTTCCATCCTCCCCAAACGACCTGCGGGATCCCAGTAGTGTCTCGGTCTCAGAAAGTAGACCCTTGCAATATTCTCATGAATCGATGGCGACTTGGACGACTTGCTGGACTCTCCACTGCTCCCATTACCTTCTCGAACAAATCCTGGCACGGTTCTCAAATAATCCTTACAATTGTCCATCGGGCGATCAAAGGGTTGCTGCTCATAACGACCGGTCGGTGGTACCTCATAACCCTTCGGCGAATTCGGGGATTGAAACAAATCGGGTTCGGTCTGGCCTACGGCATCCTCGGGAATGCCATCATCCAATAGCTCCTCGGGCTCTTCTTCAGAATCCTCACTCTCGTCACTACTCATGCTGAAGTTATCCACCTCGCTTTCGTCATTGTCGTTTTCCGGCCCTATTTCGTCTTCTGGAGCGATCCATCCATTATTATTGTCCGGCGGGTTCGGAGGAAACGGTCCCCCTTCGTGACCTACGACGTAATCGTTTCCGTTATCGTTAGGCGGTACCTCGGCCATTCCTGCAATAACAGCGAATTTCGGAGGGTACATAAGTAATTATACAATAATTATAATTATATGCATGCAAATGCAATGCAAAGGTGGTACATATGCCCGAAATGTAATAATATGATGCTCATGCATGATTAATATAAAAATTACGATGTCGGATATTTCACGTAAAATTCAACGTCTACATATAGTAATTCCATACTTACGTAATAATTACCCACATATATACTTTACTCAAAAGTATACGTCAAATGCCATAAATACAACAATAAATCTTACCGGAGCCATGCAGGATAGTTGTGTGTGCTTGGACCCTTTCTTACGACACCAAAAGTTATAGTTTAGGATTTTCAAAAACGACCTAGTTCTCTATAACTCGTGGCTCTGATTACCAATCTGTAACACCCCCACAATTGCTATGCGCAGCGGAACTACAACAATGGGTGCTACACAGTATTCATTGCACACAAGATATATCAAACGACGCTAAAAAGACGTCAACTTAAAATTTGAAATTAAAATTGTTAGATGATACATGTCCACGGTTTTTCCAACCCCAAATAGTACACAGAGTTAAGCGTTTTCGGTCCCCATGAATCTCAACCCAAAAACTTCAGTTTTACAACCACATGACATTAAACATAAAAATTGTTTAAGTAGAAAAGGAGGGAAAAACGAGCGGACACCAAGCCGTACACACAACATCCATCCCATGCATGCTCCATCCTACACCTCAGCGGTTACCTGAAACACATGCCAAAAATTTTGGTCAACGAAAACGTTGAGTGGAATTCATAGGTTTTACAATCCATTTGAACGTATATATAATAAAAACCATTTGTGATCATTTATAGTCTTGTCGATCAAACAAACTATAATCAGGATACTGACAATTGTGTTTAAGCTCATGACACTAATCCGTTAACTCAATCACCCGCGTAATAATACCGGCGTGATTCAGATGAAACCAGTGCCCCTTCTAAAGGCATCAGTTGCAATTATACCTTATTTCTCATACAAAATAATCTACCGCAGAACTTACTAAAAGTACAGCTTCTCGGCTAGCATTGGGTCGTTAACCCCGTAGTACTACAAATTGCATAAGCGGCTATTTCCCCCTACTCGAGGGCAGGACAATAGTTAATAGTTCATGAATTTAGGGTCTTTTGCAACTTTGGTACTCAACACAATTTCTAAGGCAACTTTCGGGTCTAACAATCATTCATGATATACGTTCCTTTTAAAAACTAGCATGCATTTCCCTCGCGGGTAAAACGATTTGAAATAAATATAAGCGAGGCTATAAATTCACACCTTATATCTTAAGTAGTCGGTAGTTCGAGGGATGATCACTGACGATGAAACGGATGCCCGGTTAAATCAACACCTATCACAAATAACGCGTAATGAGTAATCTCATTTAAATACTTTACGGTACTGTATAAAATACATTTATACTAGTCACTTAGGACAAGTATAACTCACGCCAAAAACAAAAACAACAAGTATCACTCATTTTATACCACTCGTTCTCATTACTTACGTTGTCCATTTTTACCCATTCTCGCCGGTACTCGACTAAAGTACGGGCTGTTTTACCTTATTTAACCATACTTATAAAATTTGACAAAATTTACAAAAATCCTATATGACCTGTAGATAACATGTTTTTAAGCCCAACAAAAGTTTTTACTTTTACGACCCGTTACGCAACTCTTTTCCACGACTACATTTTACGGGCTGAAATTGCGCTTCGACCAATTTTGACCTCTTTGACCTATATGAAAAATACCTTTGACTTCTTTGACACCTAAGTCAACATATAGACCCATTTACACAGGTTAGGGACCAAATTTTGACCCTTGACCATTTACCAATTTATATTTGTGACCCTCGGGATTTGACTAAAACTTTACACAAATTCGGATTATGAAAGTCCTCGTCTCCCGGTACCCGATCTTTAAAATGTCATAACTTTTAGCTCGTTTTGAGTCACAGGCTCTACCTTATACCAAATTAAAGCTAGGAAGACCCTCTATAACTACATTTAGTTTTCAAGTCCTGGAAAAAAAATAATTTTTATGAAATGGACCAAATGTTTCTGCCTAAAAATGACCATACCAAAAACGCACTTAGACTCGATTCCAAGCCTTCTAACCACCTCTAAACATCATCCTAAGCCTTCCCAAACATATCCTAACATCAAATTTCAATCCTACCCCTATTGATCAACCAATCTCAAATTCAAAAATTTAAAGAAATGAACATGCAACTAGTAAAACCTATGTAAATCATCCTAAAACAATAAACCAATCACAATAATAACATGCAAAACCAACAACCACCATGGCTCCCCAAACACCCCCTTTGCCGTGGGGTTTGGGTGACCCAATCACCACAACCAAATTAATTTTGGTGGGTTTTCTTGGTGTTCTTGCATCCATAACACATAAAATCAAC
Organism: Glebionis coronaria; assembly: GCA_025667525.1. Lineage (NCBI taxonomy): Eukaryota > Viridiplantae > Streptophyta > Magnoliopsida > Asterales > Asteraceae > Glebionis > Glebionis coronaria. The sequence goes on from CM046876.1 coordinate 456,069,675, forward strand.
ATGCATTAGCTCATTTAGCCACAAAAACGAATTTGGATCATATGGAAAAATCTTGAAAAATTTTTGTTAGTGCATGTTGGATTTGAGCACATGAACATGTGGGGAATGACCAAACTAGATGTGGTCTAACCTTAGATTTTAGGAAAATCAAGTGGAAAAAGATTTTTGGTGGATTTTCTTGGTGTCTAGGGGTGTCCGTCGGCATTGGTGAGCAAGGAGGGAGAGAGAGTTCAAATTTTGGTGAAAGTTTTGTGTGTGTTTGTGTTTATGTCACATTTGGCCTTTTTGGTGGGTTGGGAGGGGCCTTGTTGCAATTTTTAACTTCTTTTGGCCTTAAATGAAAAACGTCCTCAAAACTTTGCGGGTTCGACTCATTTGTCAATTTTGAAAATTTTACGGGAGTCGGAAATCTTCCCGAACGCTCCAAAATATTTTTGGGATACTTTAAATGTACTCGGAAGGCTATAAAACTCACCCGACTCAACTTAACACGAACCGTAAATAAAATTCTCGAAAAATTACATTATCGATAAATCGTCAAAAATTATATAAAATTGGGCATCCCTCGGGATCGTAATCGTCATCGTCCTTCTTAAAACGTCAATCGTAAAAATTATAACCTCGAACATCGGCTTCAACCAAAATACTTATAATTATAGGAATTAAAATTTATTAAAAATTTCAAAAATTAGCGTAATTTAGGGTATCGTTAATGACCTCGATTCTAGGGTGTCACAGTAACCAAAGTGTTTTCTAAACGTTATTTTTGTATCTTCTAAGTTTTCCCGCCCCATTATCGTAGGTCTTGGATGACTTAAAGTTTCTTGATTTCTTGTTGTTACTACTCAACCCTCAAGTTCCATATTGATTCACCTCGTAGCTAAGGTGAGTTCATAGCCCCTTTTACTACTTGTGCATTGTTTCTAAACGCGAGGTGAGATTTTACATGGTGGAACACATCCATTTAAAAAAACTGTATGCTATCTAGAACTTGTATGCTATTCAGACTTGTATGCTTTCCAACAGTTTTCATTGATATTATTGCTTATAGTTAATAGCCTTAATTTTCCTCTCTTGATCATGAACCGTTAATTGTCCCGTATTATAACACCCCCAAATCATATGCGCAGCGGAACTACAACATTTGGGTGTTAGGCAGTTATCATCACACATAAGCTATTTCGAACGACTCAAAGAGACTTAGAAATTTAAACATAAATTAAAGATTGTTTAAAACAACAAAGTCTACTGTTTTCCAAACCCCAAAGATAATACAAAACAGAGTCGCGCTTGGTCCCCATTGAATCTCAACCCAAAAGTACATTTTCGTTCACATGACATAATATAAAATATTTAAGTGCTAAAAGGGAGGAAAAACAAAGTAGACCGCCAAGCCACAACAACTTCCATCCTCACATGCTCCGCTGCTATCAATCTTGGTTACCTGAAACACATGCTTAAAACCGTCAACACAAAGGTTGAGCAAATCTATAGGTTTATCAAATCATAGGTTGAACATAAGTATTAAAACCAATCATGACCATTCAATAGCATTGTCGTACTCACAATCTATTATTCAAGGATATTATCTTTAGCAATAGCTAATAATTGTGTTTAAGCTCGTGACACTAATCCGTTAACTCAATCACCCGCGTACATTTACCGGCATGATTAAGATGAAACCAGTGCCCCTTCTAAAGGCATTAGTTGCAATTATACCTTATTTCTTATCACAAGTTATCCGTCCGCAGAGGGTACTCAACGTACTAGCTCTCGTCTCGGATAGGGTCGTCAACCCCATAGTACTATCAATTGTATAAGCGGCTATCTCCAACCCACACAAGGGCAAGACAATAGTTAATAGTTCAAGAATTTAGGGACTTTTGCAACTAGGTACTCAACACAATTCAAGGCAACATTCAGGTCCAACAATCATTCATGACTTATGTTCATTTTCATTTAAATAGCATGTATCCCCCTCGCGGGTAAAAACATTTGAAATAATTAAAGAGCGAGGCTATAGACTCACCTTGCGTAGTAGTAGTGGTTCTAGCGAAGACGTAACGAAAATATCACCGACGATGTGGATGCCCCCGGGAAATCAAATACAACGCCTAACGAATAAACACTTAATGAATAAACTCCTTCAATTGCTTTCAAGTACTGTATGTATATAATTAAAGTCACTCAAAGTTTGTATAAACTCACGCCAAAATTCCATACAAGTGATTATTACTAGACTTACTATCTATCTATGTAATTAGAAATATTTCAAATTTTATAACTTTGCCGGTACTTACCAAAAGTATGGGTTGTTTTCTATGACTTAAGCATTTCTATAAATTACAAGAAAATTTGTAAAAATCCCTTATGACCTGTAGAAAACCCATTTTAAATCCCATAAAAATTTTCCACTTTTATGACCCATTACTCATTATATCACTAGACGTAACCTTTTCGGACTGATTTTGCACTTCTACAACATAAGACTTGTTTGACTCATTTAAAAGACACCATTAGCTAATTTGACCATTAAGTCGAAAAATAGACTCTAAAATGCAGGTTTGAAACCAATGAATAACTTTCAATCATTTATAAAAATCTATCTATGGTCCCCGGGATTTGACCCAAAACCAAACATAATTTCGGATTATTTTGATTCTCATCTCCCGGTACACGAACTTTCAAAATAGCATAACTTTTGACTCGTTTGGAGTCGTAAGCTCTACTTTATACCGAAACGAAGCTAAGACAAAGCTCTACATCTACATCATATGTTTATGACCTGTTTACAAAATTAAACCTACGAAAAATATGCCTAAACAATCTGCCTAAAATTTCCTTCTTCAAAATCATTCCAACACTTGTTTTGACCCATTTCCCACTTCACCAATACATCAACTAACCTATATTCATCATCCATAACAATCCCTAAACTCCTAATCACTTGTATAATCAATATGAATTTACCAAAAATTATAAACAAATGCATGCACTCAAATGAAAACAATTAAAATAATATTAACAATAACAATGGAACCTTACAATGATTAAATGGATCAAAAACACCAAGAACACCCAACCCCCCCCCCCCCCCACACAAATTTCGTGGGTTTGGGGGCTGAAATTACCAAGAAAAATTTGCTCCAAGCTTGAATATTTCAAGAGGTTAATCCTAAACATAATTAAACACAAACCCACTAGTTTAATTAGATCAAAACATAGTTTTTATCAAAATCTATCAAAAATTAAATCTTGAAAAAATGTTGTTGCATGTTTGATTTTTGTGGTGGGATTCACTTACAATGATGTTATACACATGGGGTATTGCTTAGATTTTCAAGAAAACAATTTTTGATGGTGGATTAGGGTGGTGGTGTTTTGGTCGTGGGTTAGAGAGAAGAAGGAGAGAGAGAGTGAAATTTTTGAAGTGAATTTTTGTGAAGTGTGTGTTTGGTTGTTCATTTTGTAAAGTTAGGAGGGACCAAAATGCAATTATGGCTTTCTTTTGGCCTTAAATGGCAAACAAGTATTTAAAGAGCGGGATTATGACTAGTAGTCGGTTTTAAAATTTTACGGGAGTCGGGTTTCGTCCCGGCTACCTCAAAATATTTTTAAATGGTTCAAACGCACACAAAACGAGTATTCATATGGTTTCGACTCGACTTAAAACGTAATAAGAATAAAAACTTCGAAAAACTCAAATATCGATCAATCGATAATAAAAGACAAAATTTGGGCATCCGTCGGTATCGTAGTCGTTATCTGTACTTCTTAAATCGTCGAACGTAAAAGTTTAGGCCTCAATCATTGGTTTCAAATTAAACCGTAAAATATATAGCAAGAAATTTTTTTAAAAATTTCAAAAATATGCGTAAATTAGGGTAAAATAAGTGACGTTGGGTTCGAGGTATCACATCCTCCCCTCCTTAAGGGAGCGACGTCCCGGCGCTCTCCGGTTCTTATACTCGCATTTCGTACCACTAGAAAGATGAGGGTACCTCTTCCTAAAGAGGTCTTCACGTTCCGACGTGGACTTTCTGTTCGCGTCTCGGGTTCCATCACATCTTCACCATGAGTATTCTACCTTGTTTGTCTATTAACCTCTCGATCCATTATCTCCGTTGGTTCTTCTATGACGTGCAACTTGTCGTCCTGTTGAGTTTCATTCGCTGGGGTAACTAAAGCATTATCCGCCACACAAGTCTTCAAATTCGACACATGAAGAGTATTTTCATTTTCAAGAAGTTCATCTGATAGCTCCAACTGGTAGGCAACTGGTCCAACATACCTTTGGCTCCACTTCTCTCATTTTCCAAAACGAATCACGCCTTTCCACGACGATACCTTTAACATTACCATGTCTCAAACTTCAATTTCCAACTGCTTCCTACAGTTATCAATATATTTCTTCTCATGACTTCCCGCTGTTAACAAATGACCCTCAATCTAAACAATCCTTTCCGTAGTCTCTCGAATCCTTTTAAGTCCATTCAACTGACTTTTCCCTACTTCATTCTATCCAACTGGCGATCTACATTTTCATCCACAAAATGCTTCCACTGGTTCAGCTTCAACACTAGCACGGTAAATGTTGTTGTACAAGAATTCTATCAAGGACACACGTCGATCTCAACTACTACCAAAATCAAACACACACACTCGGAGCATGTCTTCCGACGTTCGAATCGTCCTTTCACTTGGTCCATCTATCTCGTAAAGAAAATTATTCATAAAAGAAAATTGCACGGGTCGCACATAACCCCATCGAAAACGCTCAGAATATTCGATACGAAGTAATTTATGCTAGTCGTACGAAATAACCTTATTGAAATATCACGTACATACAAACCTATTTTGTCAAAAACGAAATCATCGATACGGTAATCATTCGACGTATACATAACTCTCTCGAAGACATCACAACCCAATCAAACACAAAGGCCATTATGAAACACATACAACCACATCACAACATGTTTGCAAAAATAGCCAAACCATGCCAAGTTAACCAGTTCAATCAAGTTAACCCACGCTTGCTAATCAGCCAAGCCATGATAAAATAAGAATATTTGACATGATTCTCGGACGAGTCCAGTCAAAAGAAAATTGCAAGTTAAAGAAGGTTCACGAGCTTGCTAGCTATGGATGCATATCCAAAAAGAAAGAAAAATACATACATATGTCATCGCAGGGTGCTCACACACGGATCCATACCCCAAATATATATATATATATATATATATATATATATATATATATATATATATATATATATATATATATATATATATATATATATATATATATATATATATATATATATATATATATATATATATATATATATATATATATATATATATATATATATATATATATATGAACACCATCTTACTTCCGTCCCAAACGTGGTCAAAATCTCAATAAGCATCATCGTTCACAGTTAAAAAAAAATATATTACATGGCATGTGTTCTCCATGATCGTACTTCATTGGAAAATGTCGTCTCAAGTTCTCACAACTTACGATCCTCGACCAGATCACTTACCGCATAAATACATAAAAGGCAAGGGTTTACCACAAAAACATCAACTATGGCTATCTATCGTTTAACCATCGATGATCAAATAAAATCGAGTCAAGCAAAGAGGATTCCTTACTTTGAATAAACGAAGGGGGCAAATGGAATTGTCTTCCAACTACCGATGCACAATTGGTAAACTTCAACAATTTATCATGTGTCGTTGTCATATCAAAAGAACAAGAAAAGAAGCAAATAAAGTACGATACATTCGATGTAGGAGAAGTCTTCGTCATTTCCCTCACAGTTACTCACACTCGGATTTCCTCTACTTCGGAAGTCTTCTATTTTTTGTTAAAATTTCTTCTTAGTGTCGGTATGAGCCCCTTTAGTATTTCATCAACACCCTCGTGATTCCGATGAAATTCGCATGTTACATTCAACACATAAAACATTTTCCAAAATTACTCGGTCAAGGTGACTTGCCAAGTCAACGCCAAACGAAAGAAGAGATTTCAAGGAATACAAGAAAATTCAAAATTTTCTTTAGGAATCAAAGAGAAATAAGATTACTTGTATAAGGATCCACCATTTTTAAAACGTTCTCATCCAAACATTTATCAAAAACACTACCGGTTTTAAAGATGACCAATTGATTTGAAACTACATTGCGCTTCCTAAACTATGCATAATTAGCTAGATCATGCATACTTAAGGACCAAGCAACGACAACCAACAAAATAGGACTCTTCCCTAATTATGCATAGTTAGCTAAGCTGTGCATAATTGAGGATCGAGTGACGACACAAACATTACTATTACACACCAAACACGACTATGAAAGTTTTCGACCTAGTCTTCAAAATAATTAAATCGTTTGAAATGAAATTTGAAATGGGAAAATATTGCTACCATCGTTTTAAGGAACACATCAAACATTTTTCGTCTACTTTGGAAACATACATTACTTTGCCTATTTATGAGAAAAATGAATAAATAATTAAGTAAATAAATCGACACCATTTACATTTGGTTAAACGAAACATTTCACACTCATACATATTTTCAAAATAGACTACTCACCAATCAATGGTAAGGTGGTTCAGGATTAAAGAGCATTGCAAGCACAAAAAGTAATAAAATCAAAAATTAATGAGATCGAACTAGGTAAACAAGCAATATAATTGCCAACTGAAATTAACTACATTAGAAATGAAGATACTTTGAAGATATGACAAGAGTTTCAGAATAATCAACGGCAATCTACGAATACATAGAGTAAAAATTGAATATCAACACAAGCGTAAAAAATAAAACAACGATCATAATTCCCATCGTCTCAAGTTGCACACACATTCCACCAAGGGTATACGGGGAGAGGAGAATAATCACTTGGTCGAATAAAAACAATTTCACCAGGAAGGTCGAGTTCTTTCACCTCTACAATTTGGTAAAGCGGCTTCGCCTCCTCGCTTTTGTTCAATATAAATAAATAATCAATTTAATGAAGATTTATAGCATCATTCAAGTAAATACAAAATTTTAGGTTCCATTAACCGAAAGAAGAAAAGTCACGACGTCCATGAAGAGGACAAAAATACACCGGGTGACATACTCTCATTATCAAGTACTAGCGAAGTAGCAATCCAAAAATAGATATAATAATAATGATTTTATACCATAGACAATATTAAAATAAACAATCACATGACTACTCAAGTTTAGATATAGACTTGCAAAATCAAAGAAGTGATACTGTACGATCGAACCATCATGACTCAAAATATTACGTCTTAAGAAAATAATACAAATATGCGTTTGTTGGGTAATCCATTTGCATTTTCTAGTTATTGTTACCTTCTATATTGTAGAGCGATCCTTTGCATATTTTTAATTTATGTTACACCGTTAAAGAATTTATACCTTTCATGTTTCAATCTTTACAAAGTTTTTATTTCTAAAAAAAAATTACAATCTCTAGGAAACTATTAACATTAGTAGGTGCGGTGACTTCGGTTATCATAATCGACAAAATCATTAGGTTTGAAAATCTCCATACTTGTGTCAAAATCTCATTAATGTTCATATCTTAAGTACCAAAAACGTATACAGTAAGAATTTTCAAAGTTTTATGTTATTATTATTACGACTTACCTTACCACATATATATACGTATCCAACACGACTCAAACTAGTCCAATTGACTCTTAAAATTAACCTTGACTTTTTATTATCCACATGTCTTCCTTAAAACTGATTTGTTAAATCATATTCGCGCAATTCGACTCAAATGATAAAGAGGTTTCACATGGTATTATCTCAGACACTTACTGATTTTAGTCGACACTTGAATCTCGATAATAATAATAATAATAATAATAATAATAAATAATTAAGATGCTTATTTCAATAATTCTAAAATATAGAAAATTCGAATTTTAAATCTTTAGCCAATTATCAAACGATTTTAAAATTAACACATCTCGCAGTAGAGTAAAATGACGTTCCATCAACATTTAAAAATTCGTTTCAAGCGTTAGAATTTCTCACTTAAAGTGTATATTCCGATTTTGTCCCAGTTTATTTACTACAACGAGTGACAAGTTCTAGTTTATACCAATGCATATAACATGACCTTATGTTTAAAATAAAACCAATTTTTCAAAGTCTCTAGCTCCAAAACGCATGACCAATTTTTCTACTCGTGTTCTATATTACAAATTATGCCAAAAGTTTGCTATATTGACCCGAAAATTAACTCATATCAAGCCCACAACTACATATACTCGATAGTCATATCGTAAATTTTATTATAACTCCTTTCTCAAATTAAATTAAACAAAATCTTAACAAACCCATCACAAGCTTCTAGTATCAAATTATTAATATATGAAAACAAGGATTTTACGAGTAATACAAATTACTTATTACGATTTACCAACCAAGGTTGAAGGAAAAATAATTTCACATTGTCACTTTACTCTCTATAAGAGTTTTACTTGTTACAAGACATATCATAGGTCATTTTTATCCAAAAATTTCATTCACCATTTATTTAATATGTAAAACAGTTTATGTTTAATTCATTCGATCAACAAAGTTTAATGCTTTATTTAGCTCGCACAAATGCAGGACCTCGTCATGTATAATATCGAATTCAAAATAATGAAACAACAAAAACAAAATGAAATAAACGAAGCGAGAATACGTATGTCAACTAAATGTTGTTATCGGCCTCGGATGAGTCTCGACATCGTACACCACAAAATTAACACAAACCAACCAAATTTCAAGCTATCACGCTTGATCACAATGCTAGTCTATTTTTAAAACGCATATTTAAGTTCAAGCAGGATGATAAAAACGATTAAATGGCGATACGCCTCAACCACGTTTCATAATATACACACATGATTCACCGCCACGATGTACGCATCGTTGATTATACTTCCTCTATATAATAGTTACGCCAACCAATATATGAAACCCATAAGGAATAAAGGAAATACAGTAATACGATAGTAATTTACGTTCCAAAAAGAAGATGTCCCAAAATGACACATCACGGTGTGATAACGACAATCGGGATCAATCTAGTCGATATACAATATGTTACGAAGCATTATTTACGTATCTGGAATATCAAAGGAGGTTCACACTGGGTTATTCGAACAATAAATTAATTATCAAGATTGATAATTAGCGGTATGGCCGAATTCTCAACAAAACCACGTTATAAAATGTACGATAATCGCACGAGGACCATTGCTTCGCGTGCAATGCCTCCAAATACCATATTATATATATAACTATACATACAATCATTCCCACATACACATAGGATCACAACACAGTGTTGCCATGTAATGCAATGTAGCCCGCATGCCAATTACATGCAACATATATGATAGTCGTATAAATTTTTGCAAATTACGATATTAAGTACTCGACGTACACAACAATATATCTCAATATATATCATAGTATTTACTTACTAAATACTAGGGAATTCTGTCAGTTTGAGGGATACATCTAGAATACAAAGCAATGCTAAAGAAATCTTACCGGAGCCATGCAGGATAGTTGTGTGCTTGGACAATTTCTTACGACACCAAAAGTTATAGTTTAGGATTTTTCAAAATGACCTAGTTCTCTATAACTCATGGCTCTGATTACCAATCTATAACACCCCCAAATCATATGCGCAGCGGAACTACAACATTTGGGTGTTAGGCAGTTATCATCACACATAAGCTATTTCGAACGACTCAAAGAGACTTAGAAATTTAAACATAAATTAAAGATTGTTTAAAACAACAAGGTCTACTGTTTTCCAAACCCCAAAGATAATACAAAACAGAGTCGCGTTTGGTCCCCATTGAATCTCAACCCAAAAGTACATTTTCATTCACATGACATAATATAAAATATTTAAGTGCTAAAAGGGAGGAAAAACAAAGTAGACCGCCAAGCCACAACAACTTCTATCCTCGCATGCTCCACTGCTATCAATCTTGGTTACCTGAAACACATGCTTAAAACCGTCAACACAAAGGTTGAGCGAATATATAGGTTTATCAAATCATAGGTTGAACATAAGTATTAAAACCAATCATGACCATTCAATAGCATTGTCGTACTTACAATCTATTATTCAAGGATATTATCTTTAGCAATAGCTAATAATTGTGTTTAAGCTCGTGACACTAATCCGTTAACTCAATCACCCACGTACATTTACCGGCATGATTAAGATGAAACCAGTGCCCCATCTAAAGGCATTAGTTGCAATTATACCTTATTTCTTATCACAAGTTATCCGTCCGCAGAGGGTACTCAACGTACTAGCTCTCGTCTCGGATAGGGTCGTCAACCCCATAGTACTATCAATTTTATAAGCGGCTATCTCCAACCCACACAAGGGCAAGACAATAGTTAATAGTTCACGAATTTAGGGACTTTTGCAACTAGGTACTCAACACAATTCAAGGCAACATTCGGGTCCAACAATCATTCATGACTTATGTTCATTTTCATTTAAATAGCATGTATCCCCCTCGCGGGTAAAAACATTTGAAATAAGTAAAGAGCGAGGCTATAGACTCACCTTGCGTAGTAGTAGTGGTTCTAGCGAAGACGTAACGAAAATATCACCGACGATGTGGATGCCCCCGGGAAATCAAATACAACGCCTAACGAATAAACACTTAATGAATAAACTCCTTCAAGTACTTTCAAGTACTGCATGTATATAATTAAAGTCACTCAAATTTTGTATAAACTCACGCCAAAATTCCATACAAGTGATTATTACTAGACTCGTACTATCTATCTATGTAATTAGAAATATTTCAAATTTTATAACTTTGCCGGTACTTACCAAAAGTATGGGTTGTTTTATATGACTTAAGCATTTCTATAAATTACAAGAAAATTTGTAAAAATCCCTTATGACCTGTAGAAAACCTATTTTAAATCCCATAAAAAGTTTCCACTTTTATGACCCATTACTCATTACATCACTAGACGTAACCTTTTCGGACTGATTTTACACTTCTACAACGTAAGACTTGTTTGACTTATTTAAAAGACACTATTAGCTAATTTGACCATTAAGTCTAAAAATAGACTCTAAAATGCAGGTTTGAAACCAATGAATAACTTTCAATCATTTATAAAACTCTATCTATGGTCCCCGGGATTTGACCCAAAACCAAACATAATTTCGGATTATGTTGATTCTCATCTCCCGGTACACGAACTTTCAAAATAGCATAACTTTTGACTCGTTTGGAGTCGTAAGCTCTACTTTATTCCGAAACGAAGCTAAGACAAAGCTCTACATCTACATCCTATGTTTATGACCTGTTTACAAAATTAAACCCACGAAAAATATGCCTAAACAATCTGTCTAAAATTTCCTTCTTCAAAATCATTCCAACACTTGTTTTGACCCATTTCCCACTTCACCAATACATCAACTAACCTATATTCATCATCCATAACAATCCCTAAACTCCTAATCACTTGTATAATCAATATGAATTTACCAAAAATTATAAACAAATGCATGCACTCAAATGAAAACAATTAAAATAATATTAACACAACAATGGAACCTTACAATGATTAAATGGATCAAAAACACCAAGAACACCCAAACCCTCCCATAAATTTCGTGGGTTTGGGGGCTGAAATCACCAAGAAAAATTTGCTCCAAGCTTGAATATTTCAAGAGGTTAATCCTAAACACAATTAAACACAAACCCACTAGTTTAATTAGATCAAAACATAGTTTTTATCAAAACCTATCAAAAATTAAATCTTGAAAAAATGTTGTTGCATGTTTGATTTTTGTGGTGGGATTCACTTACAATAATGTTATAAACATGGGGTATTGCTTAGATTTTCAAGAAAATAATTTTTGATGGTGGATTAGGGTGGTGGTGTTTTGGCCATGGGTTAGAGAGAAGAAGGAGAGAGAGAGTGAAATTTTTGAAGTGTATTTTTGTGAAGTGTGTGTTTGGTTGTTCATTTTGTAAAGTTAGGAGGGACCAAAATGAAATTATGGCTTTCTTTTGGCCTTAAATGGCAAACAAGTATTTAAAGAGCGGGATTATGACTAGTAGTCCGTTTTAAAATTTTATGGGAGTCGGGTTTCGTCGCGGCTACCTCAAAATATTTTTAAATGGTTCAAACGCACACAAAACGAGTATTCATATGGTTTCGACTCGACTTAAAACGTAATAAGAATAAAAACTTCAAAAAACTCAAATATCGATCAATCGATAATAAAAGACAAAATTTGGGCATCCGTCGATATCATAGTCGTTATCTGTACTTCTTAAATCGTCGAACGTAAAAATTTAGGCCTCAATCATTGGTTTCAAATTAAACCGTAAAATATATAGCAAGAATTTTTTTTTAAAATTTCAAAAATATGCGTAAATTAGGGTAAAATAAGTGACGTTGGGTTCGAGGTATCACACGTATGCTTTGCGCTAAGCGCGAATGTTGTGGGTGGATCCATCGGGATTGACAATCCCCGTCCCGATTACCTTGACGCACTTACATTTGTTTATACTTGAGTATTTAGGCTGAATACTCCCTAGAGGAACTTACTTTGAGTTAAGCTTCGGTTCATGAACTAAACAACAATAATATTGGTTTCGGACTATGGTTAATGATCATAACCATTTTCTCTATTTTACTTGTTTTACAAATGAATGCTTGTGTTTCACATCTTTACTGCTAAACCTATGAATATCACTCAACTTTATGTTGACGATTTTACATGTTTAATCTCAGGTATTAATACTTAGCTTTGCTTGGATGGGAGCCCACAGGATATTATCGCAGCTTGGAGATTTCTGTGTGTACTTAAACTTTTGTTTATCTAAAAACTGTCACAAGTTTATCATGTATACTTTGTAACTATAAGTTACAAAACCATAATTAAATTACAGATTCCCGCTTATAAAAACCTGGGACCTTTGTTTAAAAACTCTGATTCTTTATGATTTAAGGTATAAATTTTTATTACGTCAACTTTATGTCAATACTATTTCATTGTTTCTTGTACCATGACGTGGCGCCCACTTGCTGCCTAGGTGTTCCATACTTGATTTTGGGGGTCTCACAGATTGGTATCAGAGCGATGGTTATAGGGGACTGAGTCTTTTTTTCGAAATTTAGTCTATAACCGAAAAGTTCAAATATTTCATGTTTTGAAGTGTCAAACACAGAATCTGCCATTGTTGTTCGATATCTTCGCGGGTAACTCTTTAATCCTTACTATTTATTTTTAATTATCGTTGTAGTATTTCACCTCTTGATTACAATTTGAAATATTACATTACCCTCATCAAGATAATTACTAACTCCTTTCAAAGCCTTTGTGCTCAATGAATTATCATTGGATTACTGTGATTACATCTGTCCTTACTGTATTTCTTGAATTCTTGTTCATGTAAACTTGATCTTGTTACAATAATTTTATATTGTTATGACGTTACATACTTGTATTCGGAGCGCGTATGCTGCGTACTTTTCATACTCACTTTTCTGAGAACTATTGTTATTTCGTTTATGCGTGATACGACTGACCTCACATACTCGTTCGTTTTGAACCGTCTGTTTTTCTCGACTCACTGTTACATGTTGTGTGTATTCTCGTGATACTATTGTTTGGGATTAAGAATTGATGCTTTCAATTAAACTTCCGATTTTCATTTTACTACCCTGTGCGTTACTTCCATTGTTAAACTCCTTTAAGATATCAGTTTAAATATCTAAATTGCCTTCCGACCATTTGTGATTGGATGTCTTGAAAAATAGACTATCTACGCTTGTGTAGCTCAACGTGTCTCCGAAAAATACTAAAAGGCATCGTGTGAGTCGCACATCTCAAAGCATTCCTTAAAATCCGTGCTTAATAATATCGTGAGTTTTCGTAACCTTGAGTGACTTTCACGTCACCATCTTACACGACACTCGTATATCGATTAAATATTATTTCGTTGACCATTCTACGTTTCGACTTTGATTTACAACGTTCGTTTGTACCTTGGAAACACCATCGTCATCTTGTAGTTCATATCCTATGATATAACGTGGTGCTTGTTTGGAATACGATTTTACTTCTATAAACTTGTATCCTTCCTTTTTATTTAACCTCCTCGCCCAGGAGTGCGACTCCTTAATGTTCCATTTCTTTCTTGGTATGCTTTGTGTTTTTGGAAAATCGCGCCGCCAAGAGACCTTCCTACCTTGCATCTTGAAATCGAAGACACAGATGTCATGCGCCGTTTTGATTTCTTAGATTATCGTTAGTATTCATAAACCAATTTTATACTATGTTTTTATATGCTTAATTATATAATCTATTATCTTTCGTCTTTATGGAATCCACAAGTCATGTATGTTTATAAATTCCGGGTCATTATGAAGTTTGATTAAATTTCAAGGTGTCGAAAAATATACTTTCTGTAGAAAATCTACAGGTAATTTAACGGTGTTGAGAAAATATTTTTATCAAGTTCAGACTTAAAAAAATGTTTATACTTGTTGAGACATTCGTTTAGACATAAAATTCGAACCGTAACTCTTAAAAACGAGCAAGTTACGCTCATTTGAAATTTGTAAAATTTAATAACTTATTTTCTGTGAATATGTAAATTATTGCTGATGCAGAACTGCAGGGGGTAAAATCGTCATTTCTGGTCCGTTTTGGCCTTCGGCCGAAACACGAAAGTTGTCTGAAATGTCGTTTTACGTCTACCGCAAGGGAACTAGTGTCGAAACTGAATATTTATGGGTGTTTTATCTAATAAAGTCTGCATTTTCTAAAAATATCATTTTGTTGACAGATCTCATGCGAAGGCGTTTTTGCCTATTTTTGGTCCGTTTCGAGTCTCGAGTAAAACTAAATTATTTTTTTTAAAATGTCGTTTTACCTTTACCGCGTAGGTAACCAAGTCCGAAAACTAGTATAAACGGGTCAAATCTTAAAAATAAAAACCTGTGTTTTAAGATAATATAGTCAAACATGCGCAGAACATGCATGGGCATTTTGGTCATTTTACGTTCGGTTTCAGATCTTGAGTAGAAATAGAAAGTTGTTTGAAACATTGTTTACACTAAATTGCTTTAGACTCCGAGTCTTGAAAATGTCTTTTATGGGTTAATTGATCGGGTCAGACCTAAAAGTAAAAGTTGACTTAAAAAAAGTCAAAGCTGATAGATTTTGAATATGGTTTTTAGGCGTTTTTAGTTCGTTTGAGCTTGTAGAACTTTAACAAATGATATTGTACAAATAAAAATCATTAGTTACGTTTGAAAACGTTTAAAAGTAGTAGCTTTAGGTACGTGTGATACATACATATATCGTAAACTTTTGAAACCGAGTGTTTGGATAAAACCGATGGTGAGCTATAGTTTTGTCGAAAAAGTTGTGCATTTTTATGTCAGTTAGTTACGATGTGAACGCATACGGAATTCCTTTTTCCTTTCTTTTTATATGACTTATTTGTCATTTTATATTATCTTTCTTTTCTCTCATCGTACAACTGATTTGGGTCGAGATTTGAAGTTCTTGTTTTCACATCTTTCGTTATCATTTTTGACACGTGTCTCATGAAGATTCCGGCTAAACCTTTTGAATCTCTATCATCTTGTAAACATTTCATCGATTTCGTATTAGTTACTCTTTATTACCCCCGTGTAACCCACTTGCTATTTTATACGTTGCTATAATGTCACCATATAGATAAAATCAATATTGTTTTACGATTAACTTTACAAAATGTTCTACCTTGGCTTTATAAAATACTTGAATGTCACTTTATAAAGTTATTTGATATTATTTTTACGATGTACTCTCACGAATTATTTTACCTAGATCTTATAAAAGAATTATTGTAACATTAAAGGTGTTGATTTAAATATCAAGCGAATTACTTACTTGTGAAAAGTTTCACAAATTATTCCGAGTTCTATTTTGGTATCATATATATATATTAAATATATGACATGTAATACTGGTTTGATGAAGCCGAGAATCGCATTGCTAGTCCTATATTATGCATGGCCTGATCACCTATGCGTAATTTAGAAGGAGCCATGCGAGGCTAAATCAGTAGTCACCTTAAATATTTTAACCAGAACCAATTTTTTACATGTGTTTCTAAAAAAAAGTTAGATGAAATAAAGTTTTGAAAACTTTTACATATTATGGGAGTAGCACCCTTTCATGATATAAGCATATATTTCCTTGTCTTTTCTTGAACAAATTACGAGTCTGCGAGTACATGTTTCTTTATTTGATGATATATGTTCTACTTATTACCTCATTTTCTATTATGATATAATTCCCTTTACCACTCGTCTAATTACTAACCATTGATACCAGACTTGAAAGTGTCAACGTTTTGTGCCTCTTCATCGACCAACCTTTTCTATCTATTTTGGTAGACCTTCGAAACGTATCTGGACGCGGATAATGATTTATGACTGAACGTGAACGATAATTTCGTGTATTTGTCATGATATGTGTTAGACTCTATCGAATTGAAATTCATTCGTGTGAACCATGTGATGACTTCGCTCTCTCATTGCTAATGTTGCTCATTTGACTGGAATTATTCACAAGTGACTTTTAAAAATTTTCTTTGATTCGAAAATTTATTGTGTGGCTTTTCTCTTTCGATCGTGTATCGACCACCGAGAACAGAATAAGCCGTTGATGGTAACACCAACCACGCTCGTGAATTAATCATTTTCTAGATCCTCCGTCTCTTATTGTCCTTCATCGATGCATCTATTCTATCATGTTCGTTAAGAATTTGTATGGATTTCGTTTTATGCCCTTTTGTCATTGCTTGTATACTAATTGTTGACTATTATTTGCTATCTAGTCGCATTTTGAAAACTCGGGTATGTTTCACCATTTGATGCATTAAACACCTTCTTGGATTTCTAAAATTATTATAAATTCATAAGAACGTTTTACACATTTTATCAAGTGGTTAAACTACCAAAATACCGTTTCAAGTTTAATGTCGGATCTATACATCCTCTTTGGTAGATTTATAACTAGTGTTTAAAAATACGGCATGCTTTATCTTTTAAACTATTTGATATATCATACTTTACACTCATGTTAATGAAATTATCGGTTTAATTTATATTTCTATCAACGACTCCAAATAATTTGGAAATTTGATTTTCCAATCGTGACAATGAACCTAAGTTTTAATAATTATTTTGAACTGTTTTACTTTTACTTCGAAATCTTTATAAGGAAATTACCTCAATCGAGTTTTAAAGTAATACCAAATCTGATTCAGATACTTGTGACAACCCGCATTTTAAACATCCATATGTAATTCATATTTCTCCTTAATTTCTCTAGTAATGTAGATTGTCGTGTTTTATAGTTTGCGCGGTTTTCGATTTCTTGTTGATTAACAATCTTAACTCGTTTTAGCGCACCTTGTCCGTTTAAGCAATTCTCGTGTTCATTCTATCTCTTTATATTTCTTCATACCGAACGGTTATTATTTTAATCCTAGTTTGAAATAAATTCGAAAAGGAGTTAAGAAACTGAAGCGTAGTTGGATTCCAATCGTTAAGGTTCGCCGTGGTGTAGAAATCACCTCGGAAAGTGAAGAATCAGTTCTAAACTAGGTATCCCTATTTGTTCGCGTCTTCTTCCGTCTCCAGTTGAACTCTGAGGGACCAGAGTTCCTTTAGGGGGGTCAACTGTGAGAACTCGTATTTTCCCAGTATTATTTTATTCTTTTATTCATGCTTCTTGAATTTTCCAATATGTTAATTTTTCTTGTATTCTTCATACGTAAATCCCGAGATCTCGAGAATTTTAAATAAATTATATTTTTAATTATTTTTCTGATCATCGAAAATAATTTATTCAGAATTATAAAAAAATTTATTTTATTTTTCCGTGTTTGTTTAAATCAATTTTTTTGATTTAAAAGCACCTGCACGCGTTTTATATAAAGTTTACCCGATTCGATGAAACGAGAACTGATGGCTATATAATTCGACTTTATGAAGTCAAAATACTATTTTTCTATAAATATTTTATTTACGTATTATAACTTGCACCGAGTCGGAACGATTAGCGTTTTAAGAAATCGAGTCAGGCTAGGACTAAATTTAGACTTGGGTTAATTAACTTAAGCATAACCAAAAATTTGGGCCAAAGGCCCATCCTCCCTTTCTTTTTCTCCTGTAGACACACAAACACAAACTCAATTGTTACCAAAAATTATTACTCCTTCCCCTTGTCTTTCTTCTGGCCGACGAACACAACCAACATCCACCACCATCTTCATATCAAAAGCTCCATTAACCCATAATTAAACCACCTAAAAACCATCTTACATCCATCATTATCAAAACCCACTAGAAAAACCTCTCATGCATTGATTTTTGGAAAGATTGTTATTTTTTTTCAAGAATTAAGGATTATTAAGATTGTTGATTGTTTTTGTGGTGAATAAGTGTAAGTTTCCTCATTGTTATTATTTATTCTTTAATTATACAAGAACATGAATTTTATTTTTGTGAGAGGTTTTGATTGTGTGTTGTGTGGAATTATGTGTTTGATTAGTTGAATTGAGTGTTAAAAACATTGGATTGATGGGTAGATTTTTAGTATATTCTGGATAGCAGGTTAGGGTCGTCAAAACCTCCGACTTGTTGACATGGAGCCACTGATATTATGGCTTTAATAGGTATATTGACCATTTTACATGCATGTAAGCGAGTTGGATGGGCGATCAACTCCTCCGGATGATGAAGTTATGGTCAAATTAAGTTAAAAAGTCAAATTTCGGACAGCAGGTTAGCCGGCCCAAAACTCAGATATTTTCCACTATAACCTGCACTTTTTATAGCTTATATGGATTCATTGACCCTTTTACATGTTAGTAGCGAGTTGGATGGGCGATCAACTCCTCCGGATGAGTGAGTTATGGTTGATTTACGATTGTGAACCCAATCTGACCCAACAGACTTGTATAGCTATTTGCTACAGGTCATAGACCATATATTTGACATTTTAAGACCTGTTGAGTTAGTATACATTATAGTCTAATAAACGTCGCTGACCTCGAGTCGATAGCTATCACCAAATGGTTTTTATAGCTAAAACGGTAAACTCGAGTTTGAAAACCTAAATTCTGATTTTGTAACCTTCAAAGAATGTAATTTTCTCGTTAATTGGTAGTAGCTATTTACTCGTGGTTGGTATAGACCGAAAGTAGAGTCTTGAATCTTTCCAATGGTGGAAATCTAAGACCATTAAACCTTATAGGTTAACGCGTTATTTTGTCCCAAGTTTGACTAGTGCAGTTTGACCATTAAGTGCTTACGGGGTGGCTGTTAGTGTTTTGGACTTTTAAAAAGTTCCGTAAACTCTTAGATCAAATGGTTGGTCATTCTAGAAACCTCATGAGATACCCGTTCCAATGGCGAAAATCCCATAGTTGTTGGACTTGTGGATTGGGAGCTACGCCCTTTACAAAACAGCTATACCAAAAAATGTGACTTTACGCCTACGGTTAAATAAATTGTTGGCGTTTTTAGGTGCAAATCACTTGGGTTACTTGATTTGATACCTTAGGCTATTATGTTATGCATTTTTATACAGGTTGTGTGTCATGAAGGTCATGATCACACTTAAACTCGGTTGGTTGTGCAAGTTATATACATATTACATTTTTACAAAATATTTTGATACAATTGTTTTATATTTTTATAAAACGCATACTTGAGGGTCGTGATCACTCTTGTAGGTCACGGGTAAACCTTGGAGTATTTCTCATTGCCATCTACAGCCCGGTTCTCATATCCGTCACACTTGTACTAAGGTACTCTTGCCACTATTGTATTGCTTTGATTTCTATTTGATTAAATACCTTGATTATGAAATTGGGGTTTTTGTATTTAGACCATATGCTACTGATGTTAAGGTGTTATTATGATCATGATATGTCTTGTGTACATGTAGAGGCATTGCTTAGGGTGTGCAAGTGTCTAGGTGATGTTAGAAGTAAATTTTAGTGTCAAAATGAGGTTAAGAATGATAGCAGATTGCTACAGCAATTCACGAAATTTTTCCGAAAATAAGACCTGTAAATTTCTTGATTTTTAGATAGCCTTGGTTGTGTAGTACAATTGGTGAGTTGGGTGGTTTTTGTAAGTTTCCGGATGAGTAAAATATGGTCTTTTTATCAAAACTAGTCAATACCGACATGTGCGCCAAATTTGTGTATGGGGTCAACGCATAAAAAGTCAAAGTGGGTATTTTTATGACTTATTACAGTAACATAGGTCAAATGTGAACATTTTCAGTTGGTTTCAAGTTAAAATCTTTTACGGAATGTAAATGATGGTCAAAATGGTTTTATGCAAATTTTTGTCGAAAAAGTCAAATCTGAGTAGTTTGCACTAAAACTGCATTTTCCGTTGATTGATAATAGCTTTGATAGTGTTTCTTAAAGACTTGACAAGGTAATAATTTTATCTTTCCAGGGCCATAAATTTTGAGTTTATAGCTATTATATAACTCTAGATATGATACAATCTTTACAACATGTTTCTGAAAATTTAGTGCAGCAAATTTGTTAACGTTAATTTTCGACTCAAAGTGTACAAGTGTTTGCTAATTATGGGTTTGATGAGCATTGTTAATGTTTATAAAAATGATCATACAGTGGGTAAGTAGTGTTTTAAGTCAAAATTGATTCGAGTCAATAGGTTGCAATGCCTTGCGAGTTATAAGATGGTTTATGTACTAATAGTAACCAAAGTATTTTCTAAACGTTATTTTTGTATCTTCTAAGTTTTCGCGCCCCATTATCGTAGGTCTTGGATGACTTAAAGCTTCTTGATTTCTTGTTGTTACTACTCAGCCCTCAAGTTCCATATTGATTCACCTCGTAGCTAAGGTGAGTTCATAGCCCCTTTTACTACTTGTACATTGTTTCTAAACGCGGGGTGAGATTTTACATGGTGGAACACATCCATTTAAAAAAACTGTATGCTATTCAGAACTTGTATGTTATTCAGACTTGTATGATTTCCAACAGTTTTCATTGATATTATTGCTTATAGTTAATAGCCTTAAGTTTCCTCTCTTGATCATGAACCGTTAATTGTCCCGTATGCTTTGCGCTAAGCGCGAATGTTGTGGGTGGATCCATCGGGATTGACAATCCCCGTCCGGATTACCTTGACGCACTTACATTTGTTTATACTTGAGTATTTAGGCTGAATACTCCCTAGAGGATCTTACTTTGAGTTAAGCTTCCGTTCATGAACTAAACAGCAATAATATTGGTTTCGGACTATGGTTAATGATCATAACCATTTTCTCTATTTTACTTGTTTTACAAATGAATGCTTGTGTTCCACATCTTTACTGCTAAACCTATGAATATCACTCAACTTTATGTTGACGATTTTACATGTTTAATCTCAGGTGTTAATACTTAGCTTTGCTTGGATGGGAGCCCGCAGGATATTATCGCAACTTGGAGATTTTTATGTGTACTTAAACTTTGTTTATCTAAAAACTGTCAGAAGTTTATCATGTATACTTTGTAACTATAAGTTACAAAACCATAATTAAATTATAGATTTCCTCTTATAAAAATCTGGGACCTTTGTTTAAAAACTCTGATTCTTTATGATTTAAGGTATAAATTTTTATTACGTCAACTTTATGTCAATACTATTTCATTGTTTCTTGTACCATGACGTGACGCCCCCTTGCTGCCTAGTTGTTCCATACTTGATTTTGGGGGTCTCACAAAAAACAAGAAAGAAGAATCTCATCTCATTAATGAAACTGACAATGAAGATGATGAACCGATGATAGGTGCACCACTGCTATAAACGTACTCAGAACAAAACAAACCAATGATATGTGCACCACTGCTATAAACGCACTCTGCCAAGAACTAAGCAAAAGCTTTCATTATCAAAAACTGCCAAGAACTAAGCAAGAGTAACTAATGTAGCGAAAAACAAAGTAACAAAGATAAATAATTGAATCTGTTGATTCACAAAGAGTACCAGAAACAACTCTTCCAACAATCGTTGATTCAAAAGAATACCGATAATCAGGCAAACACCAATAATTGTTGATTCAACGAATACCCGATTATTAAGAGAAAATTGAACAATAAACCCTAACCTAGATTCAAGTCAATTAACAAAGACTAAAAGTCTGGTTTTTTTATTCATAACTTCATAGGCAATACAATAAAATCTCAAGTCCTAATTTTATAGGATAAATTAAACTTGGAGCATAATTTAACAAATTATTCTAGAAAACTAAAATAAGAAAAGTAAATAAAATCTAGACATAAGAAAATAATCTCCAGCAGACATAAAAATAATGCTCCTGCATTATTTAAAGAAACTAAATAACGAGACAAATAATACTCCTGCATCATTCTAACCTTCTTTGAAAAGACTCGACCTCCAGTCTTGATTGTTTTCAAACAGAACTTATGAACCAAGTCTTTTAATCGCACTATCCACACCGAAACATGGTTGCTCAGAACCAGCCCAAGTCCTCCACTGATGACTATAAAACCAAAAATTGTGTCTAAATTTTTTACCATGCAATCTTCGATATTGTAATGCCAAAAACTTCAACTCCTAGGCTAGTAGTGCAACTGCTTCTACTTCATAAATTGCTTTTACTGTTTGGGTAGATGATGGGATCACAACACTTGGATGTAGGTCTAGAGCCCACGTCAAAAGTTCCTCACCACATAAATCACCCAGACCGATCCTACATGAATTGAAAAATTGTAACACCCCACTTGGATAAATGGACCATTACGTGTATTTATGGCATGTCATCAAAGCATAAGGTAAATTTCATAAAACATTAACTGACCATAAAGGAAATACCGGAATCAAACATCAGTAATCCAAACATAAGTTCAAAACATGAAAAGTAAAATACTCAAGGAAAGGACTAAACAATGTCCAAATAACGAGAATAATGTAAGAAGTGCATAAAGTAAGAAGTCTGGATAGCTTCCATCCAATGCACATGCTCTCAGAATCCTAAGAGCGTCCTGGTGAACCTGCCGTTAGAACATGAAAGGAACTACGGCTGAGCATAACGCTCAGTGAACATATATAATGCATGATAAGAATATACTGAACTTTAAATAATTAATAGTTACTAAAGCTGAAAGAGTTTGTTAGCCTCAAAATGTTGAGTCAAACAAGAATGCTCGGTCATATGTTTATTATGTATCGTAAATTAGAACGTCGTAATAGGTAGTATATTAGTCTTGTCATACGGGCTTAACTTTAGGCTAAAGTTCATTCATAAGTAACTAAATCCCAAAAGGAAAGCCCGACCCATTAGAATATAGTCCATAAACAAGCCCACATGTGGGTGGACTATATATACCCTTCCTAGCATGTTAGTAAGGGTGTTGGTCATTTTCATTTTCTCTCAGTAATCTAATCCTCCAAAAGTTCCAACGGATTTCTCTCTACTTTCTCTCACTACTTTCTCTCTCTAGATTTCATCTATTTTCTACCTTTCTTTCTTGTTTAATCATCATAGTTTATGGGACAACAATTGGTATCAATCGTCATGGGGTAGATTTGTGACAAACAACAACATAATGGTATCTACTTAAGATCCATATTCACTTCATCATTTTAGAGAATATTGAGATGGATTCTACTGCAGAATATCATGTGACGAACAACAACATAATGGTGGCGGCTAACAAAGAGAGACCACCAATGCTTGTGTCGGGTCGATATGATCAATGGCAATCCCGTTTTCTACGTTATCTTGACACAAAACCTAACGGTGATGCTTTAAGGCAATGTATTTTTGATGGACCCTATAAACTCGCAAGGATAAATGTTCCTGCACAACCAGCCACAGACCCACAACTGAAGAACAACCAGCTTATGAACGTGATGAAAAAAGAAACGATCTCACACCAGAGAACCGTGCTTGGTTTGATGCAGAAAAGAAAGCAATCTACTTAATTCTCAGTGGCATTGGAGATGACATTTATTCTACGGTTGATGCATGTTCTACTGCTAAAGAAATGTGGACGGCTATTGAAAGATTGCAACAAGGTGAATCACTTAACAAACAAGACATGAAAACTAAGATGTTTTGGGACTTTGGCAAGTTTACATCAAAGGATGGGGAATCAGTTGATTCTTATTACTCCCGATTCTACAAAATGATGAATGACATGACCCGAAACAACTTGCAAGTTCCACCATGCAAGTCAATGTCCAATTTCTACAGCAACTTCAACCAGAGTGGACACGGTTTGTTACCTTAGTGAAACAAGAAAAAAAGATAGATGAAGTTTCATATCACACGCTCTTTGATGTTTTGAAACAATTTCAAAAATGAAGCAAATGAACTTCGAGCTGAACGTGCTACAAAGGTTTCAAATCCACTTGCTTTGGTGTCTACCACGCAACATTACCCAGATTATCATTCTCGTGCTCCAAAGACCTACTATACTCAATCATCATCACCACGATCATCCACTGTGTCTAAGTCACATGCTCCAACAAGATCCCAAGGCAAAGAAGTTGCAAGAGCACCATCACCCACACCTGAGCAATCATCCGAAGAAGACAGTGATGAAGAACTTGCTCAAAAGGATAGGGAATTTAAGCAACAAATGGCTTTTATTATGAAACAATACAGGAAAATCTACAAACCTACCAACAACAACCTCAGAACATCATCTAACACGAGGAACAACTATGCTAAGAGTCCTCCAAGGTATGACACACGAAGACGTGTTGAGAGTCCTCCAAAGTATGATCGACAACCTGTAAAGTATGATAATCAGAGGGTTCTACTGTTGTTGGAAATAGAGACATTGTTGGTAATCAAGTTGTGCAACAAACTGGGATTCAGTGTTTTAACTGCCGAGGTTATGGGCATTTGGCTAGGGAATGCAGACAGCCAAAGAGGGTCAAAGATTATGTGATAACCCGAAACCGAGGTCATTGCTTAATCTTATTTAACGACTATTTTTGAAAATTTTGATGACTTTGAATAATATTTATTTTGGAGGTTTAAGTTTAAACCAATGTTGGAAGGCTTATATTTTATTATTTAATAAGTATAAGGAGTATTAGAAAGCGTGATGTCTATGGATGCCAAATATTTTACGTTTTATTGTCGGTTGTTTGATGTTTGTCATTTTTGATGTATTCTTTTAAATGACGTGTTAAGTCGAGTCGGGAGTCGATATTATTATATTTGAGGTACGTTTTAAATTTTTAAAAGTATTTTTATGAAACCCGAGCCCCGTAAATATTCTCAAAACTGACTAATAGTTATTACTCGCTTTTTAGCTAACTATTTTCATTTTGAGCCATAACTATTGCCAATTGACAACAAAGGTCCATCAACCACTATATAAAAGCTTATTTTTCACATTAACACACACACACACACCACTAACAAAATTTTTACTCTCTCTCTCTCTTTTTCTTAAGCATGCTGTGACCCCCCTCTACCCCAAAACCCAACTTCAATCAATTTTTACTCCAAATTTATGATGATCTAAGCTAAACTAACACAAGAACCATCTCTATAATTGTAAGGAGATCATTTTGGTACTAAATTTGGGTACATGCAAGAAGTTTTATTTTTTAGGTTCGGTAGGTGGGAATTATGATCATGCATGTTGTTTTTATGATGATCAAAAGGTGTTATTGCTAAAGTTTTGTTAAAACTTGATTTTGATTTGAGGGTTTTAATTTTGATGATGATTCAAGTGTTATAGTTGATATATGTTAGTGTTAGGGTTATGGGATGATCATAACTATGGTTGGTTTGAGCTAAAAACATGATTTTATACAAGTTTTAGAAAGGTGTTTTACATCAGTAGGTAAACTGTATTTTTGGGTATTTTATGTTGTGATAATGGTTTAACTAATTGCCTAGGGTTGTAGAGCATTCTATTAGCTTCGATTTGATATAAAGTAGAGCTTCTAGCTCCAAACGAGCGCGAAGTTATGATGTTTTGATTATTCGTGTACCGGGAGACGAGTATTGGCACTACATATAGTTGTTGTCGATATTTGGATCGAATCTCGGGGACTATAAATTAAAGTTTTGAAATGAGTCACATATGATAATGAAGTGTAAACCCTAGAGGGTGAGTTTATTCGCAAACCCAAGTGTCGGTTTTGTAAATGGAGTCGTTTAAAGAAGTTAAAACGGTTGTATGAATTATTAACGTAAAACTGTCCGAATTTTGTAGTTTGAAGATGAGTCGGGTATAGAACTTTAAAAGTAATTTTATTTGATAAACTTGTTGGATGACTTTCTATATATAGTAAGTTAGTTCCTCAGGTCGTTTTATAAACGTTTGACGAGTCTAAAAGGGGTAAATAAGCTAGTACATGTAGTATGTGCTGGCGGATTTTGTCGAAAGTGTAGAATGATAAAGTATATGTGTAGAAGAGTGTAATAGAGTTATTTGTATCGTTTTATCTCGATTTTATCATGATTTTATGAGTTTGAGTTTGATGTTGTTATGTATGATTTATTTATCGAGTCATTATTAATGAACGTGCCTTATTTGATAGGTAGCGATTCTCGTGTTTGAAAGGCATCCTCTATCATCGACGATCGTCTCGCTAGATCTCTTATACTAAGGTGAGTCTGTAGCCTCGCTTTTCATGCTAGCTACTAAATGTTTTATTACCCGCGAGGGGGATACATGCTATTTGAAAATAAATGAACACAAGCCATGAGTGATTGTTGGACCCGAATGTTGCCTATGTTGTTTACATAGTATTGAGTACCTTGTTGCTAAAGACCCTAAATTCATGAGTCGTTAACTATATTCTGACTTGACGTTGTGAGTCGGGAATAGCCGCTTATTCTAATGATAGTACTATTGGGTTGACCACCCTATCTGAGACCAAGGCATTACGTTGAGTAACCTCTGGGAAGGATAATTTACGGGAATAAGAATGTGGTATTCTAGCAACTGATACCCTAGAGGGGCAATGGTTTTATTCTAGTCATGCTGGCATTTGGCGTGGGTGACTATTTGGTTAAGGGGTCGGTGTCATGAGCTTAAATATAATGTATTGCCTTGAAATAGATTGTGTGTACGAAAATTCTATAAATGATTATGATTGATTTTCTTCTTGTGTTCAAATGTGATTTGATAAACCTATAGACTCGCTCAACATTATTGTTGACTCATTTTAGCATGTGTTTCAGGTAATAGGAAGTGATGGAAGATGGAGTTTTGCTATGGATGTTGTGGGTTGGCTTTTGGAAGAATGTTGGTCTAAAAACTATTTCTATCCTTTTACTGTTGAACAATTCGTTAAATGTTCTGTACTGTACTAAACTTGATGGTTTGCTGGTCGAGATCCATGGGGACTAAACGCTTTACTCTGGTGTCGTTTTAGTACATTACGGTATGAAATTATGTTATAGACTTATTATGAAAATCCTGTTTATATTTTATGTATAAACGTCTCTCTTTTGAGTCGTTCAATATACCTTGTGTGATGATGCTTGTGTCTAGCACCCAATTTTGTATTTTCGCTGCGCAATGTAAATCGGGGGTGTTTGAGATTGGTAATCAGAGCTACAAGTTATAGAGAACTGGGTCGATTTTGAAAATTGTCCTAAACTATAACTTTGGTGTCGAAAGTATTTATTCTTCAAAAGCACACAACTCCTCTGCAACACTCCGGGATGATCACTTTTAGTTTTGTTTTGTATTATAGATGTATCCCTCATAACTGAAATGATTTCCCGAGTATTTATTAAGTATATACTACGATATTGTATTGCAATTATTGAAAGTACGTTGAGTGCTTGTCATTATCATATTTTTTTTGCGAGCATTGCATAAACATCATTTGCATTATGTTGCATAGCATGGATTACGTGTAACATTTGCATAAGTATTGCATACTAATTTTTGTTTTGTTAACAATGACCTTAAGTATCCTTGAACCCTTATAATTGTAGAAAAATGGTTGGTATACCTCGTGAGGATGGATGGATTGACATGACTGATGTATTAGACGGTGAGGAAGTAGATAACTTTGGTGCTAGTGACGATGAGGAGCCTTATGAGTATTTAGATGATGGAATTGCTCCTACTGCAGTTGGACAGACCGAGCCTGAAGTGATTCAAGGTAGTTATGTTCCAAGAGTTAATGTTGTGCCACAGACTGTCAGTGACCTGTTGTACGTTCTTTGACGCCTACTTGTGATGCTTATTTGAGCAATTTGCCTGGGATGGCATTTTCTAGGGGTGATGTTCTTACTGAGTCCAGTAATGCTGCTAGTGCCTGATTTATTCATGATGGCATATCTAAGGTTTATTGTCCAGGTCCTAGGTCTTATGATGATATTTTATGGTTTCTCAAAAAGTTTGATAGATCCTTGTTGAAAGGTATTTAGTTGAAACCCGCGTGATTAGAAGGTTTGAGCAGAATGAAAAGAGGTTTGACAGGTTTGTTAATAGTGTGAAGAGATCAGAGTTTGTTAGAGCAAGGGAAATGGATGAAGTTGTTAGGTTAAGATCAATGGTGTTGAATTTGAGTGGGCAAATTGAAAGGTTTCGTAAGGAGCAAGAAAGGAATGCAAGGTTGAGTGCGTGGGATGTGCCGATGAGATATTTTCCTAGTCGAGGTGTGGTGATTCGTGATGTGCCAAGTCAGATTGAAGCTCAAGTGTTGGTGAAGCCAAGTGAAGGAGGAAGTCGAAAGGGGAAGGAAAAAGTGGAGGAAGATTCTGAGGAAGATGATAGCAGCAGTGATGATGAGCCGATGTACAAGAAGCTGCGGGGATCAGATGTTTAGTTCTTTTATGTTGTTTTTATTAGCCTTGTTGTAATAGAACTTAAGTAGACTGGTACTGTAGTTTATGATGTAACTTAATGACTTTTAAGTTTACCGTGATGAAGGGTTGTAGTGACATTACTTGTCACAATTTTGTTGAAATTTTCCAATGCAATCCAAATTACCTTCATGACTTATGATGTGTCTTATTAGTTCTTTTGTGAATTGGTTAATGATTCATTGTGGACTGTGTTGTTGGTACATGTAGTATCCATGTTACATCTTGATAGAGAAATCCTTCTTCTTTTCTTGATATGAATACTTACTTGTTCTTTTTCTTCTGTGTCATCACAGGAAGGAGTTGGGAGGAATTTTTCTGACTTTACTAAATTGTTGTTTGGTTAGTTTCCTAAAACATGCCGCCTAAATTGACAACTGCTACTGTTAATACCATGATTGAGCAAGTTATTGCTAGAGCACTGGAAGCTAAACGTGCTGCGAGGAACCAAGAGACTAAAAATAGAAATGCTGCTGGTCAGGTTGGAGGGAATGTTGCAAATCTAGTTGTAGGTAATACTGATGAACCAGTGGGAGGAAATACTACGGAACAAGTTGGAGGTAATGCTGCTATTCAACAGATTCAGAAGGAATGTTCTTATGTTAGTTTCATGAAATGTGGACCTACCCAGATTCGTGGTACTGGTGGTGCTTTGGAATTAAGGAGGTGGATTGAAAAGATTGAAAGTACTTTTTAAAGCAGTGGATGTTCAGAAGCTGGTAAGGTGAAATTTGCTGTAGCTAATTTTCAGGATGATGCATCAAGCTGGTGGAATAGTCAGGTAGCTACTGTGGGTTTAGTTGAAGCTAATGCTAGAACATGGACTGTGACCAAGGGACTGTTAACTGCTAAGTTTTGTCCTGAGGAAGAGTTAGGTCCGTTATAGGATGAGTTGAGGCATTTAGTACTAAGGAACAATGATATTGTGGCTTATACAAGGAGATTCTCTGATTTATGTTTGTCGTGTCCTGATGCTTTTGCTGATGACCGTAAGAAGATGAAGCAGTATATCAGAGGTTTATCTAGTAATATCAAGGGAGAGACTACTTCGTCGAAACCCAAGTCATTTAATGAAGCTGTTTAGATGGCTCATGCTTTGATGGATGTAAAGCTGCAGGATCGAAAGGATAGTATTGCTGAGGGGAATAAGAGAAAGTGGGAAGCTGCACACTCAAACCAAGGACAGAATCGTGGTGGTTATCATAACAACAATAACCAAGGACCAAATAGGAATCAACAATATAATTTGAGAAGGAATGATGGTGTTCGTGCTGCCACTAGAACTTAAGGTAACAAAGTGAACCCGATGTGTGGTCGTTGTAGTCTGTATCATGTTGGAAATTATCCACCTGCTTGCAAAAAGTGTGGGAAGACCGGACATAAGATGGCAGATTATAGGAACAAGGGTGTGGCCACTGGAGCCGATGCTGTTAAGGTAGTTAATTATTCTGAATATGGAGGCCGTGGACATAAGCAAGGGAACTGTCTGAGGGTTGGCACTCGACAAGGAGGAAATGTTGCTGCTGTTGCTGCTGGGACTGCTGCTCCAGCCTATGTCGTAGGAGATGCTGACAAACCTCAAGAGCCGAATGTGGTGACTGGTACGTTCTTACTAGATGCTTATTATGCTAGTGTGTTATTTGATTCTGGATCCGATAGAAGTTTCATAGATGTTAGATTCAGTCAGCTATTGGATAGAGAACCAGTGAGATTAAAAACTAGTTATAAGGTGGAGTTAGTTGATGGTAAGGTTGTAAGCACTAGTTCTATACTTAAAGGTTGTTCCTTGAAGTTAGGTAATTATGTGTTTAGTATTGATTTGATGCCTATAGAATTAGGATCTTTTGACGTGATTGTTGGAATGGACTGGTTAGTTGGTAATGGTGCAATGATTGTTTGTGGAGAGAGATTAGTCTAGATACCGCTAAAGAATAGGGTATTGACTGTGAAAGGTGATGAATGTACCTCTCCTTTGAGAGTTGTTTCTTGTTTGAAGATGATGAGGTATATAGAAGCAGGTTGTGATGTGTTTCTTGCACAATAAGTAATGATGGTGTGAATGAAAAGAAATTGGAGGATGTGCCTGTGATTAGAGAGTATCCTGAGGTTTTCCCTGAAGATTTTCCAGGATTACCTCCGCATCGTGAAGTGGAGTTTCGTATTGATTTAGTGTCGGGAGCTGCGCCAGTTGCTCGTGCACCGTATCGTTTAGCTCCATCTGAGATGAAAGCATTATCTAATCAATTGAAGGAATTGATGGATAAGGGCTTTATTAGACCGAGTTCGTCGCCGTGGGGTGCTGCTGTTTTGTTTGTTAGGAAGAAAGATGGTTCTTTTTGAATGTGTATTGATTATCGAGAGCTTAAAAACTTGACTGTCAAGAATCGGTATCCATTACCGAGGATTGATGATTTGTTTGATCAGTTGCAAGGCTCAAGTGTATACTAGAAGATCGATTTGAGGTCTGGGTATCATCAACTGAGAGTTAGGAAAGAAGATATTCCTATAACAGCTTTCCGTACTCGATATGGACATTTTGAATTTCAAGTGATGCCTTTTGGATTAACGAATGCGCCTGCTGTATTCATGGTCTGATGAATCGTGTATGTAATCCGTATTTGGATGAGTTTGTTATCGTATTCATTGATGATATTCTCATTTACACCAAGAGTGAAGAAGAACATGAGAAGCATTTGAGAATAATTTTGGAATTGTTGAAGAAAGAGAAGTTGTATGCGAAGTTCTCTAAGTGTGAATTTTGGTTGAAATCAGTGTAATTTCTGGGGCACGTGATTGATAGTGAAGGTGTTTGTGTGGATCCTGCTAAGATTGAGGCAATCAAAGATTGGTCAGTGCCAACAACGCCGACTGAAGTTCGCCAATTTCTTGGTCTAGCTGGGTATTATAGAAGGTTTATCTAGAAGTTTTCACTAATTATTAAACCGTTGACCAAGCTTACTGAAAAGAATCGAGTTTTTGAATGGGGATTGGAAGAGGAATATGTGTTTAGTACGCTAAAGGATAAGCTGTGTTCTGCGCCGATTTTGTCTTTGCCAGAAGGATCTGGAGATTTTGTGGTCTATTGTGACGCGTCTCATAAAGGATTTGGAGATGTGTTGATGCAAAGGGAGAAAGTGATATCATATGCATCGAGACAATTGAGGAATCATGAAGAGAATTACACTACTCATGATTTAGAACTTGGGGCTGTGATTTTTGCTTTGAAGCTGTGGAGACACTATTTGTATGGAACCAAGTGTGTGGCTTTCACTGATCATAAGAGTCTGCAATATTTTTTGGATCAAAAGGAATTGAATATGAGACAAAGTAGATGGGTTGAGTTGCTGAGTGATTATGACTGCAAGATTCGTTACCATCCTGGTAAAGCGAATGTGGTAGCTGATGCACTTAGTAGAAAGGAAAGAGATAAGTCTATAAGAGTTAGAGCTTTGACAATGATGGAAAGTGTTGATTTGACAGAAACGATATTGAAAACCCAAGCTAATGGTTTGAAGGAAGAGAATATTGAGGCAGAAAATTTGCGTAGAAGGTTGAAACCATTGTTTGAAGTAAGGTCAAATGGATTGAGATATTTTGAGAATAGAATTTGGTTACCATTTGGCTGTCTAAGGAAGGTTCTTTAGGAGTGCGAGATTTAGTAATGAATGAATCTCATAAGTCAAAGTATTCAATACATCCTGGATCAGACAAGATATATCAAGATCTTAAGAAAGTTTATTGGTGGCCGAATATGAAGGCAGATATAGCATAGTATGTCAATAAGTGTTTAACTTGTGCGAAAGTGAAAGATGACATAAGAAACCGTCTGGATTATTAGTGCAACCTGAGATTCCTGAGTGGAAATGGACGAAGATTACTATAGATTTTGTGACATGTTTGCCAATGACTGCTAGTGGTTGTGATATGATATGGGTGATTGTAGATAGATTGACTAAGTCTGCTCACTTTTTACCAATGAAGAAGACGGATAGTATGGAAAGATTAACAACAGTGTACGTAAAGGAGATTGTTTGTCGACATGGTGTACCTTTGTCGATAATTTCTGATCATGATAGTAGGTTTACTTCAGAATTTTGGAAATCTTTGCAGAAAGCGATGGGAACGGAGTTATGTTTGAGTACAACATATCATTCGGAAACTGATGGACAAAGTGAAAGAACGATTCAAACGTTATAGGATATGCTTCGTGCGTGTGTGAATGACTTTGGAAATGGTTGGGATAAGCATTTGCCATTGGTTGAATTTTTATATAATAACAGTTATCATGCTAGTATTAAAGCCGCACCATTTGAAGCTTTGTATGGACGTAAGTGTAGATCTCTAGTGTGTTGGAGTGAAGTAGGAGAAAGTTAATTGACTGGACCTGAAATGATATTTGAGACGACTGAAAAGATTGTGCAAATTAAGAAGAGTTTGTTATCTGCCAGAAGTAGACAAAGGAGTTATGCTGATAACCGAAGGAAACCGTTGGAATTTGAAGTAGGAGACATGGTTATGCTGAAGGTATCTTCATGGAAAGGAGTGATTCGTTTTGGAAAGAGAGGAAAGTTGAGCCCAAGATATATTGGACCATTTAAGATTATCCAAAGGATTGGATTGGTTGCTTATAAGTTAGAGTTGCCTGATGAACTTAAGGCTATTCATAATACTTTTCATGTGTCTAATCTGAAGAAGTGTTTAGCTGAAAGGGATGTGGTGATTCCATTGGAGGAAATTCCACTTGATGATAAGTTGCATTTTATAGAGGAACCTGTAGAGATTATGGATAGGGAAGTTAAGAAATTGAAGCATAGTAGGATTCAGAGTGTGAAAGTGAGATGGAACTCTAGATGTGGACCAGAGTTTACCTGGGAACGAGAGGATTTCTTTAAGGATAAGTATCCTCATTTGTTTAGGAAGGATTAAGTGCCACGGACGTCGCTCTTTTTAAGAAGGAGGGGATGTGATAACCCGAAACCGAGGTCATTGCTTAATCTTATTTTACGACTATTTGGAAATTTTTGATGAGTTTGAATACTATTTATTTTGGAGGTTTAAGTTTAAACCGATGTTGGAAGGCTTATATTTTATTATTTAATAAGTATAAGGAGTTTTAGCAAGCGTGATATCGATGGATGCCAAATATTTTACGTTTTATTGTCGGTTGTTTGATGTTTGTCATTTTTGATGTATTCTTTTAAATGACGTGTTAAGTCGAGTCGGGGGTCGATATTATTATATTTGAGGTACGTTTTAAATATTTAAAAGTATCTTTATGAAACCCGAGCCCCGTAAATATTTCAAAATTGACTAATAGTTATTTCCCGCTTTTTAGCTAACTATTTTCATTTTGAGCCATAACTATTGCAAATTGACAACAAAGGTCCCTCAACCACTATATAAAAGCTTATTTTTTCATATTAACACACACACACACTACTAACAAAATTTTTACTCTCTCTCTCTTTTTTTCTTAAGCTTGTCGTGACCCCCCTCTACCCCAAAACCCAACTTCAATCAATTTTTACTCTAAATTTATGATGATCTAAGCTAAACTAACACAAGACCCATATCTATAATTGTAAGAAGATCATTTTTGTACTAAATTTGGGTACATGCAAGAAGTTTTATTTTTTTAGGTTCGGTAGGTGGGAATTATGATCATGCATGTTGTTTTTATGATGATCAAAAGGTGTTCTTGCTAAAATTTTTGTTAAAACCTTGATTTTGATTTGAGGGTTTTAATTTTGATGATTATTCAAGTGTTATAGTTGATATATGTTAGTTTTAGGGTTATGGGATGATCATAACTATGGTTGGTTTGAGCTAAAAATATGATTTTATACAAGTTTTAGAAAGGTGTTTTACATCAGTAGGTAAACTGTATTTTTGGGTATTTTATGTTGTGATAATGGTTTAACTAATAGCCTAGAGTTGTAGAGCATTCGATTAGCTTCTATTTGATATAAAGTAGAGCTTCTAGCTCCAAACGAGCGCGAAGTTATGATGTTTTGATTATTCATGTACCGAGAGACGAGTATCGGCACTACATATAGTCGTTGTCGATATTTGGATCGAATCTCGGGGACTATAAATTGAAGTTTTGAAATGAGTCACATACTGATAATGAAGTGTAAACCCTAGAGGGTGAGTTTATTTTCAAACCCAAGTGTCAGTTTTGTAAATGGAGTCGTTTAAAGAAGTTAAAATGGTTGTATGAATTATTAACGTAAAACTGTCCGGATTTTGTAGTTTGAAGATGAGTCGGGTAAAGAACTTTAAAAGTAATTTCATTTGATAAACTTGTTGGAGAAATAAGCTAGTACATGTAGTATGTGCCGACGGATTTTGTCGAAAGTGTAGAATGGTAAAGTAAATGTATAGAAGAGTGTATTAGAGTTATTTGTATCGTTTTCTCTCGAGTTTATCGTGATTTTATGAGTTTGAGTTTGATGTTTTTATGTATGATTTATTTCTCGAGTCATTATTAATGAACGCGCCTTATTTGATAGTTAGCGGTTCTCGTGTTTGAAAGGCATCCTCTATCATCTCGCTAGATCTCTTATACTAAGGTGAGTCTGTAGCCTCACTTTTCATGCTAGCTACTAAATGTTTTATTACCCGCGAGGGGGATACATGCTATTTTAAAATAAATGAACACAAGTCATGAGTAATTGTTGGGCCCGAATGTTTCCTATGTTGTTTACATTGTATTGAGTACCTTGTTGCTAAAGACCCTAAATTCATGAGCCGTAACTATATTCTGACTTGATATTGTGAGTCGGGAATAGCCGCTTATTCTAATGATAGTACTATTGGGTTGACCACCCTATCTGAGACCAAGGCATTACGTTGAGTAACCTCTGGGAAGGATAATTTACGGGAATAAGAATGTGGTATTCTAGCAACTGATACCCTAGAGTGGCAATGGTTTTATTCTAGTCATGCTGGCATTTAGCGTGGGTGACTATTTGGTTAAGGGGTCGGTGTCATGAGCTTAAATACAATGTATTGCCTTGAAATAGATTTTGTGTACGACAATTCTATAAATGATTATGATTGATTTTCTTCTTGTGTTCAAATGTGATTTGATAAACCTATAGACTCGCTCAACATTATTGTTGACTCGTTTTAGCATGTGTTTCAGGTAATAGGAAGTGATGGAAAATGGAGTTTTGCTATGGATGTTGTGGGTTGGCTTTTGCAAGAATGCTGGTCTAAAAACTATTTCTATCCTTTTACTGTTGAACAATTCGTTAAATGTTTGTGTATTGTACTAAACTTGATGGTTTGCTGGTCGAGATCCATGGGGACTAAACGCTTTACTCTGGTGTCGTTTTAGTACATTATGGGATGAAATTATGTTTTAGACTTATGAAAATCTTGTTTATATTTTATGTATAAACGTCTCTCTTTTGAGTCGTTCAATATACCTTGTGTGATGATGCTTGTGTCTAGCACCCAATTGTGTATTTCCGCTGCGCAATGTAAATTGGGGGTGTTAGAGATTATGGTTATCATAAGTAAAAGATGCTAATGGAAGTTGGGATCTAATTATCAACTGAGGAAGGAGAACTACTTGACGACACAGATGATGAACTCTCCGACCAAGAACTCGAGGCACATTATTCATACATGGCAAAGATTCATGAGTTCCTTAACGTCACTGAAGATGACAATGGTCCTATCTTTGATACCGAGCCAATTGATAAGGTAAAACATGATGATGAATATAGCGTGTTTCGTGATACACATGAGCATAGTGATCTACCAACAACAATTACTAACACATGTATGATGGAAACGGTTGATAGCAATACCACACCCGATTCATCAGACATGTGCAATAATGATTTTGAGGATGATCAACATGCAAATGAGTATGATGATGAGGAGCGTGTCGCGCTTGCTAATTTAATTGCTAGTTTACAAAAATATGTCAATGAAAATAGAAAGAGTCAAAAGCAATTAAAGAAGGCAAACGCAACGCTCACTCAAAACATTGAAGAATGCAAACCCGCTCTTATAAAATCTAGTGAGACTATTGATAGTTATAGGGCTGAGCTTCTTCAAAAGACCAAAGAGCTTGAGGGGTACAAAAGTCGTGTTATCAACGTTAAAAAGGACGATTTTGAAAATAAATACAACGAAGCTCTTGCTTTGTTAACTAAAGAAAAACGTCAATTTAATGTCTTATTAAGTGATGAACGTCAAAAAACATACCTTGCCACACCAAAAATTAATGAACTTGAACATAGGATTTCTATGAATACCACCGATTCTGCTAAAATTCTTGACGAAAAGAAACAAGAGGTTGAAACATTAAAACAAGATTTCAAAAATAGACAAAGCAAAGATACTGAAAAAGTAAAGGATCTCGAAGAACAAGTTTTTGAAAAAAGTTGTTTATAAAACGCATGACTCTATTCAAACCGTTAGAATGATAGCACCTCGGTCGTTTTTTAAAGGGTCAACCTAGCTTTGCCACCCCCAGGTACCTCAAACAAGCTCAAGCTGCTAACCCTCACTTATATCTTGATGAGTCCGAATGGACCGATCATGATTGCCCAGTAGCTAGCCTCGATAATGAAGAGACGTCCCTTTGGGATGAGGAGAGTAGATCACCGGTCAATAAAGATTTTGTGACATCATATAATTATGCTTATGAAAACAGTCTTTATGGTCTTTTCACTCCACAAAAACAGAAGTCTCGTGAGGAATTGTTTTTAGAATGCAAACAAAGACGAATTCAATAGAAGAAAGCTTTTGCCACTAAGAGGAAAACTAATATTTTTAAATATATTAACTATTTGCCTCTTGATGCTTCTAAAAGTAAAAGTAGAAAAACACTTGGTTTTCTTAAAAACCACATTGGTAATGTTCAATCAATTGTTGAAAGCGATTGGGAAAAACATCAAAAGGATAAGTGGAAAACAGAAATTCCTCACGACATAATTGTGCTTGTGAAAGAACTTTTAATACCAAATACGAAGATAATAAAAGAACATGTTCTTGAGTTTGAAAACTTGATTCGGTCTAAAATGTTTGATGATTTAAAATATGTTTGAGTCTCTTGAAAAAGAAATTGATGAACTTCAAAATGACAAATCAGATTTTTCAAACGAATATGATCTGCTCTTAGAAGAATGTCTCTCCAAAGATATTTTGTGTGTTACTCTTCAATCTTGTGCTGATATCGATGAATATTCTGATGTTGCATGCAAATATCTTGATAAGATCAAAGAATGTGAGCGTCTTGAACTTGAGCTTTCGAAACGTAAAGAAAATGCTGATAAAAAGGCTTTTGAGTTACTTCAACACAAAACTGATTTCCTTCAAAAACATTGTCATTCTCTTGAACTTGCTTTGCAAAAAGACATAGGAAGTTTTCCACATGATAATAAATTGCAAGAAAAACTTTCCCAAATGTGGAGAGAAATGAATGAAAAGAGTCTGGAAATTAAAGAGTTGAAAGCTCAGTTACAAGACAGGGAAATAGCGATAGCAGAGTTGAAGAAACTCGTTGCTAAGATGGATGGGAAAATTGTGGAACCTAGTGTTAAGAAACCTGTTGTTAGACAACCCAATGTGCACAAAGAGACTAGACCCTCTGTCTTGGGAAAACCATCTGTTTTCTCTAATTCTGCATTTGCAAAACCTACGTTTGCCCCCACGACGGATGGGAAGGATAGGTTACCACAGAATACTCTCAAAACACATATTCGATCACAAAGCATCAAGAACACAAATGTGATTAAACCAGGGATGTATAGATTGGCCACTAAACCCACACAAAACAAAGAAAGTTAATCACCTCAGACTCCTAGAAACACTAATACACATGTGTCTTTTGCTTCTCCCCATTGCTAGTGTTAGCCGGCCTCTACTTAAGAGCACTCGAATGAATGAAAAGGTTTCGCAAAACAAAAGTCAAGGGAAGATGAAGGAAGTTGAAGACCACCCTAGGATTTTCAATGTTTCTAAGAATAAAATATTTGTAATCGCGTGTCATGACGATTTGAATGATTCTACTTTGAATGCTTTGAATGTTAAGTTTGTTTGTGTGAAATGTGGAAAGTGTGCTAATTCCAATCATGCTATGTGTGTTTCGAATAATGTCAAAAGCGTAGCTACTAGAACTAAGAAGCAAACTACGATGCCTATTAGTGCTACAAAACCCAAACGCAAAGTGAACCATTCTGGTGCAACCCCCCTGAGAAAAATATTGCATCAGACTCCACCAGTAACAACCCTAGAAGCAGAATTAGTGAATTATATGAGTCTGCTAGCAAGTCTTGGAAATGGTGGTTTGCTAATCAATGTCCTCCAGGATATAAATGGATGCCTAAGGTTAGGACATAAAATGTGACTACGTGCATTAGTGTGCCTCTAAGTGATGAAACTAGGGAAACTAATGAATTAGAAATCATAACTAACATGGAATCTAATTTAGCAAATGCTTCATCGTGTTCTAATTCTTCTGCAGGTGATCGAAATAATTCTCTTCATACTGGACTCCGGATGCACGAAGCACATGACGGGGAATCTCAAGCTTCTAATTAACTTCGTGGAGAAGTTCCTGGGTACGGTCCGTTTCGGAAATGATCAATTTGCACCGATCCTAGGATATGGAGACTTGGTTCAGGGGAATATCACAATAAAAAGGGTTTACTACTTTGAAGGGCTCAATCACAATCTTTTCTCGGTTGGTCAATTCTGTGATGCGGATTCGGAGGTTGCTTTTAGAAAGAAGGTTTTGTTCGTGATTATGATGGGAATGACTTACTTACCGGTTCACGGGGTACTGATCTCTACACTATTTCACTACAAGACTCCACATCTTCAACTCCAATATGTTTTATGGCTAAAGCTTCAACGACTCAAGCTTGGTTATGGCATCAACGATTATCTCATCTTAACTTTGATACCATTAACTTGCTTTCCAAGAAAGATATTATGCGCGACCTTCCAAATTTGAAATTCATCAAAGATCATCTTTGTTCTTCTTGTGAGCTTTGTAAAGCTAAACGGAGTAGTTTCAAGACAAAGACAACACCAAGCTCTAAAGGATGGTTAGATCTTCTTTATATAGATCTGTGTGGCCCCATGTGTGTTCAAAGCATCAATGGGAAGAAATATGTTATGGTAATTGTCGATGACTACTCAAGGTACACTTGGACTCTCTTCTTAATGTCCAAGGATGAAACACCTGAGTTTCTCATTAACTTCCTTAAGCTGATACAACGTGGTCTTCAAGCTCAAGTAAAAGTGGTACGTACTGACAGAGGCATAGAATTCTTGAATTCAACTCTGAAGAATTATTTTGAAGCCGAAGGGATTGAACATGAAACATCTATTGCTCGAACACCTGAACAAAACGGAGTTGTTGAAAGACGAAATCGTACTTTAGTTGAGGTTGCTCGAACATTATTATCCGCTTCAAAACTACCACTAATCTTTTGGGCCGAAGCTGTATCAACCGCATGTTACACACAAAACTGTTCCTTAATTATCCCAAGACACGAAAAGACACCATATCACATAATTAATGATCACAAACCTTCACTCAAACACCTTCATGCTTTTGGATGTATGTGTTACATTATTCGAGATGGTGAAAATCTGGACAAGATGAAAGAGAAAGGTGATGCATGCATTCTAGTGGGATATGCAACTCAGTCTAAGGGATACGTAGTGTACAACAAGAGAACAAAATTGATAGTCAAAACTATTCATATCAGATTCGATGAATTACGAGAAATGGCACTGGAAAAAACAGTTTAAGTCCCGATCCACAACGACAAAAGACTTCTGTGCACAACCGCACGGAACTCGGAACTCAAGACCACAACAATGAACCATCAAGTTCAAAGCTGGTTCCTGAACATGTTCCTAGAGCAGATATGACAGTGGACACGACACTTGAAGAGTTGGAAATGTTATATAGACCAATGTTTGATGAATATTTCACGTGGGATAAACATGTTGTATCAAAGTCTTCCACTGTCACTCATGATAAGAATGATGATACCGATCATCGTCAACAAAAGAATACAACCTCATCTACTTCAACACGGGTTGCTGCAGATTTACCTCCTCAGAATATCACTTTAACAATCGATCCTACAACATCCACAACTACTGTCATTGCTCCATAGAACACAAATCAAGCAGACGATGCATTATCTGACGATGACGATTTTCACAACCCATTCGGTATACCGATACATGAAACTAGATAGTCTTCAACTCGCCATGTTGATTTGTCAAATATGCATACGTTTTACTAACGACATCCTTCAACACATCATTGGACCCGAGATCATCCTTTGGTTCAAGTAATTGGAAACCCTTCATAGCCTGTTCGTACAAGACGATAACTAGCCACCGATGGCAATGTTTGTATGTTCGCACTCGCTGTGAGTACAACTGAATCGAAAAACATCAAAGAAGCCATGGCTGATCATGCTTGGATCGAATCGATGACGGTGGAACTTCAACAATTTGAAAGACTTAAAGTATGGGAACTTGTTGACAGACCATACGATGTGATTCCGTTAAATCTTCATTGGATCTAGAAAAACAAGATGGATGAAGAAAACACGATCATCAAGAACAAAGCTAGGCTAGTGGCTAAGGGGTATGGCCAGAAAGAGGGAATTGATTTTGATGAATCATTTGCACCAGTTGCTTGTATGGAAACGATCAGGATTTTCCTTGCTTATGCTGCACATAAGGGATTCACTGTCTATCAAATAGACGTAAAGACAACATTTCTTAACGGTCCTTTGAAGGAAGAAGTCTATGTCATGCATCCGGAAGGATTCGTCAATCCTCATTATCCTGACAAGGTGCATCGTCTCCACAAAGCACTTTATGGACTCAAGCAAGCTCCAAGGGTGTGGTACGACGAGCTCTAAAAATTTCTGGTATCCAAAGGTTTCTCAAAAGGTTCCATTGAACTAACTTTGTTCACTTATAAATATGAGGATGATATTTTGCTTGTGCAGATTTATGTTGATGACATTATTTTCGGGTCTACAAACCCAAAACTTTCAAAATGGTTTGAAAAAGTAATGCACAACAAATTTGAAATGTCAATGATGGACGAACTAAAATTCTTTCTTGGAATTCAAGTTCACCAATCCCCAAGTGGTATCTTTATTAACCAAGCTAAGTATTGTCAAGAGATAATCAAAAATCATGGTATGAATTCATGTGACCCTGTTGGAACACCATTACCAACCACATCGCTAGATGCTGACTTAGAGGGAAATGGCATAGATCAAATGAGATATAGTTCCATGATCGGTTCCCTCATGTACTTGACAGCAACCAGACCTGATATTTCACATGTTACGTGTTACTGTGCACGATATCAAGAATGACCCACTGAAAAGCACCTCAAGGAGGTTAAACGGATCTTTTGTTACCTCAAGAATACCATTCACTTGGGACTCTAGTATCCGAGGGAAACCGGTTTATTTCTAACGGCCTATTCAAATTCTGATCATGCAGGGTGTCTTGATACACGAAAAAGTACTTCTGGTGGTGCGCAATTTCTAGGTCAAGATAAGCTTGTGGGATGGTCTTCCAAGAAGCAGGATTGCACGTCACTTTCATTAGCCGAAGTGGAGTATGTGTCTCTATCTGCGTGTCGTGCTCAAGTTCTATGGATGAGAACACAACTCACAGATTATGGCTTCCACTTTGATAAAGTACCTATGTACTGTGACTCAAAGTCGACCATAGCCATCTCCTGCAATCCCGTACAACATTCCCGCACGAAACACATTGATGTCCGATATCACTTCATAAAGTAACAAGTTGAAAGAGGTATCGTTGAACTATACTTTGTTGGAACGGATTACCAATTAGCCGACTTGTTTACGAAAGCTCTGACGAATGATAGGTTTGAGTACCTCGTTAGGCAAATTGGTATGAGATGTTTGACTCCAACAGACCTGGAGATTCTCGCAAAGGTGCCTGCTTGATTTATCTA
The DNA here is from genome assembly GCA_025667525.1 of Glebionis coronaria. Lineage (NCBI taxonomy): Eukaryota > Viridiplantae > Streptophyta > Magnoliopsida > Asterales > Asteraceae > Glebionis > Glebionis coronaria. The sequence goes on from CM046876.1 coordinate 456,112,641, forward strand.
TCAAACATCTTGTAAATATCATTGAAAAGCAAATACAAAAATATAAAACATATAAAAGTAAAACACAAAATTAAAAATCTTTGAAAATCTAAAAATATTCTTCTCGACATGTCTTTCAGTATCGATAATATGGACGTGCCTAGAAATGTCGCTCAATAACGACACGGGTATGTACATAAAGCTCGAAAGAAAGTTGTAAATATTTTTCAAAACATGTCATTTCTATCTTTCAATAAAGGAAAATGTCTATTTTGGACAATTTTTCCAACAACGGGTAGAGCAATCTATCTTGGGTTGAGCTTGTCACAAAACATTTAATATTTTAAGCTCAACACAATGGCTTGTAATCACTTTCGGATTGCAACCCGGATCTATTTTCACGGGGGAGTGTACGATTTTGTGCTCTTACCCTCAGCAAAAGAAGAGAAATCTTCTTACGCTTGAGTGGATTCGTCAAGACATTCAAAGTGTATGAACTCAAGTTTATGCTTTAGAATAACCTCTTCACCAAAAAGAAATTAGGATTTTTCAAAAAGCGTTGAACACAATTTTTTCAAGAATTTTTCAATGATTATTCAAAATCTTTCAAAAATTGTGTGTTCAACAACTCCCATCCTCAAAAAGCGATATGTGGATCACATCCTCACAATGACAATTCAATTGGATCAATTTTTGAGGGGGCACATTTCAACTTCATGCTAAGATTGACACACCTTTCTCCCGGAGATTTTCAAGACTATTTTTTCAAAATATATTTGGTATCTCTAATATCAAAAGATTTTATATATTAGAGATATAGGGAGAAAATGTGATTAAAATGTGATCTTAAATAAGACTCAAGCACTTTAACTCTTACATACATGTGCAAAACATTTTCGATTATTGATGCACATGTGAAGGGGGAGCATTTCTGAAACGACAAAACTATCAAGGTGATTAAATATTTTTTCAAACACCTTGTTAGACATTTGAAGTGGTTTTCATGGTTACGATTAAATACCCACAACATCTTTAATCCACGACGTTATTGGTGTCAAAAGGGTGGTTAGGTTTAAGTCCTATGATCCAAACAGAACCGGAGGGATCATCCTAGGGACAATCCAATAGATTATTAGAAGTCCTTAGGAAAGATGGAGTAGAATGTGAACGTAGCTGAATGCTGACTAAGCATTGATGCTAGGACTGGAACAATCACAACAAGGTGCTAGTGATGATGTCTTGGTAACCATTGAAGGGGTTGAAGAATGAAAAAGAAATGTAAGAATAAAGGGTGTAAAGAAATTAGCCCTCCATACAACTTAGGCAGAAAGCGGGTCAACACATCATGAAGACAAACTCATCATGGACCTAGTGATGTAATGCACAACCCTTACCTAGCTACTCAGGCTTCTCTCAAAAGAAGTTTGTTTTATTGTCACGGAGATAAACATGACTTCTATTAGCTTTCTCATTCCGAGATAGTTGATATTGAATAGGTGGCATCTGCTCCAGCCTCCGACCACTAAAAGTGCACAATCGAGTCTAGAGCCAAGAGATCAATCAAATCTCGTTAGGTCACACGGATGACGAACAACAGAGTCCTACGCTATATCCTTGCGATATTGCTAGAACACTCAGAGTGATACTACTTAGTATTCACAATGATGAGTGGAAATCCTTCCAGTGTTAACATCAAACAGCACTACGGTAGGTCATATGTAAGATTCTTTATGAATTAAACATAGTAGAACTAAAAAGCAACAGTGGTTTGATTCTGAATTGATTCAAACTCATTTCAGGTTTCTACGCAATATCTTTATGGTCTTGCCAGAACATTCAGAGTGATATTCATTAATAATCACAGTGACGAATGGAAATCCTTCTAGCGTCAACCTCAAACAACGTTACGATAGGTGACTTGCGAGATTCTATGAATCAAGCTTGTGTCAACTTGAAAGCAACAATGGTAAGATTCTTTATGAATCACACTTGTTCCAAGAATTTGAATTGACGACTTTAATCAAGCGGATATTTATCCAATTCATTCACTCTTTATGTTCGCAGTCTTGCTTTGAGACGGTCGAGTAAAGAGAACGGCTAGTACAGCCGCAAAACCCTGTCAAGGAGATTCTTAATTGAATCTACCTATCACAGGTACGGTATTTAATATCGTATAACGGTCTTCACTGACCGGAGGTAGAACGCTACCGATTTAGAACGAATGTCAAAGCCATGCTGTCCGTGTCTATGTTTTGTCTCAAGAAGGTGGCGTCACGGTGTACTCAGCAAAGTTAAAGATTCAAAACCACATACTCATGCCTAAAGACATATTCAACAATTAATAGTGTGAGCATGTGGATGAAGACACAAGATCGCAAGATGGCAAAGACAAGTCAATGATGATTTGACGATCTCAAAATCAAAAGATAAAGTCGAAAAACAATGACAAAGGCTCAAAGATCACAGCATGAAGAAACAAGACTACTATTACACGTTCAAGACTCATTTATGGCGAGATTAGTAATCTTTACAAATATCCAAATGACAAAGGGTAATGACCTCTCATAAAAGGTAACGACCACTCATTGGGGGAGATTGTTAGCCTCAAAATGTTGAGTCAAACAAGAATGCTCGGTCATATGTTTATTATGTATCGTATATTAAAACGTTCTAATAGGTAGTAGATTAGTCGTGTCATACGGGCTTAACTTTAGGCTAAAGTTCATTCATAAGTAACTAAAGCCCAAAAGGAAAGCATGGCCCATTAGAATATAGTCCATAAACAAGCCCGCATGTGGGTGGACTATATATACCCTTCCTAGCATGTTAGGAAGGGTGTTGGTCATTTTCATTTTCTCTCACTAATCTAATCCTCCAAAAGTTCCAACCATTTTCTCTCTACTTTCTCTCACTACTTTCTCTCTCTAGAATTAATCTATTATCTACCTTTCTTTATTGTTTAATCATCATAGTTTATGGGACAACAGACTGATATGTAAAATGTGACGAAAACTGTAGATAATCTTATAAGTCTAATTTATAAATTGTTAAAGCTGAATTATACTGTTAATCCTGAAAACATATTTACTGTATTTTAATGCCAAGAGCTTATATAGGTCATGTGCTAAACAACTGCTGCATGAATACATAGAGGGGTGACCTCGTCATGCTGTAGAGGGGTGACCTCTAAATAATTGTGCTAGGTGGAGGGATCAGCTCCAATGTGAAGGTTGTAGAGCACACACCACAATCACCTGCTGAACTGTAAACTGATAGCCTAGGATGCATCCATACGCCCCACTAATAATACTGATAAAATGGCCAAGCTGAGCTGAATGGGACGCTGCGGAATATCACTTTCCCGTAGGGAGTCATGACACCGGTGCCTCAAGTGTCATGGTTACGGTACCTCCGTAACTAGTACATATAACTGGTCATGCTTATATATAAAGCTCAGGCAATATCTTAATTATTAAAATAATTACTGATAATTTAAAACATATACTGGGGAAAAACATTTGGCTGCAGACGGGGAATCCTAATCATGCATAGAAGAAAGTCCATACCGAAGGATGGGAAATCCGTACCACGCGTCCAGTAATGAAATAAGAACGAACGCTGAAAGATCTACTCGACTTCACGGATACTACATAAATAACGTACACGAAAATAAGTTGACTGATGTTAGATATTTTACTGCTCAACTGTTTTCGTTGGATTTAATTTATTCTTGCAATACTGTCCGTATGTATAAACTGATAAATCTGAGCCTTCTAATATTTCTTTTAATCGTATTTCGTTCTACTATTTATTTATGACATAACACGTATTCTGACGTTATACTAAAATATATATATTTGATAACCTGCTAAAAATAGAAAGTTTCCTAATTAATAAAGTTTCCAAAAATACTTTAATTTATTTAATAAAATTATACCCTTTTAAATTTTATAACTAGTTTATATTTAATTTATTAAATACATCATTAAAACATTTATTTAACATAAAGTAATAAAATGGCATAATTCAAACATCTTCATTTTTTTATTATTTTAACTATAACCCGAGCCTACCGAGATACCCCCTTCTCGGTCGCACTAAAACAGTTCACATAGATATATAAAATCTGCCTATATGAATTAGTGACAGAAATATGTGTTACTGAAAACGGTGTGACTAAAAGCTGTCACAAAATTGTCATAAAAACTTGTCACCAAAATCTGCGACAGAAATTAACGTCGCTAATCTGTCGCTGATTTCATTTTAAATTTGCTATTCTTGCTGTCCAAACTTACCCGCTGATGTACTACATTGATCGCGTTGATTTGCTAACTATACCCTATGTTTGTTTACAAACCAAATGCCCCCTTAATATTTATACCCACTAAACATAAATCCAAACACCACCTGTTTACAAATTTACGCCACCCTGGTGGCTTATTGCTGTTGCCGTCATAACCAATACCACCACTGCACCCCTAGTGGGTCGCGGCTGGTTGAAAAGTAAACCACCGAGACCCACCGGTCTCGGTTTGTGCGCCCATCCGAAACAAAACAACAATAAATCTTGTTTTTCTTTTATATTCGTATATAAAACATGTTTAACTAGACAACCCTTTGTTCTTGATGTTAATTATTCATGGATTTCTGACTATCGAAAGAAAAGAAAAGATGAATTACCCATAGCTTGCGTGATTTAGGATTTACAATAGAGACATACGAAATCCAAGATCAATCTTCAACTCGAACTCCCTCTCTTTGTTTCCCCAGCCGGCGACCACCATGATAAACCAAAACCCTAATTTGTTTTTTTTTTGTTTTTTTTGTTTTGTTGCGTTTGATTGTCACCAAAGGGGTATGCCCCGTATTGTTTTTTCTTTTTCTCCTTACAAGGCCAGGCCTAAAGCCCATGTGCTCTTCTTGTTGTTTATTACATAAAAAATCCGGCCCTTTTATATATATAATTTTCATTTGATTTCCGACACTTGTAACTTATTACGTATGCGTATTTATAATTCCCGTGTTTTAATTTTTTTCCTGAAACGTAATAATCTTTTATGTATAATAAATAATACAATTGTAATATTTTCTGAAACTTAATAATTATTTTTCTGAATAATTATACGAATAGTTTTTTTTAAATAAAACTGCGTATTTAATATTGGACTTTTAAACACGGGTTTTACAATTCTTCCCCTCTAGAACGAATAATTCGCCCCCGAATTAAGGATACGACTATACTGGGTTTTACAATTCTCCCCCTCTAAAAGAAAAAAATCGTCCTCGATATAAAGGTAATTTAAGCTGATCGAGGTAAAAACTGAAAGTACTCATAAGCTGAAAGACGTGTAAGCTAGAAAGATAATTCGTCTTCTAATTAAGACATAATACTGTTGAAAGGTATAAACATGACATGACTGAAGGGAATATGTAACATGACATGGTTGAAGGGTCATGTAACGTAACCTGACCGACGAACTTAATTGGGTTTATTAAAGAAAATGATGAGAAGTCCGGATGGATTGCTCCGTTTGAAGTGGCTTCCCACCCGAACCGATTCCTTCAAGTATCTTGATTCAATGCAATTCTTGGTCTTAATGATCATGTCCTGACAATGCTGAGGAGTTTCTGGTTCCATACATAAGATGGATTTTCTAAATCTGATGGAAAGAATAAGTTATAGCATGTAGGGTACATGAAACGGTACCTACGATTTTCTTGAAAAGATAATATTTATCTCTCCGAGCAGGCTGCTGAGAAATAATGAAACGAACTACGTGAACAATTGTGAACATTCTACGTGAGTAATTGTGAACGTGGTTCGTGATCATAAAAGGAATGCTGAGCCTGAAATATATCATGAATGTGATATGCGAACATACTGTGAACGTGCTACCATAACATATCATGAACTTATACTGACTGAGGAAGGAATGCCAAACGATACGGCCTGAGATGTGAAACGTCTGCTTGGTTATGTAAAAGTTGTGCAAACTTGAGTCTGGTTTCTTAAGCTTTCTGTAACCATATTCGGTAACAAGCTGTGAAAGATGTATCGCGAGATGGAACACGAATCTGAACGTGAACAATGTCATGACTGTGAATTGTGAATTTAAATCATGAGATATCATAAACATGACCTGAAACAGCATCATACTGTGAATGCGACGCAAATGTAAAGTGAAAGTAAACGTGAACGTAAAGTGAACGTAAACATACACGTGATCGTGAACATGACTTCTGTATGATATGATGGTCGGTGTAATACCTTGAATTCGTACAATTTACTGCTAAATTTTCTGCAGGTCCGCTACTGCGTAATTCTTTTTGATGAAAGAAAACCACGCAGGCTGATTACATGGTTAACGATGACTTAGATGGTACCATCCTTTTTTTTCTGAGTCTGTGGTAACTGATAACAATTTCATGAAATTTCGTCTCATTTCTGCTCAGAAATTTCTAAGGATTGTAGTAACTCACTAACATGACGGCGTTCTATCTTGAGCCTGCGGTATGTCAGGCATCTAGATATGAACATAGCTGCATCAACGTGTGATACTGCTTCTATCAAAATTCTGTCTGGGATTATGGGACGTTCTGGTGGAAATCTGGTTGAATAGTCATGGAAGGATTTTAGTGAGAACTGTCAGCAATTTTTGCGGTAGTAGTCAATTGAGTTCTAGGAAATTTGTACTTCGTTCACAGGCGTCGGTAGGGACCATCAGGTGATGGCCTTCACCTTCGCAGGATTGTCTGAAATTTCTTCTTGCTGAAATATGGTGGTTTAGAAATGCCACTTTGTTCATCTGTGATATGCATCTGGAAAGCTGCTCATATAATTTTCTCCTATTTGAAAATCTGCATTTTTGTGAGAAGATGATCTCGCATTCTTCTTTAGGATTTAGTAGATCAGAATGTGATCAATAAATATACTGACGATTTTATCTGCGAATTCATGGGAAAAATTTATTCATAAATTTCATAATATAGCTGGAGCACTAGGGAGCTCAGGAGTATGGATCTAATTTATTGAGAGACTATAGTATGTGCAACAGTAGTCTAGAGAACATCACGTTCTTCCTCTCACCACTGATGGTAGTATGATCGGGAATTTTTTTTGAAAATGTTCAAGGCATCGTAACAGGTCATATAAACCTTCTATACGTGGAATGAATGTCAAATAATAATGGTGATCTGGTAAATTTTCCGATGGTCGGTACATGATCTCATGTTATTGGCCTTCTTCCTGATGGACAGAAGACGATGCACCCTCTGGTGATGTGCTAGGGCGATTAAGCCTCGTTCCGGTAACTCTGGTAGCTAATGCTGCAACTCTTTTAATTTATCTGAAGCCTTGTGATAACGAGTTCTGAAAATAGGTTCTGTTCTTGAGACAAGTTCTAGGTTAAACCCTGTTTCGTGGTTAGGAAAGAATTTCTGGAAAACCTTCTGGAATTACATCTGAAAGCTCTAGAATAATCTGTTGATCGTGAACTTAAGGAACTTCAGAAGTTGAGTCACAACTGGTAGCTATAAAGTTTTCGCAGCTAAGGAAAAATAAGTCATGTGCTTGTAAAGTAGAAAGAACTTGTACCGATTTTTCTGGCAGAAATATAATGAATATATTTGGAATTTAGTAAGACGGATCCCGTCGTTAACTGAAGGGAGAATTTTAATAAACATGGGTGGTACTGTTGAGTCCTTTCTGGCCGAGAGGCAGGTAACTACATGATTTAAGATAAAGCTGACATATGAACACGTGAAGTAAACATGGCGACTTTTCACTGAATGTGTTCGTCTGTAACCTCATAGAATGAATACTGCGTGTTTAACCTGAATAATAATCTAGTGGTGGTGACTGCATTTTTTTAAATGATCTGATTCATGCGTGGCATAATAGAACGGGTATACCCCTTTCTGAAGGCTACCTTGAATTACTGAGGGTCTGGTTTCGAAACATACTGGAGTTATGAGTTATGACTCGTATTTCGAGAAAAGATCCGTATGACGTGTACCAAGACTGGTGTCCGGATATATGTCTTCCGAAATGATACCTGAGACCCATGTCTTAACTGATGTCTTGACATGTGTTTTTGTGGATGAATCTGGACAAGGCTGAACATTTTTGGTAACTACTAGGATTGGCGGACCGGTTAAACTACGAACCTCTGTATTTCTGGTCATGTTCGTTCCGGAGTTCTGATGGTTACTGACTGATTAATTATAAGCACGGTGGTTGTCACTACTGCTTTGTCTTTCAATTTATGACGGTCATTATCACGACCGTGATTCATGTAACTATTCTACTGAGTGGCCGGCTGGGTTCCAGTTCCCACTCTTCTAAATGAAAGGTTAGTTGAGTGAAGTGTGACACCTAGCTGAGAAGGTAAAAGCATGGAATGGAATGGTAGTGTCTAATGGTTGCAATTTATTCTTGTCAGAAATTTCAGTTTTATAGTTTTCGTCCTTGTTCTGCAGAGTCTTCATAGTATAAACAGTATCAGCATCTTGTGGGTTCTCCAAATATCAGCATCATAAGCATCCGTGAGGTCTCTAAAATATTAGCAGCAACGGTATCTTTTAAAATCTTCAACTCTCGAGCAGCATCAACATCCGCTAAAGTATCGATAGTGGAAACGCCTGAGATGATTAAGGATCGATTAACGATATCCATGGAGTAGGGTACCTAGAGTACACCTGGACTACTGTACATGAAGTACAAAATGAATACTGCACATGGGGAATATTTGAGACACTGTACGTGGAGTACACATGAAATACTATACATGGAGTATAACTGAGACACTATACATGGGGTACATATGGAATACTGTACATGGCACTGGTGGAAATTTTATGAGATGATCGATACTGGTGTCGCTTGTCTGACATGATCAAAGAAATAAATTGATTTAAACGGTAGTAAACTGAACTGAAATGAGTAACATGATAGCCTGGTGATTCCTGCGTAGACTTAATGTTGGTTGTATAGAGTTCCAAGAATATGATTAAACGGAATTTCAACATTGATCAGCATGAAGACATGCCCAATGAAGACCAAACATGATTTATTATGAAAAACAAAATTTTACTGTAGTCCTCATGTATCTTAGCATGAAAACACCATCACTTTACTGATAACATAACCCTCGTAAGGAGACATGAAACTTAATCAGCATGAAGACAACATCCTGAGAGCTTGAAACTTGACTGTTACAAAGAACATAAAAGTGAAAAACAACTGAGGTTTAACATCAGCTGATGTGGATGGCTGCGGTTAACTCCACCAAATTCGAATGAGAAGACATGTGACTAAGTATGGACGATTCTGGTTCAATCCATACTTGTCAAAATTTTATGAGAACTGTCATGCATAAAATTTTAAATCTGGAACTAAATGTGGATGGCTGTAGTTCAAACCATACTTGTCAAAATTTGAAATGTCATGATATGACAAAGGTGAATAACTATGGATCGGTTCACAAAACAATAATCGACTGAAAGCATGAAAATTTGACCTGAAAAATGGTGAACGTTTATGGCTGGTTCACCAAGTAATATTTGACTGAAAACATGAATCTGACATGAGTAAGGGTAAATGCCTATGGGTCTGTTGACCAATACAAAATCTGAACGGGCAAGCGTGAACGCCTATGGGTCGGTTCACCAAAACAAAATTCACGGAAAAGCACATGCGGCTAAATATGGCCAGTCCTGTACCAACATTTTACTTAGTCAAAATTTTAGGAAAACTGACTGATAACTGAAGAAAAATGACTGATAAATGCATGAGAAACATGAAAGATAACAACGCCAAGATGTGGGAAGTTCCTGGTGACTACCCACTAGTCACAGGTCAAGTTTTAGAGCCTACAGGTCGAACCTATAGCTCTGATACCATAATTGTAACACCCCACTTGGATAAGTGGACCGTTACGTGTATTTATGGCGTGTCACCAAAGCATAAGGTAAATGTCCTAAAACATTAACTGACCATAAAGGGAATACCGGAATCAAACATCGGTAATCCAAACATAAGTTCAAAACATGAAAAGTAAAATACTAAAGGAAAGGACTAAACAATGTCCAAATAAGGAGAATAATGTAAGAAGTGCATAAAGTAAGAAGTCTGGATAGCTTCCATCCAATGCACATGCTCTCAGAATCCTAAGAGCGTCCTGGTGAACCTGCCGTTAGAACATGAAAGGAACTACGGCTGAGCATAACACTCAGTGAACAGATATAATACATAATAAGAATATACTGAACTTTAAATAATTAATAATTACTAAAGCTGAAAGACTGATATGTAAAATGTGACGAAAACTGTAGATAATTTGATAAGTCTGATTTATAAACTGTTAAAGGTGAAATATACTGTTAATCCTTAAAACATATTTACTGTATTTTAATGCCAAGAGCTTATATAGGTCATGTGTTGAACAACTACTGCATGAATACATAAAGGGCTGACCTCGTCATGCTGTAGAGGGGTGACCTATAAATAACTGTGCTGGGTGGAGGGATCAGCTCCAATGTGAAGGGTGTAGAACACACACCACAATCACCTGCTGAACTGTAAACTGATAGCCTAGGATGCATCCATACGCCCCACTAATAATACTGATAAAATGGCCAAGCTGAGCTGAATGGGATGCTGCGGAATATCACTCTCCCGCAGGTGAGTCATGACACCGGTGCCTCAAGTGTTATGGTTACGGTACCTCCGTAACTAGTACATATAGCTGGTCATGCTTGTATGTAAAGCCCAGGCAATATCTTAATTATTAAAATAATTACTGATAATTTAAAACATATAGTGGGAAAAACATTTGGCTGCAGACGGGGAATCCTAATCATGCATAGAAGAAAGTCTATACTGAAGGACGGGAAATCCGTACCTCGCGTCCAGTAATGAAATAAGAACGAAAGCTGAAGGATCTACTCGGCTTCACGGATACTACATAAATAACGTACACGAAAATAAGTTGACTGATGTTATATATTTTACTGCTCTTAACTGTTTTCGTTGGATTTAAGTTATTCTTGCAATATTGTCCGTATGTATAAACTGATAAATCTGAGCCTTCTAATATTTCTTTTAATATTATTTCGTTCTACTATTTATTTATGACATAACACGTATTCTGACGTTATACTAAAATATATATATGGCAACCTACTAAAAATAGAAAGTTTCCTAATTAAGAAAGTTTCCAAAAATACTTTAATTTATTTAATAAAATTATACCATTTTAAATTTTATAACTAGTTTATATTTAATTTATTAAATCTATCATTAAAACATTTATTTAACATAATGTAATAAAAAGGTATAATTCAAACATCTTCATTTTTTTATTATTTTAACTATAACCCGAGCCTACCGAGATACCCCCTCCTCGGTTGCACTAAAACAATTCATATAGATATAAAATCTGCCTATATGAATTAGTGACAGAAATATGTGTCACTGAAAACAGTGTGACTAAAAGCTGTCACATAATTGTCATAAAATCTTGTCACCAATATCTGCGACAGAAATTAGCGTCGCTAATCTGTCGCTAACTTCATTTTAAATTTGCTATTCTTGCTGTCCAAACTTACCCACTGATGTACTACATTGATCCCACTGATTTGCTAACTATTCCCACTGTTTGTTTACAAACCAAACGCCCCCTTAATATTTATACCCACTAAATATAAATCCAAACACACCCGTTTACAAATTTACGCCACCCTGGTGGCTTATTGTTGCTGCTGTCATAACCAATACCACCGCTGCGCCCCTAGTGGGTTGCGGCTGGTTGAAAAGTAAACCACCGAGACCCACTGGTCTCGGTTTGTGCACCTAGCCGAAACAAAACAACAACAAATCTCGTTTTTCTTTTAAATTCTTATACAAAACAGGTTTAACTAGACAACCCTTTGTTCTTGATGTTAATTATTCATGTATTTCTGACTATCGAAAGAAAAGAAAAGATGAATTACCCATAGCTTGCGTGATTTAGGATTTACAATAGAGACATACGAAATCCAAGATAAATCTTCAACTCGAACTCCCTCTCTTTGTTTCCTCAGCCGGCGGCCACCATGATAAACCAAAACCCTAATTTGTTTTTTTTTGTTTTGCTGCGTCTGATTGTCACCAAAGGGGTATGCCCCGTAATTTTTTTTCTTCTCTCCTTACAAGGCCGGGCTTAAAGCCCATGTGCCCTTCTTGTTGTTTATTACATAAAGAGTAAATTACACAGTTCGTCCTTATGGTTTGCGTTGACTGACGTCGTTCGTCCTTTGACCGAAAAAGTTGCACCGCTCAGCCTTAACTTTGAAACCTTTTCCGTCGTTTTTCCCTCGTTTTAACTGGGCCCACAAACTCATGTTAACACATTTTCACACAGGGGTAAACTTGTCTTTTCACTAAATCATAAATAAAGAAAATAAAACAATATCTTAACACCTCCTTTATATCATCTTCATCTTCTTTCTCTAACTCATCTTCATCTTCATTTTCATCACCACAACAATCTTCATCTTATTTCTAGAAACACCAACATTCTTTTAAAAACACCTAATTCAATACCACAAATACATAAACCACAAATAATCAAAAATCTCCTACTTTTTCTACCGAACACTAAATAAAATCAAATACATAAACCACAAAGAAACACCACCCTAAGGAAAATTGTTCTCCTGATTCAACCGGTATGAACTCTCGATTTGTTTAGTGTTATGCTGTATATATAAAACCAAGGCTGCTAACCAAAGACCTAAGGGGACGCTTGGTTAAATTGAGGGGAATGAGAATGGGTAAGGGTAAGGGAATACAAAGGAATGTAATGAACATTCCTTGGTATTATCATTACCATTGTTGGTGCTTAGTTAATATAAGATGTGGTGTCGGAGGGTGGTGGTGGCGTCAGGGGGTGGTGGTGTCAGAGAGTGGTGGTGACGTTAGGAGGGTGGTGGTAGCAATAATGGTGGTGGTCAGTGGTGGTGGTGGCGTCTGAGAGTGGTGGTGTCCGAGAGTGGTGGTGTCCGAGAGTGGTGGTGACGTTAGGAGGGTGGTGGTAGCGAAAATGGTGGTGGTGACGTGGGAGAGTGGTGGTGTCGGAGAGTGGTGATGGCGTTAAGGAGATGGTTGTGGTAGCGACAATGGTGGTGGTCAGTGGTGGTGTGGCGTCGGAGATTGGTGGTGGCGAAGAGTAGTGGTGGCGTTAGGAGAGTGGTAGTAGCGACAATGGTGGTGGTCAGTGGTGGTGGTGGTGTTGGTGACATTGGAGAGTGGTGGTTTCGGAGAGTGGTGGTGGCGTTAGAGGGTGGTGGTATGGCGGTGGTGGCGTCGGAGAATGGTGGTGTTGGAGAGTGGTCGTGGCGTTAGGAGGGTGGTGGTAGCGACAGTGGTGGTGGTCAATGTTTGTGTCGGAGAGTGGTGGTGACGTTACGAGGGTGGTGGTAGCGACAATGGTGTGGTGGAGTGGGAGAGTGGTGGTTTCGGAGAGTGGTGGTGGCATTAGGAGGGTTGTGGCAGCGACAATGGTGGTGGTCATGGGTGGTGGTGGCGTCAGAGATTGGTGGTGGCAGAGAGTGGTGGTGGCGTTAGGAGGGTGGTGGTAGCGACAATGGTGGTGGTCAGTGGTGGTGGTGGCGTCGGAGAGTGGTGGTGTTGGAGAGTGGTGGTGGCGTTAAGAGGGTGGCGGTAGCGATAATGGTGGTGGTCAGTGGTGGTGGTGACACCAAAGAGTGGTGGTGTCGGAGAGTGGTGGTGGTGTTAGGAGGGTGGTAGCGACAATGGTGGTGGTGGCGTCGGAGAGTGGTGGTGGCGTCGGAGAGTGATGGTGTTGGAGAATGATGGTGGCGTTAGGAGGGTGGTGGTCAGTGGTGGTGGCGTCGGAGAGTGGTGGTGTCAGAGACTGGTGGTGGCGTTAGGAAGGCGGTGGTAGCAACAATGGTGGTGGTAGGTAGAGACACACATATTCATACGTCAATCTATTGCCTTGAATCCATTCCTCCCAATTTACAGGGGAATGGTTCATTACCCAATACTGGGTAATGATTACCTTTATTTTTATTAACCAAACAGTATTAATCATTCCCTTTCCCATTCCTTACCCCTTTATACCATTAACCAAGCACGCCCTAAGTTAGCTACTATATAACATATATCACAATCACAAATCATTAACAAGCCAACACAAGTCATATAAGACCATCATTAAGACAAAGAACTTAAAACCATAATTAAGACAAAAGAACTTAAAACCCATGTCAAAGTACTCTGCTGAAAGCTATCAAATTCATGTCATAATTCATTAAGATAGCTAAATATGACACTATTACATATGTCAAACTACCCAGCCGAGGGTCTACAGTTGCGTATATCATATAATTACATTCTGTTTAGAATTGTATAAAAGATTAGATCCCCTAAATTTTCTGAAAAATTTACAGACCTAAATCATCGCAAGTCAGAACAAGGTCGTCGAGTGAAAAGCTGCATTCTTGAGGCCTTCCCACCTCCATGGAATCAAAGTCGAACCCGTAAGGATCTTGTTGTACATACACGGACTCGATTTGACTGAAATCCGGTTTGTTGTCATTGTTAAGGACTTAAGTACGCGCATTAGCTCGTCCAGATCAAAACAAACATCTTGAGGGAAGCCCTCACAGAAACCATCTTCATTAGGATAACCCGTGACATATTTAAAATCGAAATCCGGTTTTTATGCTTCGCTAGAGAAACTCGAGATGGTTTTCAAACTAGTTGTTCCATTAACTGATCTTTTTTAACCGACACTCTGGGATTGATCTTTTAGCCCACCTGCTCACTCTGGGATTGACTTTTTTAAATGATGAATAGATTTGGGTTTTTGATTCGGATAGGTTTTAGAGTTGATGATGTCAGTTTCGATGAAATAAAGATGATGAAGAAAATTGATGGGTAGTTGATGTGTTATATTACTGTGATCAAGAAAGATGAGAAGAATAATATTCTAAATGACTAGTGGTAGTGGTAATGGTGGGATTCATATATTTTTTATTTAAGAAAAGACAATTTTGCCATTGTGGTTAAACAACTTAACATCAGTTAGTGGGCTCAGTTAAATCCAGGGACAAACGGCGGTAAATGTTTCAAAGTTAAGGCTGAACGGTGTAACTTTTTTGGTCAAAGGATGAACAACGTCGATAAACACAAACCATAAGGACGAACGGTGTATTTTACTCTTACATAAAAAATCCGGCCCTTTTATATATATATAATTTTCATTTGATTTCCGGCACTTGTAACTTATTACGTATGCGTATTTATAATTCCCGTGTTTTTTTTTCTGAAACGTAATAATCTTTTATGTATAATAAATAATACAATCGTAATATTTTCTTAAACTTAATAATTATTTTTCTGAATAATTATACGAATAGTTTTTTTTTAAATAAAACTGCGTATTTCATATTCGACTTTTAAACAAATTTAATTGTATAAATACTACAATTATTTTATAAATTCGATTATTGTTCCAAAATCAATAATTTGTTCCAATAGAAAACGACGATCTTATGACATGTTTCAATACTCTCTATGACGATATCTCACACACTTGTGTGTTCATCAACGATGGTTTATTTCGGTCACTGACACGATTTGTGACATATATCAAACCATCCAAGGGCGTTGCACAACTTAACTTACATTCACAAACTTTGTGACTCGTCGTGCTAGAAATCCAATTCACTTATACCAACCTACGCTACACACGTCTTAACTCATAAGAGAGTGTTACTTGTTCTGGAATTTACCTTAAGTATATAAAATGCTTGATCACCATCAATCCTCCCGTTTTTCAGATTCGCCCAATTTTGTAGCCTTTAAGTTGATCTTCGTAGATGTTAACCATTTTCCGGCTCTAGCTTGTTCCTACATCTTCAAAATTAAATTTTATATTTTGACCGTTGTTACAAAATTAAGTCTATGTTTAGTTTTTGGAAAGAAGAACTATTCCCTTTTGACCAATGTGACAAAAAATTTTGGGGACCGTATCAGTTATTACTCGTCATTCGTCAAGTGCATACCATGCCTAAGACTTCTAGAAAATGTTTTATCTTGTTCTGTAACATCTTATTTTCAAATCTGGATAAATGTATAAAAGATTTACATGACTTCTATTTGTCCATTAATGAGTTTAACAATCTGTGGCCCTCTTCCTCCTACCTTTTTAATGGTAGTAACTTATGGAAGCATGCCCCACTCTCCCAATTTTAGCTGCACACTATGCCCCTTATCATCAAACTATAGTTTCACTTTCTACAGCGAAACTATACATGAAAAGTAATACCTAGTCTCCTCCTGTGGGGGTCCTGTTTTTAACCTTCACCCCATACTTAATACCCATACACCATTCATTGATATATACTCCATGTGTGCACATGCATCACATCTGTCTCAAGTTAATAAATGGTTTTCTTCACAAACACATGATCACAAGCTCGGAACAACTCAATTCAATTCATTCTGTTGTT
Source organism: Glebionis coronaria (assembly GCA_025667525.1). Classification (NCBI taxonomy): domain Eukaryota; kingdom Viridiplantae; phylum Streptophyta; class Magnoliopsida; order Asterales; family Asteraceae; genus Glebionis; species Glebionis coronaria. Next base: position 456,129,141 of record CM046876.1, read on the forward strand.
TGTCATTTGAAAGTATGTTTTTGAAGCTTGTTCACCAAAATACTAAAAGCTCACACTTTCACTATGGTGTCAAAGGGATGTTAAAACTTAAAAGTTAGAATCAAGATCTAAAGACCTTCATGCATGGGAACCGAAGCACTATGCTTGGAATAATGTTACACCTACAAACATACTCTCTCCGTCCCAAAATTATTGTCACCAGACAAGATTCACACAATTTAAGAAAATTACATTTATTACAGCTTTCTCTCTCTTACTTTTTATCATAATGACAGTTTTACCCTTAATGTATTAATTAATTCTTCTTTAAAAATTATAATAATAATTTCAAGCAAGGATAATATAGTAAATTTATCAAAGTTTTCTATCTATTTTTAGTATTGGACAATAATTTTGAGACAATCTAAAATAGAAAGATGGACAATAATTTTAAGACGGAGGGAGTATAATTTAACATAAAGATAGGTGAACACAGTAGTAATTTTGTTAATTAATGCGAATGTGAATGTGTCCATACTTGCTAGAGGAGTCTCGCCGAATATAATAAATTTAATTGAGAGAAGATCGTACAAAGAATATATATATTCACTAGCTTAAAAACCCGTCTAACGTCGGGTGTATTTTAATGAATTGTTTTGTAAGTAATACGAAATATAAAAATAAATAATCGTAAGTAAGCTTGTGCCGTTAATACATGAAATAATAATCAGAAAATACTTAAATTAAAAATTATTCTAATTTGATTCTGTTACAATGATGAGTGTACAAACGGATATATTAGTAATCATTATAAGAGCATCCACAATGGTTTAAACCTTTAAAAGGTTTAAATTTTAATACTATCATTAATTTATAAAAATACTAGCTTCATAAACTTTTTCCACTATGTATAAACCTCTTAAAGTTTATAACTTTTTAATATTTACACATGTATTAAATTTTGAAGAGGTCTAAGATTTTGGACCTATACATCATAAACCTACTTATAAACCTATCACCACTATGGTTTACAAACTCTTAGACCTCTTCATTATTTTATAAACCTCTTTTTAAACTACCATAGTGGATGCCCTAAACACAATACTTCTGGAAAAATAAAACTGCTCATGTAATTGACGTAAAAAGGAACAAAGAAGAGTGTTAAAAAATGGATGATTATTATTCATATATGAAATAATCTTCTTTACATACGAAATTTGTTGCGTATTCTCCGTTTTTGTTACAACTAATTTTCTTTATATAAGAAGTTTGTTGCGGCTTGTATATTCGCTGTCTTTGTCACAACTAAAATCTTCAAAACGTACTGTTTTCGTCTTCGCTCTTGAAACACCCTCATAAAGTTGTCCATCTAAGAATACATATATGTACCCAACTTGCGACAATGTTTGAGAGCCAAATATACACGGAGTTTTCTATACACAAAGTAAATTGCGAGTACAAATGAAATCTATGCTGCAATACACTACAACAAATTTAGGGTTTATTCACACTTTTTTCTTCGCATTTTAAAAAGTGTGAATTTTATTTGTAAAATATTTACATTTTTAAGTGTGAAGTATAAAAAAGTGTGAAATATTAAAAAGTTCACATATAAAAGTGTGAAATATTAAAAAGTTCACACATAAGTGTGAAGTATTAAATATTTTCACACTTAAAAGTGTGAAGTTATTTGTTACACTCAATTTGTTGACACCAAAAATACAAATGAAAGAGTGAAATTTTTAAATTTTTTCATTTTAAAGTGTAAAAAAATGACATAATAAGTGTGAAAAATCAAACAATTTGTTGTAATGATACTAATGTTTTCAAAGATTTCAAACACTCCGTGGACCTAGTCCAACACTCATTCCTAACCAATATGTTGCAAGATATTATTAGACCTTTTTTTCTAGGAAAAAGAAAGTAAAATTTGTTAATTTGTACTATGTTATTAAAGCCTCATCGAATTCAAAGCCGTATTGAATCTAATTTAGCTTTGCGTAAAAGTGTAATCCTACCCCTTTTAATACAGTAGCCATTTTCATTATATATCCAATGATCGGAAATAATGACAATATGTGTTACTTGAAACTTTTCCCATCTAACAGGTTTTGCATGAAACAACTATTGCACAGCGTGTGTCCATAGATAAACTCATTTTCATTATAAGTAGTTTATGGTGACCATATTTTCTACATTATATTAGTTATTCATAGTAAAATGTAACATAAGCAAAAAAAACTTGAACGGGTTAAGTAAAGTATTAGAAGCACCTCCGATAGAAAGGTAATATATGATTCTATCACCAGAACTGGAACGTTTTAGGACTGAAAAAGTGAAACGCCCAGATTTTTTTTTCTTTTGTAGATATATACATTGAAAATTCTATTTCTGCTACATCAAAACAGTAAACTTCTGAAAACTAAAATCTTTATACATTAACAAAATAAGCGGAAGCGTAAGTTTTAATTGTAAACATACTTATATCAAACGTCCATTTATAATCTGAGAAAAGTACTATAAGAACTTGCTTCTGAAATTGACTTGCTTTGGGCATTTCAAAGTGAGAACAAATGATGGGAATGAGAAGCTCGTTACCTATCCCACGAGCTACACCATTTTAACCCATTACACCCCATCTAACCCATAGGTGGTCTCATCCTGCATACCTACAAAACATGAAACTGAGGACGATAAGTCTATAAGACTTAGTGAAATAACAGATACTTACAATTGTAGTGAATCATAAATTGAAATATAAACTAAAACATAAGCATGATACTGACTAGGTGCATGAATAAACCACTGATTGAGTACTTGTAGTACTATACTAGCTGAGTGCATGAAACGATACATTGGCTGAGTGGCTGAGCGAATAGAACACTAACCAAGTGCATAAAACAATGTATTGGCTGAGTGGATGAGTGAATAAAATACTATACAATACTATGTGTGTAAAGTACACACTGACTTAGTTCATAACCGACTCATTGGGTGCGTGAAGCTGAGCACATACTGACTGAGTACTTAACTGAGTACTTAACTGACTGATTACTGCGTAAAGCACGTACTGACTACATACTAACGGAATACTTGTACTATACTGGTTAGGTGCATAAAACACTTCGCATGCCTTATTAAATACGTAAGCATTACCAGCCTTAGCCTTACGCATTATGAGTCTAATTGGTAACACATCGCATGCCTAACTAGGTGTGCGCCTGAATGTATTAAACATATATCCATGGGACTTAAGAATGTGCATAAAGCCCTATTATTTGAATGCGATAAACATATATCCGTAGGGCTCAAGAATGTGGATAAAGCCCTGTTAATTCACACATGACTGACCGAGACTAAGTTTATTAATAATAAACTATTCTAGACATATACATAACACAAAGCCGAGGCTAAACCAATGCATAACCTTGAAACTGAATTCAGTAAGTAAACTATGTTATAACATAATAGTAAAGCCGAGCTGTAATATAATCCAACGGGGAACCGTAATACTAAATATGACCCAACGCATCGCCATAATACTAAATATGACCAAACAAGTCAACATGATAATGAAGATGACTACAAGGGTAAACATAATACCAAATATGACCACAAAGGTCAACATGATACTCAAAATGATCTTCAGGGTCAACACGATACTAGGTTTGACCATCTAGGTTAAAATGATACTATGTTTGACCACTTGGGTCGACATGATACTTGTTTGACCACTTGGGCCAACATGATACTTGTTTGACCACTTGGGTCAACATGATACTTGTTTTGACCACTTGGGTCAACATGATACGTGTTTGACCACTTGGGTCAACATGATACTTGTTTTGACCACTTGGGTCAACGTGATACTTGTTTTGACCATATGGGTCAACATGATGCTAACTATGACCATACGGGTCAACATGATGCTAACTATGACCATACGGGTCAACATGATGCTAACTATGACCATACTGGTCAACATGATGCTAACGACGACCATACTGGTCAACATGATGCTAACTATGACCATACTAGGCAACATGATGCTAACTATGACCATACTGGTCAACATGATGCTAACGACGACCATATTGGTCAACATGATGCTAACTATGACCATACTGGTCAACATGATGCTAACTATGACCATACGGGTCAACTTGATGCTAACGATGATCATACGGGGAAACATGATGCTAACTATGACTATACGGGTCAACATGATGCTAACTATGACCATACTGGTCAACATGATGCTAACGACGACCATACGGGTCAACATGATGCTAACGATGACTATGCTGGTCAACATGATGCTAACTATGACCATACGGGTCAACATGATGCTAACTATGACCATACGGGTCAACATGATACTAGGCTTACATATTTGACCAATAAGGTCACGTGAATACTTGACTTGCTGAGACAAGACATAATTATGTTAAACACATTTAATTTATTAAACATGGAAATCCGTTACTCACCAGGGCTGTAAAAACGCAAGCTGAATGATTCTAATTATGCCTCGAACACCTATATCATGATAGTACTATTAACACATAACTTTACATTTAACATAAACATGACATGGAAATCAAGCTAGAACACGACTAAGAACACATGAACTAGCTATGGCAAAAGTAATGCCAAACATGCACTTTTATGCTTGCTTACAAGTTAGACTAACCGATACTTGACTCTATACTTTAAACATATATCATTACCACATAGACTCATAACATGAGGTATTATAGCACATAATCACCACAAGCTCGCAAAAACATCATATCATGCCATTATCATTCAAACAATTAATAAATCAAGGATGTGATTTCTGCAGCAGCCTGCAAAATACTAATTTCGGCTCACTTAGCCATTAAGTCAGACCTTGAAGTTAATTTTACATGAAAGTAATCTCTTTTGGCTTTTCGAAAAGGTATGACACGCTTCAATTGGAGCTATGGTCGATTTTATACAAATTTTTGAAAATTTGTTCGCTGCATTTTTCATGATCAGACCTGCTGTACTAAAATTCATATTCAAGCTATTTCACAATTGAATTCATCTCAAACTTCTATATGACATAACAGTACACACATAGGGCTATTCAGAAAGTCTGGCCACGATGCAATCAGAGCTTTTATCAGTTTTATACGCTATTTCTAACTTGACTAACCTATTCTGAAATTTTCTGCACTTTTATCAACATATAACATACAAATTCCATTAAGAGGTGTTTGGTTTAGCTCCTAAACCATTACAAACACATCATAATCTGATCCTAGCTTAATTTTATCAAAACCCCAATCATTATTCTCATAACCCCAAGATCACAAACCATGAATTCGTCATATTACTTGGTATAACACATAACAATCATAACCTTAAATTGGTATTCATGTTTAAACACTAATTTACCATCATACCTTGAATTGGGATAAACTATATAGACATATTGAAGCTTCATAATTGATCACAGCATCATATCCTTTGGCTCCTCTTAATTACATGTATAATCATAACTTGGATCATGTCTTTTAGGTAGGATTCTTCAAGGTGAAGTAACTTCACATTTTCCCTTTCTCTCTTGTTTTCTGTTTCGTAGTCTCGAGAGGATAAGGAGGAGGGGATATATATCTTCTTGGACCGACTTTACTAGGCTAAGGGTAGATTAGTCAAATGTTAATTGTTTAACACTATGATACATATAGTCCTCATGGTATAAATCTCCAACAGGTTGTTACCTTTTCATATTAAGTCAAACTACATGTTTATCAATTGTGGGACTTTTTTATTTACTCCACTATTATTTTCTTGTAAAAAGTGGGATGTTCTCCTCCGCTTGGATTGTTCGTATCCTCACGAACTATTGTTACCCGTAACTAAAGATGTCCTCTAAATTACAAGATCGTATACAAGTACTACCCACTTAGCCTTATATCATGCCTTTATTTTAAAAACAAAGCTGATATTGTATTTAATAAGGATGACATTAGCTTTCTTTTCCCCTGATACATGTAACAAATTTATCAGCAGGTTCATGTTGAAATCTAACTTCATGGTTATCTATACTCCTACTATAAGGATTGACTAATTTACTTCAATATTTTCTTATGTTGACATAGGAAAAGAAAGGATTTATTTTACCTGAATTCACATAATAATTGCTAAAAGGTCATATCCTGAAATTTGGATTCATAACTCTAATATGGAATGCCTCTTATTAGATAAATTATATCCGTTATGAAATATTTTTATTTCATTTATTTAGTCCATTTATTGTAAACTACTCAAATCCAGCAATACTGACACCATGTCATATCTAATTTGTCATAATCTATAGCATTTCTAAATCAAAATCTTTTTTGTGTGGAATTTATCATTAACATGCTAGAGTATGTAAACTATACCCCATTTGGTGACTACCTGAAAATGCTACTATACATGATCCAACGCTCTATTCATGATGTATTTAAAACGTAATCGCACTAGTGAGCTCCCTAAGATATCTATGATCTCGATAAGTTCATGCCATATCATGTGAATATTATCACGTTGATCAGGCGTCAAAATAATCACACCATATAATCATGAACTCATCGCTATCAAAGTCTAACCCAAGTCACTAAACGGAACCAAATCATCTACTCCTGCACATAAAATTCTAACTATATACTTGTATAGTGATACTGCATGCTAATTATGTATGCTTACTGTATCGTGAATATTTGATTCAAGGTCTGCATATTTAAACTTCATAAAATCTGTAAATGCATTGTGCACTACATGACTATGTGTAAATTCATATTATCTGATATATAGTAGTAATCAAATATTCACATATACCGGTGTCCACGTGTAACGATCATCTATATTAAATATGAATAGTATACTGATAAACATGTAAATATGCGATGCAACTGATTCTATATGGAAATATAGAGCAATCGTTTTAAGTCTAAGCATCCCCTACTTATGGTGGAAACTTAGATCTCTCAAACCATCGCTCTGATACCAACTTGAAACGCCCAGATTTTTTTTGTAGATATATACATTGAAAATTCTATTTCTACTACATCAAAACAGTAAACTTCTGAAAACTAAAATCTTTATACATTAACAAAATAAGCGGAAGCGTAAGTTTTAATTGTAAACATACTTATATCAAACGTCCATTTATAATCTGAGAAAAGTACTATAAGAACTTGCTTCTATTGACTTGCTTTGGGCATTTCAAAGTGAGAACAAATGATGGGAATGAGAAGCTCGTTACCTATCCCACGAGCTACATCATTTAACCCATTACACCTCATCTAACCCATAGGTGGTCTCATCCTGCATACCTACAAAACATGAAACTGAGGACGATAAGTCTATAAGACTTAGTGAGATAACAGATACTTATAATTGTACTGAATCATAAATTAAAATATAAACTAAAACATAAGCATGATACTGACTAGGTGCATGAATAAACCACTGATTGAGTACTTGTAGTACTATACTAGCTGAGTGCATGAAACGATACATTGGCTGAGTGGCTGGGCGAATAGAACACTAACCAAGTGCATAAAACAATGTACTAGCTGAGAGGCTGAGTGAATAAAACAATATACAATACTATGTGTGTAAATTACACATTGACTTAGTTCATAACTAACTCATTGGGTGCGTGATGTAGTAGTTTTTAGTGATATACAAGTCTTAGGAAAGACGAGTATAAATGCGGTAAGTATTAATCGACACGATTTAGGAAAATCGTGAAGACGAATAAATTCCAAGTTCGTTCTCGAAGGAGGTGTGTGTATTAATGTGCCAAAATAAAATAACAATGTTTGGATTAGTGACGTTTTTGGTTTAGAAAGAGAAAAATAAAAGTCGAACTACGACTACGATTAAACTACGACGTTGACGTAAAACGTGAACGTAAATACGTAAAACGTGACAAAATAAAAAATAAAACCTAAAAATTAATTAAAAGTTTAAACTAAGTCTTAAATAATATAAATAAGAATAAAAATTCAACAAATATATTTTAAAACCTTTTATTAATTAAATATTCAATTTTTAATGCTAATTAAAGCCCAAAAATTAAATATAATTAACAAAATGCCCAAAATATTAATTTATTGAACTAATAACTAACTTATATTATTTAATGACTAAAAAGTATTTTACCTAAATTTTAAAAACTATTTTTCTATTTTTTATTCACTAAAAACTATTTTTGAACTAAAATAATCATAAAAAATAATAAAATAATGACAAAATTAATTTAACAATTTTAAAAATCCTAAATTACCCTAATGAACAGTAGAAAATTGAAAAAGTTTGAAAAATGTAAAAATTTGCACTAAAAGACAAAAATATTTAATAATGAATAAACCCTAATTAAACTAATTTAATTATAAAAATAATTAAAAAGTGAACAGTGAATATTTTTTAAACTAAAAATCTTAAATTAATTTTCTAAATCTAAGAAAAATTAAATCTGAAAAATATTACTTTTTTACACTAAATGACAAAATTAGAATAATTAAAAGTAATTAAAAATGGCTAATTAATCTAAAAATTACTTAATGAACAGTAACTTAAAAAGTAATTAAACTGAAAAATCAGAAATTAAAATAGAAAAATAATGCAATAAGTTTGAAACCCTAATTCTTAAAAAAGTTCACAAAAGACAAAATTTAAAGATTGTGAAAGTGACACTTGGTCACTTTCTGTCTTCTTGTGCAAGCAGTGGAAACAACAGCACTAGCAGGGGTAATGAAGTTCCCACTGCTAGTGCAATATCAAAGTCTGGTGGTTTTTGGAGCTTAGGAAAGCTCTTGTTGGTGGCTTTTTCTTGGATACAAGGGCACCTCCACACTCATGGAAGTGTGGGGAGTCAGTTTAAACACAAAAAAAACCAAGCTCAAAGCAAAAATCACACTAAAATAACCCCAATTCAGTGACTGTTATGGCCTTAAAGTTTCTGATGAACAGTGATGTTAGCTATAGGCACACAAACGAATTTTAAGTGCTCCAAACTTGCATAAAACCCTACCAAATCTTATATGAACTAGATGAAACCCTAGATTATACTATCTACTAATAATGTGCAAGTATTTATAGCCTAAATTACTAAAACATGGCAGTTAAAGAGACTAACTGGATTTAGGCTATATCTACCAAATTTTAAGCATACAATCCTATTTCTATCCTACCAATCTTGAAGCAAAATATCAGAACAATCCTACTACCACCTCAAGAGTATGTTTAGATAGCTATAAGGCCAAAAGTTTATCAAACTCCTAGCTTAATATGCAGACCCAAACACACCTTAAAATTCTGAAACTAAAAATTAACATACCAAATCCTATTCAAATCAACCTAAACTGATTACTAGCACTTAAACATGAACAAGAGACATAATTAAACAGATAAGAACAGATAACACAACATACAAACAGATACCTCATAAAATCATGTAACTTGCATAAAAATCACAAAATCACTTAAGTAGGGTTCAAGCCTTTTGACCTGGCTGAGTGCCTTCTACTTGAGCTTCTTGAGAGCTTATGGAAGCTAATGAATGTGTAGAGAAACCCTGTTGTGGTTCAACAACAGAACCAGGGTATATATATCTTCAAAATGAGGAGAAAATGAAGTGAAATGGGTGTCTTGTTGCTTCTTGTTGCCTGCACACAAACACCACCAAACAATAGAGAGGACAAGTAGTATGAGCTACTGAAAAAGCTCTTGTCAAGAAGCTTTTCAGTAGCTTATGCTACAGTAAGTGATGTAAAATCAGTAAAAAGAAAGAAGAAGGATTTTTGAGGGAAATCTTTGATAAACCTTTAACAAACCAACTTAAAAACCTTTTGATTATGACAAACAACTTTTGGGAAGATGAAAGCCCAAGTTATACTTCCACTTTCACTTCCATATAACTTGGGATTCAAATCAGACGAGTTTAAAAAATGAAACTTGAAACTGAAAATTCCTTTTAAACTTTTAAACCAATTCTTAAAAAACAGTAACTGAATTACACTAATGCTAGAAATAAAGATTGGAACTCAGAATCATTGCACAAATTTTAAATATTTCATTGTCATTACTTTATAAAAAGGGTACAATAAAACTGGAACAAAATAGCATTCACAACCCGAATGTCTATTTATAATATGGAAAAGAACTATCTAGAATTGAAAAAAAACTAGTATGATCTTGAACGTTCACTTGGTCCTTTGGGACCAAGGAATGTGACTTGGAGCGTTGGATGACTGAAAGATGCTTTCTTTGCCATTTTTGAACAAGCAGGGGACATGGTGGGGGCCATTTGGGTCACGGGTTGGCTTGGTTTGTAAGTAGGTTTGGGTGACAATAGGATTAATTACTGATCTGGAAACTTATAGGGCAAACCCCTTTGATTTGAGTGAGAGTGGGATTAGGGTTCATGTGGGTTAGGGAAAGTAGCAGGGATGATTTCAATGTGTTTAAGGAGGATTAACTTTTTAAATTCGTGTTTACCACCAAAAATATAAGATTAATAAATAATCCGTTTGAGTGGAGTCTGATGTGGAGAATTGGGAGAAGGTGATTGGGTGAGGGGAGATAGTGGGTGACGTGTCAGGTGTGGGTTGGATGAGAGGTGTTTGCTTGTCTGCCCAAATAGGTCCCTCTATTTCTTTTCTCTTGTCACTTTGAGTTAAACATCCAACAACGCCTAAAATGCATGTGACAACTTTGGCCAAGTTGTCTTTTTTGGCACAATGTATTAGCAAACTTTTACCAAGGGTTTAAAATGCACAATTTACATTCTTCAAGGACCCAATGTGTATATTCTTGAAATATTAGGGACCCAATGTGTAATTTGAGTGTTCACAAGGGTATAATATGACAAGTCTTCCAAAGTAGAGGGACCAAAGTTGCCAAATCTTCAAACTTCAAGGACTTGATAGGAAAATCATGATTCGGGTCCGGTTCTTTGTGCGGCTTCGTTTCCCGTGTTCGTTTTTGCTTGATTCCTTTGATCATTTGGTGAATTCACGATATCCATACCTAAAATACACAATGAACAAACACAGGCATATATTGGGGTATTTTGACGATATTTTAAGCGTTTTAAGCCCGATTTGGACGATGAGACTATGTATAAATACAGTCTCATCACTCCCCCATACTAAACCATTGCCGTGTCCCCACGCAATGATAGAATTAAGTATCATAGCACTTCCAAAATTTATTTTATGATGACATTTATTGAAGACATAAACTTAAATAAACTACTATATGTGTTTTAGACATAATGTATTGTTTTCATCACGAAAAAGTGACTTTTAGGATCATAGAACAAGAACACGTGAATGCTTCGTTAGAAATAATTTCGTCGTCCTCGATTTTCACCCAATTCCATGCTAAGCGTGTAACGAGATCATTGTTATTATAAGTTAGCAACACGAACACATCTCATGAGTGTTAATTACGAACCTAAACTCCCTTATTCCTACTTGGTATCTCTTATATTTTATTACGTCTTAATGATCACGAGGATACATCATCGACTTATGCGTGAATAGAGATTAAGTCTAAAAATAGAAACTTAACGGTGTAACCAAAATCATCAAATCAATAATTCATCCCAAAAGACAACGATGTCAAAAAATTAAGTCAACAAGAAGGATCGATAAACACGATTTTATAACGGTTTTGAACATGAGACTTATTACCAAGACTTTTATTCGCCCCCTAACGGAAGGGCCTTATTATCTTTGGTTTACCTCCATCTTTTATTCAACTTCGCCATGAAGCTTTTATTATGACTTCGGTCTTGCCTTGCCTTTTATTATCCGCCTCATCGGTGGTTTTATTAGCCAAAGACGTATATCCTTACGCTAAAGCGAATTTTGGATCTTTAAAGCTTCGAAGATTAAGGCTTGATTCACTTTCAATTTGGGCATAGATTTTTCGGCCTTGTGAGCTTCAAATTTTTGCTTAATTTAGGTGAGCACTTGAAATCTTATTATTAGGTGAAGCTTTCGATTATTCGGGTGCCAATACTTCAAAACCGTGACGCTGGCGATACCTTAATGTTTTCCCAATTTAATTACATGGAAGCTACCAAAACAAATTAGAAACCCAACAATAGTGACTAAACCGCCAAATCAATATTTATTAACAATTATTTATGCAAAAGCGTTGGGAGAATAAGCTAATAATTACTACACATAAGATTGTGACGATTACGAGACTTATAAATAACTCTATCATTTCTCGTCCTCATTTTAGAGACTTAGCCTAAAAAGTTAAGGAATCGAGATAAGTGCTCAATATGCACGGTCGAGTCAAAAATTACTCTCGTTCTCACCATCGGAAAACCTACATTCGTGTCTTAAACACTTATGACAAACTAGAAAAAAAATTAAAATTTGGCCATTTTTAGCCTTATTTTGCATAAAAACGATAACAAAACGATGAATTTTGGATTGCGTGTTGACGTAAGCAAGGTGAAGTATCTACTCACCCCCCATACTAAAACTAAACATTGTCCTCAATGTTTCGAGTCTAGGGGTGTAAACACCCCCATACTAGAGACGAAGTCGAATGCTTAATCTCGAGTATGGAAAGGGTAAAACGAATAACCTAAAAGCCGTTTATGAATTATGCTAATAAGATAAACATTAGAACATAAAAGGATATCATCGGATATCGGAATCTCCAAAGGCAACGATTGAAGCTCGAGTGCTACGTAAAACGAACACGAGAGGCTTCAATGATGTCGATGAACCTAATAAATCACAATCACAAACAACCACGGAACAAAGGTTGGAAGAGCACAAGTCCCCTCGTTACGTTAAACTAAGAAAGCGATAATATGTACAAGGATAAGCATGAGAATCCCCCACGAGGCACCTTGTTTTTGATAACCGAGTCAAAAGCTCGACTCGAATCCCCATAAATGTGATCATTTAGGGATAATCTTGGTTTGGTCATTTTTGGTGGGGCTTACATGATAAACAAGGCCCAAAAGTACATGGAGTACTTTAAAAACCCGATAAACGTATACCGGGGTCAAAGATAGTGTCCTCGTTTTCGGATGAAAGACGAAACAACGCCACTTCGACACGTGCCAAAACCCCAAAGGGGTAGAAGAAAAGAGATGAGAAGTAGAAAGGTGGGGCAATGGGTAAGTCAAATGTATGAGCTACTCGAGGTAGACTCACACCAAGCAAATGAATAAGATTTCCATTTATTGCATCGGTGGAAGACCGAGATTTCCCTTTACAAGCAATTCCGGGATCGTAAATCTCGTCCTCGGTGGTAAAGTGTGAGGGAATATTTGGGGCTTCCCCCATACTAAGACTACACCAACCATCGTCAAAAGGAGTAGACGAGGTGGTAGCACTCATAAAACGCGGTGATGACGGAGTTAAACATGTAGAAAAATCATTTAAAACATTTTTAAAATCTTTCCCTTTTTCATCGTTTAAAAACTCTTTATGAAAACCCGATTGAATAATGTTGAAAATATTTGGCGTGTCAAATTGAAAATTAGTCGCGCTAAAAATCCTCACATTTAAGTCTTTGGCGGGAGGGGGTGGCGGATTATATAAGTTCTCAAAACGTTTGTCAATAAAGAACACTGCCCCCTCGGGGTCAACATACTCGTCATCCTCATGAACGTCGATCTCATCGATTTCTTCATCAAAGATAGGCTTGTCAAACCATGGTTTGTCATTCCCCTCCTTGAGTATCTTAGAAACTCTCTCGAAAAGATCACGATCAAGCACGAAACCATCATTCTTTTGTAGGGATCGTTGATAAGTTAGATCCTCACGAATGTGGTAAACGTCATTCTCAAATGAGGAGTGTTGATTAGGTAACTCCTCGAGAATGGTATTTGTGGTCACATGAGTTGGTTCGTCATTGAAAATAAGACGTTCCAACTCATTAAGTTCATCCTCGATTTTGGAAAGGTCGACCTTACTCGTAGGTGGAAGTGAAGGCATAAGAGCTAGCTCTCGTTCAATGATTTCCTCAATCTCGGGATCAAACTCATAATCATCGTACTTCACATGTTTCTTCTTAGGAGAATAAAAAATTGCATGCGGATTTCGAAGTACGTGATCAAGCTCGGCAAAATCGCCATCGTCATCGTCAAAGAAAGAGTCGATGTGAGCACTCACAACCATGGACTTACAAGTCAAATGACTATGCTTAGGTGACTTTTCTAAGACGAGAGGATCGATGTCGATAAACCCTTTAGCCTCAACGAGTGTTGGGCTAGGCAAAGGAGGCACTTCGATGGAGTTAGAAGTTGAAGCCTCAAAGACGTGGTCCTTCGAAGGTGGTGAAGACGAACCCATTTTGGTCATTGTCGTGATGGCATTAACGTCACCCTTCGGAATTGGTGTTTCACTTGTTTCGCTAAAAACATCCCAAAGTGAGTTTTCATCCATGAATTTACACATACCCTTTTGAATTAGGTACACGTATTCTTTATCATCAAAATCATCATCTTTAAAACCGTTTTTCTTAATTCTTTCAAAACATGCATCAAGCTTCATTCTTTCCGCTAAAGTAAACATTTTGAAATCATTAGAATTTGAATCATTAGGTTTTGAAACCTCGGTTTTTTCATTCTCATTAAATCCTTGGGATTTTCTAGCGAAAAAGTCTATTTTCTCATCCCCATATCTCATAGTAAGTCTCCCCTCGTGAACGTCGATTACGGTTTGAGCCGTTGATAAGAATGGTCGGCCTAAAATAATGGGACATTTAGGGTCACACTCGTAATCGGATATAACGAAATCCGTGGGAAAAACAAACTTTCCAATCCTAACATAGACATCCTCGGCTATTCCAATTGGTATAAGTGGAGTACAATTTGCAAGCTCGATAGTCATGTTTGTGGGGGTAAGCGAAGGCAATCTCATCAATTTCCAAAGAGAATGAGGCATAAGATTGATGCTAGCACCTAAATCGGCAAGGGCTAAACATCCTTCAATCTCGGAAAAATCACAAGGTAATAGAAATTGGCCCGGATCCTTTTCCTTTCTCGGCATACGCCTTTTGGGTTTTTTAAGAAGGATCGATGAACAAGTTTCTTCAAGGGTTACTTTGGTAAGGTCGACAAAGCTCTCTTTTTGAACCGTGGATGGAATTTGAGGTACACGAGGGTGTGCACTCTTTTCCTTGGTCGCCACGTTCACCCCATCGACTTTAGAACAAGAAGACGTCTTAGAAGTCGAGGGTTGAGAGGGATAAACAACACGGAATCCTTCAAGGTTAGGGGTAATCACACGACCTTTCTCACGAGACGAGGCGGCTTTGCATTGTTCTTTCGGATTAGCAACGGTGTCACTAGGTAACGAACTCGATGACGAACCCGAGGCTTTGTTCATTATGGCCGAAAACATTTTTTTAATATCAATTTGCCCTTGCTCTATCTTCGTGTTTTGCAATTTCAATGTATTAGAAAAGTCATTTTTCAAAGTACCAATTTCTCCCTCTAATCGTCTCATATTAGCCTCATTCGTTTTCATGTAATTTTGAAAATCGTTTGACGAACTATTTTGATTAGAATTAAATTTCCCTTGGTTTTGATTACTTCTTTGAAAATTGTTTTGATTTCCACTTGAAAAATTGTTGCCTTGATTGTAATTGTTTGAAAAATTCGAGTTTTGGTTATTGTCTCGATTTTGCCAAGTTATATTACGACCTTGATTATAACCTCCTTGATTTTGATTCGAAAAATTTCCTTGTTGATTATTTCCTTGAAAATTGTTTCGATTTTGAAAATTGTTGCCTTGGTTATAATTGCCTTGTTGTGATGGACCCGCGTTATTTTGATTTGAAAAATTGTTGTTTCCATTTAACGCACTCACATTCGATGTTTGGCCATCCGTAGCCGCACACTCGTAATAATTATGAGGTCCACCACAAAACGTACATGAAACCTCAACCGCTTTCACCGTAGCGGGAGCGTCTTTCTTTTGCATCTCAACGAGAAAAGACGTAAACACATTCGTCAACTTGTCGACTTTTGCATCAACTCTCTCAATGTCGCGATTAGAACTACTAACATTGGCGACATTGGCAACACTCGGTGCGTTGCGGAGTTGGTAAACCTTGGATCGGTTTTCGATAATTATCAATGCATCTTTCGGAGTTTTACACAAAAAGTTGCCACCGGCGGCGGAATTCAACGAGTCTGGTTCGTGAAAATTAAGACCGTTGTAAAACGTATCGATTTGGTGCAACTCGGAAAAACCATGGTGAGGATATTGCCTAAGCAATTCCTTAAAGCGATCCCACGCGTCTCTAAAAGATTCATTCGATTTTTGCTCAAATTTCGTAATTTCATTCTTGAAAAACGTCGTCTTAGACGGTGGGAAGAAATAATTAACGAACTTGGAAACGAGATCCTTCCACGTAACTATCGAATTAGGTGGCTCTTTCTCGTACCAATCCTTGGCGGCACCATCGAGCGAGTACGGAAAAAGCATAAGCTTGACGACATCGGTGTCGACGTTCTTAAACTTGCTCGTGGCTAAAAGACGATCAAAATTCCGAATGTGGTCGTGAGGATTGTCGGCTTCACGACCTCGAAACTTCGTAGCTTGGATCAACGAAAGCATTCCGCTCTTGATCTCAAAATTCTCCGCTTCGATAGCGGGAATTACGATCGCGTCTCCATAACCCTCGGTGGGCGCTTGGAGCAATTCCATCATAGAACGATTGTCGACCATCTCGTCTAAGGTTTCTTCAACAACGATATTAGGAACGTCGGTTTCTAATTCTCGTCTACGTCGTCGATTCCTTCGATTACGATTGCGTCGATTCGAAGCTTCACTAGAATTGGAATAGTCCTTCGATCGAGTGCGCATGCACTAAGCGTAGAATGGGTGGTAGAAAAGAAGATTCTTTTTGCGGTTTTTTGATTTTTTAATTTTTTTGGTTTTTGATTGGTTTTTTTATTTTTTTTGGATTTTTGAATGTATTACGTAGACACAAATCTACAAATCTCCCCTTGAATCGATCTTCTCGATTAAAGGAGCCTCAAAGAATGAAAACGATCACGTGGAGTGAACGTTCTCGATGACTTTAGAACGTTGGTGGAACACCAAAACGTTCAAGAGGGTTTAATCTTGAAAACACAAGCAAATATAATATACGTAGATAATACTTGGGCGGCAAACCCTCGATTGGCCCTCTTTCTCAAAACACGCACAAGCAAGCGGAGGAAACGAGGCGGCGCGAAGCACTTAAGAGCCTTTTTCCTTTAGGTCGTGAAATACAACCGCCTTATACCCACCTTATAGTTTTTGTTAATCGAAATTAAGCCTCACGAAAGTATTTATCTATTTTGCCTTTAAACTTTTGCTTTGGATTCGAATACAATGATCGAGTGATGAAATCCCGAATCAAGGTTGCGTTTTCACGCTTTTGGAGTACTTGTATATTTATTGTTCTTACGTAGTACAATATAGTAATAATATATTCACAATAAAAACGAAAACCAATATATCTACAATATAGTAAAGGTTGTTGTGTGTTTAATTTAGGAAAATTAAACACGTTTTATTTGGATATTATACTATAATAGATAAAAATAACAAAAAATGAGTATGTACGATATTTACGCTTTCCAAAAATGAAAAGCAAAAACGCACTACTCACACAAACACGATACTAATAATAATGGCACACTAAACACCTCCCCGGCAGCGGCGCCAAAATGATGTAGTAGTTTTTAGTGATATACAAGTCTTAGGAAAGACGAGTATAAATGCGGTAAGTATTAATCGACACGATTTAGGAAAACCGTGAAGACGAATAAATTCCAAGTTCGTTCTCGAAGGAGGTGTGTGTATTAATGTGCCAAAATAAAATAACAATGTTTAGATTAGTGACGTTTTTGGTTTAGAAAGAGAAAAATAAAAGACAAACTACGACTACGATTAAACTACGACGTTGACGTAAAACGTGAACGTAAATACGTAAAACGTGACAAAATAAAAAATAAAACCTAAAAATTAATTAAAAGTTTAAACTAAGTCTTAAATAATATAAATAAGAATAAAAATTCAACAAATATATTTTAAAACCTTTTATTAATTAAATATTTAATTTTTAATGCTAATTAAAGCCCAAAAATTAAATATAATTAACAAAATGCCCAAAATATTAATTTATTGAACTAATAACTAACTTATATTATTTAATGACTAAAAAATATTTTACCTAAATTTTAAAAACTATTTTTCTATTTTTTATTCACTAAAAATTATTTTTGAACTAAAATAATCATAAAAAATAATAAAATAATGACAAAATTAATTTAACAATTTTAAAAATCCTAAATTACCCTAATGAACAGTAGAAAATTGAAAAAGTTTGAAAAATGTAAAAATTTGCACTAAAAGACAAAACTATTTAATAATGAATAAACCCTAATTAAACTAATTTAATTATAAAAATAATTAAAAAATGAACAGTGAATATTTTTTAAACTAAAAATCTTAAATTAATTTTCTAAATCTAAGAAAAATTTTATATCTGAAAAATATTACTTTTTTACACTAAATGACAAAATTAGAATAATTAAAAGTAATTAAAAATGGCTAATTAATCTAAAAATTACTTAATGAACAGTAACTTAAAAAGTAATTAAACTGAAAAATCAGAAATTAAAATAGAAAAATAATGCAATAAGTTTGAAACCCTAATTCTTAAAAAAGTTCACAAAAGACAAAATTTAAAGATTGTGAAAGTGACACTTGGTCACTTTCTGTCTTCTTGTGCAAGCAGTGGAAAGAACAGCACTAGCAAGGGTAATGAAGTTCCCACTGCTAGTGCAATATCAAAGTCTGGTGGTTTTTGGAGCTTAGGGTGAAAGCTCTTGTTGGTGGCTTTTTCTTGGATACAAGGGCACCTCCACACTCATGGAAGTGTGGGGAGTCAGTTTAAACACAAAAAAAACACCAAGCTCAAAGCAAAAATCACACTCAAATAACCCCAATTCAGTGACTGTTATGGCCTTAAAGTTTCTGATGAACAGTGATGTTAGCTATAGGCACACAAACGAATTTTAAGTGCTCCAAACTTGCATAAAACCCTACCAAATCTTATATGAACTAGATGAAACCCTAGATTATACTATCTACTAACAATGTGCAAGTATTTATAGCCTAAATTACTAAAACATGGCAGTTAAAGAGACTAACTGGATTTAGGCTATATCTACCAAATTTTAAGCATACAATCCTATTTCTATCCTACCAATCTTGAAGCAAAATATCAGAACAATCCTACTACCACCTCAAGAGTATGTTTAGATAGCTATAAGGCCAAAAGTTTATCAAACTCCTAGCTTAATATGCAGACCTAAACACACCTTAAAATTCTGAAACTAAAAATTAACATACCAAATCCTATTCAAATCAACCTAAACTGATTACTAGCACTTAAACATGAACAAGAGACATAATTAAACAGATAAGAACAGATAACACAACATACAAACAGATACCTCACAAAATCATGTAACTTGCATAAAAATCACAAAATCACTTAAGTAGGGTTCAAGCCTTTTGACCTGGCTGAGTGCCTTCTACTTGAGCTTCTTGAGAGCTTATGGAAGCTAATGAATGTGTAGAGAAACCCTGTTGTGGTTCAACAACAGAACCAGGGTATATATATCTTCAAAATGAGGAGAAAATGAAGTGAAATGGGTGTCTTGTTGCTTCTTGTTGCCTGCACACAAACACCACCAAACAATAGAGAGGACAAGTAGTATGAGCTACTGAAAAAGCTCTTGTCAAGAAGCTTTTCAGTAGCTTATGCTACAGTAAGTGATGTAAAATCAGTAAAAAGAAAGAAGAAGGATTTTTGAGGGAAATCTTTGATAAACCTTTAACAAACCAACTTAAAAACCTTTTGATTATGACAAACAACTTTTGGGAAGATGAAAGCCCAAGTTATACTTCCACTTTCACTTCCATATAACTTGGGATTCAAATCAGACGAGTTTAAAAAATGAAACTTGAAACTGAAAATTCCTTTTAAACTTTTAAACCAATTCTTAAAAAACAGTAACTGAATTACACTAATGCTAGAAATAAAGATTGGAACTCAGAATCATTGCACAAATTTTAAATATTTCATTGTCATTACTTTATAAAAAGGGTACAATAAAACTGGAACAAAATAGCATTCACAACCCGAATGTCTATTTATAATATAGAAAAGAACTATCTAGAATTGAAAAAAACTAGTAAACCCTAACAAACGAAATTCCAAGAAAGCCCTTGGTCTTCACTTGATTCTTGGTCAAAAACGCGTCATGTGATGCCAGTTGTTAGAAGTATGATCTTGAACGTTCACTTGGTCCTTTGGGACCAAGGAATGTGACTTGGAGCGTTGGATGACTGAAAGATGCTTTCTTTGCCATTTTTGAACAAGCAGGGGACATGGTGGGGGCCATTTGGGTCACGGGTTGGCTTGGTTTGTAAATAGGTTTGGGTGACAATACGATTAATTACTGATCTGGAAACTTATGGGGCAAACCCCTTTGATTTGAGTGAGAGTGGGATTAGGGTTCATGTGGGTTAGGGAAAGTAGCAGGGATGATTTCAATGTGTTTAAGGAGGATTAACTTTTTAAATTCGTGTTTACCACCAAAAATATAAGATTAATAAATAATCCGTTTGAGTGGAGTCTGATGTGGAGAATTGGGAGAAGGTGATTGGGTGAGGGGAGATAGTGGGTGACGTGTCAGGTGTGGGTTGGATGAGAGGTGTTTGCTTGTCTGCCCAAATAGGTCCCTCTATTTCTTTTCTCTTGTCACTTTGAGTTAAACATCCAACAACGCCTAAAATACATGTGACAACTTTGGCCAAGTTGTCTTTTTTGGCACAATGTATTAGCAAACTTTTACCAAGGGTTTAAAATGCACAATTTGCATTCTTCAAGGACCCAATGTGTATATTCTTGAAATATTAGGGACCCAATGTGTAATTTGAGTGTTCACAAGGGTATAATATGACAAGTCTTCCAAAGTAGAGGGACCAAAGTTGCCAAATCTTCAAACTTCAAGGACTTGATAGGAAAATCATGATTCGGGTCCGGTTCTTTGTGCGGCTTCGTTTCCCGTGTTCGTTTTTGCTTGATTCCTTTGATCATTTGGTGAATTCACGATATCCATACCTAAAATACACAATGAACAAACACATGCATATATTGGGGTATTTTGACGATATTTTAAGCGTTTTAAGCCCGATTTGGACGATGAGACTATGTATAAATACAGTCTCATCAGTGCGTGAAGCTGAGCACATACTGACTGAGTACTTAACTGAGTACTTAACTGACTGATTAGTGTGTAAAGCACGTACTGACTACATACTAACGGAATACTTGTACTATACTGGTTGGATGCATAAAACACGTCGCATGCCTTATTAAATACGTAAGCATTACCAGCCTTAGCCTTACACATTATGAGTCTAATTGGTAACACATCGCATGCCTAACTAGGTGTGCGCCTGAATTTATTAAACATATATCCACGGGACTTAAGAATATGCATAAAGCCCTATTATTTGAATGCGATAAACATATATCCGTAGGGCTCAAGAATGTGGATAAAGACCTGTTAATTCACACATGACTGACCGAGACTAAGTTTATTAATAATAAACTATTCTAGAAATATACATAACACAAAGTCGAGGCTAAACCAATGCATAACCTTGAAACTGAGTTGAGTAAGGAAACTATGTTATGACATAATAGTAAAGCCGAGCTGTAATATAATCCGACGGGGAACCGTAATACTAAATATGACCCAACGCATTGCCATAATACTAAATATGACCAAACAAGTCAACATGATAATGAAGATGACTACAAGGGTAAACATAATACCAAATATGACCACAAAGTTCAACATGATACTCAAAATGACCTCCAGGGTCAACACGATACTAGGTTTGACCATCTGGGTTAAAATGATACTAAGTTTGACCACTTAGGTCGACATGATACTTGTTTGACCACTTGGGCCAACATGATATTTGTTTGACCACTTGGATCAATATGATACTTGTTTTGACCACTTGAGTCAACATGATACTTGTTTTGACCACTTGGGTCAACATGATACGTGTTTGACCACTTGGGTCAACATGATACTTGTTTTGACCACTTGGGTCAACATGATACTTGTTTTGACCATACAGGTCAACATGATGCTAACTATGACCATACGGGTTAACATGATGCTAACTATGACCATACGGGTCAACATGATGCTAACTATGACCATACTGGTCAACATGATGCTAACGATGACCATACTGGTCAACATGATGCTAACGATGACCATACTGGTCAACATGATGCTAACTATGACCATACTTGTCATCATGATGCTAACTATGACCATACTGGTCAACATGATGCTAACGACGACCATACTGGTCAACATGATGCTAACTATGACCATACTGGGAAACATGATGCTAACTATGACCATACTGGTAAACATGATGCTAACTATGACCATACGGGTCAACTTGATGTTAACTATGACCATACGGGTCAACATGATGCTAACTATGACCATACTGGTCAACATGATGCTAACGACGACCATACGGGTCAACATGATGCTAACGATGACTATGCTGGTCAACATGATGCTAACTATGACCATACGGGTCAACATGATGCTAACTCTGACCATAAGGGTCAACATGATACTAGGCTTACATATTTGACCACTAAGGTCACGTGAAGACTTGACTTGCTGAAACAAGACATAATTATTTTAAACACATTTAATTTACTAAACATGTATACATGGAAATCCGTTACTCACCAGGGCTGTAAAAACGCATGCTGAATGATTCTAATTATGCCTCGAACACCTATATCATGATAGTACTATTAACACATAACTTTACATTTAACATAAACATGACATGGAAATCAAGCTAGAACACGGCTAAGAACACATGAACCGGCTATGGCAAAAGTAATGCCAAACGTGCACTTAGATGCTTTCTTCGAAGTTAGACTAACCGATACTTGACTCTATACTTTAAACATATATCATTACCACATAGGCTCATAACATGAGGTATTATAGCACATAATCATCACAAGCTCGCAAAAACATCATATCATGCCATTATCATTCAAACAAATAAATTAAGGTTGTGATTTCTGCAGCAGCCTGCAAAAGACTACTTTCGGCTCACTTAGCCATTAAATCAGACCTTGAAGTTAATTTTACATGAAATTACTCTCTTTTGGCTTTTCGAAAAGGTATGACACACTTCAATTGGAGCTACGGTCGATTTTATACAAATTTTTGAAAATCTGTTCGCTGCATTTTTCATGATCAGACCTGCTGTACTAAAATTCATATTCAAGCTGTTTCACAATTGAGTTTAATGTGATGATTTTACTAGTCGAAAAAGTTCGTTTTCTCGGTGTCTCTTCGAATTGATTTCCGGTTAATTGTGTGAGATTAGTTGTTCTTGGTGAAACAAATATTTTTGGTTTTGGAAAATAAATGAGCAAGACTAAATAATAAATGACGAGAAATTAAAACAAGTTAAAAATGTAAACGGTGCGATATTTAAAACTTTGAAAATAAATGACGAGAAATGAAAGGACGTAAAATTAAAATATAACAAAAAGTAAATGACGCAAATAAAAACTTAAACTAAAAGAAACGTGAATAAAAATTCAAATAAATAAAAAGGCGGGAAGAATCAAACTTGAAATTAAAAGAGGAAAACTTAAAAATAAAAACAGATAGAACCTTGATTCGAAAGTTTCAAACTTCCGAATGAACAGGCTTCATTCGGAAGTTTTGGAATTCCGGATGAAGGTTGCTTCATTCGGAAGTTTTGGACTTCCGGATGAAGGTTGCTTCATTCGGAAGTTTTGGACTTCCGGATGAAGGTTGCTTCATTCGGAAGTTTTGGACTTCCGGATGAAGGTTGCTTCATTCGGAAGTTTTGGACTTCCGGATGAAGGTTGCTTCATTCGGAAGTTTTGGACTTCCGAATGAAGGTTGCTTCATTCGGAAGTTTTGGACTTCCGGATGAAGGTGCCTGGGAATGATAAGATACAATAACAATCAAACCGAAAGAACAGGGGATAAACAGTAAACACGATTTATCCTTAAATCAACCAAAATCAAACGAACGATTAAACCAAAACAACCAATAAGCATCAACTAACAATAATCAATCAAAACAAATCATCAAAACTAACAAACATAACCAAATTAATCAAAACCCACTTGATCAAAAAATCATAAAAACTCAAGAACATGAACAATCAAGATAAAGCACAAATCAAACAAGAAAGGTAGAGGAAGATAAATGGAAAGCTTAATTAAAAAGCATGGATTCAATAACAAAAGCTTAAAACACAAATTAATCTAGAGAGAGAAGGCATAAGTCTAGAGAGAGAAACTACCTACTCCTAATCTAATCCTAAAAACTAACCAACCCTCTCACATGTTGTGAGGGTGGTATTTATAGGAGAGGGGAAGGGTTGGTGGCTTCCTCTTTCTTTCATTCTTTCTTGGTCCTCAGTCTTTCAGTCTTTCAGTCTTCTTAAATTCTTCGACTTTTCAGACTTCGTCTCGGGATTTCTTTGAACTCGTCTTGTAATTTCTTCATAATTTAGACTTGAGTTCTTCGGCTTTTAGTAAACTTCCGTCTTTTGACTTTTTCTTCGATAAATCTTCAGAATTGGTCTTGGACTTCCGTTCTTTTTCCACTCTTGATCTTTCGACTTCATCTTTCGTCTTTTTCTTCGATAAAAACCCGTGAAAGACGTGTTTTCTCCACTTTTCACCTTCTCGACCCTGAAACACAATAAAAACACGAACCACGCATAATTCCGCCATTTACGACATAAAATATACGTTCAGGTCCCGTTTTAATGTAATTAAGTGGTAGAAAAGATGGGTGTTTTCACACCTATCAGAGTTCATCTCAGATTTCTATATGACATAAGAGTACACACATAGGGCTATTCAGAAATTCTGGCCACGATGCAATCGGAGCTTTTATCAATTTTATACGCTATTTCTAACTTGACTACCCTATTCTGAAATTTTCTGCACTTTTATCAACATATAACATACAAATTCTATTAAGAGGTGTTTGGTTTAGCTCCTA
Organism: Glebionis coronaria; assembly: GCA_025667525.1. Taxonomy (NCBI): domain Eukaryota; kingdom Viridiplantae; phylum Streptophyta; class Magnoliopsida; order Asterales; family Asteraceae; genus Glebionis; species Glebionis coronaria. Next base: position 456,154,322 of record CM046876.1, read on the forward strand.
AACCATTACAAACACATCATAATCTGATCCTAGCTTAATTTTATCAAAACCCCAATCATTATTCTCATAACCCCAAGATCACAAACCATGAATTCGTCATATTACTTGGTATAACACATAACAATCATAACCTTAAATTGGTATTCATGTTTAAACACTAATTTACCATCATACCTTGAATTGGGATAAACTATATGGACATATTGAAGCTTCATAATTGATCACAACATCATATCCTTTGGCTTCTTTTAATTACATGTATAATCATAACTTGGATCATGTCTTTTAGGTAGGATTCTTCAAGGTGAAGTAACTTCACATTTTCCCTTTCTCTCTTGTTTTCTATTTTCGTAGTCTCGAGATGATAAGGAGGAGGGGATATATATCTTCTTGGACCGACTTTAATAGGCTAAGGGTAGATTAGTCAAATGTTAATTGTTTAACACTTTGATACATATAGTCCTCATGGTATAAATCTCCAACAGGTTGTTACCTTTTCATATTAAGTCAACTACATGTTTATCAATTGTGGGACTTGTTTATTTACTTCACTGTTATTTTCTTGTAAAAATTAGGATGTTACAAAAAGTGCTTGCGCAAGTTCTTGACACCATAGTAGTTTGTGTCGAGGCATTCTTTGCCTTTTTCATAATATGTTATCATCGCCCCTTTAACGATGTGTGTAGCCTTTCCTTGAAAGCTACTACAAACTAAAATTTTAGATTTTGTACATAATTTTAGTTTAAAAAATAGACCCATAATGCATGTATAGCTTTATCTATATTTAAGAGAGTGTTTGGTTAAGCTTATAAGTGGGCTTAGGCTTATATTATATAAGCAAGTTATGGTTTTTATATAATAAGCTTATAAGCCTTTGTTAAGTGTTTGGTTTAGCTTATATAACTAATATAGTAAAATGACAAAAAAATACATAAAAATAAAAAGGATAGTAATTATTAAATAAGGGTATAAAAGTCATTTTAGGTAATATTTTTATATAAGCCCAATTAACCTTACATAAGCCACAAATTCTTGGCTTACCAAAACCTCCTTATATAAACTTATAAGCCCACTTATATAAGCTTAACCAAACACTTGGTTTTAGTTTATATAAGCTTATAAGCCCACTATATAAGCTAAAACAAACACCCTCTAAGGCTCTTAGACCATCATGCGTCAATTAAAAATCCTGATGCTCCTGCATTATTCGCCTTATTCACATTCGTGGATTGCGTATCATTCATCATTCCTCTTGTGGCAAACAATAGTTTCTTACCACTATGAATTAAATTCCTCTACGTTTTCGACATCACAATAAAGGTCCATTACTAACATTCTGCATAATTAAAAAAAAAACTCTTTTAGTGGTATCCCTTAAAAACATGTTGCTATATATTGTTAGAAAACATAATATCACAGACAAGAGAGATCTTTACACCCAACCAACCACCCCTTGGTGTAATTTATTATAAATCAAGGTTTAAAACAGAAAGATAGAGATTAGTCCCCAAACGGGTGCTAATCGAACGATTACAATAGAAATAGTGAGAACGTCCCAACTAGGTTGATCCGTTCTCCCTCAAAATACAAGAGATCACTCAAACACTCAGCTATACAAGATGAACGTCAAAGTCCCAGGTCAAACCTCCATGGATGAAATGAGAGAGAGAGAGAGAGAGAGAGAGCTGCGCACACACACTGATATGTGTGTTGTGAATGTGTGATTGCCAGACCCTAGTCAAAGACTAGGGTAATATACATCTTGGTCAACGGTAAAAAGGGCCAATGTCTCCAAAGCCCACCAAAGCCCAAAAGCCCAAAAGGCTAAACCTGAAATAAAACAAAGAAACACAACACCAAATATATAACACAAGGCAAAGTGTCAACTCGACACTAGAAGATTGCCAATTTAACACCCTTCCTCAATCTGATAAGTGAGAGAGCACAAAGTTAAACACCAAACATGTTTACCAGCCTCAGCTGCTTGCATAATTTCAGGTGCTGATGAATCCCATGAGCCTTAGTAAAAATGTCAGTAGTTTGATCAAGAGAAGCAACCTTGATGGTGTTGATAACACCATCCTGAACCTTTTCCCTTACCAAATGAACATCAACTTCAAAATGTTTAGTCCTCTCATGAAAGACAGGATTGGCAGCAATCTGAATGGCAGAACTGCTATCACAATAAAGATCAACAGGAAACAAGGACTTAATCCTTAGATCACTAAGCAAGTTAGTGATCCAAATAACCTCACAAGTGGCACTTGCCATACACCTATACTCAGCCTCAGCTGAAGATCTGGATACTGTGGGTTGCTTCTTGCTCTTCCAAGAGACAAGAGACCTTCCAAGAAAAACACAGTATCCAGACACAGACTTCCTGGTTTTAAGACATTTGGCCCAATCAGCATCAGTGAAACAAGACACCTTTAAAGAGGTATCCTTATAAAACTAGATACCAATACCAGGAGAGTTCTTGAGGTATCTAATAACCCTTAAGGCTATTTTAAGATGAGACTGAAGCGGTGCATGCATGTGTTGGCCAAGGCAATGAACATCATAAGATATATCAGGTCTGGTATGGGTTAAGTAAATAAGTCTCCCAAGTAATCTTTGATACTAAAAAACATTTAATAGAAATTTATCATCCTTGCTTTCATCAACAGCCAAAACACAATTTTCAGGTAATGGGGTTGCTACTGGTTTAGCAGCAAGCAAGCCAAACTCATGAATGAGCTCTAGACAATACTTCCTTTGGGTCATGCAAATCCTATTGGAGTTTTCAAGAACCTCAATACCTAAGAAGTACCTCATAATGCCAAGGTCTTTAATCATGAATTTGGTTTTCAGAAAGCATTTAAATGATCCAATTTCCTCAATGCAGTTACCAGTAATGATAAAATCATCAACATAGAAAAGAAGAGCAATAAACAAGTTACCATTCCGTTTAGTGTAAATAGAGTAATCAAATTTACTTTGGCAAAATCCATGCTCAACCAAGACAGTGGTAAGTTTAGCATTCCACTGCCTTGGGGCTTGCTTGAGACCATACAAAGCTTTATTAAGCTTACACACCTTACCTTTATCCTTGCAATTGAACCCCAAAGGAAGAGTCATGTAAATGTCCTCATCAAGATCACCATACAAGAAAGCATTGTTAACATCAAGTTGAAAAAGAGGCCAATCATTAGAGACAACAATACTAACAAGACACCAAACAGTAACCATTTTAACAACAGGATTGAAAGTCTCATCAAAATCAATGCCTTCCCTTTGACGATAACCTTTAACAACAACCCTACCTTTAAACTTGTCAACAAGACCAGAAGACTTGTATTTAATCTTATAGATCCATTTATTGTTTATAGCCTTTCTATTAGCAGGTAAATCACATAAGGTCCAAGTATTGTTCCTTAAAAGGGCTTCAATTTCATTGTTCATAGCCTCAATCCACCTACTATCTTTCACAGCTTCATAGTAGGTGGATGGTTCAATAGATTTGTTAAGAGTGGTAGCAAAACAAAAGTTGGTGGTATTCAACTTAGAATAATTAACATGCTTCTCAATACCATACATGAGTTTACTATCAAGAATAAAATCATTAAGCTTAGCAGGCAGCTTAGTGGGTCTACTAGACTTTCTAACAAGTTGCTCCTCTTCTATAGAATGGTCCCCATTATGATCAATGAAATAATTAGAAGAATTTTCATTTTCAAAGTTGCCCTCAGAGCAGATTTTCACATTTTCACCTATGGTTGTTGTAGGGTTCTCCTCTTGATGATCCTCAAGGGAATCATCAATAGTAGGGTGAACCCTACCATCCAAACCAGGTGATGCTCTCTCATCATCATTGGGACTTGCATTTGTTTGATTATCAAAAAATGTTAAGAGATCAACATCACTTGTAACACCTACATCAGTTGAGTCCTTTTCACTATTGTTTTTCATTTTGAAAGGAAAGACAGTTTCATAGAACTTCACATCCCTAGAGAAAAGAGTTCTTCTATTATCCCAGCTAAACAGTTTATAAGCCTTTTTAACAGAAGAATAACCAATGAGAACACACTTCTCAGATCTAGGTGTGAGTTTGTTACTGTTATTCAGACAAGTAGAAAAACATAGACATCCAAAACATTTCAAATGAGAGAGATTTGTTTTTTTGCTAAAAAGCAATTCATAGGGGGACCTACCATTTAAGACAGAAGAGGCGAGCCTGTTGATCAAATAAACAGCAGTTAAAATACATTCAGACCAAAAATTGATAGGAATCCCACCCTGAAACATAAGACTCCTAGCAACATTAAGCAGGTGTCTATGTTTCCTTTCAGTAATCTCATTTTGCTGAGGGGTATGAGGACAAGAGGTCTGATGGATGATAACTAAAGAAGAGAGCATAGTGTGTACTTTGTTATTGACAAATTCAGTCCCATTATCATATCTGAAAACTTTAACGTTGGCATCAACTGAGTTTTAACAAGATTAATAAATTGAGTTAACCACTCAAAAACCTCATCCTTAGATTTCACTCAAAAACCTCATCCTTAGATTTCAAAAGGTAAGTCCACACAGCTCTAGAGTAATCATCCACAATAGTAAGGAAGTATCTATACTCTTCCTTACTAGGAACCTTGTAAGGGCCCCACAAGTCCAAGTGAACAAGATCACCAAGTTTACTAGACTTGTGATCACTCAAGGGAAAGGGTTCCCTTGTTTGTTTAGCCCTGTGACAAGTTTCACAAACAGATATGGAGGTGTTTTTTGAAAGTTTGAGGTTAATTTTGAGAGCATTGAGAACTTGGTCAGAGGGATGACCAAGTCTACAATGCCAAATATCCTTAAAGGTATTAAAGGTCATAGCAGTATTAAAAGTACCAAGGCTTTTAGTCTTAAGGTCATCAAACAAGTAGATCCCCCCAGATTCACTACTAGTCCCTAGAGTAGTCCCTTTGGCCAAGTCCTGAATGTAACATTTATCCTCATCAAAACCAACAAAAAATTTACTATCCTTAATAAGCTTGTTAACAGACATCAAGCTAACACAATAACCAGGAACAACCAATACATCATGAAGAACAACATTGTTAGAAAGTTTGAGGTCACCAATGTGACTTATATTGGCAACAGTGCCATTGGGGTGACCAACAGAGATGTTGAGGTTGGAAATATCAACAACATTGAAAATATCAACTGTGGAAGTGGTAAGATGTTGGTTAGCCCCATAATCAATAATCCACCCTAAAGTAATAGTTTTAACAAAAAATTTAGAGTTCCCACAAAAGAACTTAGAAAAATTCACATTAAACCAAACATTAGCATTAAAGAAAGAGATCCTACCTGCCATGTTGGACTGAGTGTTGCCAAAGGAGTCATTGATCAAGTTGAGAAGCTTCTGCATTTCTTCAGTGGTGAAAGAGTTTGGAGAATTACAAGTGGAAGCTTGTTTTTCTCCAGTTTTGATATCACAATTTGCATTAAAGTTGGGTTTAAAAACAGTTTGCCTTTGATTATTACCCCCTTTTTTATATAACCAGCAGGATAAACAATCAATTTAAAACATCTATCAACAGTATGACCAATTTGATTGCAATGAGTGCACAAAAGATTAGGGTTAGGACCCCTAAAGTTTTTAGACCCATTGCCCTTGTTAGGGGTTCTATTAGAAACATTGGAAGTGTTTTTTCTTATTTTGATTAAAGGTCTTAGCAGCAAAGGAAGTAGCATTCATTTTAGCCTCTGCATGATCAGAGTTATCAGGAACACCCCTATAGGATTCCTCTCTAGATACAGTGACATAAGCTTCCTTAACATCAGGGAGTGGGTCCCTGGTGAGAAGAGCAGTCCTAACAGGCTGATAACAGTCATCAAGCCCCATAAGAAACTGCATAAGACTCATGATTTGCTGATGCAAAGCTAATTCAGTTCTAGTAGAACAAGAACATTTAACAGCACAAACACATTTAGGAATCTTAGAAACAACATCAAACTCTCTCCATAGAGAGTTTAACCTATGATAATAATCAGATATATAACTACCCCCTTGTTTAACAGACCCACTCTTTTGAAGAAAATTATAAACAATGGAACCATCAACCTTGTCATAAGTTTCATTAAGCTCTTTCCAAACATTAACAACATTTTCAGAATAGACAAGACCCATATAAACATCACTGGAAACCACATTCATAATCCAAGTAAGAACCATAGCATTGCATCTATCCCATTGAGCACACAAGACATCATCAGTATAAGACTCTCTTAAGCAAGACCCATCAACAAAAGCAAATTTGTTCCTCGCTTGTAAAGCAAGTCTCATAGCATTGTTCCACATCCTATAGTTCTCAGTCCCCAACAGCTTGAAAGGGACAAGGATAGAGCTGCTATTATCACTATTATGAATGTGAAGTGGGTTTCCAGCATCCAAGTTGCTGATGAGAGCAACAGGATTGGTGGTGGTCTCAGGGAAGCCCCCACCACCACCATTTCCTCCACCACCATTGGGTGGTGGAGGAGGAGCACCACTAGCACTCATAACTCACACACAGAGAGAGCAATAAGCACCCAAAGCAATAAGCAGAAAGCAAAACAAACAGACAAACCAAGGCAGGTAAAATAAAGCAGATAGAACAAGATAAATATAACCACAATAAACACTCAGAAGGTGAGTACCAGAAATGTCAAGCTGTGGACTGGGATTGGCCAGAGCAGGCATCCACACCAGTCAAGGCTGGAGGGTCAAGATGTTAACCGAATCCGTTTGCACCCACACACAAGACAACAATGACCCACAATAGTAACCAAGAAGGAGGCAAGAAAGAAGAATGAAAGAAGACTTACAGCGGAAACAGCAAAAAAGACACCCAATCTCTAGATTCACTTAGTCTAGAGGATGGGTGAACCACCAATCAGAAACCCCAAAAAAAGTAACAAGCTAGGGTTAGCAAACCCTAGCAAATATACCTGTGTAAATTAGCAAAAAATGGTAACGGCACCACCAAGGTGATACCAGGATACCAATAATAGAGAAAACCCCAAAAAATTAAATTAGGGTTTCAAGAAACCCTAATCCACTCTTCAAGATTTATAACGGCACCACCGAATAAATCAACGGCAACACCTATTAAAGCTTCCTGGGCACCACAGAAACAAAACCCCCAAAAAATAAAATTAGGGTTTGTGAAAACCCTAATAATATTTTTCAAGAAAACTAACGGCACCACCAAAACAAGCTTCCAGATACGTCAAGAGAGCAAGAATCACCACCCAAAGTATAAAACCCTAAAAAATTAATTAGGGTTTCGAAAAAAAAAAAAATTGATTATAATAAAAAGAACCAAGAGAGCTTCGATAGGCTGAAAGATCTACAACCAGAACTCTGATACCATGTTAGAAAAAATAACAAGAGAGATCTTTACACCCAACCAACCACCCCTTGGTGTAATTTATTATAAATCAAGGTTTAAAACAGAAAGATAGAGATTAGTCCCCAAACGGGTGCTAATCGAACGATTACAATAGAAATGGTGAGAACGTCCCAACTAGGTTGATCTGTTCTCCCTCATAATACAAGGGATCACTCAAACACTCAGCTATATAAGATGAACATCAAACTCCCAGGTCAAACCTCCATGGATGAAATGAGAGAGAGAGAGAGAGCTGCGCACACACACTGATATGTGTGTTGTGAATGTGTGATGGCCAAACCCTAGTCAAAGACTAGGGTAATATACATCTTGGTCAAACGGTAAAAAGGGCCAACGTCTCCAAAGCCCATTAAAGCCCAAAAGCCCAAAAGGCTAAACCTGAAATAAACAAAGAAACACAACACCAAATATATAACACAAGGCAAAGTGTTAACTCGACACTAGAAGATTGGCAATTTAACATATATCCATTAATTTTATGTAATAAAAAATTTGACCAAATTGCTATGATAATATAATTGTAAGTACATAAACAAAACAGGTAAAAACTACTAGGTTTGCACAAGATATCTCAAAATTGTGTTAATAATTCTTGAATGTTATACGTTATTTGTTACCAAGAAGTGCGCCCCGTAGAAAACAATATGACTCGGTTTCACTGGGTTTTAGGTAGAGATCATATAGGTGAAAACAATACTTTTAGACTGTTGCCATTTTGAATAAACATCTTGTGTGAAACCTGAGAAGAAAAATGATAAAGTTTGTAACTTTTGATTTACTCTGAATTGAACCCGTTATTTTTACCTCATCACAAACTCCTCGTAATGAAAATAAAACATTTCCAGTGATGTGGGCTAGTTACACAAGACATGACCAATGAGGAGTGACTTGGTTGAAGCAAAATGCCATAACCATTTCAGAGTGCTTAGCCTTTAAAAAAATTAGCTCAATGTAAACATCATTGTGCACTCTATGTGACTACCGGTATGAAGTGACAGATTCTATAAACCTTTTTGTTCATCAGTTGATATACATTTAATGCATTAGGTATATGGCTCAATAATTTTAATAAGTACTATAGAAAACACACAGTTTTGTGATCTTCATCAGATTGTTCACCTTCATATGAAAAGAGAATATATGAATCATAAATGAAAAGTTTTTATTTATTTATGAAGCTTGGGTATACCAGTCAAATTTGTATAAATAAAGAGAGTTAACTTGAATATATGAGCCACTCCTTTTAATCACAAGAATACCAGACATAAACCTAATATCAATGTACTTGTCATAAGTATTGTTGGTTCACTAATAATGTCGAACTCAATGCGAACAGAAGAGGAATAAATAATTACGGCAGCAGAGGAGCTTAGACCTGAACCATCGGGGCCTTCTGTACCTGACACCATCCTAAATGCTTGAATCAATAATAGTAAATATAAAAAGCTGCTATTTGAATAGAAGAAAAATACATGGTTACACGCTTTTGCTGACCTGTTCGTAAGTATATAAATGATCATCACATCTGTCTCAAGTATTGTTTTTGGCGTGGTTAATGAGGTAGACATTGTCCTATAGTTTTGAAATCGATGTTATAAAGAAAAAAATTAGATTACAAATTAGCTTTATAGTCGTCTAAAACATATATGATAAGATTCATTAAAAGGCCTATTTTAAATCCTGTACACACAAAGTAAAGTGGTAATTTAATAAAACCCTATAAGAAGATATGAAAAAAGACCCAACTTTTAAAAGTTCATTTAAAAAATATGTAACACAAAGTCACAAACTAACCATCAAATCCCAGAAACCATATCTTGCTCTTTCCATTGTGCTCTTTCACCGGCAGCGATTGTAGTTACACTTGACAAAAAATAGCAGCAGTTGTAGTGACGAATTGAGAGTTACAATTCATAAGTCCCCTGTACAATCCAAACATCACAAAATAAATTACTAAGAACTTATTGTTACAAACTGAGCATAGAATTATATGCGGATATAATATGGACGGAATCAACCATAAAATTAGGTGATGGTAAACAAACATCACAATATAAAATTACTGCGAACTTACTGTTACAAATCGAATATAGAATTGTATGCGGGTATAATATGCACCCAGAGTAAGAAGATGATGGCGGTGTGGAGGTTTCATGATTAGTTTATATAAAAGATTCTATTCTAAATCCTAAAAACGGAAACAATTACAAAGAATATCATGATTCGAAACTTACCACAGAAGATCAATGATTTTTTTAGTCATGCTTTATTTTAGAGAGGAGCGTAGTGGTTTTATGATTGGATTAAATGTTTTGAGTTATTTTAGGGTAGAAGCGTATTATTTGAATTGAGAAAATAACTTTTACGTTAAACAAACATTAATAGTTGCCATGTATAACTTTTGTGTTAAACACACATTAATAGCTTTTGTGAGAAAATGGTTACAATTGTTGTTTACCTTTTTTACACCGGTTAACATTATTAATCGTTATTTTCAATTTGTTTAAGTAATTTGTGTTATTTTAGTTTATCTGAATTATTGTATCACTTTTGAGTTAAACACATATCATTGTTATTTTCAATTTGTATAAATAATTTATGTTATTTTAGTTTATCTAAATTACTGTTTTTATTTTATATAATAATTTTTTAAATAATTTGCTTTTTACTAAATTATATTTATATATAACATTAAACATTTAAAAATATCAAACGTTTAAAATTATATACATACCATTTAAACATTTAAAATTATAGAACGTGGATTTTTAGATTTTCTTTTTAAAAGAACAACAATATTTATGAGAAGAAGTTGGTTAAATTTTTTAACTTTGTACTTAACATTAGTTTCAACTATTTTATTTTATAAAAATACTTTTTTTTTATAGTTTTCAAATTGAATATTTTCAAAATAATTGTGTATTTTAAAAACAGACCTTTAAGATTTGTATTACAACTTTAAACAATTTTGTGCAAGTTATATTTAAACAATCATGATATTATTTCCTAAAATTATGGAATTCAGTTTTAAAATTTATATTTAATATTATGTGCAAGTTATATTTAAATAATTGTGTATTTTAAAAACGGACCTTTAAGATATATATGCATTGTTTCATATTCAAAGTCACTCTTCTCTCTTAACCTTTCATAGATTTTATTATATCTAGGGACATTTTTCTAAGACCTAAACTATTTTATGTAATTGAATCCACTAACGATATTTTAGGTGCCTAATAAAAGCCTACGTTACAATTTAAGAGGTCTGAGTTATTTTACATTCTTTTTTTTACTTACAAGCTAAAGGATTAATCCTAATAATTCATTACCAAATATTAAATTTTAAAAAAACACGCAAGGAACATTTTTGTCAAAATGTCCAAAAAATGCAAAAAATCGGTGAAAGAACTAAAACTATAAATTTGACGTAAATATTTATCATTCGTGATATTTTGTTAAAAGTAATCTTTTTTAATCTTATTATGATATATAGTACATGGACTAATTGTGCAAATGTCTAAATCTTATGCTTCAGTTATAGAAGTATTGGTGCATATTTGATAAGTTTTAAAGTGAAGGGACTCATCCGTACTTTAGTCAACGATGTTGCAGGTTATAAGTTGGATCTTTTTAGTTTCATTCATAACTTTCACCTACTATCAATTTGCAATTTATTTTTGTTCTCGTTGTTTGATTAAAAGATTGATATCTCTAAGTTTGTTGTTTAATGATTTTGATTGTAAAACGATTATCATTCTAGATAAAAAAATCACCACAGATTGGTTGAGGATGATTTGATTAGGGTTCTAATTAATAAAGTTGTTTTGATCTATCTTGAATCAAGATTCAAGATAGTAAGTTGTTTTAATTCAAATCTTTTCATGTTATTAGAGCAAGGCTTTCTTCTTGGTCTAAATCGATTGTTTTTGAAAAAACTAATCAAAGATTTTACAATTAACTTGGGTTTATTGATCTTGTTCTTGAATTGATCTAATAATGTGGTTTCTTGAAAAAAGTCTACATACTTGAGAAAATTAGGGTTTCATAATTTGGGGTTTTTTGTTCTTAAGGCTTCTGGTGTTTAGTTAAAGTGGGTTAATCGGTGTTTGCGATAATTCTTGGTTGAATCGAGTTGATTTGGTAATTGAATTATCCTAATTGAAAAATTAGGTTTGTGTTCGATTAAGATTTTGGGTTGGTTTCCTTTGATTATATCAAAGGGTATCGTGATTCTTCTGCTGATTCTTTCTGATTGATAGCACTGTAACACCTCTCTTCTAGGGGTTCGTTTGATAGGATAAAATGAAATATCAAATGAATAGAATGAATGACGTAATGGAATAAGTAGGGTAATGTAATGGTTCATTATAGTTATTAATCATGTTTGGTTTGTATGACAAGATGTGATGGATTCTTAATAAAAAGAGTAAAATACCTATGAATGATAAAAAGTTTATTTAATGTGGTTAATTAATGATGTAGTTTTATGTAATTTTGATTCTATTAAAAGACATAATGAAAAAAATTAGGGGCCCTTAATGAATGATTTTGGCGTAATGAATCATTACATTCCATAAATGCAAACAAACAACATCTGTTCATTACATCATAATTGTCTTTTCCATTCCTGCGTTGATTACGGTATACCAAACGCTATGCTAATGTTTTTATTCTTTGTTTATTTATGTTTTTGTTCTTGATTAAGCTTTTGCCTTTGACCTCCCATCTTTGAATGGTTAGGAATCCTGGGAGCTAATTGGTCTTGATCTTGATTTTCTTTGGTTGTTTCTTGTTCTTTATTCATTTTCTTGTTATTTTGTGTTTTGTTTGCTATCATGTCTATCCATGGTTATACTGATGATGAACATGAGCATTTAAGTGAAAATAATGAGAATGTGACATTAATCTGTAAATTAGACTTAATTCACCCCTTCATTTGCTACCTAGTGATTCTACTACAATTATTGTTGTTTCTATTAAACTCAAAGGTAATGATAGTTACCAAGTTTGGTCATGTGTTATGCAACTTGCTTAGAGGGAATGAATAAAATTAGGTTTATAGATGGACATGTAGGAGGTCTAATACTGATGAATTATTGGGTAGACAATGAGATAGAGTTAATGCTATTGTTTTGGGGTGGATCTTGAACTTTATATCAGAGAATTATATCTTGGGAAAGTTCTTTCTAAAAGGGCCTCTTATATTTAAGATGAAGTTAAGAAAACTTATGATAACGTACACGTGTTAGTGACTTTTAATTTGCATCATAAGATAAATTCTATGTCTTAAAATGGGTTGTCTATTGTTGATTATTATCACAAGTTGAATGCATTATGGAAATAGTTGGATGTTTTAGTTAAACTGCCTAGATGTACTTGTCATGCTGCTGAGGATTTTAAGAAACATAACGACTTGATGAAACTTATACAATTCTTTATGGGTCTTCATGAGTCTTATATGAAAATCAAAAGTTCTATTTTGTCTAGAGATCCTTTACCTGATGATAGGAATGCTTATTCTATAATTTCTAGTGAGGAATCACATAGGGTTGTTACTTATAGTAACAACTTTAGTGTCTCTTCCAGGTCTCAAAATTTTGAATTTAATGCTAATGTTCCTAATAAAGGGAATTTCGAAAGGCCATAAGCTTCTGGTAATGGACCTCTAATATTGCTAGACCTAATGATACATGAAATAAACGGGCTACTAGGGGACATACTTTAGTTTATGAGAATTGTGGGTTTTCAATGGTCATACTATTGATAGATGTTTCAAGTTTATTGGGTATCCTGCTTATTTTGGAAAAAAAAAATAATATGAATATTAAAGGGAATAATATGTCTAGTAACTTTGTTGGTTCTAGTAGTTCATTTGCATTTTCTGATGAGAAACTTTCCACTCTTATTGCTCTTGTTAAAGATAATTCAGTTAATGGGAAAAGTGTTCAAGCCAATATGACAGGTACTTTTATGAATACCAATACTATTTTTCATAAAAGAATTTTGAAGTTTTGTTAAGTTCCCTCTTGGTCTGGTTTGGTCGGTTTGATGCAGGTCCAAGGGTAGAAGATAGAGCCCAATTATACTTGGAATCCCAAGATCGCGTAAAAAAGGGCCTTTTTAAAATGGCATAACTTGGGCTACAGGAGTCCGTTTGAGCCCCAGGACCAGGCGAATCGAAGGCAGTAACGAGGGGAACGTAGGCTCTAATAGCAAAATTCATTCTAAACTTGTAAACAATTGGTTAATTACTGATTTTGGGGCTAACCAACACATGAATTTCATAGATAAATTTCTTGTAAATGTTATTGATATTCCTCATTTGAAAATAAAGTGTCTCATCCTTATGGGACTTTTTAAAACTAAGATTAGAAGTATGCCTTTGACTAATTACTTGACTTTGTTTGATGTGTTGGTTATTCCTCAATACCGTGTCAGTTTGATGTCTGTTCATAAAATTGCTAGAGACAGTAAATTGATTGTTGCTTTTAATGAGCTTAAATGTCATATTTTGGATCAGGATTTGAAAGCAGGGAAAATATTGGGGACTGGTAGACAGTCTGGTTGTTTATATCACCTTGATGGAAATCAAGGTATAAGGTTTGAGAATCCTAGTATTAATATTGTGTGTTATTTTTATAGATTTACTTGGCACTATAGACTTGGTCACCCTTCATACCATGTTCTAGATGTGTTAAAATCTAGTTTGAATCTTGAAAATAATAAAAACAGTATTGTTTGTGATATATGTCAACGTGCTAAACAGATTAGAGAACCATTTCCTCTTAGTGAACATGTTTCCACTAGCTTAGGTGAACTTATTCATCTGGATTTGTGGGGACCTTATTTGGTCACTAGCAGAGAAGGTTACATATATTTTCTTACTATTGTTGATGACTACACAAGGCCTGTATGGGTTTATTTGTTAAAAATAAGACAACAATTTATGAAAACTTAATGTTGTTTTATGATTTACTTCAAACATCAATTTTCTAAGAAAGTTAAGGTCTTTCGCAGTGATAATGGACTGAATTTGTGAACCATAAATTTGTCACCTTTTGTGAAAAAGTGGGATAGTCCATCAGACCTCTTGTAGTTACACTCCTCAACAAAATGAGATTCTTGAGACAAAGCATAGACACATTCTTAATGTTGCTAGGTCTCTTCTTTTTCAGGGAGGGTTACCTTTATCTTTTTGGTCTTAATGTATTCTTACTACAACTTATTTGATTAATAGATTACACTCATCCGTGTTGAATGGAAAATATCCTTTTGACCTTATATATGTTAGATCTCCTTCTCTTAAACAATACGAGGCTTTGGATGTCTTGCTTATGCTACTGTCTTGAATAATCATGATAAATTTGGATTTAGATCAGAGAAATATGAGCTGATTAGTTATTCTAATTTTAAGAAGGGTTAAAAGTTGTTTAGTCTTGATAGAAATTAAGTCTTTGATAAGACTCTAATTATACATCATTTCAAACCATAAAACGGACTTAAAATGCGTAAAATATCGTTAAAAGTATGCCATATACCCTTGTTTTATTTGTTTTTATATGTGCAGGCACAAATATCTCGAAATCACTTAAAAGGAATCAAAACAAGATAAAAATGGACACGAGAAACAAAGTCGTACAAGAAAACTGAAGCCGGATGTCGTTTTACGGGTTTTGAAGCCCTAAAGATGCAAAATTACCATTTTACACTTGAAGAATTGAAGAATGACAAGAATGGACCCCTCAACTTCCGAAATGTTCACAAAATACCCTTGGGAATTGAATTTATTCAACATTAGTCCTTAAATTTTGAAGACATTGCAAAACTAGTCATTTTCCAAGTTTAGCATAAACACAAAGACTAGAAGTATGATTTCCCGAACTTATTTATAAAGGAAAGTGGGTTGTTTGTTTTAACACAATTTAGGGGCCTCATAGTCGTTATTTCAAAGTTGTGAGAGGGGTATAAATTGCCAACCAGCCAAACTCTTCCAAGATCAAGTCAACTAAAAGTCAGAGGGGCCTTAGGGTCATTTCTCAAAGTTTAATATAGAAGGAATATGGCTTATTACGTTTATACAAATGACAAGGGCTAAACATGTCATTTTAGAAATTTCAAACGGATTCATATATTATTTAGGTGAGAAACACTTTACTTAACCCCAAAGTGGGTAAAACTCGTGTTTATCCTACCATAAAGCATAGAAATCCCCCAGCACCAATCAAAGTCTACCCAAGGTAATTTTTGAAATTAATAGATGATTTTGACATATAACCCCAAGCAGGAACACACCCATGTGCCCAACTCATCCACCTCAGCAACATGGTCCCATATCCACCTCATCTTCTTCACTGGTTATCCTCTAAGACAAAAAGAGGAATACCAATTAAAAACCACGATCTTTTGGCGTGTTTAGCATGTATATTGGAAGGATCAGATCAATTTCAGTTAGCTAGCATTCACATGACTCCACAAGGACGAATTCAAACACAAGCATCTCACTGTCATATTCTTAGAATCATCAAGCGCAAAGATGGAAGTTTACATCTAGGGTTTAGGGTTTCTAGTTGCTTCTTACATCTTGTATATATAAGGTAGAATGTAGTAGCAAAAATCTGTTCCAAATTCTTAGCTTATTGCTTTGTAATTTATACAGGTTAATGAATGAAAGATTTTAGTTCCATTTTTTACATTCTAGTATTTTTAATACTTGCATTTTTATTTTCAGCAAAACTTTACTTTTGTGCAATTTAGTCTTCTATTTATCAAAAAGGAAATTTAAGAAATTGTTTTGCTTTTTCTAGAACCACTCTAGCATAAGCTACTCATAAGATGTTATGACAAACCAGCTTATAAGTTGCTTTTGGTACTATGTTACTATTCTGTCATCTTTTGATTCCTAGAAGAAGTTATTTCCAAATTTTCAAAATCTAAAGTTTTTATTTTCCATTTCATTTAACTCTTGTTAGTTTCCTTATTTCTTTGTTCTTAATTTTAAGTACTCAAGGAAAGAAGACAATTCACCATTTCATTTTCCTTTCATTACCCTTTTGATATGTTGTAGATCAGCCAACAAAGGGTGATAAGCTCATATCATACGCTCATGTTTTGAAGATAAGCTCTATAAAGGCCTCGGGGTATCTTGTGGAAAGATTAAGCTAAAGGATTTAACCCTGTTACTCAACTCAAGTTACTCTTATCCCTTTTTTAACTTTTATATCAATTTTCATAACTTATGTGATTTTTTTCTTTTCTATTTATTTGTTTTAAGTTGTTGCTTAATTTAATTGCTTTTGTGTTTATTTACATGCTCATGCTTTCTGCTTCTTTAGTTATACTTTAAAAGTTCATTTTTCTTTGTTAAATTTTGCTCTGACCAACTTTAAGAGGTGTTTAGGATTAGGGTAGAACCTAGGTCAGACAAACTTTATCGGTTTAGGGTTTTTAGGTCACCCTTGTTATGTGTAGGGTATTCACTTTATGGATTTTATTTTTGCAAGCTAGTATAAAAATCTCAAAATCGAGTTCTTGGTGTTTCTGCTAGTATCGAAGTAATAGGATTAATCTCAAGATTATGTGTGTTGTCTGATGTATCTGTGCTTGAATTTGCTTCTTGTCTGAGGTATAAAGTTCTCACATAGGGTTAAGTAGTTAGATTTCACGATAGTCTTAAGTTAAGTTTGCTATGTGGCCTTATTTGACCTTAATCCTTGCCGTTTATATCAGCAGTCCATGACCCTTAGATCTTAGGTTTTAAATTTTAATTTTGAAGTTACAATTAGTTTGGACTAGTTACTATATCTC
This sequence comes from Glebionis coronaria, assembly GCA_025667525.1. Taxonomy (NCBI): domain Eukaryota; kingdom Viridiplantae; phylum Streptophyta; class Magnoliopsida; order Asterales; family Asteraceae; genus Glebionis; species Glebionis coronaria. The sequence goes on from CM046876.1 coordinate 456,171,547, forward strand.
TTTCAGGATGTTTTGTGTTTTAGTTTTATTTTATAGCTTATACAATAAGCCAAAAGTTTGCCTAATAACTAAAACAAGTTAACTTTAGTAACACTGTAGCATAGCATAGAATTTTGAGTTCATTTTATTTATGATTGATTCTATGATTTCGTGAATTGTGTATTGCGTATTTGTGTTTTTGAAGCCTACACTAACCCCCCCAGTAAGCTAACTGGCTTATTGGGTCTTGTTTAGAAGCCAAGAAAGTAAAAATTGCAAAAAGTTGGTTGTGGGACTCGAACCTACGCCATTCACACATCACACACACACACCTTTACACTGAGCCCTTAGGTCTTTTTTAACCCAGATTGTTTCCATTTATTTTTGTACTCTTTTTCTTTTTCAGCTTAAATAAGCTGTTTGTAGCTTATTTTGCTTTTCTGGCTTATCCAATCAACCAATAACTTTGCATTTGTAATCAGACTTCATTATCTAGTCCTTTTCACTTATTTTGAGCTTTATGTCTTTTGTCTTCTAAATTTTACTAGAAAACCAAATTTTGTTGCTTATTATTTTGCTTATTTGTAATTTTAGCTTATTTCTCTCTGCTTATTGCCATTTTTCTTGCTTCTAGGTTTTTATTTTTCCTTTTTAAACAAGTAGGTACAAGCTGGGTACAAAATAGTCAAGGTTTCACCAAACCCGACTATTTTATCCTTTAGTGAAAATCACTATTGGCTTATTTCAACTTATTTACTTGTGCTTTTTAAAAACTTCTTTTTGTAGTGTTTTTATTAGTTAAAAATAGTTAGTCTTGCAAAAATTTATCCCATAAGGTCAAGTTAAAATCTTTTTAGCTTTTTCAACTTAAGCTTTTTGCTTATTCAATAAGCTATGGTTGATTTTTGTTTATTTTCTTTTTGATATTGCTTAGTTAGGCCAAAGTAGGGATCTCTGCTTAAATTCAGTTTATAAGCTTAAGTACTTTGCTTATTGGGCTTATTAGGCCCAATAAGCTAGCTTATTAGTTATTTGAAGCTTTTAAGTGTTGTTTCAGCTTGTGGGCCTTTAGAAAAAGTTGTTTAAAATTGCATTTTTAGTCTAGTAGGCCTTTAGTATTTTGGTTTAAATTTGCATCATAAATTTATATATATTACCCTATATCAACTCCTATCAAAATGGCGCCGACGGCGGGAGTTGATTGTGCCATTAATGCATGATACGTTATTTGTTGATTATTTACGTTTTTGGTCCTTCCATTTTTGAAAGTGTACACTTTGTGAATATTTTATTATTACTATTAGATACCAAATATAGTGTAATTTGAACTCAGATTACACCCAATTCGTTTTTGTTTTTTCTTATTAATATATTGTATTATGTAAAACAATTAATTCAAAATATCTCCAAAAGAGCTGATTGCAATGCATCGTACTTATTATCGATCCGGTAACTTTTACATGGATCGAATCAAAGAAAATTAAAGGTAAAATAGATAAATACTCTTAAGTGGTTAAATCTCGATTAGTGAAAAGTATAAGGTGGGTATAAGGCGGTTGTTATATAAAACAACCTAAAGAAAAAGCTCTTAAGTGCTTTTCGCCGCCTCGTTTCGTCGCTCGCTTGTGCGTACTTTGAAGGAAAGGACTAATTAAGGGTTTGCCAACTAAATTATTATAAAATATTTGCTTCTGGTTAATTATTTAACACTCGTAGTGTTATCCATACACTAAAAGGTCAAAAGAAGGTTTTCACTCCGCGTGATTACTTTCATTCCTTTGGATTCTTTAATCGAGAATTTGATTAAGGGAGAGATTGGTGTTGATCTATTTTCTTGATACATCAAAATACCAAAAAAATTGAAAAAACCAAAAATCAGAAAGAATCTTCTTTGCTAATCTATTTCTAATTTCTTTTCTCAAGCCCTCTAAATTCTTATAGTGCATGTGCACCCGTTCGTCTTATTATCCCACTCCTAATTTAGACAATGTGACAAGTCGATGAAATTGAGATCAAAGGAGACAAAAAAAGAACTAGGACCCAAGATTCCTATCGTTGTTGAACCCCAAGAAGCGATGGCGGAAAATCGTACGATAATAGATCGCGAGACTCAAAATCTTGTGCTTAAGTTGCTCAAAGCGCACACTAAGGGTTATCGAGAGGCGATCGTGATTTCCGATATACTTGAGGATAATTTTGAGATCAAATCAGGAATGCTTTCTTTAGATCAAGCAACAAAGTTTAATGGTTATGAGAAGGATAATCCTCATGATCATATTCGGAATTTTACTCGTCTTAGGGCTACCTGGAAATTTAGACAAGTGTCTAATGATGCAATTTAGCTCATGCTTTTTCCCTATTCTCTGGATGGACCCGCCAAAGTTTGGTATGAGAATGAAGCACCTCGATCCATATTGACGTGGGTCGATCTCGTATTTAAATTTGTTAATCATTTCATCCCTCCGTCTAAAACTACGTTTTTCAAAATGAAATTACAAGGTTTAACCCACAACCTAAAGAGAAGTGGGATCGTTTTAACTAATTTCTTAGGCAATGTCCGCATCATGGATTTACCGAGTTGCACCAAATTGATACGTTTTATAACGGTCTTAATCCTCATGAGCAAGATTCATTAAATTCCACCGTAGATGGAAACTTTTTGTGTAAAACTCCTAGGGATGCGTTAATGATTATCAAGAATAGGTCGAAAATTTTTCAACTCCGAAGCACACCGAGTGTTTCCAATGTTAGCTATGGTAGTCATGACATTAAGAAAGTTGATGCGGAATTCGATAAATTGACCGGTGTTTTTACGAGCTTGTTGAGCGAATCAAAGAAGAAAGACGCTCCCGCTACGGTGAAAGAGGTTGAGAACACGTGTGTTATGTTTGGTGGACCTCACCCTTACTATGAGTGCGCGACTACGGATGGCCAAAACTCGAGTGTTAATGCGGTATACGTAAATTTTAATCAAAGTCAAAATAACACGGCTCCACCACAAGGATTTCAAAATCAAGGCAATAATTTTAATCGTCAAAACAATTTTGGAAATATCAAGGATATTATTAAGGCCAAAATTTGAAATTTCAAAATCAAGGTTTTCACAACAATCAAAACCAAGGAAATCTTCAAAATTTTAATCGTGGTGAAAGTTCTAATTCAAATGGTAATTTTCAAAAATAAAATCAAGGGAATTTTAATGGTAATCAAAACCAATACTTTAATCAAAATCAAAACAATTTATCAAATGATTTTCAAATTACATGAAATCAAATGAGGCTAATATGAAAATATTAGAGCGACAAATTGATACTTTAAAAAACGAGTTTTACAATACTTTGAAGGGTCAAAATAACAAGATTAAACAAAATCAACAAAAAATGGACCAAAATCAAAGTAGGATTGAGAGTATGTTAATGGCTATAATGAGTAAACCGTCGAGTTCGGGTTCGTTACCTAGTAACACCAACAAACCCGAAGGAGCATGTTAAAGCCATTACACCTCATGGATCTCGTCGTGTTATTACCCTTACTCTTGATGGCTTTAGAGTTGTTATGTCTCAACCTTCGACCTCATCATCATCATGTTCTAAGGTCGAAGGGAAAATGGTGACCACCATGGATGGTAATACACTTTCTTCTTCTTCAAGATCTACTTTTTATCCATCTACTTCTAAGCCCTATCGTATTTCTCATATCCCATCCACCATTCAAAAAGAGATTTTCATCGACTTGCACAAAGTAACCCTTGATAAAACTTGTGTCGCGGTTTTTCTAAAGTACTTTCCCTAAAAAAAGAAGATCCGGGCCGGTTTCTAATACCTTGTGATTTTCCAGATAATTGAGGGATGTGTAACACTTGCCGACCTTGGTGCTAGCATAAATTTTATGCCTCTATCTATTTGGAAATTGATGAAATTTCCTAGTCTTATCCCCACCAACATGATCATCGAGATTTGTTGGAAATACGTTTTTAACGTATATTAGAAGTATCGATCACTCCAACAATATTATTAAACGTTGTAGGCTCGTAGTTAGTTATTTACTTTGTATTGTATAAACGCCTAGCCCATGGAAATGTCCATGGGTTGGAAGGCCCAAACCCACCAAGGCTTGGGTATATAAACCCTTTCCTTTGATGGAAAGGGTGTTGGTTGTTTCATTTTTACAAAGAATACACATAGTTTTTATCTTACTTCTCTCTCTACTTTCTCTCACTAGAAACATCAAACCTCTTGAAATATCAAAGATTATCACGATTTTACAATTGGTATCAAGAGATATGGGATGAAATAAAGATTGGTTTTGTGTTGTTCATACTTTTCTAAGTGTGTTCATGTGTTTTTGATTCATTTTTACCAAAGTCTCAATTTTTTTTTGTGTTTTGTGATTCAACGTGATTCATATTGCTTCTAAATAGTTTTAGTAACGATTTGAAGATTTTGGTTTGGCTAGAAACACGAGTTCCAAGGTAAAAATCTCTTATTTTTTGTTGCTTACAAGTCTCGGATTACTTTTGTGTTACGATCTGATTGTTGTGATTGCATAAACCCTGGGGGTTTCTACTTGCGATCCAAAGTCATGATCACATCCTACGATCACCACTACGATCACAACTGCGATCCCAAGTGCGATCACGGTTACGATCAAGTGAGTACGATCAAGGGAGTACGATCAAGGTTACGATCATTGAATACGATCACCACTACGATCACAAGTACGATCACAAGTGCGATAATTGACTATGATCATCAATACGATCACGACTGCGATCATTGCCTACGATCACCAATACGATCAAGTGAGTATGATCATAAGCCACGATCACGAGTGCGATCATTGATTACTATCATCAATACGATCACGGGTGCGATCATAGACTAAGATCATAAGCCACGATCACGAGTGCGATCACGAGTATGATCACAGACTACGATCAGCCATAATTTGCAAGACTTAAGGATTTTTTTCAACTTTGCATTTATTTCGAGATATTAACAAAAACACACAACCAAAAGATCATAACATCTTTAGTTAAACAACACTAAAACACATAATCTTATTTCATTCCTCGATCAATTTGATAATCTTTATTCAAGTGTTAAAAAAATGAATCCTCATTCATTCATGCCAACAATGACATCGCTTACCGATATTTCAATCATCCCGGGTACCGATACCCGCCCACCGTTGCTCATCAAAGATTTATTTGAAGCATGGCAAGGTCGCATGAAAACTTACATCATGGGTAAACCCAATGGTAGACTTATGCTTCAATCCATTAAAAAAGGTCCACTCGACTGGGGAGAAGTTACTGTCAACAATATGACGCGGCCATGGTTGTATCATGAGTTACCGGATGCTAACAAACTTATTGCCGATGCAGATGAAAGGGTCGTTCAGACAATACTTCAAGCTCTTCCACCCGATATCTATCGAATGGTAAGTGAACATACAGTGGGAAAGGATCTTTGGAATACCTTAACTGTTTTGTTACAAGGGACTTCACTAACTAAGCAGGAACGAGAGTGTCAATTGTATGACTTGTTTGATAGATTCACATACATTCCAGGGGAAACACTTCATGACTACTACTGGCGTTTCACCACTTTGATGAATGATATGAACGTGTATAATCTAAGGATTGCTCAGTTTCAACTAAACACCAAGTTCTTGAACACGTTACCCCAAGAGTGGAGTCAATATGTCACCGATGTTAAAATGATTCGAGATTTGCACAAGTAAAATTTAGATCAACTATATGCTTTCTTGCAGCAACACGAGAAGCACGTGATCCAAAAACGCATCTCTCAGGGATCTTATCAAGAACCATTGGCATTAATGGAAAATCATCCAACATTGTCATATCACAACTCTTCGTTTGCTTTGGGACACCAATCTTCCTATCAACCATTGTATCAAACTCCAATCTTTCCACAGTATTCGATCTTGCCACAACCGCCTACATCTTATCAGCAATAATACAAGCAACCAACAACATCATTACAAGGAGACTTACATAATTTACCCTATGCTTCACAACCATATTCACCTTATCAACCTCCAACAAACCCTGCCATCACCTATCAACAACATGAGGCTCCTCAACCCCATTACTCATAACATGTTAGTGTTCCTTCAAATCAACTTGTAGCTCAAGCAACACAAGTATTCTATTGTGATGATGAGATTCCTGTCCCTGAGTTTAGACAAGGGGATAATCCTACTAATATACTTGCTCAAATGTCTGCTTACATCACTCAAGCGTTGAACAAACGAGGTTACAGAGGACCATCTCCAACAAACAATCAGTTGAGGAACTCTTCTAACTCTCGACATGTAAAACCCGTACTTAAAATCTTCGAATATTAAATACGCGTTGTCTCAGCTTTAATTTTAATTAAACGTAAACAATAAATACACAGTCTCAGTTTATTTAAATACTACAACAAAATAATTATTTAGAAAATAATTATTAAGTTTCAGAAAACACTACGTACGTATTAGTTATTAAACAGAGAAATATACTTTCGCTTAATTGGCCAAGTCAAATAAAAATTAAATATAATAAACCGAGTTATATTTTATTTTTGAATTGGTCAAATGGGATTTGGTCATATCCCTTAATTCTCGTTGATTTAATAGTGAAAATATACATGTCCATATTTAAACAATGGTCATCCAATATTCTAATTTATATTGCTTAAACTAGACGACCACAAGAAAAAAAAATATAAAACGCAGCCTAGTTTTGGTTTCATTTTTGTACTCCTGTGTGTGCTGCGTTCATGCTCCCACTTTTATGTTCAGTTTCGATATTAAAGTCGCATTTGGGAATCGGAGTTGAGTTTGGGAACGGTTCACGCTGGGGCTGTTCAGCATGCTTGGGTTGATTCATGCCTCGTTAATCACAGCGTCCTTGTTCTTGTTTCGATGTCGATATAGTTCGGTTAGCTGTGAGGCTGCGGCTTCATTCCACTGTTAGTGTACGTCTACACGATTGTGCACGTTTGCGGTTCGACTCGCATTAGAGTTCCGTTTCACTGATGCGTTAAAAGTTGTGGTGCGCTGATCAGTACTTGGGTTCATCTATCCTTATACATGTGATTGTTTTACAAGTAGCTTTGTATACATGTGATTGCTACGGTTGTGTTGCTTTTCGTGATTGTGTTCGAGTTTGAGGGCTGCACGGGTTGAGTCAATCGAGTCTCATTGTGGGAAGACGGTTCGGGTCATTCGTCGGTATACTTGCGGGTTCGATCATACCTCGTTTGTTCTAGTACTCATCCTCGAGTTGGTGTTTTGCTGGTGTTCCTTTGGCTCGGAGGTAATCCTCAAACGATAATATTGATAGTATATGTTATAACTTATATGAAACAAAGAAACTTGCAATATAGACTTTAACAAAACCGTAAATGAAGAAGATGAATTAATCAGTTATGGCATGGAGTTTCACTTTCTAATTACACATTTGATCCTTGATTTTAAAGCTAATTACCAATTAATATTACAAATTCTAAAGTTACATACTTAGCCCGTGACATTTTATATAGCCTTCAAGGTTAGTCCGAAAACGTAATCGAGATAATTAGTAGTAATTGTTTTTATAATTAATGTAGATTATTTGACGAGAAATAAATTGGATTTTGTTTAAGCGCGGAGTTCGATAAGGTACGGATATCCTTATCTCTTTACTATTTTTGATTCGTTGTTCTTTCGTTCATTTGATTGATCGTACGAATTTCTCGTCCTTCGGTAAGGACTTCCTTTCTATGCATGATTAGGATTCCCGTCTTCAGCCAAATGTTTTCCCCAGTATATGTTTAAGTTTATCAGTAATCATGTTAATAACGAAATAAATTGCCTGAGCATTATATACAAGCACGACCAGTTTATATACTAGTTACGGAGGTACCGTAACCACGACACTAGAGGCACCGGTGTCGTGACTCACATGCAGGAGAGTGATATCCTGCATCGTCCCACTCATGTTCAGGTTGGCCATTTTTTATATGTATGTTTAGTGGGGCGTATGGATGCATCCTAGGCTTATAAGTGTTACAAGTTATCAGGGTGAATGTGGTGTGTGCTCTACATCCTTCACATTGGAGCTGATCCCTCCACCCAACATAGTATTTAGAGGTCACCCCTCTACAGCATGACGAGGTCACCCCTCCAGTTATTCATGCACGGTTGTTACAGCACGTGACCTATATAAGCTCTGGCAAAATTAAAATACAGTAAATGCATGTTTTCATATTTAACAGATAACAGTGCAGCTTTATTATTTATGAATCAGACTTTATAGATTATACACAGATTTCCGCTGCAACATTTCTTCAGTCTTACAGCTTCAGTATTTATCATCTACTTCATTTCAGTAATTCCTTATCATGCTTCATATCCGTTCACTGAGCGTTATGCTCAGCCGTAGTTCCTTTCATGTTCTAACGGCAGGTACACCAGGACGCTCTTAGGATTCTAAGAGCATGTGCATTTGGATGGAAGCTATCCAGACTTCTTACTTTATGAACTTCTTACATTATTCCGCTTATTTGGACATTGTTTAGTCCTTTCCTTCAGCATTTATTTTTTATGTTTTCAGCTTATGTTTGGATTACCGATGTTTGATTTCGGTATTTCCTTTATGGTCAGTTAATGTTCTAGGACATTTACCTTATGCTTTGATGACACGCCATAAATACACGTAACGGTCCACTTATCCAAGTGGGGTGTTACAATTATGGTATCAGAGCGCAAGGTTCGACCTGTAGGTTCTAAAACTTGACCTGTGACTAGTGGGTAGTCACCATGAACTTCCCTGATTTTGACGTTGTTATCTTTCATGTTTCTCGTGCATGTATCAGTCATTTTTCTTCAGTTATTAGTCGATTTTCTTAAATTTGTGACTAAGTAAAAGGTTGGTACAGGACTGTCCATACTTAGTCGCATGTGCTTTTCTACGAATATTGTTTTGGTGAACCGACCCATAGGCGTTCACCCTTGTCCGTTCAGATTTTGTATTGGTAAACCGACCATATGCGTTTACCCTTACTCATGAGAGATTCATGTTTTCTGTCAAGTATTACTTGGTGAACCATCCATAAACGTTCACCATTGTTCAGGTCAAATTTCATGCCATTCAGTCGAAGGTTGTTTTGTGAACCGATTCATAATTGTTCACTTTGGTCATATCAGGACATTTCATAAACTTTGACAAGTATGGATTGGACTACAACCATTCATATTTAGTCACACATTGTAAATTCTATACATGACAGTTCTCAAAATTTTTTTGACAAGTATGGATCGAAACTCGAATCGCCCATACTTAGTCACATGTTTTGTTCCTTGAATTATGTGGATTGAACCATAGCCATCCACACCAGTTGATGTTAAACTTCAGTCGATTATCTTTTCATGTTCTTTGTAACAGCCAAATTTCATGCTCTCACGTGAAGGTCGTTTTCATGCTAAATAAGTTTCATGTCTCCTTACGAGGATTATGTTTTTAGCAAAATAATGATGTTTCTTGCGAAGATACAGAAGGGTTATAGTAAAATCCTATTTTCATAATAAATCATGTTTGGTTTTCATCAGTCGTGTCTTCATACTGAACATTAATGAAACTCTGTTTAATCATACTCTTCAGCATATATACATCCAGCATTAAGCCTACGCAGGAATTACCAGGCTATCATGTTACTCATTTCAGTTCAGTTTACTACCGTTTAAGTCAATTCATTTCTTTGATCATTTCAGAAAAGCGACACCAGTATCGGTCATCCCATAAAATTTTCCACCAGTGTCTCAGTTATACTCCATGTACAGTATTTCATGAGTAATCCACATACAGTGTCTCAGATATGCTTCAGGTGCAGTATTTATTTTGTACTTCATGTACAGTAGACCAGGTGTACTCCATGTATCCTACTCCATGGATATCGCTAATCAGTCCTCAGTCATCCCAGGCGTTTTCCACTTGTTGATATTCTACCAGATGCTGATACTGCTCGTGAGTTGAAGATTTTACCAGATACTGATGCTGCTAACACTTTGAAGACCGCACAAATGCTGATGCTGCCGATGCTTTGGAGATTTCTCAAGATACTGATGCTGTTTATACTATGAAGACTCTGCAGAACAAGGACGAAAACTATAAATTTGAAATTTCTGACAAGAATAAATTTCAACCATCAGACATTACCATTCTATTCCATGCTTTTACTTTCCCAGTTAGATGTCACATTTCACTCATCTAATCTCGTAGTCAGAAGAGTGGGGACCGGTAACCAGCCGGCCACTCAGAAGAAATAGTTACATGAATCACGGTCATAATAACGACCATCGCGAAACTGACAGACAAGGCGGTAATGACAACCACCGTGCTTAAAAATAATCCGTCAGTAACCATCAGAACTCTAGAACGGACGTGACCAGAAATACAGAGGTCAGCAGTCTAACCGGTCCGCCAATCCTAGCAGTTACTAGAAATTCTTCACCTTATTCAGAATCACCATTAAAATACATGTCCTGATAACAGTTAAGACACAGGTCTCAAGTATCATTTCGGAAGACATTTTTCAGGACGCCAGTCATGGTACACGTCATACGAATATCTTCTCAAAGTACGAGTCAGAACTCATAACTCTGTATGTTTCTAAACTAGACCCTCAATGATTCAGGGCACCTTCCAAGGGGGATACACTCGTTCTATTATGCCACGCATAAATCAGATCATTTGAAAAATTCAGTCACCACCACTGGAGTATTATTCAGGTTAAACATGCAGTATTCACTCTGTGAGGTTACGGACGAACACATTCAATGAAAAGTCCCCATGTTTAGTGCACGTATTCCTATGTCAGCTTTATCTTAAATCAGGTAGTCACCTGTCTCTCAGCCATAAAGGACTCAACAGTATCACCATATTTATTAAAGTTTTATTTTCAGTTAACGACGAGATCCGTCTTACCAACCCTGAACATATTCATTTTACTCCTGCCAGAAAAATCAGTACAAATTGTTCCAACTTTACGAGCACGTGAATTATTATCTTTTAGCTGCAAAGACTTCTGGTCACCATTCATGATACGAATTCTGAAATTTCTTAAATTCATGATCAACAGATTATCCTAAAGTTTCCAGATGTAATTCCGGAAGGTTTTCTAGAAATTCATTCCTGACCACAAGACAGAATTTAACATCGAGTTAGTCTCAAGAACGGAACCTGTTTTCAAAACTCTTTATTGCAAGGCTTTAGCTAAGTTAAACAGTTGCAGCATTTGCTGCAAAAGTTACCGGAACGAGGCCTTATTCGCCCTAGCGCACCACCAGGAAGTGCACCGTTTATGTCTATCAGGAAGAAGGCCGGTATCATGAGATCATGTATCGACCACTAATTTTTTTTACAAGATCACCATTTTTAATCAATGTTCATTCCATAAATAGCAGGCTTATCTGATCTGCTACAAGGTCTTAAACATTTTCCAGAACAATTTCCAATCATGGTACCATTAGTGGTGAGAGAAAGAACATGATGTTTTCCTGTTGCACATATTACAGTCTCTCTAAAGATTTTGATTTTATACTTCTGAACTCCCTAATGCTCCAGCTATATTATGGAATCTATGAATAAAAATTTTCCCATGATTCTCAGACAAAATCGTCAGCATGTTCATCAATCATATTCTGATCTACTAAATCCTAAAGAAGAATGCGAGAACCATCTCCTCACGGCCATGCAGATTTCCAGATAAGAGAAAATTATATGAGCAACTTTCCAAATGTATATTCCAGATGAACAAAGAGACATTTCTGAGCCACCCTATTTCAGAAGAAAGCAATTTCAGACAATCCTGCGAAGGTGAAGGCCATCACCTGATGGTCCCGACCGATGCTTGTGAACGAAGTACAAAATTTTCTAGAACTCAATTGACTTCTACCGCAGAAATTGCTGACAGTCATCACTAAAAATTCTTCCATGACTATTCAACCAGATTTCCACAAGAATATACCATAATCCCAGGCATAATTTTTATAGAAACGGTATAAAACGTTGAGGCAGCTATGTTCATATCTAGTACCTGTCATTTCAGTAGGTTTAAGATAGAACACCGTCATGTTAGTGAATTACTACAATCCTTAGAAATTTCTGAACAGAAATGAGAAGAAATTTCATGAAATCATTATCAATTACCACAGACTCAGAAAAAGTATGATACTATCTAAGTCATCGTCATCCATGTAATCAACCTGCGCGTTTTCTTTCATCCGAAAGGATTACGCAGTAGCAGATCTGCAGGAAGTTCAACAATAAATCGTAAGATTTCACGATATTCCATCAACCATCATATCAGGTAGAAAATTTCACGTTCACGAATCACGCTCACGTTCATGTTCACGAATCACGTTACGTTCACATTCACGTTCACGTTACCTTCCCGTTTACGTCTCATGTTCACATTATGATGTTGTTTCAGTCCATATTTTGTGCTATCTCTTGATTTAAGTTTACGTCCGCATTCATGACATTGTTCACGTTCAGGTTCGTGTTCCATCTCGCGATACGCATTTCACAGCTTGTTATTAAAGATAGTTACAGAAAGCTTAAGAAACTAGACTCAAATTAAGCACCGCTATTCCATAACCAGGCAGACGTTTCACGTCTCAGGTCATATCCATTCCTCCCGCAGTTAGCATACGTTCATGATATGTTCTAGTATCACGTTCACAGTATGTTTCATGTATCACATTCGCGATATACTTCATGCTTAGCGTTCCTCATATAATCGTGAACCACGTTCACAATTGCTCACGTAGCACGTTTAAAAATTTTCACGTAGTTCGTCCCTATATGTTTTCAGCAGCTCGCTCAAAAATATAAATGTTATCTTTTCAGGATATTGTATGTACCGTTTCATGTATCCTATATGCTATAGCTTATTCATTCTACCAGATTCAGAAAATCCATCTTAAGTATAGAATCCGAACTTTTTTAGCATCGTCGGGATAGGGTCATCAGGACCAGTATTTTTCATTGTGTTATGATCTTAGGAGGAGCCGTTTCGAGCGGGAAGCCACTCGGAATGGAGGAGTCCATCCGGACCTCTCATCCTTTTTCCTTCAAAAATTCAGTCAAGTTATTCCAGTTATGTTACGTTCCATGTCCTATTCAGCCATGTCATATTCCATGTTCACTTCAGTCATGTCATGTTTATACCTTACAGTAGCATTATGTCTTAATTCAAGGACGAATTATCCTTCAACTTATATGTCTTTTCAACTTTTATATTCTTTCAGTTTATGTGTCCTTCCCAGCTTTTATAACTTCATCAGCTTTTTACCTTTTATTCGAAGACGAATTTCTCCTTTTTAGCGTGGAAGAATTGTAAAACCACGACATAATCGCATCCTTAATTCGAGGACGAATATTTTTTTTTAGAGGGGAAGAATTGTAAAACCCGTATTTAAAATCTTCGAATATTAAATACGCATTGTCTCAGCTTTAATTTTAATTAAACGTAAACAATAAATACACAGTCTCAGTTTATTTAAATACTACAACAAAATAATTATTTAGAAAATAATTATTAAGTTTCAGAAAACACTACGTACGTATTAGTTATTAAACAGAAAAATATACTTTCGCTTAATTGGCCAAGTCAAATAAAAATTAAATATAATAAACCGAGTTATATTTTATTTTCGAATTGGTCAAATGGGATTTGGTCATATCCCTTAATTCTCGTTGATTTAATAGTGAAAATATACATGTCCATATTTAAACAATGGTCATCCAATATTCTAATTTATATAGCTTAAACTAGACGACCACAAGAAAAAAAAAATATAAAACGCAGCCTAGTTTTGGTTTCATTTTTGTACTCCTGTGTGTGCTGCGTTCATGCTCCCACTTTTATGTTCAGTTTCGATATTAAAGTCGCATTTGGGAATCGGAGTTGAGTTTGGGAACGGTTCACGCTGGGGCTGTTCAGCATGCTTGGGTTGATTCATTCCTCGTTAATCACAGCGTCCTTGTTCTTGTTTCGATGTCGATATAGTTCGGTTAGCTGTGAGGCTGCGGCTTCATTCCACTGTTAGTGTACGTCCACACGATTGTGCACGTTTGCGGTTCGAATCGCATTAGAGTTCCGTTTCGCTGATGCGTTAAAAGTTGTGGTGCGCTGATCAGTACTTGGGTTCATCTATCCTTATACATGTGATTGTTTTACAAGTAGCTTTGTATACATGTGATTGCTACGGTTGTGTTGCTTTTCGTGATTGTGTTCGAGTTTGAGGGCTGCACGGGTTGAGTCAATCGAGTCTCATTGTGGGAAGACGGTTCGGGTCGTTCGTCGGTATACTTGCGGGTTCGATCATACCTCGTTGGTTCTAGTACTCATCCTCGAGTTGGTGTTTTGCTGGTGTTCCTTTGGCTCGGAGGTAATCCTCAAACGATAATATTGATAGTATATGTTATAACTTATATGAAACAAAGAAACTTACAATATAGACTTTAACAAAACCGTAAATGAAGAAGATGAATTAATCAGTTATGGCATGGAGTTTCACTTTCTAATTACACATTTGATCCCTGATTTTAAAGCTAATTACCAATTAATATTACAAATTCTAAAGTTACATACTTAGCCCGTGACATTTTATATAGCCTTCAAGGTTAGTCCGAAAACGTAATCGAGATAATTAGTAGTAATTGTTTTTATAATTAATGTAGATTATTTGACGAGAAATAAATTGGATTTTGTTTAAGCGCGGAGTTCGATAAGGTACGGATATCCTTATCTCTTTACTATTTTTGATTCGTTGTTCTTTCGTTCATTTGATTGATCGTACGAATTTCTCGTCCTTCGGTAAGGACTTCCTTTCTATGCATGATTAGGATTCCCGTCTTCAGCCAAATGTTTTCCCCAGTATATGTTTAAGTTTATCAGTAATCATGTTAATAACGAAATAAATTGCCTGAGCATTATATACAAGCACGACCAGTTTATATACTAGTTACGGAGGTACCGTAACCACGACACTAGAGGCACCGGTGTCGTGACTCACATGCAGGAGAGTGATATCCTGCATCGTCCCACTCATGTTCAGGTTGGCCATTTTTTATATGTATGTTTAGTGGGGCGTATGGATGCATCCTAGGCTTATAAGTGTTACAAGTTATCAGGGTGAATGTGGTGTGTGCTCTACATCCTTCACATTGGAGCTGATCCCTCCACCCAGCATAGTATTTAGAGGTCACCCCTCTACAGCATGACGAGGTCACCCCTCCAGTTATTCATGCACGGTTGTTACAGCACGTGACCTATATAAGCTCTGGCAAAATTAAAATACAGTAAATGCATGTTTTCATATTTAACAGATAACAGTGCAGCTTTATTATTTATGAATCAGACTTTATAGATTATACACAGATTTCCGCTGCAACATTTCTTCAGTCTTACAGCTTCAGTATTTATCATCTACTTCATTTCAGTAATTCCTTATCATGCTTCATATCCGTTCACTGAGCGTTATGCTCAGCCGTAGTTCCTTTCATGTTCTAACGGCAGGTACACAAGGACGCTCTTAGGATTCTAAGAGCATGTGCATTTGGATGGAAGCTATCTAGACTTCTTACTTTATGAACTTCTTACATTATTCCGCTTATTTGGACATTGTTTAGTCCTTTCCTTCAGCATTTATTTTTTATGTTTTCAGCTTATGTTTGGATTACCGATGTTTGATTTC
Organism: Glebionis coronaria; assembly: GCA_025667525.1. NCBI lineage: Eukaryota > Viridiplantae > Streptophyta > Magnoliopsida > Asterales > Asteraceae > Glebionis > Glebionis coronaria. Next base: position 456,187,279 of record CM046876.1, read on the forward strand.
GGTATTTCCTTTATGGTCAGTCAATGTTCTAGGTCATTTACCTTATGCTTTGATGACACGCCATAAATACACGTAACGGTCCACTTATCCAAGTGGGGTGTTACACGACAACAAGCTACAATTCAAGATGGCAGAGTAATGGTGCAACCACTTCAGGGGAGACCGAGTTCATCTAATACTAGTGCACGTCCATCTAACACTACTGCTACAAGGGGTAATAACACTGGCAAAATGAAGATGATCATATGTTATAACTGCAAAGGGGAAGGCACATGGCTCGAGAGTGTAAGTAGCCCAAGAGGAAAAGGGATAGCACATTGTTTCAAGAAAAGATCTACTTGGTGAATGCTCAAGCCCAAGGACGTGAGCTCGATGAAGAAGAGTTAGCATTTCTCGCAGATGCAGGAGTTGCGGACACTAACGATCTCACAACAGCCATCACAAACAATGCCGCATATCAATGTGATGACCTGGATGCATACGAATCTGACTGTGATGATCTCAATACCGCCAAGGCAGCTCTCATGGAAAATCTTTCACTTTATGGAGCTGACACAATTTCTGAGGTACCAAATACTGCCACGGATACTAGTATTGTACCTTATCAAGTTGAGCAAGTGTCTGAGTATTCGGAACAGCCTCAGGTGGTTAGTAACTCAAACGTGGAGACAAACAATGATAGCAATATCAATGCAAGTCCCCAGACTTTGAGTGAACCACAACCGGGAGCTATTACGACTACAAATTCGTTTGCTCAACAAGATTTGGTTATGGTGTCGGCATCTATGCTTGGCCAAATGAAAAATGCGGTCCTTGAAACCCCTCAGTGTTAATCATACATTATCTGCCGAGCTTGATTTGTATAAGGAAAAGGTTAAAATCTTGGAATTAACTCCAGTGACCACTACCTTAACCAATCCTGAATTTGATAGGTTTAGGAAAGTCCAAATGGATAATTTGCTAGAAATTGAGAGTTTAAGAGCAAATCTTTCAAAAGAACTTAAAGCAAAAGAGTCAGTCGTTAATAATTTTCAAAAACTACAAACGGATTTCGAAATTCTCGAGTCTAAAAGGGTTGAAACGGAAATTAAGGCGTCTGAGAAAGTTAAAAAGACTGAAGTTTTGCTTTTAAAACAATACTCTGCTTCACATTTAGTACACTTGTTTCATTCTTCTTTTAAAGAATTCACTCTATCACGTCTAATAGACCTACCACCTAACCCTGGGTATGCAACACAAGCATTTAGCCACAACCCACGACTTTATGATGTAACAAAGTTAGGATTGGTCTTAGACCCGATTGTGTTTTCAAATGAATCTGAGAGTATGTCACTACATGAAGAGAACCGGTCAAAAGTAATTTTTACATATCCTGAGTATGATTATGCACAACTTAATGCAACATATGAAAAAAACAGATCTTAGAATTTGCTTTAATATGCAAAAGGAATTTATCCATACACCAACTTACATGCATACTAGAGAAAGACTTAGTATACTTCCTACACTTGTTAATTCGGACGAACCTAAGGAAATTCCTAAGAATATTCCACCGGTAAGTACGGTATTGCTAAGCTTGGAAGAGATTCAACGATACCTAACAGGATTTGACAAGGTCATCCAGGAATCTACGACTTCAACGGCTCAAACCGCTGGATAATGGGCTTTCGAACACATGAAAATGGTGTTTGAGAAAGAGATCGTTCCGTTTGTAGACAATATTAAAGAGGTATTTTTAGATCTCGGGGATAATCTTAATTTCGAAATGGGTGAAGTTCGAGAAGTTTATTATGAAATGGATGATGCTTATGAGCAACATCTAATTGAGAAAGAAAAGATTTTGTCGGAATATGACCGATTCTTAGAACATATAGTGTCTCTCGAAGTGATGCAAGTTGTTACTATTGAATTTGCTTTTGTGATGACATCTGCTATGAATAAATGTGATGATGTGCATGATATATCTGTGAATATTGTTGAACCTGTAAATAATGTAGATAATTATTCTTGTCATGAATCTAACACTAAATTTTCAAAGCTTTAATATTCTTATAACTCACTTTCAAAACATTTTGATGAGCTTCAACAACATTGTATATCTCTTGAAATTGAAAATCAATCTAAAAATGAAACTCTTTCAAAAACAAATGATTGTGAAAACTCCGTTGAGACTAATGACAAGATGATTCAGGTGGTTCAGGAATTAGAGGAAGAAATTATTAGACTTAAGAGAGAATCCATAGCAGAGAAATTGGAACTAGAGGCTGCAGAGATTAAAAATCATGCCCTAGAAGATAGAATCACTTCAATGCTAGGGGAGTTTGATAAAGTAAAGCAGGTTTTTTCACAAATTTATGGTTCGTTAGAAGAATGCTTCGCTTTTAATGCGGCAGAGCAAAAGTAACTCGTTGACCAACTGAACCATCAGTGTGAGGAAATCTCTAACTTAAATATTCAACTCATAGACAAAAACATGGTTTTGGCTGAATTAAAAGAGACACTTCAACTCAAAGGACAAGAAGTTGTTGATAATCCAACTACAATCTCTGCCCCGGCCTCTAGTGCTCCAAAAACCAACAAGGCGGTGATCACTAAGAACCCGTACAATAAGAACAATCCACTATCATATAAGTTATATATGGAGCATGCAGTTAAGCACGCGGATCTTGCTAGGGATGTGGTAGATGATCTCTATGAACTTGATCCTAGGAATAGTCACTATTACTATGCTCATGCCTATATTGAGAGGGTACAACAATGCTTAGAGAACTTGAAGTACATAGGACCACCGGGTTCTGCACCACTTAAACAACAAACCCCCACCATTGCCATGACTCCATTCAATAAAAATCCAGGATCTAAGCCTATATTAAACACACCCATCAAGGCTAAATCAAAATCTGTCACTAATGTTCCCTTGGCTTCTACAGGAGTAATTATGTCTACTAAGGCTAAAGGATCTCAAGACAAGAAAGATAGGATCAAGCCTTTCACTAGTAGGACTGGCAAGTAGAAAGTAGAAGTTCACCCTAGGAATGTTATTTCAGTTTCAAATAAAAGAATCATGTATCTAAGACAAAAGGATATGCCTCTATGCAGAAGCCTAAGCAAAATGTGAATTCGAATTTGCGATGTTGGAATTGTAATGAATGCATGTTTTCTCAGCGTCATGATTTATGCCTTGTTGATCATGTGAATGAAATGTATGCCATTAGGAACAATCTTGAATGGATTCCAACGGGGATGAAATTCACCCAAGTTGGTTGGCAATGGAAACCCACTGGTAGGACCTTCACTGCTAATGGAACTAAGTGCCCTTTAACTAGGATCACATCCACGGAAGTTAGGTCTAAGCGTCCTTTAATTAGGAACACTAGCACTAAGAAATGGAAAAAGCGCCCTTTAACTAGGTCTGCATCCACTATTGTGCCTACCAGTGAAGAAGTACCTAAGGTCTTTAGACAACTAGAATCTAAACCAACATCTAGGAAGCAAATTTGGAAGCCTAAGAACTCTTCTGATAGCAAATCTAAGATAACTATATTTGTACCTGCTAACACAAAGGAACTTCTAGATTCTGATACATCGTCTTTGTCTGGTGATATTTTCAGGTGGTCCAAATCATCCTCTGGTACTTGGACTCTGGATGCTCAAAGCATATGACCGGAGACCGCTCGATGCTCAAAAATTTCGTCAGCAAGTTTCTAGGAACGGTGAAATTCGGCAAAATGACCATATTGCGAAGATCATGGGTTACGGTGAATATCAAATTGGGAATGTTACGATTTCAAGGGTATATTATGTGGAGGGACTTGGTCATAATTTATTTTCAGTGGGACAATTTTGCGATTCAAACTTGAGGTGGCTTTTCGACAACATACTTGTTATATTCACGATCTTGTAGGAAATGATTTGTTAAAAGGTTCTCGAGGGGATAATCTCTACACACTGTCCATTTAAAACACGATGGAAACCTCTCCTGTATGCCTTCTCTCCAAAGCATCTAAGACCAAGTCATGGTTGTGGCATCGCCGGTTATCTCATCCTAACTTTGATGCTATTAACCATTTGGCTAAAAACGAACTTGTTCGTGGTCTTCCAAAACATAAGTTCGACAAGGATCATTTATGTTCCGCATGTTCTTTGGGGAAAAGCACCAAGAAATCATACAAACCTAAAGCTGAAGACACCAACCAAGAACCACCGTATCTTTTGCACATGGATCTTTGTAGGCCAATGCGTACGGCTAGTGTGAGTGGTAGAAAATACATCCTCGTCATGGTGGATGATTTCTCAAGGTTTACATGGGTAAAGTTTTTAGCAACCAAGGATCAAGCACCAAATTATATTATTACTTTCTTAAAGATGATCCAAGTACGTCTTAATGCTATTGTTCGCCGCATTCGCACTGATAATGAAACTGAGTTCGTTAATAAAACTCTACGAGACTATTATGAAGAGTTCGGTATTTCACATGAAACTTCTGTTGCTCGCAGTCCACAACAAAACGGTGTCGTAGAAAGACGTAACCGTACACTTATGGAAGTTGCTATAACTATGTTGATTTATGCGAATGCTTCTTTATTCTTATGGGCTGAAGCAGTGGCAACCGTATGTTATACCCAAAACCGCTCCATCATTCGTAAGCGCCATGGAAAAACTCCATATGATGGACATAAACCTGATATTCATTTCTTCATGTGTTTGGTGCACTCTTTTATCCAAATACTAATAGTGAGAATTTGGGCAAACTTAAACCGAAGGCTGATATTGGAATTTTCATTGGTTACTCACCCGCAAAGAAATCTTACCGAATTTATAACCGTCGTCTTGGCAAGACAGTAGAAACTTTGGATGCCGATTTTGATGAGCTGACAGCGATGGCTTCTGAGCAACACAACTCTGAACCCGCGCTTCATGAGATGGGAACCGGTACAATTAGTTTCGGATTAACTCCCAACAATCCTACTTCTCCATCATTTACACCACCTACAAGGCCCGAGTAGGATGAGTTATTTCAACCTATGTTTGATGAATTCTTTGATCCACCTAGTGATGATTCTCCAGCACCTGCAGCAGTAGCTCCGATTCCCGAATTTGTTGCTCAAGATGATGGAAATCAGTCCGAGGCATCTACTATCACTATTGAACTAGATGTCCCATCCCCCACCAACTCACAAACTACACCTGAATCATCACCCCCACTCGTTCCTAATGATGTTGAAGAGGATTGCTATGATCACGATTTGGAAATTGCTCACTTACAAGAGCTTCCATTCTTTGGTTCACAAATACCCGAAAACCCTAACGGTGCGTCTACCTCAGAGGAAGCTCCTGCAATCGTTCACTCCCGACCACCACGGATTGAAACTCACAACACAAAATGGACAAAGGATCACCCAATCCGCAATATTATTGGTGACATCGATCGGCCAGTCTTAACACGCCACCAACTCCAAGAACATGCATTATATTGTTACTTTAATGCATTTCTTTCCGATACTGAACCTAAAAATTGGCAATAAGCCATGACAAAATCATCTTGGATTGAAGCCTTGCAAGAGGAAATTAATGAATTTCAACGTCTTAAAGTATGGGAATTAGTTCCTTTACCCAACAACGTTGAAATCCTTAAATTGTTGTGGGTATATAAGGTTAAACTCGATGAGTTAGGTGAAGTGCTAAAGAACAAAGCTAGATTGGTTGCTAGAGGTTACAAAAAAGCTTTGGGTATTGACTTTGAAGAATCCTTTGCTCCTGTGGCACGATTGGAGGCGATTAGACTATTCCTTGCTTATGCTGCTCACATGAACATGATCGTCTACTAAATGGATGTTAAGACAACATTTCTCAATGGTGAATTAAGGGAAGATGTCTACGTAAGCCAGCCGAATGGATTCGTCAACTCGGAGTATCCTAATCACGTGTACAAGCTCAAGAAGGCTCTTTATGGGTTGAAACAAGCTCCACGCGCGTGGTATGATCTCCTATCGTCTTATCGCATCTCGAAAGGCTTCTCCAAAGGCAAAGTGGACCCAACATTATTTATTCTCAAGGAAGACAACGACATGATACTGGTAAAAATTTATGTTGATGATATAATATTTGCTGCCACTACTCAAAGACTGTCTGACCATTTTGAGAAAATTATGTCCACACGGTTTAAGATGTCGAGGATGGGAAAAATTTCATTTTTCTTAGGGTTGCAAATTTCTCAAAATCCCAGAGGCATCTTCATTAATCAATCCAAATTTGCTCTTGAATCACTAAAGAAGTATCATTTGGAAAATTGTGACCCCGTGGATACTCCAATGGTGGAGAGATCCAAGTTAGATGAGGATAATGAAGGGATAGCTGTCGATTCTAAACTTTACCGTGGAATGATCGGCACCCTTCTTTATCTGACTGTTAGCAGGCCTGATTTGCAATTTGCTATATGCATGTGTGCCCGGTATCAGGCTCGGCATACCAAAAAGCACTTACATGTTGTGAAAAGGATCTTTCGGTATCTTAAAGGAACACTTCATCGTGGTCTGTGGTATCCGAAGGATTCCTCTATTGCACTAATATCATATGCAGATGCAGATTATGTTGGGTGTCAAGATACTAGACGTAGCACTTCTGGCAGTGTGCAACTTCTTGGAGATAGACTTGTTAGTTGGGCATCCAAAAGGCAGAAAAGCGCTGTGATATCAAGTACAGAGGCTGAATACATTGCTATGTCTGGTTGTTATGCTCAAGTTCTTTGGATGAGATCACAATTAACTGACTACGGTCTTGGATTCAACAAAATCCCGATGTACTGTGATAACAAAAGTGCAATTGCCCTTTGCTGCAACTACATTCAACATTCCCGGGCGAAGCACATTGACATACGCTACCACTTCATCAAAGAGAAAGTGGAAAATGGAGTGATCAAACTGTATTTTGTCAACACTGAGTATCAGCTGGCAGATATATTCACAAAGGCCTTAGATCGAGGACGTATCGAGTTTTTGATCGAAAAGCTAGGCATGAAATCATTCTCACCAGCGACACTTAAGGAATTGGCAGAAGAATCTGCAGAATAGTGGTGGTAAACTATTCTAGAGTATCCTTTGATCGTGATCTTGTATATTATCGTATATATTTAAACCACCAAAAGAAAAATACAAACATATAAAACATACAAAAACCATAAAAAATATAAAATCAAGAAAATCCAAAAATATTTTTCATTTTAAATCGGGCATGTCTTTTAGTACGGTAATATTTACGGCCTTAGAAATGTCGATTAAAATTGACACGGCGCCATAAATAGAGTCCGTATAAAAGTTGCACATATTTTAAAACATGCCCATATGGTTTGTAGTTATTTCAGACTGCAACCCGCTCTTCGCATTAAAGTAACGTATTTCTTACGAAAACGTTGGCTCACAACGGGAATTAATTTTCTCGGGTATGGTTTACTTTAAAACCATACAAGGGATCAAGTTTACTTTATAACTTGGTCTAACACAAATATGTGTATGTTTCAGTGCACTTATTTTGTAAAAATAAGAGAAATCTTATTACCACCACAATTGTTCCATAAAATCAGAAAATGGAAAAAGTCTTCATGGATTTTTGGTCTCTTCAAAAATCATTGACTCCAGCTCTTTAACTAGAAAACGGGTCAGTGTTTAAGGGGGAGCAAATATAAAATCTTTGTGGAATTGAATAAGTCTTCAACACGGGTATATTTTGAAAATGGGTTTCTTCTGAAAAATGCAAAACGATAATTGTCATCATATGCTTATGTGTAACTTGTGTGGTATGTGGTTTGTCGTTAGGAATTTGAAATTGAGCGTTAGGTGTATGTGTACGTGTTAGTTTTCAAAGATACGACGTTACGGGTTAAGGAGTTTGTTAGTTCATTTGTTTTTTTTACAAGTGTTAAATTAACAATCTTAATCCTTGGGGGTCAAATTTGCACAATTTCAAAAAGGGGGGACCAAGTTGCAATTTCTTGTAACTTGGTTTGACCAAAGTCAACTTATTCCCCCCTCCCCGTCTTTCTTCTTTTCTGTAACATACACAACACAAACCATACACTTCCGCCATTGTTAAAGCTTCGACTCTTCATCTTTCTGTGCTACCAGCTAACCTAATCTAGGTATTATTATTACTATCATCGTGTCTTATTTAGATGATCATCTTATACTCTTCTCATAACTCGAACATGTATAAATCGAACCACACAAATTAAGGTTTTCAGATTTATGATGAAAATGTTTTATGAGTAGTGGGATTTGTTCATCTAGCCTAGATAAACATAGGTCTTGCCCAGTTTTGCCTAAAACATTTTCGAAGTCCCGTAATCGAGCTCAACAGATTTGCATTGTTAATATCGCCCAGACTACGATGACTCACTACGATGGCTTCATATGATCGCATTGAGTGTGATGGTTACAATGCGATGACTCACTACGATGAGTTCATTGCGATGACTCATTACGATGAGTTCGTTGCGATGACTCATTCCGACGAGTTCGTTGCGATGACTCGTTGCGATCAGTTCGTTGCGATGACTCGTTACGATGAGTTCGTTGCGATGACTCATTGCGATGAGTTCGTTGCGATGAGTTTGCGATGACTCGTTGCGATGAGTTCGTTGTGATGACTCGTTGCGATGATTCATTACGATGAGTTGGTTGCGATGACTCGTTGCGATGAGTCCGTTGTGATGATTCATTGAGATGGGTCTGTTGCGATGGGTAATTACTATCGAGTTGCGATGAACCTACATTTTCAAGGTTGTTTAGATATGTTTAGCACTACGACGGACTTAGTATTGCAATGCCTTTGCTTTGAATGACTTTTAGATTGCGATAAGGGTTTACATTACATTACATGTTAGGCTTGCGATGGACTTTAAGTGTTGTTCACATAACATAACAAAGACTAATCTAATGAATTCGGCCTAGACAACATTCCCACTTTATTAGGCTATAAGAAAATTAGGGCCATTAAAACGAAACCAAGTTATATTGGAAATAATTAATTTTATCTCATAAGAATACTTGAAAGGTTTCTTATTACAGAAGTTCATCTTATTTAATAAGTTGACATTTCTGTAAACAAAAGAGATACAAATTACTTATTCAATGTCTTGTGTTTTGTATCCAGGCCATGGAAGACAAAGTCTCATCATTGTCTAACCCTGAGTTCAAGCCTACTGAAATTTGGGTTGAGGTTACTCCAAAAATTACTGAAGTAGTGGTTGAAACTAAACCAAAGCCTACTGAAGTCGTGGTTGAAACTAAACCCAAGCCTACTGAGGTTGTGGTTGAAACTAAACAAAGACCTACTAAGGTTCTGGTTATCACAACCAGGAAACCCAAATTTTCAAGGAACTAATGCTAGGTCGTTATCTCCTTAGAATAAATTGTCTATGGTATATCTTTCATAATTCTAGGTGTGAATCTGAATGTATGAACATATTCCATATGAACTATGTCTGTATCATGTTATTCTATCATATGTGGTGACACTTGTTGTGATTTATTCGCCATGCTTATGATATACATAATTTATGAGATATATATATTTGTGTGTATATATCAAGTGTACATGTGTTTATCCAAGCATGAAAATGTCGCTCAACAAAGAACAACAAAAACAACTAGATCTTGTCCTTATTCCACTTAGTGCCAGAATGTCTCATGCACCAAACAATTTTCGTCTTAAAGACGATTTTGATCCCACTTTGGCGGCATTCAAAATTGCAACGGACATCCTAGATTGTTCACCGATAAAGGACGCATTACGTGCCATAGCATCAGTCCCTGACGTATACATGCACGAGTTTTGGATGACAACCACAATCACACATGGTAAACAATTGTCAAAGAAAATAATCTCTTTCCAGCTCAACAAGCAGGACTTGACACTTGAACTGCGTCAATTTAGGCAATTATTCAAGTTTCCCAAGTTAGCAAAAGGAGAACATTTTGTGCCTGACCCAAATACAAATGAAATGCTTCGAGTAATTCGAGAATTGAATTATGAGGGTGACATTGAATTTCTTTCTCAGTTTAATACGTCACATATTGGGCAACCTGGGAAAGCAATTGTCAGTATCTTAGTCAAATGCTTTACTTCCAAGATTCGTGGAGCAGACGCAGTGCGAGCTTCTCAGGCTAATATCTTTTGGGGTCTCTACACTGGATCTAAAGTAGACTATGCACTACAACTTTGGGAGGAATTCTGTCATCAACTTACAAGTTCCAAGAAGAAAGCGGTGCATCTCCCATTTCCAAGGTTCACAAAACTCGTCATCAATTTCTTTATGAAGATTGACCCAACTATTGATACACGTGGAAATTTATTCTATCATACTCAAGATGACGACGATGTGATGGACACTATGACTGCTGATAATCACTCTACAAAGTACTCACTCAGACCAGCTTCAGTGCCATACATCATGATCAATGAAGGGATCAAGGAGAGTGCTCACTACAAAGAGATGCTACGGGATATTGAAGCACAGTTCAAAAGAGAAAATGCAGATCGCTCTGAGAAACAATTTGAGAAACAAACAGGTAAACGGAAGAAAAGGATTGCAAAGAGTCAAAGGATTTCTTCCTCAAAAGATAAAGGCACAGGGAAAGAGAAATTAGTTGATGAAGATGATGAGGAAGATGAGATGATCCACACTGAGGATGAACATGCAGAAGTACCACTAAGAAGGCCAAAGAAAGCAAATCAAACCGAAGGTAAAAAAGTACTTGTTGCTTCAGATAAACCAGCTCAACAAACCATTTCTGAAGCCAAACAACTGCGTATTACTCTTCAGCAAACCAGAGAGGACACTTTTACAACATCCAAAGGATCAGGCTCAACACTGTTCGATGACTTAGAGGAATTTGGTGAACCTGATGCCGATATTGCCTTCTATGAAGATCCTAATGACGAAGATGTTGATAACTTCAATTTTGAAAGTGGTGAGCAGAGTGAAGAAGGTGCTGGCAGTGACAAAACGTAAACAAATTTGATGTATCATGATGCCAATATCACCACATCCTTACCAGAACCAACTAACACTATGATTACCGATGATGCTCTTCCAACTCTCATACCAGGAACTCAACTTCAAAGTAAGTCTACTTCCGACTCTGATGATGTTATGAAATATCTTAATCTTGAAGGCGAGGGCGTCGAGGTCACAAATACTGATCCATCGACAAATGAAAATATGGTGGATGTTCCTATAACTTCTGTAACATCAACTACCTTTCCACCACTAGCCACCCCAGTCATCACTAATGTAATCACACTAACTCTCACACCCGCACTTGTTGAACAACCTGTATCAACTACCACCCCAACGACTGAATCTACAATGTCATCTATCCTTGCACAACCTGTATCAACTACCGCCCCAATGACTAAACCTACACCATCACCTATCCTTGAACAACCTGTATCATCCACAACCTCTTTAACACTCGTGGTTACACCTCCACCATTAGTACAACAAGTATCATCCACCTCCAACCCATTCCTCACAGTCAGTGATCCACTGATTCAGACTCTTCAACAACAGTTGGAGGCTCAAACTAAACAAATATCAACACTAAATGAAAAAATCTCCAATCCTGACACACAAACCCTCAAGGAACCACACCCTGACGAACCTACACTTATGAAAATATCCGACAGCGTGTCTAAACTTAAAAGACAACATAAAACATTTCTTGGAGAGAAGAAAACTCGTGACAAGAGAATGCTGCCTTTCTTGGGTCAATTAATGATAATATGACCAACATCATTCGACGAGAATTAAAGTCATATGTTGATCAAGAGCTACCAACTATTTTCAGTACTGGTTTATCTACCCCTCAACTAATGAAATTGTTGCAAACACGACTGAAAGATATGGGGATTCATAAATCGAAATATAAACGAAAAGTTCTGCAATATCTCAACAAATCAATCATTGAATATACACCTACAGATACTGAAGACTCTGAGTCTGAGGATGAAGACGAGCTAGAGGAGGCGGATAACGAGGGTAACGGTGATGAGGATGATGGTGATGATGATCAAAATGAGGAAGAAGACGAGGAAGAAGAGGATGAGGAAGAAGAGGATAATGATAAAGATGAAGATGAACAAGAGAACGAGGAAGAAGAGGATGAGGATAACAAAGAAGACGAGGACGAGGATACAGATGGGGATGAGGATGATGATGATGATAATGATGACGGGAATAAAACCAAAAAGGGTGATAAGAATGACAAAACGGGCACGAATAGTGATGAGTCAAATAAGGGTGAAGGTGATAAGGAAACTGAGAAAGGTATTGAGGAAGCTAAAGAAAGCGTTGCTGAAACTGCAGAAAAGACGGTGGATGCTACTTTACCAGAATCTCAGCATACTGACACATGTATATCTATTGAACCAGTTTCTACTACTGCTTCTCACAACGAATTTGTAGAACCTATGCAAGAAGACAAAATTCTAGTGTCTACGCATGAAGATGAACCCACAGGGTCGATGCTAGAAGACGAAATTCCAGTCTCTATGCCCAATGATGATATACCGGCGTCACAAGAACAAACTTCAACACCATCTAAAGATCAGCACAATTCGATATGGAAGTCGAAGACTTAAATGTACCAGAACCGACTTTTGCTGAATCTCTTATCATCGATGACACGGTACAAGAGCAACTCTGGCTTACAAGTGCAGCACCACAACATCCTTTAGAAAAAGCAACAAAAATGGAGCTCACTCAATACCTAAACAATCCAATCGATTTCTTGGCCTTTCTAAGGTATCATCATGGGAAACCAACAATGACTCCGGATCTTATCAAAATGGCAGCCGCAGATGTGGACTTCTTTGATACTTTGAAGATCAGCCATAATGAAGCTGAATATCACTTAAATGAGCTTACAAAGGCCATGAGAGCGACGACTACGGGAATTTAGACTCCAGTGTTACGACCTCTTACACCCACAGTCATCGCCGGTTCTGCAACGATTCCAATAGAATACTTCGTATCTCATAATCTCGAGTATCTTGAAAAAGACGCGAAGAAATATGCCACATCAATTACTATGATCAAGGCTATCAATATGGAGAACGTACCGTGGATTGAAGATAAAGTACCTGATGCGTTATGGAGAAGGAAGTTGCTCAAGTTTTATGATACTTTTGCATCACTTGGCATCTATCACTGGAATGCAAAGAAAAGGTTAGCTTACAATCACTTCCATCGTCCAAAGAGAGGTTCTTCTATTGTTTCAGATCGTAGAATTAAAAGCATACAAGGAGCAACCACTCAGACTGTATTCGGTTATGATTACTTGAATGTAATCGTGTTCAAACGTACTGATGAAAAATAATACAGAATTGACGAAAGTGATCTCTAGTACCTTCGCCTTGAAGACATTGAAGATCTTCTGTTGTTATTGGCTCAGGAAAAAGTCGACCATTTACCACCTAGGATAGTCATTGCGTTGAGCTCCAACCTTCGTCAATATGCTAGAAAAATCGTCATCAAACACCGGGTGGAAGATTTTCAACTTAGATTTGAGAGCTTTCAAAAGCAGCTAAACCTGCAACGTCCCATACAACTCCGCTCAGTAATTTCCACAAGGACAAAAAGCCTTACAAGGGAACCACGACACCGGAAGCAGGGATATTTTATCCGAATGAGACTGGCGTCATGCAGTTTATGCGATTCTCCGAACTGCAAAAATTCAGCGATGGTACGCTCAAACATGTTCGTGATGATCTGACTGTTCTCAATGCCGACCTACCGCTTCCAGCAGTAAAGTACACCGGACGAGCCAATGCAAAAGAGGAGCTAAGTACGCGATCAAAAAGATCGAGGAAATTTTAAGGAAGCGCCGGTTGCTAAGAAGTGTGGAACGATTCGTAGGTGGAAGACCATATGGAGCTCACCATAGGTTCACGAAACGATCTATTTAATTATGGATCATCTTCTATCAGGTCAACTCCATATGTCTATTACTGTGAATATGTCAATTTATGTATAATCAGCTTTTGTGGATGTTGTAGTGTGAAAGTATGATATTTTTTAAGAATTTCTCTCGAGATTCTAAATCTTTCAAATATATCGTACTCGTGCACTACAACTAACCCTCATTAATTTGAGGTTGAGAACTGATATGTTCTTTGGCCAACATCTAATTTCATTTTATTACCCAAAGACCGGTTAATCCATTAATATCCAAAATATTAATGGTTAACATTTTGGATAAGGGGAGAAATGAGATTAAGGAGACTTGATAATATATTTGGCTAAACATGAAAATGACTTCAAGTATAAATCAACTTAATATGTGTGTTGCACATGTTAAGGGGGAGCATTTTTTATGAACAAAAATACTTAAAGATAAAAAAATCGATATTTATATCACAAGTATCTTAAGTGAGTTTTCAAGGATTTTTCATGGTGACAAATACTTACCCAAAACACACTTAATTCACGATGGATGTGGTGACAAAAGGGTTGTAGGATTAGGTGCTAGTCCAATGATTCTTCTAGAACCGAAGGAATCTTCCCAAGGACAATTCCATAGTTAGAAAATAGAAGTCCTTAGGAAAGATGGAGAATGGAATGTGAACGTAGCTGAATGCCGACCAAGTACTGATGCTAGCACTGGAACAACCACAACAAGGTGCTAGTAATGATGTATTGGTAAGCATTGAAGGGGTTGAAGAATAAAAAAGAAATGTAAAGATAAAGGGTGTAAAGAAAGAAGCCCTCCTTACAACTTAGGCAGAAACCGGGTCAAATCATCTTGAAGACAAAGTATAATGGACCCAGTGATGCGATGCACAACCCCTCCCAACCAACTAAAATATCTCTCAAAAGATATTTGTTTTAATGTCACGGAGTTCAACACGTTATCTATCGGTTTATTCACTCCGAATAAATTGATATTGAAAAGGTGGCAATCCTCTCCAGCCTCCGCTCACCAAAACAAGAATGCACTATTGAGTCTAGAGCCATGAGATCATCAAAAGTCTCATTAGGACACAATTTTAAAAATAAGAAAGATTTTTTTATGAGTACTACGCAATATTCTTGTAATATTGCCAGAACATCTGAGTAATACGAAAGTATTACAATGAAGATGGAAATCCTGCTTGAGCCAACATCAAACAAGCTCATGGTAGGTGACACGTACGGTTCGTTAAGAACCAATCTTGTGATAACTGGAAAGAAACGATGGTTTAACTCTTAATTGAGATTACACTTGTTCCAGGGCCTCTACTCATTATCCAAGTGATCTTGCCAGAACACTCCGAGTGACACTATTCAGTGTTCATAGTGAAGAGTGGAAATCCTTCCAGTGTCAACATAAAACAGCACTGCGGTAGGTGACAAGCAAGATTCTATCAGAATCAAGCTCGTGACAACTGAAAAGCAACGATGGTGAAAATCTTAATTGAAATTCAATTGTTCTAGGATTCATGAATTGACGGCTTCAATCATACGGATTTTATGATCCAAATGATTCACTCTTTATGTTCGCAGTCAGCTTTGGACGGTCGAATAAAGAGAACGGGTTTACCCGCGAAATCTTGTCAAGGAGATCTTTAATTAGAACTACCTGTCACAAGTACGATATTTATTATCGTCCAACGGTCTTCACCGACCGGAGGTAAAATGCTACCAGATTAGAATAAAATGTCAAAGCCATTTTATTCGTGTCTTATAATGTTGCTGCATTTGAATATGGTGGCGTTGCGGTGTACCAGTAGAAGTCGTCCTCACATACTTATTCCTTCTGCATCAAATATTTCTGCAAATTCAGGAAAGTATGACCTAAAAGTCTTCCGCTGTATCAACTCTGAAACTTTCAAGAATTCAACAAAGGATTGGTATGTGGGACATGAAGTCACGAAGAGGCGAATATCACAAGAACGCAAAGACTGCACGTGAAAGGTCAAAGAACATGCTCTCATCCAAAGCTATAAGATTATCAACATATTCACAAAAGAAAAGAAAGAAGAAAAGAGAAAACAACTACGAGCTCAAGACGAAGACTTAGTATAGTATGCTAGGTTTAGGACATGGTAATTTGGAGTGACCTCCCTTAGGGGGAGATTGTTGGAAATACGTTTTTAACGTATATTAGAAGTATCGGTCACTCCAACAATACTATTAAACGTTGTAGGCTCGTAGTTAGTTATTTACTTTGTATTGTGTAAACGCCTAGCCCATGGAAATGTCCATGGGTTGGAAGGCCCAAGCCCACCAAGGCTTGGGTATATAAACCCTTTCCTTTGATGGAAAGGGTGTTGGTTGTTTCATTTTTACAAAGAATACACATAGTTTTTCTCTCACTTCTCTCTCTACTTTCTCTCACTAGAAACATCAACCCTCTTGAAATATCAAAGATTATCACGATTCTACAAGATTGTGAATTGTACACTTGATAAATCAATTGGTATTGCCGAAGATGTTTTTGTTAAGACTGGAAATTTCACGTTTCCCGTAGATTTTATTATTTTCGACTATGAGTACAATCCTAAATGTCCTATTCTTTTAGGAAGACCATTTTTACCAACAACTCGTGCGCAAATCGACGTTTTTGGCAGGAAATTAGTTTAAGATATGGGGATGATAAGATGGAATTTTAAAACCTATAAATCCCAAAACCAACCTAATTTTTTCCAAAACAATAAAAGACTTGATGCATCGTAACACCCTCATTTTACCTTGGCACGATGGAGTAATATTTTTGGGGTATTACTTCATGATATGAAAGTACAATAATAGAAAAATAACTCAAAAGAGTGTTTAACTTTATAATTTATCATTCAAAATCAGAGATTTTTAATAAAACAACTTGTACATACATTGTACAATCACAGGTTCCCGAGATCTAGAAAATAAGTTTGAATGACAAAAATTCCCAAGTCTATATCTCTCCACGTCATCATTATGCTGCCCCATGATGTCAATTATCAAAACCTAAAATATATGCACACAAAGGTTGATTGATTCATAGGTTTAAAATAATTTGAATACAAGATCCTTTTTCCTGAGCTACGTTATTATTCGCTCGTAAAATTGATTAATCAATGCACTAAGCTTATGATACTGTGACTAGACATATCAGAAACCCACAATTGCCCTTATGAGGAAGTTTGCCAAACTATCCTTATTAGCAAAATAAAGTATGTCTGTTTGACCAATGAGGTGCTAGCATGTGAGACTTGCCCAGACAGGGGATGTCAGTCCCCAAATAGTACTATTTACAATATTAGCGCTCATTTCTGGGAAAATGATTAACGGTTAACAATTAAAAAGAGACTTTCAAGGCAACAGTAAACATAGTGTCAATAATTATTTCTGAGAAGCATACCAAAAATACTTGTATTCCATTTTTAGCATATATTCCCCTCACGAGTTTTCAAATCATTTTAAAGTAGTATACTTTAGTGAGGCTATGAACTCACCTTAGGTCCAGTAGATCTTGTCAGGCTTATATCACACAAAATAACTTGAGCTAACAAACAAGAACTTGATCTTACACCAACCTGTTTATCATATTTGGTATAGTATTAAGTCTTTGATTTTTGGAGTTCAATATTCTTGTTACATTATTTATGTATTGTTGTAATTGTGATAATATTGCATCATTGTTCACGCGATTATACTCAAAAGCCATTCTTTAAACATTTGGGGAGCGGGGACACTTTATATCGTAAACCCAACCACTTAGTCAGAACGTAATATCGAGATGGAACATCTTTATAAAAAGTTCCCTACGAACATGATACATAGTAATATATTTTTAGAAATTTCTTCAAAAGTTGGTATATATTTATATTTTTAACCTTTAGTTTCATAATTGGCAAAAATAGTCCTTATACTTTATAATAATTTACAAAGTATGTTTTTTCATATAGTTTTCATTCATATAGTTTTATAAATTATCAAAATGATCCTTTAAGTTTATAATTTAAGAATAATTACCTTTTTAACACTTAATTTCATAAGTTTAGCATATTTACACTTTTAACCCCTTAAGTGTATAGTTTTAATATTTACAATTTCAACCCTCAATATTTAACCTTAGGGCTTCAAACATTCCAACATTTATTATTATAACTTTATCTCTCCTAAAATGACACATTTGGCCCAAAATGTCAAATAGTTTCAAAAATGATAGTTTTAGTCCCTATACTTGTAAATATCACATAACAACCTCAAAAATGGACCAAATGATCTAGAACTTTAAAAACAAAGTTTAAAAATACATTTATTATCATAATAAAAACATTTATTCAGAATTATAGCTTTTGAAATAGGTTTTTTCTTATTATTTCATGTAAATTATAAAACTAGGGGTTTAAGCTATCTTTAACTTATAACTTTTATTTAAATTGATGAAATGACTTAGTTTCTTTTAGATTATCTTTCTAACATAATTTTGGAATTATAACAAGTCTAATAATTCATTATAACAAGATCAAAGCATAGCTAACATTGAAATCACCTAGGTAGCTCCAAAATGGCTCCTTATGACTTCTTATGAACACTACATGCTATCAAAGCTTCAAAAGCTTCAATGAATTCCTTATAGACCTATTTTCTGGTCTTGGGGATGTGCTAGGACATTTATAGAAGTGAATATGGAGAATGGGTAGGAGATACAAAGAAAACAGGGTACAAGTCTTCAAGGATACTATACGGCTCTATTTGTAGTACTAGCAACACTTAGGCTCCAAGTTTGGCATCTAAACGTGTCAGAAGGATAGGTAGATTACTAATGAAGGCTATTGAAGCTCTAAAAAAGTTCTTAGACCATATCTTTGATTCAATCTTCACTTGTGGCTAGACATGGGTCACGACAACATTTAGATGAGAATGGTGATGTGTAGCAAGCAAGGAGGTGATGCACCTACTTTTCACCACCCCTAAAATATCTTAGAAGTCTTAAATATCTGATATTTGAATTTTTTATGGAGGGAAATGGTTTAGAAATGAGTTTTGGAGGGAAAATACAAAACCGGGTTTAAAAATTAAGGCTTGTAACTTATGGTTTGTGTTTTTGGTGATAAACTAGGAAAGTTATTAGTGAATTATTAAGGCTTAATTAGGGTTTAGACATTCTATTTAAGATATTTGAGTCCTTGGTTTGAAGTTTAACAAAGGTTTGATGTGAAAATGGGAAGTATACTTTTGTAGATTAGGGTTTTCTAATGATATAGGGTTTAATCTTAGTAAATGTGATTATCCTCCTCTTACCTACTGATGTAAACTTAATTTATGTCCTAGACATTGTGTCTTAAGTTTCCAAATAGTTCTTACACTTGGTTTAATGGTTTAGTTTAGGTAAACATGTCTAAAGGGTGAAAATTCCTATTTTGACCTAATTCAAAGTCATGCATTGAAATCTTGTACCTTGTGCAATAAGGTACTTGTACATTTTCTTATAATAATCTTATAACCTTAATGAAGTCCTATGTGTGTTTTTAGACTTGTACTAAAAGACTAGGTTATGATTCCATGTAGATTTCTTAATTTAAGCATTTTTATATCATTAAGCCTAATGACTTTCTATTTTGGGTAATTAGGGATTATATCTTAATGTAAGCTTATTCTAAGTCTTATATGATATGTGTATGACTTCTATAGGTTCTACATTCTTAGTTTAAGAGTTTATATAGGTTGATCATATTCTAGGGTTATTTATGGGAGCTTAAGATCCTATGCTTTGAAAACTTGTACTCTATGCTTTAATAATTTGTAACTTAGTTTAATGTAAATGTATTTCCTTAATATGATACTTAGTGAGTTTTATAATTAGTTGAAAAAGATTAGACTTTATTTCATAATAGAATAGATTTTATATGCTAATCTTGGTTTTAGGTCATTTTCTTGTAATTAGCTTAGTGAATATTAGTACTTTGTGATTGCTTAACTTCTGTTTATATAGTAGATTAGAATTTGTATATTGTATTGATTATAGATTCATAGTTCTTGTATAATTACATTGCTTAAAATATTGTTTATAAAGGTTTTTTGGTGATGATTTAGACTATTATGTACACTTATTTGTACTTTAGCTTTGTATAGTTTATTCCTACTTATATCTTTGTATAGCTTTATATTTTCTATATGATAGTATAATCCTTGTCCTTACTCCTTGTTTATGTATTCATACTTTTGTTATCTTTGATCTCATTATAGGGTTTCTAAGGGAATCTAGGGTATCATTATATTTCTTGAAATGTTCTTAGTTAAGTATACTTATTAAATTACTCATAAACTTATACTGGTTATATTTATAACATATAGGAATATGTTGATATGGTAGTTTAGGTTGGAAAAAATAGTTTATCTTACCAAGTAACGCATAAAAAGCAAAAAATTCTAATGGATTTTCTATTTCCAACTAACATAATATATAACATACTTGTGAAATTTATGGGTTGTCATAGCCTCTTCCCCTTAAAAAAATCTCGTCCCTACAATAATAAGGCAGTGTACTAAAGGTAGATATAGTTCTTGCATTCTTAAATTCCTACTAACATTTCATTCATACATTAATGAATACGACTTGTACGTTTTTATTTATCTTACAACCCATTTCTTCTACTAGAGTTATTATAAATGAAAATTTATAAGGTGTTAATTTTATATTTTAATTATTAAGATCATAATGTAATCTATAAATATTACTAAGATAAATATAAAGCGTACAGATAAATCAGATAAATTCTTTTAAAATATAAAAGGAAATCAATAAGTCATTAAAATCTTTGAATTGATTATTGCCCTTTTCTCAAAATCAACCAAGGTTTATAAGGAAAAGATTATTTTTAAGTTAATACTAAGAAAATAATCTTAATTCTTTTTGATAAAGTTTCTCAAAATTTACCATTTAAATTTTATAGATAGTTACTAGTTATATATTATAAAGTTTTAATTCTAATAGCATCTTTATAGAATAAGTGTAATTCTAGGAAATATAATGCATACGTGGAGTATGAATTTCTAATATCTGGATAATTCTCTCACTTTAACCATACATACATATATAATGCATAATATTCTTAATGTATTTAAAACTATAGATATTGGTACTCTATGTTAACAGATTATTTTGGGTATAATCTTGTTAGAGTCTCTATATCGTTAGTAAAATACATTTGACAATAATCCGGATGGCATTATGTCTTAAGAAATACTAAGAAATCTTATTACTTGTTCTTACTTTTCTTTATAAGGGAAATAAAGGTTTTGAATATTCATAAGTTTAGATTTTATAATCTTGTTAAAATAAAGATTAAATACATAATATATTACAAAGGAGTTGTACTACCAGATAATAAAATAATACTTAAAGAGATGTAACTAAAACACATAGATTTTATTGATAAAACTCACATATATACATTACATTTATTTATTTACAAGATACGGAAAAAGAAAATTTAGAAATTAGCCTTGCTCCAACAGTATCGTGTTTGATGACCTTTCTTGAAGCAATTCTGAGATTTTGCTAGGCAAGATCCTTTGTGATGTAGTAGACATTTTACACAAAGAGGAAGCTTTACAGCATAATTTTTATGTCCTAGTGTTTTAGGAATTCTAAAGGAATTGGGATTTGGGTAATATAAGTAAGGAAAATAGGGATCATAGGAGAAATTTAAAGGATCAGGTTTCGTTTCAGCAGATTCTTCTTCTTTTTCTTCTTCTTCACTAAGTTTACGTTTAAGGGTGTTTGATTCTAACACATGATTGTGCTTGATTACGTGATCCATTAATTTCTGAGAAATATTGATGACTTCTTCTAAACTTTGGGGTTTAGAGATAGTAATCATTTTCTTGAATCCTTGGGGAAATCCTTTAATAAAGGCTTTCATCATTCTTTTGGAATTAGTGATAGGATATAATTCTGTAACTCTTGAAATTTTCTCAAATAGGCACTGAGATCATTTCCTTGTGTCACTAGATAGCAAAATTCCTTTTTTACTTTCTCGATTTCTATGGAGGGATAATATTGGGTCATTAAAAGGCACTTAAAATCTAACCACTTGATCTTTTGAGCTTCTTCTATTCCAACGAGTAGAGAATGTTGAGAATAAATATAAGTATATTAGTTACTCCTGCTAGTTGGTCAGAGTTTCCCCTGCTAGAGTAAGTTCCCCCTGCTAAATAACAAAGGCAGGGGGATGGGTTCCCCTGCTGAAGTCAAAGACCCTGCTGCTAGAGATAAACTTAGAAGAGATTATAACGCGTTTCAGTTACTACTCCGAGATACTTTCCAAGTTTGTTAGTAGTGATGTTGTACGTGAGTCCTTGTACTATAAAAGGACCCACTAGGTTATCATGCAATGTGTGTCTTTCTCTGTTAGTTTTCAGTTCATACTTTAAGGTTTTTGTAACCCTAATACCACTATTGGGTATTCGTATATCTATGATATATTAAAGTTCAACGTTTGCTTTAAACATTTGTTCTTGTGCTAAACACTACATTCCGCATCTTGTTTAGTTACTTTGTATTGCAAAGTTTCTCTAGTGTTAGATTGAATCTATTCTCTCTATCACAACCCTTAAACAAGCTAAGGTTTAAGATCTGAGTTTGGGATCAACAAGTGGTATCAGAGCTTGTTGAGAAAATTTGATTAAACCAAGAACAAAACATATCTCACAACCAACATCAACCATGTCTTCAGATTCATCCTCAACAAACAACAATGCTCTCAAACTACCCATTCTGGACCCTGAAAACTTTGAACTATGGGATTTTAGAATTCAATAATACCTTAAGATGGAACACTATGTTCTATGGGAGATCATAGAATTTGGTGATCAATTTCCAAAGACTGTGCAAGTTGAAGATAAGGATAAGGGAGAAGAAAAAGATGAAAGCTCCAAAGGTGAGGCCAAGAAGAAGTCTGCTGCTCTTACTGACAAGGAGATACTAGCAAGAAGGCATGATGTAAAGGCTCACAGTTCCTTACTGTTGGCTCTACCTGATAGACATCAGCTAAGGTTCAGAAAGTATAAGACAGCTAAAGAACTCTGGGAAGCAGTAGACAAAACATTTGGAGGGAATGAGGCCACAAAGAAGAAGAAGAAGAATCAAATGCTTGATCAATTTGCTTCTTTCAAAGCAATTGGTGATGAAGCAATTGGTGCTATCTACCATAGGCTTCAAAATCTGGTTGCTCAGTTAGATTTCTTTGAAATAGAAGTGACAAGAGAACAGGTGAATACCAGGTTTCATAACAGTCTTCAGAAAGAATGGTTTGTCTACAAACCTATTTGGCAGAATAGGGATGACATAGATGACAAGAACATTGATGACATATACAATAACTTGAAAGTTTTTGAGCCAGTGGTCAATGATATGAAGTCATTAAGAACCATCCCCACCAATTCAAGTGGATCTACTGATTCCCCTACTAACATGACTTTCATATCTCACAATAGTGGAATCTCCAAAGGAAGTGGAATCAAAGTTGGCCCTGCTACCCATTCCCCTGCTGCTAGATCTGGATCATCTTATGATGAAGAAAGGCCTTCAACATTCAGCCTTGACACTGCCTGTGCTTTCATAGCATCCCAAGGGCCACAAGGATCTACTGTGTTACATAAAGAACTGAGTCAAATCAGTAAGCAAGGACTGGAGGAGATGGACATCAAGTGGAACATGGCTCTACTCAGCAGGAGAGCCAACAGGTTTTACAAGAAGTATGGGAAGAAGATCTCCATCAATCCTTCTGCTGTAGCTGGATTTGACAAAACAAAGGTAGAATGCTACAACTGTGGCAAGAAAGGTCATTTTGCTAGGGAATGCAGAGGACCTAAGACTGGGAGCAGCTATAGGAAGGAAAGCAGGGATGACGATTCTGGTGCTAAGGCT
Source organism: Glebionis coronaria (assembly GCA_025667525.1). NCBI lineage: Eukaryota > Viridiplantae > Streptophyta > Magnoliopsida > Asterales > Asteraceae > Glebionis > Glebionis coronaria. The sequence goes on from CM046876.1 coordinate 456,211,176, forward strand.
ATGGTAGCCATGCAGGGGATAGATGGAGCAGGTGGATGGGATTGGAGTGCCATGACAAAGAGTGTTGAAAGAAATCAAGCATTAGTTGCTGAGGAAAAAGAGGAAGATTTTGCTCTTATGGCCATGTCAAGCTCTAGTTCAGACAATGAGGTATATGATGATTCATATTGTACTAAAGCTTGTAGAAAAAATACTGAGTCATTGAATGATCAAATAAGAAAGATAAAATTTGATTACATTAATTGTGATAATGACCTTGATAACTACAAACGTGCCTTAGAACATATAGAGTCCACCATAAGAGAGTATAAACAAAGAGAATGTGATTATAGAGATCATATTGTGGTCTTAGAGAGAGATGCTAAAGAAAATAATGATTCCATTAAGGAATTAACTGCTGAACTAGAAGTTTTTAGATCTAATAAAAAGATAGATGAAGAAACTGTTGAAAAATTTGGAAAAGCTTCTAAAGATTTAACTAAAGCAGTTGAAATTGGACAGTCTCCTAGGGACAAAACAGGTTTTGGTGTCAAAAATGAGCATGCTACTATACCACCACCACCTGCCAATATTCATGCACCATTTCCTAGATAAAACTTGTCTTGGACTGGTCTCTCTTTCTTCAAGAAGCAGGAAGATATTGAATTTGACTTAAATGCATACATACCTAATAATCTAGAAACTGAAGAACCACTAGTGGAAACCAGTGCTGTTAGGGACTTTGAAAAGAAACAAATTGCTTTCAAACAGTGGAAAATAGATAACCCTGTTCTCTTTTCAAGAGAATGACTTTTTGGAAGTGATTCAAGTTCTAAGATTAGTTCACCCAAATCTAAATCAGGATCAACGTCCTTTAAGTCTACTGTTAAATATGCTGGTATCTATAAGTCTGTTAGAGGTAATCAGAGAAATTGGAATGACCAAAAGTCTCATCAATTAGGAGAGGACTTTATGATAAACACCAAACCTTGTGTCACTTGTGGCAGTTTTGATCATACATATCAAGACTGTCAGGCACCAATGGAGGTGGTGGCTGCAAATCCTTTAAAGGACATGCAACCAAAAGCCATTCTTCTGAATACAGGGGCAAAATCAATTTTGTCAATTCTTTTTATGTCTATTTTTTACGTTCCTCGACTCACTCGAATTGATATCGGATTTAAACACAAGATTAATTGTTCTTGGTAAAAATACTTTGTTTGGTATTTTTTTATAAAAAAACTAAAAACTATTTAGAAAGAAAATATTTAATCTAATTTAAAAGGAAATATTTAATTAACACTTCTTTTTCAAATTTAAACAAAACTATTTAAATTACTTAAACTAATTTAAATAAAAACTATTTTGAATCTAATTAAAACTAATTTAAAAACTATTGATTTTATTCTAAAAATAATTAACTTTACTTTTAAACTAAACAAACTCTACTTTTAAAAACTATTTTTATAAAAATCTAATTTAATTAAAATCTAATTCATCATTAAACTAATTTTAATAACAATTAAAAATATCTAAAAGTAATCAAAATATATATATATATTTTTTAAACTTTATATTTTTTTAACTTAATAAAAGTAAATTTATAAAAACTTTAATTAAATTTAACTAACTAAAAACTTGTATTAAAACCTATTTAAAACTGACAGCTAGATTTATCCTATATTAAATTCAAAGGCTGCAATTAAAATCAAAGGGAGAACTAGCTAAAATGGTTATCACGTTGGGATGTTATACTAAAGGTCACGGGTTCGAGTCCCTTGGTGGAATTTTTTGGATATTTTTTTTTAATATAAACTGAAATAACTAAACAGACCAAATGGATCTGCTAGCTAATACAGCAAAGCTAGTATAACAAAATAAGCAGCAAAATCAAAACAAACAGTAATACAAAAAGCAAAAGAGAACTCAACAAAATCAAATAAGCTAAACAAAGTTCTAATAAGCAAATAAATCTTAAACTTAAAATAAGCGAATCAAAACTTATCAAAATCAGTAAAGTTATTCTATATCAGCAAAGCTAACTATAAGCAAAACTAGACTAAAACCTAATACCTGAAAATCAAATATCAGATCAATATCAGCAATCAATATAAACTAATTTGCTAGCCTTAAGAATCAGCAACAATATAATCAAACCTCAGCTACTTAAAACTGAACAAGAGAACTAAACTCATCAGCAAAGATGACTATATCAGCAAACAGACAATTAAACAAGCTAAAATAAAGATGAAAAATAAACAGACAAGCAAACTATCAAATAAAATTAAACATTCAGCTGACTCAATATCAATCAAATAAAATTTTATCCGCCTTAAGCAAAACACATAACAATAATAACAAATAACCTAATAGATCTAAAACTTATAAATAAAAGGAGATAGAACCTGATGAATAATACCTTTGCGACAAAGGAAGGCGCTGAACCCCCTTTTAACCAAGTCGAGACCTCCTTAACCAAGCATCATCATCGAACCACAATCATCTACTATCGAACCAGAAATCTATTCCACTAATCAAACCAGATTTTATAAAACTTCCCAGTAGGGGAAATTTATCAACCACTTTTTATTTAATATTATTAATTAATTCAAACTATTAATTAGATAATAATAATAATTATGAAAAAACATCTTAAAGAATAGATTGCAGGTAATTTTAAATAAATAAATGAGACAAGATTAAACTAAAGAAATTTTTTATTAATTATTGAAACTGATTACAATACTTTGAAAGAAAAATACAATTAAACCTAAAAACTATTTTTGCAAAATAAAAATAAAAATAAAAATAAAAATGGCACCCAAACATTACAGAATGATGGGGGTTTTATAGGGAAACCCTAAAACTTGCTGGTGAAGCTTGGTGAGCACGATCTTAAATCGTGGCCGCTCTTTCTTCTCTCTATTTCTTTTGTCTTGATCAAACGGCTGAAAACATGTATGTGCACACGGATCGCCATGTTGTCAGGATGTTGTGCTATTTGTGTTTCTTCCTTGCAGATGTGGCATGATTTGATTGGAGGATGGTGAGGAGTGATGTATATCCTCCAATCAAAAGAAGGAGATGAGCCACGTCACTAAGGACCACCATCATGCTGTTCCGATAAGCATGGGGATTTAATTCCCATCCGTGATTTACACGCGCCTCATAAAAAGCCCCAATATTTTTGTTACTAGGGTTTGGGATTGGGGTAAAAATGTATCTGTTATTTTTGTGGTGGAGGTAAGAGATGAAGGTGATGTTAACGTTTGTATCGAAGGAGGGTGGGTGGGTGAATAATAAACGTGTGTGGTTGTGAGAGTTACGTTTGGTGAAGTAAATGGTTACTTCGACTGAAAAGTTTAACTTATATCACTTGCATCTTTGTTTGACCTAATGGGTCTTCAAAAGCCCAATACAAACGTTCCTTCACATTTTTATATTCTTGATATTGGGCTTGAACTATTTTAAAACTTCAATCCGTCCAAATAGATATTGTAAATGGGCCTTTGATGGGCTTGATATCCACAAGTGAATAACCATTGTTCCTTAAATGGGCTTTTGGACCCATTAACCAAAAGTGGGACCCACAAAGCGCAATTAACTCCAATAAGATTAAATCCACTAAAAACAAGCTCGATTTCGGCTTCCTTGTTCTTTCCTTTATGCTCGTGTCGAATTTGCCAGTTTTCGTGATCTTTGGTACACTTTTAGTTCTTTGACTTTGACTTTGTCTCTTTCTTTAACTTTTCTTCAATATTTGACCGTGAATCCCGTGTTTTCTTTCCTTTTGATCTTTTGTACCTATTTCACAAAAAACACAAAACCACACGTATTTCTGACTTTTACGATATTAAACACATGATTAGGTCCTGTTTTTCCTTGATTTTAGTGGCAAAAGGATAAGTGTTTACATACTTATTAAATCCCCTACACTTGACCATTGCAATGACCCCATGCAATTCATAATTTTAAAACATAAAGTTACATTTTTTTCTCATAATTAACCTATCTTAGCTTTTATTAAGATATACTATTACTACTATGGTGAAAAGATAAAAACTTTAAAGGAAACAAAAGTTATAACAATTTATTAACTTTGAAATTATTTGATGGAAGAAACTCGTAAAGAAATCTAAGACTTAAATTAGGGCTTTGGTGTCATGAATATTAATCACCCTCAAGTTTCATGTTCCCCATACCAAGCTTAAAAACAAGATCATTGTTTACCATAAGTTCTTAGGTTAAAACCACTTATATAAGACAATTGTGTAATACTCTTTCTCGAATTCCTAAGTTCTATCTCTAGCTTGTAAGGATTGTCATTCACCCGTAGGCTCATTTGACTTATTTGACAATTATTAGTCCAAAAATGAAGGCAAAACGGTGCAAACCCGACACTCAAAACCTAACCTCGTCCTCAAAAACGTTGTCACAAAAGTAAGGCCACATCAAGGATGATTTAACACGATTTGGGGAATAAATTCCCGGATCCGAAATTTGTCCAATAGTACTACTTATTATTTATTCCTCCAAAGTCATGTAGAATTTATTTGGAGTTTAGCAAGTTCACATCATATACCCTTAGGCTCTTTAAGATGTAAAAATGCTCCTCATCTATTGTCCACACCCTAAGGCTCCTTGAACGATAAACAAGGGAATTGATTTTTGATCAATTTTTATTCAACACTTACCATGCCATACACCCTAAGGCTCTAATGACAAGGTTCGTGCTACATGCCCCACACCCTAAGGCTCCTTGAGGTCATGTTTTAATCTTATTCTTTCTTATTTATGATATATATAGTAGGCCAAATTCCGCCGTCCCATGGTCTGAATACCCCCTACTTAGTGGTTATGAGCCACCTTAGTCGGAAGTCCACAACGCTGGCACCCTCAATGTGTTCATGCTTTAATTACAAGGAGATAAAAGATTTGGCTAAGAGATAAGATATCAAATCTACACCGCAAAAATCCTCATTTATTAAGCAATTAAATATACAAGCGGGAAGAAAGAGCCACAAAAACTCACATAAGCAAGAATTAACCCTTAAACTTATTATCAACTTTATCATCTCTCGTTCTCCACAATTTAAAATCTCAAGGAATGAGACTCGTGGATGCTTAGCCTAATAAACCAATTAAGGTCCATATGGTTAAGGATACTAGCTAGAGTAAACTTGGATAATTAAACTCGGGTTGAGTCAAAATATTCACGACGGGCCTAATATATCAAACACATCTAAACTTGTTAAAACCATTTTATTCATTTATTTATTTTTGACTTTATTCTTGAAATGGAATTTATAAATATGATGCGATGACAAAAGGAAAGAAATTAAAATAAAATAAATGGAAATACTACTAGGCCAAAATAGATTAAAAATTTGAAAATCGTTGAAAAATTAAATTTTCCGGTTAAATGAGGTCAAATTCATGGAAAAGCCCACTAAAATTCGATAGAAGTCCCCCTACACTTAATATAAACATTGCCCTCAATGTTTAAGCATGTGGGAAAAAAAAACTCCCCTACACTTAGGACATTGAGTACGTTGTTTAAATCGAGCTAAGAAAGAGACAACTAAAGTGAGTACATTTATTCAACTTATTTATATACATGTATGAATCACAATAGCAAAAACTTATCGAAGAAACCGGGTACACGGGAACACGGGTCGCGTCAAAAACACCAAAAGTAGATCATTAAAGCACACGTCCCTACACAACATCACAAAACACAACCTACTTGGCTCCCCCCTAAACTTATTGGTAGACATGGGTGAAGGTGAAAAAGGGTGGAAAAGGATGGAAAAGGTAAAAATCTAACCTAGTTAAACGATGCTTGATTGATTTATCACGAGTCTCTAGCTCGACTCGCTTTCCCGAATGTCATCATTCAAATGGGAAAATCATGGGAAAACCGAGATTTTCAAGGGGGGAAAATCTATCCATGATAAAGGGTGAAACATAGTCATATAAGGAATACCCCATAAAAATACACCTGGGTCAAACACATAATTTTCATCACGAAAGGAAATAAACCCCGAGGTGGTAAAATCACATAAGGCAAAGAAAAGTGGGGTACCCTTAGTCAAAAGTCTCTTACGAGGAAAGGTGTTATGGTGATATGGCAATGAAAGCATTAAAGTCTCTATTCCGGGATCAAACACCGGTTCCTTAACGGAAAAATAGCAAGAGGTGTTGACATTTAAGCTCAAAATATCATCATAATCCAAAGTGGAAAAGTCTTCGTCTTCCAAACTTGATGTGAAAACATAAGTATCATCAGAGTCATAGGAAAACTCATCCTCATGAGGAAAATAGGTATTTAGAAAGATATCTAAATCCTCCTCAAATGGAATATCCTCTAAAGTAGGAATGATCTCTAAGAGTGGAGGATTCTCCTCAAAAGTCATGACTTCTAAAATTGGAGTATAAAAGTCAAAAGGAGTCTCCATAATGGAAGAATCACTCATAGAGATATGAGGTGCATGTAGATCATGAGGTGGGTCATCAAAAATAATGAGATCACTTAAAGAAGTGTCATCATTGTAAGTATCAAAGATTGGTGGATAAAAAATGGGTGGGTCAAAAGTGGGTGGGTCAAAAGATAGGTCGTCTAAACCGAAGATAGTGTGATCACTTAAAGAAGTGTCATGACTATAAGTATCGTAAATAGGAGTTTCAAAAATTTGAGGCTCTAAAGGAAGGGATGAAGTTATCACATAATCATTTTGATTAGACTTTTGAATTCCAAAAGGATTAATAAAAATCTCTTCATTATCATAATTAAGAACATCAATCATATTGACCGACTCTTTTCCATTTGATTTAGTTGTGATTTTTCCCATTTTAAAAACTTGTTGTTCATCCCTAACCCTAAGAATTAACTCCCCTTCGGCCACATGAACTAATGCTTTTCCGGATCTTAAGAATGGTCTACCAAGTATTAACGGAATACGAGGATCCATCTCATAGTCGACGACGACAAAGTCCACGGGAAAAGTGAATGTACCAACTCGAACAAAAACGTTTTCGGCAATACCAACGGGGTATGCGAGAGTTCTATTAGCTAACTCGAGAGTCATGCGAGTCGGTACAAGGTCAGGTAATGATAATTGTTTCCATACCGAGAGTGGCATAAGATTGATGCTAGCTTCGAGATCCGCTAAAGCCATACAATCATCAATTTGAGGAAATGAGCAAGGTAAAACGAATCGTCCGGGATCTCCTAGCTTTTCGGGAAGATCTTTGAGAAGAATCGCGGAACAATTCTCATTTAAACGAGTATTAACGAGCTCAACCATTTTTTATTTCTTATTAAGCAAATCTTTGAACATTTTCACAAATTTAGGCATTTGAGCAAGTGATTCAATAAGGATAATGTTAACATTCACTTGGGAAATCATTTTCAAAAAGTTAGAAACATGAACGTCATCTTTGGTGAGCACTTTAGCCTTGTCCAATCTAGAGGGATAAGGAATATTGGGCTTAGACGTTGAAGGTTGAGAAGGAGAAGGACTCGCTTCTTGAACAAACTTAGGGGTAGGCTCATTAGGCAATGGAGAACTAGTACTAGGAGTGGTAGTGGGAGGAATCACCGAAGGGGGAGTAGGATTACTCATTATGACCTCCGGGCCTTGTCTCTCTTTTATGGGCGAAGAGATGGAAGGTCCCACTAAAGTGGCTCCACTTCGAGTAGTGATAGCACTTACATTAGCACAAGGGTTAGTCTCGGTATTAGAAGGTAAGGCTCCTTGGGGTCTAAGGGCTTGCAACATTTGCACGAACTTCCTATCGGTGGACTCTTGCATTTGTTTCATAGTTCTCTCATGTTCAGTCAATTTTTGTAGAACCAAGTCCATTTGAGGATTATGCATGTTCATTTGATTATACCGTTGATTATTAAACCCTTGATTAGGAAAACCTTGGTTTTGATATTGAGGTTGAAAACCGTTGTTATTATTAAAACCTTGGTTGAAGCTATTATTTTGAATCCCTTGATTTTGACCATTAAAATTCCCTTGATTTGCATTCCCTTGAAAATTTCCTCTTTGAGGAGCTTGGTTCCTATTTTGGGCGGGTGGGGGTGGTCTTTGTGGAGCTACAAAACCCGGGGGAGCCAAATAGTTAGTACTCTTATAAGACAAATGGTTAACATCAACATTTGGTTAGAAATGAACCCGCTCATTTTCATTGTTGTTATAAGCATAAACTTGTTGTTGTTGATTGTAAACCTTGTCACAGTTATAATACGAATGTGGTCCACCACAAGTCTCACACGTTTCACAAGTCTCTTTTAAGGCATTTACTTGACCATTGATGGCTTTGGTATTGTTAGCGGTTTGTAGAGCAATTGTTTCAACAAGCGAAGTAAGCTTATCAATTCTCTTGTCGCTCTCACTAGTACTAGAACTTGCCATAGTAGCCCTAACACTCTTGGTTTGTACTTTTGCCTTGTTTTCAATTATGGCCCAAGCCTCGTTCATGGACTTCACAAGAATATTACCCCCCCTCCCCGCGGCACTATTAAGTGATTCTTGGTCATTAAGAGTTAAACCATTGTAAAACGTATTGATTTGATGCACTTTTGTAAAACCATGTTGTGGACATTTTCGTAAAAGCTCCTTAAAACGATCCCAAGACTCACTAAACGTTTCCCCATATTTTTGTTCAAAGGTAATGATGTCATTCCCTAAAGAGGTGGTCCCTGATGGTGGGAAAAATTAGTTAATGAACTTGGTCTCTAAATCCGCCCATGTAGGAATGCTTTGGGGTGGTTCCTTATCAAGCCAAATCCGGGCTTGTCCTTCGAGGGAAAAAGGAAAGAGCAACAAACGTATTGCTTCTTGAGTCACCCCATTTATTTCACCGTATTAGTCAAATGGATAAATCTGTTAATATGATCATGGGGGTCATCTTGGGAACGACCCAAAAATGGTGTAGCGGAAACCATTTGAATAAAACCCGTTTTGATTTCAAAATTATTTGCTCCAATTGCGGGGAAAACGATAGCGTCATCGTTTCCCTCAACGTGTGATTGCAAAATCTTGATCATAGGTCGGTTATCCGTTGCCATCGTATTGTCTAAAGCTCGATTCTCGGGATCGGCTTGAGTGACGATCTTTTTCTTTTTCTTCTTCTTTTTGGAAGAATTAGAAATATTTGGTACACCACTCAGTATGTGTGCACGCGCGCGAGTGCGCATATAACTAAACTCAAGGAATGAGGTAGGAGACCTCGGTTGACTTTGAGAGGAAAGGGATTATCCCTCTCGAGGTCCAATATTAAAAAGCTACAAAAAATATATACGTAATACTACTTGAGTTGGCAAACCAATAATCGGTCGTCCCTCTCAATATACGCACAAGCAAGCGGGGAAACGAGGTGGCACAAAGCACTTAAAAACCTTTTTCCTTAGACGGCCTTTTATAGCGCGTCGCCTTATACCCACCTTATAGTTTGTATAAATCGAGTTCGAACTTTTTATTAGTATTTATCTATTTTGCTCTTTTTTTGTTTTGGATTCGAATACAATAGCTAGGTGATGAAATCCCAACTAAGGTCTTATTTGAAAGTAGGTAAATTAATTGTTCTACGTAATATAATATAGTAAAAGAAAAATCTTTTTGTATTTTTTTAAGAAAAATATATATTCACAATAAAAAGTGAAAGAAATCGAAATAAGAAAAATAACAATAATACGTAATGTTTTTGGTGTAATACTTTAGGAAAAGTATTACTTTTGTATTTTTTAATTTTTTGGTGCAAATCTTAGGAAAGAGTTTGCTTTTGATGATTTTTTTTTGTATTTTTAAGTTTTGGATTTTTTTTTATGTTTTTGATTTTTTAACAATAAAAATAACGTTAAAAAATGAACGGATCCCAAAATCCAAATCTTCTCACGAAAAATCGTCAATCGTAACGAGCGAAGCGGCAGTGGCGCCAATTTAATATAAGAATTTTGTCAATTCTTTTTATGTCTATTTTTACGTTCCTCGACTCACTCGAATTGATATCGGATTTAAACACAAGATTAATTGTTCTTGGTAAAAATACTTTGTTTGGTATTTAAACAAAAAAACTAAAAACTATTTAGAAAGAAAATATTTAATCTAGTTTAAAAAGAATATTTAATTAACACTACTTTTTCAAATTTAAACAAAACTATTTAAAATTACTTAAACTAATTTAAATAAAAACTATTTTGAATATAATTAAAAATAATTTAAAACCTACTGATTTTATTCTAAAAATAATTAACTTTACTTTTAAACTAAATAAACTCTACTTTTAAAAACTATTTTTATAAAAATCTAATTTAATTAAAATCTAATTTATCTTTAAACTAATTTTAAATAACAATTAAAAATATTTAAAGTAATCAAATATTTTTTTTTATTTATATATATATATATATATATATATATTTTTAAATCTTTATATTTTTTTAAACTTAATAAAAGTAAATTTATAAAAACTTTAATTAAATTTAACTAACTAAAAACTTGTATTAAAACCTATTTAAAACTGACAGCTAGATTTATCCTATATTAAATTCAAAGGCTGTAATTAAAATCAAAGGGAGAACTAGCTAAAATGGTTATCACGTTGGGATGTTATACTAAAGGTCACGGGTTCGAGTCCCTTGGTGGAATTTTTTGGATATTTTTTTATATAAACTGAAATAACTAAACAGACCAAATGGATCTGCTACTAATACAGCAAAGCTAGTATAACAAAATAAGCAGCAAAATCAAAACAAACTATAATACAAAAAGCAAAAGAGAACTCAACAAAATCAAATAAGCTAAACAAAGTTCTAATAAGCAAATAAATCTTAAACTTAAAATAAGCAAATAAATCTTAAACTTAAAATAAGCAAATCAAAACTTATCAAAATCAGTAAAGTTATACTATATCAACAAAGCTAACTATAAGCAAAACTAGACTAAAACCTAATACTTGAAAACCAAATATCAGATCAATATCAGCAATCAATATAAACTAATCTGCTAGCCTTAAGAATCAGCAACAATATAATCAAACCTCAGCTACTTAAAACTGAACAAGAGAACTAAACTCGTCAGCAAAGATGACTATATCAACAAACAGACAATTAAACAAGCTAAAATAAAGATGAAAAACAGACAAGCAAACTATCAGATAAAATTAAACATTCAGCTCACTCAATATCAATCAAATAAACTTCTATCCGCCTTAAGCAAAACACATAACAATAATAACAAATAACCTAATAAATCTAAAACTTGTAAATAAAAGGAGATAGAACCTGATGAAGAAAACCTTTGCGACGAAGGAAGGCGCCGAACCCCCTTTTAACCAAGTCGAGACCTCCTTAACCAAGCATCATCATCGAACCACAATCATCTACTATCGAACCAGAAATCTATTCCACTAATCGAACCAGATTTTTATAAAACTTCCCAGTAGGGGAAGTTTATCAACCACTATTTATTTAATATTATTAATTAATTCAAACTATTAATCAGATAATAATAATAATTATGACAAAACATCTTAAAGAATAGATTGCAGTAACTTTAAATAAATAAATGAGACAAGATTAAACTAAAGAAATTTTTTATTAATTATTGAAACTGATTACAATACTTTGAAAGAAAAATACAATTAAACCTAAAAACTATTTTTGCAAAATAAAAATAAAAATAAAAATGGCACCCAAACATTACAGAATGATGGGGGTTTTATAGGGAAACCCTAAAACTTGCTGGTGAAGCTTGGTGAGCACTATCTTAAATCGTGGCCGCTCTTTCTTCTCTCTCTTTCTTTTGTCTTGATCAAACGGCTGAAAACATGTATGTGCACACGGATCGCCATGTTGTCAGGATGTTGTGCTATTTGTGTATCTTCCTTGCAGATGTGGCATGATTTGATTGGAGGATGTGAGGAGTGATGTGTATCCTCCAATCAAAAGAAGGAGATGAGCCACGTCACTGAGGACCACTATCATGCTGTTCTGATAACCATGGGGATTTAATTCCCATCCGTGATTTACACGTGCCTCACAAAAAGCCCCAATATTTTTGTTACTAGGGTTTGGGATTGGGGTAAAAATGTATCTGTTATTTTTGTGGTGGAGGTAAGAGATGAAGATGAAGTTCTCGTTTGTATCGAAGGAGGGTGGGTGGGTGAATAATAAACGTGTGTGGTTGTGAGAGTTACGTTTGGTGAAGTAAATGGTTACTTTGACTGAAAAGTTTAACTTATATCACTTGCATCTTTGTTTGACCTAATGGGTCTTCAAAAGCCCAATACAAACGTTCCTTCACATTTTCATATTCTTGATATTGGTCTTGGACTATTTTAAAACTTCAATCCGTCCAAATAGATATTGTAAATGGGCCTTTGATGGGCTTGATATCCACAAGTGAATAACCATTGTTCCTTAAATAGGCTTTTGGGCCCATTAACCAAAAGTGGGACCCACAAAGCCCAATTAACTCCAATAAGATTAAATCCACTAAAAACGAGCTCGATTTCGGTTTCCTTGTTCTTTCCTTTAAACTCGTGTCGAATTTGTCGGTTTTCGTGATCTTCGGTACACTTCTGGTTCTTTGACTTTGACTTTGTCTCTTTCTTTGACTTTTCTTTAATATTTGACCGTGAAATCCCGTGTTTTCTTTCCTTTTGATCTTTTGTACCTATTTCACACAAAAACACAAAACCACGCGTAATTCTGACTTTTACGATATTAAACACATGATTAGGTCTTGTTTTTCCTTGATTTTAGTGGCAAAAGGATAAGTGTTTACACACTTATTAGATGCATATCCCAAGCCCAGCCCTTCCATTACCAGACCAGCACCTCATACTGCATCTACATCTGTCTCTAGACCTTACCAGCACATCAATAGAGGCTACAAAACAAAAGATGGATTCCCTCTGCTAAGCATAGGGATTCCCTTGCTAAGTCTAGGGTATCCCCTGCTAGCAAAGTTTTGCCCTCTAGAAACATGGGAAAATGGGGAAATGCTATGAAAGCCTCAGCTCGTTGGGGTTGGGTACCCAAAAGGGGTACTCAGTCCAATGGTGTATCTCTAGTCTTTGACAAGCTATCTTATGTTGATATACGAGGTAGATCCAAGTCTGTAATGGCTTAGGTCCCTAACAGAAACTAAATTGTTTTTCTTTTTTGCAGGTAACAAAGAAGACCAGGAATGATAAAGCATATTGGGATAGTGGATGCTCAAGAAGCATGACTGGACATAAATCTTATCTGTCTAACTTTGTTCCCTGGCATGACAATGATGGTGTTTCTTTTGGAGATGGGCATGGAACTATCATAGGAAAAGGAACTATTGTCACCAATGGGATGACCTTTGACAATGTTTATTTGGTGAAAGAACTCAAGTACAATCTCTTCAGTGTGTCCCAGATGACTGATAACAAGAACTTTGTCTTGTTTACAGATACTGATTGTCTTGTGTTGGGAAAGGAGTTTGTTTTACCACCAAACACTCCAATTGTTCTCAGAACTCCAAGACAAAAGAATATGTACACAATTGATCTCAAGGACATCTCTCTTCAAGACAATAAAACCTGTTTCATTGCCAAAGCCTCAGTTGATGAATGCAAGAAATGGAATAGAAGACTTGGTCATCTCAATTTCAAGAACATGAACAAACTAGTCAAATATAATCTGGTTCTTGGTCTTCCTTCCAAGTCCTTTGCCAATGATCATACTTGTGCTGCTTGTCTGAAAGGGAAGCAACATAGAGCCTCTTGCAAGTAAAAAAAAGTCTGTCCACTACCAAGCCATTGGAATTACTACATATGGATCTTTTTGGTCCTACTTCTGTGGCAAGCATAATGAAGAAATGGTACTGCCTGGTGATTACTGATGATTTTTCAAGATTCACATGGACGTTATTTCTGTTTGAAAAGAGTGACACAGTATATGTACTCATTGGGTTCATCAATCAGATTGAACTTTCCAAAAGTATGAGGGTAGTGACCATGAGATCAGACAATGGTGGTGAATTCAGAAATAAGAATCTGGACACTTTTTGCATAAACAAAGGAATAACGAGGGAATACAGTATAGCAAGAACACCTCAACAAAATGGAGTTGCAGAAAGAATGAATAGGACACTTATTGAAGCTGCAAGGACTATGCTATCCGATTCCAAGCTTCCACTTATCTTTTGGGCTGAGGCTGTAGCCACTGCTTGTTGTGTTCAAAACAGGGCCTTGGTGGTTAAGGCACACAACAAGACCCCTTATCAGTTGTTCAATGGAAGACCCCCTTTGATTGACTTCTTTAGACCATTTGGATGTCATGTGATCATTTTGAACACAATTGACAATCTAGGCAAGTTCAATGAAAAAGGGGATAATGGGTATAATTTTTTTAAAACCAAGATATTTATTGACAATAACAGCACCATTTGCATTATTAAAAGTCCTATTTTTCATAGCAAAACCAAACATATTGAAATAAGACATCATTTTATTAGAGATTGTTTTGAAAAAGGGTTGATTGTCCCAGAGGTAATTGATACAGAACTTAATGTTGCTGATCTTTTGACAAAAGCTTTTGAAGTGGGGAGGTTTCAGTACTTGGTTGCAAGTATTGGAATGGTTTCTCCCTAAATTTTGATGTCTAATTTGTCTTGTATAATCAGGATTGCTTTATTGATGTTGTTGAACATATGTTAGTCACTTTTTCCATTATTCTTCACTCCACTGCTTTTGAACAATGATTCCCCTGCTGGGGTTCATTCCCCCGCTAAGGAATTTTTCCCCTTCCAAGAGGTTTTCTCTTGGTTGGGTTTGTTCTTTCTAAAATGGTTCTATGTGGTTTTAGACTAACAATGCAAAGATCCAAAATGGTGCATACTACACTCATGGGAGGATCAGGTATATGCTCCATGTTTAAGGGGAGGTTAGGTCACACCTTTAGGACTTAAGGTATCCTTAGGATACTCATATATGATTCTAGATCATATCCACTAGTGAGTAGGGGTTTAGAATAATGAAGACTTGCTGCAAAGCTTGTTAGAATTCTGAAACCTTGAGGCACTGCAATGTGTACTTAAACTTCTTTATTCACCAGCTTGCTGTCTAAATTTAGATGTTTAGTACACATTGCCAATACTAACTAACCATAAGTAAGGGAATGGTAGGGATGGTGACTAGGGTATGCTTATTTTCTTGGGTTGACCAGGTGCAGGGTTACTTATGTGTTAACTCTTTGTGTTTAGAACTTTGCTGAATGGAGGACTCTTGAGTTTTTTTGTATCTACCTTGTGTTTACAAGGGTGTGCATTTGAGCAGAGCTATTTAGCATTTATCTCTCCATGATTAGTTTAATACCCCTAGGAAAGTTTCCCCTGCTTTCAACTTTTGATACCCCTGCTTGTTCAACACCCCCATGTTTGACCGTTGACCGACAATGCCGTTACCCTGCTTATAGCCGTTGGGCCTGCTAGCTAAATTTTTGGTTAGGGAATATTTTATTCTTTTCTATATTTAAGGCACTTTCTTCGCTGATTGGTAATCTTTTCTTTATTATTTCAAATAAGTTACTTTCTTATCAAGATTTATCTCTGATATTTTTACAATTTGAGAATTTGGTCCAATCACATCTCTTCAATTCGCCTATATAAACTTAATTCCCTTAACCAGCATCTTTACCTCTCTCCCTCGACCAAATCCCACCTAGATTTCACAACTATAAACCTTCAAATGTTTTCAATATTTATCATGTCTCTCAAAATTGCTGCTAATCACAATCAAATTACTCTTTTACATGATGAACCAGCAGAATTTACTGATGAAGTGTGTAGTTAATAATCACACGACTTATATAATAAGAAATAAAGATGATCAAGAACAAGATTAAAACTAAGAATGGAATATTAGATTAGATGAAGAAGATGGAAGAAAGATACAAGGAGTGTTTCTAGTGAGAGAAACTAAGGAGAGTTTCTCTCTCTAAAACTAGAAGAATGGAAAATACAATAATGGAAGACACACACACAAATGAGGATGGTGTGCCTTTTATACTAAGGCTTACAAGGTTAGGAGGCCTTCCTCATTTGTGTGTTCGGGACTAATTCCCGTTACATACAAAACAATAACATAGAACTCTCGACACCGTTGAATATCATTTTTCCACGAGCTTCGCAACGGTATATTATATGACCATCACTTTAAATACTTCTAACAATCTCCCCCTAAGGGGTGGTCATATAATATGTGACTTCACTTCTTTGACCATCACTTTAAATACTTCTAACAATCTCCCCCTAAGTGGTGGTCATGTATTATGTGACTTCACTTGTTTGTTGTTGCAGACTTTGAAGCTCGTTGTCTTGAGAGTTCTTTCATAGTTCCTTTCATGACTTGTGATCTTGGATCTTTAATCTTTGCCTTGACTTGATCTTGTAACTTTTTTATCTTGTGTTCTTGTGTCTTTCCCCACATACTCATGTTCTGTGTTGACTTGAAAGCTTGTTAACAATCTCCCTTGATGATCAGAGTAGCGGAAGTCTTTGTCTTTAGATGTTCTTGAGCTTTCTTCATTTATATGAGCATGTGGTCTTGAATTACGACTCTTGAAGTTACGCCACCGTTTGCATTCCTCCGATTTCCCGTTATACAGTATGAATACTGTACCTGTGATTAGGTAAGTTCAAAGAACTTCCTTGACAGGGTTTCCGGCTGTGGTAGCCGTTCTCAATACTTGAATTTATAGAAATACAATTCATAGTAATGAGTGAATCATACAGTTCCATTCTGCTGATTAAGTCGTCAATTCAATTTCCTGGAACAAGTTTGAATTAATTAAGAATCAAACCATCGTTGCTTTCCAGTTGACACAAGTTTGATTCATATAGAATCGCACAAGTTACCTACCGTAGTGCTGTTTGATGATGACACTGGAAGGATTTCCATTCGTCATTGTAAATACTGAAAAGTATTACTCTGAATGTTCTGGCAAGATCATAAAGATATTGCGTAGAGACCTAGAATGAGTTTGAATCAATTAAGAATCAAACCACTGTTGCTTTCTAGTTAGCATATGTTTAATTCAAACTGAATAGTACATATGACCTACCACAGTGCTGTTTGATGTTAACACTGGAAGGATTTCCATTCATCACTGTGAATACTACAGAGTATCACTCTGAATATTCTAGCAATACGACAAGGATAAAGCGTATGACTCTGTAAATTATCGCTTGTGTTCTAAAGATGAACAACAATTGATATATGAAATAAGTGTCCTAATGAGACTTTTGATGAATATCGTTGGCTCTAGACTCTATAAGTGCACGTTTATTTGGTGATCGGAGGCTGGAGCAGACTGCCACCTTTTCAATATCTACTATCTCGGAGTGAGAAAGTTTATAGAAATAAGTTGAACTCTGTGACAATAAAACAAACTTGTTTTGAGAGAAGCTTGAGTAGGTTGTGAAGGGTTGTGCATTGCATCACTGGGTCCATGATGATTTGTCTTCAATACCAAAAATCATTAACATGATTCTGATAGTAGATGTATTGACTCGGTTTCTGCCTAAGTTGTATGGAGGGCTATTTCTTTTCACCCTTTATCCTTACATTTATTTTTCATTCTTCAACCCCTTCAATGCTTACCAATACGTCATAACTAGCACCTTGTTGTGATTGTTCCAGTGCTAGCTTAAGTCATTAGTCGGCATTATTCCCGTACACTCAACTACTCCATCTTTCCTAAGGACTTCTATTTTCGAATGGATTGTCCCTGGGAAGATCCCTCCAGTTCTGGTTGGATCATAGGACGAAAACCTAACCACCTTTTGACACCAATATCGTCGTGAATAATTGTGTTGAAGGTATATATATCGTAACCAAAAACCCTTTCTAAATCACCAAAAATGCCCCCCCTACACATGTGCATCAAAATGCGAAAGAATTTAAGTAAACATTTTGCACATGTTAGGACGAGAAAGCACTTATCTAAAAGATCTTATCCAAAATAAAACATTTTGATCACATTTTAATCACTATTCTCCCCCTCAAAAATTGCATGAAATTGAAATTTTTGTGAAACTAGTGATGAAACATGGAGAGAATGATGTTGCATGAAAGTTTGTACCCCCCCTCGAAAAGAAATTCTATTTAAAATTAGTTTTGAAATACATTCGAAAATTATGCTCAAAAACCCGTGAAAATTGTGTTCATGAGCTTAAAACTTTGAATGTTTTGATATAAGCTTATGACCGAAAAAACGAATTTCTCGTTGTTGAGGATAAGTCAACGACTTTCCTTTATTTAGGGACCGGGTTATAGTCTGACATGTGACTATAAGCCATTATGTTGAGCTCAAAACTTTGAATGTTTTGTGACAAGCTCAACCCGAGACATATTGCACTACCCGTTATTAGGATAAGTTATCTTTAAAGATACACTCTCCTTTATTTGAAGTTCGAGTTACAGTCTGACATTTAACTGTAAGTCGTGTACATGAGCTTAAAAATATGAAATGTTTTTATCGGAAGCCCATGACCGAGAAAGTTTTATTTTCTCGTTGTTAAGGATAAGTTATCATCCGTGATCAACTTTCCTTTCTTTGAGGCACGAGTCACAATCTGAGGTAATTGCAAATCATCAAGAAAAAAGAAATGACATGTTTTGAAAACATTTGAACTTTCATTCGAGCTTTATATACACACCCGTGTCGTTATTGAGCGACATTTCTAGGCACGTCCATATTATCGAAACTGAAAGACATGTCGAGAAGAATATTTTTTGGTATTTTTGAAAGATTTTCACATTTTTTATTTTGTTTTTATAGGTTTTATATTTTTGTATTTTGATTTTCAATTTTTTCGAAAACAATCTAAAATAGATCTTTGTACAACAGAAGAGGGTGATGTCGAATGTACAGAATTGGAACCCTTTGAAGAAATGGATTCAGAATCCGCTGAAGTACCTGCAATGACAGAAGAAGAATTTGCACAAATACTAGTGTTAGGAGTAACAAATGCATTTTCTACATTCAGAACACTCGCATTAGTGCTAGAGCATGTGTCATCACTCTTCTTGATAGGAATCCACTTAAGAACGACTTCCTTGAAGATCCTACCCGTTGGTTTCCACTGAAGACTAGATCTAGGATTAGTGTTCTCTTGCACAGCGGAAGACTTCTTTGGAGAGAAACTAGGTACTACATTGATCCGCCTTGAGGATTTATTGTCATTGCTTTTCTTTGTCACGGGTGGGAATCTCCTTGTTGTCTTATGGGATTCTGCATTCTTTCTCTGTGTGAAGGCACGAGAGTTTACCTCATAGAGGTATTGCATAATGCAATGAGCATGGTTTCCATGGTGAATGCCCTTTTTGTACGTGGGGCATACAGGGAGTTGGGATTCTCGAAAGGCCTTGTGTACCTAGGGTTTGCTGACCGTTCAGGCACCATGTTCGAAACCCGACTACTCATTGGTGGTTGCCAATTCCTAGGTTGTTGGGAAGGGGTCCTAGGTTTTGGTTGATTACCATTATGAGTGTGTTGAACTATAGCAGTTGTTTGTTTACTAGGTTTTGGATACACATGGTTTACTTTCTGAATGTTCCCTTTTTGCTTACCATCCCCTAGGTTGTTGGTTTGACCAACTTCATTTGAACCTTTAGATTCGTTTGTGGGCATAAGAGTCACACACTTGGGAGTACTCTTAGAAATAGTGCAAGGTGCATTCACAGAGTTGTGTTTAGCAAGAGTGAGTTTTCTAAATAGAGGAACATAGGGTGATATGGCTGGTTTTGGTACAGTCGATGGCACATCGGTATTAGGAGGTAACCTAGAAACATTAGAAGGCGGTTTTCTTAAGATAGATGGCTTTGGTACTTTGTACGCATTGGGTTGTCTAACAATTGATTTTACAACCTTAGGTTCCACAGTTTTTCCACCCATCTTTCCAACAAGTTTCTTCAACTCAGCAATCGCGATGTCTTTGTCTTGCAGTTGAGCTTTCAGATCAGAAATATCCTTACTCTTTTCATTCAATTCACGAAATGATTCAGAGAGTTTTACTTGTAAATTACTGTCATCAGGGACTTTTCCAAATTTGTTTTGCAAAGCAAGTTCAAGAGAATGACAATGTTTCTGAATAAAATCATATCGGTGTTGAAGAATCGTGAACTCTTTTTGATTAACATTTATTGAAGGCTCACTGTCACGACATTCACCTCCTAACTGAGCTTGCAGCTGTTCGATTGTTTGTTGCAGTTCATTGTAAGCTGTATCATACGAGAGTTTCTCATCCTTACATTCATCACATTTTTGACATATTTATTCTAAAGATCGGTGAATTCGTTGTCCTTTTTGATGACATAAGACTCCATTTTCTCTTTTGTACGATCAAGCTCATTTTGGAGGGTTGCATTGTCTAACACTGAGATGTTTACCGCAACAGGGTTACTATCAACACAATCACCACTGTCACTTGCTTTCGAGAGACATGCAAGGTCGCTTTCCAAAACTTTAATTCTATCAAGAGATTCATCAGCCTCCTTCGCCAAGATTTAAAGTCTTAAACAAATTTGGCTAGTTCTTTTAGAAAAGCATTTGCAAGATTGCCTATCCTCGCATCAACTTGATTAATAATCGGATTGATTTCAGTATGAAGCACTTTTTGTAACTCGACATGAACGGGTGATGTAAAGTTTCCTACAGTCATTTTGGCGTTAACAACCCGTTTGAGAATGACAAAATTATCTTTGAGCTCGTTTAGATACCTACGTGTGATACTCGGTTTCGGAGGGTCATCAGACAATTCCTCACTTGGTGGAAAAAGCATTTCAGAACTCGTTTTAGACCGAACAAAAACAGTTGTAGGATTAACTTTCGGATAATAAACAGGTGTCACTTCTTTATCAAGCTTTTTCATTCTTAAACGAGTTTCTACTACAAGTTCAGTAGTTTCCTCGGAATCATGCACACTAGGAGGATCATGCTCATCTGACAAGAGCACACTACCATTATATAAGGTTTCATTAGTGGCCTGAACTTGCTTAAGATATCCTGGATTAGGAGGAAGGGGACAACCTAAGGCCAATTTGTATCGAGTGTAGTTTATATCATTCACTTTTGGTGCAAGCATATTTATTGTCTGCATAGTTTGGCCACGTTTTACCGAAAGGTTGTATAATTCCCTAATCCTATCCTGAGCTTTGCAAAAATCCTCAAGAAGCCCATCTTCTCGAATTTTGAAATCATGTTTCATCTTTTTTCGTTCTTCTTTTAAATCCAAAATGATAGATTTTTCAGTTGAAAGTTGTTTATTAAGAGAAGTGATTTCATCATTCAATTCGCTTATCTTTTTAGCACTACTTAAGTGTAAGGCATTTAATTTATTAGTTGTGCATTTTTCTTGATAAACAGATGTAGCATGAGCTTGTTCAAGTTCCTTGATTTTAGCATGATGAATCTCAAAACTTTTCTCCCGTTCCTTATATCCCGCAAGCTCAGTGGTCAATTTGGCATTAGTTTCTCTAAACTAAGTATTAACCACATTGACATGAGCAACATCCTTGGCAAGCTTATCAAATAATGATTTATAATACGCATGCGTCTCGTCAGGAAGGGTTGTAGGTTGCGCTACTTGATCTCCACTAAGGTCCACACTAGGCACATTAGAAATAATATTGCTATTATTCGTTTGAACCCCGCGTGTCTCAGTGGAAGGCTCAAGTGACTCAATATACTCTTCCTCATGATTAGACATATTATATAACTCATTATCAATGAGACGTGGGTGTACCTCAGAGGAACCGTCCGAATCATACACATGAGCTCTGTCAGGTTGAACTACCGATGTGGATGATTGCTGTGAATTAACCATCAAGATGGAGTCAGTAGTCACCTCTTCTTCCTCATCATATGCTGCTGCAGATGCCATGAGATCAAACTATTCAGGTAGAAGTGGAATTCCTGCTTCTTCCTTTTGTGCTTTAAGAAGCTGAGACTGGAGGTGGGCAGCATTCCTCTTCTTTCTTGTATGACTATCACGATGCTCAAAACCCGCAACATCACTGTCTTGTTGATAAGTCATAGTTGAAGTCGTGTGATAAACAGGATCACAATTCATAGAAAGCAGAGTGTTATAGTTAAAATCCCCTAAATTTGATTAAATCACCTAGAAAAATGCACTCTAGAAACTAAAAAAATTCAAAGGCAAAAAAAAACATAAAATTTTCAAAAACACATATTTTGAAAATATTTTCGGAATAAATGAAGATTTCAGAGAAGAAGCCAATCTTCGGAATAATGGGGATTTTCAGAAAAAAACACTTTTTCGGAATAAAGATTTTTCGGAATAAAGATTTTTTCGGAATAAATGGGGTTTTCAGAAAAAAGCACTTTATCGGAATAAAGGTTTTTTTGGAATAAAAGATTTTTCGGAATAAATGGGGTTTTCAGAAAAAAGCACTTTTTCGGAATAAATGTTTTTTCGGAATAAAGATTTTTCGGAATAAATGGGGTTTTCAGAAAAAAACACTTTTTCGGAATGAAAGTTTTTCTGAATAAAGAGTTTTTCGGAAAATGAACTTTTTCGGAAAAAATAATGATTTCAGAGAAAATGACTTTTTCGGAATAAAGTAAATTTTCAAAGAAAAATACTTTTTCCGAATAATGAAGTTTTCAGAGAAAAAGACTTTTCCGGAAAAAGATGGATTTTCAGAGAAATGGCTTTTTTGGAATAAATGGATTTTCAGAGAAATGGCTTTTTCGGAATAAATGGATTTTCAGAGAAATGGATTTTTCGGAATAAATGCATTTTTTGAGAAATGGATTTTTCGGAATAAATGGATTTTTAGAGAAATGGCATTTTCGGAATAAATGGATTTTCAGAGAAATATTTTCGGAAAAATGGGTTTTTTAGAAACTTTTTTCAGAAAAAGGGCAGGATTTCGGAATGTAAAACCCTTTTGCGAAGATTATTCTGAAAAATACAGAGATACAGTATTGAGACGACATATATATGATTAAACCACCAAAACAATACCTCGAATCCACCAAAATCAATAACTACTTCGATCACACCAATAACAACACCTCAAAGCCTCAAATACTAACCGAATCCAATAGCCTATACCAAAAAACCCATGAAATCAATACCAAATCCACACCAAATCAACACCAAAGCTAACTACGAATCCCTTGGCGAATGATAACAAATGTTGTCCCATAATATTATGATGATTATAGATAGAAAATAGATGAAAAGAGATGGATTCCTAGAGAGAGAAAGTAGTGAGAGAAAGTAGAGAGAGATGATTAACTTGGTGAATATTAGATTAGAGAAGATTATAGTTACAAATGATCATCCACCCTTCCTAACATTCTAGGAAGGGCTTTATACAGTCGGGCTTACATGTAGCCATAATAGGCTATATAGTTTGGACCGGGCTTGTCTTTTGGGCTTTAAGTAGCTTAATCCAAGCCCGTGAACCACGACTATTTAACTAACTATTACAACGTTCTAATAAATGTTACAATAGTAAACTATGACCGAGCATTCTTGTTTGACTCAATATTTTGAGGCTAACAATCTCCCCCAATGTGAGGTCATTCTCCTTCGATATTTGGAGATCAATGGAGATTACGAATCCCGTCATAATTGAGTTTTGAACGTGTAATAGTAGTGTTGTTCCTTCATGATGTAATCTTTGAGCCTTTGTCGTTGTCGTTCGACTTTGTCTTTTATCTTGAGATCTTCAAATCATTCTTGACTTGTCTTTTCCATCTTGCGATCTTGTGTCTTTATCCACATGCTCACACTATTAATTTTTTAAATAAGTCATGAATATGTGGTTTTGAATCTTTGACTTTGCTGAGTACACCGTGACGCCACCTTCTTGAGACAAAACATAGACACGGACTGAATGGCTTTGACATTCATCCTAAATCGGTAGCGAGGCCTTCCTCATTTATGTGTTCGGGACTAAATCCCGTTACATACAAAACAATAACATAGAACTCTCGACACCGTTGAATAGCATTTTTCCACGAGCTTCGCAACGGTATAGTATATGACCATCACTTTAAATACTTCTAACAATCTCCCCCTAAGGGGTGGTCATATAATATGTGACTTCACTTCTTTGACCATCACTTTAAATACTTCTAACACAGTGGCTTTTCTAAAATCTTCGTATTTTAGAATAGCTCTTCTCATCAAACCCAGGATTTACACCTCACACATCCAAGAGTTTTGGTCTAAATCAATGACCAAAACAGTGGATGGAGAGGTAACAATTCAGAGCATAGTAGATGGGAATTCCAAGGTGATTACACTTGCCTCCATTAGAGACAAGCTTGTTTTAGATGATGAGGATGGGATTGCCAACCTACCTGATGTTGAAATTTTTGAGGGTCTTGAAAAATTGGGGTACACTCTTTCTGATGATCAAAAATGTAAGTTTGCTAAAGTTCAGTTTGCCCCACATTGGAAATATTTGATTCATACAATTTTACAATGTTAGTCACCTAAAACCACTGCTTTTTTTGAATTTGGAAGTGAAGTTGCTTCTGCCTTGATATGCTTAGCAATAGGGAGAAAGTACTGTTTTTCTCAAATGATTTTCAAAGGAATGGTCAAAAATGTCACAAGCAATTCTAAATTTTGTATGTACCCAAGATTTACACAACTTTTGCTGAATATGAGTGAACATGGTCTTATCAAACACAAACACTATTTTTCAGCCACCAAACACTCTACCAAACTGTTTACCACACTTGCTACACCATCTCCACAATTTTCTGGGAGGGTTGTTCCACTCACTCCCATCATGATGAAACAAATCAGACAAGAAGCAGCTAAAACAAAAGTAGCTGAAAGTAGGGTTTTGCTAGGTTAAAAAGTTCGTTTTTCTCGGTGTCTAATCGAATTGATCTTCGGTTAAATGTGCGACTCAATCGTCTTTGGTAAATAAAAGAAAAGGTGCTGTTGTCTAAAACTAATTAAAGATAAAAATAAAGCTTTAAAATGAAATGACAAAATATAAAAAGAATAAACTAAAAATTAAAACGAATGACAAGTAATAAAGAAACGAATTAAAACAAATATGGAAACGAAACAATTAATTAAAATAAAACTAAACGAAGAAATTAACTTTCGACTGAAAAATAAAATTTACTTAATGAAAAAGGAGAAAAAAAATTAAGTGGCTACTTTAAAACTAGACGAGGCAAAAAATTAAAGCGGGCGCTAAATAAAAGATAAAACTTAAACTTTACGAAAAATTGCTAATACTAAAATTAGACAAAAAATATAACTAAAAATACGTGACTTTCAGAAATAAAATCAGAACAACTTTCAGATTAAACTAAACGATTACGGAACAAATACTAACTAATAAGCAAGCTACCAAGCAAGTAACTCAAGCACCCAGGCACACTGCTCCTTTTGGTGGGAAAACATGGGAAGCAGGCAAGGAGGCAAGTAGCTGAATTGTTTGTTCGGAAATTTAAGTTCATTCGGTATTTTTATTTCATTTCATTCGGGATTTTCCAAAAGTATTGCCCTTCATTCGGAATTAAATTATTAAGTCGGGATTTTTCTTTGATTCGGGAAAAAAATACTTTTGGTTCATTCGGGAAAAATACTTTTGGTTCGGGAAAATTATAACAGTCGGGAAAACAAATAAAACCCATTTACGAAACACGAATTTATCTAAAAACAACCAAATCAAAGCTAAAAATTATACTAAACTAACCACTAATCATCAACTAACAATAATCAATCAAACCAAATCAACAAAACTAACAATTAAAACCAAATTAATCAAAACCCACTTAATTAATTAAAACTTAAATCAACCAAAAACAATAAAACTAAAAACAATAAATCACTAATTAAGATCTACCAAGCATTAAAACATCTAAATCAATGAACTTTACAGAATAAAATTCAACAAAATTATGAAACCCACTTGGTTAATCAAATTTAAATCAACAAAATCAATTAACCAAACACTAAATTAAACCAAACAAGAAAGGAAGGATGAGAAATAAAAGTAAAAGCTTGATTAAAAGTATAAGATTAAACAATTTAAAAACATGGGGGATTTTCCCAGAATTGACAGCCGGGTTTGAATCTCATCGCAATGCCTTGAAGCCCCTTAATGGGAAACTAGATGGCTAGCATGTGGATTGATATTCTCTTCGTGAGATGATTCGAACTCGGGTTGAGAGACTTGGTACCTCGGTGGCACGCAAGATACTCCGCTGCACCAAACTGCCGTTCAAAAAAAAATTTAAAAACATGAAACTAAATGATTCTATATATTAATCTAGAGAGAGAAAGTAAAAACTAGAGAGAGAAATTAAACCTACACTACTCCTAATCTAAACTAACTAACCAACCCTCAAATGACAAGTGAGGGTGATATTTATAGGAGGAGGAGAGAAGGTAGGTGGTTGGTGGCTTGTCTTCTTTCTTTTCTTTAAGTCTTCTCGTCTTTAAAATAAACTTGACATCTTCGACTTTGGCTCGGGATTTGTCGATAAATATTTTGAACTCGTCTTTTGACAAGCATCAAAAAAGGCACCTAGATCGGGGGGTCGGGGATGATCAAAGAACATATTAGACATTGTTGTTCTAGAGAGAGAAAGTTAGAGAGAGGTGAAGGAATGTTGTGTGTTTTATTTCAAGTGAAAGAAAACGAAGGAAAAATGAACAAACTTCCACACCCCCATGGAGAGTCATGGGGGTATTTATAGGCCTAACTAACTTAGACTATATAACCTTTACATAATAAGTCCATGCGTTTAGTAAATGATGTATATCTATTCCAACTCACGTGAAAGGCGCCAGCTTACTAAAAAGTAAGTCTAACAATCTCCCTCCAAGATGGTGACTCACGTGAGTTGGTTATAATGTTTCCTACAAGCAAAAATAAAGAAAAATGATAAGCTTGAATTCCAGCATTCCTTGAGACAGTCTTCAGCGACCTTCATCTTCTTGAATACTCTAACTCTATTTCTTCAGCTTTGTAGAATCTAGTTGAGTTTTAGTCCCTCTCAACTAGAAGGCCTTTCATAAACAAGCAGTAAAGACTGCTCCCTCCCAAACAGATCCTTCAGAGGAAATCTGTGGGAGGTGATAACGTCATCAACATTTTCTCACAAATTGAAGCAATCTCAGTCTTGATTCTATGAGAGATTACCATAAGTACACACTCTATCCCGAACATGAAGTCAAATTGTAGCACCAGAGTCAATTAAGTCCCGGAAATGCACATTTCTCCTAACAGGACAGTGATGATAAAAAGTTGCCACATCAAAGTCAATTAAGTCCCGAATGTAGAAAACTTATCCCTTTATGTAGAAACAGTAACACCAAAGTAAAGTGACCCCGCATGTACACATTTCTCCCTCCAGGATGATACCTATTACGGGAATCATCCTTCATGTGTGTACATGGTATGCCAACTGGAACCGCTTACTTAGTAACCATTACTATGTGAGAAGATGTCAACAATATCTCTCTAAACAAAATTCTCTCAAGATCACCCCGAACTGAATCCCCTTATCAATTCTGTTGGCTATTGATAGTGACCACTAATGAAGATAACCCGATAATCCAAACTTGAAACTGAAGTAGAATTCCCCAAACTTGAACTTAAGCTTGCACTATACTAGAATGAAGAAAGATGCAGAGAAGTCTTAAACGTACGCTATACCAAAAGGCAGTATAAAAAAAGGTACAACTTCTCTAAAGTACCCTATACCAAAACAGGCGGTATATGAAAAGGTACTACACCTCTTGAAGAAATCCACAACTGCAAGTGCGTGTGACACTGAGAACCGCGACAAAGCTCCCAAAAAATGATAGTTATCTATGTCGTTGTCCATTGTCCCCTTGACAATGGAAACTAGATACTTCAAGTCTTATTCATAACCGTATATGCTCGAACAAGTTATCTTATAAAGTCATAAGTACTCCCTTAAAGATAAAATAAGAACGCCTTCGAGAAATCTCACTTCAACCTCAAATAAGCAGAATCGAATCATCTTCGTAATCACATAAACCGTAATAGCCGTTAGGAATTTAGGTGAATTTTTGATAAGGATCGTTTTAGTGTAATGTATCGTGTTTGTTGTGTTTGTTGTGTTTGTTGTTCGTGAAGAAGTGATACGATCGAAAACGGATATCCGGCTAGAATGTCACTGCTTAAACGGCCCGCCAAAATAATAAAATCCTGTCCCATAAGCATTTAACACGACAACAATTTTATCACTCGGTTCTTTCGAAATATCCGGCTCAATCCAATTAATCCCGTAACTCAAATCCGACGTGATTAATTTTGCAATATTCGGATATGTCATCGGTCGTCCCGAATTCGATTGCCAAAATTAATCGGCCCACTATATGCCTTCGATTAGATTAGTGATTGGCTCGACTATTAATAATAAACGCATTGCCATATGGCCCCAACCTTTTTTAATAATATACGGCCAATACAAGGTTTTAAGCCTCGTATGAAAGTTCGTTGAATCCGATCTTTTCAAATTGATTACTAGTCAAAAGTGCGACTCAATCGTTCTTGGTGGAAAAATAAAAGGGTTTGGTTATCTATTTTAAACTAAAAATAAAAATGTTGTTGAAAGCTTGAAAATTTAGTCTAAGATAAAACAAGTTAAAACAATGCTAAGTAAAAAGGCGGGAAAAGTTAAAGTTTGAAAAATAGAAACAATTCAGAAAACTAGCAATTAAACTAAGTCTGAAAACAAGATAATTGGAATTTCATAGAAATTGACATTTTCGGAATAATGAACTTTTCAAAAAAAGTGGTGTTTTCGGAATAATGGTCTTTTCAGAAAAATGATGGTTTTCGGAATAATGAGGTTTTAAAAAAAATAGGATTTTCGGAATAAAGGCTTTTTCAGAAAAATGGGATTTTCGGAATTCATACTTTTTCAGAGAAATTGAAATTTTCGGAAAAAAGGGATTTTCAGAAAAATTAGGTTTTTCGGAATAATGGTCTTTTCAGAAAAAGTGGTGTTTTCAGAAAAAGGAGTTTTTCGGAATAAAGGCTTTTTTAGGAAAATTGGAATTTTCGGAATAATGCATGTTTTCAGAAAAATGGGAATTTCGGAATAAAGGCTTTTTCAGAAAAAAGGTATTTTCGGATAAATGAACCTTTTAGAAAAAGGAGTACTTTCGGAACTTTGTAGAATTTCAGAAAAATGGTATATTTTCAGTATTTAAAACCCTTTTTTCAAAAAGTAAGAAAACAGATACAGATAATCAGTAATATCAAAACTACAAAAATAAGCTACAAATAAGCACGAACCAAACAAGCAATTAACCAAAACTTTAACCAAATAAATTTTAAGAAGAACTAAATAAGCCACAAATTAAAAACTATAAAAACACTAAATAATCAAAACATTTAAGATCAACTAATAAGCAAATCATAAATCTATCAAAACAACTTAATCAAAAATAAGCCAAACACTAGTAAATCAATAATCACAATAAGCTCAAAACATCCACCACATCAAAACTAAAAGATCAATCACATGAATAAACCAATCACATAATCAAAGAGATGAAATTAACTACATGATTATCAAGATTAAGAAAAAGATTAAGAAAGGTAGAATGAGAATTAAGAAAATAAGCTTGATTGATTAAAGATTAATATCCAAAGATTACAAGATTAATGTAAAGATTTAATAAGCTTGAAAGGAAAACTAGAGAGAAATTAAAAACACACTTAAAAACTAAAAATTAACTACAACTACTAAAAACTAACCACCTAACACCCTCCTAATGACATATTAGGAGGGTATTTATAAGAGGTGGGGAGATTAAGTGCTTAAGCTTTCTTCTTTCTTTCTTCTCGTCTCGACTCGATTTAATTCCTTTGTCTTTCTCGACGTCGTCTCGGGATTTGTCGATATAAATTGAACTTGTCTTATAATTTTCTTCTATAATTAGACTTGAGTTCTTCGACTTCATTAAACTTCCGTCTTTAGACTTTTTCTTCGATAAATATTCAGAATAGGTCTTGGACTTCCGTTCTTTTTGCATTCTCGATCTTTCGACTTCGTCTTTAGTCTTTTTCTTCGATAAAAGCCCGTGATAGCCCATGTTTTCATCCTTTTGCATCTTTTGGTCCTAAAACACAATAAAAACACAAATCACGCATAATTCCGACTTTTACGACATAAAATACACGTTTTGGTCATGTTATTATTGGAAATAAGTGGTAAAAGGATAAGTGTTTTCACACTTATTAAATCCCCTACACTTGACCATTGCAATGCCCTCATGCAATGCATTAATTTCAAAGCACATATTACATTTCTCATCATAAATAACCCACCATGGCCTTTATTAAATGCTAAACACTAAGGAAACTAAAAGATAGAAATATATACAAAACAAGTAAAGAAATCAAAGACTTACATTAGGGTTTTGGTAGTCATGAATGTTTATCATCCTCAAGTTTCACGTTCCCTATACCAAGCTTAAAAACGAGATCATTGTTATTATAAGTTAGCAAACTAACACGAACTCATGTGGCCCAATTATTCACTTAGACTCCCTTATTTCTAGGTGTATCTCTTATATTTTAATATTGTCTTAAATGATCACGAGGATGCATTGTTTGACTTATTTCCATAGTTGATTAGGCTGAAAATAAAGTAGTACGATTTAATCAATAGTTAGCTAAAGGACAAAATCTTTTAAAACTGCTTCTCGGGACCTCATAAAGTTCATATCTTGGCATAACTCTCTTCACGATTTGAGACCTTTCTCGGACCGATATTTGGCAGCGACTTCATATTTCAAATCTTTGAGAGACGTTCTTGAAATTATGGTCTTCTCTTCATAATAGGAATTTCTTCACTTGAAGTTTTGATAGATTCTTCATCTTTGGACCACGACTTCTTCATTTTTCTCCAATCTTTATTTTGGACTTTGATATACAACGATCTGCCTCCTTTTAGGACTTGGATCTATTTATCCTCATACCTTGCTAGGGTCTCTTCGGATAGACTTCTCCATGATCTTTAGGGGAGTATTTGCTTTTCGTCGTGTGTCTCGAGCCTTCATATTGATTTTCGATAAATGATTCTTCACATCACTTTTGGATCTTTAGCAACAAAATGTAGCCCTAATGCCTTGTTAGGGCCTTTTCGGACTCGCCAATCTTCGCATCCCGCTTCAATAAGTTATGCCTTGGCTATGAACTCTAGTTAATACCGAGCAACTATTAAACAATCTTGTGCTAGAAGCTAAGTAACTTTTCAAATCGTACAACCTTATTTATTGCAGATAAATTTATTAGCAAGCGATGGGAGAATAGGCTTATAATCAACTCACATAAATTCACGAAAGAATACCAAACTTATAATTGACTCTATCATCTCTTGTTCTCCACAATTTAAAATCTCAATGAATGAGACTCGTGGATTCTTAGCCAATTAAATCAAAAATTTGGGTTTTCGAGTCATCTATTGGATCTTGCAAACTCTTAGACTTTTTCAAGTTTAGAATTCCCGTTTTAAAGTTCCCTTGATAAACGACTCTCTAGGATCAATTATAGGAACTTGGGAAAAGTTCTTGTTCTTAACCCATGAGAGTTAAGACTTTCGCGTTTTAAAGCTCCCTATATAAAAGCCTAGCAAAATGTGACTTAAACACGTTAAGGATACTAGCTAGAGTAAACTTGGATAAGTAAACTCGGGTTGAGTCAAAAGATTCACAAGTTGAAAAATTAAAACCACTTTATTAAAATTTATTCAAGCAAAGAAATAAAATAACTATAACAATGGAAAATACTACTATACAACTAGGCCAAAATAGATCAAAAATTTTGAAAAATGTCGAAAAATCAATTTTCCGGTTAAAATGAGGACAAATACAAGGAAAAGCCCACTTAACTTCGATAGAAGTTTCCCCTACACTTAATATAAACATTGTCCTCAATATTTAAGCATGTGGGAGTAAACTCCCTTACACTTATGACATTGTGTACTTTGTTTAAATCTTGCTAAGGAAAGGACAACTACAGTGATTTCAATGTGAACATATAAGATATGAAATATTGAATCACGACAGTTTAGGATAGAACCGGGAAGAAGGGTACACGGGATCACGGTTTGTCAAAAGTCATCGAGAATGGATCTTTGAAGCTTTAATCCCTGCACAGAAGAAGAAACAAGACAACAAACACATACGGGGCTCCCCTACACTTATTATGAAAACAGTAAAGGATTGATTAACTGGTTGCCTCCCGAAAAGCGCTTGTTTTTGTTAACCGATTCACGAGCCTGACTCGACCCAGAACTAATTCAAGGGAAACGTGGTGAGGGATGGAATCATCTCATGAGAGATGTCCTCACCAAAGTAAAACTTCACGCGCTGGCCATTCACCTTAAAATTGGGCCCGTTTGGCTGAGAAAGATCAATGGTGCCATATGGGAAGACTTTGGCGACGGTGAATGGACCAGACCAGCGGCTCTTCAGCTTTCCCGAGAAGATCTTCAACCGAGAGTTAAAGAGTAAAACTTGATCACCAACGTGGAACTCTCGGTTCTTAATCCTTGAATCATGGACGATCTTGGTCTTCTCCTTGTAGATCAATGAGTTCTCATAAGCTTCATTCCTTAGTTCATTGAGCTCGTTGAGTTGAATCTTCCGAAGATCACCGGCTTTGTTGATGTCGAAGTTAGCCCACTTCAAGGCCCAGTGTGCCTTATGTTCCAGCTCGATAGGGAGGTGGCATGCTTTCCCGTACACAAGACGATAAGGTGTATAACCAATCGGGGTCTTATAAGCGGTACGGAAAGCCCACAAAGCATCATCTAACTTATCAGCCCACGAGGCACGATGCTCTCCCACAGTTCTCTCTAAAATTCTTTTCAGTCCACGGTTAGATATCGCGGCTTGACCATTTGTTTGAGGATGACTCGAGCAAATTGATCATTGCAAAAATGAGTCCCGTGGTCACTG
The DNA here is from genome assembly GCA_025667525.1 of Glebionis coronaria. Taxonomy (NCBI): domain Eukaryota; kingdom Viridiplantae; phylum Streptophyta; class Magnoliopsida; order Asterales; family Asteraceae; genus Glebionis; species Glebionis coronaria. The sequence continues at coordinate 456,244,160 of CM046876.1, forward strand.
ACGATAGCACGAGGAACACCGAATCGAGCAAAAAGTTGCTTCAGAAAGTTCACAACCACCCTCGCGTCGTGCGTAGGGAGAGCCTTAGCTTCAACCCATTTAGAAACGTAGTCAACGGCTACGAGGATGTACTTGTTCCCTTTAGATGATGGAAATGGTCTCATAAAGTCGATACCCCATACATCAAAGATTTCACATTCTTGTATGAAGTTTTAAGGCATCTCATCTTTATGTGTGTTCTTGCCTTGTCTTTGGCAAGCATCACAACGTTTAACCATTTCGTGAGCGTCACGGTAAATGGTGGGCCAATAGAATCCAGAGTCGAACACTTTCTTCGCGGTATAATTTGGACCAAAATGACCACCGGTGGGTCCTTTATGGCAAGCTTCAAGAATTTGTATAGTTGCGAGTCCATCAACACATCGGCGAATAATCAGATCAACACATTGTTTGAAGAGATAAGGGTCATCCCAAAAGTAAGTTTAATATCTTTAAAGAACTTCTTCTTTTGTTGGGATGTTAACCCTTCGATAAGGATACCACCCGCTAAGTAGTTTCCAATGTCCGCAAACCATGGGGTGTCATCAAGATTGGAATTGATAGACATTAAGGTCTCAAGGGGAAAAGAGTCATTGATCTCTTGATTCGGATGATCCCCTTGATACGGATCCTCAAGTCTACTTAGATGATCCGCGACTAGGTTTTCCGCTCCCTTTTTGTCACGAATTTCGATTTTAAATTCTTGAAGGAGCAAAACCCAACGAAGAAGTCTTGGCTTGGAATCTTGCTTAGTTAACAAGTACTTCAATGCGGAATGATCGGTTTACACGATTGTGGTGGAAAGAACAAGATAGGGGTGGAACTTCTCAAAAGCATACACTAAAGCTAAAAGCTCTTTTTCGGTAGTGGTATAATGCAATTGAGCCCCCGTCATTGTCTTGCTAGCGTAATGGATTGGTTGGAAGTGTTTGTTCACTCTTTGGCCCAAAACCGCTCCAATAGCAAAGTCGCTAGCATCACACATCAATTCAAAAGGTAGCTCCCAATTAGGGGTAACCAAGACCGGTGCCTTAGTAAGCTTATCCTTAAGAAGATTGAAGGATTCAAGTCACTCTTTGGAAAAGATGAAAGGAGTCTCTTTTTCCAAGAGGTGGGTCATCGGGCGAGCGATTTTAGAAAAATCTTGAATGAATCGACGACAGAAGCCCGCATGACCAAGGAAACTTCTCACACCCTTCACGGTTGAAGGTGGAGGCAATTTAGAAATAACATCGACTTTAGCACGGTCGACTTCAAGACCGGCTTTGGAGATTTTATGTCCAAGAACAATGCCCTCTTTTACCATGAAATGGCATTTTTCCAATTAAGAACAAGGCGAGTGTATTCACACCGCTTAAGCATGGGTTCTAAATTGGCGAGGCAATGAGAGAAAGAATCGCCATGAACCGAGAAATCATCCATGAAGACTTCCATAGTTTCTTCAACCATGTCATGGAAGATAGCCATCATACACCTTTGGAATGTCCCAGGAGCATTGCATAAGCCGAAAGGCATTCTTTTATAAGCAAATGTTCCATAAAGACAAGTGAATGTGGTTTTCTCTTGGTCTTTTGGATCGATGGGAATTTGAAAATACCCGGATAAACCGTCTAAAAAGCAGTAATAGTCATTACCCGCTAGACGTTCAAGCATTTGGTCCATGAAAGGAAGGGGAAAATGATCCTTTCTCGTAGCATCATTGAGTTTGCGATAGTCTATACAAACTCTCCACCCTGTAACGAGACGAGTAGGAATCAAGTCGTTGTTTTCATTGGGCACAACGGTGATTCCGCCTTTCTTAGGAACACAATGGACGGGACTAACCCATGGGGAATCTGAGATAGGGTAGATCATTCCCGCATCAAGAAGTTTGATAACCTCTTTTTTTATAACGTCATGGATCTTGGGATTCACCCGTCTTTGGCTTTAAATAGTGGGTTTAAATTCGTCCTCCATGAGAATTTTATATGTGCAAAAGTGAGGATCAATTCCACGAATATCGGAGATTTTCCAAGCAATCGCTTTCTTGTGATTCTTTAGCACGGCGATAAGTCGAGATTTTTCTTCCTCTTTCAAGTCCTTTGCGATGATGACGGGTGACTTCTTGTTGTCTTCAAGTAAAACGTACTCGAGATGAGACAATAGGTCCTTAAGCTCTAAATCCGGAGGATTTTCGATGAAAAGCGTAGTCAAATTCGGTTCAACGATAGAGATATACTTAGGAGAAGGTGGAGAAATATGTTCCTCATTGAGAAGTTTCTCAATGGTACGAATGTCTTCATCCCAATTGGAGGGAGAATCGTCATATTGCAAGTCCACGTCTCCCAAAGTTGCTTCAAATTCTTTCAAGATGAAATCACTTTCTCCAAATGGAGTTAGTGATGGAGCAATAGAGGCAACGGTCTCAACAATGGGAAGAGAAGAAGAACCACTTTTACAAGCGTCTTTGAAATGTTCTTCACAAGCCTCATCAAGAACGTCAATGAAACTAACACTCTCGTTTTCAGAAGGTTGCTTAGAAAGTTTTCCAATGTTGAAGACGATTTTATCGTCACCAACTCTCATGATTAATTCGCCCGCGGCTACATCAATGAGAGTGTGACCGGTCCTCAAGAATGGACGTCCAACGATTAATGGAACACGGGGGTCCATCTCGTAGTCAACGACAACAAAATCCGCCGGAATGGTGAATTTGTCGACACCGACGAAGACGTCTTCGGCTATCCCCACCGGATAAGCAACCGTACGGTTAGCTAATTCCAAAGTCATTCGTGTGGGGACTAGCTCGGGTAGAGACAATTGTTTCCAAACGCTTAAAGGCATTAAGTTTATACTAGCACCTAAATCGGCTAGGGCCATACAATTCTCTACCCTGGGAAAGTTGCAAGGAATAAGAAACCGACCCGGATCATCAAGTTTGGTGGGTAATTTCCTTAAGAGCACTGCGTAGCAATTCTCGTTAAGTTGGGTCTGAGCGATATCAAGAAGTTTCTCCTTATCACTGAGAAGATATTTAAATATTTTAGCATATTTTGGCATGTGAGCGAGAGCCTCAGCAAAGGAGATATTGAAATTCAGTTGTTTAAAAATTTTAAGGAAGTTAGAAACCTGAATATCATCCTTGTTCTTATATTTCTCTTTCCTCAACCTCGAAGGATAAGGTATATTGGGTTGAGATAAAGGCTTTGGAATGGAATTCTCACTCACATCCTTGGGTGGTGGAGGGGTGGAAGTAGAAGGTGGTGGCATTGGAGAAATAGAAGTTGGAGGAATTGGAGAAATAGAAGGTGGAGGAATTTGAGAAGGAGACTCGTTTTCCTTTGTCACAATCACCGGTGTAGGTGTAGGAAGCTCGGGTTCCTTTAAACCTTTTCCACTGCGAGTGGTAATTGCTTTCATCTCCCCTCTTGGATTAGCAACGGTGTTACTCGGAAGAGAACCTGAACCAGAGGCTTGATTACTTAGGAAGAAACTAGCCATCATGTTCCTTAAGTCATTTGTTTGACTTGCCAAAGTGTTTTGCATATCGGCTCAAAGATCATTCCCTTGTTTCACCATATCTGCTTTCATGTTGGCCATTTCCCGCTGAAGATTTTGCACTATCACATCATTAGTCCTCATGTATGTTTCAACGTCTTGATGTAATGCGGTGGGTTGGTTGGGAGGAGGAGCATGGTAGGCAAGTGGTTGATAAGCGGGTTGTTGGTAAACTTGGTTGTTTCTTTGAGGTGGATATGGGTTCTTTGGGTTTGATATTGATTTGGAGCACGAGGTTGGTTTTGATTGTTGCGATTTAGGTTATTTGGGTTTTGAGGTGGAAAACCGGGTGGTGAAAGAAAGTTGTTTGAGCGATAGCTGAGCAAATTGCGGTCACCTTGAGGACGTGCTTGATAGCTTCCCGTGGAATAGTTACCGTTGACGGCATACACATTTTCCGGAGTGTCATGAGTCGAAGGACAATCGGTGTATGAGTGAGATCCCCCGCATATTTCACATGATTGAATCAAAGCATTAACTTGGGCATTGATAGCTTTGGTGTTGTTAGCGGTTTGGAGAGCAAGTGATTCAACAAGCGAAGTAAGCTTATCAATTCTCTTGTCGCTCTCATTAGTGATAGCACTAGCCACATTAGTCCGAACACTCTTGGTTTGCACTGAAGACTTGTTCTCAATGATATCCCAAGCGGCATTAAAAGACTTAACCAAAATATTACCCCCCGAAGCACTATTTAGTGAATCTTGGTCATTCATGCTTAAACCATTGTAAAAAGTATTAATTTGATTTACTTTTGTGAAACCATGTTGAGGACACTTTCTTAAATGTTCCTTAAAACGGTCCCAAGATTCACTAAATGTCTCACCATACTTTTGTTCGAAGGTAATAATTTCATTCCGCAAAGCGGTAGTACGTGAGGGTGGGAAAAAGCAGTTGATGAATTTGGTCTCTAAATCCGTCCACGTAAGAATAATTTGTGGCGGTTCCTTATCAAGCCAATTCCGGGCTTGTCCCTCTAAGGAGAAAGGAAAAAGTTGTAAGCGAATTACCTCTTGTGAAACCCCATTATACTTAACCGTATTTGTGAGTTGAAGAAACCTTTTTATATGGTCATGAGGATCATCAAGTGAACGCCCCAAGAAAGGTTGAGCAGAGACCATTTGAATGAAGCCGGCTTTGAGCTCAAAGTTGTTGGCTCCAATCTCGGGTATGACAATAGCATCAGTGTTGCCCTCTACGTGCGATTGCAAAAACTCGATCATTGGTTGATTGTCCATGGTGACAATAGGTGGAGTAATGACTTCGGCTTGAGCTACTTTCTTCTTACGAGCATGAGTACGCATGCACACCTACAAAAGAAAAATAAAAATAGACAAGAAATATTTTTGGTTTTTATATGTTTTTATATTTTTTGGATTTTTGAAACTTTTATATTTTTTTGGATTTTTTTGAAAATTTAAGCAAGAAAATAACGTTCAAAGATGAACGGATCCCAAAATCCAACGCGTCTCTCACTTAAAACCGTTAATCTTAACGAAAAGAGCCGGCAACGGCACCATTTAATACAAGGTTTTAAGCCTCGTATGAAAGTTCGTTGAATCCGATCTTTTCGAATTGATTACTAGTCAAAAGTGCGACTCAGTCGTTCTTGGTGGAAAAATAAAAGGGTTTGGTTATCTATTTTAAACTAAAAATAAAAATGTCGTTGAAAGCTTGAAAATTTAATCTAAGATAAAACAAGTTAAAACAATCCTAAGTAAAAAGGAGGGAAAAATTAAAGTTTGAAAAATAGAAACAATTCAGAAAACTAGCAATTAAACTAAGTCTGAAAACAAGATAATTGGAATTTCATAGAAATTGACATTTTCAGAATAATGAACTTTTCAGAAAAAGTGGTGTTTTCGGAATAATGGTCTTTTCAGAAAAATGATGGTTTTTGGAATAATGAGGTTTTCAGAAAAAATAGGATTTTCGGAATAAAGGCTTTTTCAGAAAAATGGGATTTTCGGAATTCATACTTTTTCAGAGAAACTGGAATTTTCGGAAAAAAGGGATTTTCAGAAAAATTAGGTTTTTCGGAATAATGGTGTTTTCAGAAAAAGTGGTGTTTTCAGAAAAAGGAGTTTTTCGGAATAAAGGCTTTTTCAGGAACATTGGAATTTTCGGAATAATGCATGTTTTCAGAAAAATGGGAATTTCGGAATAAAGGCTTTTTCAGAAAAAAGGTATTTTCGGATAAATGAACTTTTAAGAAAAAGGAGTAATTACGGAACTTTGTAGAATTTCAGAAAATGGTATATTTTCAGTATTTAAAACCCTTTTTTCGAAAAAGTAAGAAAATAGATATAGATAATCAGTAATATCAAACCTACAAAAATAAGCTACAAATAAGCATGAACCAAACAAGCAATTAACCAAAACTTTAACCAAATAAATTTTAAGAAGAACTAAATAAGCCACAAATTAAAAACTATAAAAACACTAAATAATCAAAACATTTAAAATCAACTAATAAGCAAATCTATAAATCTATCAAAATAACATAATAAAAAATAAGCTAAACATTAGTAAATTAATAATCACAATAAGCTCAAAACATCCACCACATCAAAACTAAAAGATCAATCACATGAATAAATCAATCACATAATCAAAGAGATGAAATTAACTACATGATTATCAAGATTAAGAAAAAGATTAAGAAAGGTAGAATGAGAATTAAGAAAATAAGCTTAATTGATTAAAGATTAATATCCAAAGATTACAAGATTAATGTAAAGATTTAATAAGCTTGAAAGGAAAACTAGAGAGAAATTAAAAACAAACTTAAAAACTAAAAATTAACTACAACTACTAAAAACTGACCACCTAACACCCTCCTAATGACATATTAGGAGGGTATTTATAAGAGGTGGGGAGATAAAGTGCTTAAGCTTTCTTCTTTCTTTCTTCTCGTCTCGACTCGATTTAATTCCTTTGTCTTTCTCGACGTCGTCTCGGGATTTGTCGATATAAATTGAACTTATCTTATAATTATCTTCTATAATTAGACTTGAGTTCTTCGACTTCATTAAACTTTCGTCTTTAGACATTTTCTTCGATAAATATTCAGAATAGGTCTTGGACTTCCGTTCTTTTTGCATTCTCGATCTTTCGATTTCGTCTTTAGTCTTTTTCTTCGATAAAAGCCCGTGATAGCCCAGGTTTTCTTCCTTTTGCATCTTTTGGTCCTAAAACACAATAAAACACAAAGCACGCATAATTCCGACTTTTACGACATAAAATACACGTTTTGGTCATGTTATTATTGGAAATAAGTGGTAAAAGGATAAGTGTTTTCACACTTATTAACGGCCATTGACAATAAACTTGCGACTCATGTTGTAATGACAGCCCAATAATTCCAATAATCCCAATCACCATATACCCATAAGCGGACATATTCAACATACTCGACCTAATATTAATACCATTGTCCAAATAGTATCAATGGTTTGCATAACTGGCCAACCAAACATCTCAGGCCCAGCATGAAGAAACCCAAATGCAGCCAATTCGAGTTTAATATTGCCAAAAGATTACATATCTCAATTTCGACCCAAGTAAGTCTGATCCACAACCTTTAATAGAGCCCGGTCCAATACTAGGTTATATAATTGGGACCAAACCCTAATGTTTAGTAACCTAATCACTTTTCTTAGATACTTCTCCCCCATCATATCCTCTCTCAAAAGCGTCATCAACCACATCCCACTTTTTGTCAGCCGCAAATGTTCTTCCCAATCTTTCAACTCTGATCTATATTGAATCCCAACCTCATACAGCCATCAAAATGAAACAACATATCTAAGAAATGCCTCACACACATCTCAAATCATGTGATGATACTCGATACACCATAAACGATTGACATCTTGGGCCGAATCCCATACATACAGTGAATAACACGGCCACAAGATCAATTTGATTGATCTCAGGTAGGTTTATAAGAGCATGAGTCGATTTGATATGGTCAATGATTTTGTTTAAGCGAAAAAAAATCTTTTTTACAGATTAAAAAAAAACGTTTTAACAAATTGAGATCATGATTGAGTGATTGGAGACTATGAGTTTTGTGTGTATTAATAATAGATGTGGTGTTGATTATGGAGAAATAAGGTTGGAGTCAAGATTGGTGTGGTCAAGTCGGTCTTGGGCAATGAACCATGTTGCATCAAATATAGAAACCATCACAATGTAATGTTGCGATGCTGTCACAATTTTTTCAAAAAAAATCATCGCAATAAGTCTTTATCTGTCCATCGCAATGATATAGTATATTTTTCCATCGCAATGAGTCAAATTTTTTTTTCCATCGCAATGATTCTGTCCATCAGAATAAATCTGTGTTACCCCATCGCAATGAAACTGTACCCATCGCAATATTGAAAATTTTTTGGCAGCATGACGACTTAAAAACCATTACGATGAATCAAGCCGCCCATCGCAATGAGGACAACCCAACCCATCGGAATGTTTAAAAAAAACCCCATCGGAATAAATCCGTAGAAGAAGCAGTCAGAATGTTCATCTGAAAAAGCATCGCAATATCCATCTGAAAGTACCATCGCAATAGGTTTTAGACATGAACTTTGGTAACAACGAAAAAATTGGATCTGGGATAAATTTTTTGTCGTTTCTGTCCTTTTCCCCAATTAAAATATAGATCTATTGATGGGAAAAAATGAGTACAAAAAGATGGACGAAAAATGATGACGAAGAAAAATGGATGATGAATGATGTGATGATGATGTGAAACAAAAAAAACTGATAAATATGGATCTGAAATTGAAACCGTCATAAAAGACAAACAAAAATATGGATCGAAAACTGTTTTAAAACAGTTGAATAAAAGAAAAGAAAGCATTATGAATTCACTCAATAGCCGACACAAAGATTTGGCCAAACGAACATACAAACACACACGAATACAAGACACCCCCGGTTAGCTCTGATACCAATTGACAAGCATCAAAAAAGGCACCTAGATTGGGGGGTCAGGGATGATCAAAGAACATATTAGACATTGTTGTTCTAGAGAGAGAAAGTTAGAGAGAGGTGAAGGAATGTTGTGTGTTTTATTTCAAGTGATAGAAAACAAAGGAAAAATGAACAAACTTCCACACCCCCATGGAGAGTTATGGGGGTATTTATAGGCCTAACTAACTTAGACTATACAACCTTTACATAATAAGTCCCTGCGTTTAGTAAATGATGTATATCTATTCCAACTCTCTGTGAAAGGCGCCAGATTACTAAAAAGTAAGTCTAACATCTTTTAATTTCTTCATTTAATAGACTCGGGTTCTTTGACATATAAATCTTCCGTCTTTGGTCCTTTTCTTCGATAAATCTTCAAAAGAGGCCCATTGACTTCCAATCTTTTTCCACTCTTGGTCTTTTGACTTCATCTTTTATCTTTTTCTTCGATAAAAGCCCGTGAAAGCCCGTCTTTTCTTCCTTTTTCATCTTTTGGTCCTAAAACACAATTAAAACACAAACCACGCATAATTCCGACTTATACGACATTAAATATACGTTTTGGCTTGGTAATTATTATAGTTAAGTCGTAAAAGGATGGGTGTTTTCACACCCATCAAATCCCCTACACTTGACCATTACAATGCCCTCATGCAATGCATTAGTTACAAAGAAAGATTTACATTTTCCATCATAATTAACCCACCTTGACTTTTATTAAACGTAAGACATTAAGGAAATTTAAAGAGATAGAAAATTTACAAGATATTTAAAAGAAGAAAACAAGTAGAGATATCGAAGACTTACATTATGGCTTTGGGTGGTCATGAATGTTTATCACTCTCAAGTTTCACGTTCCCCAAACCAAGCTTAAAAACGAGATCATTGATATTATAAGTTAGCAAACTAACACAAACTCATGTGGCCCAGTTATTCACTTAGACACCCTTATTCCTAGGTGTATCTCTTATATATTATTGTTGTCATGAATGATCACGAGGATGCATTGTTGACTTATTTCGATAATTTATTTAGGCTAAAAATAAAGTAGGATGATTTAATCAATAACTAGCTAAAGGACAAAATCTTTTAAAACTGCTTCTCGGGACCTCATAAAGTTCATATCTTGGCATAACTCGCTTCACGATTTGAGACCTTTCTCGGACCGATATTTAGCTGCGACTTCATACTTCAAATCTTGAGAGACGTTCTTGAAATAATGGTCTTCTCTTCATAATAGGAATTTCTTCACTTGAACTTTTTAAGAGATTCTTCATATTTAGACCACGACTTCTTCATTTTTCTCCATTATTTATTTTGGATTTTGATATACAACGATCCGCCTCCTTTTAGGACTTGGATCTATTTATCCTCATACCTTGCTAGGGTCTTTTTGGATAGACTTCTCCATGATCTTTTGGGGAGCATTTGCTTTTCGTCGTGTGTCTCGATCCTTCATATTGATTTTTGATAAATGATTCTTCACATCACTTTGGATCTTTAACAACAAAATGTAGCCCTCATGCCTTGTTAGGGCCTTTTCGGACTCGCCAATCTTCGCATCCCGCTTCAATAAGTTATGCCTTGGCTATGAACTCTAATTAATACCGAACAACTTTTAAACGATCTTGGGCTAGAAGCTAAGTAACTTTTCAAATCGTACGACCTTATTTATTGCAATTTAATTTATTAACAAGCGATGGGAGAAAAAGCTCATAATTAACTCACATAAATTCATGAAAGAATACCAAACTTATAATTGACTCTATCATCTCTCGTTCTCCACAATTTAAAATTTCAAGGAATGAGACTCGTGGATGCTTAGCCAATTAAATCAAAGTTTTGGGTTTTCAATTCAGCTATAGGATCTTGCAACTTCTTAGACTTTTTCAAGTTTAGAATTCGCATTTTAAAGTTCCCTTGATAAACGACTTTCTAGGATCAATTATAGAAACTTGCAAAAAGTTCTTGTTCTTAACCCGTAAGAGTTAAGACTTTCGCATTTTAAAGTTCCCTATATAAAAGCCTAGCAAAACTTGACTTAAACACGTTAAGGATACTAGCTAGAGTAAACTTAGATAAGTAAACTCGGGTTGAGTCAAAAGATTCATGATGTTGAAAAATTAAAACCAGTTTATAAAAAAATTTATTCTAGCAAAGAAAGTAAATAACGATAATAAAGGAAAATACTACTAAACTACTAGGCCAAAATAGATTAAAATTTTTGAAAAATGTCGAAAAATCAAGTTTTTCGGTTAAAATGAAGACAAATTCATGGAAAAGCCCACTTACTTCGATAGAAGTCCCCCTACACTTAATATAAACATTGTCCTCAATGTTTAAGCTTATGGGAGGAAACTCCCCTACACTTAGGACATTGTGCACGTTGTTTAAATCTTGCTAAGGAAGAGACAACTAAAGTGATTCTTATTTTAATATTGAAGAATATAATATAGTGAATCAAAAGAGTTTAGGATAGAACCGGGAAGACGGGTACACGGAACCACGGGTCATCAAAAGTCATCAAAAATGGATCTTTGAAAGCTCGAATCCCTGCATATGATTAGAAAGAAAACAACAAACACATACTAGGGTCTCCCCTACACTTATTATAAAAACAGATAAAGATAGATAGATAATTGGGTTGCCTCCCAAAAAGCGCTTGTTTTTGTTAACCGAGTCGCGAGCCTGACTCGTCCCCGAATTAAATGGTCCATGAGGAAGCCTCGAATGTAATACCGGGATCAAAGACCTTGTCCTCGTTCCCGGAGGACATTAATAAAGGATAGGCCGGAGGATAAGTCTTGAAGGGTAGAAAGTCCTTTCAACATACGAAAAGTATGTGAAATCATGATCCACGGGAGGTGGGGTGGGTTAAGGAATCAAAATGTCAGCCCCAAAAGACATATGATTATCACTGAGCGGCAAAGCCGTAAAGGTATCAATCATGGAATGGTCAGTGTCACCTCCCGGGTCAAAGCACTCATCCTCGGTAAGGGTTTCTAATGGTTGGGATAAAAGGTGATCGGGAGGGTGACTTGGGACAATATCTTCATGCAGCAAATTATCAACAAGAATATCCCCCTCCGTATCATCATCATCAATACCCGGAGATATTGAGAGAATGTCAATTTCCTCCATAGCTGTATCATTATTCTCAACTGAAGTAATAGACGGAGGTAAAGACTCTGAAATAGGAGCAGAATTCAACGCTTCAATTTTAGCAATAAGAAGATGAACTTTCAGTAATTTATCGTGAAGAATAACGTCTTCCACCTCATCTACAAGACCAAGTTCAGTGGTGAACTTCTCGTAAGTCGAAGAGAATAAATCAACATCGCCCTCATCTCCCGGAGGAGATTGAGAAATTTCAAAGGTGAAATTGGAGAAAAATCATCATCATTAAGAGCGACCTCGTCCGTAAGCTCAGCAAAAGTAAGGACATCACAAACCTCCTCAAATAAGTTGTCGAGACCGAATTCACTAATCTCACTCCATGAATCACAATCCTTAGACGCATTTGGGATATCAAGAGTAGGAGTAGTAATCTCAGAAGATGGGTTGAGATCATAGATATCATTGTCATCATCATAATAGTAGTATGGACGCACAAGAGGAGGAGTATAATCACTAAGATTAGATACTTGCTCTTGTTGCTGTCGCTTTTCCTTCACCCATGCTTCTTTTAGTTGAACTACGACTTCTTGAAGTTGCAAAAGAAGGGCGTGTGTTTCGTCATTCGGATTCAAAGAAGGTTGATGATCTAGGGTGTATTGTGGGGGCTCAAAATTATGAAAACCAGAATTATAGCACGGATGTGGTCCATCATAGATCATCGGTTGAAAAGAATTATAATACGGATTTGGCTCATAATAATTCATCAACGACAATAAAAAGTATCGTGAGGGCCCCCACAATTGTTGCAATACGGGTATTGAGGAAAATTGGGAGCGTCATGTGGATAGCTATCCCCATTGTCATAATTGTAACCCGGTTCTTGCTCATCATGAGACGGGTATCGAATCGGACACGAAACATGCCAATGAGAATCGCTTCCACAATATATGCAAGAGGGTGGAGTAAGTACATTAGAAGCAAAGGATGAGTTAATCGAATTGTACGAGGGACAAAATCCAAATTTTGTATTGTCGTATCATTTCCACACCGCTCACATGTACACCATTGACATGTTTGAAAGCCATACAATGGTCTTCCACACCCTACAGCACAAGCAACATACGAATTCATTAAGAACAATAGATAATCAAGAAGAATATTTTAGGTGCAAAACTTTCGAAAAAGAAATGCTTTTTATGATTTTTTAATTGTTTTTGGGATTTTTGAAATTTTTTTATTTTTCAGGATTTTTGAAAATATTTTTGAAAAATGAAAGAAAAATAACGTTCACGAATGAACGGATCTCAAAATCTAACGCGTCTCTCACTAAAAAGCGTTAATCTTTAATAAGTGTGAAAACACTTATCCTTTTACCACTTATTTCCAATAATAACAAGACCAAAACGTGTATTTTATGTCGTAAAATTCGGAATTATGCGTGGTTTGTGTTTTTATTGTGTTTTAGGACCAAAAGATGAAAAAGGAAGAAAACATGGGCTATCACGGGCTTTTATCGAACAAAACGAGAAAAGACGAAGTCAAAAGATCAAAAGTGCAAAAAGAACGGAAGTCCAAGTCCTATTCGGAAGATTTATCGAAGAAAAAGTCTAAAGACTGAAGTTTAATGAAGTCGAAGAACTCAAGTCTAATAGAAGAAGAAAATTATAAGACAATTTCAATTTGTATTGACAAATCCCGAGACGACGTCGACAAAGACAAAGCATTTAAATCGAGTCGAGAAGAATGAAAGAAGGAAGCAACACATGCACCTTCCCTCCTCCTATAAATACCCTCCTAATAACACATTAGGAGGGTGTTAGCTAGTTTATTTTTCTTTCATTAGTTTTAATTTTAGAGAGAAAGTGTTTAACTTTCTCTCACTAGAACTTCATCTTTTACTTCTTTTCTTGTTTAAGCTTTGATTTAATCTTGTATCTTTGAATCTTTAATCTACAAGTTCAAGTTAAGTTTTTTTTATCTTTAATCTTCTTCTACCTTTCTTGATTTTATTTACTTTTGATTCGTATCATTTTTGATTTAATTTCATCTTTATGTTTATGTGATCAAAAAGTTTATCTTTTTGATCATATCTAAATTTTTGTGCAAATTGAGCTTTGAGCTTATTATGCTTATTGGCTTATTTGGTACTTAGCTTATTTATCTTTTAAAGTTTTCTAAAAAGTTTGTCTTTTTAAAGTTTGTTTTTGAAAAGTGGTTATTTAAAGTTTTGAAAAGTTCTTATTTTATGCTTATTAGTTCGGCTTATTAGTAATTTGTTTAAGTCTTGGTTTGAGCTTATCAAAATTAGCTTAAAAACTTGGCTTATTTCGAAGTGCTAGTAATCGGAAAAGGGTAAACCCCTTTCAGATTAGACATTCCGATTAGAGGTAATTATTCTGATTAGTTCACAAGTATTCCGATCAACAAGGATCGGAAAAGGGTTTTGTCTTTCCGATTTGGATTCCGATTGGGATTCCGAAGGGGGCGTTTATTTTGACATTCCGATTGGGATTCCGAACAACACTCCGACTGTAGTGTCTTTTTTATGTATTCCGACGAGATTCAATTTGCCATATTCCGATTGCTTTCCGATTGCACATTCCGATCACATTCCTTTTGGTGTATTCCGATTACTTTCCGATTATAGGGTTTCTTGGATATTCCGACCAGTGGTTCCGACTAGGTTTAATTTTTAAGTTTTACAAAGTTTTATGTTTTAAGTTCATTACGTTTTAATTTCTAAAAATTGCACGCTTCCCGAAATCTCTATTTTTAGCAAGTGTTTTTCTAGTAATTTTTAGTTTTATTTTTTTTATTTTTATTTTTAAAGCTTTTATTTTACTCAACGATATTTTCATATTTACTTTTAGTTTAAAATAGATAACCAAACCATTTTATTTTTCCACCAAGAACGACTGAGTTGCACTAATTACTTGTAATCAATTCGAAAGGACTAGATTAACGAATCTTTTTCATACGAGGAAATCCCTTGTATTAAATGGCGCCGCTGCCGGCTCTTTTCGTTAAGATTAACGGTTTTTAGTGAGAGACGCGTTGGATTTTGGGATCCGTTCACTTTTGAACGTTATTTTTCTTGCCAAAAATTTAAAAAAATCCATAAAAAAATAAAAAAATTTCAAAAATTCAAAAAAATAGAAAAACATAAAAAAGCCAAAAATATTTCTTGTCTATTTTCCATTTTCTTTTGCAGGTGTGTATGCGTACTCGTGCTCGTAAGAAGAAAGTAGCTCAAGCCGAAGTCATTACTCCACCTATTGTCACCATGGACAATCAACCAATGATCGAGCTTTTGCAATCGCACGTAGAGGGCAACACCGATGCTATTGTCATACCCGATATTAGAGCCAACAATTTTGAACTCAAATCCGGCTTCATTCAAATGGTCTCTGCTCAACCTTTCTTGGGGCGTTCTCTTGATGATCCTCATGACCATATAAAAAGGTTTCTTCAACTCACCAATACGGTCAAGTATAATGGGGTTTCACAAGAGGTAATTCGCTTACAACTTTTTCCTTTCTCCTTAGAGGGACAAGCCCGGAATTGGCTTGATAAGGAACCGCCACAAAGTATTCTTACGTGGACGGATTTAGAGACCAAGTTCATTAACTACTTTTTCCCACCCTCACGTACTACCGCTTTGCGGAATTAAATCATTACCTTTGAACAAAAGTACCGTGAGACATTTAGTGAATCTTGGGACCGTTTTAAGGAACTTTTAAGAAAGTGTCCACAACATGGTTTCACAAAAGTACATTAAATTAATACTTTTTACAATGGTTTAAGCATGAATGACCAAGATTCACTAAATAGTGCCTCGGGGGGTAACATTTTGGTTAAGTCTTCTAATGCCGCTTGGGACATTATTGAGAATAAGTCTAGAGTGCAACCCAAGAGTGTTCAGACTAATGTGGCTAGTGCTAGCACTAATGAGAGCGACAAGAGAATTGATAAGCTTACTTCGCTTGTTGAAACACTTGCTCTCCAAACCGCTAACAACACCAAATCTATCAATGCTCAAGTTAATGCTATGAGTCAATCATGTGAAATATGTGGGGGATCTCATTCATACACCGATTGTCCTTCGACTCATGACAATCCGGAAAATGTGTATACCGCCAACGGTAACTTTTCTACGGGAAGCTATCAAGCACGTCCACAAGGTGACCGCAATTTGCTCAGCTATCGCTCAAACAACTTTCTTTCACCACCCGGTTTTCCACCTCAAAACCCAAACAACCTCAATCGCAACAATCAAAACCAACCTCGAGCTCCAAATCAATATCAAACCCAAAGAAACCCATATCCACCTCAAAGAAACAATCAAGTTCACCAACCATCCGCTTATCAACCACCTGCCTACCATGCTCTTCCTCCCACCCAACCCACCACATTTAATCAAGAGGTTGACACTTACATAAGGACTAATGATGTGATAGTGCAAAATCTTCAGCGGGAAATGATCAACTTGAAAGCAGATATGGTGAAACAAGGGAATGATCTTCGAGCCGATATGCGAAACTCTTTGGCAAGTCAAACGAATGACTTAAGGAACATGATGGCTAGTTTCTTCCTAAGTAATCAAGCCTCTGGTTCGGGTTCTCTTCCGAGTAACACCGTTGCTAATCCAAGATGGGAGATGAAAGCAATCACCACTCGAAGTGGAAAAGGTGTAAAGGAACCCGAGCTTCCTACACCTACACCGGTGATTGTGACACAGGAAAACGAGTCCCCTTCTCTAATTCCTCCAACTTCTACCTCTCCAATTCCTCCACCATCTATTTCTCCAACTCCTCCGCTTTCTATTTCTACCCCTCCACCACCCAAAGATGTGAGTGAGAGTTCCATTCCAAAGCCTTCATCTCAACCCAATATACCTTATCCTTCGAGGTTGAGGAAAGAGAAATTGAAGAACAAGGATGATATTCAAGTTTCTAACTTTCTCAAAATGTTTAAACAACTGAATTTCAATATCTCCTTTGCTGAGGCTCTCGCTCATATGCCCAAATATGCTAAAATGTTTAAAGATCTTCTCAGTGATAAGGAAAAACTTCTTGATATTGCTCAGACCCAACTTAATGAGAATTGCTCTGCAGTGCTTTTAAGGGAATTACCCGCCAAACTTAGTGATCCGGGTCATTTTCTCATTCCTTGCAACTTCCCCCGGGTAGAGAATTGTATGGCCCTATCCGATCTAGGTGCTAGTATAAACTTAATGCCATTAAGTGTTTGCAACCGTACGGCTGCTTATCCGGTGGGGATAGCCGAAGACGTCTTCGTTGGTGTCAACAAATTCACCTTTCCGGCGGATTTTGTTGTCGTTGACTACGAGATGGATCCCCGTGTTCCATTAATCATTGGACGTCCATTCTTGAGGACCGGTCGCACTCTCATTGATGTAGCCGCTGGCGAATTAATCATGAGAGTTGGTGACGATAAAATCGTCTTCAACATGGGTAAACTTTCTAAGCAGCCTTCTGAAAACGAGAGCGTTAATTTCATTGACGTTCTTGATGAGGCTTGTGAAGAACATTTCAAAGACGCTTGTAAAAGTGGTTCTTCTTCTCTACCCATTGTTGAGACCGTTTCCTCTATTGCTCCATCGCTAACTCCATTTGGAGAAAGTGATTTCATTTTGAAAGAATTTGAAGCAACTTTGGGAGATGTGGACTTGAAATATTACGATTTCCCTCCAATTGAGATGAAGACATTCGTACCATTGAGAAACTTCTCAATGAGGACCATATTTCTCCACACTCTCCTAAAGATATCTCTATCGATGAACCGAATTTGACTACGCCTTCCATCGAAAATCCTCCGGATTTAGAGCTTAAGGGCCTACCGTCTCATCTCGAGTACATTTTCCTTGAAGACAACAAGAAGTCACCCGTCATCATCGCAAAGGACCTGAGAGAAGAAGAAAAATCCCGAGTTATCACCGTGCTGAAGAATCATAAGAAAGCGATTTCTTGGAAAATCTCCGATATTCGTGGAATTGATCCTCACTTTTGCACACATAAAATTCTCATGGAGGACGACTTTAAACCCACTATTCAAAGCCAAAGAAGGGTGAATCCCAAGATCCATGACGTTATCAAAAAAGAGGTTATCAAACTTCTTGATGCGTGAATGATCTAACCTATCTCGGATTCACCTTGGGTTAGTCCCGTCCATTGTGTGCCTAAGAAAGGCGGAATCACTATTGTGCCCAATGAAAACAACTAGTTGATTCCTACTCGTCTCGTTACAGGGTGGAGAGTTTGTATAGACTATCGCAAACTCAATGATGCTACGAGAAAGGATCATTTCCCTTTCCTTTCATGGACCAAATGCTTGAACGTCTAGCGGGTAATGACTATTATTGCTTCTTAGACGGTTTCTCCGGGTATTTTCAAATTCCCATCGAGCCTAAAGACCAAGAGAAAACCACATTCACTTGTCCTTATGGAACATTTGCTTACAAAAGAATGCCTTTCGGCTTATGCAATGCTCCTGGGACGTTCCAAAGGTTTATGATGGCTATCTTCCATGACATGGTTAAAAAATTATGGAAGTCTTCATGGATGATTTCTCGGTCTATGGTGATTCTTTCTCTCATTGCCTTGCCAATTTGGAACGCATGCTTAAGCGGTGTGAAGACACTCGCCTTGTTCTAAATTGGGAAAAATGCCATTTTATGGTAAAAGAAGGCATTGTGCTTGGACATAAAATCTCTAAAGTCGGTCTTGAAGTGGACCGTGCTAAAGTTGATGTCATAGCCAAATTACCTCCACCTTCAACCGTGAAGAATGTGAGAAGTTTCCTTGGTCATGCGGGCTTCTATCGTTGATTCATTCAAGATTTTTCTAAAATTGCTCGCCCGATGACCCACCTCTTGGAAAAAGATACTCCTTTTATCTTTTCTAAAGAGTGTCTTGAATCCTTCAATCTTCTTAAGGACAAGCTAACTAAGGCACCGGTCTTGGTTACCACTAATTGGGAGCTACCTTTTGAATTGATGTGTGATGCTAGCGACTTTGACATTGGAGCGGTTTTGGGCCAAAGAGTGAACAAACACATCCAACCAATCCATTACGCTAGCAAGAAAATGACGGGGGCTCAATTGCATTATACCACTACCGAAAAAGAGCATTTAGCTGTAGTGTATGCCTTTGAGAAATTCCGCCCCTATCTTGTCCTTTCCACCACAATCGTGTACACCGATCATTTCGCGTTGAAGTACTTGTTGACTAAGCAAGATTTTAAACCAAGAATTCTTCGTTGGGTTTTGCTCCTTCAAGAATTTAAAATTGAAATTCGTGACAAGAAGGGAGCCGAAAACCTAGCCGCGGATCATCTAAGTAGACTTGAGGATCCTTATCAAGGGGATAATCCGAATCAAGAGATCAACGACTCTTTTCCCCTTGAGGCCTTAATGTCTATCAATTCCAATCTTGATGACACCCCGTGGTTTGCGGACATTGCAAACTATTTAGCGGGTGGTATTCTCATCGAAGGGTTAACATCCCAACAAAAGAAGAAGTTCTTTAAAGATGTTAAGACTTACTTTTGGAATGACCCTTATCTCTTCAAACAATGTGCTGATCTGATTATTCGTCGATGTGTTGATGGACCCGCAACTTTAGCTATTCTCAATCTTTCCATAAAGGACCCATCGGTGGTCATTTTGGTCCAAATTACACCGCGAAGAAAGTGTTTGACTCAGGATTTTATTGGCCCACCATTTATCGTGACGCTCACGAAATGGTTAAGCATTGTGATGCTTGCCAATGCCAAGGCAAGATCACACATAAAGATGAGATGCCTCAAAATTTCATACAAGAATGTAAAATCTTTGATGTATGGGGCATCGACTTTATGGGGCCATTTCCATCATCTAAAGGGAAGAAGTACATCCTTGTAGCCGTTGACTACGTATCCAAATGGGTTGAAGCTAAGGATCTCCCTACTAACGATGCGAGGGTGGTTGTGAACTTTTTGAAGCAGCTTTTTGCTCGATTCAGTGTTCCTCGTGCTATCATTAGTGACCGCGGGACTCATTTTTGCAATGATCAATTTGCACGAGTCATGGGTAAGTACGGTGTCAATCACCGTCTTTCCACCGCTTATCATCCTCAAACAAATGGTCAAGCCGAGATATCTAACCGTGGATTGAAGCGAATTCTTGAGCGTACTGTGGGAGAGCATCGTGCCTCGTGGGCCAATAAGTTAGATGCTGCTTTGTGGGATTTCCGTACCGCTTATAAGACCCCGATTGGTTGTACACCTTATCGTCTTGTGTACGAGAAAGCATGCCACCTCCCTATCAAGCTGGAACATAAGGCATACTAGGCCTTGAAGTGGGCTAACTTCGACATCAACAAAGCTGGCGATCTTCAGAAGATTCACCTCAATGAGCTAAATGAACTAAGGAATGAAGCTTATGAGAACTCATTGATCTACCAGGAAAAGACCAAGATCATCCATGATACAAGGATTAAGAACCGAGAGTTCCACGTTGGTGATCAAGTTTTACTCTTTAACTCTCGGTTGAAGATCTTCTTAGGAAAGCTGAAGAGCCGCTGGTCTGGTCCATTCACCGTCGCCAAAGTCTTCCCATATGGCACCATTGAGCTTTCTCAGCCAAATGGGCCCAATTTTAAGGTGAATGGCCAGCGCGTGAAGTTGTACTTTGGTGAGGACATCTCTCATGAGATGATTCCATCCCTCACCACGTGTCCCTTGAATTAAGTTCTGGGTCGAGTCAGGCTCGTGACTCGGTTAACAAAAACAAGCGCTTCTCGGGAGGCAACCCGTGATCTATCCTTTACCGTTTTCATAATAAGTGTAAGGGGAGCCCTGTATGTGTTTGTTGTCTTGTTTCTTCAAATGTGCAAGGATTTAAGCTTCAAAGATCCATTCTGGATAACTTTTGACGAACCGTGATCCCGTGTACCCGTCTTCCCGGTTCTATCCTAAACTGTCGTGATTCAATATTTCATATCTTATATGTTAACATTGAAATCACTATAGTTGTCCTTTCCTTAGCAAGATTTAAACAAAGTGCACAATGTCATAAGTGGAGGGGAGTTTACTCTCACATGTTTAAACATTGAGGACAATGTTTATATCAAGTGTAGGGGGGGACTTCTATCGAAGTAAGTGGGCTTTTCCATGAATTTGTCCTCATTTTAACCAGAAAATTTGATTTTTCGACATTTTTCAAAATTTTTAATCTATTTTGGCCTTGTAGTTTTCCTTTGTTATCGTTATTTACTTTCTTTGTTAGAATAAATTTTCAATAAAATGGTTTTAAATTTTTCAAAGTCGTGAATATTTTGACTCAACCCGAGTTAACTTATCTAAGTTTACTCTAGCTAGTATCCTTAACGTGTTTAAGTCAAGTTTTGCTAGGCTTTTATATAGGGAATTTTAAAACGCGAAAGTCTTAACTCTCACGGGTTAAGAACAAGAACTTTTCGCAAGTTCCTATAATTGATCCTAGAGAGTCGTTTATCAAGGGAACTTTAAAATGCGATTTCTAAACTTGAAAAAGTCTAAGAGTTTGCAAGATCCTATAGATGACTCAAAAACCCAAAACTTTGATTTAATTGGCTAAGCATCCACGAGTCTCATTCCTTGAGATTTTAAATTGTGGAGAACGACAGATGATAGAGTCAATTATAAGTTTGGTATTCTTTCGTGAATTTATGTGAGTTGATTATAAGCCTATTCTCCCATCGCTTGTTAATAAATATATCTGCAATAAATAAGGTTGTACGATTTGAAAAGTTACTTAGCTTCTAGCACAAGATCGTTTAAAACTTGCTCGGTATTAATTAGAGTTCATAGCCAAGGCATAACTTATTGAAGCGGGATGCGAAGATTGGCGAGTCCGAAAAGGCCCTAACAAGGCATGAGGGCTACATGTTGTTGCTAAAGATCCAAAAGTGATGTGAAGAATCATTTATCAAAAATCAATATGAAGGATCGAGACACACGACGAAAAGCAAATACTTCCCTAAAGATCATGGAGAAGTCTATCCAAAAAGTCCCTAACAAGGTATGAGGATAAATAGATCCAAGTCCTAAAAGGAGGCGGGTCGTTGTATATCAAAATCCAAAATAAAGATTGGAGAAAAAATGAAGAAGTCGTGGTCCAAGTATGAAGAATCTCTAAAAAATTCAAGTGAAGAAATTCCTATTATGAAGAAAGACCATAATTTCAAGAACGTCTCTCAAAGATTCGAAGTGTGAAGTCGCTGCCAAATATCTGTCCGAGAAAGGTCTCAAATCGTGAAGCAAGTTATGCCAAGATATGAACTTTATGAGGTCCCGAGAAGCAGTTTTAAAAGATTTTGTCCATTAGCTAACTATTGATTAAATTGTCCCACTTTATTTTTGGCCTAAATAAACTATCGAAATAAGTCAAACAATGTATCCTTGTGATCATTCGAGACAATATTAAAATATAAGAGATACACCTAGGAATAAGGGAGTCTAAGTGAATAATTAGGCCACATGAGTTCGTGTTAGTTTGCTAACTTATAATAACAATGATCTCGTTTTTAAGCTTGGTATGGGGAACGTGAAACATGAGGATGATAAACATTTATGGCAGCCAAAACCCCAATGTAAGTCTTTGATTTCTTTACTTGTTTTGTACATATTTCGATCTTTTTAGTTTCCTTAAAGTTTAGTATTTAATAAAGGCCAAGGTGGGTTATTTATGATGAAAAATGTAAACTGTGCTTCGAAATTAATGCATTGCATGAGGGTATTGCAATGGTCAAGTGTAGGGGATTTAATAAGTGTCAAAACACTTATCCTTTTACCACTTATTTCCAATAATAACAAGACCAAAACATGTATTTTATGTCGTAAAAGTCGGAATTATGCGTGGTTTGTATTTTTATTGTGTTTTAGGACCAAAAGATGAAAAAGGAAGAAAACATGGGCTATCACGGGCTTTTATCGAAGAAAACGAGAAAAGACGAAGTCAAAAGATCAAGAGTGTAAAAAGAACGGAAGTCCAAGGCCTATTCGGAAGATTTATCGAAGAAAAAGTCTAAAGACGGAAGTTTAATGAAGTCGAAGAACTCAAGTCTAATAGAAGAAGAAAATTATAAGACAAGTTCAATTTGTATCGACAAATCCCGAGACGACGTCGAGAAAGACAAAACATTTAAATCGAGTCGAGAAGAAAGAAAGAAGGAAGCAACACATGCACCTTCCCTCCTCCTATAAATACCCTCCTAATGACACATTAGGAGGGTGTTAGCTAGTTTATTTTTCTTTCTTTAGTTTTAATTTTAGAGAGAGAAAGTGTTTAACTTTCTCTCACTAGAACTTCATCTTTTACTTCTTTTCATGTTTAAGCTTTGATTTAATCTTGTATCTTTGAATCTTTAATCTACAAGTTCAAGTTAAGTTTTTTTTTATCTTTAATCTTCTTCTACCTTTCTTGATTTTATTTACTTTTGATTCGTATCATTTTTGATTTAATTTCATCTTTATGTTTATGTGATCAAAAAGTTTATCTTTTTGATCATATCTAAGTTTTTGTGCAAATTGAGCTTTGAGCTTATTATGCTTATTGGCTTATTTGGTACTTAGCTTATTTATCTTTTAAAGTTTTCTAAAAATTTTGTCTTTTTAAAGTTTGTTTTTGAAAAGTGCTTATTTAAAGTTTTGAAAAGTTCTTATTTTATGCTTATTAGTTCGGCTTATTAGTAATTTGTTTAAGTCTTGGTTTGAGCTTATCAAAAGTAGCTTAAAAACTTGGCTTATTTCAAAGTGCTAGTAATCGGAAAAGGGTAAACCCTTTCCGATTAGACATTCCGATTAGAGGTAATTATTCCGATTAGTTCACAAGTATTCCGATCAACAAGGATCTGAAATGGGTTTTGTCTTTCCGATTTGGATTCCGATTGGGATTCCGACGGGGGCGTTTATTTTTACATTCCGATTGGGATTCCTAACAACATTCCGACTGTAGTGTCTTTTTTATGTATTCCGACGAGATTCAATTTGCCATATTCCGATTGCTTTCCGATTGCACATTCCGATCACATTCCTTTTGGTGTATTCCGATTACATTCCGATTATAGGGTTTCTTGGATATTCCGACGGGATTCCGACCAGTAATTCCGACTGGGTTTAATTTTTAAGTTTTTCAAAGTCTTAAGTTTTAAGTTCATTACGTTTTAATTTCTAAAAATTGCACGCTTCCCGAAATATCTATTTTTACCAAGTGTTTTTCTAGTAATTTTTAGTTTTATTTTTTTTAGTTTTATTTTTAAAGCTTTTATTTTACTCAACGACATTTTCATATTTACTTTTAGTTTAAAATAGATAACCAAACCATTTTATTTTTCCACAAAGAACGACTGAGTCGCACTAATTACTTGTAATCAATTCGAAAGGACTGGATTAACGAATCTTTTTCATACGAGGAAATCCCTTGTATTAATCTTCACGAAAAGAGCCGGCAGCAGCGCCATTTGAAAGTAGGGTTTTGCTAGGTTAAAAAGTTCTTTTTTCTCGGTGTCTAATCGAATTGATCTTCGGTTAAATGTGCGACTCAATCGTCTTTGGTAAATAAAAGAAAAGGTGCTGTTGTCTAAAACTAATTAAAGATAAAAATAAAGCTTTAAAATGAAATGACAAAATATAAAAAGAATAAACTAAAAATTAAAACGAATGACAAGTAATAAAGAAACGAATTAAAACAAATATGGAAACGAAACAATTAATTAAAATAAAACTAAACGAAGAAATTAACTTTCGACTGAAAAATAAAATTTACTTAATGAAAAAGGAGAACAAAAATTAAGTGGCTACTTTAAAACTAGACGAGGCAAAAAATTAAAGCGGGCGCTTTAAAACTAGACGAGGCAAAAAAAATTAAGTGGCTACTTAAGTGGCTACATGGGAAGCAGGCAAGGAGGCAAGTAGCTGAATTTTTTTCGAGAATTTTAGTTCATTCGGTATTTTTATTCCATTTCATTCGGGATTTTCCAAAACTATTTCTCTTCATTCGGAATTAAATTATTGAGTCGGGATTTTTCTTTGATTCGGGAAAAAAAATACTTTTGGTTCATTCGGGAAAAATACTTTTGGTTCGGGAAAAATTATAACAGTCGGGAAAACAAATAAAACCCATTTACGAAACACGAATTTATCTAAAAACAACCAAATCAAAGCTAAAAATTATACTAAACTAACCACTAATCATCAACTAACAATAATCAATCAAACCAAATCAACAAAACTAACAATTAAAACCAAATTAATCAAAACCCACTTAATTAACTAAAACTTAAATCAACCAAAAACAATAAAAGTAAAAGTAATAAATCACTAATTAAGATCTACCAAGCATTAAAACATCTAAATCAATGAACTTTATGGAATAAAATTCAACAAAATTATGAAACCCACTTGATTAATCAAATTTAAATCAACCAGATCAATTAACGAAACACTAAATTAAACCAAACAAGAAAGGAAGGATGAGAATTAAAATTAAAAGCTTCATTAAAAGTATAAGATTCAATAATTTAAAAACATGAAACTAAATGATTCTATATATTAATCTAGAGAGAGAAAGTAAAAAGTAGAGAGAGAAATTAAATCTACACTACTCCTAATCTAAACTAACTAACCAACCCTCAAATGACAAGTGAGGGTGGTATTTATAGGAGGAGGGGAGAAGGTAGGTGGTTGGTGGTTTGTCTTCTTTCTTTTCTTTAAGTCTTCTTGTCTTTAAAATAAACTTGACGTCTTCGACTTTGGCTCGGGATTTGTCGATAAATATTTTGAACTCGTCTTTTAATTTTTTCATTTATTAGACTCGGGTTCTTCGACATATAAATCTTCCGTCTTTGGTCCTTTTCTTCGATAAATCTTCAAAACAGGCCCATTGACTTCCAATCTTTTTCCACTCTTGGTATTTTGACTTCATCTTTTATCTTTCTCTTCGATAAAAGCCCGTGAAAGCCCGTGTTTTCTTCCTTTTTCATCTTTTGGTCCTAAAACACAATAAAAACACAAACCTCGCATAATTCCGACTTTTACGACTTTAAATATACGTTTTGGTTTGGTAGTTATTATAGTTAAGTGGTAAAAGGATGGGTGTTTTCACACCTATCAGTAGCCACACACAAACCATCTGATTCCCCTGCCAGCACTCTACCCCCTGCCGATCCACAACATGAAAGGAGAACCAAAACTAGGTTTGCCAGGTCTCCCTTGCCTGGTGAATCTTCAAAAGTAGCAGAGAGGAGAGCCTCCAAAAGGTTGGAGCATACTGAGGGTTTGGCTGCCACTACTGTCTCATCCTCAAGGGATGAGCAGGATAGTGACACCATAAGTAAGTCCTCCTCCTCACTCAGTGATACCCAAAGAGGGGAGCAATCCCGTTCTAGGGTTGAGAGTAGCATGCAACCATTGTCCATCTTAGAATTGACAAATATGTGCATTAGCTTGAAAGAGCAAAATACACAACTTGTACAAACTGTCAAAAAGCAAGGTCTGGTTATCAATAATTTGGAAACCAGACTTGCTACACTAGAGGAGAGGAGAAAGCCTAAGCTTATCATATCTACAGATGAGGATGCTTCCAAAGGGGAGGAAGTTCCTAACATAGATGAATCTACTCAGTGGTATGCATATCCCGGTGGGCAGGATCTAGAACAAGAAAAGGTGGCAAGTGTTGAGAAAGGAACTAAGAAAGGAAGTGCTGAAAAAGGAAGTGATAAGGGGAGTGCTACAAAAGAGATTGCCCAAACATTGTTGACTATGGGCAATCAAGAAGAAGACCCTGCTTCAAAAGTTTCCCCTGCTAAAAAGGATCCCCCTGCTGTAAGTTCTTCCCCTGCTAAACCTATCACTCAAACATTTGTTAGGAAGAACATAAGGCAACCAGCTCAGAAGGGAATTCGAATTGGAGAACCTGCACCTAAAGCAAAACCAGCACCAGCAGTAGATCCAAAAGACAAGGGAAAGGGTATCATGGTTGAACAACCCAAGAGAAAATACAAGCACCGAACGCCTGAACAACAAAGGGCTCAAGAAGAATATGATGAACAGGTAGCTCTCATACTTCAACAAGAGGAGCTACACATGCAAGATTAGAGAATGCAACATATGAGGCCCAAAGAGATGCTTAAGCAGATTGAAATCATGCATAGAGAGTTAGATGAAAGGGTGCCTCATGTTCAAGAATTTCTAGATCAATAGGAAAAGGAGTTGGTAAATGCTCCTTTAGAAGATAGGTATGAATTGATTTGTCTAGTGTACAAGTATCAAAATGAATATCTGGAAAGAAGGGCAAATCAGATTCAGAAGGAAAAATATTTGAGGTCTGAAAAGAGGAGGCTGGCACACTACAAATTTATGCTTAAGAGACACAAGAAGTGGACCGATGGTCACTTCAAAGACATGACTTTTGAGGAGATAGAGAAGGCAGTTAGACAAGTTATAAAAGAGACAAATGTGGAAGACTTCATAGGTATAAACACTCCTGAAGAAGTTGAGTATCTCAGGAAGCAAAACAAGATGTTACAGAGAGCTAGGAAATCGAGAAAAAGAAAGGATGAAGGAACAACAGTGGAAACAACACAAGCAGGTGCATCATCACAAGCAGATGCATCATCACAAGCAGGTGCAAGTTTTCCAGCAATTGAGAGATCTGTACTCAATGCATAGAAAGCAACCAAAAGACTCAAGAGGATGGAAAAGGTTGGTATAGTTACTAAGGAAACTCAGCATCCCTCAAATGAAGAAATAGATAAGCAGCTGGTTGTGCATGAAAATGATGAAATCTCGCCTAGTGTGTTTGGGAAGAAATTTGCCATAGTGGAATATGCTGTTTATGAACACAAGGGGATGACTTGGTGGAAGCTTACAAGAGCTGACAATACAACACATACATTTTTGAGCCTAGATCTCATGTTTCAAACTTTAGATAGTGAAGACTTGGAAGATCTATGGGTGCTTTTGAAGAAGACCTTTGCTGCAAATCCTCCTACTGTGGATGGTGTAGAGAAGGATTGGGTGATCTGGAATGCATGCATAATATGTATGACCATGAATTGTTTGATCCCATATTTGATGTAGTAAATGGGGTAAATTTGTTGTATTGGAAGTTGTTTACGAATTATGTGGTTTATGAGATAGTCATGGAAGGGGTAAGTGTTTATTTACTTAATCATCGTTATTATCCTTTCACTCAAGATACCATGAAGAAACTGGCACAATCTGACTTGATTGTAGATGCTAAAGCACCTTTTGCTTATGATTTTGTAAGGATGATGTACAGTCAACTTTGGCCAAGAACTTTGTAACCATCCTCATCAAATAGTATTTATTCAGAAACTTGTCCTTAGGCGAAAGCACAAGTTTAGGGGAGGATTATTAAGAATAAATATAAGTATATTAGTTACCCCTGCTAGTTGGTCAGAGTTTCCCCTGCTAGAGTAAGTTCCCCTGCTAAATAACAAAGGCAGGGGGATGGGTTCCCCTGATGAAGTCAAAGACCCTGCTGCTAGAGATAAACTTAGAAGAGATTATAACGCGTTTCACTTACTACTCCGAGATACTTTATAAGTTTGTTAGGAGTGATCTTGTACGTGAGTCCTTGTACTATAAAAGGACCCACTAGGTTATCATGCAATGTGTGTCTTTCTCTGTTAGTTTTCATTTCATACTTTAAGGTTTTTGTAACCCTAATACCACTATTGGGTATTCGTATATCTATGATATATTAAAGTTCAACGTTTGCTTTAAACATTTTTTCTTATGCTAAACACTACATTCCGCATCTTGTTTAGTTACTTTGTATTGCAAAGTTTGTATAGTGTTAGATTGAATCTATTCTCTCTATCACAACCCTTAAACAAGCTAAGGTTTAAGATCTGAGTTTGGGGTCAACAGAGAATTGTAATTCCACCATGATAATGCTTAAGTAGTTAAGCTACTAACATCAATCTTCACTTTACGATCTTCAGCACAACTACTTTGGGAGAAAATCGTCTCAGTTCTTTCAATCCAATGAGTGATACTAATAACATCTTTGGTTCCTTGAAATTTAATATAACTGACTATTTATAAAATTTTCTGTTGCAGTAATATTCTTCACTATCTTAAAATTCGGTATTTTCATAGCTGCAGCAATTCCATCATTAATTATTTGTTGAAGTCCTTCGGGAGATAAGGTAGAAGATATCAATGTCTTTAAATGTGTCATTCTGAATTTAGAAGACAATTGTTTTTTGAAGTTTAGATATACTTGTCCTTAAGCATTTGCCATATGTGTATACATACAACGCTTTACGAGCATATTTATTTTTCCAAAATTTTTGAGATACTTCCTACAAAATTAGAGTTATAGGTTATAGGGTTACGTAACTATTAACTTGTCTTAAGATTCCTAAGTTTATTTATCCTTTATTTAGATTAGTACTTTCTTTTTAACCAAATAGATTTGAGAAGTCCTTTTTAGTTTAAGATAGTATTTTTCTTTTGCTATAATTCTTTTAAAGACTTATACTTTGTTAAGTATTTCTCTTTTATAGAATGATATGCAAATAAAGGAAAGAAAAAGAAACTTTTATTTATTAACAATTCGCTTTGCTGATAAGCAAGCTTCTTTGTTACATAAAAGTAAAAACCAAAAGCTAAAATATTCACAAGACTTTTAGGGAAGCTGAAATATTATTGAGCTGGTTTACTCCTTTTTCTTGAGATCTTTGATTATGGCTAAGAGTCCTTTGATATTGTCTTGATGTTGTACTTGAATATCTTCAATAAGCTTCTCCATTGTTGCCATTCTTACTCGGGCTAAGGTAATTTACTCATCATGTAATCTTTGCTTATCTCGTAACTCATAATTCTCATTGCTCACTTTTTATCATATCCTTTTCCATAGTTTCCATTTCCTCTTGCATTATCGTCTTTCCATACTTAAATCCTTCAATTTCATATTCCAGGTCTTCAATACGTTTAGGAGGCACTTCGCTAAAATAGTTGATCATATTTTCCATTTGTTCTACAAATGTATCTTGGGTATTTGGGATATTATTGGATGCTTGGGATGAAGAAGTTTGATACTGCAGAATAGGTATATTATTTGGTTGAGGATTATTTTCTAGAGATAAAGGATTAGGGTAATTATTAAAGGGCTAGTACTAAAGCTTTAGGTAAATGCATAAGGTAAATTTTTTCTAGATCCGAATCTGATATGACGATCGAATGAAAATAGGAAGACATATTGCTGAAGACGTCGATAAAATAAATTATTTATAATAGTATTTAGTATATTACTTACACATACTATCACATAATATTACCATTTAAAGAAAATCATAAAAGAAAAATTATTACTTACAATTTTTGTAGCAGCATAGTTTTGATGCGGAGATTTTTACTTAGAATTTATTTAAGAAAATCAATTATAGTTAAGATTTTAATTTCTTGTTCTCTATAAGTATAGATCTGATGCCACTCTGCAACAACCCCATTATACCTTAGCACGACGAAATAATATTTTTGGGGTATTACTTCATGATATGAAAGCACAGTAATAGAAAAACAATTCAAAAGAGTAGTATACTTTATTGACGCTATGAACTCACCTTAGGTCCAGTAAATCTTGTCAGGCTTATATCACATAGAATAAGTTGAGCTAACAAACAAGAACTTGATCTTACACCAACCTGTTTTAACGTATTTGGTATAGTATTAGGTCTTTGATTTTTGGAGTTCAATATTCTTGTTACATTATTTATGTATTGTTGTAATTATGATAATACTACATCATTGTTCTGGTCATTATACTCAGAAGCCATTCTATAAACGTTTGAGGAGCGAGGACACTTTAAATCGTAAACCCAACCAATCAGTCAGAACGTAATATCGAGATGGAACATATTTGTACAAATTTCCCTAATCACATGATACATAGTAATATATATCTAGAAATTTCTTCAAAAGTTGGTATATATTTATATCTTTTATCCTTTAGTTTCATAATTGGCAAAAATAGTCCTTATACTTTATAATAATTTAGAAAGTATGTTTTATCATATAGTTTTCATTCATATAGTTTTTTAAATTACCAAAATGATCCTTTAAGTTTATAATTTAAGAATAATTACATTTTTAACACTTAATTTCATAAGTTTATCATATTCACACTTTTAACCCCTGATGAGACTGCTTTTATACATAGTCTCATCGTCCAAAACAGGCTTTAAATGCATTAAATATCATCAAAAATGCCAAATATATGCTTGTGTTTGTTACTTATGTATTTTAGGTACGGATATTGAGGAAATGACAAAAGATCACAAAGAACATGCAAAAACGAACACGGGAAAAGAAGCCGCACAATGAACCGGACCCAAATGATAATTTTCCAAGAATAAACCTTGAAGATTTAAGATTATACAAGATGGGTCCTCCAATATTGAAGAATTGACACATTAAAACCCTCGTATATTCATAATTACAAGTTTGGTCCTTTAAATATGTCAAATTGTAAAAATGACCCTTAACTTTAAATAAATGGCAAAAATGGTCCCTCATAAATCATGAATTGTCAATTTCAGTCCTCCAAGAAGTCAACCATACAAGTCAAGACCATTATCCATGAAGAAAATGCCAAAACAACCCTTCAAGAATCATAAATTGGCAAGAAATGCCCCTGAAAATATTTTGCAAAACTTTTTGGGGCAAAAGTATGAAAAACAAAAGTTGATAACAAAGGGATAGGCGTTGATAGCATGTTTAAACTAAAATGACAAGAGAAAGGGAAAAGAAGGACCAAACATGGCAGACAACCATACCTAGACCAACCATGTGTTGCCACCTCACCCACCAAATCCCCTCAACCAATCAGAACCCACCCTTTTTACACCTCACTTCCCACTCACTTAATTAAACTAATCTTCACTGATTAGTTTAATATTGGCGCCTTAACACCTATTTAAAAAACAAAACAGATCAAAAACCTTGTTCTTCATGTTCATCACACGAATAAGGTTTTTTCTAATCATGTTGAATTAAGCTCTAAAACTTTTCAGAAACATGATTAAGGTTATACTAATCCTAACCCTACACTTAAACCCACATCACCATCAGCTCACATGTATCACCACCTTTCCCTTGCCCACTTTTTCACTTCCAAACAAAACCATGCAGCAAATCAACGCCCCAAGGCCTTGCTTATTTTCTAAGCATGAATTGGACGTCCAAGATCATTTATATCCCACTGGCACTCCAACAAAACGCTAAGAAAGCTCACATAAGCTCATGTTTTAAAATCTTCCAAGGGCATTTCTGGAAGATTACCACTAGGGTTTTCTTTTCATTTTCAGCATTTCTAGGTTTAATGTAGCCTATTTAAAGGCATTAGTTTACAACATTTAGCTTTGTTCTCAGTTTTACTTTTTTCAAGCCTTGTAAAGCCATTTTCTGAAATTTATAAGATTGTGGTATTGTGTTGTGATTTAAAAATGAGTTCCATTGATTATTATTATGTTAAGTAATTATATTGTCACGTTTTTGTACTTAAACAAAACCTTGAACAAGTCCAAGATTGCCTATAAGCCCGTGAGTCCCTTTGTTCTTGCTAAGGTCAACAATTTGGCTTGTGCTTTGGTGAGGATTGTTCATTGAGGTGTTTCTTTAAGTGACATAAGTCACAAATCAACTAGCTTGAGAAATATTGGAAGTTGGTTATACGTTTTTATAACAAAATCTGCATAAGTTGTTTGCTAAGTGCTTTTGGTTCAACAGCTTGTAGATTGAACGTAAGGGTGATCATAGCCTCATAATCTTGGTTGATTAAGGGGTGGTGAGGCCTTAAGGAAAGGTACAAGGCTTGTGAGAGCCTAAGTGTTGCAAAGACTTGGTCTTTTGTCACCTTGATTTATCTGATTTGTGCTAACCTAGGCTCAAGCCTTTGGCTGGGCGTGTTTGTTGATCTTAGCAGGGGGAAGATGGTGCTTGTTCTTGCTAGCACCTCAGCTCATTGATTCCAAGGTGTGGATGTACATCTTGGAGGTTTGAATTCTCAAAACTTCATCTTTCTGATTAAATATTTGTGTTCTAAGTGATTTTGTGATTTTTATGGTATAAGTGTGTTTTTATGCCTGCAAATTGGTTCTTGATCCATATGTTGTGTGTTAGGATACTTATTTGGGCTCAAATCAATCTTGAGAAGACTTTTACTTTGTTAAAATTGAGTTTAAAAAGTTAAAAGGGTGTTTGGGATTGACTGTTTTTTCAAGTTTGTTTGATTTGGAGTTGGTATTGTGTTGTTGTTTGAGTGTGTATCTGGTATTGAGTTAATTGTCGTCTGATATATGCAAAATTTGTGCCTTGAAACACTTAATCAAACATTTGGCTATAAAATCTTGAATATTTGTTGTTTTGCTCTAAAATCTTGTGCAAACCTAGTTTTCATGTTAACCTAGGGCTAACAAGTGTAAAATCATTGTTATTTCAACCTATGTGATAGATCTGAGGCCTTGAATTTAGATTTTATGTCAAGTATATCAGCAAAATTGTTCTTGTGTTCTTCATTGTTCATCAGTAACTGCTTTTGCCTAGATCTTGTTCATTTGTTGGTCTTATTAGATGAAATGTGTTAATATGTGTTTCTTTAAGTTGTATTGAGCTTGTGTATGCATTTGGTGGTTTGTGGTTAGCTTTTACTAGCTTAAAAGTAGCTTATAACTACCAGACCTGCTTATTACTTGTCTGGTACACATCTGGGCAAAGATTGAATTAATTGCACTGTTTGGTTGGGTGATTTTGTGATTATTCGCTTGTTATTGACTCCTTGTGATTCACTTATCACAAGGGTGCCTTGATTGTCCAAGAAGACCAAGTGAAACTCTCTAAAAATCCAAGTCAAAAAGTCAAGGCAGTGGGAACTCCTTTCCCCTGCTTCTAGCCACTGCTAGTTATATTTTGTGTTCGACTTATTAATAGGGCATTTTAGCTTATTCCAAAGTGCAACAACTTATTATTTGTAATATGTCTTAATATTTTGAGCTTATAAGTGATTCTGGAAGTTTATAGCTTTTGGTGTTATGTTTTTACTAGAAAACGACTATTTTTTCTTTTTCAAAATTAGCTTATTGCTTATTTCAGCTTATTGAGTGTGCTTATTGGAAAAATTTTTGTTGATTAAGCTTATTTAAGCCATTTGTAACTTATTGCAACTTGAATCAGCTCTTGAAATAGCCTAGAACTCTAAAACGACTATTTTATCGTTTTGTGAAGAGAGCTTTGGCTTATTTCAAGCTTATTCCTTGAGCTTATTTCAAGTTTCTTTTTGCAAATAGCTTAATTAGGTCAAGAGAAGGACGTGGGTAAAATTTTAGCTTATGGCATCAACTTATAGCTTAATGGGCCAAAAAGCCCATTAAGAATAAGCGGTTTTGAAATAAGCTAGCTTAAGCTCATTTTCAGCTTTTGGGCCTTTGGAAAATTGTGTTTAAAATCAAATTTTAAGCTTGACTGGAGCTTTTGGGCCAATTCTGAGGACTTTTTCTTATTGGGCCCAATATTAAGCCCATTAAGGATCTGTTTGGGTATTTGGCCCATTTGAAGGCCCAATAGGGGCATTTTTGGTATTTCAAGTTCATTTTCTTTTTAATTAGGTTAAATAAAACTAGCTTGCAAGTTTTTATAATTTTTTACAAATTTTGATTTTTATTAATATTTTATTATTATTTTATTATTAAAAATTAAAATTTAGATTTTCAAGTTTTTATATTTTTCTTAGGTCAAATACATTAAGTTAGGAATTTGAAAATTTTTAGAGTATTTTTATTGTCATTAGATTAATTTTTAGAATTATTTTAAGTTTTAGTAGTTTTTAATTGTTTTTTAATAGTTTTTATTAATTTTAAAATTTTCAAAAATAGTTATAAATTTAGTTAAGTCATTTTAGAGGTTTACAATAGAAAAAATCTCATTTTTGGCTTTTTGTTAATTAAATTGATTTTTTGGGCTTTAATTAGCATTAGAAAATTATTATTTTATTAAATAAACTGTTTGAATGATTTTTGATTTTTTGTAAACTCTAATTACATTTTTTAGGATTTATTGCAATTTTCTAGGAATTTTTTGGGTAAATTTTTAATTTTGTCACTTTTTATGGTTTTACGTGTACGACTTTTCGTCTTAGTTTTAATTCATAATCGTAACGGTCATTCTCTTCTAATCTCTTCTATTTTCTTTCTTCATAAATTATAATCACAAACCATTAATCAATTCTTAACACAACTCACTTGCCTCCTTGGGAAACGAACTTGAACTTCATTGGTCATTAGTGCTCGGTTTTCCTAAACCGACACTTAATACTTTCCCTATTTACGCTCTTTTGTTTTCCTTATCAAGAGACGTAATTTACTACCATCATTTTGGCGCTGCTGCCGGGGAGGCGTGTTGTGTTTTGATTTGAACAATTGTTGTTTTTATACTAACCATAAATAGTATTTGTATTAGTAGCACTCTACTAATACGTATTATCGTTTTTCATTTTTTTTGTGAATACTATTACTATATTGTATACGTAGAACAATAAAATCACAAGTACTCCAAAAGTGTGAAAACACAACCTTGATTGGGAGGTCATTACTCAATCATTGTATTCGAATCTCAAACAAGAAAGAAAAGGCAAAAATAGATAAATACTTTCGTGAAGCTCGATTTTGAAAAATACAAACCATAAGGTGGGTATAAGTCGGGTATTATAAAATATACCCTAAGGAAAAGGCTCTTAAGTGCTTCGCGCCGCCTCGTTTCCCCGCTTGCTTGTGAGTATTTTGAGATTGAAAGCTAATCGAGGGTTTTGCCGCCCAAAGTATTATTAAGTATCATATATACTTTCTTGGTTTCATTTGATTAAACCCTCTTGAACGTTTTGGTGTTCTACCAACGTTCTAAAGTCATCGAAGGCGTTCACTTCACATGATCGTTTTCATTCCTGAGGCTTCTTTAATCAAGAGGTTTGATTAAGGAGGAGATTTGTAGATTTTTGTCTACTTAATACGATTCAAAAAATCCAAAAAAGTAAAAACAATCAAAATCCAAAAAAAATTGAAAAAGTCAAAACACCAAAAAGAATCTTCTTTGCTCATCCCCACGTTGTAAGTGACGTTTATGCAAACTCGTAATCAAGCAAGACGTGCACGTAAACATCGTAATCGAAAGGAAAACACACCAACACCTTCTAGTGAAGAGACTCCAAGTGAGGAACCTATTGTAGAACAAGAAGCTATCATGGCTAATCGTACTATGATGGAGTTACTTCAAGCACCCACCGAGGGTTTTGGAGAGGCCATTGTGATTCCTGCCATCCTTGCGGAGAACTTCGAGATCAAGACGGGTTTAATGTCTATGCTTCAAGCCAATAAGTTTCACGGACACGAAAAAGACAACCCACATTATCACATTAGGCAATTCAATCGTCTCACCGTGACAAGCAAGTTTAAGGATGTACCCCACGATGCCATTAAGATGATGTTGTTTCCATACTCGTTAGATGGACCCGCCAAGATATGGCTCGAGAAAGAACCCCCAAATTCGATTTTGACGTGGGGTGATCTCGTTTCTAAATTTGTGAATCAATTTTTTCCACCATCTAAAACAACAAATTTGAAATACGAGATTTCACGATTTACTCAAAATTCTAATGAAAGTTTTTCAATGGCTTGGTAAAGGTTTAAGGAAATGTTACATGAATGTCCACACCATGATTTTTCCGAATTGCATCAAATTGACACTTTTTATAATGGGCTTAATGATCATGAACGAGATTACTTAAACGCCGCCGCGGGTGGTAATTTTTTGTGCAAAATGACCGATGAGGCTTTAAAAATAATTGAGAATAGGTCTAAAGTTTATAGCCCTCGTAACACACCGAGTGTTGCCACTATGGGTTCGTCATCGTCGTCTCGTAACATGAGTGCCTTGCAAGATGAAGCAAATGAGGAGAATCGGTTTTTCGATAAGTTTTCGACTCTTATGACTCATTGGAAAGCACAAGATGCTTTGAATTCCGCATCGGTTAAAGCGGTTGTCAAGAGTTGTATTTTGTGTGGTGGAGCTCATGATTTTTCCGAGTGCATTACCGCGGATGGTAACACTTCGAATGCTTATGTAGCCATGGGAACTTATAACCAAAACGGTCAAGGTTCCCGCCAAAATCAAGCTCCACAAAATCAAAATGCTAACAACTATCGAAACAATCAAAATGGTGCTTATCAAGGAAATCAACGTAACTTCAACAAGGGTAATTATCAAAGTGGAAATGGGCAAATTTCAAACCAAAACCAAAACCGTGATTTTTAAACTACCACACAAGGTTTTCAAAATGCTCACACTAAAAATCTAAATGGAGAATTTTTAGAATATGCACAGGCAAACGATGCTAAGTTTGAAACGTAAGATAATTAGCCTAAGATCCGAGTTGAAAAACGAGCTTAAAAACGAACTTGCTAATGAGTTGAAAAATCATGCTAATAAATTAGAAGGAAATGTCCAACGTCTCCAACAAAATCAACAAAAAAATAGAGCAAGGTCAACATGAAATTAAGCAAGAGTTGTTAAAAGCGGATGCTAGGCAATCTAAGTTTGAAGATCGAATGGGAAAAATGTTTGAAGCTATCATGTGTAAACCTTCTTCTTCGGGTGGTCTTCCTAGTGATACCATCGTAAACCCGAAAGGAGAATCGAAGGTTATTACTACTCGTAGTGGTAAAACTTTCAAAGAACCCATTTCTCGTCCAAGTACTTCTACGGAGAAGGAAATAGAGAAGGAACCCGAGGTAGTGGTAGAAAAGGAGCAAATTCCAAGCCCACGAAGTACCGCTCAAACCACACCTACGGTTGAACCATTACCAATACTGGAACCCGAGATTCCAAGGTCGTTGCCTATGCCCCAACCCACACCACCCTTACCTTACCCTTCAAGACGAAACAAGGAAAAGGCACAAGAACGAAACAATTATCAATTTGAACTTTTTATGAAAATGTTTCGTGACTTGCATTTTAATGTAAGTTTTGCCGACGCCTTGGTCGTGATGCCTCGATTTTCCGCAAACTTCAAAAGTATGTTAAATAACAAAGAGAAATTTCAAAAGTCTTCTAGTTGTTCTTTGGTTTTTCTTAGCCGCATACCTCAAAAAGTCGGTGATCCCGGTAAATTTTTAATCCCATGTGCAATACAAGATATGGAGGAATGCTACGCCTTGGCCGATCTTGGTGCTAGTATAAATTTGATGCCTCTTGAGATTTTTAAGTTGCTCAATCTTCCTAATCTCACTCCTTCAAGAATGTCAATCGAGATGGCCGATAATTCTACGATTCTAGCTTGTGGAGTAGCGGAGGACGTCTTCGTGAAAGTTGGAAAGTTTTACTATCCCGTGGAATTTATCGTTGTTGACATTCCTATCGATCCTAAAGTTCCTATAATTTTAGGTCGATCATTTTTGGATACCTCGAGAGCACTTATCGATGTGCATGCTAGGAAAATCACTCTACGTTTCAACGAGGAAGAACTCGTCATAAATGCAACTCAAAACTCTACGCTTTCTCATGTGTATTCTATCACGTCCTTGAACAATGTTAATCCCATCAAAAACATTTGCAAAAGTATTTCAAAAAGAATTTTAGGAGTTGATGATAAAAATGATTTTCCATCCCCTCCGTCGGTGGAGGTTAAGAGTGTTAAGCCTATGTCTCCAATCACGAATGATTCTTCGGATGATGAATATGTTGACCCCGATGGGGAAGTTTTCTTTGTCGACAAACATTTTGAGAACTTACCACCACCAAAACCAAAACGGTTTTCAAATGTGAGAAGTTTTAGTGTGACTAACATCGTTTTAGAAACGCCAAATATTTTTGACATAATCAAGTCTGGTTTTCATAAGGAGAGTTTAAAAGATGAAAAAGGAAAAAAATTTGAATTGGATTTAAAAGATTTTTCTACAAAGCTAACTCCGTCATCACCTCGTGTTTTGAGTGCTACGAGCTCGTCTTCTCCTTTTGACGATGCTTTTTGTGGACTTAGTGTGGGGGAAGCCCACTATGTTCCCTCCCCTTTCTCCACCGAGGACGAGATATTTGATCCTGGAATTGCTTATAAAGGGAAGTCTCGGTGATAGGTGTGTAAACACCCATCCTTTTACCACTTAATTCTGGCTAAAACGAGACCAAAACACGTATTTAATATCATTTGTTTGGGATTATGCGTGGTTTTTGTGTTTATTGTGTTTTCAGAGTCAACCGGATGAATATTGAAGAAAACATGGGATTGCACGGGTTTTATCAAGGAAAAAGACTCAAGACGAAGTCTATTGTCCAAGAGATGCAAAAGATTTGAAGTCATTGTGCCTATTTGAAGATTTATCGAAGAATAGAGCCAAAGATGGAAGATTCATATATGTCAAAGAACTCGAGTCTATTAAACAAAAGATTATAAGACGAGTTGGAATTATTCACCGACACTTCTCAAATCTAAGAAGCGTGAAGACTAAAAGAAGAAAGAAGAGAAGAAGCCCGATACCAAAGCCCATACACAAGCCCATACACACGCCTATATAAAGGCCTTACCTCACAAATTTAACACACTCAGTAGTTAGACTTAGTCTTTAGTTTTTTTTCATTTCTCTAGTTTTAGAGAGAGAAAGTTCCAAACTTTCTCTCACTAGACTTTCTCTTTGTTTTTCATCTTTTAATTTCTTTAATCTTTGTACCTTGAATTTCATTAATCTTATTCAAGTTAAGCTTTTAAGTTCTTTAATCTTTTCCTACTTTTCTTGATTTGTCAAAATCCTTATTCCGATTGCTTATTCCATACGGTTTGGATTTGTGGGTTTGTTCGTGATCAAAATTTAATCTTTCTTGTTTCTTCTTAAGCTCTTACGTGAATAGGCCATAAGCTCTCCATGCTTTTTGGCTTATTGCTTGTTAAAGCTTATTGTTTTCGGATTTCTTCAAAGTTTTAATCATTCAAAAGTTTTGTTTATTAAGTTTAAGGTTTCTTGTTTTCAAAAGTTGTTAAATTTAAGCTTTTTGAGTTATTTAAGTTTCGGATTGCTTAGCTTATTGCCTTTGCTTATTGAGTTTTTGAGTTACCACCATTTTCGAAACATAACTGCTCCCATCGCAACACAAGGGTTTTCACTCATTCCGACTGTTCCATTTGTTTAGATCGCAATAACCCAAGAGGGTTTTACTTTGCGATCTGGTGGTATTTCCCCCTATTCCGATCTGGGATTGCGATCGCCTATTGCGATCGCATATTCCGACGGGGTTTAGGTCCTTTTTAAGTCGAAACTCTGGCCAATTTTTGTTTACCATATTCCGATAGTGAGTCATTGCGACAGAAGCATTTTGGCATTCCGATCTAGATCTTTCTGATAGCACCATTGCGACAGATTGGTTTTTGAATATTCCGATGGTGATTAACAAGGACATTCCGATACTTTACTTCGACATTCCGATGGACAAAATTTGTTACATTCCGATGCTTTTGATTTTAGTGTATTCCGATAGAACACGTTTTTAAGCATTAATTCATTTAAGTTTTCAAAGTTTTTGTCTAATTTTGTCTTTACGTTTTCAAACATTTAAGTCTTCCTTGTCAATCTAGTTTAATTTTTCAAAGCTTTAATTTACTCAACGCCGTTTACATTTAATTATTATTAGTTTAAAAATAGATAAACAAACCAACACCCTTTCT
The DNA here is from genome assembly GCA_025667525.1 of Glebionis coronaria. Taxonomy (NCBI): domain Eukaryota; kingdom Viridiplantae; phylum Streptophyta; class Magnoliopsida; order Asterales; family Asteraceae; genus Glebionis; species Glebionis coronaria. The sequence continues at coordinate 456,284,598 of CM046876.1, forward strand.
TATCAACCAAGAACAAATCATTCCACTTAGAGCCGAGATCAATTCGAGAGGATCTCGAGAGACATAAAATTGAACCCATAGAAAATCATAATATCAAATGGCGCCGCTGCCGGATCTTCTCGTTAAAATCAAAAGTTTTTTGTGAGAACTTGGATTTTGGGATCCGTTCCCCGTGAACGTTACTTTTTCATAAAAAATTTCAAAAACACTAAAAAATATAAAATTTTCAAAAATCCTAAAAAGTAAAAAACATAAAAAACCAAAAATATTTTGCTTTGTTTTGCTCTTGTTAGTTCTTTTGCAGGTGTATGCGCACTCGATCCACGTCTTATCAAGAGCCCGAGCCTCTCGATCACTTAGACATGGCCGGTGTACAAAACAACAACAACATACCACCTCCAAACAACAATAATAACAATAACAACCCACCTTTCAACAACATGAACAATAACAACAACAATGAGCCCCTTCCGGATAATCGCCCGATGATTGAATTGCTGCAAGCTCATGTAGATGGCAACACTGATCCAATTGTCATACCTCCAATTGCCGCCAACAACTTTGAGCTAAAATCAGGCTTTATCCAGATGGTCTCCGCTCAATCATTCTTGGGACGTACCATTGATGATCCACACGACCACATCAAGAGATTCTTGCAACTCACTAACACGGTCAAGTTCAATGGTGTTCCACAAGAGGTTATCAGGTTACAACTTTTTCCCTTTTTCTATAGAGGGACAAGCCCGTCATTGGCTTGCTAAGGAACCGCCACAGAGTATTCTCTCGTGGACGGATTTGGAAACAAAGTTTATCAATTACTTTTTCCCACCCTCTCGTACTACCGCTTTGCGGAATGAAATCATAAATTTTGAACAAAAGTACGATGAGTCGTTCAGTGAATCTTGGGATCGTTTTAAAGATCTTTTAAGAAAATGCCCACAACATGGTTTTACCAAAGTACATCAAATTAATACTTTTTACAATGGTTTAAGCATGAGTGACCAAGATTCACTAAACAGTGCCTCAGGGGGTAATCTTTTGGCTAAGACTTCCAATGCTGCTTGGGATATCATTGAGAACAAGTCTCGTGTGCAAACCAAGACTGTTCGGACCAATGTCGCTAGTGCTAGCACTAGTGACAGCGACAAGCGATGGATAAAATCACTGTGCTTCTTGAATCGCTTGTTACCCACACCGTCAGCAACAACAACAACAACAACGCTAAAAACACTCAAGTCAATGCTGTTAGCCAACCATGTGAGATATGCGGGGGTCCTCACTCTTACACCACTTGTACTGCCACCCAAGACTACCCTTCAGAGAATGTGAATGCAGCTTATGGCACCTATCCTCAACATGCTTATCAAGCTAGACCTCAAGGTGACCGTAATTTGCTTAGCTACCGTTCTAACAATTATCTTTCACCACCCGGTTTTCCTCCTACCAACCCAAACCAACAACAAAACCTCAATCGCCCTCCTCAACAACAACAACAACAACCTCGTACACCATACATCCCTCCTCACAAGCAGCAACAACCACCTCAACGAAACAACCAATTATACCAGCAACCTGCTTATCAACCACCCGCATACAATGCTCCTCCCAACCAACCCACCGCTCTTCACCAAGAAGTAGAAACTTATATGAGGACTAACGATGTGATAGTGGGAAATCTTCAGAGAGAAGTGCTCAACCTTAAAGCAGACTTGGTCAAACAAGGGAACGATTTGAGAGCCGACATGAGAAATACGTTGGATAGTCAAACGAATGACTTGAAGAACATGATGGCTAGTTTCTTCCAAGGTAGTCAACCCTCTTCTTTGGGTACTCTTCCGAGTAACACCGTTGCGAATCCAATAAGGGAGATGAAAGCAATCACCACTCGTAGTGGCAAAGGTATCAAGGAACCCGAGCTTCCTATACCTCCACCGGTGGTTGTGACTAAGGAGAACGAGTCACCTGCTCCTATTCCTCATCCTTCTACTTCCCCAATTTCTCTGCCTCCTTCACCTTCTACCCCCATTTCCCTACCACCCGTGGTTGTGAGTGATCCTATTCCCCTAAAGCCTTCTTCTTCATCCAATATACCTTATCCTTCAAGGTTGAGGAAAGAGAAGCAAAAGAGCAAGGACGATATTCAGGTTTCGAACTTTCTTAAAATGTTCAAACAATTGAATTTTAACATCTCCTTTGCCGAGGCTCTCGCTCACATGCCCAAATACGCTAAGATGTTTAAAGATCTTCTAAACGACAAGGAGAAGCTTCTTGATATTTCCACCACCCAACTTAATGAGAATTGCTCTGCAGTGCTCTTAAGGAAATTGCCAACCAAACTTGGTGATCCGGGTCGTTTCCTAATCCCTTGTAACTTCCCGGGAGTATAGAATTACATGGCCCTAGCCGATCTAGGTGCCAGTATTAATCTAATGCCTCTAAGCGTTTGGAAGCAATTATCTCTCCCTGAGCTAGTCCCCACCAAAATGACTTTGGAATTAGCTAACCGTACGGTTGCTTATCTAGTGGGGATAGCCGAAGACGTCTTTTTAGGAGTCGACAAATTCACTTTTCCTACTGATTTCGTCGTTGTTGACTACGACATGGACCCTCGTGTGCCATTGATCGTTGGTCGTCCATTTCTGAGGACCGGTCGCACTCTAATCGATGTTGAAGCCGGTGAGCTTATCATGAGAGTGGGTGACGATAAGATCGTCTTCAACATGGGAAAGCTTTCTAAACAACCTTATTCATACGAGAGTGTTAATTGTATTGACGTTCTTGATGAGGCTTGTGAAGAACACTTCAAAGATGCTTGTAAAAGTATTCCTACCTCTCTTCCCAATGTTGAGATCGTTTCCTCTATCGACTCATCACTATCTCTATTTAGAGAAAGTGATTTCCTTTGGAAAGATTTGGAAGCCACCATGGGAGATGTGAATTTAGACAATGACGATTCTACTACCAATTGGGATGAAGATCTCCGCCTCATTGAAAACCTTCTCAAAGAAGACAATCTTTCTCCTCTATCTCCGACGGTTACTGCTATTGATCCTCCTTCTCCTAAAGAGGTGACTAATGATGATCCATTGTTAGTTTCACCATCAATTGAGGATCCTCCCACTCTTGAGCTTAAGGACCTACCTCCTCATCTTGAGTACGTTTTCCTTGAAGACAACGAGAAGTCGCCCGTCATCATCGCAAAGGACCTAAAAGAAGAAGAAAAAGCCCGACTTGTCGCCGTGTTGAAGAAGCATAAAACAGCTATCGCTTGGAAAATCTCCGACATTCGTGGAATTGATCCTCACTTCTGCACACACAAAATTCTCATGGAGGACGACTTTAAGCCCACAATTCAAAGCCAACGAAGGGTGAATCCAAAAATCCATGAAGTCATCAAAACAGAGGTTATCAAACTTCTTGATGCAGGTATGATTTACCCTATTTCGGATTCACCATGGGTTAGTCCAATCCATTGTGTGCCTAAGAAAGGCGGCATCACCGTTGTGCCTAATGCAAACAACGAGCTGATTCCTACCCGTCTCGTCACTAGGTGGAGAGTTTGTATAGACTACCGCAAACTCAATGATGCCACGAGAAAGGATCATTTCCCTCTACCTTTTATGGACCAAATGCTTGAACGTTTAGCGGGTAATGAATATTACTGCTTTCTTGATGGTTTCTCGGGTTATTTCCAAATACCTATCGATCCCCAAGATCAAGAGAAGACTACATTCACTTGTCCCTATGGCACATTTGCTTACAAAAGAATGCCTTTTGGCTTATGCAATGCCCCCGGGACTTTCCAAAGGTGCATGTTAGCTATCTTCCATGACATGGTTGAACAAACCATGGAAGTCTTCATGGATGATTTCTCGGTCTTTGGGGATTCCTTCTCTTCTTGCCTTGCCAATTTGGAACGTATGCTTAAGCGGTGCGAAGACACTCGCCTTGTTCTGAATTGGGAAAAATGCCATTTTATGGTAAAAGAAGGCATTGTGCTAGGACACAAAATCTCTAAAGCCGGTCTTGAAGTCGACCGTGCTAAAGTAGATGTCATAGCCAAATTACCTCCACCTTCAACCGTGAAGGGTGTGAGAAGCTTTCTGGGTCATGCGGGCTTCTATCGTTATTTCATTCAAGATTTCTCTAAAATCGCTCGCCCGATGACCCACCTCTTGGAAAAAGATACTCCTTTTATCTTTTCCAAAGAGTGCCTTGAAGCCTTCAACTCGCTTAAGGATAAGCTAACTAAGGCACCCGTCTTGGTTACCCCTAATTGGGAGCTTCCCTTTGAGTTGATGTGTGATGCTAGTGATTTTGCTATTGGTGCGGTTCTGGGACAAAGAGTGAACAAACACTTCCAACCAATCCATTACGCTAGCAAGACAATGACGGGGGCACAATTGCATTATACGAAAACCGAAAAAGAGCTTTTAGATGTTGTCTATGCTTTTGAAAAGTTCCGCCCCTATCTTGTCCTTTCCACCACAATCGTATATACGGACCATTCCGCGTTGAAGTACTTGATGACAAAGCATGATTCTAAGCCAAGACTTCTTCGCTGGGTTTTACTCCTTCAAGAATTCAACATTGAAATTCGTGACAAGAAGGGAGCCGAAAACCTGGCCGCGGATCATCTGAGCAGACTTGAGGATCCATATCAAGGGGATCATCCGAACAAAGAGATCAATGACTCTTTCCCCCTTGAGACCTTAATGTCTATAGATCTCAATCTCGATGGCACCCCGTGGTTTGCGGATATTGCAAACTACTTAGCGGGTGGTGTTCTCATCCAAGGGTTAACATCCCAACAAAAAAAGAAGTTCTTGAACGATGTTAAGACTTACTTTTGGGATGACCCTTTTCTATTCAAACAATGCGCTGACTTGATTATTCGCCGATGTGTTGACGGACCGGCCGCTTTGGACATTCTCCAGGCTTGCCACAAAGGACCCACTGGTGGTCACTTTGGTCCCAACTACACTGCCAAAAAAGTGTTTGATTCGGGATTCTATTGGCCCACCATTTACCGTGATGCTTACGAGATGGTTAAACATTGTGATTCTTGCCAAAAACAAGGCAAGATCACACATAAAGATGAGATGCCTCAAAATTTCATACAAGAATGTGAAATCTTTGATGTATGGGGCATCGACTTTATGGGGCCATTCCCTTCTTCTAAAGGCAACAAATACATCCTTGTCGCTGTTGACTACGTTTCCAAATGGGGTGAAGCCAAGGCTTTACCCACTAACGATGCGAGGGTGGTTTGTAAATTCTTGAAACAATTGTTTGCTCGATTCGGTGTTCCTCGTGCTATTATCAGTGATCGCGGGACTCATTTTTGCAACGATCAATTTGCAAGAGTCATGACGAAGTATGGTGTCAATCACCGTCTTTCCACCGGTTATCATCCTCAAACCAACGGTCAAGCCGAAATATCCAACCGTGGATTGAAAAGAATTTTGGAACGTACTGTGGGAGAGCATCGCGCCACGTGGGCCGATAAGTTAGATGATGCTCTGTGGGCTTTCCGTACTGCTTACAAGACCCCGATCGGCTATACGCCCTATCGTCTTGTGTACGGGAAAGCTTGCCACCTCCCTATCGAGCTGGAACATAAGGCATACTGGGCCTTGACTAACTTCGACATCAACAAAGCCGGTGATTTTCGCAAGATTCAACTCAACGAGCTACAAGAATTGAGGAATCAAGCTTACGAGAACTCATTGATCTACAAGGAGAAGACCAAGATGATCCACGATGCTAAGATCAAGAACCGAGAGTTCCACGTTGGTGATAAAGTTTTACTCTTTTACTCTCGGTTGAAAATCTTCTCGGGCAAGCTAAAATCTCGTTGGTCCGGCCCATTCACCATTGCCCAAATTTTTCCATATGATACTCTCGAGCTCGCTCAACCTAATAGACCTAATTTTATGGTGAATGGCCAACGAGTGAAGTTGTACTTTGGTGAGGACATCTCTCAGGAGATGATTCCATCCCTCACCACGTTCCCCATGAACTAATTTTGGGTCGAGTCAGGCTCGTGACTCGGTTATCAAAAACAAGCGCTCCTCGGGAGGCAGCCCGAGTATCTATCCTTTTATGTTTTTAACCTCCTAAGTGTAGGGGGACCTCTATAGGTGTTTGTATTTGTGTGGTGATGTGATTACAGGGATGAATGCACTCTTGGAACCTTTGAAGAACCGTGCTCCCGTGTTATCCGAAATCCGGTTCTATCTCTCAACTATCGTGATTCAATTTTCTTCATACTCACATTTGAAATTGATCACTTTAGTCGTCGCTTCCTTAATTTGAGTTAACCAACGTGCACAATGTCATAAGTGTAGGGGAGACTTTTCCCACATGCTTAAACATTAAGGACAATGTTTATCTTAAGTGTAGGGGGGACTTCTATCGAAGTTTTAAGTGGACTTTTCCATGAAAATGCCTTCATTTAACCAGAAAATCATCTTTTTAAACATTTTTCAAATTTTTAATTAACTTTGGCCATTTAGTCGTAATTTTTAAATTTTTATCGCTGTTTTCATATGTATATATCCCGCAATAAAGTCAAAATTATTAATAAAGTGGTGTAGCTAGTTTAGAAGTCTTTGACATTTTAGGCCCGTTGCGATTATTTTGACTCAACCCGAATAGACTTATCTAAGTTTATTCTAGCTAGTATCCTTAACCATGTAGACCTTAATTGGTTTATTAGGCTAAGCATCCACGAGTCTCATTACTTGAGATTTTGAATTGTGGAGGACGAGAAATGATAGAGTCAATTATAAGTCGGTATTCTTGCACAAGCTCACTTGGTACATTTATTTGCCTATTCTCCCATCACTTGCTAATAATTTATCTGCAATAAGTAAGGTCGTACGATTTGAAAAGTTACTTAGCTTCTAGCCCAAGATCGTTTAAAAGTTGCTCGGTAATGATAAGAGTTCATAGCCAAGGCATAACTTATGAAGCGGGGCGCGAAGATTGGCGAGTCCGAAAAGGCCCTAACAAGGCATGAGGATTCCATTTTATTGCTGAAGATCCAAAAGTGATGTGAAAATCATTATTCCCAAAATCAATATGAAGGATCAAGACTCACGACGAAAAGCAATCAACTCCCATAAAGATCATGGAGAAGTCTATCCGAAAAGACCCTAACAAGGTATGAGGATAAATAGATCCAAGTCCGAAAAGGAGGCGGATCGTTGTACTCAAAATCCCAATTAGAGATTGAAGAAATAATCATGAAGTCGTGGTCAACCAAGTTGGAGTACCCCTCAAAAGTCTCCAAGTGAAGAAACTCTATTAATATGAGAAGACCATTATCTCAAGAACGTCTCTCAAGATATGAAGTATGAAGTACATGCCAAATATCGGCCCGAGAAAGGTCTCAAATCGCGAACCAAGTTATGCCAAGATATGAAATTTTTGATATCCCGAGAAGCAGTTTTAAGAGATTTTGTCCTTTAGCTAACTATTGATCAAATCGTCCTACTTTGCTTTCAGCCTTAATAAACTATCGAAATAAGTCCAAAAATGCATCTTCATGATCATTCTAAGACAAAAATAAAATATAAGAGATACACCTAGGAATAAGGGAGTTTAAGCATATAATTAAGCCATGTGTGTAAGTGTTTGATTTACTAACTTATAATAACAATGATCTCGTTTCTAAGCTTAGTTTGGGGAACGTGAAACTTGAGGGTGATAAATCTTCGCAGCACCAAAGCCCTAATGTAAGTCATTGATCTCTTTGCAAGTTATTTCCATTCATTTGTTTCCTTTAAAGTTTAATTTCTTTTAGTACTTTAATTTTTGTTTAGTAGTATTTGAATAAGGCCAAGGTTGATTAATTATGAGAAAAGTGTAAAATTGCTTTAACACTAAGCATTGCATGAGGACATGGCAATGGTTAAGTGTAGGGGATTTGATAGGTGTGTAAACACCCATCCTTTTACCACTTAATTCTGGCTAAAACGAGACCAAAACACGTATTTAATATCATTTGTTTGGGATTATGCGTGGTTTTTGTGTTTATTGTGTTTTCAGAGTCAACCGGATGAATATTGAAGAAAACATGGGATTGCACGGGTTTTATCAAGGAAAAAGACTCAAGACGAAGTCTATTGTCCAAGAGATGCAAAAGATTTGAAGTCATTGTGCCTATTTGAACATTTATCGAAGAATAGAGCCAAAGATGGAAGATTCATATATGTCGAAGAACTCGAGTCTATTAAACAAAAGATTATAAGACGAGTTGGAATTATTCACCGACACTTCTCAAATCTAAGAAGCGTGAATACTAAAAGAAGAAAGAAGAGAAGAAGCCCGATACCAAAGCCCATACACAAGCCCATACACACGCCTATATAAAGGCCTTACCTCACAAATTTCACACACTCAGTAGTTAGACTTAGTCTTTAGTTTTTTTTTCATTTCTCTAGTTTTAGAGAGAGAAAGTTCCAAACTTTCTCTCACTAGACTTTCTCTTTGTTTTTCATCTTTTAATTAAAGCCTTCTTTAATCTTTGTACCTTGAATTTCATTAATCTTATTCAAGTTAAGCTTTTAAGTTCTTTAATCTTTTCCTACTTTTCTTGATTTGTCAAAATCCTTATTCCGATTGCTTATTCCATACGGTTTGGATTTGTGGGTTTGTTCGTGATCAAAATTTAATCTTTCTTGTTTCTTCTTAAGCTCTTACGTGAATAGGCCATAAGCTCTCCATGCTTTTTGGCTTATTGCTTGTTAAAGCTTATTGTTTTCGGATTTCTTCAAAGTTTTAATCATTCAAAAGTTTTGTTTATTAAGTTTAAGGTTTCTTGTTTTCAAAAGTTGTCAAATTTAAGCTTTTTGAGTTATTTAAGTTTCGGATTGCTTAGCTTATTGCCTTTGCTTATTGAGTTTTTGAGTTACCACCATTTTCGGAACATAACTGCTCCCATCGCAACACAAGGGTTTTCACTCATTCCGACTGTTCCATTTGTTTAGATCGCAATAACCCAAGAGGGTTTTACTTTGCGATCTAGTGGTATTTCCCCCTATTCCGATCTGGGATTGCGATCGCCTATTGCGATCGCATATTCCGACGGGGTTTAGGTCCTTTTTAAGTCGAAACTCTGGCCAATTTTTGTTTACCATATTCCGATAGTGAGTCATTGCGACAGAAGCATTTTGGCATTCCGATCTAGATCTTTCCGATAGCACCATTGCGACAGATTGGTTTTTGAATATTCCGATGGTGATTAACAAGGACATTCCGATGGACTTTACTTCGACATTCCGATGGACAGAATTTGTTACATTCCGATGCTTTTGATTTTAGTGTATTCCGATAGAACTAGTTTTTAAGCATTAATTCATTTAAGTTTTCAAAGTTTTTGTCTAATTTTGTCTTTACGTTTTCTAACATTTAAGTCTTCCTTGTCAATCTAGTTTAATTTTTCAAAGCTTTAATTTACTCAACGCCATTTACATTTAATTGTTATTAGTTTAAAAAGATAAACAAACCAACACCCTTTCTTATCAACCAAGAACAAATCATTCCACTTAGAGCCGAGATCAATTCGAGAGGATCTCGAGAGACATAAAATTGAAACCATAGAAAATCATAATATCACTCGGTCTTCCACCGATGCAGTAAATGGAAAATCTTTCTATTTGATTGGTGCGAGTCTACCTCGAGTAGCTCATGGTTTTTGTGGCTTACCCATTGTCCCACCCTTATATTTCTTCTCATGCATTTTCTTTAAATCCTTTGGGTTTTTGTTGGCACATGATGAAGTGGCGTTGATTTGTTTATCCAATGAAAACGAGAACGCCATCTTCGATCCCGATATTTTGCACCATCAAAGGACTTAGTCCTTAATACCGGTTGTTTTTTGGCCTTGTTTATCATGTAAGCCCCACCAAAAATTGACCATACCATGATTATCCCTAAATGATCACATTTATGGGGGATTCGAGTCGAGATTTTGACTCGGTTATCAAAAACAAGGTGCCTCGTGGGGGAAACCCATGCTTATCCATGTACATATTATCGCTTTCTAATTAGTTAATGTGAGGGGATTTGTGCCCTTCCAACCTTTGTTCCGTGGTTGTTTGTACATTGTGGTTTTTAGATGATCATGATCTTCATGATTGGAGCCTCTCGTGTTCGTTTTATGGGAGCACTCGATCGTTTGCTTGGAAGACTTTCTCAATATCCATGATATATCCTTTGATGTTCTAACCTTAGGTTTATAGCATACTTTATAAATGGTTTTAAATATAATGGTTACACCCTTTCCATGCTAGATTAAGCATTCGACTACGTCTCTAGTATGGGGTTTTCCAACCCTTAGACTCGAAACATTGAGGACAATGTTTATCTTTAGTATGGGGGGGGGGGGGTGAATAGATACTTGCCTTGCCAAACCTTCACGCTTTCCAAAGTTTATCTTTTTGTTTTTCGTTTTGCAAAATAAAGCTAAAAATGGCCAAATTTTAAAATGTTCTCATGTTTTATAAGTGTTTGAAGACACGAATGTAGGTTTTCTGATGGCGAGAATAAGAGTAATTTTTGACTCGACCGTGCGTGTTGAGCACCTAGCTTCGATTCCTTAACTTTTTAGGCTAAGTCTCTTAAATGAGGACAAGAAATGATAGAGTTAATTATAAGTTACTATGCTAAACGTTGAGTACTCGTATTCTTTCAAAAACTCATGTGTTCTCGTTGTTTGCTTATTCTCCCTTCGCTTGTAAATATTTTTTGCTTAATAAATATTGACTTAGCGGTTTAGTCTTGATTGTTGGGTTCTAGTCTTTTATAGTAGCTTCCATGTATATAAATTGGGAAGACATTAAGGTATCGCCAGCGTCACGGTTTTGAAGTATTGGCAACCCGAATAATCAAAAGCTTCACCCAATAATAAGATTTCAAGTGCTCACCTAAATCAAGCAAACAATTTGAAGCTCACAAGGCCGAAAAATCTATGCAAAATTGAAAGTGAATCAATCCTTAATCTTTGAAGCTTTAAAGATCTAAAATTCGCCTTAGCGTGAGGATATACGTCTTTGTCCATAATAAAACCACCGATGAGGCGGATAATAAAAGGCAAGGAAAGACCGAATTCATAATAAAAGCTTCATGGCGAAGTTGAATAAAAGATGGAGGTAAACCTATGATAATAAGGCCCTTCCGTTAGGGGGAGTATAAAAGTCTTGGTAATAAGTCTCATGTTCAAAACCGTTATAAAACCGTGTTTATCGATCCTTCTTGTTGACTTAATTTTTTGACATCGTTGTCTATTAGGAGGGGTTATTAATTCGATGGTCTTGGTTACACCGTTAGGACTCTATTTTTAGACCTAAATCTCTATTATCGCATAAGTCAAACAATGTATCCTCGTGAAACATTCAAGACAAAATAAAATATAAGAGATACAACGTAGGAAAATGGGAGGATAAGTACGTGATTAGGGCATATGAGTAGTGTTAGCATTACTAACTTATAACGACAATGATCTCGTTGCACGCTTAGCATGGAATTGGGGTGAAAATCAAGGACGATGAAATTATTTCTAACGAAGCATTCACGTGTTCTTGTTCTATGAACCTAAACGTCCCATTTTGAGATGAAAATCATACACTATGTCTAGCATTGCGTGAGGGCACAGCAATGGTTTAGTATGGGGGAGTGATGAGACTGCTTTATACATAGTATCATCGTCCAAAACGGGCTTTAAATGCATTAAATATCATCAAAAATGCCAAATATATGCTTGTGTTTGTTACTTGTGTATTTTAGGTACGGATATTGAGGAAATGACAAAAGATCACAAAGAACATGCAAAAACGAACACGGGAAAAGAAGCCGCACAATGAACCGGACCCAAGTGATGATTTTCCAAGAATAAACCTTGAAGATTTGAAGATTATACCAGAGGTCCTCCAATATTGAAGAATTGACACATTAAAACCCTTGTATATTCATAATTACAAGTTTGGTCCTTTAAATATGTCAAATTGCAAAAAGGACCCTTAACTTTAAATAAATGGCAAAAATGGTCCCTCATAAATCATCACTTGTCAATTTCAGTCCTCCAAGAAGTCAACGATACAAGTCAAGACCATTATCCATGAAGAAAATGCCAAAACAGCCCTTCAAGAATCACAAATTGGTAAGAAATACCCTTGAAAATATTTTGCAAAACTTTTTTGGGGCAAAAGTATGAAAAACAAAAGTTGATAACAAAGGGATAGGCGTTGATAGCATGTTTAAACTGAAATGACAAGAGAAAGGTAGAAGAAGGACCAAACATGGAAGACAACCATACTTACCTAGAATTGGGTTTTTTCTAATCATGTTGAATTAAGCTCCAAAACTTTCCAGAAACATGATTAGGGTTATACTAATCCTAACCCAACTCTTAAACCCACATCACCATCAGCTCACATGTATCACCATCCTTCCCCTGCCCCACTTTTTCAACTCCAAACAAAACCATGCAGCAAATCAACGCCCCAAGGCCTTGCTTATTTTCTAAGCATGAATTGGACGTCCAAGATCATTTATATCCCACTTGCACTCCAACAAAACGCCAAGAAAGCTCACATGAGCTCAAGTTTTAAAATCTTCCAATGGCATTTCTGGAAGTTTACCACTAGGTTTTTCTTTTCATTTACAGCATTTCTAGGTTTCATGTAGCCTATTTAAAGGCATTAGTTTACAACATTTAGCTTTGTTCTCAGTTTTACTTTTGTCAAGCCTTGTAAAGCCATTTTCTGAAATTTATTAGATTGTGGTATTGTGTTGTGATTTAAATCTGAGTTCCATTGATTATTATTGTGTTAAGTAGTTGTATTGTCACGTTTTTGTACTTAAACAAAACCTTGAACAAGTCCAAGATTGCCTATAAGCCCGTGAGTCCCTTTGTTCTTGCTAAGGTCAAGAATTTGGCTTGTGCTTTGGTGAGGATTGTTCATTGAGGCGTTTCTTTAAGTGACATAAGTCACAAATCAACTAGCTTGAGCAATATTGGAAGTTGGTTATACGTTTTTATAACAAAATCTGCCTAAGTTGTTTGCTAAGTGCTTTTGGTTCAACAGCTTGTAGATTGAACTTAAGGGTGATCATAGCCTCATAATCTTGGTTGATTAAGGGGTGGTGAGGCCTTAAGGAAAGGTACAAGGCTTGTAAGAGCCTAGGTGTTGCAAAGACTTGGTCTTTTGTCACCTTGATTTATCTGATTTGTGCTAACCTAGGCTCAAGCCTTTGGCTGGGCTTGTTTGTTGTTCTTAGCAGGGGGAAGCTGGTGCTTGTTCTTGCTAGCACCTCAGCTCATTGATTCCATGGTGTGGATGTACATCTTGGAGGTTTGAATTCTCAAAACTTCATATTTCTGATTAAATATTTGTGTTCTAAGTGATTTTGTGATTTTGCTGGTATAAGTGTGTTTTTATGCCTGCAAATTGGTTCTTGATCCATATGTTGTATGTTAGGATACTTATTTGGGCTCAAATCAAACTTGAGAAGACTTTTACTTTGTTAAATTTGAGTTTAAAAAGTTAAAAGGGTGTTTGGGATTGACTGTTTGTTCAAGTTTGTGTGATTTGGAGTTGGTATTGTGTTGTTGTTTGAGTGTTTATCTAATATTGAGTTAATTGTGGTCTGATATATGCAAAATTTGTGCCTTGAAACACTTAATCAAACATTTGGCTATAAAATCTTGAATATTTGTTGTTTTGCTCTGAAATCTTGTGCACACCTAGTTTTCATGTTAACCTAGGGATAACAAGTGTAAAATCATTGTTATTGCAACCTATGTGATAGATCTGAGGCCTTGAATTTGGATTTTGTGTCAAGTGTATCAGTAAACATTGTTCTTGTGTTCTTCATTGTTCATCAGTAACTGCTTTTGCCTAGATCTTGTTCATTTGTTGGATTTATTGGATGAAATGTGTTAATCTGTGTTTCTTTAAGTTTTATTGAGCTTGTGTATGCATTAGGTGGTTTGTGGTTAGCTATTACTAGCTTAAAAGTAGCTTATAACTACCAGACCTGCTTATTACTTGTCTTGTACACATCTGGGCAAAGATTGAATTAACTGCTTTGATTGGCTGGGTGATTTTGTGATTATTTTCTTGCTATTGACTCCTTGTGATTCACTTATCACAAGGGTGCCTTGATTGTCCAAAAATACCAAGTGAAACTCTCTAAAAATCCAAGTGAAAAAGTTAAGGCAGTGGGAACTCCTTTCCCCTACTTCTAGCCACTGCTAGTTATATTTTGTGTTCAGCTTATTAATAAGGAGTTTTAGCTTATTCCAAAGTGCAACAACTTAATTTTAGTAATAGGTCTTAATATTTTGAGCTTATAAGTAATTCTGGAAGTTTATAGCTTTTGGTGTTAAGGTTTTACTAGAAAACGACTATTTTGTCTTTTTCAAAATCAGCTTATTGCTTATTTTAGCTTATTGAGTGTGCTTATTGGAAAATTTTTTGTTGATTAAGCTTAGTTAAGCCATTTGTAACTTATTGCAGCTTGAGTCAGCTATTGAAATAGCCTAGAACTCAAAAACGACTATTTTGTCATTTTGTGAAGAGAGCTTTGGCTTATTTCAGGCTTATTCCTTGAGCTTATTTCAAGTTTTTTTTGCAAATAGCTTAATTAGGTCAAGAGAAGGACGTGGGTAAAATTTTAGCTTATGGCATCAGCTTATAGCTTAATGGGCTAAAAAGCCAATTAAGAATAAGCTGTTTTGAAATAAGCTAGCTTAAGCTCATTTTCAGCTTTTGGGTCTTTGGAAAATTATGTTTAAAATCAAATTTTAAGCTTGACTGGACAATGAAATTATTTATAACGAAGCATTCACGTGTTCTTGTTCTATGAACCTAAACGTCCCATTTTGAGATGAAAATCATACATTATGTCTAGCATTGCGTGAGGGCACGGCAATGGTTTAATATGGGGGAGTGATGAGACTGCTTTTATACATAGTCTCATCGTCCAAAACGGGCTTTAAATGCATTAAATATCATAAAAAATGCCAAATATATGCTTGTGTTTGTTACTTGTGTATTTTATGTACGGATATTGAGGAAATGACAAAAGATCACAAGGAACATGTAAAAACGAACACGGGAAAAGAAGTCGCACAATGAACCGGACCCAAATGATGATTTTCCAAGAATAAACCTTCAAGATTTGAAGATTATACAAGATGGGTCCTCCAATATTGAAGAATTGACACAATAAAACCATTGTATATTCATAATTACAAGTTTGGTCCTTTAAATATGTCAAATTGTAAAAAAGACCATTAACTTTAAATAAATGGCAAAAATGGTCCCTCATAAATCATGACTTGTCAATTTCAGTCCTCCAAGAAGTCAACCATACAAGTCAAGACCATTATCCATGAAGAAAATGCCAAAACAACCCTTCAAGAATTACAAATTGGCAAGAAATGCCCCTGAAAACATTTTGCAAAACTTTTTGGGGCAAAAGTATGAAAAACAAAAGTTGATAACAAAGGGATAGGCGTTGATAGCATGTTTAAACTGAAATGACAAGAGAAAGGGAAAAGAAGGACCAAACATGGCAGACAACCATACTTACCTAGACCAACCATGTGCTGCCACCTCACCCACCAAATCCCCTCAACCAATCAGAACCCACCCTTTTTACACCTCACTTCCCACTCACTTAATTAAACTAATCTTAACTTATTAGTTTAATATTGGCGCCTTAACACCTATTTAAAAAACAAAACAGATCAAAAACCTTGTTCTTCATGTTCATCACACGAATTGGGTTTTTTCTAATCATGTTGAATTAAGCTCCAAAACTTTTCAGAATCATGATTAGGGTTATACTAATCTTAACCCTACTCTTAAACCCACATCACCATCAGCTCACATGTATCACCACCCTTCCCTTGCCCCACTTTTTCACCTCCAAACAAAACCATGCAGCAAATCAACGCCCCAAGGCCTTGCTTATTTTCTAAGCATGAATTGGACGTCCAAGATCAATTATATCCCATTGGCACTCCAACAAAACGCCAAGAAAGCTCACATGAGCTCATGTTTTAAAATCTTCCAAGGGAATTTCTGGAAGATTACCACTAGGGTTTTCTTTTCATTTTCAGCATTTCTAGGTTTAATGTAGCCTATTTAAAGGCATTAGTTTACAACATTTATCTTTTTTCTCAGTTTTACTTTTGTCAAGCCTTACAAAGCCATTTTCTGAAATTTATAAGATTGTGGTATTGTGTTGTGATTTAAAACAGAGTTCCATTGATTATTATTGTGTTAAGTAGTTGTATTGTCACGCTTTTGTACTTAAACAAAACCTTGAACAAGTCCAAGATTTCCTATAAGCCCGTGAGTCCCTTTGTTCTTGCTAAGGTCAAGAATTTGGCTTGTGCTTTGGTGAGGATTGTTCATTGAGGTGTTTCTTTAAGTGACATAAGTCAAAAATCAACTAGCTTGAGCAATATTGGAAGTTGGTTATACGCTTTTATAACAAAATCTGCCTAAGTTGTTTGCTAAGTGCTTTTGGTTCAACAGCTTGTAGATTGAACGTAAGGGTGATCATAGCCTCATAATCTTGGTTGATTAAGGGGTGGTGAGGCTTTAAGGAAATGTACAAGGCTTGTGAGAGCCTAAGTGTTGCAAATACTTGGTCTTTTGTCACCTTGATTTATCTGATTTGTGCTAACCTAGGCTCAAGCCTTTGGCTGGGCTTGTTTGTTGTTCTTAGCAGGGGGAAGCTGGTGCTTGTTCTTGCTAGCACCTCAGCTCATTTATTCCAAGGTGTGGATGTACATCTTGGAGGTTTGAATTCTCAAAACTTCATCTTTCTGATTAAATATTTGTGTTCTAAGTGATTTTGTGATTTTTCTGGTATAAGTGTGTTTTTATGCCTGCAAATTGGTTCTTGATCTATATGTTGTATGTTAGGATACTTATTTGGGCTCAAACCAATCTTGAGAATACTTTTACTTTGTTAAAATTGAGTTCAAAAAGTTAAAAGGGTGTTTGGGATTGACTGTTTGTTCAAGTTTGTGTGATTTGGAGTTGGTATTGTGTTGTTGTTTGAGTGTGTATCTGATATTGAGTTAATTGTGGTCTGATATATGCAAAATTTATGCCTTGAAACACTTAATCAAACATTTGGCAATAAAATCTTGAATATTTTTTGTTTTGCTCTGAAATCTTGTGCATACCTAGTTTTCATGTTAACCTAGGGCTAACAAGTGTAAAATCATTGTTATTGCAACCTATGTGATAGATCTGAGGCCTTGAATTTGGATTTTGTGTCAAGTATATCAACAAAATTGTTCTTGTGTTCTTCATTGTTCATCAGTAACTGCTTTTTCCTAGATCTTGTTCATTTGTTGCATTTATTGGATGGAATGTGTTAATATGTGTTTGTTTAAGTTGTATTGAGCTTGTGTATGCATTAGGTGGTTTGTGGTTAGCTTTTACTAGCTTAAAAGTAGCTTATAACTACCAGACCTGCTTATTATTTGTTTGGTACACATCTGGGCAAAGATTGAATTAACTGCACTGATTGGCTGAGTGATTTTGTGATTATTTGCTTGCTATTGACTCCTTGTGATTCACTTATCACAAGGGTGCCTTGATTGTCCAAATAGACCAAGTGAAACTCTCTAAAAATCCAAGTCAAAAAGTCAAGGCAGTGGGAACTCCTTTCCCTTGCTTCTAGCCACTGCTAGTTATATTTTGTGTTCAACTTATTAATAAGGCATTTTAGCTTATTCCAAAGTGCAACAACTTATTATTTGTAATATGTCTTAATATTTGAGCTTATAAGTGATTCTTGAAGTGTATAGCTTTTGGTGTTATGTTTTTACTAGAAAACGACTATTTTGTCTTTTTCAAAATCAGCTTATTGCTTATTTCAGCTTATTAAGTGTGCTTATTGGAAAACTTTTTGTTGATTAAGCTTAGTTATTCCATTTGTAACTTATTGCAACTTGAATCAGCTCTTGAAATAGCCTAGAACTTAAAAACGACTATTTTATCGTTTTGTGAAGAAAGCTTTGGCTTATTTCAGGCTTATTCCTTGAGCTTATTTCAAATTTCTTTTTGCAAATAGCTTAATTAGGTCAAGAGAAGGACGTGGGTAAAATTTTAGCTTATGGCATCAGCTTATAGCTTAATGGGCCAAAAAGCCTATTAAGAATAAGCGGTTTTGAAATAAGCTAGCTTAAGCTCATTTTCAGCTTTTGGGCCTTTGGAAAATTGTGTTTAAAATCGAATTTTAAGCTTGACTGGAGCTTTTGGGCCAATTCTGAGGACTTTTTCTTATTGGGCCCAATATTAAGCCCATTAAGGATCTGTTTGGGTATTTGGCCCATTTGAAGGCCCAATAGGGGCATTTTTGGTATTCCAAGTTCATTTTCTTTATAATTAGGTTAAAATAAACTAGTTTGCAAGTTTTTATAATTTTTTACAAATTTTGGGTTTTTATTATCATTTTATTATTAAAAATTAAAATTTAGATTTTTCAAGTTTTTATATTTTTCTTAGGTCAAATACATTAAGTTAGGAATTTGACAAATTTTAGAGTATTTTTATTGTCATTAGATTAATTTTTAGAATTATTTTAAGTTTTAGTAGTTTTTAATTGTTTTAAATAGTTTTATTAATTTTAAAATTTTCAAAAATAGTTATAAATTTAGTTAAGTCATTTTAGAGGTTTACAATTGAAAAAATCTCATTTTGGGCTTTTTGTTAATTAAATTGATTTTTTGGGCTTTAATTAGCATTAAAAAATTATTATTTAATTAAATAAACGGTTTGGGTGATTTTTGATTTTTTGTAAACTCTAATTACATTTTTTAGGATTTATTGCAATTCTCTAGGAATTTTTTGGGTAAATTTTTAATTTTGTCACTTTTTACGGTTTTACGTGTACGACTTTTCGTCTTAGTTTTAATTCATAATCGTAACGGTCATTCTCTTCTAATCTCTTCTATTTTCTTTCTTCATAAATTATAATCACAAACCATTAATCAATTCTTAACACAACTCACTTGCCTCCTTGGGAAACGAACTTGAACTTCATTGGTCATTAGTGCTCGGTTTTCCTAAACCGACACTTAATACTTTCCCTATTTACGCTCTTTTGTTTTCCTTATCAAGAGACGTAATTTACTACCATCATTTTGGCGCCGCTGCCGGGGAGGCGTGTTGTGTTTTGATTTGAACAATTGTTGTTTTTATACTAACCATAAATAGTATTTGTATTAGTAGCACTCTACTAATACGTATTATCGGTTTTCGTTTTTTTTGTGAATACTATTACTATATTGTATACGTAGAACAATAAAATCACAAGTACTCCAAAAGTGTGAAAACACAACCTTGATTGGGAGGTCATTACTCAATCATTGTATTCGAATCTCAAACAAGAAAGAAAAGGCAAAAATAGATAAATACTTTCGTGAAGCTCGATTTTGAAAAATACAAACTATAAGGTGGGTATAAGTCGGGTATTATAAAATATACCCTAAGGAAAATGCTCTTAAGTGCTTCGCGCCGCCTCATTTCCCCGCTTGCTTGTGAGTATTTTGAGATTGAAAACTAATCGAGGGTTTTGCCGCCCAAAGTATTATTAAGTATCATATATACTTTCTTGGTTTCATTTGATTAAACCCTCTTGAACGTTTTGGTGTTCCACCAACGTTATAAAGTCATCGAAGGCGTTCACTTCACGTGATTGTTTTCATTCCTTGAGGCTTCTTTAATCAAGTGGTTTGATTAAGGAGGAGATTTGTAGATTTTTGTCTACTTAATACAATTCAAAAAATCCAAAAAAGTAAAAACAATCAAAAATCCAAAAAAAATCGAAAAAGTCAAAACACCAAAAAGAATCTTCTTTGCTCATCCCCACGTTGTACGTGACGTTTATGCAAACTCGTAATCAAGCAAGACGTGCACGTAAACGTCGTAATCGAAAGGAAAACACACCAACACCTTCTAGTGAAGAGACTCCAAGTGAGGAACCTATTGTAGAACAAGAAGCTATCATGGCTAATCGTACTATGATGGAGTTACTTCAAGCACCCACCGAGGGTTTTGGAGAGGCAATTGTGATTCCTGCCATCCTTGCGGAGAACTTCGAGATCAAGACGGGTTTAATGTCTATGCTTCAAGCCAACAAGTTTCGCGGACACGAAAAAGACAACCCACATTATCACATTAGGCAATTCAATCGTCTCACCGTGACAAGCAAGTTTAAGGATGTACCCCACGATGCCATTAAGATGATGTTGTTTCCATACTCTTTTGATGGACCCGCCAAGATATGGCTCGAGAAAGAACCCCCAAATTCGATTTTGACGTGGGGTGATCTCGTTTCTAAATTTGTGAATCAATTTTTTCCACCATCTAAAACAACACATTTGAAAAATGAGATTTCACGATTTACTCAAAGGTCTAATGAAAGTTTTTCAATGGCTTGGGAAAGGTTTAAGGAAATGTTACATGAATGTCCACACCATGATTTTTCCGAATTGCATCAAATTGATAGTTTTTATAATGGGCTTAATGATCATGAACGAGATTACTTAAACGCCGCCGCGGGTGGTAATTTTTTGTGCAAAACGACCTATGAGGCTTTAAAAATCATTAAGAATAGGTCTAAAGTTTATAGCCCTCGTAACACACCAAGTGTTGCCACTATGGGTTCGTCATCGTCGTCTCGTAACATGAGTGCCTTGCAAGATGAAGCAAATGAGGAGAATCGGTTTTTCGATAGGTTTTTGACTCTTATGACTCATTGGAAAGCACAAGATTCTTTGACTTCCACATCGGTTAAAGCGGTTGTCAAGAGTTGTATTTCGTGTGGTGGAGCTCATGATTTTTCCGAGTGCATTACCGCGGATGGTAACACTTCGAATGCTTATGTAGCCATGGGAACTTATAACCAAAACGGTCAAGGTTCCCGCCAAAATCAAGCTCCACAAAATCAAAATGCTAACAACTATCGAAACAATCAAAATGGTGCTTATCAAGGAAATCAACGTAACTTCAACAAGGGTAATTATCAAAGTGGAAATGAGCAAATTTCAAACAAAAACCAAAACCGTGATTTTTAAACTACCACACAAGGTTTTCAAAATTCTCACACTAAAAATCTAAATGGAGAATTTTTAGAATATGCAAGGCAAACGATGCTAAGTTTGATAACATGCAACGTAAGATAATTAGCCTAAGATCCGAGTTGAAAAACGAGCTTAAAAACGAACTTGCTAATGAGTTGAAAAATCATGCTAATAAAATGGAAGGAAATGTCCAACGTCTCCAACAAAATCAACAAACAAGGTCAACATGAAATTAAGCAAGATTTGTTAAAAGCGGATGCTAGGCAATCTAAGTTTGAAGATCGAATGGGGAAAATGTTTGAAGCTATCATGTGTAAACCTTCTTATTCGGGTGGTCTTCCTAGTGATACCATCGTAAACCCGAAAGGAGAATTGAAGGTTATTACTACTCGTAGTGGTAAAACTTTCAAAGAACCCATTTCTCGTCCAAGTACTTCTACGGAGAAGGAAATAGAGAAGGAACCCGAGGTAGTGGTAGAAAAGGAGCAAATTCCAAGCCCACGAAGTACCGCTCAAACCACACCTACGGTTGAACAAATACCAATACTGGAACCCGAGATTCCAAGGCCGTTGCCTATGCCCCAACCCCGCACCACCCTTACCTTACCCTTCAAGACGAAACAAGGAAAGGCACAAGAACGAAACAATTATCAATTTGAACTTTTTATGAAAATGTTTCGTGACTTGCATTTTAATATAAGTTTTGCCGACGCCTTGGTCATGATGCCTCGATTTGCCGCAAACTTCAAAAGTATGTTGAATAACAAAGAGAAATTTCAAAAGTCGTCTAGTTGTTCTTCGGTTTTTCTTAGCCGCATACCTCAAAAAGTCGGTGATCCCGGTAAATTTTTA
Organism: Glebionis coronaria; assembly: GCA_025667525.1. NCBI lineage: Eukaryota > Viridiplantae > Streptophyta > Magnoliopsida > Asterales > Asteraceae > Glebionis > Glebionis coronaria. Next base: position 456,306,577 of record CM046876.1, read on the forward strand.
ATCCCATGTGCAATACAAGATATGGAGGAATGCTACGCCTTGGCCGATCTTGGTGCTAGTATAAATTTGATGCCTCTTGAGATTTTTAAGTTGCTCAATGTTCCTAATCTCACTCCTTCAAGAATGTCAATCGAGATGGCCGATCATTCTACGATTCTAGCTTGTGGAGTAGCCGAGGACGTCTTCGTGAAAGTTGGAAAGTTTTACTATGCCGTGGAAGTTATCGTTGTTGACATTCCTATCAATCCTAAAGTTCCTCTAATTTTAGGTCGATCATTTTTGGATACCTCGAGAGCACTTATCGATGTGCATGCTAGGAAAATCACTCTACGTTTCAATGAGGATGAACTCGTCATAAATGCAACTCAAAACTCTACGCTTTCTCATGTGTATTCTATCACGTCCTTGAACAATGTTAATCCCATCAAAAAAATTTGAAAAAGGATTTCAAAAAGAATTTTAGGAGTTGATGATAAAAACGATTTTCCATCCCCTCCGCCGGTGGAGGTTAAGAGTGTTAAGCCTATGTCTCCAATCACGAATGATTCTTCGGATGATGAATATGTTGACCCCGATGGGGAAGTTTTCTTTGTCGACAAACATTTTGAGAACTTACCACCACCAAAACCAAAACGGTTTTCAAATGTGAGAATTTTTAGTGTGACTAACATCGTTTTAGAAACGCCAAATATTTTTGACATAATCAAGTCGGGTTTTCATAAGGAGAGTTTAAAAGATGAAAAAGGAAAAATTTTTGAATTGGATTTAAAAGATTTTTCTACAAAGCTAACTCCGTCATCACCTCGTGTTTTGAGTGCTACGAGCTCGTCTTCTCCTTTTGACGATGCTTTGTGTGGACTTAGTATGGGGGAAGACCACTATGTTCCCTCCCCTTTCTCCACCGAGGACGAGATATTTGATCTCGGAATTGCTTATAGAGGGAAGTCTCGGTCTTCCACCGATGCAATAAATGGAAAATCTTTCTATTTGATTGGTGCGAGTCTACCTCGAGTAGCTCATGGTTTTTGTGACTTACCCATTGTCCCACCCTTATATTTCTTCTCATCTATTTTCTTTAAATCCTTTGGGTTTGTGTTGGCACATGATGAAATGGCGTTGATTTGTTTATCCAATGAAAACGAGAACGCCATCTTTGATCCTGGTATTTTGCACCATCAAAGGACTTAGTCCTTAATACCGGTTGTTTTTGGGCCTTGTTTATCATGTAAGCCCCGCAAAAAATTGACCATACCATGATTATCCCTAAATGATCACATTTATAGGGGATTCGAGTCGAGCTTTTGACTAGGTTATCAAAAACAAGGTGCCTCGTGGGGGAAACCCATGCTTATCCATGTACATATTATCTCTTTCTAAATAGTTAATGTGAGGGGATTTGTGCCCTTCCAACCTTTGTTCCGTGGTTGTTTGTGCATTGTGGTTTTTAGATGATCATGATCTTCACGATTAGAGCCTCTCGTGTTCGTTTTATGGGAGCACTCGATCGTTTGCTTGGAAGACTTTCTCAATATCCATGATATATCCTTTGATGTTCTAACCTTAGGTTTATAGCACACTTTATAAACGGTTTTAAATTTAATGGTTACACCCTTTCCATGCTAGATTAAGCATTCGACTACGTCTCTAGTATGGGGGTTTTCCAACCCTTAGACTCGAAACATTGAGGACAATGTTTAACTTTAGTATGGGGGGGGTGAATAGATACTTGCCTTGCCAAACCTTCACGCTTTCCAAAGTTTATCTTTTTCTTTATCGTTTTGTTGCAAAATAAGGCTAAAAATGGCCAAATTTTAAAATTTTCTCATGTTTTTTAAGTGTTTGAAGACACAAATGTAGGTTTTCTGATGGCGAAAATAAGAGTAATTTTTGACTCGACCGTACGTGTTGAGCACTTAGCTTCGATTCCTTAACTTTTAAGGCTAAGTCTTTTAAATGAGGACGAGAAATGATAGAGTTAATTATAAGTTACTATGCTAAACGTAGAGTACTCGTATTCTTTCAAAAACTCATGTGTTCTCGTTGTTTGCTTATTCTCCCTTCGCTTGTAAATATTTTTTGCTTAATAAATATTGACTTAGCTGTTTAGTCTTGATTGTTGGTTTCTAGTCTTTTCTAGTAGCTTCCATGTAATTAAATTGGGAAGACATTAAGGTATCGCCAGCGTCACGGTTTTGAAGTATTGGGAACCCGAATAATTGAAAGCTTCACCCAATAATAATATTTCAAGTGCTCACCTAAATCAAGCGAACAATTTGAACCTCACAAGGCCGAAAAATCTATGCAAAATTGAAAGTGAATCAATCCTTAATCTTTGAAGCTTTAAAGATCTAAAATTCGCCTTAGCGTGAGGATATACGTCTTTGTCCATAATAAAACCACCGATGAGGCGGATAATAAAAGGCAAGGAAAGACCGAATTCATAATAAAAGCTTCATGGAGAAGTTGAATAAAAGATGGAGGTAAACCTATGATAATAAGGACCTTCCGTTAGGGGGCGTATAAAAGTCTTGGTAATAAGTCTCATGTTCAAAACCGTTATAAAATCGTGTTTATCGATCCTTCTTGGTGACTTAATTTTTTGACATCGTTGTCTATTAGGAGGGGTTATTAATTCGATGGTCTTGGTTACACCGTTAGGACTCTATTTTTAGACCTAAATCTCTATTATCGCATAAGTCAAACAATGTATCCTCGTGAAACATTCAAGACAAAATAAAATATAAGAGATACAACTTAGGAAAATGGGAGGATAAGTACGTGATTAGGGCATATGAGTAGTGCTAGCATTACTAACTTATAACGACAATGATCTCGTTGCACGCTTAGCATGGAATTGGGGTGAAAATCAAGGACGATGAAATTATTTCTAACGAAGCATTCACGTGTTCTTGTTCTATGAACCTAAACGTCCCATTTTAAGATGAAAATCATACATTATGTCTAGCATTGCGTGAGGGCAGGGCAATGGTTTAGTATGGGGGAGTGATGAGACTGCTTTTATACATAGTCTCATCGTCCAAAACGGGCTTTAAATGCATTAAATATCATCAAAAATGCCAAATATATGCTTGTGTTTGTTACTTGTGTATTTTAGGCGGATATTGAGGAAATGACAAAAGATCACAAAGAACATGCAAAAACGAACACGGGAAAAGAAGTCGCACAATGAACCGGACCCAAGTGATGATTTTCCAAGAATAAACCTTGAAGATTTGAATATTATACAAGAAGGGTCCTCCAATATTGAAGAATTGACACATTAAAACCCTTGTATATTCATAATTACAAGTTTGGTCCTTTAAATATGTCAAATTGCAAAAAGGACCCTTAACTTTAAATAAATGGAAAAAATGGTCCCTAATAAATCATGACTTGTCAATTTCAGTCCTCCAAGAAGTCAACGATACAAGTCAAGACCATTATCCATGAAGAAAATGCCAAAACAGCCCTTCAAGAATCACAAATTGGTAAGAAATACCCCTGAAAATATTTTGCAAAACTTTTTTGGGGCAAAAGTATGAAAAACAAAAGTTGATAACAAAGGGATAGGCGTTGATAGCATGTTTAAACTGAAATGACAAGAGAAAGGTAGAAGAAGGACCAAACATGGAAGACAACTATACTTACCTAGACCAACCATGTGCTGCCATCTCACCCACCAAATCCCCTCAACCAATCAGAACCCACCCTTTTTACACCTCATTTCCCACTCACTTAATTAAACTAATCTTAATTGATTAGTTTAATATTGGCGCCTTAACACCTATTTAAAAAAGAAAACAGATCAAAAACCTTGTTCTTCATGTTCATCACACGAATTGGGTTTTTTCTAATCATGTTGAATTAAGCTCCAAAACTTTCTAGAAACATGATTAGGGTTATACTAATCCTAACCCAACTCTTAAACCCACATCACCATCAGCTCACATGTATCACCATCCTTCCCCTGCCCCACTTTTTCACCTCCAAACAAAACCATGCAGCAAATCAATGCCCCAAGGCCTTGCTTATTTTCTAAGCATGAATTGGACATCCAAGATCATTTATATCCCACTTGCACTCCAACAAAACGCCAAGAAAGCTCACATGAGCTCAAGTTTTAAAATCTTCCAAGGGCATTTCTGGAAGTTTACCACTAGGTTTTTCTTTTCATTTTCAGTATTTCTAGGTTTCATGTAGCCTATTTAAAGGCATTAGTTTACAACATTAAGCTTTGTTCTCAGTTTTACTTTTGTCAAGCCTTGTAAAGCCATTTTCTAAAATTTATAAGATTGTGGTATTGTGTTGTGATTTAAAACTGAGTTCCATTGATTATTATTGTGTTAAGTAGTTGTATTGTCACATTTGTGTACTTAAACAAAACCTTGAACAAGTCCAAGATTTCCTATAAGCCCGTGAGTCCCTTTGTTCTTGCTAAGGTCAAGAATTCGGCTTGTGCTTTGGTGAGGATTGTTCATTGAGGTGTTTCTTTAAGTGACATAAGTCACAAATCAACTAGCTTGAGCAATATTGGAAATTGGTTATACGTTTTTATAACAAAATCTGCCTAAGTTGTTTGCTAAGTGCTTTTGGTTCAACAGCTTGTAGATTGAACTTAAGGGTGATCATAGCCTCATAATCTTGGTTGATTAAGGGGTGGTGAGGCCTTAAGGAAAGGTACAAGGCTTGTGAGAGCCTAAGTGTTGCAAAGACTTGGTCTTTTGTCACCTTGATTTATCTGATTTGTGCTAACCTAGGCTCAAGCCTTTGGCTGGGCTTGTTTGTTGTTCTTAGCAGGGGGAAGCTGGTGCTTGTTCTTGGTAGCATCTCAGCTCATTGATTCCATGGTGTGGATGTACATCTTGGAGGTTTGAATTCTCAACACTTCATATTTCTGATTAAATATTTGTGTTCTAAGTGATTTTGTGATTTTGTGATTTTGTTGGTATAAGTGTGTTTTTATGCCTGCAAATTGGTTCTTGATCCATATGTTGTATGTTAGGATACTTATTTGGGCTCAAATCAATCTTGAGAAGACTTTTACTTTGTTAGAACTGAGTTTAAAAAGTTAAAAGGGTGTTTGGGAATGACTGTTTGTTCAAGTTTGTGTGATTTGGAGTTGGTATTGTGTTGTTGTTTGAGTGTGTAAATATTGAGTTAATTGTGGTCTGATATATGCAAAATTTATGCCTTGAAACACTTAATCAAACATTTGGCTATAAAATCTTAAATATTTGTTGTTTTGCTCTTAAATCTTGTGCACACCTAGTTTTCATGTTAACCTAGGGCTAACAAGTGTAAAATCATTGTTATTGCAACCTATGTGATAGATCTGAGGCCTTGAATTTGGATTTTGTGTTAAGTATATCAGCAAACATTGTTCTTGTGTTCTTCATTGTTCATCAGTAACTGCTTTTGCCTAGATCTTGTTCATTTGTTGGATTTATTGGATGAAATGTGTTAATCTGTGTTTCTTTAAGTTTTATTGAGCTTGTGTATGCATTAGGTGGTTTGTAGTTAGCTTTTACTAGCTTAAAAGTAGCTTATAACTACCAGACCTGCTTATTACTTGTCTGGTACACATCTGGGCAAAGATTGAATTAAATACACTGACTGGCTGGGTGATTTTGTGATTATTTTCTTGCTATTTACTCCTTGTGATTCACTTATCACAAGGGTGCCTTGATTGTCCAAAAAAACCAAGTGAAACTCTCTAAAAATCCAAGTCAAAAAGTCAAGGCAGTGGGAACTCCTTTCCCCTGCTTCTAGCCACTGCTAGTTATATTTTGTGTTCAGCTTATTAATTAGGCGTTTTAGCTTATTCCAAAGTGCAACAACTTATTTTTAGTAATAGGTCTTAATATTTTGAGCTTATAAGTGATTCTGGAAGTTTATAGCTTTTGGTGTTAAGGTTTTACTAGAAAACGACTATTTTGTCCTTTTCAAAATCAGCTTATTGCTTATTTCAGCTTATTGAGTGTGCTTATTGGAAAACTTTTTGTTGATTAAGCTTAGTTAAGCCATTTGTAACTTATTGCAACTTGAATCAGCTATTGAAATAGCCTAGAACTTAAAAACGACTATTTTGTCGATTTGTGAAGAGAGCTTTGGCTTATTTCAGGCTTATTCCTTGAGCTTATTTCAAGTTTTTTTACAAATAGCTTAATTAGGTGAAGAGAAGGACGTGGGTACAATTTTAGCTTATGGCATCAGCTTATAGCTTAATGGGCCAAAAAGCCCATTAAGAATAAGCTGTTTTGAAATAAGCTAGCTTAAGCTTATTTTCAGCTTTTGGGTCTTTGGAAAATTATGTTTAAAATCAAATTTTAAGCTTGACTGGAGCTTTTGGGCCAATTCTGAGGACTTTTTCTTATTGGGCCCAATATTAAGCCAATTACGGATCTGTTTGGGTATTTGGCCCATTTGAAGGCCCAATAGGGGCATTTTTGGTATTTCAAGTTCATTTTCTGTTTAATTAGGTTAAAATAAACTAGTGTGCAAGTTTTTAGAATTTTTTATAAATTTTGGATTTCTATTAATATTTTATTATTATTTTATTGTTAAAAATTAAAATTTAGATTTTTCAAGTTGTAATATTTTTCTTAGGTCAAATACATTAAGTTAGGAATTTGACAATTTTTAGAATATTTTTATTGTCATTAGATTAGTTTTTATAATTATTTTAAGTTTTAATAGTTTTTAATTGTTTTTAAATAGTTTTTATTAAGTTTAAAATTTTCAAAAATAGTTATAAATTTAGTTAAGTCATTTTAGAGGTTTACAATTGAAAAAATCTCATTTTGGGCTTTTGTTAATTAAATTGATTTTTTGGGCTTTAATTAGCATTAAAAAATTATTATTTAATTAAATAAAAGGTTTGAGTGATTATTGATTTTTTATAAACTCTAATTACATTTTTAGGATTTATTGTAATTTTCTAGGAATTTTTAGGGTAAATTTTTAATTTTGTCACTTTTTACGGTTTTACGTGTACGACTTTTCGTCTTAGTTTTAATTCATAATCGTAACCGTCATTCTCTTCTAATCTCTTCTATTTTCATTCCTCATAAATTATAATCACAAACCATTAATCAATTCTTAACACAACGCACTTGCCTCCTGGGGAAACGAACTTGAACTTCATTGGTCATTAGTGCTCGGTTTTCCTAACCGACACTTAATACTTTCCCTATTTACGCTCTTTTGTTTTCCTAAACAAGAGACGTAACTTACTACCATCATTTTGGCGCCGCTGCCGGGGAGGCGTGTTGTGTTTTGATTTGAACAATTGTTGTTTTTATACTAACCATAAATAGTATTTGTATTAGTAGCACTCTACTAAGTGTATAGTTTTAATATTTACAATTTCAACCCTCAATATTTAACCTTTTTAACACCCCCAAAATACATTGCGCAGCGGAAATACACATTTGAGTGCTAAACTTAAACATCATTACACATAACACTTCGAACAATCTCAAAATGAGACATTTGAAATATAAGAGGAAATAATTTAAAAATTGTCTAAAACCGTCAATCCCCATTTAAAACAAGAGTTTAAGAATCAGAGCAGCGTTTCGGTCCCCCAAAGATCTCAACCACTCAACAAACATTTTTACCAAAATACATGACCAAACATAATTAGTTTTATGACAAAAGGGAAAGAAATCAGTTTTAGACCCAACAACTACAAAAGCAACCAGTAACCTTCTCCAGCAAGCTCCGCCATCAATCAAATTCAATCACCTGAAATACATGCTTAAAATCATCAACACAACAGTTGAGCAAGTCTATAGGTTTATAAAATCATCATTTGAACACAAGGGCAAATCAATCATAATCATTCAATAGAATTGTTGATCATACAATCTATTATTTAGGTATTCCATCTTATAGCAAAGCTATACAACTGTGTTTAAGCTCATGACACCGACCCGTTATAACCAATATTCCACCAAAAGGCCGGCATGATAAAAAGTGAAACCATCGCCCCTCTTAAGGTAATCGTTGTAAAATTTACCTTGTCTCTTATTCAAGTTATCCGTCCGAGCAGCAGACTCAGCGTACTAACTCTCGTCTCGGATAGGGATGTCAACCCCGATAGTACTACCAATTGTCTAAGAGGCTATTTCCAACCCACACAAGGGCGAGACAATAGTTAACGGTTTATGAATTTAGGGTATTCTACAAATAGGTACTCAACACAATTCAGGCAACATTCAGGTCCAAAGGCAACATACAGGTCCAAACAATTATTCGTGACTTATGTTCCATTTATTTTCAAATAGCATGTATCCCCCTCGTGGGTTTTAAAATCATTCAAACCCAGTACAAAGCGAGGCTATAGACTCACCTTGAGTAATATAAGTAGCAAGACGATCTTCGACGATAGATGATGCCCGATAAACACGAAAACCGCAACCTACCAAGTATGGTGCGTTCGTTAATAAATAGACTCAAGTATAATCCATACTTAATAACACAAAACTCCAAAGTTATAAAACCATGACAAACCCGAAAGAACAACAATACTAGTGATACTACTATACCCTTCTATACTTTAACTTTATTAAACAACACCCTCGATAAAATCTGGCGGTAAATACCAAATGTACAAGCGTATTTACCCTACCTAGACACCTTCAATATTTATGAAACTTACTGTATAACCCACTCACATCATATATAAAACTCTCAAAAATTTTCATCAAGATATTTGACCTCTAAGACCTTCTGCCCGACACATCTTCGATTTACGAAAACTGGACAGTTTTACACCTTCGACTCATAAAACCATTTTGACCTCTCTAAACAACTCCGTTTACAAAACCGACACTTGAGTTTGAAAATAGACTCACAAACCTAGGTTTATAACTTAACAACATCCCTTGACCATTTCTAAAAACTCATTTTATAGTCCCCGAGATTCGATCCAAATATTGATAACAATTTCAGATTGTGTCGATACTCGTCTCCCGGTACACGAATAATCAAACTAGCATAACTTTTTCCTCGTTTTGAGTTAGAAACTCTAATTTATATCAAAACGAAGCTAATGAAAACCTCTACGACACTATCTAATTGGTTTAACAATAATTCAAACATAAGACATCAAAAAACAGCCTCAACCTCACTACCCTAATTTACCCTTCTAAAAATCACATAAAATCATACTTTCAACCAATTCTAATCACTTTTCTACTAATCCTAATACCCTAATATCATGCTATTTCAATCCTAGCACTTTCATGATTCATAAAAACAAAAACCAAAATCAAAACTCAAACTTTTAACATCAAAATAGCATGATCTAATCGTGATCATCGCATGCATGATCATTAACAACTCTTATCAACCCTAATTCATAAGAAAAATGAAAACTTAATGCATGTAAGAGATTTTATACCAAAAGAACCACCTTTTAAGCTTAGGAATGGGACTTTATTTGGTTTTCTCAAAATCAAGCTTAAAAATTAAAATTAATGGGTGTTTTGTTTGGGTTGAAGTCACGACAAAGAGAAAGAAAACAAGAGAGATGAAAAAGTTTGGTGAAAAATTGGATGTATGTGTTATGTTAGGTGAGAAATTTCATTATATATGATGGATGGGGGGTTTATTTTTCCAATCTTGCAATCTTTTGGACTAAAATACAATTAAATAGTTTAAAGGGTAGAAAATGACTATTAGTCAATTTTGAAAATATTTACGGGATTCGGGTTACGTAAAAATACTTTTCGAAAGTTAAAGATCACACAAATAGGATAGTAATATAGTCCAGGTACGACTTAATACGCAATTAAAAAAACGAAAACGTCAAAAATATAAACATCGAAACAACAAATAATAATACGTAAAATTTCGGGCATTCATCGATATCGAAATCACTAATAATTCTTGCAATTAGTAAAATGGTAAAAATAAGGCCTCCACCATCGGTTTTAAATTAAACCACCAAACGTCATAGCATTCAAACTCATCGAAAATTTCAAAAATATTCGTAATATAGGATTAAATAATGACCTCAGATTCGGGTTATCACATCCTACCCTCCTAAAAGAGAGCGACGTTCCGACACTCGGCCCCTCTTATACTTACATTTCATACCTCTCGAATAAAAGAGAACTCTTTTCCTTAAAGAAATCTTCATGCTTCCTTCACGAATTCAGGTCCACTCCTAGAATTCTTGTATCTTCACAAATAGAAATCTTACTATGCTTTGACCTTTTAAGAACTCCTCACAGTTTCCTCTATGAAATGCAACTTATTTTCAAGTTGAATTCCCTCCTTGTTTTCCCAACACGAATTTCACCCTTCATAACGATACTTTAAGCATAACCACATCTCCAATTTCAAACTCCATCTATTTCCTTCGATTACCAACATAACTCTCCTGACAACTCCTTGCTGCTAACAGACGATTCTAAATCTTTACAATCTTATCAGTAGCTACCAACATCATTTCTAGTTTATTCATTTAATTCCACCTACATTAATTCAATACACAGATAACCTAACTTACGTTCATAACTTACGATCTTTAATCTTTACAATTTGAAGTTCTTTATGAACATTCAAACAATACAACCTCATTACTAGCATGATAACCATTGTCGTATAAGAATTCCAACAATTCTTAAGTCAATCACACGCGCACAAGTATATCGTCCATTGCTCGAATCGTCCTTTCACTTTGTCCATCAGTCTATGTATAACACACATTACTCAACTTAACTTTTACCTTTACTTAAACCAGAATGCATCGAATACTTTGACTTATGAAATTCCTTCATTACTAAATCTCGCAAACCTAAGATACCTTTCTCAGATGGACATAACGGAAATCGAATCCGATTCTCCAAAATACTTCATCTTAATCAACTTCACTACAAATCCTTTTTATAAGTTTGAAAAAATATTGAAATCACTTTCCTTGTCATTCTTCTTCATCAAATCGTTAGCTTTAAGCTTTTAATATCCTTTCTGTCTAATCCACACTTCTTGTCATTACCAAAACTCAAACTTTAGAAGCTTTTCCCTTTCCTTACTGATAAGTGCCTCAGCTACCACATTCGCCTTTCCCGGATGATAGCGAATCTCGTAGTGATAATCACTCACAGTCATAATCACCAGCATTCTTAAATACTCAAAATGTATAACTGGTGATTCTCTACTCATCTTCTTTGTCTTCCCAAGAAATTGAATATGAGACAACTCTTATGATCCTTGATTACTACACACTTGATTCCATACAAGTAATATTTCCACAATCTCAAAGCAAATACCACAACTCCATAACCCTTATGAAACGCATCACAACAAACTATAAAATCTTCAGATCCTTCCAACAATGAAAACATCAACACAGAACACGACTTATCCTCAGTGTTCTATAAATAGCTTCCTCATGTGATAAGGATCAGATCTCGAAACTTATAAATTTAAATGTATAAGTGGGACTCACACATCTAATTCTTCTTAGTCAGCTTAGTCAATGGTTTAACAATTAGTGAAAACCTTTCGATAAACCTCCGATAATTCTTAGCTTAAACCAAGGAATTAACAGATTTCCATCGGCGTCCTTGGTACCGACCAATGCTTAATTGCTTCAATCTTGGCAAGATTTTCACGAATAACTTTGTTGTCAATCACATGCCCTAGAAAATGCACTGATTTCAACCAACGCTCACACTTAGAGAACCTTGCATACAACTTCTCTTTCTTCAACCATTCCAAAGTTATTCTCAAATGCTTTTTATGCTCCTCCTTTCCCCTTGGAATAAAATAGAATATCATTAATATATACAATGACTAACTCATCCAAGTATGACTTACACACACGATTCACCAAGTCCGTGAATACGGAAGACACATTTGTCAATCCAAAAGCATCACTTGAAACTTAAAATACCCACATCCAGTACGAAAAGCAGTTATAGGAATATCTTCTTCCCTAACTCTCAGTTGATGATAACCAAACCTCAAAGTGATCTTCGAGTACACACTGGATCCTTACAATTGGTCAAATAATGTCAATCCTCGGTAGTGGATACCGATTTTTGGTAGTTAATTTGCTAAGCTCACGATAGTTGATACACATCCAAAACGATCCGTCCTTCTTGACAAGCAATTCAGGCGATCACCACTGCAATGAAACTTAACCTAATACATCCCTTATCCATAAATTCTCGGAATTGATCAGATAACTCTTTCTACTCTAACGTCCCAAATGATAAGGCGTAGGAACAACAAATGCAACTTCCGGCACTGAAGCAATACAAAACTCAACTTCACAAGATGGCGGTAAACTCGGTAAAACCTCAAGAAAAACTTCAGGATACTCTCAAATCATTAACACATATCCCAACTTTTCCCAACTAAACCATCACTAGTTACATGAGGTAGAAATACACCACTCCTCTCTTCCACATACTTCCTCATCTCCAAAAAAGACACACTTCTCAAATGGATAGTTCACTCATCACCTTTCATAGTCAACACTCAACTTCTCACCAAAATCAAAACCAGTAGTTTTCAATTTATAGTGAGGATTTGTTCAATCTCAAACATCAACACCACACACAACTAAGCAATTACTACCAATAATCTACATCTAAGAATCCCAACTTTATGAGCATCAAGTCGATATTAAAAACCTACTTCCCTAAATTCAAGGAACACTCTCTTAGTAAGGTTTATCAGCATCACCCAAAACGTAAGCTGAAGCGACAACATTCCCACATTGTCGATTTCCTTTCCTTGGACAATTTCCTTGCTTGTGTCCATTCTCACGACATCGAAAACATATCACAACTCCAGGGGTACTAATTGTAACACTCTCAAATTTCATATCGGTACAGCGTAAGAGTCTTTAGAGTGTTACGGGATAGCACAATAACTCCAATCATAGACAACACATAAAAATTGGTTGTACAAGGTTTAACATACATTCATTCGAAATAAAAGTTTTAAGTGTACAACAGGTCCCAAATTATATATGTCATTAAGTTTATAAAACATAGATCGAATGAAAATTTTTATTATTATGTGGGCAATCAGAGTCGATCTCCATCCGAATTACCTTCAAGCACCTGAGATAAAAACATGCAAAAACCATATCAGCGAATGCCGAGTGAATTCATAGAGTTTAATAAAACCGTTATATAAAACAATCATTGAAATCTGTACACAAGTATAATATCAGAAGTAAGTCCTCGTATTGCTAGTCAGGCAATATATAAAGCAAAGCATACATCTTAAACCGTCCATGAGACCGTAGCCTCAATATTACAATTATAGGTAATATTATTATCGTTATTTGCATCATTATTGAATTGTATTGGAACACATTTGGATTAATATTAGCCGCATGACATTGTTACCTTACTATCACAAACAACGGGCCGCGAACCCAACAAACAATTTTCCCATCTAAGTTAGCGTGTCGTCACAAAAATCACGCTACGTAAATCTTCTCATACATAAATTCACTTACCAATCAATATGGTACGACGGGGATCAACCGTCAAGGCGCGAACTGGGGTGATCGTCCCCAAATAGTACTATCATATGCATAAGCGTCTACCAAATCCCGGTAGTTCACAATTCATGCTAATGGGACTTTAAGTGACATAACATAACTACTAATAATCCTTTTTATCTCTTTTATTGGGTCATAGCATCATTCGGGTCCATATCATTAAGCATACCATCGGGACTACCTGTGTTCTATTTTTATCAAAAACTAGCATGTTATGTCCCTCACGGGTTTACAAATCATTTTATAAAACATTTAAAAGAGTGCGAGGCTATGAACTCACGTTGATAATGAAAGGCGGATTATCGGCTACGGGCGAGCTTCGATCACTGAAACCTATATAAATAATAATCGGTCTTAGACTTTTGTCCAATGACTTTATAAAAATAACAATTATGTATACATATGATGATTTTATACATATGATGATGATCAAGTGGGTTTGTACATCTTTATTTACTAATTATAGTGTTATATGTGTAGGTAACTTTTATATTAGTTTCACTAGTTCATCTTATTTACATGTTTAGGCTTAATAAGCCCATTATAAGTCTATTACCTCATATAAGTCCATTTTTTACTTTTAATATAATGATTATACTTACAAGTTAGGCCCAAGTGGGTTAAGCCCAATAAGTAAGTTTATAAGTGTTTAGCCAAATTAGTTGGATTAATAGTCCAATAAGGCTAACTTGGCCCGTCAATGTCCCTATGTTATATAGTTCGGGTTTTATCGGTTTTTACTTGTAATAGGTACTTATATATCATTATATGAGTAATAAAAATTTTACGTTAGACGGGTCCGACCATCTAAGTTTTAATTGACGAAAACGTTAATTTTACGGTTTTAGCCGAAAAGACGTAAAAATCATGTTTATAGCTTTATAACTTATAAAACTTATCAAACTACTATTTATATAAAATGTCTATTTATTTATCATTTTACATATTTATATAAATGTAATATATAAGTTAGTGAGTTTTAATTTGCATTTTATACTATATTTATTTGAGTGCTATTATAATACTATTAAACATTAATTTCACAAAATCTGATTTCTAGTTTCATTTTCACCATTTTTATCATATCTTGAGTTCTACAAGGAGATAGAAGCTCATTTTTGGATGACATAAACTTCATATTATGTGTTACAAATAACTTAGATTTAGCTACTAATCAATCCAAGTCTAAGTATCCCTAAAAGTCCTCACAAAATAGACTACTCAGATTGATATACTAATTTTGTTTTGATCATATCTCACTCATGATAATGATTCTATTGCATGGCCAACTCTAACATGTGTACAAGACCTAATACTTACTGTATATTGATTCCACTATTAAGCAAGATTTTAAACTTTTTACATATGGTTTTCCATCTTTTTAACCATATTTATCAACACTTGATCCCCACACAACATTTTTATCATCATATATCATCATATACATATACAATAGGAAAGAAAATACATTTGATCTTTACAAAAAGAACAAAGAAAATGGGAAGAATGATCTTGTTTACCAACTAAGACTATAACTTGTCTTTTAAGGACAACACCTTGATGTACACCAAATTTATCTTCAAGATCATCAACCACCAAGAATATTTGTTGAGAAATCAGCTCTAGGACACAAGCAAATCACCTCTTTTGATGTTATAATGATCACCAATCAACAAGGCTTCATGGGTTCTTCCTTATATGTGTAGATAACACAAAGTTTATGGCTAAAATTGATCAAATGGGGTGTTTGTTCTTGATTTTAGGACGGCAAAGAAGAAGAGGGTGAGAGGATTTTGGAGTAGTTTGCATGTGATGATATGTGTAAATGGTTTGGTTGAAAAGGTTTTGTGGTTGTGTAGCTTACTTGTTAAGCTTAAGTTAACAAGTGTTAACTTGTTAGCTACAAGTTTGCCACATCTTATGATGTGGTGTCCTTGTGTAGCCGTCCCATATAGTGGGGTAGGACAAGTGTATACTTGTCTCATCCCACTATTTTACGGGTATTCCTCGATTCTAGTTTCCTCGATTTGCGTGCCCTCGGGTCGTTTTACGAAAAACGTTTTTATAAATTATGAACCAACAGCACAAAACGAATCTAATAAAAATTGTCTCATCAAAAACGGAGTTCAAAAACGTAAATATGTAATCCTAAGGTTTCCGGTTTAGTTGTAGAGGACGTTAAATTATGCACGTACGCCCAAATTTAAATCCGTAAATTGTGAGTTCATCAACCAACACAAAAATAAGTTTAAAAATATTATACGAGAAAATAATTTACTACCTGAAAATGTTAGATTATCACAGCTTTTCCTCCTAAAAGGGATCAACGTCCTCGTGATCCATTTCATTTTGATTTTCGTTTCTTATTGAAATCAAAGAGGTGCGGATATTTCTTCCACATTCCGTTCTCTCGTTCCCAAGTAAATTCCGGTCCATGCTTTGAATTCCATCGGATCTTGACAATAGGTATCCGACTTTGTTTTAGTTGCTTTACCTCACGATCCATAACCTCTACGAGTTCTTCGATAAAATGCAACTTCTCATCTATTCGAACCTTATCCAACAAAATTTTCTCATCACTCATTGCTAAACATTTCTTCAGATTAGATACATGGAATGTGTTGTGAACACCATGAAGTTCTGGGGGTAACTCTAATTTGTAAGCCACCGAGCCTACTCTAGATAAAATCTTAAAGGGTCCAATATAGCGAGGATTCAATTTCCCTCTCTTTCCAAATCTTATAACGCCTTTTCATGACGATACTTTCAACATTACTCGGTCACCCACTTCAAACTGCATCGGTTTCCGCCGCACATCCGCTTAACTTTTCTGTCTACTACGGGCAGTCAACAGCCTATTCTTAATCTGAACTATCATCTCCGTAGTCTCCCGGATCAATTTTGGTCCCGTGAGCTGGGTATCCCCAACTTCACTCCAACATACAGGAGATCTACACTTCCTACCATACAAAGCTTCAAACGGTGCAGCCTTAATACTAGAATGGTAACTATTGTTATATGAAAACTCTGCTAAAGGCAAATGTTTATCCCAATTCTTACCAAAATCTATCACACAAGCTCTCAACATATCTTCCAGTGTTTGTATCGTTCTTTCACTCTGCCCATCAGTCTGGGGGTGATAAGCAGTGCTCATGTCGAGATTCGTTCCCAAAGATCTTTGGAGAGATTTCCAAAAATTCGATGCGAATCTAGGATCTCGATCTGAAATGATCGATACAGGCACTCCATGCTTGCATACTGTAACACCCCATTTAGAAATGGAAATATCACAGTAATTATGGCGTGTCATCAAAGCATACAAGGTAAAATGTCTAAACATTACTTGACCATATAAAGGAAAGTACCGGAATCAAACATCGGTAGTCCAAAAGTAAAGATCATCACACACAAACATAGTATAGTAAAGGAAAAGGACGAAACAATGTCCAAAGCATAAGTATCATAAAGAAAGGAAATGCATAATGTAAAGAAGGCTAGACAGCTTCCAGTCCATATGCACGTACTCTTAATGTCTACGAGCGTCCCTGAGTTCCTGCCGTTTTGGGAACATAGAAAAGGAAAACGGCTGAGCAATACGCTCAGTGCACGGATGTACAATAAAGCATGAATAGGATAAGCATATAACATAATAACAGCGGAAGAAACTAAGTCCCGAGTAACCTGGTTATGTCTTAATAAAACTGGTTTTATAGTTTGAAAGTCTTATGTTTATCTTATAAAAACTGTTTATCATATTTTACCATTAGCCAATATAGGTCATGAATATCCACCGTGCATGAATAATTGGAGGGGTGACCTCATCATGTAAATTAGAGGGGCTGCCTCTAATTTAATATACTGGTTTTATGGGTAGGAGGGATCAGCTCCTTGTGAAGGATGCAAGGCACACACCACATTCACCATGTAATCCTGAATAAAAACGTGTAACTAGGATGCACCCATACGCCCCACATGATAATATAAATAAATGGCCAAAAGCTGAAGGGACGCCACGAGCAATCACTCCGCCGTGGTGAAGTCATAACATCAGTGCCTCTAATGTTATGGTTATGGTACCTCCATAACTAGGTGAAACTGGTCATGCATGTATATGGCTATAGGTAATCATATTTAAACATAAGCAATCAAACTCATACTTATACTACGGGAAAACAGTTGGCTGCATACGGGGAAATCCTAATAAGGAAAGAATGTCCATACTGAAAGGACGGGAATCCGTACCTTATGTCCAGTGAACGAGAACGATGAACTGCGAGAATCCTACTTCCGAAACACTAATGCTACATAAATACGTACATGAAATAAGTATCTGCTTACTACATACATAGCTGGTTTTATGTCATGTCTTAGCTTATTTTATGTGTTCTTACTATTTACACTGTTTAAAGCCTTAAACTGTGTTAAATCTTATATTCTGTTCAATCTGCTTAAGTATTTCTGATATTTCATGTGTTATTATACTTACTGTGTAATAATAAGTAACTTTCCAAAAATAGCAGGTTTCCTAAAATAGAAAGTTTCCAAAAGTAGAAAGTTTCCAAAAATAGAAAATTTCCAAAAATAGAAAGTTTCCAAAAATAGAAAGTTACCAAAAATAGAAAGTTTCCAAAAATAGAAAGTTTCCAAAAATAGAAAGTTTCCAAAAATAGAAAGTTTCCAAAAATAGACTTACTGCTTAAAATAGATAAGTTTCTAAAAATAGAAAGTTTCCATAAATAGATTAGCTGTCTTAATTAAATAAGTTTCTAAAAATAGCTGGTTTCCATAAATAAAATAGCTGCCTTATTTAATTAAGTTTCTAAAAATAGAAAGTTTCCATAATTAGAAATAAGCTGGTTAAATAAGCTAAGTAAATAAGCCTAAGTATTTTCATGATTATTTTCTAAGTCATATGATATATTATATAGTTTAATAATTATTTCATGTAATTTAATTAAACTATAGGTTATAATATTTAATTAAAGTATGACATGTTTTAATTAAATATATTAAATACTTAGGTTAAGATATGTATTATTAAATACTAATAAGATAACCTAAGTCATGTTTAATTAATTAATTACATCCATGGTTTTAAAATAATTAATTAATTATAAGTCTTAATAATAAAAATACTTAGGTTAAAATAATTTCATGATTATTAATAATTAGTTAACCTAAGTCATGTTATTAAATTAATTACATCTTATTAATTTAATTCTTAACCTAAGTTTATAACATAAACAACTAACATAATCATGATCCGGATCTAAGCTTAAAAACATGCACCGGATATGAACAAACACCGTACCCCGAACCAATTCGGGGTACCCCCTTGCTGCCGTGGGACCCACACGCACCAACCAAGACCAAAAAGGTCTTGGTGGTGGTCGGTTAACAACAAACCGAACCCCCTTGGGGTCGGTTGTTCCTGCGGCCCAAAACAAACACCCCTTAGATCCACCCCTTTTGATTAATTAATGATCAAACATGTTAGATCTAGGTTTATTTAATGTGTTTTTATGAAAAACATCATGTGTTCTTAATTAATAAAAGATTAATTAAAAAGAAAACAAGTAAAAAGGTTTTACCGTATTCGTGGATCAAAAGGGTGAAGAACAAACACGAACAAACACTAAAATAACAAGATCCAAGATCAAACTCACCCCCTTATGGTGGTTTGTAGGTGGCGGAACATAAAGAGAAGGAGGAAGGAGTTTCTAGGTTTTCTTGAAATTCTTCTGTAAAAACAATCTGAGTAGTAAAAACTCTTAACCCTCCCTTTTAGTAAAATTGACAATGGGCTTGGCCCATTGTCCTATGTTGGCCGCGGGTAGGGACTCCCTTGTGGGGGTCCCGTACCTCGTTTCGTGTCTTGTAATTTCATACACGTTTACGTTTAATTTAGTTCGTGTTTTAAAAGTCCTCGTTACGTAAATATCCTACACTTATATATTTAATTACGCTCGTATTAAATATATATACGTAATAATAATAACTCGTGTTTAAATTACGCTCGTGATCTCGTGATCGTATGTTCGTGATTAATTATTGCTAAATAATTATTACGTGATCGTTCACATAAAATACTTATCGTGTTCTAACACGTACGTAATACATAAACTCCTAATACGTAATCGTAATCATGCTATATTAGGAATGTTTTTAACTAGTACGTACGAACTTAAGGTATTATGCATGGTAAAAGCATGCGGGTTTTACAACTCTTCCCCCCTAAAAAGAATAATTCGTCCCCGAATTATAGATCAAGTAAACTGGAAAAGAAGAACATACCCGAATTCAAAATATGAAATGAGGGTAAGAAGTCCGGATAGACTCCTCTGTTTCCCAAGTGGCTTCCCGCTCGGTATGATCCCTCCATAGAATTTTGACGAATGGAATCGTCTTCTTTCTCATGACTCGTTCTTGCCTGTCAAGAACTCGTTCGGGTTCTTCTATAAAAGTGAGATCTTCACGAATCTGTTCCAGTGGATACTGAACCATGTGAAGGGGATGATATTGGTACCCTCTGAGTAAGGACACATGAAACATATTGTGCACATGCGAAAGCTGCGGAGGTAACGCCAATCGGTAAGATACTTCACCGACTCGTTCAATGATATCAAACGGTCCGATGAAACGAGGACTGAGCTTCCCTTTAATCCCGAAGCGTCTAACACCACGTGCCGGTGAAAACTTAAGGAAGACGTGATCTCCTACGTTAAAGTGTAAATCCCTACGATGCTTGTCGGCGTAACTCTTTTGACGTGACCGTGCCTCCTGAATCTTCTGTCTAGCTACTGCGATCTTCTCGTTTGTCATCTCTATGATTTCTGGTCCTTCGAGTGTTCGCTCGCCAACCTGATCCCAGCAGATTGGGGCGCGACACTTTCTGCCATAAAACATCTCAAATGGAGCACACTTGATGCTTGCGTGCCAGCTGTTGTTGTATGCAAACTCCACCAAACAGATGTATTCGTCCCAATCACCCGTCCATTCCAACGCACATGACCTCAACATATCTTCCAATGTCTGAATGGTTCGCTCCGACTGGCCGTCCGTTTGAGGATGAAAGGTCGTGCTAAGCTTAAGTTGTGTACCCCAAGCTTTCTGCAGACTTTTCCAAAAGCGCGAAGTGAATCGAGGATCTCTGTCTGAGACGATGCTAGATGGTGCACTGTGTAGTCTCATGATCTCTCGTCTGTACGTATCTGCGAGTTTACTTACCGGATCTTCCTTGCGGATCGGTAAGAAATGAGCTGATTTGGTAAGTCGATCAACGATAACCCAAATTGCATCGTGCTTCCTTTTGGTAGGCGGAAGACCGGTAACAAAATCCATGGTGATTTTATCCCACTTCCACTCTGGAATGTCTAACGGTTGAAGGAGACCGCCTGATCGCTGATGCTCGATCTTAACCTGCTGGCAGGTAAGACATTTGGAGACGTAAGTGGCCACATCCTGCTTCATACCACTCCACCAAAAGTACTGCTTGATGTCATGGTACATTTTAGTTGAACCATGATGTATCGAGAATGGGGAGCTATGAGCTTCTGCTAGCAAAGCTTCCCGGAGTTCTTGGTCATCAGGAACACAAAGTCTAGTGCCCTGCCATACGATACCATCTGCATCTACTCTGAATTCTGTCCGCTTCTCCAAATTCTGAACTATCGCCCATAATTCTCCGTCATCCTTCTGAGCTTCCTTGATCTTAGATAGTAACTCGGGTTCTACTCTAAGATTAGCCCAGTAACCATACTGTCCACGTACCATGATCTCGATGTCTAGTCGCTCCAAGTCTCTTATGATTTCCTCTTCGATTCTAATGTTGTTGATCATTCCGGACTTCCTGCTAAGGGCATCTACTACTACATTTGCCTTTCCGGGATGATACTGTAGATTAATGTCATAATCCTTCAACAGCTCTAACCATCTCCTCTGCCTCATGTTCAATTCACGCTGAGTGAAGATATACTTCAAGCTCTTGTGGTCCGTGAAAATGTCACATGATTCTCCATATAAGTAGTGTCTCCATATCTTCAATGCAAACACGACTGCAGCAAGTTCCAGATCGTGCGTGGGTTAATTCTCTTCGTAAGGCTTAAGCTGCCGTGAAGCGTACGCGATCACTTTCCCATGTTGCATGAGAACACAGCCAAGTCCCTTCCCTGATGCATCGCTGTAGATTTGAAATCCACCCGTACCAGATGGTAGAGTAAGAATAGGTGCAGATACTAGCTTCTGCTTCAGGTCTTCAAAGCTCTTCTCTTGATCTTCAGTCCAGACGAATTTCTCCCCTTTTCGCATCAGTTTGGTCAATGGTAGTGCTAGGCGGGAAAAGTTCTCCACGAACCTACGGTAATAGCCAGCTAAGCCTAAGAAACTGCGGACTTCCGTCGCTGATGTCGGCCTCGGCCACTTAGTGATGGCCTCAACCTTCGTTGGATCCATAGTGATTCCTTCTGCTGATACAATGTGACCTAAGAATGCCACCTTGTCTAACCAGAACTCACATTTGGAGAATTTAGCATACAGCTGCTTCTGGCGAAGAATCTGTAGTATTGTACGAAGATGGTCTTCGTGTTCCTCCTTGGACTTAGAGAAAATCAGGATGTCATCGATGAAAACAATGTCGAATTTGTCCAGAAATTCATGGAAGATTATGTTCATCAAATCCATGAACACTGCTGGAGCATTTGTCAGGCCAAATGGCATAACTACAAACTCGTAGTGGCCATAACAAGTACGAAAGGCAGTCTTAGCAATATCCTGCTCCTTGACTCGTAACTGGTGATAGCCTGACCTAAGATCGATCTTGGAGAAGTGTTTGGCCCCTTGGAGTTGGTCAAACAGATCGTCAATGCGTGGCAGTGGATATCTATTCCGAATAGTAATCTTGTTGAGCTCGCGATAGTCTATGCAAAGACGCATACTGCCTTCCTTCTTCTTAACAAACAAAACCGGTGCGCCCCATGGAGATGCGCTCGGTCGAATGAAACCTCGTTCGAGAAGTTCTTGTAGTTGATCCTTCAGCTCCTTCAGCTCTATGGGAGCCATGCGATAAGGAGCCTTGGAGATTGGTTCACCTCTTGGAACCAGCTCGATACTGAATTCCACTTCTCGTGCAGGTGGTATGCCCGGAAGTTCTGCTGGAAACACGTCTTGGAATTCCGACACTATTGGTTGATCCCGAATCGATGGAGATTCAGCATCCATATCGTGAACCGTAGCTAGATAACCCTCGCAGCCGTGTGACAGTAGTGCACGCGCTTGCAGAGTGGATATGACTTCTACAGACCGTCCGGGTATGAACCCGTTATGAATGTACTCTGGTGCATTGACATCACCGAAGATAACTCGATATGAATGGCAGTCTATGGTAGCATGATACTTGGATAGCCAATCCATGCCCAAAATCATGTCGAAGTCATTCATGTTCAGCGGAAGTGCGTCGACAGGTCGAACCTTATCATTAAATTCTAGGGGAAGACTCTTGTATACATGGGTGATTAATACAGAGTCCCTCAAAGGCGTAGAAATAGTAAGCCTATTTTCTAGTGGCAAGGGAGGCATCCTAATGTTCTTAGCATAAGCAATAGAAATAACCGAGTGAGTAGCACCCGTATCGAAAAGAACACATGCAGCGCGACCATACATATACAAGATTCCAGTGATGGTACATGTAGACTTGTTGGCCTGGTCTCGAGATGTCATGTAGACACGCCCGGCAGTAGGAGGCGGCTTGGTATCAGCATGTCCCGATGTGCCCTCCATCTCGCCTTTACGGCAATCCTTCATAATATGGCCAGGAAGACCACACTTGAAGCACGCATCAGTGTTACGGCGACATGGTCCTGGGTGCCTACGGTGGCAAGTAGAGCAAAGAGGATGAGTGTATCCTCCAGCAGGTGCTCTGGCTGGCTGAGGACCTGATTAAACATTTTACATGAGACATAATAGTTGGGTACAAAGGACAACGCGGATAATCGTAAGATTGAATACCAGTGATAGCTAGACGGCTAGGCTGCGAACCTCTCTGGTTCTGGTCCCTACCGTTTCCATGGTTCCTGGTAGAATTTTGCTAGAGTGTCAGAATATGAGTTATAACATAAAACATAAGAAATTTTGTAAGTATTGAGACCTGCTGTTGCTGGATTGCCCGGCGTTGTTACGGTAATTTTCATTACCGCCACGCCTATCCGTAGCAGATCGGTCATTAGTCTGACCATTTCCTTTGGACTGATGAGGCTGCTGCTGAGTAGCCGGCTGAGACCGGTCCCCAGTTTTCTGCCTGGAAGATACATTTAAAGAGATGAATAATTGACATATGGAAGATATACGGATTGATCACCGCTTGAATATGAAGGTTTTACCTCTTGTCGGGTCTTTCAGCTTCCCCGAACTCATCCCTCTCCTGCAGCATCTCCAGTTTTCGTGCTGCATCGGCCACTTGTGCTACCGTATTGAACGTAGCACACACCAGATTGTTTGCGACCGATGTGCGAAGAGCCCATCTGAAGTGATGTGCCTGCTCTTCAGGAGTACCTGCTGCCGCACCAAGGAAACCAGCCAAGCGAAGAAAGCGCTGCATAAACTCGTTGCTATTCTCCCCAGCTCTCTGACGGATCCCATGGTACTCTTTCTTGAGTTTGTCCTGCTCAGCCTTGGGAAAGAACTGCTCCATCACCCTGTCCTTGAACTGAGCCCAAGTCAAACCAGCAACCCACTCATCACCACCTTCAGATTGCATAAAAGCTAACCACCAGTTAAGTACATCGCCTTCGAACCGATAGCATGCCAACCGCGCCTTGTATGCGGGGTCACAGCCCATAGCGTTGAAGATCTTCTCTATGTGAGCCAACCAGCTTTCAGCATCGCTGGGGCTATCAGTCTTCTCAAAAGCTCGAGGGCGGAGCTTGTTGAATCTCTCCAGCCATACTGCTAATGTCACTGGAGGAGGAGGAGGAGGTGGCTGATTGTGCTGCTGCTGATTGTTAGCAGCTTGAACTTTAGTACGGATGTCATTTCTCAGTTGAGGAAGCAAGGCTTGCATGGCAGCCTGAATTGCAGCATTGAGCTGCTCCTGTTCGCGTGTGAGAACCATCTGACAGTATAACAATAAAACATATGATTAAACAGTTCAAAATATAAAATATATACATGAAAAAAAAAATTTCTACTAAAAATTTTCACGAGAAAAATTTTATGCAAGAAAATTTTTGTATGAATGCATGATGCAGTTTTATGAAAACTTTGGATGCTCGAGAGTGAACGCCTCTGGTCAGTTCACTCAAAACAAAAGACATATCGAGGGGACGCCTATGGGTCGGTCCCAAATCTAAAAGTTTCGATAAAACACATGCGACTAAATAGGGCCAGTCCTGTACGAACCATTACTTAGTCAAAAACCCTATAACAATGACATATATATGTATGCTTAAAAATGATGAATGTATGAAAACAACTGTCAGTTCTAGGAAGACCGTAGTGACTACCCACTAATCACAGGTCATATTTGAGAGCCTACAGGTCAAAGCCTTGGCTCTGATACCATAATTGTAACACCCCATTTTGGAAATGGAAATATCACAGTAATTATGGCGTGTCATCAAAGCATACAAGGTAAAATGTCTAAACATTACTTGACCATATAAAGGAAAATACCGGAATCAAACATCGGTAGTCCAAAAGTAAAGCTCATCACACACAAACATAGTATAGTAAAGGAAAAGGACGAAACAATGTCCAAAGCATAAGTATCATAAAGAAAGGAAATGCATAATGTAAAGAAGGCTAGACAGCTTCCAGTCCATATGCACGTACTCTTAATGTCTACGAGCGTCCCTGAGTTCCTGCCGTTTTGGGAACATAGAAAAGGAAAACGGCTGAGCAATACGCTCAGTGCACGGATGTACAATAAAGCATGAATAGGATAAGCATATAACATAATAACAGCGGAAGAAACTAAGTCCCGAGTAACCTGGTTAAGTCTTAATAAAACTGGTTTTATAGTTTGAAAGTCTTATGTTTATCTTATAAAAACTGTTTATCATATTTTACCATTAGCCAATATAGGTCATGAATATCCACCGTGCATGAATAATTGGAGGGGTGACCTCATCATGTAAATTAGAGGGGCTGCCTCTAATTTAATATACTGGTTTTATGGGTAGGAGGGATCAGCTCCTTGTGAAGGATGCAAGGCACACACCACATTCACCATGTAATCCTGAATAAAAACGTGTAACTAGGATGCACCCATACGCCCCACATGATAATATAAATAAATGGCCAAAAGCTGAAGGGACGCCACGAGCAATCACTCCGCCGTGGTGAAGTCATAACATCAGTGCCTCTAATGTTATGGTTATGGTACCTCCATAACTAGGTGAAACTGGTCATGCATGTATATGGCTATAGGTAATCATATTTAAACATAAGCAATCAAACTCATACTTATACTACGGGAAAACAGTTGGCTGCATACGGGGAAATCCTAATAAGGAAAGAATGTCCATACTGAAAGGACGGGAATCCGTACCTTATGTCCAGTGAACGAGAACGATGAACTGCGAGAATCCTACTTCCGAAACACTAATGCTACATAAATACGTACATGAAATAAGTATCTGCTTACTACATACATAGCTGGTTTTATGTCATGTCTTAGCTTATTTTATGTGTTCTTACTATTTACACTGTTTAAAGCCTTAAACTGTGTTAAATCTTATATTCTGTTCAATCTGCTTAAGTATTTCTGATATTTCATGTGTTATTATACTTACTGTGTAATAATAAGTAACTTTCCAAAAATAGCAGGTTTCCTAAAATAGAAAGTTTCCAAAAGTAGAAAGTTTCCAAAAATAGAAAATTTCCAAAAATAGAAAGTTTCCAAAAATAGAAAGTTACCAAAAATAGAAAGTTTCCAAAAATAGAAAGTTTCCAAAAATAGAAAGTTTCCAAAAATAGAAAGTTTCCAAAAATAGACTTACTGCTTAAAATAGATAAGTTTCTAAAAATAGAAAGTTTCCATAAATAGATTAGCTGTCTTAATTAAATAAGTTTCTAAAAATAGCTGGTTTCCATAAATAAAATAGCTGCCTTATTTAATTAAGTTTCTAAAAATAGAAAGTTTCCATAATTAGAAATAAGCTGGTTAAATAAGCTAAGTAAATAAGCCTAAGTATTTTCATGATTATTTTCTAAGTCATATGATATATTATATAGTTTAATAATTATTTCATGTAATTTAATTAAACTATAGGTTATAATATTTAATTAAAGTATGACATGTTTTAATTAAATATATTAAATACTTAGGTTAAGATATGTATTATTAAATACTAATAAGATAACCTAAGTCATGTTTAATTAATTAATTACATCCATGGTTTTAAAATAATTAATTAATTATAAGTCTTAATAATAAAAATACTTAGGTTAAAATAATTTCATGATTATTAATAATTAGTTAACCTAAGTCATGTTATTAAATTAATTACATCTTATTAATTTAATTCTTAACCTAAGTTTATAACATAAACAACTAACATAATCATGATCCGGATCTAAGCTTAAAAACATGCACCGGATATGAACAAACACCGTACCCCGAACCAATTCGGGGTACCCCCTTGCTGCCGTGGGACCCACACGCACCAACCAAGACCAAAAAGGTCTTGGTGGTGGTCGGTTAACAACAAACCGAACCCCCTTGGGGTCGGTTGTTCCTGCGGCCCAAAACAAACACCCCTTAGATCCACCCCTTTTGATTAATTAATGATCAAACATGTTAGATCTAGGTTTATTTAATGTGTTTTTATGAAAAACATCATGTGTTCTTAATTAATAAAAGATTAATTAAAAAGAAAACAAGTAAAAAGGTTTTACCGTATTCGTGGATCAAAAGGGTGAAGAACAAACACGAACAAACACTAAAATAACAAGATCCAAGATCAAACTCACCCCCTTATGGTGGTTTGTAGGTGGCGGAACATAAAGAGAAGGAGGAAGGAGTTTCTAGGTTTTCTTGAAATTCTTCTGTAAAAACAATCTGAGTAGTAAAAACTCTTAACCCTCCCTTTTAGTAAAATTGACAATGGGCTTGGCCCATTGTCCTATGTTGGCCGCGGGTAGGGACTCCCTTGTGGGGGTCCCGTACCTCGTTTCGTGTCTTGTAATTTCATACACGTTTACGTTTAATTTAGTTCGTGTTTTAAAAGTCCTCGTTACGTAAATATCCTACACTTATATATTTAATTACGCTCGTATTAAATATATATACGTAATAATAATAACTCGTGTTTAAATTACGCTCGTGATCTCGTGATCGTATGTTCGTGATTAATTATTGCTAAATAATTATTACGTGATCGTTCACATAAAATACTTATCGTGTTCTAACACGTACGTAATACATAAACTCCTAATACGTAATCGTAATCATGCTATATTAGGAAAGTTTTTAACTAGTACGTACAAACTTAAGGTACTATGCATGGTAAAATCATGCGGGTTTTACACATACAACATTCTCAAGATAAATACGAGTCAGATTCTCCAGTGAGAACTGCTCTTTAACCGAAATGAAGTGTACTGATTTGGTCAGTCTGTCGAAAATGACCCAAATCGAGTTATTTCCAGAGGATGTTCTAGGAAGCTTGGTGATAAAGTCCATCGTAATTCGCTCCCACTTACATTCAGGAATCTTTGGCTGTTGAAGTAGTCCTGATGGCTTTTGATGTTCAGCTTTGACTCTAGCACAAGTCAAGCATTAAAGAACATACATAGCAATATCAGCTTTCATATTCGGCCACCAGTACAACTTCTTCAAATCATGATACATTTTATCAGATCCAGGATGAATGAAATATATAGATTTATGGGATTCTAACATAATCAAATCTCTTAAGCCTGCAAACTTAGGTATCCACATACGACCTCTTAATCATTTCACTCCATCAGCTCTAACCTCTAAAGGATCTCCTTCTCCTCGGAACCCTTCATTAACAAAAGTTTCTTTCTTACAAGCTTCTATTTGCGCATTTCTAATTTGCTCAGGCAAATTATTGTGCCCGGTCAAGACTAGAGAACGTACCCTGATAGGCTCCCTATCTTTTCTGCTTAATGAATCGGCAACAACATTAGATTTTCCTGGGTGATATTTTATATCACAATCATAATCACTTAACAGCTTTATCCATCTTCGTTGCCTCATGTTCAATTCCTTTTGATCGAGAATATACTGTAGGCTTTTGTGATCGGTGAATACCGTACACTTGGTGTAATAAGTGTGTAAACACTTATCCTTTTGCCACTAAAATCAAGGAAAAACAAGACCTAATCATGTGTTTAATCTCGTAAAAGTCGGAATTACGCGTGGTTTTGTGTTTTTGTGTTTAATAGGTACAAAATATCAAAAGGAAAGAAAACACAGGATTTCACGGTCAAATGTTGAAGAAAAGTCCAAGAAAGAGACAAACACAATGTCAAAGACCAAAAGTGTGCCTAAGATCACGAAAACCGACAAATTCAACACGGTTTTGAAGAAATGATCAAGGAAGCCGAAATCGAGCTTGATTCTAGCGGATTTAATCATTTACGAAGATTTCGGGCCAAGTAGGTCCCACATTCGGGTTAAGGGGCTCAAAAGCCCATTTGAAAGTTAAAATTTGCTTGTTAAAAAGTTACAAGCCCAAAAAGGCCCAAATGAAAATGATAAACGGATGGAGTATTTAAATTTGGTCCTAAATCCCATTTGCACAATAAACTCGGACGGAGAAAACAAGAAATGGTCAAGTTCGGTCAACTCTCACACGTATATCACCAAACCCACACACGTTTAAATAATCCACTTATTTACCCACCCCTTATCTTTCGATAATAACAAGATAAAACATTCACTCACCCACCTCTTTCTCTCCCATCTCAAAAACGCAGACACATCATCTTACCCCAAAACCCTAATTTACCTTAGACCAAAAATATCCCACTAAAAATTGGGAGTTTTTACTTAAGTGTGTGATTCACACGATGGGGAATTAAATCCCCATCTTTATCGGAAGCAATCACAAAGTGGTCCTCATCCTATGTGGCTAATCCTTTTCGTGTGATTGGTTCTCACCACCTCACCTCAATCACTTCACCAATCAGAATAGTCCACATCACCCTTAAACAAACACAACAAACACACCCCCATTCCATGTTGGTGATCCGTGTGATGCAAGGAGTATTTTCAGCCATTTGATCAAGAAGAGAAGATAGAGAAAGAAGAAAAAACGTGTTTAGCGGCTCAGATTAAATTCCTTACTCTCGAAGCTTCATGAAGAAGCCTTGGGGGTTGGCTATAAAAACCCTCTCATTTGTGTAATTTTGAGTGCCTTCTTTTTATTTTTAATTTTTTATTTCTACAAAATAGATGATAGGGTTAATGTAATTTTCCTTTTAAAAGTATTGTAATTCTTTTTAATGATTAATGAAAAGTTCGATTTAAATTAATTCGTGTCTTATTTGTTAAAGTTAATTGCATTTTTTTTTCTATTAATATGTTTTGGATTAATTAAAGTTATTAATAAAAAGGTAGAAATAATTTCCCCTACTGGGAAATAATACAAAATATTGGTTCGATTGGTTACTTTATGGTTCGAGGATGATTTGTTGATGGTGTTTGGGTAATAAGTAGGTATTTGATTCGGTTCGGTTCATAAGGGGGTTCAGCGCCCACCTTCTTCCCAAAGGAAATCATCACCAGGTTCTTCTTCTTTTTAATTTTTTGTTAAGTTTTAGTTTAGTTTAATATTAATCTGCTTGCTTGGTTAAGTAGTACTATTGGATTTAAGTTTATTTGGATCTGCTTATTCATTATTGATATTTGCTTATTTTTATCTGTTTATTGATTCCGTTTTTTATTTACTGTTATTGTTTAGTTTGGTTTTGTCTGGTATAAGTTTATTTAGATTGATTAAGTGTGTTTAAGTTTGGTTAGACCTGCTTAAGTTTCGGTTTGGGTATAAGTTTTGTGTGGATTTGCTTTTCTGTATGATGTTTTTGAGGTTGTTTGGATCTGCTTTAGTTTATTAGTTTTATTTATGCTCATGGTAGTTAATAAGCTGCTAGTTTGGATTTGCTTAGCGTTATTGATTTATTGTTTTGTTTTTAGCTCGTCTGCTTATTTGGTTTAGTAGTGTTATAGGTTTGTGTTGCTTATTCTGCTTATTTCCTTTTTTTCCTTAGGACTATTTAGCTTACTAGTTTTCATTAAGTTTAGTTTAAATTTATTGTTTTTTATCTGTATTAGCTTTTATGCTTATTTGCTTTTTGAGTAGTCTGGCTTATTTGTTCTTATTATTGCTAATATTACTGCTTTGAGTAACAGATCCTTTTGATCTGTTTACTTTTAAATTCCAAAAAAAAAGTAATAATAAAATAAATAGCAAAATTCGTCCCTCCTGGGACTCGAACCCTGGACCTCTCGCTTAACAGTCATACGCCATAACAAACTCAGCTAGACCTTCTTTTGAGTTTTATTACTAGTTTTCTAATTAATATAGGTGATTTTAAGCTGGCAGGAGGTCCAGGGTTCGAGTCCCAGGAGGGACGAATTTTGCTATTTATTTTATTATTACTTTTTTTTTGGAATTTAAAAGTAAACAGATCAAAAGGATCTGTTACTCAAAGCGGTAAAAATTAGCAATAATAAGAACAAATAAGCCAGGCTACTCAAAAAGCAAATAAGCATAAAAGCTAATACAGATAAAAAACAATAAATTTAAACTGAACTTAATGAAAACTAGTAAGCTAAATAGTCCTAAGGAAAAAAAGGAAATAAGCAGAATAAGCAACACAAACCTATAACACTACTAAACCAAATAAGCAGACGAGCTAAAAACAAAACAATAAGCAGATCTAATCAGGCTATGCAAACCAATAACGCTAAGCAAATCCAAACTAGCAGCTTATTAACTACCATGAGCATAAATAAAACTAACAAACTAAAGCAGATCCAAACAACCTCAAAAACATCATACTGAAAAGCAAATCCACACAAAACTTATACCCAAACCGAAACTTAAGCAGGTCTAAAAAAACTTAAACACACCTAATCAATCTAAATAAA
The DNA here is from genome assembly GCA_025667525.1 of Glebionis coronaria. Taxonomy (NCBI): domain Eukaryota; kingdom Viridiplantae; phylum Streptophyta; class Magnoliopsida; order Asterales; family Asteraceae; genus Glebionis; species Glebionis coronaria. Next base: position 456,338,229 of record CM046876.1, read on the forward strand.
CTTATACCAGACAAAACCAAACTAAACAATAACAGTAAATAAAAAACAGAATCAATAAACAGATAAAAATAAGCACATATCAATAATGAATAAGCAGATCCAAATAAACTTAAATCAAACACTACTACTTAACCAAACAAGCAGGTTAATATTAAACTAAATTAAAACTTAACAAAAAATTAAAAAGAAGAAGAACCTGGTGATGATTCCCTTTGGGAAGAAGGTGGGCGTTGAACCCCCTTATGAACCGAACCGAATCAAATACCTCCTTATTACCCAAACACCATCAACAAATCATCCTCGAACCATAAAGTAACCAATCAAACCAATATTTTTTTATAATTTCCCAGTAGGGGAAATTATTTCTACCTTTTTATTAATAACTTTAATTAATCCAAAACAGATTAATAGAAAAAAATGCAATTAACTTTAACAAATAAGACACGAATTAATTTAAATCAAACTTTTCATTAATCATTAAAAAGAATTACAATACTTTTAAAAAGGAAAATTACATTAATCCTATCATCTATTTTGCAGAAATAAAAAATTAAAAATAAAAAGAAGGCACTCAAAATTACACAAAAGAGGGGGTTTTTATAGCCAACCCCCAAGGCTTCTTCATGAAGCTTCGAGAGTAAGGAATTTAATCTGAGCCGCTAAACACGTTTTTTCTTCTTTCTCTCTCTTCTCTTCTTGATCAAATGGCTGAAAATACTCCTTGCATCACACGGATCACCAACATGGAATGAGGGTGTGTTTGTTGTGTTTGTATAAGTGTGATGTGGACTATTCTGATTGGTGAAGTGATTGTGGTGAGGTGGTGAGAACCAATCACACGAAAAGGATTAGCCACATAGGATGAGGACCACTTTGTGATTGCTTCCGATAAAGATGGGGATTTAATTACCCATCGTGTGAATCACACACTTAAGTAAAAACCCCCAATTTTTAGTGGGTAGTTTTTGGTCTAAGGTAAATTAGGGTTTTGGGGTAAGATGATGTGTCTGCGTTTTTGAGATGGGAGAGAAAGAGGTGGGTGAGTGAATGTTTTATCTTGTTATTATCGAAAGATAAGGGGTGGGTAAATAAGTGGATTATTTAAACGTGTGTGGGTTTGGTGATATACGTGTGAGAGTTGACCGAACTTGACCATTTCTGGTTTTCTCCGTCCGAGTTTATTGTGCAAATGGGCTTTAAGACCAAATTTAAATACTCCATCCATTTATCATTTTCATTTGGGCCTTTTTAGGCTTGTAACTTTTTAACAAGCAAGTTTTAACTTTCGAATGGGCTTTTGAGCCCCTTAACCCGATTGTGTGACCCACTTGGCCCGAAATCTTCGAAAATGATTAAATCCGCTAGAATCGAGCTCGATTTCAGCTTCCTTGATCATTTCTTCAAAACCGTGCTAAATTTGTCGGTTTTCGTGATCTTAGGCACACTTTTGGTCTTTGACATTGTCTTTGTCTCTTTTTTGGACTTTTCTTCAACATTTGACCGTGAAATCCCGTGTTTTCTTTCCTTTTGATATTTTGTACCTTTTAAACACAAAAACACAAAACCACGCGTAATTCTGACTTTTACGATATTAAACACATGATTAGGTCTTGTTTTTCCTTGATTTTAGTGGCAAAAGGATAAGTGTTTACACACTTATTAAATCCCCTACACTTGACCATTGCAATGACCCCATGCAATGCTTAGTTTTAAAGCATAAAGTTACATTTTTCTCATATTAAGATATACTATTACTACTACGACGGAAAGATAAAAACTTTAAAGGAAACAAAAGTTATAACAATTTATTTAACTTGGAAATTATTTGATGGAAGAAACTTGTAAAGAAATCTAAGACTTAAATTAGGGCTTTGGTGTCATGAATATTAATCACCCTCAAGTTTCATGTTCCCCATGCCAAGCTTAAAAACGAGATCATTGTTTACCATAAGTTCTCAAGTTAAAACCACTTATATAAGACAATTGTGTAATACTCTTTCTCTAATTCCTACGTTGTATCTCTAGATTTTATTGATTGTCATTCACCCGTAGGCTCATTTGACTTATTTGATAATTATTAATCCAAAAATGAAGGCAAAACGGTGCAAACCCGATGCTCAAAACCTAACCTCGTCCTCAAAAACATTGTCACTAAAGTAAGCCCACATCAAGGATGATTTAACACGATTTGGGGAATAAGTTCCCGGACCCAAAATTTGGCCAATAGTACTACTTATTAATTATTCCTCCAAAGTCATGTTGACTTTATGTGGAGTTTAGCAAATTCACATCATATACCCTTAGGCTCTTTAAGATGTAAAAATGCTCCCCATCTATTGTCCACACCCTAAGGCTCCTTGAACGATAAACGAGGGAATTGATTTTTGATCAATTTTTATTCAACACTTACCATGCCATACACCCTAAGGCTCTAATGACAAGGTTCGTGCTACATGCCCCACACCCTAAGGCTCCTTGAGGTCATGTTTTAATCTTATTCTTTCTTATTTATGATATATATATTAGGCCAAATTCCGCGGTCCCATGGTCTAAATACCTCCTACTTAGTGGTTATGAGCCACCTTAGTCGGAAGTCCACAACGCTGGCACCCTCAATGTGTTCATGCTTTAATTATAAGGAGATAAAAGATTTGGCTAAGAGTTAAGATATCGAATCTACAGCGCAAAAATCCTCATTTATTAAGCAATTTAAATATACAAGCGGGAAGAAAGAGCCACAAAAACTCATATAAGCAAGAATTAACCCTTGAACTTATTATCAACTCTATCATCTCTCGTTCTCCACAATTTAAAATCTCAAGGAATGAGACTCGTGGATGCTTAGCCTAATAAAACAATTAAGGTCCATATAGTTAAGGATACTAGCTAGAGTAAACTTGGATAAGTAAAATCGGGCTGACACAAAATATTCACGACGGGCCTAATATATCAAAGACATCTAAACTTGTTAAAACTATTTTGTTCATTTATTTTTTTGACTTTATTCTTGAAATGTAAAATATAAATAAGATGCGATGACAAAAGGAAAGAAAATAATTGGAAATACTATTAGGCCAAAATAGATCAAAAATTCGAAAAACGTTGAAAAAATTTTAAATTTTCCGGTTAAATGGGGTCAAATTCATGGAAAAGCCCACTAAAATTTGATAGAAGTCCCCCCCTACATTTAATATAAACATTCTCCTCAATGTTTAAGCACGTGGGAGAATAAACTCCCCTATACTTAGGACATTGAGTACGTTGTTTAAAATCGAGCTAAGGAAGGGACAACTAAAGTGATTACATTTATTCGTCTTATTTGTATACATGTATGAATCACAATAGTTTTGAGAGAACCGGGTACACAGGAAACACGGGATCACGGGTCGCGTCAAAAATACAAAAAGTGGATCATCAAAGCACATGTCCCTACACAACATCACAACACACAAACAACCTACTTGGCTCCCCCTACACTTATTGGTGGAAATGGGTGAAGGCGAAAAAGGGTGGAAAGGATGGTAAAGGTAAAAATCTAACCTTGTTATACGATGCTTGATTTATTTATCACGAGTCTCTAGCTCGACTCGATTTCCCGAATTAATTCAAGGGAAATGTGGAGAGGGATGGAATCATCTCATGAGAGATGCCCTCTCCAAAGTACAACTTAACCCGTTGGCCATTCACCTTAAAATTGGGCCCATTTGGTTGGGATAACTCAATGGTGCCATAAGGAAAGATTTGGGCCACGGTGAATGGACCGGACCAACGGCTCTTAAGTTTACCCGAAAAGATTTTCAACCGAGAGTTAAAGAGTAAAACTTGATCACCCAACGTGGAACTCTCGGCTTTTAATCTTGGAATCATGAATGAGATTAGTCTTCTCCTTGTAGATTAATGAACTTTCATAAGCCTCATTCCTATGTTCATTGAGTTCATTGATTTGGATTTTCCTATGATCACCGGATTTGTTTATGTCAAAATTAGCCCATTTCAAGGCCCAATAAGCCTTATGCTCCAACTCAATGGGGAGGTGGCACGCCTTTCCGTACACAAGGCGATAAGGAGTACAACCTATAGGCGTCTTATAAGCGGTACGGAAACCCCACAAAGCATCATCTAATTTATCGGCCCATGAGGCACGATGCTCTCCCACGGTTCGCTCTAAGATTCGCTTAAGACCACGGTTGGAAACCTCGGCTTGACCATTAGTTTGTGGACGATACGCGGTGGATAGTCGGTGATTGACACCATACTTAGCCATGACTCGTGCAAATTGATCATTGCAAAAGTGAGTCCCGCGATCACTAATAATAGCACGAGGCACACCGAATCGAGCAAACATTTGTTTCAAAAAGTTAACAACCACCCTCGCATCGTTAGTAGGTAAAGCCTTTGCTTCAACCTATTTTGATACGTAGTCAACGGCTACGAGGATGTCCGTGTTACCTTTGGAGAATGGAAATGGCCCCATAAAGTCATGCCCCATACGTCAAAGATTTCACACTCTTGGATGAAATTTTGAGGCATCTCATCTTTATGTGTGATCTTGACTTGCCTTTGGAAAGCATCACAATGCTTAACCATTTCATGAGCATCATGATAAATGGTGGGCCAATAGAATCTGGAGTCAAAAACTTTTTTAGCGGTGTAATTAGGACCAAAGTGACCACCGGTGGGTCCTTTGTGGCAAGCTTCAAGAATTTGTAAAGCCGCCGGCCCATCAACACATCTACGAATGATTAAATCTGTACATTGCTTGAAAAGATAAGGGTCGTCCCAATAGTACGTTTTAACGTCCTTGAAGAATTTTTTCTTTTGTTGGGACGATAACCCTTCGATAAGAACACCACCCGCCAAATAGTTTGCAATGTCCGCAAACCATGGAGTATCATCAAGATTGGAATTAATAGACTTTAAGGTCTCAAGGGGAAAAGATTCATTAATCTCTTGATTTGGAGGTTCCCCTTGATAAGGATCCTCAAGTCTACTAAGATGATCCGTGGCTAGGTTTTCCGCTCCCTTTTTATCACGAATTTCGATTTTAAATTCTTGTAGGAGCAAACCCAACGAAGGAGTCTCGGTTTAGCATCTTGCTTGGTCAACAAGTATTTCAAGGCGGAATGGTCGGTGTAAACGATGGTGGTGGAAAGCACAAGATAGGGGCGAAATTTCTCAAAAGCATACACTACGGCTAAAAGCTCTTTTTTGGTAGTGTTATAATGCAATTGAGCCCCCGTCATTGTCTTACTAGCATAATGAATGGGTTGGAAATGTTTGTTAACTCGTTGACCTAAAACCGCTCCTACCGCGAAATCACTAGCATCGCACATGAGCTCGAAAGGTAACTCCCAATTTGGAGAAACTAAGACCGGTGCCTTAGTTAATTTACCTTTAAGAAGTTCGAAAGAGTCGAGACATTCTTGAGAGAAGATGAAAGGAGCATTCTTTTCTAATAGATGAGTCATTGGACGAGCTATTTTCGAGAAATCTTGGATGAAACGTCGATAAAATCCCACATGTCCTAAAAAACTTCTAACTCCTTTGATGGTGGTAGGTGGAGGTAACTTAGCAATGACGTCAACTTTAGCACGGTCGACTTCGATACCGGCTTTGGAAATTTTAGGACCGAGGAAGATGCCTTCTTTTACCATGAAATGGCATTTTTCCCAATTAAGAACGAGACGAGTGTCTTCACACCGTTTAAGCATATGTTCTAAATTAGCAAGGCAAGAAGAGAAAGAATCACCATAGACCGAGAATTCGTCCATAAAGACTTCCATAGTTTCTTCAACCATGTCATGAAATATTTCCATCATACACCTTTGGAAAGTCCCGGGAGCATTGCATAAGCCGAAAGGCATTCTTTTGTAAGCAAATGTTCCATAAGGACAAGTGAATGTGGTTTTCTCTTGGTCTTTTGGATCGATAGGGATTTGAAAATATCCGGAAAAACCATCTAAGAAGCAATAGAAATCATTACCCGCTAAACGCTCGAGCATTTGATCCATGAAAGGAAGAGGGAAATGATCCTTACGAGTGGAATCATTGAGCTTACGATATTCTATGAAAACTCGCCAACCCGTTATGAGTCGAGTAGGAATTAACTCGTTGTGTTCATTGGGAACAACAGTGATTCCGCCTTTCTTAGGCACACAATGGACGGGACTAACCCATGGCGAATCTGAGATAGGGTAAATCATTCCGGCATCTAGAAGTTTGATAACTTCTTTCTTAATGACTTCATGAATTTTTGGATTAACCCTTCTTTGATTTTGGATTGCGGGTTTAAAGTCATCTTCCATGAGAATTTTATGAGTGCAAAAATTAGGATCAATTCCACGGATGTCGGAGATTTTCCAAGCAATTGCTTTCTTATGATTTTTAAGCACTTCGATAAGTCGGGATTTTTCATCTTCTTTTAAGTCCTTAGCAATAATGACGGGTAACTTATTATCCTCCTCTAAGAAAACATACTCTAAATGAGACGGTAAATCCTTAAGCTCTAAATCCGGTGGATTGTCGATGGAAGGCTTAGTCAAATTTGGATCATCGTTTGTAACTTCCTTAGGAGTCGGTGGAGAAATATGGTCCTCATTGAGAAGTCTCTCAATGGTACGAATGTCTTCTTCCTAATCGGTGGGAGAATCGTCATATTTTAAATCCACATCCCCTAAACTCGCTTCAAATTCTTGTAAAAGAAAATCACTTTCTCCAAATGGAGTCAATGAAGGAGCAATAGAAGCTACGGTCTCAACATGAGGTAAATGAGAAATACCGCTCTTACAAGCCTCGTGAAAATGTTCTTCACATGCTTCGTCGAGCACATCGATGTAATTCACGGATTCGGGCTCATCGGGAAGTTTGGAAAGTTTACTCATGTTAAAGACGATTTTATCATCCCTGTCCCTCATGATAATTTCATCCGCGACTACATCAATCAATGTACGCCCGGTTCTCAAGAAGGGTCGTCCCACAATTAAGGGAACACGGGGATCCATCTCATAGTCGACTACAACGAAATCGGCGGGAAAAGTGAATTTGTCAACTCCTACAAAAACATCCTCGGCTATCCCCACCGGATAAGCAACCGTACGGTTAGCTAATTCCAATGTCATACGAGTGGGGACTAGCTCGGGTAAAGATAATTGTTTCCACACGGACAATGGCCTAAGATTGATCCTCGCTCCGAGATCCGTCAAGGCCATACAATTCTCAACACCCGAAAAATTGCAAGGAATAAGGAGTCGACCGGGATCTCCTAACTTAACCGGTAATTTTCTCAAAAGAACCGCGGAACAATTCTCATTCAATTGGGTGTTGGCAATATCGAGCAATTTTTCTTTATCACTTAAAAGGTCCTTAAACATCTTAGCATACTTAGGCATGTGAGCGAGCGCCTCGGCAAAGGTGATATTAAAATTCAATTGTTTGAACATTTTTAGGAAGTTCGAAACTTGAATATCATCCTTATTCTTCAATTTCTCTTTCCGCAACCTTGAGGGATAAGGTATGTTGGGTTGGGATGAAGGCTTTGGAGTGGATTGCTCACTCACATCCTTTGGTGGAGGAGGAATAGAAATGGAAGGTGAAAGAACCGGTTTGGGAACCGAAGGTGTGGTAGAAAATTTAGGTATCGGTGGAACATAAGGTGTAGACGAAGGCATAACGGGTGGTATGTCACAAGTAGAAGGAGAATGAGGGTGGGTAGAAGAAGAAGGTATCTCGGGTCCTTGGTTAGGTGGGGGATAGGAAGGTTCTATGGTGGTCTTACCGCTCCTAGTAGTAATAGCATTAACATTAGCCCTAGGATTGGTCACGGTGTTCGAAGGGAGGGCACCTTGGGGACGAAGGGTTTGAATCATTGTCAAAAATTTCTTATCGGTCGATTCTTGCATCTCTCTCATAATTTGCTCATGGTCGGTTAATTTTTGTAGAACCAAGTCCATTTGAGGATTATGCATGTTCATTTGATTATACCCTTGATTGTTAAAACCTTGATTAGGAAAACCTTGGTTTTATATTGATTATAACCTTGATTAAATCCTTGATTTTGAAAACCTTGGTTATTAAATCCTTGATTTTGATTATTGAACCCTTGGTTTTGCCCTTGAAAATTCCCTTGATTTTGATTAAAACCCCGTTGATTAGAATTTCCTTAAAAATTACCCCGTTGAGGACCTTGGTTCCTATTTTGGGCGGGTGGGGGTGGTCTTTGTGGTGCTACAAAACCCGGGGGAGCCAAATAGTTATTAGACTTGTAAGACAAATGATTAACATCAACATTTGGTTTAAAATGAAGCCGCTCATTTTCATTATTTTTATAAGCATAAACTTCTTGTTTATTATTGCAAACCTTGTCACAATTAAAATATGAATGCGGTCCACCACAAGTCTCACACGGTTCACAAGTTTCTTTCAAGGAATTAACTTGACCATTGAGGGCTTGGGTTTTTAGAGCAATTGATTCAACAAGCAACGTAAGCTTATCAATTCTCTTATCACTCTCACTAGAACTAGCACTTGCCATAGTAGCCCTAACACTCTTGGTTTGCAATTTAGCCTTGTTTTCAATTATGGCCCAAGCCTCGTTCATTGATTTCACAAGAATATTGCCCCCCGCAGCACTATTAAGTGAGTCTTGGTCATTTAGAGTTAAACCATTGTAAAACGTATTAATTTGATGCACTTAGTGAAACCGTGTTGTGGACATTTTCTTAAAAGCTCTTTAAATCGATCCCAAGACTCACTAAACATTTCCCCATATTGTTGTTCAAAGGTGATTATCTCATTTCTCAAAGAAGTGGACGTGATGGTGGGAAAAAGTAGTTTATGAACTTGGTCTCTAGGTCGATCCATGTGGTAATACTTTGGGGTGGTTCCTTATCAAGCCAAATCCGGGCTTGTCCCTCGAGGGAAAAAGGAAAGTGTTGGAAATACGTTTTACGTATTTATGAAGGATCGGTCGCTCCAACGATAATTATGTAATGGGCTCGTGATCCATTTACTTTATGTATAGTCCATATAGCCCACATGTAGGGTGGGCTATATATATCCCCTCCTAGCATGTTAGGAGGGGTTGTTGATTGTCATTTCACTTAATCATAGTTCCATTTTTCACTTTCTCTCTCTAACTTCTCTCCCTTCTCTCCTTTCTCTCTCTAATCCCTCATCTCCTTCCTTCATCTCTTCTTTATTTATCAATCAATCAACCATATTAGTCCATCAAATCCATCACATAGAATAGGCCAATAATCTCGTAGACCTTCAATTGGTATCAAGAGCCAAGGTTTGATTGGTTTATTCTAGCTTTTATTTTCTTTTTGATTTTGGTGGGTTTTGATTTAATCATGCTTAAATTTTAAAAAGTTTGTATTTTTTATAAAAAGTTTGTGTTTTTATGTGTTAAATCATGTCAAATCTTTAGATTTACTTACCTTTTTAGATAAAAATCACAAATTTTTATATAAAAATCAAAATTTTCATTATCAAATCTTAAAAAGTTGGTGTTTTTTATAAAAGTTTGTGTTTTTCCCTTTTTAATTTTGTATTTTTTTGATTAAATCCTTTCTATTTTGATTGCCTTTTTTTGTTTGAATTTCTTAAATTGAACTTTTAATTTTGTCCTTTTTTTTATTATTTTTTTTAATCAATTTTACCACTTCAATTTTTTTTATTATTGATTTTAGTCTATCTATTATCAGTTATCTCGTTCTATCAGTTATTATTTTAATCAGTTTTTTAATCACATTCATCCTTTTAATCATTTTTAATCAGTTATCTGTTTTTCGTTTATCAGTTTTTTTTCATTTTTGGATTTTTCTTAATTTTTGGTCAACTGTCATAACTGTCCAAATTTGTCCAACAATACTGATACAAAAGTTTCGTTTCAAACTCAAAAGTTCCGTATCAATCTCAAAAGTTCCGGGTCAAATTCACAAGTTCCGTGTGAAAATTTTTTCGGGTGCTCACAAAGTTCCGAACGAAACAAGTTCCGAACAAAACAAGTTCCGAACGAAACAAGTTCCGAACGAAACAAGTTCCGAACGAAACAAGTTCCGAACGAAACAAGTTCCGAACGAAACAAGTTCCGAACGAAACAAGTTCCGAACGAACAAGTTCCGAACGAAACTGTTCCGAACGAACAATTTCCGATTCGGAACTCTTCCGATTCGGAACTCTTCCGAACGAAGCAACCATTTCAAACATAATAGTCTAATTTTAACACTCAACACCAGACTCTCCTCAAACCCACACTCTCGTCTCACCATTTTGACTCGATTCAACCCAGAACAAAACCCAAACACAACCACAACAATCGACCTCAAGAATCTTTAAAACTGATTCAAACACGACTCCAAACAAACAAGACTCGAACAACTCGACTCAAGACTCAAGCTTCATCTCACAACTTTAACATCATCACTCACTCTCTCGACACAAAAGACCACAAAGACTCGAGACTGACTCCACTCAATACCAAAACAACTCTCGACCCATCAGACTCTCTATTTTAAAACAACTTCTCGACTCCAACTCTGACCTCTCGTGTCACCACAAACACCCTCGACACACACTCCTCACTCTCGACAAACCGACACCAAACAATAATCCACACCTCTCTCGACACCTCACCCAGACCCTCACATAAGACTCGACTCAAATTTTTTTGACACAGCCTCAAGCCAACACCCCCGAAAAAGACTCAACCATCCTCGACTCACACAACTTTTTGACCCAACTGACTCAAAACCCCACTCAACCCACACCAACAACAATCTCAACACTCTCATCAACACTCAAGACTCGACTCATCACAAGAACGACACTACAGAAGAGAGAGGGACTCAACAAATCTCAAAATTAAAAACAACATAAGAGTACCTACCCGAGACCCCTTCTAGGATCTTGATGTAACATTTTTCTTGTGTTCGTTTGTTGCTGTTATTCATAACCACCCGCAAAACGTGAGCAAAGAAAAAGGATTAAAAGAGTTTTGTGGTGAAGAGGGTGATTGGTTCAATTGTTTTGATGAATAGATGGTTTTAATTAGGCGGAGGTTTTGAGTTTGTGATGGAGAAAGAGACGGTAGAGTGATATTGTGAGAGAGAGAGATACAGATAAATTTGTGAGAGAGATTAGGTTTGTGAGTGTTTTGAGGAATAGAGAGATAAAATATCAAGGGGACGGAGTTTACAAGAAACAGGTGTCCTTATTTTGAAGATATCAAGGGGACGGAGATAAATATATCCGATTTTTTTTTCTTATTTTTTATTTTATTTTTTATTTTCTAATTTTAAAGTTAACTTTTTAATTTAGTATGTTTGACAATTAATATTTGTCATTTTTGTATTTTAGTATAGTAAATTTTGTTTATTAATTTTTGACAAATCGTGTTGAGGCGGATATTTTAAAAGAATTAACGTGGAAAAATACTTGACGGGTTCAAAGTTTTTGTGGCCGGATTTGACGACAAAGTGACGAGTCAACGTGACGGGATTTTTGATCGGGTTTAACTCATAATCGTTTGAGCCGACAACATTTTTTTTTTCTGAGCCGAGTCGAATTGTAATAACCCGACTACAACAACATCCACATCATTTTTCTTTATCTTTCCTCGATTTTCAATGGATTCGTTCAATTCGACACTTAAAGAGGGAGATTTGCATCGAATGCAAGACAAAGCTCGAGAAAGTGGTATAAATTCATTTCAAATGCTCCAGTCTCATCTTGTCACTCTTTCCGGGATTCAAGGAGGGAGCGAATTTGTGACCATCTTTGGACAAGATCGTCATATATTCATCGACTCAATGTTCACCACTTTGACCGAACTCGCCGAGCAACTCAACCGTCACAACTTTAATCAATCTGCATCGTCACTTGCTTATAAGGCTCTTGTGACACAACTCACGCCTTTCCTCCAATTCAATATCATCAAGTCTGAAAGTTCAATGATTTGCCAATCATTTCTTCGAGATACACATACCGCGCTTCGAGTCTTCCGTGATACAATTCTGAAACTCATGACATCAGTCTCGTCTTCGATTTATGAAAGATCTCGACTTCAGCAAGGGTATGATAATGGAGTGCAAGACTCTTCGATGCAAGAGGAAACTGGTCATACGGTTGAAAACTTGGAGCCTATCAATGCCAAGAGCACGAAATCAGGAGGACAACATGATACCAGTGGCACGTCAGGAACTGTTCACGAGATCTCTCCTGATGACACCTTACTGTTATTCCCATTTAATCCATAACACAAGATTCTTAGAGAGAGAAAGAGAAGAAAAGTAGAGAGAGAAACAAGAAAGATTTGGAAGGTTTATGTTTACTAGAGAGAGAAAGTAAAATGAACCAACACCCTCTTTCACATGTGAAAGAGGGTTATATACCCTTGGCCTTTTGGGCCGTGGGCTTTGTTTCCTTGGGCCGGGCTTGGCTTTGCTTTGGGCTTACGCCCCTAACTTTTACAATATTAGCTTAAAGTCCAAGCCCGGTTTTCCCGACTAACCTATTACAATACAAGACCTTTTAACGACTAAGATGACCTATTACATTCTTGTTCGGCTATATAAAATATAGGGCTAACAATCTCCCCCAATGTATCGGTCATCTTAAAAAGCTTAAAAAGCATAAGATGATTGAGTGAATACATTCTTGTAGAGGAGATCTTCCTGCTTTGGTCTTGTATCTTGGTCTTGATCTTGTTTGTAACAGCTTTGTTCCTTCATGCTTTCGTGATCTTTATCTTGAGCCTTGGTCATTTGACTTAGAGTGCTTGAGATCTTCATCTTTGCTCCTTGTGACAAAGATGACCTATTACATTCTTACATTCTTAGGTATCTTGATTATCGCCATCTTGTGCTCTTGTGACTTCTGAATCGACATCGGTTGCACAGCTACGCCACCTTCTTGATATGCAGCAACATATATAGACACGGATGAAATGGCTTTGAACATTTCACCCTAACTCGGTAGCGTTTTACCTCCGGTCGGTGAAGACCGTTAAACGGTATTAAATATCGTACCTGTGATCAGGTAGATTCGATTAAGAACCTCCTTGACAGGGTTTCCCGGCGGTAGTAGCCAGTTCTCTTTACTCGACCGTCTCAAAGCAGACTGCGAACGTAAAGAGTGAATCATAAGGATAAATTATCCGTCTGATTAGAGTCGTCAATTCAGATTTCCTGGAACAAGTTTGATTCTAAAAGAATCGCACCATTGTTGCTTTCCAGTTTGTCACAAGCTTGATTCATAGAGAATCTTGCGAGTTACCTACCGCAGTGCTGTTTGATGTTGACACTGGAAGGATTTCCACTCGTCACTGTGAACACTAATGAGTGTCACTCTGAATGTTCTGGCAAGATCACACGGATTTTGCGAAGAAACCTGGAATCAAGTTTGAATCAATTAAGAATCGAAACTTAGTTGCTTTCCAGTTCTCACAAGTTTGATTCGTGTTGAATCGCACAAGTTACCTACCATGAGCTTGTTTGATGCTGGCTCAAGCAGGATTTCCATCTTCATTGTGAATCATATCACTCAGATGTTCTGGCAATATCACAAGGATAATGCGTAGGACTCGATTGTGTCCTAATGAGATGATAGATAGATCTCGTTTGGCTCTAGACTCAATAAGTGCATTTTGGTATTCGGAGGCTGGAGCAGACTGCCACCTTTTCAATATTAACTGACTCGGAGTGAGAAAGTCAATAGATACGTGTTGATCTCCGTGACAATGAGACAAGTTTCTTTTAATAGAAACTCGAATGGCTGGGGAAGGGTTGTGCATCGTATCACTGGGTCCATGACACTTGTCTTCAAAAGATGTGTTAACCCGGTTTCTACCTAAGTTGCATAGAATATTCAACTCCTTCAATGCTTACCAATACGTCATCATTAGCACCTTGTTGTGATTGTTCCAGTGCTAACTTAAGTACTTGGTCCGCATTCAGCTTCATTCCACTCCATCTTTCCTAAGGACAACTATTTCTAGCTATGGAATGTCCTTGGGTAGATCCCTCCGGTTCTGGTTGGATCATAGGACTTAGTTTCCTATCCTAAACCACCTTTTGACTCCATCGTTCCGTCGTGGATAGTAGGTTGTTTTGGGTATAGATCGTAACCATAAAACCATTGAAAACCATTCAAAGTGTTTGATAAAAATCAAAACTTTTAACACTTGAAAGTTTTACATTTCCGAAAAGCTCCCCCTACACACATGCATCGATATACGAAATAGTTTGGCATGTGAAGGAAAGAGTTGCACTTGAGTCTTTAAGATCACATGTTGCGATATATTACATTTTAATCACATTTTCTCCCCCTGTCTCTAATATAAAAACATCATATTAGAGATACTAATTGATTAAAATATGACAATTTTTGAAAACCGATTGGGAGAGAAACATGTGTGCCCGCATGAATCATGGAACATTTTTTAGACGGGACGCTCCCCCTCAACAATATATGTGTGTGTCTTGAGACAAAATTTGACAAAATTTTAGAAAAACGACACCACAAAATATGTTGAGGTACGGAGTTGAGATGCCTTTTCCGATATAATATATTACATTTGACAATTTCATATCATTTTCGGAATGTGTTGGATACATAAAATATGACAATTTTAGAGATGTACCCAACAACATTAAAGGCTTGATATTAAAACGCTCCCCCTCAAAAATTGATCAAAATAACATATGACAATTTTGAGATATAAAAACCACTTATGAGGAAGGGAGTGTTGAACACATAATTTTGAAAGATTTAGAAAAACCTTTTGAGAAATTCTTGAAAAATTGTGTTCAACGGTTTTAAGATAATCAGGATAGAAGACTTCTCTTCTATTGGTTAGGGAAAGCGCACTGAAACGTACACTCCCCTTTCGGGTCCGTTTTTCATGAGCTCAAAACTTTGATTGTTTTGTGACTAGCTCATGACCGAGAAAAATAAATTTCCCGTTATGAAGGATAAGTTATCATCCGTGATAAACTTTCCTTAAGTTGAAGTTCGAGTTCTAAGCTGACATTTACTTAGAAATCGTTTTTCATGAACTTAAAAACTTTGAATGTTTTTATGAGAAGCTCATGACAGAGAAATATGAATTTCTCGTTGAGAAGGATAAGTTATCGTCCGAGATAAACTTTCCTTTGTTGAGGTCCGAGTCCTAAGCTGTGATGTGCTTAGAAGTCATTATGAGAGAATATCAAGCAGCTTCATTTGCCAAAACCTCCAAGTCTTCTGGAGTCATATACTTCATACCAAGACGGCCAACAAGATACGCAAACCTATCTTTCGATAGAGCTTTTGTAAACAAGTCTGCCAGCTGGTACTCAGTTCTGACAAAGTATAATTCCACGATGCCGCGTTCCACTTGTTCCTTGATGAAGTGATATCTGACATCGATGTGCTTGGTGCGGGAGTGCTGAACCGGATTGCAAGATATGGCCATGGCTGACTTTGAGTCACAATACATAGGTATTTTATCAAAGTGGAAGCCATAATCCGTGAGTTGAGTTCTCATCCAGAGGACTTGAGCACAACACGCGGATAGAGCCACATATTCTGCTTCAGCTGATGAGAGCGAAGTGCAATCCTGCTTCTTTGACGACCAGCTGACAAGCTTGTCTTCCCCTAGAAATTGTATGCTACCAGAAGTGCTTTTACGACTATCAAGACAACCTGCGTGATCAGAATCTGAAAAAGCCGTTAGATGAAAACCGGTTTCCCTCGGATACCAGAGTCCCATGTGAATGGTATTCTTAAGGTACCGAAAGATCCGTTTAACCTCTTTGAGGTGCTTTTGAGTAGGTCTGGCTTGATATCGTGCACAATAGCATGTGGCATGATGAATATCAGGCCTTCTGGCTGTAAGGTACATAAGTGACCCGATCATACTGCGATATCGCGTTTGATCTACGGGATATGAGTACAAGTCAGCGTCTAGGGATGTGGTCGACAATGGTGTACCAACGCGAGCACATGAGGTCATACCATGCTTTTTAAGTATCTCTTGAGCATACTTAGCTTGGTTTATGAAGATACCACGTGGGGATTGATGAATCTGGAGGTCTAAAAAGAATTTTAGCTCCCCCATCATTGACATTTTGAAATCTGCTGTGCATTAATTTTTCAAAACGTTTTGAAAGTTTTGGGTTCGTAGAACCAAAAATAATGTCATCAACATAAACTTGCACCAGCATTATGTCATCCCCATATTTATTAGTAAATAGAGTAGGATCAATAGAACCTTTGGAGAATCCTTTGGACACCAAGAAGTTTGAAAGTTCTTCGTACCATGCCCTTGGAGCTTGTTTAAGTCCATATACAGCCTTCTTGAGACGATAGACTTTGTCAGGATGATGAGGATCGACGAATCCTTCCGGCTGATTCACATACACTTCTTCCTTCAAATGACCGTTGAGAAAAGCTGTTTTGACGTCCATCTGAAAAACCGTGAAGCCCTTATGTGCAGCATAAGCAAGGAATATCCTGACTGCTTCCAAACGAGCGACTGGAGCGAATGATTCATCGAAATCTATCCCTTCCTGTTGACGATACCCCTTAACCACAAGACGAGATTTGTTTTTGATGATGGTTTGTTCTTCATCCAGTTTGTTTTTCCAAATCTATTTGAAATCTAAAATTGACATTCCATAGGGCCGGTCAACAAGTTCCCAAACATTTAGGCGTTCAAACTGATGAATTTCGTCTTGCATTGATTCAATCCACGCATGATCAGTCATGTCTTGTTTGATGTTTGTAGGTACAGTTGAACTCACGGTGAGTGCATACATACACACATCGCCATCGGTTTCGAGTTGTCTGCGTGTTCGAACCGGTTGTGAAGGATTTCCAATGACTTGCTCCAATGGATGATCACGTGTCCAATGGTGAGTGGATGGATATGGTTGGTAGAATGTATGCATGTTGGACGGATCAACATGTTGACTAGAAGACTCTCCGACTTCGTGTACCGGTGTACCGAACGGATTGATAAATTCTTCATCGTCAGGTTGTGCATCGACTGCTTGATTGTTGTTTCCTCCTTCAGCATTGACGGTTGGTGATGTTGGTTGTATGACAGTTTCTTGAGTTTGTTGAGTATTCACTGGAATTGTCTCTTGAGCAACGGTTGCTGAAGTAGAGGCAGTTGTGTCTTGTTGATTTTGTTCAGGTGCATCAGCAGTATTAACAGCGGAAGGCTTTGACACAACTTGATTGTTTCCATAGTAATATTCATCAAACATAGGATCATATAAGTCAACCAACTCATTCATATGTGTCGTATCCGTCGAGTCTGCTGTAGGAGTACTTTGTTGACATTCTTGCACGGGACGTACACTGTTTTGTGTAGGTGCCATTGTTGGACATTGAGGTGCGGGACTTGAGCTGTTGTGATCAAGTACCATTTGTGGCAATTCGTCAAAGTTCACATGAATTGTTTCGACAATAATTTTTGTTCTCTTGTTATAGACTCGATATCCTTTCGACAATGTAGCATACCCCACAAAAATACAGGCATCACCTTTTTCTTTCATCTTGTCGAGATTCTCACCGTCTTTAAGGATGTAGCATAAAGATCCAAATACGTGAAAGAATTTGACAGTAGGTTTCCTGTCATTGATGATGTGGTAAGGTGTCTTTTCATGTCTAGGGATAACGAGAGAACGATTCTGAGTATAACAGGCAGTTGCAATTGCTTCAGCCCAGAAGAATAGCGGTAATTTTGAAGCAGAAAGCATTGTTCGAGCAGCCTCTACCAAAGTACGGTTCCGTCTTTCGACAACGCCGTTTTGTTCAGGAGTTCGAGCAATAGACGTTTGATGTTCGATGCCTTCTTCTTGAAAATAAGATTGCAAGGTCTTGTTCAAAAATTCAGTACCCCTATCCGTTCTTACGGTTAAGACCTGAGCTTGAAGATTGCGTTGTATCATCTTGAGAATGTTTTTGAGAACCTCTGGTGTTTCATCTTTGGACCTTAAGAAGAAAGTCCATGTGTATCTAGAGTAATCATCAACAATCACTAGAATATACTTTTTTCCGTTAATACTCTCTACACGCATGGGACCACATAAATCCATGTGTAGAAGTTCCAATCGTCCTTTTGAGCTTGGGGTAGTCTTTGATTTGAAAGACTTCCGTTTTGCTTTCCCCAACTCACAAGAAGAACAAAGATGGTCTTTGACGAATTTCAACTTAGGAAGACCGGTCACAATATCATTCTTCGAAAGCAAGTTGATGGTGTCAAAGTTGAGATGTGACAATCGTTGATGCCATAACCATGCTTGAGATGATGAAGCTTTAGCCATTAAGCAAATCGGATTTGTTGAAGATGTGTCTTGAAGAGTTACTGTGTAGAGATCAGAACCACGAGAACCTGTAAGAAGGTCATTCCCATCGTAGTCTCTAACATAGCAAGTAGATTTCCGAAAAGCCACTTCCAAATCCGCATCACAAAATTGACCAACCGAGAATAAATTGTGATTCAGTCCCTCGACGTAATAAACCCGTTTTATAGTGATATTCCCTTGAACCAAGTCTCCATATCCGAGTATCGGTGCAAACTGATCATTTCCAAACCGTACCGTACCCAGAAACTTCTCCACGAAGTTAATGAGAAGCTTGAGATTGCCCGTCATGTGCTTTGTGCACCCGGAGTCCATTATGAATAGGATGAGTTCGACGAGCTGCAGAAGAATTAGAAGACAATGTAGCATTTGACAAATGGGAGCCCTTGATAGAAACGGGTTCCAAAATAGTAGTGGGCCTAGATGCAAAGTCTACAGGCAAGTTGATATTCCTAGACCCAATCACTAAAGTGGTTAACTTAGGTACCCATTTGTATCCGGGTGGTGTAAATCTCGAATACCCCCGTGTACATGTCCTAATCATGTTCTCATATAGCTTCTTTAATCTGTTTTGTTTACTCAGAGTAGTGGAGTCTAACGCACTTAGTTTCTTAAGTGGTTGATCAGTGGATTGGTTCAAAGTTCTTGTGGGTTCTCTAGTACTAGTGGGCACAGGAATAGGCTTCCTAGTTCTAGTATTCACGCCATTATGATTAAAAGCACAAGCATCATGATTGAAAGTACGAACACATTTTCCACATTCAACACAAACAGATTCAACATTCGAGGTCTTAGCATTTAAACTGTCATTACATGCAGTTACAAACGTTTTATTCTTAGAAAACTTAAAATTCCTACGGTGGTCTTCTACTTCCAACTTCTTTCCTTGACTATTGTTAGGCATGACCTTATCTTGCATTCTATTGCTCTTAAGCTGTGGTCCGCTAACGCTAGTAGTGGGGATTACTCCTGTAGAAGAAGACACACGTTGATTAGTTTTCTTAATATTCTGAGGTAACCGCGATGTTCCAGTTTGAGTGGGCTTAGTGTTCATCTTATACATTCCAGGTGCTATCACATTGGTACTCTTATCATTTCCTATCTTAGGCAAAGTCTGTGGGGATTGTCCCAAAATAGATGATTTAGGGCATTTAACCGCATTCGGTTGCCGAACAACGGATGGTTTACCCAAAACAGACTTTCCTTTTATATTCTCAATGAGTTTCTGTAACTCACTTATGGCAATGTCCCTTTCTTTTAGCTGAGCTTTCAAATCATTTATTTCGAAATCTTTTTCATTTAGTAGACGAAACGAAGAAGCTGACATTTCTTGACACTTTTTATGATTATGAGATTTTTCACCTTTTTGTAAAGCAAGTTCAAGAGAAATGGAGTGTTTCTCAAGTTGAGAAAAGCTTTTCGAAAGTTTGTTGTATGACTGAATTTGTTTTGAAAGCTCTACTTCAAGATTGCGACATTTCGCGTCCGATTCTGACACTAGACATGCTACATGACAATATTGATCAAGATCGGTATACACACCAAGTATAGCATTCATATGGTCAGCATAAAAATATTCCTTAGAAAGTCGATCAATTTCGTTAGAAAGTTGGTGTTCTTGTGTCTTTAATTTAATTTGAAGAATATCAACTTCATCTTCAAGAGATTTGACATAGCTTAAATCAGTTAACATTTCCTTAGTGAGAGCATTATAAAACATTTCCACATTTTTTAAAAGATCATCAATGGTTGGAACAATGCATTGTTGGATGACGACTTCTACTTGTGGGTTAGGTTTAATATTCCAAATGGTATCCCTAGAAACTTTTTCATAGTCGACGACACCTTTGTACAAATTTAAAACCCCTTGTTTTATAAACTCAAATTGCTGAACACTTTTGCTTTTCTCATCCCATTTACGTTTTTCATCCAAAATTCGCTTTTCTAACAAAATTGATTGCTTTTTGAAACTCCTTTTTAAAGAAACTTTCTTTTGTGGTTCATCACTTGGTGGTGGAACACTATTATACATCTTTTGTTCTTTTGAAAGTTCTTTTTGAGGGACAAACTTAATATGATTGTTAGAATCAGAAAGGTTTATTAAATCACTTAAGTTTGATCGACTTTCTTCTTGTTGACGAATGATTTCGTCGCAGTCAGGGGAAAGCATAAGAGCAAGATTATCAACATAACAACCGATATCATAAAGAGCAGGCTTGGTACTTTGAGCTTTCTTGAGATATTCAGGCTTGACAAAACTCGTTTTCATATTTCTATTGAGCATATTCATAGTTTGAATAGACTGACCCGTTTTGTAAACAATGTTGTTTAACGTGTCGACTCTCTTTTCCAAAGCAAGAATTTTTTCAATATCCTTTTCTTCACGAGTTTTATAAAGCTCAGTTTGTTGTTTGTTAACCGACTCTAATTCAGTAATTTGGAGTTTATGTAGCAGTAGTTGTTCTTCAAGTTCTGATATCTTTTGTTTTGACATATGAATTTCGTGTGTTACTTCAGAACAATATTGTTCGTTGAGCACCTTACGTTCATATACCAAACCATTAGCTATTGCAACTCGTCGATCGGCTTCTTTTACATAATCACACTCTTTAAGCCTGTCTATCTCCTCGGCTAAGGATGTGTTTGCTTGCTTCAAACGTTTATTAGCATCTTTGTTTTCCTCAATTTCATGTTTTAAAGAATCAATTATAGACGCAAGCAAATCACGGTCCTCATCCGAGTCAGTATCCTGAGCAGCATTACCGTCATCATTACACATATGTTGTGAATCCGTAGAGATATTGCTATCCTCCGTTTCCATTACATATGTGTCATTGATGCTTTCGGGTTGCTCAGGATGCCGTCGTTCATTAGCAAACACATTATAGTTATCATTTGTTGGTACCTTTTCAATTGGCTCAGTATCAAAGATAGGTCCAGAAGTATCAGTAGTCTCTGGAAGCACTTCTTGAATCTTTGCCATGTACACATAATGTGCCTCTAGCTCTTGATCATCGGCTTCATCATCAGTGTCATCACGCCAGTCAACTTCATCTGCTGTGAGTGGAATTCCTGCTTCTTCTTTCTTACACAGTAGCATCTTTTCCTTGTGATACCCTGAGTCCTTAACCCGTTTTGGCTTCTTGCATTCCCTAGCCATGTGCCCAAATCCCTTACAGTTGAAGCATTGAATCCCAGTCTTCTGCACAACCGGAGTGCCTACAGTATCTCTAGCCCCAACTTGATTCAGCATCCTCTGATTATCATACCTAGCATCACGATCATACCTAGGTGCATGATCAACTTCCTTATATCTAGCATTGGATGATGATCTGAGGTTGTTGTTGGTAGGTTTGTAGATCTTCTTATAAGTTGTGGTGAGTAAAGACATGAGTTCTTTAATCTTCTTGTCCCTTGAAGTTTGTTCATCATCACTGTCTCCATCTGACTCGGTGTCATACTTTGGAGGTGGAGTGGGGACAATTGCTTTTGCTTTGTGTTTAGCAGCAACTAGAGGTTTGGTGGATGAGCTTGATGACTTTGAGGAATGAGTAGGTGGTTGTTGACGGGGAACGGGTTTTGTTGAAGTAGCAGCCACAAAAGCAATAGAATTAGCAGACCGTTCTGCCTTTTCAGCCCTTAGTTCATTCACTTCATTCTGATGTTGTTTCAAGATATCATAAAGTTTGTGGTAAGAGATAGTCTTGATATCCTCCCTTTGTTTGACCAAAGTCACAAACCTTTGCCATTCCGGTTTGAGTTGAAGTAAGAACTGAACATTGGCATGATGATTGGAGATGGTGCACTGATTTCTGACAAGCTCATTCATCATTTTGTAGAATCTCGAGTAATATGAGTCAATGGATTCACCATCTTCAGATGTGAATTTTCCAAACTCCCAAAGTAGATTAGTCTCGAGATCTTGAACATTGATCGACTCACCTTGCTTCAATCGATGAATTGCATTCCACATTTCCATAGCATTAGGACATGCATCGACTGTGGAATAGATATCGTTATCAATTCCAGTGAGTATGAAGTTTACAGCATCAGCTTCAGCTTGGAGGAGTTTCTTTTTCTCAGCAGAACATGTGTCAAAATCCTCCATAGCTCGTATAGTTGATGAAGTACCATCCTCTGCCTGTGTGGTAATTGGTCTGAATTCAAAAACTGGAGGTGGATTCTCAAGGCAGTGACGAAGAGCAGTTCGGTTTTCTTTTCCGTCGAGAAATCTGAGAAAACGAGATCTCCATTGAACGTAGCAACCGGCAGTGAGCACAGGTGGATTACCGTTGCCACCTTGTTCCAAACGAATTTGATTAGCAGTTGCAATGTTGATGTTGTTGTTAGACATGGTGAATACTTGTGAATGAATTGCAGATCTTAGTGGATTTGTTGTGATGATGTGTGGTTAAAATTGAAATTCCGAAATTACCAGAAATTTTTTTTCTCAGTCCGACAATAAATTCCTCAGTCTGACAAAACGGTAAGCCGAAAAATTTTGTATTGCCAAATTTTGAATTTGAGTTAGAAATAGCCAAAAACTAATAGGGAAAAAATTTGATTTTACTTGACCTAAAAATTTTAACTCTTTTTTTTTTTTTTTTTAATCTTCGTGTAAACGATGTTCCTAAACTAGTCTAGATAGTGGCTAAGTCTAAAAATTGCTCAAACAAAAATATCCATCGGAATGCCCATCGGTATAACCTTGTCGGAATGACCAAACGGAATGACCAATCGGAATGCCAAAACGGAATGACCAATCGGAATGTCAAATCGAAATGCCAATCGGAATGTTGTTGTCCAATCGGAATGATGCTACTGATCGGAATGCCACTGATCGGAATGCCAATCGGAATGTTGTTGTCCAATCGGAATGATGCTACTGATCGGAATGCCACTGATCGGAATACCAATCGGAATGTTGTTGTCCAATCGGAATGATGCTACTGATCGGAATGCCAATCGGAATAACCTTGTCGGAATGACCAAACGGAATGACCAATCGGAATATATAATCCCTTTTCCGATTACACCAATCGGAATATATAATCCCTTTTCCGATTACACCAATCAAAATATATCCCACTTTTCTCGGACAAAACTCAACCAATTCGTGATTTTAAGCCAAAAAATGATCAAAACACCCAAAATTTTTGTGTTTTTAGCCAAAGTAAATATACCAAATCTCTACCACAACTATGTAGAAGATTCGTATCAAGAAAAAACCATAAAAAACACAAGAAAAATTTTGGGACGAGATATATAGATCAAAATGACCACGAAAAATCAAGAACACACCACACGAATCTTCAATCACCTATCCACTATAGGCTCTTGATACCAAATGTTATTCCCATTTAATCCATAACACAAGATTCTTAGAGAGAGAAAGAGAAGAAAAGTAGAGAGAGAAACAAGAAAGATTTGGAAGGTTTATGTTTACTAGAGAGAGAAAGTAAAATGAACCAACACCCTCTTTCACATGTGAAAGAGGGTTATATACCCTTGGCCTTTTGGGCCGTGGGCTTTGTTTCCTTGGGCCGGGCTTGGCTTTGCTTTGGGCTTACGCCCCTAACTTATACAATATTAGCTTAAAGTCCAAGCCCGGTTTTCCCGACTAACCTATTACAATACAAGACCTTTTAACGACTAAGATGACCTATTACATTCTTGTTCGGCTATATAAAATATAGGGCTAACACTTACCCATTTATGACGCAGAGCCTGCAAACATGGTACAATGTAATGTTGTTTATGATGTATATGCTGATGATATGCCGCATATTGAACATTCTGAACCTAATTATGACAAACATGGGATGGAAAATAGTGATAGCAATACCACTTCTGATTCATCCGATGTAAGTCATAATGGGGGAGAGATTGTTCAGAATGCTAAACATCATGATAATTATCCTATAACTGCTTCATTGACTGCTTCTGATTCCAAGATTAAAGAGCTCGAAACGATCGTAGCTCGGCAATCAAAAGATCTTGAGGATGCCAAACTTGAATTTTCTAAGAAAACGGACAAATTTGAAACATACTTTGAAAAACTTGAAAAGTAAAACGTTGTTCTTGAAAGAAAATTGGATCAAACTGTTCTAGATTCTAAAGCTGAAAAGGATAATCTTTTGAAACAAATTCAACTGCTTGAATCTAAGTTGGCATTCCAAGATAACGTGCTCAAAGAAAATGAAACATTAAAGGCTCAAGTACAGGAAAAGGTCTTTGCTATAGCCGCGTTGAAAAACGAGTTAAGGAAAAATAGAGGATCTAGTGTGGACACTAAGCTTGAAAAACCATCAATCTTGGGGAAACCGCCTACAAATCTGTTTGTCAGACAACCGATTGTCAGACAACCTACTGCATTTAGATCCGAGCGACCACAATCCTCGAGACCGCGGTTTGCCTCCCAAGTTGATTTGGGACATATTTCTAGAACAGTCACTCCACCAACTAGGCCTAATGAGACTAAATCAGTTTTAGCAAGACCTCATCACATCATTGCTCCTAGTTTCTCTAAGAATAGTTCAATGAACACGTCTAGAACTAGTTCAACTGATGTGCGCCATGATTTTGGTCAAAGGGAAGCTATTCAAAAGACACATGTAAGAGATAGTAATGTCCAACCTAGTCAGATGCCTTCTAGATTACCCAACACTGCTAACCGTAGCATGTCATCTCCTAGGAGCATCGATCAATCATCTAGGAAATACTCGGACATTAAATATGCTACCTGTAAAACATGTAGAAAATGTGTCTTTACGGCAAATCATGATTCCTGTATCAAGAAACTACTTAATGAGGTGAACTCCCGTGCTAGACTTAAATCCCAGTGGGTCGCTAAAATCAAACCCTTTGGTAAAATGTGGCGCCCCACTGGTAGAACTTTCACTCTTGTAGGAAACGAGTGCCCTTTAACTAGGATTTTCTCTGATTCTACGAAGACTACTAGGGAGGAAATTGCAAAGGATGATACATCACTTAAGCCTGAACTTAAGGTTTTCTATAAAAGGAAACGTTTGCCAACTAAGACAAGTGAATCATCCCCTCAGGCCACCTCTGACACAAGTAAAGCCAACTGTGAACCCCCACGTGCTTCAAAAATAGATATTTCTAACCCATGCAAAAGTATACAAACTCCTAATGAGAATGCAGGTACCAAAGTTGATGTTCCAAAAGAACGAAGCGGTCCAATCGTTGTATACCGTTCAACTAAGGACACTCTTAGAGTTTGGTTGCTAAAGAAACATATATCAGAGAAACAAATGTCTCAGGGGATTCATGGTTAAGCATGCACAGGACTTATAGTCACATCACAGACTATAACTCGCTCTTCAAAGAAAGGAAAGTTTATCGCCGATGGTAAACTTATCCTAACAACGAGAAATTCATTTTTCTCGGGCATGAGCTTATATCAAAAACATTCCAAGTTTTTAAGCTCATGCATAATGGCTCCTCGTTAAATGACAGACGACGACCCGGACTTCAGAGACAGGGAAGTTTATCTACGCAACGATAACTTACCCTCTTAACAAGAAATTAATTTTTCTTGGATACGAGCTTACCCTAAAACCATTCAAAGGTTTTAAGCTCGTGTATATGGTTTATCATTAAATATCAGATGGTAACCCGTGCATCAAAGAAAGGAAAGTTTATCGCCGATGATAAACTTATCCTAACAACGAGAAATTAAGTTTTCTCGGGCATGAGCTAAAATTAAAAACATTCGAGGTTTTTAAGCTCATGCACAATGACTTACAGTTAAATGTCAGACTGTAACTCGAACTTAAAATAAAGGAAAGATTATCTTTTATGATAACTTATCCTCTTAACGAGAAATTCACCTTTCTCGGTAATGAGCTTGTATTAAAACATTCGAAGTTTTAAGCTCAGAAAGGAAAGTGTATCTTTTAAATAAGAGAACTTTTCCTCATAACGAGAAATTAACCTTTCTCGGTCATGAGCTTTCCGTTAAAACAATCAAAGTTTTCAAGCTCATGAACACGACTTCTAAGTAAATGTCAGCTTAGGACTCGTTCTTCAGATAAAAGGAAAGTTTATCGCCGATGATAAACTTATCCTTAACAACGAGAAGTTTAAAACTTCTCGGACTTGAGCTTTCCTAAGATATTCCAAATCTTAAGCTCAAGTAATTGGTTTTCAAAACTTTGAACACAATTTTTCAAGAATTTCTCAAAAGGTTTTTCTAAATCTTTCAAAATTGTGTGTTCAAAAATGTTTTGATAAAAAGAGCATGTCTTCTGGAATCGATAATATTTACGAACCTAGAAATGTCATTCAATAATGACACGGGGTTGTAAATAAAGTTCGAGCAGAAGTTCAAACTTTTAAAACATGCTCAAAATGGTTTGCTATTATTTCTGATAGTAACCCGCTTTTCACTTTGAAGTCAAGCATTTCACCGGAAAGCTTTGACTTCAGAATCCGAAGTTATCAACTCCACAATCCAAAGTTCGTTGCAATTGATATCTACATACTCGACGATGCGACTACTCAAACGGTGACTACAGCTCTTTCAATAGAACACGGGTCAACAATTGAGGGGGAGCAATTGTCCAGCATTCAGAATCCTTGATGCCGAGAGTGCCAAGTTCACATATTGGTGTTAAGACAACGATATCAATCATACACATGGAGTCAAGAGATAACTTCAGAAGTTACGAGGAAGACCAACATTCGTGAACAAGAACCATGTGAATCTTTCATATGATGTTCTCCATCATTCAGGTCCTACCTCGTAACTTGTTAATCTTGTGAATTCATTATCATATATGATCTTTGCACGTGATAAATACCTTACACTTGTGTTTAAAAGGTATTTAATTTACGTTTCAGCACACCCTCATTAATTTGAGGGGGAGCTTGTGTAATTCATGAAGATAATTGGACTTGCATTTTTTCTTCCCAAATTTTCTTAAAATGCTATTAAATCAATTGATATTAAAAACATTGATTGGGTTAATATTTTTAATATGGGGGAGAAAATGTGATTTAATATGGGATATGATCAATCATGAATGGTTTGACTTAACGTGATAGCTCATCCCGACATATGCAAAATGTTTTCGGATACCGTGGCATATGTTAAGGGGGAGCAAAATGGATTTGCACTTCAAAATGGATTTCATGGTGACATACACTTACCCAAAACATCTCTATTCACGACGGTGAAGATTGTGGTGACATAAGGATGGTAGGATAGGTTAAAGTCCAATGATTCCTCTAGAACCGGAGGAATCTTCCCAAGGACATTCCATAGCTAGAAATAGTAGTCCTTAGGAAAGATGGAGAAAGATTGTGAACGTAGCTGAATGCCGACCAAGTACTTAAATTAGCACTGGAACAATCACAACAAGGTGCTAGTGATGACGTATTGGTAAGCATTGAAGGGGTTGAAGAATGAAAAAGAAATGTAAAGATAAAGGGTGTAAAGAAAGAAGCCCTCCTTACAACTTTAGGCAGAAACCGGGTCAATACATATGCTATTGAGGTCATTTTTGTTAATGATTCTCGATATTGAAGAAAGACATCATGGACCCAGTGATGCAATGCACAACCCTTCCCAGCTAACTCAAATATCTCTCAAAAGGTATTTGTTTTAATCACACGGAGATCAACACGTTATCTATTGGTTTATTCACTCCGAATAGACTGGTATTGAAAAGGTGGCACTCCTCTCCAGCCTCCGATCACTAAAAATCCAAAATGCACGATCGAGTCTAGAGCCATTTGAGATCATCAAATATCTCATTAGGACACGCTTTCATATTTCCTTGCTTCTTCACACACTATGAAAAGTAAGAAAGATCTTAAGAGTCCTACGCAAAATCTTCATGATCTTGCCTGAACATCGGAGTAATACGAAAGTATTTACAATGAAGATGGAAATCCTTCTTGAGCGAATATCAAAAAGCTCATGGTAGGTGACTTGTGCGATTCTTTATGAATCAAACTTGTGATAATTGGAAAGCAACAGTGGTTTAATTCTTAAATGAATTTAAACACGTTCCAGGCCTCTACGCATTATCATATGATCTTGCCAGAACACTCAGAGTGACTCTTTATTGATCACAGTGACGAGTGGAAATCCTTCTAGTGTTAACATCAAACAGCACTTGGTAGGTAACTTGCAAGATTCTATATGAATCAAGCTAGTGACAACTGGAAAGCAACGATGGTGCGGTTCTTAATTGAACTTCACTTGTTCCAGGAACATGAATTGACGGCTTCAAATCATGCGGATAATATTATCCAAATGATCCACTCTTTACGTTCGCAGTCAGCTTTGGACGGTCGAGTAAAGAGAACGGGTTTACCCGCGAAATCTTGTCAAGGAGGTTCTTTATTGAAACTACCTGCCACAAGTACGATATTTAATATCGTCCAACAGTCTTCACCGACCGGAGGTAAAATGCTACCGAATTAGAATGAAATGTTCAAGGCCATTTCATCCATGTATATTGTTTTGTTGCTAACTGTCTTATGCAGCGTAACAAGAAGGTGGCATTGCGGTGTACAATCCAGAAGAAGTCGTCACCACATGCTTATACTACATACAAATATTACTTCAACAAATTCAAGAAAGCCTGAAGGTCAAGTCTTCCGCTGTATCAAACTCTGAAGCTTTCAAGAATTTAAAAGTATAAGTATGTGGAACATGAAGTCACGAAGAGGCAAATATCACAAGTGAAGAATGCACAAGGTCAAGGCAAGGAAACATGCTCAAGACTAAAGTCAAAGATCACATCAAGCATATTCACAAGAACAAGATCGAAGACTCAAGCATAGATGCTAGGTTTAAGATTTTGTAAAAAGATGTGACCTCCCTTAGGGGGAGATTGTTGGAAATACGTTTTTCCCTATAAAGTCTCGGTCACATCTTAGTTAGCATAGATCACGAGTTATAGACTATTTAGAACTTTGTTTCTTGGAGCGACCTCTGTTGGAAATACGTTTTACGTATTTATGAAGGATCGGTCGCTCCAACAACAATTATGTAATAGGCTCGTGATCCACTTTGTAATTGTATAGTCCATATAGCCCACATGTAGGGTGGGCTATATATATACCCCTCCTAGCATGTTAGGGGGGGTTGGTTAGTTCATTTAACACTTATTCAATTAATCTAATCACTTTCTCTCTCTACTTTTCTTCCCTCTCCTTTCTCTCTCTACACCTAATCTTCTTCTTCCCCATCTCTTCCACCAAATCCATAGATCTAATCCATCATTTACCAAATCCTTAGAATTAGTAGGCCTTCAATTGGTATCAAGAGCCATGGTTGAATCTTAGGATTTGCATTTTTTTATCTTTTAATTTGGTGGTAAAAATTCTTTCTTTTCTAATTTTCTATCCATCTTTTCATCATTTAATCAATTTTTTATCAATTTTTTATAAATTTTATCAATTTTTATTTTTTATTATCAGGTTTACTTTTTTCGTGTATCCGTTTTTTATTTATCAGTTTTTTTTTATTATCATTTTTATCAATTTTTAAATAATCAGTTTTTTTTATATATCATCATTTGTTTAATCAAGTATCATTTTTTATCAGTTTTAATCAACTTTTATCATTTTTTTAATAATTTTTTTTAATCAATCATTTTTTTACTCAGTCCAAATCCGTCCTCGAGTCAAATTCGTCCAAATATTCATCTTTTTCATATCTGTCCAAAGGTTTTTTTTTTTTTTTTTTGGTCAAAACAGTCCATGAGTCCAATCCAAAACAGTCCAAAAATTGTCAGTTCTATCAGTTTTTGAGTTTCTGTTCCGGCGATTCGTCTTTCCGCATAGGTTTTCCGAATGGTCATTTTTTCCAAATACATTTTTTCCGAATAGACCAAAAGTTCCGAATAGACCAAAAGTTCCGAATAAGACACAACTTTCCGAATAGGAAAAAAGTTCCGAATAGGGAAAAAAGTTCCGAATAGGAAAAAAGTTCCGAATAGGGAAAAAAAAAAAAGTTCCGAATAAGGAAAAAAAAAAAAAGAAAAAAGTTCCGCATAGGAAAAAGTTTCGCATAGGAAATAGTTCCGAATAGGACTTTTCCGCATAGACAAAAACAACTCTCGACTCACACCTAGACTAACATTAACCCAGCCTCGTACAACGTCCAAACAACCACTCACTCCTGACTCGACTTAATTCCTCACCAGACTCGACACCCAACTCACTAACTCTCCCTCGAAACAAATCACCCTCGAAACCCACTCAACAACAAACCAAAGACTCACAACACCCTCTCTTACCCTCGACTCATTTTACCCACCCTCGTTTCACAATTACACCACCCTCCTCCCTCGAACGGACTCAAACAAAAACCTCACCTTCGCACCCTCTCGACCCTCACACACCTCGTCACAACTCTCGAACCAAAAACAAAACAAACCCACACCCACATCAGACACACTCACTCTCTCCCATCCAACTCTTATCAGACACCACTCACACCCTCACGACTCAACCTAATTCAAAAACCAACACCAAACACCCCCCTCAATTTCTCACAAATTCTCTCGACCCTCGGCCAAAACTGACACAAACCCACATCCTCTCGTTACACCCCTAAACCAAACCTCTCAGCCTCACAGACTCTCACCATAATCTCACACAAACCCCTCAAACCGACTCCCTCCCACAAACTCTCACGACTCAACTCTCGGACATCCCAAACAAACAAACTCTCATACCCATCCAAACCCTCTCACCCTAACACCCACACCCACAAACTCTTTTCAAATCAACCGACAATTACACCACAAAAACTCAGACTCGACAGAAAGACTCTACAGTAGAGAGAGAGACTCAACAAAAACTTAAGTTAGAAGTACCTACCCGAGACTCTTAATTAAAAGAATCTTGTAGCCAAAATCTTTGCTCTTGTCGTCTTTTGTGATAATTGAATAGATGATAATTGTTTGCGATTGGGATTGTTGATCAAGATCAGGTTTTTTGTGAGAATCTGATTTGTTAGAGGGACGGAGGAACCAAGAAGCCCATTGTTGAGTGAGGAGGTGGTGTTTCTGAGAAGAGAGAGAGCGATAGGTTTTGTTGTAGGTGGAAAAGTGTGTGTGTGTTTAGCAGAGAGAGAGAGAATAGTAAAAGATATTAAGGAGCGGAGTAAACAAGGAGAGAGATATTAAGCAGGTAAAGTCAAACGGAGGTTTTATTTATTACTAGAGTGGGGCGGTGGATCAAAGTTTATTGGGCCACGTGTGAGGCCACGTGTGTATTAGACGGAGTAAACAAGAATCCTAAAACTTTCGACATTTATCCCATTTATCTGTTGTTTTCTATTTTTTAAAAAAAAAGTGTTATTTTAGAAAGTTTTTTTAAGTTACGTTATTTTTTTTATTTTGTACCTTTTTTATTTTGAAAATTTTATTTTTTTGGATATTAACTTTTCTTTTTATATATTTTCTTTATTTAAATTGTTTTTATTTTTATTTTGTTTAAATAAAAGTGTTGTGACAAAAGTGACGTGATATAGTGACAAGAATTATTTAGCCGACGGATTGTTAAAGCGGGTATTTTCAAAGTTTAACGTGCAAAATATTTATCGGGTTCAACGTTATTTTGGCCGGATTTGAAGTCAAATTTACGAGTGAAAGTGACGGGATATATTTTTAGCAATTACGGATTTTTGATCGGGTTTTATTCATAATCTTTTGAGCCGATAACAATTTTTGAGCCGAGTCGTATTGTTAAAACCCGACAACAACAACAGCCACATCATTTTTCCTCGATTACCAATGGATTCGTTGCATTCGAGATTTCACAAGGGAGAGTTGTATTTAAGGCAAAACGAAGTTAAGAAAAGTGGCATCACCTCCTTTCAAATACTCCAGTCTCATCTTGTCACTCTTTCGGGGATTCAAGGAGGGAGCGAATTTGTGACAATCTTTGGACAAGATCGTCATATATTCATCGACTCAATTTTCACCACTTTGACCCAACTCGCCGAGCAACTCAACCATAACAACTTTAATCACTCTGCATCGACTCTTGCATATAAGGCTCTTGTGACACACCTCACGCCTTTCCTCCAATTCAATATCATCAAGCCTGAAAGTTCAGTGATTTGCCAATCATTTCTTCGAGATACACATACCGAGCTTCGAGTTTTCCGTGATACAATTTTGAAACTCATGTCATCGGTCTCGTCTTCGATTTATGAAAGATCTCAACTTCAGCAAGGGTATGATAATGGAGTGCAAGACTCTTCGATGCAAGAGGAAACTAGTCATACGGTTGAAAACTTTGAGCCTAACGATGACAAGAGCACGGAATCAGGAGGACAGCATGATACCAGTGGCACGTCAGGAAATGTTCACAAGATTTCTCTTGATAACACCTTACCCGTTTATGACGAAGAGCCGGCAAACATGGTACAATGTCATGTTGTTTATGATGTATATGCTGATGACATGTCGCATATTGAGCATTGCGAACTTAATTATGACAAACATGGGATGCAGAAGAGTGATAGCAATACCACTTCTGATTCATCCGATGTGAGTCATAATGGGGGAGAAGGTGTTCAAAATGCTACACATCATAATAATTGTCCTATAACTGCTTCATTGTCTGATTCTGATTCCAAGATTAAAGAGCTCGAAACGATCGTAGCTCGGCAATCACAAGATCTTGAGGATGCCAAACTTGAATTTTCTAAGAAAACGGTCAAATTTGAAACATACTTTGAAAAACTTGAAAAATCAAACGTTGTTCTTGAAAGAAAATTGGATCAAACTGTTCTAGATTCTAAAGCTGAAAAGGATAATCTTTTGAAACAAATTCAACTGCTTGAATCTAAGTTGGCATCCCAAGATAACTTGCTCAAAGAAAATGAAACGTTAAAAGCCCAAGTACAGGAAAAGGTTTTTGCTATAGCTGCGTTGAAAAACGAGTTAAGGAAAAGTAAAGGACCTAGTGTGGACACTAAGCTTGAAAAACCATCAATCTTGGGGAAACCGCCTACAAATCAGTTCGTCAGACAACCGATTGTCAGACAATCTACTGCATTTAGATCCGAGCGACCACAATCCTCGAGACCGCGGTTTGCCTCCCAAGTTGATTTAGTTCATCTTATTAGACCAGTCACTCCAGCAACTAGGCCCAATGTGATCACTCCAGCTTTAGCAAGACCAAATCATATGATTGCCTCTAGTTTCCCTAGAAATACCAAGACCACGTCTAGAACTAGTTCAAATGACGTTTGCCATGAATCTGATCTTAGGGAAGCTAAGCAAAAGACACATGTAAGAGATAGGAATTTCAAACCTAGTCAGATGCCTTCTAGTTTACCCAACACTGCTAACCGTAGCATGTCCAATCCTAGGAGCATCAATCAATCATCTAGGGATTCTAGATCTTACTCGGACATTAAATATGCTACTTGTAAAACATGTAGAAAATGTGTCTTTACGGCAAATCATGATTCCTGTATCAAAAAATTGCTTAATGAGGTGAACTCCCGTGCTAGACTTCAATCCCAGTGGGTTGCTAAAATCAAACCCGTAGGTAAAATGTGGCGCCCCACTGGTAGAACTTTCACTCTTGTAGGAAACGAGTGCCCTTTAACTAGGATAGTCTCCGATTCTACTAAGTCTACTAGGGAGGAAACTGATAAAGATGATACTTCACTTACGCCTAAACTTAAGGTTTTCTATAAAAGGAAACGTTTGCCAGCCAAGACTAGTGAATCATCTACTCAGGTCGCCTCTGAAACAAGTAAAGCCAACTGTGAACCCCCATGTGCTTCTATAATTGATATTGCTAACCCACGTCAAAGCATGCAAATTCCTAATGAGATTGCAGGTACCAAAGTTGATGTTCCAAAAGAACGAAGCGGTCCAATCGTTGTGTACCGTTCAACTAAGGACACTCTTAGAGTTTGGTTGCTGAAGAAGCAGATATCAGAGAAACAAATGTCTCAGGGGATTCATGGTTAAGTTGCAAACAAGGATTTATAGTCACATCACAGACTATAACTCGATCTTCAAAGAAAGGAAAGTTTATCGCCGATGGTAAACTTATCCTAACAACGAGAAATTAATTTTTCTCGGGCATGAGCTTTTATCAAAAACATTCCAAGTTTTTAAGCTCATGCATTATGGCTCCTCGTTAAATGACAGACGATGACCCGGACTTCAGAGACAGGGAAGTTTATCCACGCAACGATAACTTACCCTCAAAACGAGAAATTAAGTTTTCTCGGACACGAGCTTATCCTAAAACCATTCAAAGGTTTTAAGCTCGTGTATAAGGCTTATAGATAAATGACAGTCTGTAACCCGTTCCTCAAAGGCAGGAAAGTTTATCGCCGATGATAAACTTATCCTTACAACGAGAAATTAATTTTTCTCGGGCATGAGCTTATATCGAAAACATTCCAAGTTTTTGAGCTCATGCACAATGACTTACAGTTAAATGTCAGACTGTAACTCGAACTTCAAATAAAGGAAAGTTTATCATTAATGATAAACTTATCCTCATAACGAGAAATTCAATTTTCTCGGTCATGAGCTTGTCTTAAAACATTCGAAGTTTTAAGCTCAGAAAGGAAAGTGGATCTTTTAAATAAGAGAACTTTTCCTCGTAACGAGAAATTAACCTTTCTCGGTCATGAGCTTTCCGTTAAAACAGTCAAAGTTTTCAAGCTCATGAACACGACTTCTAAGTAAATGTCAGCTTAGGACTCGTTCTTCAGATAAAAGGAAAGTTTATCGCCGATGATAAACTTATCCTTAACAACGAGAAGTTTACAACTTCTCGGACTTGAGCTCGTTTCCTAAGATATTCCAAATCTTAAGCTCAAGTAATTGGTTTTCAAAACTTTGAACACAATTTTTCAAGAATTTTTCAAAAGGTTTTTCTAAATCTTTCAAAATTGTGTGTTCAAAATGTTTTGATAAAACGAGCATGTCTTCTGGAATCGATAATATTTACGAACCTAGAAATGTCATTCAATAATGACACGGGGTTGTAAATAAAGTTCGAGCAGAAGTTTAAAAGATTTAAAACATGCTCCATATGGTTTGCTATTATTTCAGATAGCAACCCGCTTTTCATAATCAAGTCAAGCATTTCACCGGAAAGCTTTGACTCCACAACGGGAATTAATTTTCTCGGGGACGTGACGAGGTGACCAACATTCGTGAACAAGAACCATGTGCTTCTTTTATATGATGTTCTCCATTATTCAGGTCCAACCTCGTAACTTGCTAATCTTGTGAATACATTATCATATATGATCCTTGCACGTGATAAATACCTTACACTTGTGTTTAAAAGGTATTTAATTTACGTCTCAAGTACACCCTCATTAATTTGAGGGGGAGCTTGTTAATATCACGAAGATAATTGGATTTGCATTTTTCTTCCCAAATTTTCTTAAAATGCTATTAAATCAATTGATATTAAAAACATCGATTGGGTTAATATTTTTAATATGGGGGAGAAAATGTGATTTAATATGGGATATGATCAATCATAAATGGTTTGACTTAACGTGTTAGCTCATCCCGACATGTGCGAAATGTTTTCGAATATCGTAGCATATGTTAAGGGGGAGCAAAATGGATTTGCACTTCAAAATGGATTTCATGGTGATTTATACTTACCCGCAACCCATTTATTTCACGACGATGAAGATTGTGGTGACATAAGGATGGTAGGATAGGTTAAAGTCCAATGATTTCTCTAGAACCGGAGGAATCTTCCCAAGGACATTCCATAGCTAGAAATAGTAGTCCTTAGGAAAGATGGAGAAAGATTGTGAACGTAGCTGAATGCCGACCAAGTACTTAAGTTAGCACTGGAACAATCACAACAAGGTGCTAGTTATGACGTATTGGTAAGCATTGAAGGGGTTGAAGAATGAAAAAGAATTGTAAAGATAAAGTGTGTAAAGAAAGAAGCCAACTTTAGGCAGAAACCGGGTCAATACATATGCTATTGAGGTCATTTTTGCTAATGATTCTCGGTATTGAAGAAAGACATCATGGACCCAGTGATGCAAGGCACAACCCATCCCAGCTAACTCAGATATCTCTTAAAAGATATTTGTTTTCATCACACGGAGACAACACATTATCTATTGATTTATTCACTCCGAATAAATTGGTATTGAAAAGGTGGCACTCCTCTCCAGCCTCCGATCACTAAAATCCAAAATGCACGATCGAGTCTAGAGCCATTTGAGATCATCAAATATCTCATTAGGACACACTTTCATATTTACTTGCTTCTTCACACACTGTGAAAAGTAAGAAAGTTCTTAAGAGTCCTACGCAAAATCTTCATGATCTTGCCTGAACATCCGAGTAATACGAAAGTATTTACAATGAAGATGGAAATCCTTCTTGAGAGAATATCAAAAAGCTCATGGTAGGTGACTTGTGCGATTCTTTATGAATCAAACTTGTGATAACTGGAAAGCAACAGTGGTTTAATTCTTAAATGAATTTAAACACGTTCCAGGCCTCTACGCATTATCATATGATCTTGCCAGAACACTCAGAGTGACTCTTTATTGATCACAGTGACGAGTGGAAATCCTTCTAGTGTTAACATCAAACAGCACTTGGTAGGTAACTTGCAAGATTCTTTATGAATCAAGCTAGTGACAACTGGAAAGCAACGATGGTGCGGTTTTTAATTGAACTTCACTTGTTCCAGGAACATGAATTGACGGCTTCAAATCATGCGGATAATATTATCCAAATGATTCACTCTTTACGTTCGCAGTCAGCTTTGGACGGTCGAGTAAAGAGAACGGGTTTACCCGCGAAATCTTGTCAAGGAGGTTCTTAATTGAAACTACCTGCCACAAGTACGATATTTAATATCGTCCAACGGTCTTCACCGGCCGGAGGTAAAATGCTACCGAATTAGAATGAAATGTTCAAGGCCATTTCATCCGTGTATATGTCTTGTTGCTAACTGTCTTATGCAGCGTAACAAAAAGGTGGCATTGCGGTGTACAATCCAGAAGAAGTCGTTACCACATGCTTATACTATATACAATTAGTACTTCAACAAATTCAAGAAAGTCTGAAGGTCAAGTCTTCCGCTGTATCAAACTCTGAAGCTTTCAGGAATTTAAAGGTATAAGTATGTGGAACATGAAGTCACGAAGAGGCAAATTTCACAAGTGATGAATGCACAAGGTCAAAGCAAGGAAACATGCTCAAGAACTAAAGTCAAAGATCACATCAAGCATATTCACAAGAACAAGATCGAAGACTCAAGCATAGTATGCTAGGTTTAAGATTTTGTAAAATGGTGTGACCTCCCTTAGGGGGAGATTGTTGGAAATGTGTTTTCCCAAAGAAAGTCTCGGTCACATCATTATTAGCATAGATCACGAGCTATAGAATATTTAGAACTTTGTAACTTGGAGCGACCTCCCTTAGGGGGAGATTGTTGGAAATACGTTTTACGTATTTATGAAGGATCGGTCGCTCCAACGACAATTATGTAATAGGCTCGTGATCCACTTTGTAATTGTATAGTCCATATAGCCCACATGTAGGGTGGGCTATATATATACCCCTCCTAGCATGTTAGGGGGGGGGGGGGGTTGGTTAGTTCATTTAACACTTATTCAATTAATCTAATCACTTTCTCTCTCTACTTTTCTTCCCTCTCCTTTCTCTCTCTACACCTAATCTTCTTCTTCCCCATCTCTTCCACCAAATCCATAGATCTAATCCATCATTTACCAAATCCTTAGATTTTGTAGGCCTTCAACCTCCCTTAGGGGGAGATTGTTGGAAATACGTTTTATGTATTTATGAAGGATCGGTCGCTCCAACGATAATTATGTAATGGGCTCGTGATCCATTTACTTTATGTATAGTCCATATAGCCCACATGTAGGGTGGGTATATATATCCCCTCCTAGCATGTTAGGAGGGGTTGTTGATTGTCATTTCACACTTAATCATTATTCCATTTTTACTTTCTCTCTCTAACTCTCTCCCTTCTGTCCTTTCTCTCTCTACTCCCTCATCCCATTCCTTCATCTTCTTCTTTATTTATCAATCAATCAACCATCCAATCCATCAAATCCATCATGTATAATAGGCCATTAATTACGTAGACCTTCAGAAAGAGTTGTAAACGAATGGCCTCTTGTGGCACCCTATTGTATTTGACCGTATTAGTCCTTTGTATGAAACGTTTGATATGAGCGTGTGGGTCATCATTAGTACGGCCTAAAAATGGTGTAGCGGAAACCATTTGAATGAAACCCGTTTTTAGTTCAAAATTATTAGCTCCAATATCCGGCACCACAATCGCATCATCGTTTACTTCAACGTGAGATTGGAGAATCTCAATCATTGGTCGATTATCTGTTGCCATCGTGTTGCTCAAAGCTCGATTCTCGGGATCAGCTTTAATGACAGTCTTTTTGTTTTTCTTCTTCTTCTTTTTGGAAGAATTAGAAGTATTTGTACACCAATCGGTATGTATGTACGCGTGTGAGTGCGCATACAATTAAAACTTTGGAATGAGGTAGGTGACCTCGGTCGACTTTGAGAGGAAAGGGATTATCCCTCTCGAGGTGCAATATGAAAAAGCTACAAAAATATATACTTAATTACTACTTGAGTTGGCAAACCAATAATTGGTCGTCCCCCTTAATATACGCACAAGCAAGCGGGGAAACGAGGTGGCACAGAGCACTTAAAAACCTTTTTCCTTAGACAGCCTTTTATAGTGCGTCACCTTATACCCACCTTATAGTTTGTATATATCGAGTTCAAACGTCTTACTAGTATTTATCTATTTTGCCCTTTTTCCTTGTTGTGGATTCGAATACAATAGTTAGGTGATGAAATCCTAACTAAGGCCTTATTTGAAAAGTAGGTAAATTAATTGTGCTACGTAATATAATATAGTAAATGAAAAATCTTTTTGTATTTTTTAGAAAAATATATATTCACAATAAAAATCGAAAGAAATCGACTAAGAAAATAACACTAATACGTAATATTTTTGGTGTAATACTTTTAGGAAAAAGTATTACTTTTTGATTTTTTAATTTTTTTGTTGCAAATCTTAGGAAAGAGTTTGCTTTTTGTGATTTTTGTTGGGTCAAAATTAATATGAGTTGATGTGGCAGAAACTCCAAAACGAAGAAAACATGCTAGACGCTGACACGCCATGTTTGGACGCTGACAGAAGTCTACGACGCTGATGGAATTTCTATTTACGGAATATATTGGATATATTCTAAATAATATATTCAATATATATCTATAGAAATAGAATATTTAGATGTTTATTTGATATTATCTCTTGTAGATTCTGTTCCTTCCACTATAAAAGGAACAAGAGTCTTAGGTTTTATTCATATTATTTATTCACAATGTAAACCTAAAGTGTGTGTCGCACTAGACGTGGGATTCAATGTATACACGTCTAGTGGTTGTTAATTATTAATATAGTTAGCAATCCAATTGTGTTTTAATTCGTGTCTTTTGTGTCCAAACACCTTGTTCATGATCATTGTTCTTTTCCGCTATGTTATCATATGAACGATGATCAACCTAGATATAATGGTTCATAACCATTGAGTCTAACGATCATAGGACTCCACAATTGGTATCAGAGCCTAAGGTTCATGATATCTAGGTCCGACGAGGTGTTCGTGTATGGTGAAGAAAAGAAAAATTCGTATTGAATTTTTCTGGACGTTTTTGTGTGCGCAGCAGTATTCAGAAGGTCATAACTTTTGATTGAACCGTTGGATCGTCACGAAATTTTATATGTGTGTTCTACATACATAGATCTAAACATCCACCAGAGGGATTGTCGAGTTTTATCCCCAGGCAAAAGTTATTAGGCGTCAAAGTAGGCAGCAGAGGTGATTTTCAGATTTTTATATTCACATTAAATCATGATTTAGGGTTACTGAAAACCCTAGATCATTACATATAACAGAAGATCTGATGTTTTATGACGAATTGGAGGTGATAAAGTTTTAGGGTTTCATCCAAAACCCTAGATCTAAGATTTGGTTTTAGGGTTTTATGAATAAACCCTAGAATAATCATTGCTGAGTTTGGTTGCTTCTATTATCCGTTTAGAGAAAAGATGCTCGATCAAAGTAGCAGAAGACAAAAAGTGAGTATGTGATAAGTGGAGAAAAGGTCACACGATGGTTCGTATATCACAGCTATGGCTACTGTTGGTACGAGGTACAAGAGCAAAAACTGATTGTGACGTGACTTTTTGGTCTCAGATTGTATCCTTGATAAATCAGAACATCATGCGGTCCCATAATAGAGTAAAGGATTTTTGATTGGTTGAAGATCGTTGCATTCACACGAAACAAAGCTTCCAATTGGTGGAAAGATGTTGCATTCACACGGTGCTATAATCCACTACATGCTAGTCCATGGTAAAATCACATGAGGTTAAAGCTAGGTTTGATTCGCTCAATTCTGATTGGTGGAATAGTACATGTGTTCACACGGTGCTATGAATTGTGATTGGATGAAGCATCTGTGTTCACGCGACTAAGGCTCCTTCATTGGTGAAAACCAATTGCGTTCACACGATCAGGAAGTAATTGTTTTTGCTTTTAGAAAGTGACGTGAGTTTGTAAATAAGGTGCAAGGGCTGACAAAACAAAGCAGCTATGTATGAAGGGATGCTTTGTTTTATTACTCACGTGGGATTGGTAAAACACAGCCATGAAATAGCATATTTTTTATGCTTTAGTGATCATGTGTGATATCAAGGGAGCACCAAGGAGCATATATTATTGTTATGTTTCATGAAAAGGAACTAAATTTTGGTTGCTTTGTTTATTCGATTGCTGTGGTCCCAAAAGCAAAAGGAGGTGTCAGTGGTTGAATTCAAGAATAGACGCTGACGTTCGTATTTTGGACGCTGACGAGTATGGTTTGACGCTGATAAAAATGGACGCTGACAAGGTTTATGGTTGGCGCTGACGTTTGTAATCCAGACGCTGACAGGAAGCATTTTGACGCTGACAGAATAAGTCAACGCTGACAGCGTTGACAGTGTTGTCCGAGATATGTGCTTCAAACGCTGTTACGTGTTGTCCGATATCGGGCAATACACATGGACGGATATTGGACAAAGGAAGATCTCGGGTAACACACTGCTTGCTGCTGTTTGAGAAAACTGGTACGTTTTAAGCACACAAAAAGAAGGATTATACACACGAAGGTACATGGAATCTCCGTTTTAATTTAGAATATCATTATGATATTTATGGCTCGGATATTTTAAAAGGAATTAATGATCTTAAAGCGAGTTAGCAACTATTCGTGAGGATTTGATGGATATTTTAAACTATGTAATCGGGATAGCCTTATGAAAGAGTTATCCATCACAAGACTTTTACATATGGTATGAAGATGTTATTCCATTAAAATCGTCATGAAGAGGTGTTAGCTTAAGGGGAAGAATTCTTATGGTAAGTTTGATGATTGAAGAAGATTTTCGCGAGTTTGTGTTCTATCATATCTTAAAGTCGTGGCGTACCATTCACTGACTTTTAAGGTAACTTGTTCGTGCTTACATGGTTGGTGATGAAGACTTGTCATATCTAGCAAACCAATTGCTATCACTTGAAGGAGTTACATTATCGTGCTCAGTGTCTCACAAAGGATGAGGATTTTGACAAATGGATCGAGGTCTACTTATACTTTGTAACATGAGTATAAGTTCTTCATTACATGGATAAACAAGACATGGAACATAGGTTTGGGTTATTCTACTTCTACATCAAAAATATTATAGTTATTTTTCTTCAAGATCATTATACAGAGCCTACTTCTGGAGAATCTTCAAAGATTGCATACATTGTTTACTTCCCTGTTGATGTGACAAAAAGGGGAAGATACGCATGCTACACTTGAGGGGAAGCAATTTGAAGATCATGTACAACTTACAAGAGATATACAAAGAGTTTTGCCGACATCAACTAGGGGAAGATTGTTGGGTCAAAATTAATATGAGTTGATGTGGCAGAAACTCCAAAACGAAGAAAACATGCTAGACGCTGACACGCCATGTTTGGACGCTGACAGAAGTCTACGGCGCTGATGGAATTTCTATTTACGGAATATATTGGATATATTCTAAATAATATATTCAATATATATCTATAGAAATAGAATATTTAGATGTTTATTTGATATTATCTCTTGTAGATTCTGTTCCTTCCACTATAAAAGGAACAAGAGTCTTAGGTTTTATTCATATTATTTATTCACAATGTAAACCTAAAGTATGTGTCGCACTAGACGTGGGATTCAATGTATACACGTCTAGTGGTTGTTAATTATTAATATAGTTAGCAATCCAATTGTGTTTTAATTCGTGTCTTTTGTGTCCAAACACCTTGTTCATGATCATTGTTCTTTTCCGCTATGTTATCATATGAACGATGATCAACCTAGATATAATGGTTCATAACCATTGAGTCTAACGATCATAGGACTCCACAATTTTTAATTTTTTTGTATTTTTAAGTTTTTGATTGTTTTTGTATTTTTATTTTTGCAAGAAAATTAACGTTCAAAAAGAACGGATCCCAAAATCCAA
Source organism: Glebionis coronaria (assembly GCA_025667525.1). Taxonomy (NCBI): domain Eukaryota; kingdom Viridiplantae; phylum Streptophyta; class Magnoliopsida; order Asterales; family Asteraceae; genus Glebionis; species Glebionis coronaria. Next base: position 456,381,206 of record CM046876.1, read on the forward strand.
ACGTCTCACGAAATCATCAATCGTAATGAGCGAAGCGGCAGCGGCGCCAATTTAATGTACGGAATTTTGTGCAAATTCTTTTTTATGTTCTTTTTCGTTTCCTCGACTCACTCGAATTGATTTCCAATTTAAATGTAAGACAAATTTGTTCTTGGTAACTAAAACTTTTTGTTATTTTTAAAACTAAAATCTATTTAATTAAACACAATTTAATCTAATTTATAAATCTATTTTAAACGAATTTAAATAAAAACTATTTTTGAAACTTAAACAAAATTAATTAAACTAATATAAAGACTATATTAAAACTATTTAAAACTATATTTAAAACTATTTGAACAAAATTTTGTAAACTAATTTAAACTAATTAAAAACAATAAAACTATTTTTAAATAAAACTAAAATGAAAACTAATTTTAAAATTATAAAAGTAATAAAAATAAAATATTTTTTTTATCTTTTTATTTTTTTTAAAACTGAATAAAACAAAATTGATATAAAACTTTTATATAAAAAAATTAATTAAATCAAAACTTGTATTAAACTATTTAATTAACTCAAGATCATGAGTTAATTGGAAAGACTACAGTTCCTAACTCAAGATCATGAGTAGTGTAATTCTCCTCATTCTTCCTTATTTCCTAGAAGCATAGGCTATTACTTTTTCTCGCTGCATCAAAACAGCTCCATAGCCTCTAAGAGATGCATCATAATATACTACAAAATCTTCACTTTCGTCGGTTAATGATAGAATTGGCGCACTCCATAATTTTTGCTTCAATATCGGAAATGCTCCATCTTCATCACTTCCCCAAACGAAAGGTTTATTCTTTAGGATAAGCTTAGCCAAGGGTTTAGCTATTAAAGAAAATTCTTTAATGAATCGCCTATAATAGCCAGCCAATCCTAAGAACTGTCGCACTTCCGTTGGCGTTGTCGGTGCAGACCAATTCTTAATGGCTTCAACCTTTGCAGAATCAACATGAATTCCATCCTTGTTAATCACATGACCAAGAAATTGCACAGAATCTAACCAAAAATCACATTTCGAAAACTTATCATACAACCTTTCATCCTTTAACAAACTTAAGATAATCCTTAAATGTTCTCCATGTTCATCTTTATTCTTAGAATAGATTAGAATATCGTCAATAAACACAATCACAAATTTGTCCAAGTAGGGTTTGCACACTCGATTCATTAGATCCATTAAAACCGCAGGTGCGTTAGTTAACCCAAATGGCATTACTTGAAATTCATAGTGTTGATAACGAGTTCTAAATGTAGTTATAGGAATATCTTCTTCACGAACGCGAAGTTGGTGATATCCAGACTGCAAATCTATCTTAGAATACACACTAGATCCTTGTAGTTGATCAAATAAATCATCAATCCTTGGTAAAGGATATCGATTTTTAATCGTCAACTTATTCAGTTCCCTATAATCAATGCACATACGGAAAGATCCATCCTTATTCTTAACGAACAAGACTGGAGCTCCCCAAGGCGACGAGCTCGGTCGAATAAAACCTTTATCAGACAACTCCTTAAGTTGTTCAGATAATTCCTTTAATTCAGAAGGTGTTAATCGGTAAGGCGCACGTGCCACCGGTGCAACACCAGGAATTAAATCGATTCGAAACTCAACTTGCCTTATCGGCGGAAGTCCGGGTAAATATTTAGGAAATACCTCAGGAAATTCACAGATAATAGGTACATCTTCCAATCGTTTCTCCTTAGACTCATTCCCGGTTACTTGAGCTAAGAATAACTCGCAACCGTTCCTGATGTACTATTGGACTTTAATACATGAAACGATTTTCAAACGGGATTCACCTCGATTACCATCAATTACTAACGTCCTATTCCTAAGAGGAATCTTAACCTTCTTTTCTCCACATAAAATAGTAGCATTATTCAACGACAACCAATCCATACCAATAATAATATCAAAACTACCTAATTCTATCAACATCAAATCAATCACAAAGGAATAGTTTAAGAGATTTAGAGTGCATCTTTCTAATAGCTTATTAGTTTTCACTAATTTACCATCAGCCAATTCTACCTCGTAAATGGTATTTATCTCAACAGGTTCAATGTCAATAAGTGCACTAAATTTAGTGGATACAAAGCTCCTATCAGCACTCGAGTCAAATAAAGCAACAACATAATGATTGTTGAGTAAAAACGTACGAGTAACGACATTTGGATCCTCTTTCTTCACCTCGACTGTTCCAAGTTGATAAGCACCACCCTGGGGGTTTCTTCCAGGTACAATCTCTTTCAACTTAGGGAAATCCGATTTCTTATGACCCTCTTCGTTACAGTTGAAGCAAATGATTCCCTTCTTACACCTTTCAACATTGTGTCCAAGCTTTCCGCAATTTCGGCACTTCCAGCAGTCACCAGCATGCCTCTTGTTGCCACACTTAGGACATCTTTCATCATTGCGCGGTGTGTTGTTGGTAAGAGCATTTGCATTCCCCTTTCTCTGGTTCTGACGGTGATTGAAATTCTTCCTATTATCACCTCTATCTACACGATCGCCATCTCCCTATCTTTTCTCACCAGTACGTGCTTCATCTTCCCTATCCTGAATTATCTGCCAATGAGTTGGTAAGTCATTCGAACAGCATCATCAATAGTCAGTGGTTTTGATGATGTCACGTCCCCCGGATATTCTTGGTCAACCCTTTAATATATTGCTCAATTCGGATCTCTTCGGGTTCCACCAATCGAGGACACAGCAAGGCCAACTCATTGAATCGGTTTGTGTAGCTATCAATGTCCACACCTTTCATTCTCAGACGAATCAATTCTTGTTCTAACCTAATGATCACATTACGGGGACAGAACTCCAAAGTCATCCACTTCTTAATTTCAGCCCAAGGAGAAGCATTAGCAACATCAATACCCATGAAAGCAATTCTCCCGTTCCACCAAGTCAATGCACGACCTTTGAGAGTAGCCATAGCAAAAGTCACCTTATCTTCCTCCTTACACTTACTAAACCGAAACACCGACTCAATCTTCTCAATCCACTTACTTAATCCTACAGCACCTTCAGTTCCATTAAAAGGTAGAGGTTCACACTTCATGAACGTCAAATAAGAATAGCCACCGACTTCAGGTGAATTAGTTCCATGTCCTCCTACATTTCCTCCTACATTAGCATTCACATTATTAGCATTCACATTCACATTAGTACCACCAATTCCACCACCGCCAGCTCCACTACCGCCAGCTCCACTACCACAAGCTCCACTACCGCCAGCTCCACTACCACCAGCTCCTCTACCGCCAACTCCACTACTGCCAGCTCCATTTCTAGCATTTGCCATAAATTCAGTCATAGATGCGGTAACTTGCTCCGCAATAATCCTACGTACATCATCCTCAGTCACATCTTTCTTGGGCGGCATGGTTCTATAATTTCACAATTTCAAAATATTAAGCATTCACCCAACAAGGGATTCATATAATATAGATTGAATTCATAATCAAGATACAAATAAGGCACAATATGGAATTCAAGACAAGATACATATTTCATTGGATTTGAAACAAAAGCATTGTCTTAATTTACATCCCATATCAAAGTTTCTAGCCCTATACATACCCAAAATTTATGCCAGATCTACTAACTAATAAGTCGGTCCAGTAAAAGTTACAAAAGGTACAAAAGATACAAAGGTCACTACTAAATATAGACTGGTCTACTGAGAACCTCTAGATGGTCCATCATCCATCGTCTTTTGTATCTTCGTCGGACGATCACAAGACACATCTTCAGCTGGGCGCTTACGAATCACTCCTCTTTCAACCATCTCAGCATAAAATCTACTGTTCCAACCAACAGATATATTCAACTCTTTCTCAGCTTTCTCACGCATCGCACGAGCTATACTCAACTGAATCTACATAGTATTCACCTTTTTCTTCATTTCAGCCAACTCACCACTTTCTAACACAGATAACCTCCTAAAAGCCTCATTCAAACCACGCTCTACGTCAGTCAAATCCAAATTAAGCAATTCCCGCTCTTTCTCACCCACCTTAGTCTTCGACTCCAAATAAGCAACATGAGTCTGAACAACACCTAATCTAACCTCTGTCATACTAATCTGAGCACGGGAAGCATCTAAATCACGTCTCAAGGCCCAAGGTGCAAGACCATCAATATGAGTAGCCTCTCGAACCCTAGACGACTCTCCTATCACATGTCTATGAGTAGCAATACCATCAGTACCATCAGGTGCATCATCATCCTCATCATTCTCTGATTCAGAATCAGATTCAGACGATTCAGACAATTCATCTCTAAGTTGCTCAATCTCAGAATCAGACCAATAAACTGGAGGGGGTAAGGGCTCACCCTCCAGAACATCATAAGGGTAAATAAGCTCAGCCTCATCATCGCCATCAACCTCATCATCTATACCTATATCCTCCTCGACATCCTCGTCGTCATCCTCATTATCTATATTATATATCCCAATCTCATCATCATTCTCAATACCAATATTATCATTCTCATTCCCTACCATATCAACCTGAGGGGCAATCTGATCTCCTAGTCCTATCTCGGGCTCGGGATCCTCAAATGGTTCCTCCTCATCATCATCCATATCCTCATTTACATCATAATCCACTAAGTCTAAATAAGGGTTATCATCTACATTAGGTTCAGGAATAGCATGGTTCTCTACAGGAATATTAGAGTCAGCTATGACAATCTGCATTTATATATATCTCGTATTAGCATAACATACTTATTAAACAGTCACATACTGAAACCATGATATATACATATATATAAATTAAATTATATATATCAAAATATATATCTTCTCAATAAGGCTTGTTGGTAACGTCAGAGATATTTGGCACCATTATAGTCAAAAGATTTTTTTCAATATTTTCTCAAATGTTTATAGTTAAAAGATTTTGAAAAGTTTTGTTCAAAACCTTGGTTTTTAAAATCTTTCGTTCTCTATAACGAGAGCTCTGGTACCAAACTGTAACACTCTCAAATTTCATATCGGTACAACGGAAGAGTCTTTAGAGTGTTACGGGATAGCACAATAACTCCAATCATAGACAACACATAAAAATGGTTGTACAAGGTTTAACATACATTCATTCGGAATAAAAGTCTTAAGTTTACAACAGGTCCCAAATTATACAGGTCATTAAGTTTACAAAACATAGATCGAATGAATAATTTTATTATTAAGTGGGCCATCAGAGTCGATCTCCATCCTAATTACCTTCAAGCACCTGAGATAAAAACATGCAAAAATCATATCAGCGAATGTCGAGTGAATTCATAGAGCTTAATAAAACCGTTATATAAAACAATCATTAAAATTAGAACACAAGTATAATATCAGAAGTAAGTCCTCGTATTGCTAGTCAGGCAATATATAAAGCAAAGCATACATCTTAAACCGTCCATGAGACCATATCCTCAAGATTACCATTAAAGGTAATATTATTATCGTTATTTGCATCATTATTGAATTGTATTGGAACACATTTGGATTATTATTAGCCGCATGACATTGTTACCTTACTATCACAAACAACGGGCCGCGAACCCGACAAACAATTTTCCCATCTAAGTTAGCGTGTCGTCACAAAAAATCGCGCTATGTAAATCTTCTCATACATAAATTCGCTTACCAATCAATGTGGTATGACGGGGATCAACTGTCAAGGCGCGAACTGGGGTGATCGTCCCCAAATAGTACTATCATATGCATAAGCGTCTACCAAATCCTGGTAGTTAACAATTCATGCTAATGAGACTTTAAGTGACATAACCTAACTACTAATAATCCTTTTTATATCTTTTATTGGGTCATAGCATCATTCGGGTCCATATCATTAAGCATACCATCGGGACTACTTGTGTTCTATTTTTATCAAAAACTAGCATGTTATCTCCCTCGCGGGTTTACAAATCATTTTATAAAACATTTAAAAGAGTGCAAGGCTATGAACTCACGTTGATAACGAAAGGCGGATTATCAGCTACGGGCGTGCTTCGATCACGGAAACCTATATAAATAATAATCGGTCTTAGACTTTTGTCCAATGACTTTATAAAAATAACAATTATGTATACATATGATGATGATCAAGTGGGTTTGTACATCTTTATTTACTCATTATAGTGTTATATGTGTAGGTAACTTTTATATTAGTTTCACTAGTTCATCTTATTTACATGTTTAGGCCTAATAAGCCTATTATAAGTCTATTACCTCATATTAGTCCATTTTATACTTTTAATATCAGTATTATACTTACAAGTTAGGCCTAAGTGGGTTAAGCCAAATAAGTAAGTTTATAAGTGTTTAACCAAATTAGTTGGATTAATAGTCCAATAAGGCTAACTTGGCCCGTCAATGTCCATATGTTATATAGTTCGGGTTTTATCGATTTTCACTTGTAATAGGTACTTATATATCAGTATATGAGTTATAAAAAGTTTACATTAGACGGGTCCTACCATCTAAGTTTTAATTGACGAAAACGTTAATTTTACGGTTTTAGCCGAAAAGACGTAAAAATCATGTTTATAGTTTTATAACTTATAAAACTTATCAAACTACCATTTTTATTAAATGTCCATTTATTTATCATTGTACATATTTATATAAATGTAATATATAATTTAGTGGGTTTTAATTTGTATTTTATACTATACTTATTTGAGTGTTGTTATAATACTATTAAACTTTAATTTCATAAAATATGATTTTTAGTTTCATTTTCACTATTTTTATCATATATTGAGTTCTACAAGGAGATAGAAGCTCATTTTTGGATGACATAAACTTCATATTATGTGTTACAAATAGCTTAGTTTAGCTACTGCTCAATCCAAGTCTAAGTATCCCTAACTGTCCTCACAAAACAGACTATTCAGATTGATACACTAAATTTGTTTTGATCATATCTCACTCATTATAATGATTCCATTGCATGGCAAACTCTCATATGTGTACAAGACATAATAATTACTGTATATTGATTACACTATGCTATTTTATCAGTTTATCTTTTGGTTAGTTACTGTTTTTATACAGCCAACTTATTAAGCAAGATTTTAACCTTTTTACATATGGTTTTCCATCTTTTTAACCATATTTATCAACACTTGATCCCCACACAACATTTTTATCATCATATATCATCATATACATATACAATAGGAAATAAAATATATTTGATCTTTACAAAAATAACAAAGAAAATGGGAAGAATGATCTTGTTTACCAACCAAGACTATAACTTGTCTTTTGAGGACAACACCTTGATGTACACCAAATTTATCTTCAAGATCATCAACCACCAAGAATATTTGTTGAGAAATCAGCCCTAGGACACAATCAAATCACCTCCTTTGATGTTATAATGATCACCAATCAACAAGGCTTCAAGGGTTCTTCATTATATGTGTAGATAACACAAAGTTTATGGCTAAAATTGATCAAATGGGGTGTTTGTTCTTGATTTTGGGACGAAAAAGAAGAAGAGGGTGAGAGGATTTTAGATTAGTTTGCATGTGATGATATGTGTAAATGTTTTAGTTGAAGTGGTTTTGTGGTTGTGTAGCTTACTTGTTAAGCTTAAGTTAACAAGTGTTAACTTGTTAGCTACAAGTTTGCCACATCTTATGATGTGGTGTCCTTGTGTAGCCGTCCCATATAGTGGGGTGGGACAAGTGTATACTTGTCTCATCCCACTATTTTACGGGTATTTCTCGATTCTAGTTTCCTCGATTTGCGTTCCCTCGGATCGTTTTACGAAAAATGTTTTTTATAAATTATGAATCAACGGCACAAAACGAATCTAATAAATATTGTCTCATCCAAAACAGAGTTCAAAAACATAAATGCGTAATCCTAAGGTTTCCGGTTTAGTCGTAAAGGACGTTAAATTATGCACGTAAGCCCAAATTTAAATCCGTAAAGTGTGAGTTCATTAACCAACACAAAAATAAGTTTAAAAATATTATACGAGAAAATAATTTACTACCTAAAAATGTTAGATTGTCACACTAATTCCAGTAACTACTCCCTTTGTCCTACACTTAGCAGCTTTATGACCAACTTGTCCACACTTACGGCAAGCAGAAGGAAAATTACCCACATGGTTTAAAGTACAGCAAACACACTTGGGATTTATCTTGTTATCTCCAGGCACTGTGGCAGCACGAACTCCATCATTCCTTCCATAGTTTAAATACTGGTTTCGATTTTATCTTTGGTTATTGTTATTACGGTAATCCTCACGATTGTGACCTTGATTCTCACTGGACTGAGCAGATTCCCACTTCCTCTTATTGCTTTCAACAATGCTATCTTTCTTATCTTGCACTATCACGTCCATTAAAGCATGTGCCATCTAAACAAGTTCAAGGAAAGATCTGGGTCTTGAAGAAATAGTCTCACCCTTGATGTTACTAGACAATCATTTAATGTACTGCTTCATCTTCTTGCGGTCATTTGCAAAAGCATCAGGACATAACAAACACCCGCTCAGAAAACATCCTAGTATAAGCAGTAATATTATCGTTTCTTAACACTAGGTGCCTCAATTCGTCTTCCAACTATCCTAGTTCCTCCTCGAGACAAAACTTAGCAGTCAATAATCCTTTAGCCACGGTCCATGTCCTACCATTTGCCACAGCCAATCCTACAATAGCCACTTGGCTATTCCACCAACTTAGTGCATCATCCTGAAATGTAGCAGCAGCAAATTTCACCTTATTAGGTTCGGAACACGCACTAATCTCAAATGTACTCTCGATCTTATCAATCCATCTACGTAGTTCCAAAGCACCACCAATACCGCGAAACTGAGTAGGACCACACTCATGAAACTAACATACATACATTCTCTTGGAACTTGAGGAACAACAGTGATATTTGTGTAAATACGCGTTTAGGAAAACAACGTATAACTGTGGCAAGTATTAAACTCGACGATTTAGGAAAACCGAAGAATCGAATAAATGCGGGTTCGTTCTCGAAGGAGGTGTGTGTATTAATGTGCCAATATATATAAAATCAAGTTTGGATTAGTGACGTTTTTGGTTTTAAGAGAGAAAAATAAAAGACGAGCTACGACTACGATTTAAACTACGACGTTGACGTAAAACGCGAACGTAAATACGTAAAACGTGACGAAATTAAAAATAAAACCTAAAAATTAATTAAAAGTTTAAACTAAGTCTAAAATAATATAAATAAGAATAAAAATACAACAAATATATTTTTAAACCTTTTATTAATTAAATATTCAATTTTTAATGCTAATTAAAGACCAAAAATTAAATATAATTAACAAAATGCCCAAAATATTAATTTATTGAACTAAAAACTAACTTCTATTATTTAATGACTAAAAAGTATTTTTTTAATTTTAGAAACTATTTTTCTATTTTTAAATGACTAAAAACTATTTTTAAACTAAAATAATTATAAAAAATAATAAAATAATGCCAAAATTAATTTAACAATTTTAAAAATACAAAATTACCCTAATGAACAGTATAAAATTGAAAAAGTTTGAAAAATGTAAAAATTTTCACTAAAAGACAAAACTGAATAATAATTAAACCCTAATTAACTTAAATTAATTATAAAAAATAATTAAAAAGTGAACAGTGAATATTTTTAAAACCAAAAATCTTAAAATATAATTCTAAGTCTAGGAAAAATTTTAAAAGTGAAAAATAATAATTTTCTACACTAAATGACAAAATCAGAAATGTTAAAAAGTAATTAAAATAACAATTAAACCTAAAAAATACTAAATGAACAGTAACTGGAAATTAAATTATACTAAAAAGTCAGAAATTAAAAAAGAAAAATAATGGAAAAAGAATTAAGTCTTAACTCCTAAAAAAGTCCACAAAAGACAAAAAAATGGAATCTGATGGTGACCTTTTTCTTGTTTTCTGTCTTTTAGCTAAGCAGGGGGAACTAAACAACTAGCAGTGGGAACCTTGTTCCCACTGACTGAACAAAAAACGGGTCTGCTGCATTTTTGATTTATAACTTTCTTGTTTTTGAGTTTTGACTGGAAACAAAGGCAACCCTACACTCATGGAAGTGTGGGGAGTCAGTTAAAATTGTAAAACACACAAGCACAGTTCAAATATCACACATAAATGGCTAAAATCAGTTGCTGATATGGCTATGGGGGCTGTGGAGGCTTTTTGCTGATCTACTTGGCAAAAGGGTGAATTTCAAAGACCAAAAGCTTGCTCAAATGACAACCCAACTAAAGCTTAACAAATTTCAATCCAATATTAACAGTTACCCTAACATACTTATCAATTTGATGATCAAAAATTTGCTAAAACAAGGATGTATGGGAGGTTTGCTGATTTACCAAGGTGTTTTTCACTTAAGCACACAAAACTTGCTTAACAACCTACCAAACCTATAACAAATGACTAATATTACCTAACCAATCTTAAACAGAAAATATTGGACTGTTTTTAAACTCAAATTCTGTCACCAATTTATGTTAAAACCCACATCCAAACACCCTCTTATTTTCTTTAATGGAAATTTAACAAAGCAAGTGTATTCTAATCCTATCAAAATTAATCTATTACTACACTAACATGCGTAATAAACACAAAATAGCATGAATCAATCAATAAACCAGCATACAAACCACTCAAGCACATAAACATGTAAATCCACTCAAACAAGCATAAAAATCATAAAAAAGGGTTCAAGCCGGGTTACCTTGAGGCTGATGCCATCTTTTTGATGCTGTTAAGCTCATGAGGTGGATTGAAGCATATGTAGAGAAGTGATGATGGTGGTGATTTAACACAAACCCACACACCATCCAATATGTCTTCAAACTTGAAGATGAAATGGTTTTTCTTTGATCCTGCCAAGAAAACAAAAGAATAGAAAAAGTGACCTGTGAGCAAACAAATAAGCTATAAACAAGCTTATTAAATAAGCTGTTATAGCTTATAAGCTTATGCTAAAAAATGAAAACTGATTATTCTATAACTTTTAGAACCACCAATACTGTTGAAACCAATAAACTAAATAGAACCAGGTTAAACCAAATCAAACCAAGCCTAGGGCTTCCACTTTCACTTCCACCTTATGCTTGGTTCATTATAAGAAAATCTTAGAACACGTTTTGTAACAAACCTTTGGAAATTTTTGAAAACTGAAACCTTTTGAAACTTTAAACTAACTTACAAATAATGAAAATACTGATTAAGCTACAAAAACATTAAAGGGAACACAGTATTTATGCAAAAATTTCAAATTTTCATTTTCATTAATCACTTGAATTTTTTTACAAAGAAAACTGGAACCAGATAAATGAAAAACCTAGGCTGCTTTATATAATAGCATACAGAAGGATCTAGAATACAAGCTTATGAAACCCTAATCTAGCTGATTTTCCTCTTCTGCCCTTGTGAAAATTCAAAATTCTTGGGTCAAATGGTATCTTGTGACTTCTGAGCATAGCACATGTTATTACAGTTGTGATTCTTCATCCAAGCCGTTTGTTCACCATTGGGGAACAAGGAACAAATAAGAGTTGTTGATTTTGCTAGTACATTTTGTCTCGGCTTGTTTTTGGTGCAGGGGACCTCGTGGGAGGGTCCCACGAGTTTGCTGGATTGAATATAAAGGTGGGGTTGGGTGAAGGATTTGGTTAATTATGTATCTGGAAAGTTAAGGGTAAAAACCCTTTGATCTTGATTAAATAGTAATTAGGGTTCTAGGAGATTGAATTGGGGATGGTTAAGGAACAGGATTAGTTTCCCCCGTGTTTAAATTAATAAAAAACGAGTTTTAAAAATTATTGGGTTAGTGGGTAGTTTTGACCGGTTTGTTTGACTTGGGCTGGTGGGGTGATGGGTATTGGGCTTGGTCGGGTAAAATGGTGGGTTTGGGTAGGGTAAAACGGGTTTGGTTGGGTATTTGATGGATATGGGTTTAGTTTGTCCATGTTTGCCCCCTGAACTCTTCAAAAACCATCAAATGAAGTTTAATCAGCTTACTTCTTCATTTCCTTTGTATGTAACTTTGCTCATCTTGTCAAAAGTGGCACATCATTTGCACAAAGTTTTACCAAGGACTATAAATGCATATTTTGCATTTTTCAAGGGCTCATAATGTAATGTCTTGTCATTTAAGGGACCCAAGTGTAAAATTGAGGATTTACAAGGGTTTAAAATGACAAGTCTTCCAAAGTTGAGGGACCATTTTTGCCAAATCTTCAAACTTCAAGGACTTCAAAGGAAATTCATGATTCGGGTCCGGTTCTTTGTGCGGCTTCGTTTCCCGTGTTCGTTTTTGCTTGATTCCTTTGATCTTTTGGTGAATTCACGATATCCGTACCTGAAATACATAATGAACAAATACAAGCATATTTTGGGTATTTTGACGATATTTTAAGCGTTTTAAGCCCAATTTGGACGATGAGACTATGTATAAATACAGTCTCATCACTCCCCCATACTAAACCATTGCCGTGTCCCCACGCAATGCTAGAATTAAGTATCATAGTACTTCCAAAATTCATTTTATGATAACTTTTATTGAAGACATAAATTTAAATAAACTACTACACATGTTTTAGACATAATGTATTGTTTTCATCACAATAAAGTGACTTTTAGGATCATAGAACAAGAACACGTGAATGCTTCGTTAGAAATAATTTCGTCGTCCTCGATTTTCACCCAATTCCATGCTAAGCGTGTAACGAGATCATTGTTATTATAAGTTAGCAACACGATCATATCTCATGAGTGTTAATTACGAACCTAAACTCCCTTATTCCTACTTGGTATCTCTTATATTTTATTTTGTCTTAATGATCACGAGGATACATCATTGACTTATGCGTGAATAGATATTAAGTCTAAAAATAGAGTTTTAACGGTGTGACCAAAATCATTAAATTAATAATTCATCCTAATAGACAACGATGTCAAAAAATTAAGTCAACAAGAAGGATCGATAAACACGGTTTTATAACGGTTTTGAACATGAGTCTTATTACCAAGACTTTTATACACCCCCTAACGGAAGGGCCTTATTATCTTTGGTTTACCTCCATCTTTTATTCAACTTCGCCATGAAGCTTTTATTATGACTTCGGTCTTGCCTTGCCTTTTATTATCCGCCTCATCGGTGGTTTTATTAGCCAAAGACGTATATCCTCACGCTAAAGCGAATTTTGGATCTTTAAAGCTTCGAAGATTAAGGCTTGATTCACTTTCAATTTGGGCATAGATTTTTCGGCCTTGTGAGCTTCAAATTTTTGCTTAATTTAGGTGAGCACTTGAAATCTTATTATTAGGTGAAGCTTTCGATTATTCGGGTGCCAATACTTCAAAACCGTGACGCTGGCGAAACCTTAATGTTTTCCCAATTTAATTACATGGAAGCTACCAAAACAAATTAGAAACCAACAATAGTGACTAAACCGCTAAATCAATATTGATTAACAATTTATTATGCAAAAGCGTTGGGAGAATAAGCTAATAATTACTACACATGAGATCGTGACGATTACGAGACTTATAAATAACTCTATCATTTCTCGTCCTCATTTAAGATACTTAGCCTAAAAAGTTAAGGAATCGAAGCTAAGTGCTCAACACGCACGGTCGAGTCAAAAATTACTCTCATTCTCACCATCGGAAAACCTACATTTGTGTCTTAAACACTTATGAAAAACTAGAAAAATTTTAAAATTTGGCCATTTTTAGCCTTATTTTGCATAAAACGATAGCAAAAAGATGAATATTGGATTGCGTGTTGACGTAAGCAAGGTGAAGTATCTACTCACCCCCCATACTAAAACTAAACATTGTCCTCAATGTTTCGAGTCTAGGGGTGTAAACACCCCCATACTAGAGACGAAGTCGAATGGTTAATCTCGAGCATGGAAAGGGTAAAACGAATAACCTAAAAGCCGTTTATGAATTATGCTAATAAGATAAACGTTAGAACATAAAAGGATATCATCGGATATCGGAATCTCCAAAGGCAACGATCGAAGCTCGAGTGATCCATAAAACGAACACGAGAGGCTTCAATGGTGTCGATGAACCTAATAAATCACAATCACAAACAACCACGGAACAAAGGTAGGAAGAGCACAAGTCCCCTCGTTACATTAAACTAAGAAAGCGATAATATGTACAAGGATAAGCATGAGAATCCCCCACGAGGCACCTTGTTTTTGATAACCGAGTCAAAAGCTCGACTCGGATCCCCATAAAATGTGATCATTTAGGGATAATCTTGGTATGGTCATTTTTGGTGGGGCTTACATGATAAACAAGGCCCAAAAGTACATGGAGTACTTTAAAAACCCGATAAACGTATACCGGGGTCAAAGATAGCGTCTTCGTTTTCGGATGAAAGACGAAACAACGCTACTCCAACACAAACTAAAACCCCAATGGGGTAGAAGAAAAGAGATAAGAAGTAGAAAGGTGGGGCAATGGGTAAGTCACTAAAATGAGCTACTCGAGGTAGACTCACACCAAGCAAACGAAAAGATTTTCCATTTATTGCATCGGTGGAAGACCGAGATTTCCCTTTACAAGCAATTCCAGGATCGTAAATCTCGTCCTTGGTGGAGAAATGGGAGGGAACATTTGGGGCTTCCCCCACACTAAAACCACACACACCATCGTCAAAAGGAGTAGACGAGGTGGTAGCACTCATGGAACGATGTGATGACGGAGTTAAACATGTAGAAAAATCATTTAAAACATTTTTAAAATCCTTTCCTTTTTCATCGTTCAAAAACTCTCTATGAAAACCCGATTTAATGATGTCGAAAATATTTGGCGTTTCTAGTTCAAAATTAGTCGCGCTAAAAATTCTCACATTTAAGTCTTTGGCGGGAGGGGGTGGCGGATTATATAAGTTCTCAAAACGTTTGTCAATAAAGAACACCGCCCCCTCGGGGTCAACATACTCGTCATCCTCATGAACGTCGATCTCATCGATTTCTTTATCAAAGATAGGCTTGTCAAACCATGGTTTGTCATTCCCCTCCTTGAGTATCTTAGAAACTCTCTCGAAAAGATCACGATCAAGTACGAAACCATCATGCTTTTGTGGGGATCGTTGATAAGTTAGATCCTCACGAATGTGGTAAACGTCATTCTCAAATGAGGAGTGTTGATTAGGTAACTCCTCGAGAATGGGATTTTTAGTGGTCACATGAGTTGGTTCGTCATCGAAAATAAGACGTTCCAACTCATTGAGTTCATCCTCGATTTTGGAAAGGTCGACCTCACTCGTAGGTGGAAGTGAAGGCATAAGAGCTAGCTCTCGTTCAATGATTTCCTCAATCTCGGGATCAAACTCATAATCATCGTACTTCACATGTTTCTTCTTAGGAGAATAAAAAATTGCATGTGGATTTCGAAGTACGTGATCAAGCTCGGCAAAATTGCCATCGTCATCGTCAAAGAAAGAGTCGATGTGAGCACTCACAACCATGGACATACAAGTCAAATGACTATGCTTAGGTGACTTTTCTAAGACGAGAGGATCGATGTCGATAAACCCTTTAGCCTCAACGGGTGTTGGGCTAGGCAAAGGAGGCACTTCGATGGAGTTAGAAGTTGAAGCCTCAAAGACGTGGTCCTTCGAAGGTGGTGAAGACGAACCCATTTTGGTCATTGTCGTGATGGCATTAACGTCACCCTTCGGAATTGGTGTTTCACTTGTTTTGCTAAAAACATCCCAAAGTGAGTTTTCATCCATAAATTTACACATACCCTTTTGAATTAGGTACACGTATTCTTTATCATTAAAATCATCATCTTTAAAACCGTTTTTCTTAATTCTTTCAAAACATGCATCAAGCTTCATTCTTTCCGCCAAAGTAAACATTTTGAAATCATTAGAATTTGAATCATTAGGTTTTGAAACCTCGGTTTTTTCATTCTCATTAAATCCTTGGGATTTTCTAGCGAAAAAGTCTATTTTCTCATCCCCATATCTCATAGTAAGTCTCCCCTCGTGAACATCGATTACGTTTCGAGCCATCGATAAGAATGGTCGGCCTAAAATAATGGGACATTTAGGGTCACACTCGTAATCGGATATAACGAAATCCGCGGGAAAAACAAACTTTCCAATCCTAACATAGACATCCTCGGCTATTCCAATTGGTATAAGTGGCGTACAATTTGCAAGCTCGATAGTCATGTTTGTGGGGGTATGCGAAGGCAATCTCATCAAATTCCAAAGAGAATGAGGCATGAGATTAATGCTAGCACCTAAATCGGCAAGGGCTAAACATCCCTCAATCTCGGAAAAATCACAAGGTAGTAGAAATTGGACCGGATCCTTTTCCTTTCTCGGCATACGCCTTTTGGGTTTTTTGAGAAGGATTAAAGCAAAAGTTTCTTCAAGGGTTACTTTGGTAAGGTCGACAAAGCTCTCTTTTTGAACCGTGGATGGAATTTGAGGTACACGAGGGTGTGCACTCTTTTCCTTGGTCGCCACGTTCACCCCATCGACTTTAGAACAAGAAGACGTCTTAGAAGTCGAGGGTTGAGAGGGATAAACAACACGGAATCCTTCAAGGTTAGGGGTAATCACACGACCTTTCTCACGAGACGAGGTGGCTTTACATTGTTCTTTCGTATTAGCAACGGTGTCACTAGGTAACGAACTCGATGACGAACCCGAGGCCTTGTTCATAATGGCCGAAAACATCTTTTTAATATCAATTTGCCCTTGCTCAATCTTTGTGTTTTGCAATTTACATGTATTAGAAAAGTCGTTTTTCAAAGTACCAATTTCTCCCTCTAATCGTCTCATATTAGCCTCATTCGTTTTCATGTAATTTTGAAAATCGTTTGACGAACTATTTTGATTAGAATTAAAGTTCCCTTGGTTTTGATTACTTCTTTGAAAATTGTTTTGATTCCCACTTGAAAAATTATTTCCTTGATTTTTATCTCGATTTTGCCAAGTTATATTACGACCTTGATTATAACCTCCTTGATTTTGATTCAAAAATTTCCTTGTTGATTATTTCCTTGAAAATTGTTTCGATTTTGAAAATTGTTGCCTTGGTTATAATTGCCTTGTTGTGATGGACCCGCGTTATTTTGATTTGAAAAATTGTTGTTTCCATTTAACGCACTCACATTAGACGTTTGGCCATCCGTAACCGCACACTCGTAATAATTATGAGGTCCACCACAAAACGTACACGAAACCTCAACCGCTTTCACCGTAGCGGGAGCGTCTTTCTTTTGCATCTCAACGAGAAAAGACGTGAACACATTCGTCAACTTGTCGACTTTTGCATCAACTCTCTTAATGTCACGATCATAACTACTAACATTGGCGACATTGGCAACACTCGGTGCATTGCGGAGTTGGTAAACCTTGGATCGGTTTTCGATAATTATCAATGCGTCTTTCGGAGTCTTACACAAAAAGTTGCCACCGGCGGCGGAATTCAACGAGTCTTGTTCGTGAAAATTAAGACCGTTGTAAAACGTATCGATTTGGTGCAACTCGGAAAAACCATGGTGAGGACATTGCCTAAGCAATTCCTTAAAGCGATCCCACGCGTCTCTAAAAGATTCATTCGGTTTTTGCTCAAATTTCGTAATCTCGTTTTTGAAAAACGTCGTCTTAGACGGTGGGAAAAAATAATTAACGAACTTGGAAACGAGATCCTTCCACGTAACTATCGAATTAGGTGGCTCTTTCTCGTACCAATCCTTGGCGGTACCATCGAGCGAGTAAGGAAAAAGCATAAGCTTGACGACATCGGTGTCGACGTTCTTAAACTTGCTCGTGGCTAAAAGACGATCAAAATTCCGAATATGGTCGTGAGGATTATCGGCTTCACGACCTCGAAACTTCGTAACTTGGATCAACGAAAGCATTCCGCTCTTAATCTCAAAATTCTCCGCTTCGATAGCGGGAATTACGATCGCGTCTCCATAACCCTCGGTGGGCGCTTGGAGCAATTCCATCATAGAACGATTGTCGGCCATCTCGTCTAAGGTCTCTTCAACAACGATATTAGGAACGTCGGTTTCTAATTCTCGTCTACGTCGTCGATTCCTTCGATTACGATTGCGTCGATTCGAAGCTTCACTAGAGTTGGAATAGTCCTTCGATCGAGTGCGCATGCACTAAGCGTAGAATGGGTGGTAGCAAAGAAGATTCTTTTTGCGGTTTTTCGATTTTTCAATTTTTTTTTGGTTTTTGATTGTTTTTAATTTTTTTGGATTTTTTGAATGTATTACATAGACACAAATCTACAAATCTCTCCTCGAATCGACTTTCTCGATTAAAGGAGCCTCAAAGAATGAAAACGATCACGTGGAGTGAACGTTCTCGATGACTTTAGAACGTTGGTGGAACACCAAAACGTTCAAGAGGGTTTAATCTTGAAAACACAAGCAAATATAATATACGTAGATAATACTTGGGCGGCAAACCCTCGATTAGCCCTCTTTCTCAAAACACGCACAAGCAAGCGGAGGAAACGAGGCGGCGCGAAGCACTTAAGAGCCTTTTTCCTTTAGGTCGTGAAATACAACCGCCTTATACCCACCTTATAGTTTGTGTTAATCAAAATTAAGCCTCACGAAAGTATTTATCTATTTTTCCTTTAAACTTTTGCTTTGGATTCGAATACAATGATCGAGTGATGAAATCCCGAATCAAGGTTGCGTTTTCACGCTTTTGGAGTACTTGTATATTTATTTGTTCTTACGTAAATACAATATAGTAATAATATATTCACAAAAAAACGAAACCCAATATATCTACAATATAGTAAAGATTGTTGAGTGTTTAATTTAGGAAAATTAAACACGATTTATTTGGATAATATAATATAGTAATGAAAATAACAAAAATGTGTATGTACGATATTTACGCTTTACAAAAATGAAAAGCAAAAACGCACTACTCACACAAACACGATACTAATAATAATGGCACACCAAAAACACCTCCCCGGCAGCGGCGCCAAAATGATATTTGTGTAAATACGCGTTTAGGAAAACAACGTATAAATGTGGCAAGTATTAAACTCGACGATTTAGGAAAACCGAAGAATCGAATAAATACGGGTTCGTTCTCGAAGGAGGTGTGTGTATTAATGTGCCAATATATATAAAATCAAGTTTGGATTAGTGACGTTTTTGGTTTTAAGAGAGAAAAATAAAAGACGAGCTACGACTACGATTTAAACTACGACGTTGACGTAAAACGCGAACGTAAATACGTAAAACGTGACGAAATTAAAAATAAAACCTAAAAATTAATTAAAAGTTTAAACTAAGTCTAAAATAATATAAATAAGAATAAAAGTCCAACAAATATATTTTTAAACCTTTTATTAATTAAATATTCAATTTTTAATGCTAATTAAAGCCCAAAAATTAAATATAATTAACAAAATGCCCAAAATATTAATTTATTGAACTAAAAACTAACTTATATTATTTAATGACTAAAAAGTATTTTATTTTAATTTTAAAAACTATTTTTCTATTTTTAAATGACTAAAAACTATTTTTAAACTAAAATAATTATAAAAAATAATAAAATAATGCCAAAATTAATTTAACAATTTTAAAAATCCAAAATTACCCTAATGAACAGTAGAAAATTGAAAAAGTTTGAAAAATGTAAAAAATTTCACTAAAAGACAAAACTGAATAATAATTAAACCCTAATTAACTTAAATTAATTATAAAAAATAATTAAAAAGTGAACAGTGAATATTTTTAAAACCAAAAATCTTTAAATATAATTCTAAGTCTAGGAAAAATTTTAAAAGTGAAAAATAATAATTTTCTACACTAAATGACAAAATCAGAAATGTTAAAAAGTAATTAAAATAACAATTAAACCTAAAAATACTAAATGAACAGTAACTGGAAACTAAATTATACTAAAAAATCAGAAATTATAAAAGAAAAATAATGGAAAAAGAATTAAGTCTTAACTCCTAAAAAGTCCACAAAAGACAAAAAAATGGAATCTGATGGTGACCTTTTTCTTGTTTTATGTCTTTTAGCTAAGCAGGGGGAACTAAACAACTAGCAGTGGGAACCTTGTTCCCACTGACTGAACAAAAAACGGGTCTCACACATCTTTGATTTATAACTTTCTTGTTTTTGAGTTTTGACTGGAAACAAAGGCACCCCCACACTCATCGAAGTGTGGGGAGTCAGTTAAAATTGTAAAACACACAAGCACAGTTCAAATATCACACACAAATGGCTAAAATCAGTTGCTGATATGGCTATGGGGGCTGTGGAGGCTTTTTGCTGATCTACTTGGCAAAAGGGTGAATTTCAAAGACCAAAAGCTTGCTCAAATGACAACCCAACTAAAGCTTAACAAATTTCAATCCAATATTAACAGTTACCCTAACATACTTATCAATTTGATGATCAAAAATTTGCTAAAACAAGGATGTATGGGAGGTTTGCTGATTTACCAAGGTGTTTTTCACTTAAGCACACAAAACTTGCTTAACAACCTACCAAACCTATAACAAATGACTAATATTACCTAACCAATCTTAAACAGAAAATATTGGACTGTTTTTAAACTCAAATTCTGTCACCAATTTATGTTAAAACCCACATCCAAACACCCGCTTATTTTCTTTAATGGAAATTTAACAAAGCAAGTGTATTCTAATCCTATCAAAATTAATCTATTACTACACTAACATGCGTAATAAACACAAAATAGCATGAATCAATCAATAAACCAGCATACAAACCACTCAAGCACATAAACATGTAAATCCACTCAAACAAGCATAAAAATCATAAAAAAGGGTTCAAGCCGGGTTACCTTGAGGCTGATGCCATCTTTTTGATGCTGTTAAGCTCATGAGGTGGATTGAAGCATATGTAGAGAAGTTATGATGGTGGTGATTTAACACAAACCCACACACCATCCAATATGTCTTCAAACTTGACGATGAAATGGTTTTTATTTGATCCTGCCAAGAAAACAAAAGAATAGAAAAAGTGACCTGTGAGCAAACAAATAAGCTATAAACAAGCTTATTAAATAAGCTGTTATAGCTTATAAGCTTATGCTAAAAAAAATGAAAACTGATTATTCTATAACTTTTAGAACCACCAATACTGTTGAAACCAATAAACTAAATAGAACCAGGTTAAACCAAATCAAACCAAGCCTAGGGCTTCCACTTTCACTTCCACCTTATGCTTGGTTCATTTTAAGAAAATCTTAGAACACGTTTTGTAACAAACCTTTGGAAATTTCTGAAAACTGAAACCTTTTGAAACTTTAAACTAACTTACAAATAATGAAAATACTGATTAAGCTACAAAAACATTAAAGGGAACACAGTATTTATGCAAAAATTTCAAATTTTCATTTTCATTAATCACTTGAATTTTTTTACAAAGAAAACTGGAACCAGATAAATGAAAAACCTAGGCTGCTTTATATAATAGCATACAGAAGGATCTAGAATACAAGCTTATGAAACCCTAATCTAGCTGATTTTCCTCTTCTGCCCTTGTGAAAATTCAAAATTCTTGGGTCAAATGGTATCTTGTGACTTCTGAGCATAGCACATGTTATTACAGCTGTGATTCTTCATCCAAGCCGTTTGTTCACCATTGGGGAACAAGGAACAAATAAGAGTTGTTGATTTTGCTAGTACATTTTGTCTCGGCTTGTTTTTGGTGCAGGGGACCTCGTGGGAGGGTCCCACGAGTTTGCTGGATCGAATATAAAGGTGGGGTTGGGTGAAGGATTTGGTTAATTATGTATCTGGAAAGTTAAGGGTAAAAACCCTTTGATCTTGATTAAATAGTAATTAGGGTTCTAGGATATTGAATTGGGGATGGTTAAGGAACAAGATTAGTTTCCCCCGTGTTTAAATTAATAAAAAACGAGTTTTAAAAATTATTGGGTTAGTGGGTAGTTTTGACCGGTTTGTTTGACTTGGGCTGGTGGGGTGATGGGTATTGGGCTTGGTCGGGTAAAATGGTGGGTTTGGGTAGGGTAAAAACGGGCTTGGCTGGGTATTTGATGGATATGGGTTTAGTTTGTCCATGTTTGCCCCCTGAACTCTTCAAAAACCATCAAATGAAGTTTAATCAGCTTACTTCTTCATTTCCTTTGTATGTAACTTTGCTCATCTTGTCAAAAGTGGCACATCATTTGCACAAAGTTTTACCAAGGACTATAAATGCATATTTTGCATTTTTCAAGGGCTCATAATGTAATGTCTTGTCATTTAAGGGACCCAACTGTAAAATTGAGGATTTACAAGGGTTTAAAATGACAAGTCTTCCAAAGTTGAGGGACCATTTTTGCCAAATCTTCAAACTTCAAGGACTTCAAAGGAAATTCATGATTCGGGTCCGGTTCTTTGTGCGGCTTCGTTTCCCGTGTTTGTTTTTGCTTGATTCCTTTGATCTTTTGGTGAATTCACGATATCCGTACCTGAAATACATAATGAACAAATACATGCATATTTTGGGTATTTTGACGATATTTTAAGCGTTTTAAGCCCAATTTGGACGATGAGACTATGTATAAATACAGTCTCATCAAACAACAACACTCCCAACTGGACCAACAACATCATCATTATTCCCAACACCATTAACTTCAGCAGCATTAACTCCAGCATCCTGATTCCTTGCATCACGATCAGCTTCAAGTGCTCTAGCAATAGCTCACTCGATCATAGTGTTCATAGTAGTAGTTTTTAGTTTTGGCGGTATATTTCAAGAAACTTAGTCACGCGGTGATCCACTAATAACAGAAATATGCTTCCCCTACTCCTTCTTCTATCATTACAGAAGAAAGAAACATGATAAGTATACACATCAAGATAAAAGAAGGATTTCTTTATCAGGACATATCATGGATACTACATGCACGAACAACACAAGCCATAATGATTGATCAACCAAATCACAAAAGAGCTAATAAAGACATATCATATATCATGAGGGTAATTCAGATTGCGTTGAGGATTCAACAAGATAGTGACAATGTATATCACTACAGTCATTTACCAAAAAAACTTAAAGGATAATAAGTTTCATCACAATTCTACTACACAAAGTCTAAATAAGTTCGATCACATCAAGAAAATAAAATACAAAGAAATCCATCAAGCGATTAGTTACTTAGACACAGGCTCCTTATCCTCCTTAACATTGCTGTCAGCTTCATCACACTCGTCTATCTCCCCTTCGCACTTCAAAGTAGAATCATAACATGATGGCATCTCACTCCCAAAGTTCAAATACTCACCCCTACACGGCGGTTTAATCATAAAACAAGTCTCAGTACGACTTTCAACATTCCTAAACTTCCAAGATTGACTCAGAATTGATCTCACATGAGACTCCCATTCACTCATCCTCTCACACCTTGCCTACTCCTCTTTAAACCTTTCAATTTAAGCACTCAAATTCATCACCATCGACCTAAGACTAGCAATCTCGTCCATCTTCCGAGCCCTAACAAACTCCAATCTCTACATACCAGATACAACCTTTGAATCAACTTTTCATTCTTCTCAAACTCATAATCCCATGAGTTTCAACCACATATCTATCATACATCAACCGATCAAACTTCCTCATACCCGATACAAGTCGTAATAAATCAGTTGTAACATCGTTCATCATCTGGTCTACTGCCCTAGACCCTCGGCGGTATAGAAGGTCATTATTCAAAATTATATATATGCATTGCATAAAGAAAATTACGATAACAAGTACTCGGTGTACTTTAAGCAACATCAATACATCATCATAGTATTTACTTAATAAATACTCGGGAAATCATTTCAGTTTTTAAGGGATACATCTAAATATAAAATAATACAAAACAATTAATCTTACCGGAGCCTTGCGGAGAAGTTGCGTGCTTTTGTAAAATATTTTTGACACCAAAGTTATAGTTTAGGACATTTTTCAAAATCGACCTAGTTCTTTATAACTTAAAGCTTAGATTACAAACTTTTAACACCCCCAAAATACATTGCGCAGCAGAAATACACATTTGGGTGCTAAACTCAAACATCATTACTCAAAACACTTTGAACGATCTAAAAATGAGACATTTGAAATATAACAGGAAATAATTTAACCATTCTTTAAAACCGTCAATCCCCATTGAAATAAGAGTTTAACAATCAGAGCAGTGTTTCGATCCCCCAAAGATCTCAACCACTCAACAAACATTTTTACCAAAATGCATGACCAAACATAATTAATTTTATGACAAAAGCGAAAGAAATCATTTTTAGACCCAACAACTACAAAAGCACCCCGCAACCTTCTCCAGCAAGCTCCGCCATCAATCAACTTCAATTACATGAAATACATGCTTAAAATCATCAACACAACGGTTGAGAAAGTCTATAGGTTTATCAAATCATCATTTGAACACAAGGGAAAAATCAATCATAATCATTTAATAGAATTGTTGATCATACAATCTATTATTCAGGTATTCCATCTTATAGCAAAGCTATACAACTGTGTTTAAGCTCATGATACCGACCCGTTATAACCAATCATCCGCCAAAATTCTGACATGATAAAAAGTGACACCATTGCCCCTCTTAAGGTAGTCGTTGTAAATTTTACCTTGTCTCTTATTCAAGTTATCCGTCCGAGCAGCGCACTCAGCGTACTAACTCTGGTCTCGGATAGGGATGTCAACATCGATAGTACTACCAATTGTGTAAGCGATTTTTTCCAACCCACACAAGGGCAAGACAACAGTTAACGGTTCATGAATTTAGGGCCTTCTATAAGTAGGTACACAATAAAATTCAGGCAACATTCAGGTCCAAAGGCAACATACGGGTCCAAACAATTATTCATGAATTGTGTTCCATTTATTTTCAAGTAGCATGTATCCCCCTCGCAGGTTTTAAAATCATTCAAAACAAGTATAAAGCGAGGCTATAGACTCACCTTGAGTAATAGAAGTAGCAAGACGATCTTCGACGATAGATGATGCCCGATAAACACGAAAACCGCAACTTACCAAATAAGGTGCGTTCGTTAATAAATAGACTCAAGTATAATACATACTTAATAACACAAAACTCCAAAGTTATAAAACCATGACAAAAAATCGAAAGAGCAACAATACAAGTGATACTACTATACCCTTCTATACATTTACTTTATTAAACAACACCCTCGATAAAATATGTCGGTACATACCAAATGTACAAGCGTATTTACCCTACCTAGACACCTTCAATCTTTATGACACTTACTGTATAACCCTCTCAAATCATATAGAAAACTATAAAAAAATTTCATCAAAAGATTTGACCTCTAAGACCTTCTGCCCAACACATCTTCGATTTTGAAAAACCGGACAGTTTTATGCCTTCGACTCATAAAACCATTTTGACCTCTCTAAACAACTCCGTTTACAAAACCGACACTTGAGTTTGAAAATAGACTCACAACGCTAGGTTTAGAACTTATCAACAACCCTTGACCATTTCTAAAAGTTCATTTTATAGTCCCCGAAATTCGATCCAAATATCGACAACAACTTCGGATTATGTAGATACTCGTCTCCCGGTACACGAATAATCAAACTAGCATAACTTTTTCCTCGTTTTGAGTTAGAAGCTCTAATTTATATCAAAACGAAGATAATGAAAATCTCTACGACACTATCCATTACTTTAACAATAATTCAAACATAAGATATCGAAAAACAGCCTCAAACTTACTGCCCTAATTTACCCTTCTAAAACTCACATAAAATTATACTTTCAACCAATTCTAATCACTTTTCTACTAATCCTAATACCCTAATGTTGATCCCTTTGATTGGATCTATATTCTGTTAAGAATTATTATAGTAGTTTGTAATCAAACTAAAACACTTTGAGCACTCTTATTAACACTAAATAAGTTATGCGAAATCTAACTTATAAAGCACAGAAGAACAGAATTACTTTTTACTATTCGATTCTCTTATTAATCGACTTGAATGAGGTACATGAAAGACATTGTACCTATGTTCCTTTTATAGAGTAAGGAACCCTAGAAACCTTAGAATATTCTATAAAGATAACTATATCACAAACGATATATTATCAATAATCTAACTATTTAAGTATATCACATAAGATATACTCTAACTATAACTATGATATATGATATACAAAGATATATTCGTCCTAATCAGTATAGCAGTACTTACTTTATAAGTAGCATTACTTACTATGTACCGCGTTAACACTAACGGTACTTACATAACACTGACAGTACTTAAAATACACTGACGGTACTTGACACTTAACAAATAATTCCCAACAATCCTACCCTAAACAAGAATGATAACTTGTTGTATTCTTGTTTCTCTTTTATTGGATGTATTAAAATACAAATCTTCATTCTTTCCTTCATCCTTGAATTGAACTTGGTAATTTGTATTTGTATCTAACTAAATGTAGCCAAAACTTCAAATGTAGATCTTCTGATAAGATAATCTTCAAACATCATGAGTATCATCTTTGTCTTCAAACTATGATCTTCTTTGTGTCTTCTAAACATTCATTTATCTTTGCAGCATCAGTCATTGTCTTCTTGAGTTGAATCTTTGAACTCTAAATCATGAACCTTAGTCTTGATTTGATGAGACAAAACCTTCTAAGTATTTTTCTTTGAATACTTCTTTGCTTGCAATCTTCATACCTGAAATAAAACAGTTAACAAAAAAAATCAATCTGTATTGGCTTTATGATTTTTAGCAAATCACCAGCTATCAACGGATTTGATATATTCTTTACCAGTTAGCCGTACACTCTAGAATAGCCAATAATTTATTCATAAAGAATAAGGTGTACTGATAACCTTACAATTTTTGGTAAATTGTCAACCATCAACGGATTTGATGAAGTCTTTACCTAGTACCGTTTGTCTAGGACTAGCCAACTCTTTTTCTCGAAACAAGGTGAGTTAGAACCATCTAGTTTTTAGCAAACTATCAGCTTTCAACGGATTTGATAAGTCTTTACCACAAACCGTTTGCTTATGGACTAGCCAATTCTTATGTGTGTTAGACATGGTCAACTGAGAACCATTTGTGAAGTGTGACTGAAAGTCAAACACTTAAGGCTCTTTCTCAGCTTCTTCCTCATCTTTCAAATCCTTGATTTGTTGTTTAACCATTCTGATCAACTCCAAAGCATCAACAGATTCTTCTGTAACTTCCAATGGTTTTTCTAACATCCTTTCCAACAATCTTCTTTTGAAAGGGTAAGTCTTCTCTTGCAGCATATAGTATGTAACATCATCTATATCGAAAATATGCAATCCACATGACCTATAATATCTCCAATAACTAGGAACCTCATTCTCTAATTCCTTTAACATTTCTTGATCACAATTGTGTGGCTCATACATAAAGAGAAATTCCCTGTATAATAGCGATACTTCAATTTTACCTGCACTGACTTCTTGAACTAACCTGAAAAGATCCTGAATATCTTGTTTGTCAAGAATGTGAAGAATATCCTCCAAAAGTCTGAATATCCTTGTTGTGCCATCAGTTCTTTGAATTCCATGAGCTTCAAGTCCTTGATCCATAGAGTAAATCCATCTAGCAATAGATGATCTCTTTCCAAAAATCTCTGTATCAATTCATTGATCTTCAAATTTTACAATCTTCAAGTACTTCTTCAAGCTCTCATCATCATCACTATCTTTTGCTGTTGATTTAGCCCTCTTGGCTTTCTTCTTTGTCTTTGTTGACCTTTTCCTTTTAACACCCTTGGAGATTCCCTCAAGTTCTATTGAACCCTCTTCCAAGTTTGTATGTACCGTCTCCTCAGTATGTACTGTTGACTGTGTATGTACTGCTTGTACATTTTCAGTCTGAGCAATATCTTGAGCTTCAACTCCTGTATTCATTCTTTGAGCAGTCTCTTCCTCCCATGAACTTACCTTCTCCTTTCTATTCTTCCTCACATAAGTGGTCTTGATAGTTGGAGATATATTTGTAGGTTCAGTAGTACTTGGCTCAATTCTAGGAGTACTTCCAAATTGCCTTTGTTGTTGCAAATGTCTTTTAAGCTCTTCAACAGCTTTTCTATTTGCTTCAGATCCAATCTCAACAAAATTCAATTCAGTTCTCTTATTTTGCTCATACAAAGTCTTGATTTCTTCAAAATTCTTCTTGACTAGCTGAATATGAGTAAAACCCTTAACTCTCTTAAGAAAAATCATCATTTGATTCCTAATACACATTTGGGTGCTAAACTCAAACATCATTACTCAAAACACTTTAAACGATCTCAACATGAGACATTTGAAATATAACAGGAAATAATTTAACCATTCTTTAAAACCGTCAATCCCCATTGATATAAGAGTTTAACAATTAGAGCAGTGTTTCGATCCCCCAAATATCTAAACCACTCAACAAACATTTTTACCGAAATGCATGACCAAACATAATTAATTTTATGACAAAAGCGAAAGAAATCATTTTTAGACCCAACAACTACAAAAGCACCCCGCAACCTTCTCCAGCAAGCTCCGCCATCAATCAACTTCAATTACATGAAATACATGCTTAAAATCATCAACACAACGGTTGAGCAAGTCTATAGGTTTATCAAATCATCATTTGAACACAAAGGAAAAATCAATCATAATCATTTAATAGAATTGTTGATCATACAATCTATTATTCAGGTATTCCATCTTATAACAAAGCTATACAACTGTGTTTAAGCTCATGATACCGACCCGTTATAACCAATCATCCGCCAAAATTCCGACATGATAAAAAATGACACCATTGCCCCTCTTAAGGTAGTCGTTGTAAATTTTACCTTGTCTCTTATTCAAGTTATCCGTCCGAGCAGCGCACTCAGCGTACTAACTCTGGTCTCGGATAGGGATGTCAACATCGATAGTACTACCAATTGTGTAAGCGATTTTTTCCAACCCACACAAGGGCAAGACAATAGTTAACGGTTCATGAATTTAGGTCCTTCTATAAGTAGGTACACAATAAAATTCAGGCAACATTCAGGTCCAAAGGCAACATACGGGTCCAAACAATTATTCATGACTTGTGTTCCATTTATTTTCAAATAGCATGTATCCCCCTCGCAGGTTTTAAAATCATTCAAAACAAGTATAAAGCGAGGATATAGACTCGCCTTGAGTAATAGAAGTAGCAAGACGATCTTCGACGATAGATGATGCCCGATAAACACGAAAACCGCAACCTACCAAATAAGGTGCGTTCGTTAAGAAATAGACTCAAGTATAATACATACTTAATAACACAAAACTACAAAGTTATAAAACCATGACAAAAAATCAAAAGAGCAACAATACAAGTGATACTACTATACCCTTCTATACATTTACTTTATTAAACAACACCCTCGATAAAATCTGTCGGTACATACCAAATGTACAAGCGTGTTTACCCTACCTAGACACCTTCAATCTTTATGACACTTACTGTATAACCCACTCAAATCATATATAAAACTATAAAAAAATTTCATCAAAAGATTTGACCTCTAAGACCTTCTGCCCAACACATCTTCGATTTAGAAAAACCGGACAGTTTTATGCCTTCGACTAATAAAACCATTTTGACCTCTCTAAACAGCTCCGTTGATGAGATGGCATTTATACATGATCTCATCGTTCTTTTCGGGCTTTAAATGCATAAAAATGTCATAAAATACCATATATATGCTTGTGTTTGTTTACTTGTGTATTTTAGGTATGGATATCGTGAAAAAGACAAAAGATCACAAGATACAAGGAAAAACGGACATGAGAAACGAAGCCGTACAAAGAACCGGGCCCTAATCATGGAATTTTCATCAAATACCCTTGAAGACTTGAAGACAATACAAGATTGATCCTCCATTAATGAAGAAATGACACTTAAAACCCTTGTATATTAATAATTACAAGTTTGGTCCCTTAAGTTTGTCAAAATTGCAAAAAGGTCCTTCAACTTTGAAGAAATGACAAGATTGGTCCCTCAACAAATCAAATTTGTTGACTATGGTCCCTCATGAAGTTAAAGATGCAAAGAAGACCTTGGAAGATCAACAATGTTCAAAAACAGCCCTTGAAATATTCAAAGATGTCAAAAAACTACCTTTGAAACCCTTTTCAAAGGTTTGGTGCCAAAATTGCCAAACCTTGGAAGTTGATATAAGCTAAATAGGGCGCTGACAGGTTTTTAAAGAGAAAAGACAAAAGAAAGGAAAAGAAAGGACCAAAGGTGTCAACTGGAAAGATTTAAACTAGAAAACGCGCCTAACAAGTAAATTTCCCCCAATTTCGGATCAAAGGGGTTTACTGTTCATCTTTTACCAGCCCAGTTTTTACCTTCACTTAACTTGGGTTAAAACCTAATTCACCTTGCACACGAGTAATTCCCACACCCCAAAACCTTTCCCACGCACAAACACCCCAATCCCACTCACTGTGGACCCTACCCCCAATTCCCCAATCCACCAATCAGAGAACACCTTAGTCCCCAAGGCACATGACGTGTCCAAAATGAACGTTCATGATGTATAGCTTACTCACAACGCCAAAACAAACGTCCAGGATGCAATTTGGACAGCTCACCACTCAAAATCGTTTAAGGGCATATTTGGGATTTTCTACTGATTAGGGTTTATGTTTTTAGCCTTCTAGTATCTTCCTAGACTAGTATAAAAGGAGACACCAGCCTGTGGTGATCCCTTGTTCCAGTTTTAAGCATAAAATCCTTGTAATCCCTTTTTTGTGAAATAAAAGTTTGGTATTTGAAAATTCAATTGTAATTCCTTTTTAGTTTATAAAAAGTTGTGTGTTGGGTTTATGCTTGATTCTGAGTTCCATTTTCTGATTTGGTTAAGTAAATTTTGATTTCCAAAATTACTTGAAGGTTTCTGAAAATTGAAGTTCTTGGTAAGAATTTGACTTTCAGGATTTGGTGTTAAGAGTTTGATGATATTGGTGATTTTAGTAGTATTAAAACGTGTTAAGAGGTTTGAGAAAGTTTTAGGAAAAGTTTTTAAAAAGTAAGAAAAAAATCAGTAATATATTTTATTGCTTGTTTTTGTTCTTCTTTTGTTTTGATTTGAGCAGGTGTTGAAGAGATTGTTGATCCAAGGTTCTGCACCAGCCCCAGCTGGTAGGGAGGTGGTTAAGCAACCACTAGGACCCTTGGATGTAAGGGTCCTAAGGTAACTCTCTTTTTCTCTTTGAAAATTCAGAAAAATTGCTTGTTCATATGATCTTGGTTGATTAGCTGCATAAGTGTGATATAGCTGTTTGATTTGTGCTCTTTGATGTTAGTATGCATGTTAGAATAGCATTGAATCAGTTTTGCTAAGTTTATGATGGTTTTGGTTTGATAAAAACGTTTTTCAAAATTTAAAGAGGTGTTTGGCAACAAGGATTAGCAGGGCAAGGTTTTTAATTTGTAAGATTAAAAGGTGTTAGAGCTATTGATTAAGGTTAGGTTAGGTTATATTGAGTTGGTAATCCACTTTAGTGAAGTTTTGGAGCCATTTTGTGTGAAAAGGTTAGCTAAAATACTGCAAGTCCACAATCTGCTTGTTTTTTGAGAATTTTGGTGCATGATTTCTTGAAATCTGTTTAGATTTAGGGTGTTTCAGGATTGCAGTTTGTTTGTGCATCATTGTGTGAGTCTGTGTACCAAATTTTGGCCATTGAAGTTCATTAGATTGCAAGCTAGAAGCCCTTAAGTCCACAGGTCTAGTTCAAACATCACAGAGACTTGCATTGGTTTGGATGTGCATTTGTTTTGCTTGAATTGCCTGCTAAGTGCTTATTACTTGTTCATTGTGACTCCTTGTGCTTAAATAAGCACAAGGGTGCCTGTGTGTTCCAATAATAATCACCAAACAAGCCATTGGCCAAGCTCCTCTTGGCAAAAATCTCAAGAAAAACACATAGCCAAAGCTGCTTGTGTTCAAAACTCAACAGGGCCACGTTTTTTATTTTAATTTGCTTTAATCTAGCTTAAAAAAGAGAAGTTGATTGTGTTTCAAGCTTGTTACAAGTGTTAGTTTGGTTTGAAAAAGGAAAAAAATTAAAAAAAAAATAAATAAAAAAAAACCACTAGCCTGGCTTCGAACACCTGACCTCTCGTTGGAGGGTTCAAGGCTCTTACCAGTGTGCTAGCATTTATCTTGTGTATAGAAGGGAAAGGTTTTTTACTTAAGGTCATTTGATTTCTAGCTTATTATTTAAAGCCGTAGCTTCTTTTCTTTTTTCTAGCTTATTTAATAAGCTAACTTTGTTCAGCTTATTTTTCCTAGGGCTTATATAGGATTTAGGATTTTTAAAAATTGGTTTCACATTTTTCCGTTTATTAAATTAATTTCTAGAATTTATTTATTAGACGTATTTTATAAAATCATTAAAAAATACCAAAAATAATTTTAATTTTTAGGAAAAATAATTTTTAGCTTTCTAATATATAATTTGAGGTTTACATCTTGTTTTGGTTTCAAAAACTTTAATTTTTAATTTTATAATATTTTAAGGTTTGTTATAAACTTTAAAGATTTTTATAAAATTATTAAAAAAGGTTTAGGAGCTCTAATTAGTGTTTTTCTCTTAGTTATATTATTTAGGATTTTTAGAAAATTTTTAGAATTAATTTTATAAACTTTTTATTTTTAGCAATATTTTATTATTATTTTATTATTAATTTTTCAAAATTTTATTTTTCTTTCTTTTTCATTTTTCCTAGGTTCTTTATCATTAATTAGGACTATTTCCATTTTTAGAATAATTTTCTAGCTTTTAGATTTATTTTTATAATTATTTTAAGTTTAATTAGGTTTTAATCATTTTTAATCATTTTTAGAGTTTTAAAAATAGTTCTAATAGCTTTTAATTTTTAGAAAATTACTTTTTAGTCTTCTAATAATATAAGTTAAGTGACTATTCAATAAAATCATATTTTAGACATTTGAATTAGTTAAATTTAATTTTAGGGCTTTAATTAGCATTTAAAATTAAATATTTAATTAATAAAAAGTTTTAAAATATCTTTGTTGGATTTTTATCTTTATTTATATTATTTTAGACTTCTTTTTAGTCTTTTTAATTATTGATTTTGTTTTTGGTCTTAGTATAATAATTTTTAATTTTTGTGGTTTTTCACGATTTTACGTTTTCGTCGTAGTTTAATTTTCACGTAACCGTCTTTCATCTTCTCATCCCCATTCTCTTAATATTAATCTCAAACAACTACAAGTTAATTCACAACACCATACCTCCTTGGGAAACGAACTCTCTTTCTCTCATTTTATTTGATTGTGGGTCATTACTTGTGGTTTTCCTAAATCACTCGTCGATACTTACCGCTATTTACGCTCTTTTCCTAAAGGGTAGTAAAAAACTCTACAATCATTTTTGGCGCCGCTGCCGGGGAGGTGTGTTGTGCTTTAATTTGGAAAATTTTGTTTTTGATATTATCCATAAATAGTATTTGTGTTAAGTGGAACTCCCTTAACACGTATTATCGGTTTTCTTGGTTTTTCTTTTAGAAATATTATTAATATATTGTATTAAGTTTCACAATCAAAATACAATATCTCCAAAAGTGTGAAAACACAACCTTAATTGGGATTTGATCTCCTAATTATTGTATTCGAATCTCAAACAAAAAGAAAAGGCAAAAATAGATAAATACTTTCGAGAAGCTCGATTTTGAAAAATACAAACTATAAGGTGGGTATAAGGCGGGTATTATAAAATATACCCTAAGGAAAAAGGCTCTTAAGTGCTTCGCGCCGCCTCGTTTCCCCGCTCGCTTGTGAGTATTTTGAGATTGAAGGCTAATCGAGGGTTTTGCCGCCCAAAGTATTAATACGTATACTATATTTGCTTGGTTTTCTTTGTGATTAAACCCTCGTGAACAATTTGGTTTTCACCAAAGTTCTAAAGTCATTCGAAGGCGTTCACTCCACGTGATCGTTTTCATTCCTTTGAGGCTTCTTTAATCAAGAGTTTGATTCGAGGAGAGATTTTGTAGATTGTTGTCTACGAAGATACACCAAAATCCAAAAAAATTAAATATCATCAAAAACACAAAAAAATTGAAAATTCACAAAACAACCAAAAAGAATCTTCTTTGCTCACCTCCCATTCTTCGTGAAGTTTATGATCACTCGTAATCAAGCTAAACGAGCTCGTAAACGTCTTCAAAAGCAAGCAAATCAAGGATCGTTGATTGTTGAAGAACCTCCAATTGTTGAACCTATTATAGAACAAGAAGTCGTAATGGCTAATCGTACTATGATGGAGTTGCTACAAGCACCCACCGAGGGTTTTGGAGAGGCCATTGTTATTCCCGCCATCCTTGCGGAGAATTTCGAGATTAAGACGGGTTTAATGTCGATGTTGCAAGCAAACAAGTTTCGAGGTCACGAGAAAGACAACCCGCATTACCATATTAGGAATTTCAACCGTCTCACCGCTACTAGCAAATTCAAAGATGTTCCACATGACGCCATTAAGATGATGTTGTTTCCATATTCGTTGGATGGACCCGCAAAAATTTGGCTCGAGAAAGAACCGCCAAATTCGATTTTGACATGGGCCGATCTCGTTTCTAAGTTTGTGAACAAATTTTTTCCACCATCGAAAACAACACACTTAAAAAATGAGATTTCACGATTTGTGCAACGTAACAATGAAAGTTTTTCAATGGCATGGGAACGATTTAAAGAGATGTTACATGAATGTCCTCACCATGATTTTTCGGAATTGCATCAAATTGATACCTTTTATAATGGGCTTAATGATCATGAACGAGATTATTTGAATGCCGCCGCGGGTGGTAATTTTTTGTGCAAGACGACAAATGAGGCTTTACAAATCATTGAAAATCGATCTAAGGTTTATAGCCCTCGTAACACACCGAGTGTTGCCAATATGGGTTCGTCATCTTCGTCACAACCGTCTCGTAGCATTAACGCCTTACATGATGAAGCTAATGAGGAAAATCGGTTTTTTGATAGATTTGCTAATCTAATGTCCCATTGGAAGGCTCAAGAAGCTTCCAATTCCGCTTCGGTTAAAGCGGTTGCTAAGAGTTGTTTATCTTGTGGGGGAGCTCATGATCTTTCCGAGTGCATTACCGCGGATGGTAACACTTCGAGTGCTTATGTAGCAACGGGAACTTACAACCAAAACGGCCAAGGTTCCCGCCAAAATCAAGCTCCACCAAATCAAAATGCTAATAATTATCGAAACAACAACCAAGGTAATTACCAAGGCAACACACGCAATTACAACAAAGGGAATTATCAAAGTGGGAATGGACAAATCTCTAATCAAAACCAAAACCGTGATTTTCAAAACACTACACAAGGTTTTCAAAATGCTCACACGAAAAATTTGCAAGGAGAATTTTTAGATTATGCTAAAGCAAATGATGCTAAATTTGATAAAATGCAACGTGAGATGATTAGCTTAAGGTCCGAATTGAAAAACGAGCTTAAAAATGAACTTGCTAATGAACTTAAAACTCATGCAAACAAAATGGAAGGAAATGTCCAACGTCTTCAACAAAACCAACAAAAGATGGAATTAGGACAACATGAGATTAAGCAAGAGTTATTGAAAGCGGATGCTAGGCAATCAAAATTTGAGGACCAAATGGGTAAAATGTTTGAAGCAATCATGTGTAAGCCCTCTTCTTCGGGTGGTCTTCCTAGTGATACCATTAACAACCCGAGGGGAGAATTGAAGGTTGTTGCTACACGAAGTGGTAAAACTTTCAAGGAACCGATCTCTCGTACAAGTACTTCTAAGGAAAAGGAAATCGAGAAAAAACCGAGGTGATGGTCGAAAAGGAGCACATTACAATCCCACGAAGTACCGCTCAAACCACACCTACGGTTGAACCAATACCAATTATGGAACCCGAGTTTCCAAGGCCGTTTCCTAATGACCAACCCACACCACCTTTACCTTATCCTTCGAGACGAAACAAAGAAAAAGCACAAGAACGGAACAATTATCAATTTGAGCTATTTATGAAAATGTTCCGTGATTTGCATTTTAACATAAGTTTTGCCGATGCTTTAATCATGATGCCTCGATTCGCCGCAAACTTCAAAAGTATGCTAAACAACAAAGAAAAGTTACAACAAACGTCTAGTTGTTCATCGGTTTTTCTAAGCCGCATACCACAAAAAGTCGGTGATCCCGGTAAATTTTTGATTCCGTGTGCTATACAAGATATGGAGGAATGCTACGCCTTGGCAGATCTTGGTGCTAGTATTAATTTAATGCCTCTCGAGATCTTCAAATCGCTTTCGCTTCCGGCTCTTACTCCTTCGAACATGTCCATCGAGATGGCCGATCATTCTACGATCATGGCATGTGGAGTAGCCGAGGACGTTTTCGTTAAAGTCGGAAAGTTTTACTATCCCGTTGACTTTATCGTTGTAGACATTCCCATCAATCGAAAAGTTCCTCTCATTTTGGGTCGTTCATTTTTGGATACATCACGAGCACTTATCGATGTTCATGCTCCTAAAATCACCCTTCGTTTCAATGAAGAAGAACTTGTCATCAATGCAACACAAAACTCCAATCTTTCTCATGTATATTCTATTGCAACTTTAAACCATGGTGACTCGACCAATGTCGTTTGCAAAGAATTTTCACCAAGAGTTTTAGGAAATGTCTCCAAAAACAATTTACCATTTCCTCCGCCGGTGGAGGTTATGAGTGCTAAGCCTACAAAGAAGAAACCATCAATACTTGAATCGAAAAATTCTTCGCCTCATCTCGAACATTCATTCTTGAAAAGTGTTGATAAATTGCCGGTTTCTACGGAAGATCTTTCGGATGATGAATATGTTGGCCCCGATGGGGAGGTTTTCTTCGTCGATAAACGTTTTGAGAACTTGCCACCACCAAAACCAAAACGGTTTCAAAATGTGAGAATTTTTAGTGTGACTAACATCGTCTTAGAAACACCGAATATTTTCGACATAATCAAAAAGGGTTTTCATAAGGAGAGTTTAGAAGATAAAAAAGGAAAAGATCTTAAATGTGATTTAATTGATTTTTCTACAAATCTAACTCCGTCATCACACCGTGCTTTGAGTGCTACAAACTCGTCTACTCCTTTTGACGATGTTTTGTGTGGTTCTAGTATGGGGGAAGCCCCTTATGTTCCCTCATCCTTGTCCACCGAGGACGAGATATTCGATCCCGGAATTTCATGTAAAGGGAAATCTCGGTCTTCCACCGATGCAATAAATGGAAACTATATCTATTTGCTTGGTGCGAGTCTACCTCGAGTAGCTCAAACGTTTGTCTTACCAATTGTCTCACCCTTCTACTTCTCATCTATTTTCTTCAAACTCATTGAGTTTATGGCACATGTTGGAGTGGTGTTAATTTGTTTTTCCAATGGAAACGAGAACGCCATCTTCGACCCCGGTATTTTGCATCATTTAAGGACTTAGTCCTTATTACCGGTTGCTTTTTGGGCCTTGTTTATCATGTAAGCCCCATCAAAAATTGACCACACCATGATTTCCCTAAATGTTCACATTTTGAGGGGATCGAGTCGAGCTCATGACTCGGTAATCAAAAACGAGGTGCCTCGTGGGGGAGATCCCATGCTTATCCTTTATGCTTTATGTTCACTAATAAGGGGACTTGTACCCTTCCAACTCGTTGTCTCGTGGTTGTTTGTGATTGTGTTATCTAGATCATCATCATCATCTACGATTGAAGACTCTCGTGTTCGTTTACGTGAGCCTCCATCGTTCGTTTGAAGAAGTTTTTCACGAATCCATGACATATCCTTTATTGTTCTAACAATTATCTTTTAGCATAATTAATAAACGGCTTTAGATATATTGTTGATCACCCTTTCCATACTAGATCCTAAACATTCGATTCTTCGTCTCTAGTATGGGGGTGCTCCACCTTTAGACTCGAAACATTGAGGACAATGTTTACTTTTAGTATGGGGGGGGTGAATAGGTACTTGCTTTGCTACGCCCTCACGCTTTCCAACTTTCAATGTTTTGTTTTGCTAATAAGGCTAAAAATGGCCAAATTTTAAAATTTTTCTTAGTTTTCATAAGTGTTTTTAAGACACGAATGTATATTTTCCGATGGGTAGAATAAGAGTTAATTTTTGACTTGATGGGCATTTGGAGCCATTTACATTCCTTAACCCGCTCAATTCAAGTTTTGCTAGACTTTTATATAGGGAGCTTTAAAACGCGAAAGTCTTAATTCATTCGGGTTAAGAACAAGAACTTTTCGCAAGTTCCTATAATTGATTCTAGAAAGTCACTTATCAAGGGAACTTTAAAACGCATTCTCTAAACTTGAAAAAGTCCAAGAAAGTGCAAGATCCTATAGGTGGCTTGAAAACCCAAAACTTTGATTTGATATAGTCTTAATGAAAGCTAATCCAAATTTGGCTTAATTTTGACTTGCACGGCTAAGTATTCACGAGTCTCTTTAATTAGAGGTCTTTATATAGTGAAGAATGAGAAATGATAGAGTTAGACAAGTGATCATGCTAAACGTAGAACATGAAAGTGTTCTTTCAAAAACTCATATGTTTTTAATTGTGGCTTTTTCTTCCCATAAGATCAATGCATTAGGAATAAAATCATAATTGCAATAAGTAAGGTCGTACGATTTGAAAGGTTACTTAGCCTCTAGCGCAAGATCGTTTAAAAGTTGCTCGGGGTTGAATAGAGTTCATAGCCAAGGCATAACTTATTGAAGCGGGACGCGAAGATTGGCGATCATCCAAAAAGGCCCTAACAAGGCATGAGGAGCTCTATTTTTGCTAAAGATCCAAAGATGATGTGAAGTATCATTGTTCCAAAATCAATATGAAGGATCGAGACACACGACGAGAAGCTATTACTCCCCTAAAGAATGGAGAAAGTCTATCCAAAAAGACCCTAACAAGGTATGAGGATGAATATATCCAAGTCCGAAAAGGAGGCGGATCGTTGTATATCAAAATCCAAAGTAAAGATTGAAGAAAAATGATGAAGTCGTGGTCCTATATGAAGAATCTCTCAAAAACGTCAAGTGAAGAAATTCCAAAATATGAAGAGAAGACCATAATTTCGAGAACGTCTTCCCAAGATTTGAAGTATGAAGTACATGCCAAATATCGGTCCGAGAAAGGTCTCAAATCGTGAAACGAGTTATGCCAAGATATGAACTTAAGGAGATACACGAGAAGCCGTTTTAAAAGATTTTGTCCTTCGGCTAACTATTGATCAAATCGTGCTACTTTGCTCTCGGACTAATAACTACTCAAATAAGTCAATATGAATCACTTGTGATCCATGACAAATAGATAAAAAATGCTAGTAACCCATTTCCCTTTATAATAACTAGGATTGCGGGGAGAAAAAGTATTACACAATTTGGACGTATGAGTAGTGTTAGCATTGTGACTTGTACCAACAATGATCTTGTTTTTGCACTTAGCATGGAATGTATGACAATCAAGGATGACGAAATTTACTCTAAGGGACATTAACTTGTTTCTATTCTTTGACCCTAAAAGTCACATTTTGGTGATGAAAATCATACATTATGTCTTTACACAATCTCGTAGTATGTTGCAAGTCTTTTACTCTTCAATAAAGGTTAATAAATTTGAACTTTGGTGATGCTTAGATACTTTATTCTAGCATTGCGTGAGGGCATGGCAATGGCTTAGTATGGGGGAGTGATGAGATGGCATTTATACATGATCTCATCGTTCTTTTCGGGCTTTAAATGCATAAAAATGTCATAAAATACCATATATATGCTTGTGTTTGTTTACTTGTGTATTTTAGGTATGGATATCGTGAAAAAGACAAAAGATCACAAGATACAAGGAAAAACGGACACGAGAAACGAAGCCGTACAAAGAACCGGGCCCTAATCATGGAATTTTCATCAAATACCCTTGAAGACTTGAAGACAAAACAAGATTGATCCTCCATTAATGAAGAAATGACACTTAAAACCCTTGTATATTAATAATTACAAGTTTGGTCCCTTAAGTTTGTCAAAATTGCAAAAAGGTCCTTCAACTTTGAAGAAATGACAAGATTGGTCCCTCAACAAATCAAATTTGTTGACTATGGTCCCTCATGAAGTTAAAGATGCAAAGAAGACCTTGGAAGATCAACAATGTTCAAAAACAGCCCTTGAAATATTCAAAGATGTCAAAAAACTACCTTTGAAACCCTTTTCAAAGGTTTGGTGCCAAAATTGCCAAACCTTGGAAGTTGATATAAGCTAAATAGGGCGCTGACAGGTTTTTAAAGAGAAAAGACAAAAGAAAGGAAAAGAAAGGACCAAAGGTGTCAACTGGAAAGATTTAAACTAGAAAACGCGCCTAACAAGTAAATTTCCCCCAATTTCGGATCAAAGGGGTTTACTGTTCATCTTTTACCAGCCCAGTTTTTACCTTCACTTAACTTGGGTTAAAACCTAATTCACCTTGCACACGAGTAATTCCCACACCCCAAAACCTTTCCCACGCACAAACACCCCAATCCCACTCACTGTGGACCCTACCCCCAATTCCCCAATCCACCAATCAGAGAACACCTTAGTCCCCAAGGCACATGACGTGTCCAAAATGAACGTCCATGATGTATAGCTTACTCACAACGCCAAAACAAACGTCCAGGATGCAATTTGGACAGCTCACCACTCAAAATCGTTTAAGGGCATATTTGGGATTTTCTACTGATTAGGGTTTATGTTTTTAGCCTTCTAGTATCTTCCTAGACTAGTATAAAAGGAGACACCAGCCTGTGGTGATCCCTTGTTCCAGTTTTAAGCATAAAATCCTTGTAATCCCTTTTTTGTGAAATAAAAGTTTGGTATTTGAAAATTCAATTGTAATTCCTTTTTAGTTTATAAAAAGTTGTGTGTTGGGTTTATGCTTGATTCTGAGTTCCATTTTCTGATTTGGTTAAGTAAATTTTGATTTCCAAAATTACTTGAAGGTTTCTGAAAATTGAAGTTCTTGGTAAGAATTTGACTTTCAGGATTTGGTGTTAAGAGTTTGATGATATTGGTGATTTTAGTAGTATTAAAACGTGTTAAGAGGTTTGAGAAAGTTTTAGGAAAAGTTTTTAAAAAGTAAGAAAAAAATCAGTAATATATTTTATTGCTTGTTTTTGTTCTTCTTTTGTTTTGATTTGAGCAGGTGTTGAAGAGATTGTTGATCCAAGGTTCTGCACCAGCCCCAGCTGGTAGGGAGGTGGTTAAGCAACCACTAGGACCCTTGGATGTAAGGGTCCTAAGGTAACTCTCTTTTTCTCTTTGAAAATTCAGAAAAATTGCTTGTTCATATGATCTTGGTTGATTAGCTGCATAAGTGTGATATAGCTGTTTGATTTGTGCTCTT
This sequence comes from Glebionis coronaria, assembly GCA_025667525.1. NCBI lineage: Eukaryota > Viridiplantae > Streptophyta > Magnoliopsida > Asterales > Asteraceae > Glebionis > Glebionis coronaria. Next base: position 456,422,746 of record CM046876.1, read on the forward strand.
TGATGTTAGTATGCATGTTAGAATAGCATTGAATCAGTTTTGCTAAGTTTATGATGGTTTTGGTTTGATAAAAACGTTTTTCAAAATTTAAAGAGGTGTTTGGCAACAAGGATTAGCAGGGCAAGGTTTTTAATTTGTAAGATTAAAAGGTGTTAGAGCTATTGATTAAGGTTAGGTTAGGTTATATTGAGTTGGTAATCCACTTTAGTGAAGTTTTGGAGCCATTTTGTGTGAAAAGGTTAGCTAAAATACTGCAAGTCCACAATCTGCTTGTTTTTTGAGAATTTTGGTGCATGATTTCTTGAAATCTGTTTAGATTTAGGGTGTTTCAGGATTGCAGTTTGTTTGTGCATCATTGTGTGAGTCTGTGTACCAAATTTTGGCCATTGAAGTTCATTAGATTGCAAGCTAAAAGCCCTTAAGTCCACAGGTCTAGTTCAAACATCACAGAGACTTGCATTGGTTTGGATGTGCATTTGTTTTGCTTGAATTGCCTGCTAAGTGCTTATTACTTGTTCATTGTGACTCCTTGTGCTTAAATAAGCACAAGGGTGCCTGTGTGTTCCAATAATAATCACCAAACAAGCCATTGGCCAAGCTCCTCTTGGCAAAAATCTCAAGAAAAACACATAGCCAAAGCTGCTTGTGTTCAAAACTCAACAGGGCCACGTTTTTGATTTGAATTTGCTTTAATCTAGCTTAAAAAAGAGAAGTTGATTGTGTTTCAAGCTTGTTACAAGTGTTAGTTTGGTTTGAAAAAGGAAAAAAATTAAAAAAAAAAATAAATAAAAAAAAACCACTAGCCTGGCTTCGAACCCCTGACCTCTCGTTGGAGGGTTCAAGGCTCTTACCAGTGTGCTAGCATTTATCTTGTGTATAGAAGGGAAAGGTTTTTTACTTAAGGTCATTTGATTTCTAGCTTATTATTTTAAGCCGTAGCTTCTTTTCTTTTTTCTAGCTTATTTAATAAGCTAACTTTGTTCAGCTTATTTTTCCTAGGGCTTATATAGGATTTAGGATTTTTAAAAATTGGTTTCACATTTTTCCGTTTATTAAATTAATTTCTAGAATTTATTTATTAGACGTATTTTAGAAAATCATTAAAAAATACCAAAAATAATTTTAATTTTTAGGAAAAATAATTTTTAGCTTTCTAATATATAATTTGAGGTTTACATCTTGTTTTGGTTTCAAAAACTTTAATTTTTAATTTTATAATATTTTAAGGTTTGTTATAAACTTTAAAGATTTTTATAAAATTATTAAAAAAGGTTTAGGAGCTCTAATTAGTGTTTTTCTCTTAGTTATATTATTTAGGATTTTTAGAAAATTTTTAGAATTAATTTTATAAACTTTTTATTTTTAGCAATATTTTATTATTATTTTATTATTAATTTTTCAAAATTTTATTTTTCTTTCTTTTTCATTTTTCCTAGGTTCTTTATCATTAATTAGGACTATTTCCATTTTTAGAATAATTTTCTAGCTTTTAGATTTATTTTTATAATTATTTTAAGTTTAATTAGGTTTTAATCATTTTTAATCATTTTAGAGTTTTAAAAATAGTTCTAATAGCTTTTAATTTTTAGAAAATTACTTTTTAGTCTTCTAATAATATAAGTTAAGTGACTATTCAATAAAATCATATTTTAGACATTTGAATTAGTTAAATTTAATTTTAGGGCTTTAATTAGCATTTAAAATTAAATATTTAATTAATAAAAAGTTTTAAAATATCTTTGTTGGATTTTTATCTTTATTTATATTATTTTAGACTTCTTTTTAGTCTTTTTAATTATTGATTTTGTTTTTGGTCTTAGTATAATAGTTTTTAATTTTTGTGGTTTTTCACGATTTTACGTTTTCGTCGTAGTTTAATTTTCACGTAACCGTCTTTCATCTTCTCATCCCCATTCTCTTAATATTAATCTCAAACAACTACAAGTTAATTCACAACACCATACCTCCTTGGGAAACGAACTCTCTTTCTCTCATTTTATTTTATTGTGGGTCATTACTTGTGGTTTTCCTAAATCACTCGTCGATACTTACCGCTATTTACGCTCTTTTCCTAAAGGGTAGTAAAAAACTCTACAATCATCCGTTTGCAAAACCGACACTTGAGTTTGAAAATAGACTCACAATGCTAGGTTTAGAACTTATCAACAACCCTTGAACATTTCTAAAAACTCATTTTATAGTCCCCGAAATTCGATCCAAATATCGACAACAACTTCGGATTATGTCGATACTCGTCTCCCGGTACACGAATAATCAAACTAGCATAACTTTTTCCTCGTTTTGAGTTAGAAGCTCTAATTTATATCAAAACGAAGCTAATGAAAATCTCTACGACACTATCCATTATTTTAACAATAATTCAAATATAAGATATCCAAAAACAGCCTCAAACTCACTGCCCTAATTTACCCTTCTAAAACTCACATAAAATTATACTTTCAACCAATTCTAATCACTTTTCTACTAATCCTAATACCCTAATGTTGATCCCTTTGATTGGATATATATTCTGTTAAGAATTAGTATAGTAGTTTGTAATCAAACTAAAACACTTTGAGCACTCTTACTAACACTAAATAAGTTATGCGAAATCTAACTTATAAAGCACAGAAGAACATAATTACTTTTAACTATTCGATTCTCTTATTAATCAACTTGAATGAGGTACATGAAATACATTGTACCTATGTTCCTTTTATAGAGTAAGGAACCCTAGAAACCTTAGAATATTCTATAAAGATAACTATATCACATACGATATATTATCAATATTCTAACTATTTCAGTATATCACATAAGATATACTCTAACTATAACTATGACATATCAAATACAAAGATATATTCGTCCTGATCAGTATAGCAGTACTTACTTTATAAGTAGCATTACTTACTATGTACCGCGTTAACACTAACGGTACTTACATAACACTGACAGTACTTAAAATACACTGACGGTACTTGACACTTAACAAATAATTCCCAACAATCCTACCCTAAACAAGAATGATAACTTGATGTATTCTTGTTTCTCTTGTACTGGATGCATTAAAATACATGTCTTCAGTATTTCCTTCATCCTTGGATTGAACTTGGTAATTTATATTTGTATCTAACTAAATGTAGCCAAACACTTCAAATGTACATCTTCTTCTGATAAGATAATCTTCAAACATCATGAGTATCATCTTTGTCTTCAAACTATGATCTTCTTTGTGTCTTCTAAACATTCATTTATCTTTGCAGCATCAGTCATTGTCTTCTTGAGTTGAATCTTTGAACTCTAAATCATGAACCTTAGTCTTGATTTGATGAGACAAAACCTTCTAAGTATTTTTCTTTGAATACTTCTTTGCTTGCAATCTTCATACCTGAAATAAAACAGTTAACAACAAAAATCAATCTGTATTGGCTTCATGATTTTTAGCAAATCACCAGCTATCAACGGAATTGATATATTCTTTACCAGTTAGCCGTACACTCTAGAATAGCCAATACTTTATTCATAAAGAATAAGGTGTACTAATAACCTTACAATTTTTGGTATATTGTCAACCATCAATGGATTTGATGAAGTCTTTACCTAGTACCGTTTGTCTAGGACTAGCCAACTCTTTTTCTCGAAACAAGGTGAGTTAGAACCATATAGTTTTTTGCAAACTATCAGCTTTCAATGGATTTGATAAGTCTTTTACCACAAACCGTTTGCTTATGGACTAGCCAATTCTTATGTGTGTTAGACATGGTCAACTGAGAACCATTTGTGAAGTGTGACTGAAAGTCAAACACTTAAGGCTCTTTCTCATCTTCTTCCTCATCTTTCAAATCCTTGATTTGTTGTTTAACCATTCTGATCAACTCCAAAGCATCAACATATTCTTCTATAACTTCTAATTGTTGTTCTAACATCCTTTCCAACAATCTTCTTTTGAAAGGGTAAGTCTTCTCTTGCAGCATATAGTATGTAACATCATCTATATCCAAAATATGCAATCCACATGACCTATAATATCTCCAATAACTAGGAACCTCATTCTCTAATTCCTTCAACATTTCTTGATCACAATTGTGTGGCTCATACATAAAGAAAAATTCCCTGTATAATAGTGATACTTCAGTTTTACCTGCACTGACTTCTTGAACTAACCTGAAAAGATCCTGAATATCTTGTCTGTCAAGAATGTGAAGAATATCCTCCAAAAGTCTGAATAACCTTGTTGTGCCATCAGTTCTTTGAATTCCATGAGCTTCAAGTCCTTGATCCATAGAGTAAATCCATCTAGCAATAGATGATCTCTTTCTAAAAATCTCTATATAAATTCATTGATCTTCAAATTTTACAATCTTCAAGTACTTCTTCAAGCTCTCATCATCATCACTATCTTCTGATGTTGATTTAGCCCTCTTGGCTTTCTTCTTTGTCTTTGTTGACCTTTTCCTTTTAACACCCTTGGAGATTCCCTCAAGTTCTGTTGAACCCTCTTCCAAGTTTGTATGTACCGTCTCCTCAGTATGTACTGTTGTATGTACTGTTGACTGTGTATGTACTGCTTGTACATTTTCAGTCTGAGCAATATCTTAAGCTTCAACTCCTGTATTCATTCTTTGAGCAGTCTCTTCCTCCCTTGAACTTACCTTCTCCTTTCTATTCTTCCTCACATAAGTGGTCTTAATAGTTGAAGATATATTTGTAGGTTCAGCAGTACTTGGCTCAATTCTAGGAGTACTTCCAAATTGCCTTTGTTGTTGCAAATGTCTTTTAAGCTCTTCAATAGCTTTTCTGTTTGCTTAAGATCCAATCTCAACAAAAATCAATTCACTTCTCTTATTTTGCTCATACAAAGTCTTGATTTCTTCAAAATTCTTCTTGACTAGCTGAATATGAGTAAAACCCTTAACTCTCTTAAGAAAAATCAGCATTTGATTCCTAATCTGCATAGTAGTTGGAGGCTTAATCTTTTCTCTTCTTCTCTTTTCAGCAAATAATCTTTGTTGCTCCCTTACCATATCATCAATCAACTTTGATTTCTCTTCTTCATCATATGCATCTCTCTCTTCAGCTATCAATGAGTCTGCTAGAAGCTCACTTGCATGTAATTCAGCTTGAATCCTATCATACTTTTGTATGCTCCATTCTTGTTGTATTCTCTTAGCTTCTAGCAAATGCTGTTTTGCTGCAAGTTCTTGTAATTCATCTTCACGAATTTGTGCTTGCATTTTGTAAGCATATTCCTCATCATGGTCCAATTAATTAAATATGTACATGACTTTCTTTATATCATCATCTGAATCACTTTCATCTTCAAATTCTAATAATATTTGCTTCTTCCCCTTATCCTTTGGATCAATCTTAGGTAGCTTCTTCTCCAGCTTGGTAGATCTTTCCTCATTAGCTTGCTGTTGAACAACTATACCTTTTGTAGGGTGTGAAGCTTGAACTTTCTTACCTTGAATTTGATTCTTTTTGGCAAGAACTTCTTGTTGTGTCTTTTTCTTTGCCTCTGCTTGTTTAGTCTTCTCAACTAAATTCTTCTTTCTTAAGTCAAGCAGTAATTGGGCTAAAGTCTCATCCTCTCCAAAAGGAGTTTAACTTTCTAGTAAAGGATGATCACCAGCGGTACTTGCAATCGGCTTAGTTGGCTTAGCAGTACTTGGGTCTTCAACAATGTCAACAGTACTTGCAGTCGGCTTAGTTGGCTTAGCAGTACTTGGATCTTCAACAATGTTGATTTCATCAGTATTAGACACACTTGTTTCTTCAATCACTTGTGTATCCCCAAATACTCTTTCTTCCATAGAAGCTATCATTTTAACTTGCACCTCTTCAGTCTTGTTTGATTCATTGCTCATTCTTGATCTAGACAGTACTTGTAAAGTCTATTTCCTTTGAAACCATACTAGTCTTTGTGGTGGTGGAGTTGAAGATACAGTAAATTGAATGTTAATTTCCTCCAACTTATCATAGAAAGTACTCCAATTTACTTGAAGTGGTGACTGAGGCATTGGTCCTGGCTGAGTTACCATCATTTCTTCAACTTGTGGCTCTTCATGAGTAGGTTGTGGTTCTTCCTGTTGAATCTCCATTTTCGAATGTCCATCCACACCAGTCTCTAAACCAGTTCCATCTTTGTAAGTCCCCATGACATCTTCATCCAACTCAAAATTGATGTCATTTCCAGAGATCCTTGTCTGATTATCAGAAGAAGGTGGTTGTTCTTCATAATTCCTCCCCTGTTTGGTTGCATTCAGTTGCCTTTTCTTGTGGTTCCTGAATCTTTGCTTCTTGATTGTAGACTTCTGAATAGATCTATGTTGCCTCATCCAAGTTGACACTTTGTTGCTCAACCTGATTAGGCTAGCTTCCAATTCAACAATTTTCTTGTCTTAAACAAGCTTTTCATTCTGCAACACATGTACGTGTTGGGACAAACTAGTACACAAAGTAGTTAAATTTTCAACATCCATCACCTCTGGTGCTTGTGCTTGTGGTGAACCACTAGCAGCAATAGAAGCAGCAGGTGTGTGGATCATCTCGTCATTGTTTGGTGGAGCACCAACATAGTGAGAAGAAGATTGTGAATCTTCTAGGGAATGGGAACTCTGGTGAGAAGGAGTTTGTTGAGAAGCACTAGCATTGCTAGGTTCCTCACCTTCTTGATTGGCAGGTTGGGCTAACATATGAGCAAACAATGGTGTAACTGTTCTTGTAAAGGCATTGCCTTGTTTGGTCAAGAAAGATAAAGTTCTCATTGTGAATGTAGGAACATCCCATGTATCTGTTAAATCTGGTAGGTTAGGTATTTGGTCACGAACTAAAGTCTGAATGAATCTAGGATACTTCAAAAACTTTTTAGTCCCTTCCAAATTCCTAGTCATGCCTTCAAAAATTAATCTTGAAAAATTAAAAACTCTGTTATTTGCTGTAAAACCCGCATGCTTTTACCATGCATAGTACCCTTAGGATCGTACGTACTAGTTAAAACTTTCCTAATATAGCATGATTACGATTACGTGTTAGGAGTTTACGTATTACGTACGTGTTAGAACACGATAAGTATTTAATATGCACGACCACGTAATAAATATTTAACAATAATTAGTCACGAATATGCGATCATGAAATCATGAACGTAATTAAAACACGAACTATTAATAATTACGTATATATATTTATTACGAGCGTAATTAAATATATTGGATCACGGTATTTACGTAACGAGAACAATTAAAACACGAACATAAATAAACACAAACGAGTAACTAAATAACGAGACACGGAAAAAGGTACGGGAACCCCATGTGGGGGTCCCTACCCGCGGCCAAAGAAGGGCAAATGGGCCAAGCCCATTGTCAATTTTACCAAAAGGGATTATTTATTTTTTACACTACACAAAAACACTTTACAGAAGATTTCAAGAAAAACCTAAAACCCTCTTCTTCCTTGTTCTTTGTGCCGCCACCCTCAAACCACCATACAAGGTGATTCTTGATCTTTGATCTTGAAGATTTGGTGACTGATCGTGTTTATTCTTCGTTCTCTTGATCCACGAATTCGGTAAAACCCTTTTAAACCTTTTCTTTTAATTTAATTTTTTATTAATTATGAACATGTGATGTTTTTATAAAAACATAATAATTAATCATAGATCTAACATGTTTTTGAGTTAAATTAAACAAGGGTTGCTTTTAAGGGGTGTTTGTTTTGGCCGAAGGCTGCAACCGAACCCGAGGGGGTTTCGGTTTGCCAAGCCGACCACCACCAAGACCATATGGTCTTGGTTGGTGCGTGTGGGTCCCACGGCAGCAAGGGGAAACATGGGGTACCCCGAGTTGGGTCGGGGTACAATGTCAATTCATGTCCGGTTCATGTTTTTTAGCCTAGATCCAGTTCATGGTGTATGTTAGTTTTTTTATGTTATGAACTTATGTTAAAATTAAATTAATAAAAGATGTGATTAATTTAATAACATAACTTAGGTTATTTAATTATTAATGATCATGAAATTATTTTAACCTAAGTATTTATATATTTAGGACTTATAATTAATTAATTATTTTAAAACCATGGATATAATTAATTAATTAACATGACTTAGGTTATATTATTAAAATATAATAATACATATTTTAACCTACGTATTTAACTTATTTAATTAAAAACATGTTATACTTTAATTAAATATTATAACCTATAGTTTAATTAAATTACATGAAATAATTATTAAACTATACAATATATCATATGACTTAGAAAATAATCATGAAAACACTTAGGCTTATATACTTAGCTTATTTAACCAGCTTATTTCTAATTATGGAAACTTTCTATTTTTAGAAACTTAATTAAATAAGGCAGCTAATCTATTTAAGGAAACCAGCTATTTTTAGAAACTTATTTATTTAAGGCAGCTAATCTATTTATGGAAACTTTCTATTTTTAGAAACTTATCTATTTTAAGTAGTAAATCTATTTTTGGAAACTTTCTATTTTTGGAAACTTTCTATTTTTGGAAACTTTCTATTTTTGGAAACTTTCTACTTTTGGAAACTTTCTATTTTTGGTAACTTTCTATTTTTGGAAACTTTCTATTTTGGAAACTTTCTATTTTTGGAAACTTTCTATTTTAGGAAACCAGCTATTTTTGGAAAGTTACTTATTATTAAACAGTAAGTATAATAACACATGAAATACCAGAAATACTTAATCAGATTAAACATAATATAAGATTTAACACAGTTTAAGGCTTTAAAACAGTAAAACATAGTAAGAACACATAAAATAAGCTAAGACATGACATAAAATCAGCTATGTATTTAGTAAGCAGATACTTATACATGTACGTATTTATGTAGCACTAGTGATTCGGAAGTAGGATTCTCGCAGTTCGTCTTTCTCGTTCACTGGACATAGGGTACGGATTCCCGTCTTTTCAGTATGGACATTCTTTCCATATTAGGATTCCCCGTATGCAGCCAACTATTTTCCCGTAGTATAAGTTATGAGTTTGATTGCTTATGTTAATTAAGATTACCTATAGCCACATACATGCATGACCAGTTTCACCTAGTTATGGAGGTACCATAACCATAACATTAGAGGCACTGATGTTATGACTTCACCACGACGGAGTGATTGCTCGTGGCGTCCCTTCATCTTTTGGCTATTTATATTATATTTATCATGTGGGGCGTATGGGTGCATCCTAGTTACATGTTTTTATTCAGGATTACATGGTGAATGTGGTGTGTGCCTTGCATCCTTCACAAGAAGCTGATCCCTCCTACCCAAAAACCAGTATATTAAATTAGAGGCAGCCCCTCTAATTTGCATGATGAGGTCACCCCTCCAATTATTAATGCACGGTGGATTTTCATGACCTATATTGGCTAATGGTAAAATATGACAAACAGTTTTATAAGATAAACAAAAGACTTTCAAACTATAAAACCAGTTTTATTAAGACTTAACCAGGTTACTCGGGACTTAGTTTTCTTCCACTGTTATTATGTTATATGCTATCCTATTCATGCTTTATTGTACATCCGTGCACTGAGCGTATTTGCTCAGCCGTTTTCCTTTTCTATGTTCCCAAAACGGCAGGTACTCAGGGACGCTCATAGACACTAAGAGTACGTGCATATGGACTGGAAGTTGTCTAGCCTTCTTTACATTATGCATTTCCTTTATATTGATACTTATGCTTTGGACATTGTTTAGTCCTTTTCTTTATTATACTATGTTTGTGTGTGATGAGCTTTACTTTTGGACTACCGATGTTTGATTCCGGTATTTTCCTTTTTATGGTCATGTAATGTTTAGACATTTTACCTTGTATGCTTTGATGACACGCCATAATTACTGTGATATTTCTATTTCCAAAATGGGGTGTTACAATTATGGTATCAGAGACAAGGCTTCGACCTGTAGGCTCTCAAAAATGACCTGTGATTAGTGGGTAGTCACTACGGTCTTCCTAGAACTGACAGTTGTTTTCATGCATTCATCATTTTTTAAGCATACATATACATGTCATTGTTTCAGGGTTTTTGACTAAGTAATGGTTGGTACATGACTGGCCCTATTTAGTCGCATGTGTTTTATCGAAACTTTTAGATTTGGGACCGACCCATAGGCGTCCCCTCGCTATGTCTTTTGTTTTGGGTGAACTGACCAGAGGCGCTCACTCTCGAGCATACAAAAGTTTTCATAAAACTGCATCATGCATTCATACACAAAATTTTCTTTCATAAAATTTTTCTCGTGAAATTTTAGTATAAATTTTTTCATGTATATAATTATATTTTATGTTTTGAACTGTTTAATCATATGTTTTATGTTATACTGTTAGATGGTTCTCACACGCGAACAGGAGCAGCTCAATGCTGCAATTCAGGCTGCCATGCAAGCCTTGCTTCCTCAACTGAGGAATGACATCTGGGCTGAATGTTCAAGCTGCCAACAATCAGCAGCACAATCAGCTACCTCCTCCTCCTCCTCCAGTGACTTTAGCAGTATGGCTGGAGAGATTCAACAAGCTCCGCCCTCGAGCTTTTGAGAAGATAGATAGCCCCAGCGATGCTGAAAGATGGTTGGCTCACATCGAGAAGATTTTCAACGCTATGGGATATGACCCCACATACAAGGCGAGGTTGGCATGCTATCGGTTCGAAGGCGATGTACTCAACTGGTGGTTAGCATTGATGCAATCTGAAGGTGGTGATGAGTGGGTTGCTGGTTTGACTTGGGCTCAGTTCAAGGACATGGTGATGGAGCAGTTCTTTCCCAAGGCTGAGCAGGACAAGCTCAAGAGAGAGTACCATGGGATCCGACAGAGAGCTGGGGAGAATAGCAACGAGTTTATGCAGCGCTTTCTTCGCTTGGCTGGTTTCCTTGGTGCGGCAGCAGGTACTCCAGAAGAGCAAGCACATCACTTCAGATGGGCTCTTCGCACATCGGTCGCAAACAATCTGGTGTGTGCTACGTTCAACACTGTAGCACAAGTGGCCGATGCAGCACGAAAAATGGAGATGCTGCAGGAGAGGGATGAGTTCGGGGAAGCTGAAAGACCCGACAAGAGGTAAACATTCGTATTCAAGCGGTGACCAACCAGTATACTTTCCATATGTCAATTATTCATCTCTTTAAATGTATCTTCCAGGCAGAAAACTGGGGACCGGTCTCAGCCGGCTACTCAGCAGCAGCCTCATCAGCCCAAGGGAAACGGTCAGACTAACGACCGTTCTGCTACGGATAGGCGTGGCGGTAATGACAATTACCGTAAAAACGTCGGGCACTCCAATAACAGCAGGTCCAAATACTTAAAAAATACCCTATGTTTTATGTTATAACTTATATTCTGAAACTTTATCAAACTTCTACCAGGAACCATGGAAACGGTAGGGACCAGAACCAGAGAGGTTCGCAGCCTAGCCGTCCAGCTATCACTGGTCCTCAACCAGCCAGAGCACCTGCTGGAGGATACACTCATCCTCTTTGCTCTACTTGCCACCGTAGGCACCCAGGACCATGTCGCCGTCATATTGATGCTTGCTTCAAGTGTGGTCTTCCTGGCCATATTATGAAGGATTGCCGTAAGGGCGAGATGGAGGGTACATCGGGACATGCTGATACCAAGCCGCCTCCTACCGCCGGGCGTGTCTACACGACATCTTGAGACCAGGCCAACAAGTCTACAGGTACCATCACTAGAATCTTGTATATGTATGGTCGCGCTGCATGTGTTCTTTTCGATACGGGTGCTACTCACTCGGTTATTTCTACTGCTTATGCTAAGAACATTAGGATGCCTCCCTTGCCACTAGAAAATAGGCTTACTATTTCCACGCCTTTGAGGGACTCTGTATTAATCACCCATGTATACAAGAGTCTTCCCCTAGAATTTGATGATAAGGTTCGACCTGTCGACGCACGTCCGCTGGACATGAATGACTTCGAAATGATTTTGGGCATGGATTGGCTATCCAAGTATCATGCTACCATAGACTGCCATTCATATCGATTTATCTTCGGTGATGTCAATGCACCAGAGTACATTCATAACGGGTTCATACCCGGACGATTTGTACAAGTCATATCCACCCTGCAAGCGCGTGCACTACTGTCACATGGCTGCGAGGGTTACCTAGCTACGGTTCACGACCTGGATGCTGAGTCTCCATCGATTCAGGATCAACCAATAGTGTCGGAATTCCAAGACGTGTTTCCAGCAGAACTTCCGGGCATACCACCTGCACGAGAAGTGGAATTCAGTATCGAGCTGATTCCAGGAGCTGAACCAATCTCCAAGGCTCCTTATCGCATGGCTCCCATAGAGCTGAAGGAGCTGAAGGATCAACTACAAGAACTTCTTGAACGAGGTTTCATTCGACCGAGCGCATCTCCATGGGGCGCACCGGTTTTGTTTGTTAAGAAGAAGGACGACAGTATGCGTCTTTGCATAGACTATCGCGAGCTCAACAAGATTACCATTCGGAATCGGTATCCACTGCCACGCATTGACGATCTGTTTGACCAACTCCAAGGGGCCAAACACTTCTCCAAGATTGATCTTAGGTCAGGCTATCATCAGCTACGGGTCAAGGAGCAAGACATCGCTAAGACTGCCTTTCGTACCCACTATGGCCACTACGAGTTTGTAGTTATGCCATTTGGCCTGACAAATGCTCCAGCAGTGTTCATGGATCTGATGAATCGAATCTTCCATGAATTCCTGGACAAATTCGTCATCGTTTTCATCGATGACATCCTGATTTTCTCAAAGTCCAAGGAGGAACACGAAGACCATCTTCGTACAGTACTACAGATTCTTCGCCAGAAGCAGCTGTATGCTAAATTATCCAAGTGTGAGTTCTGGTTAGACAAGGTGGCATTCTTAGGTCACATTGTATCAGCAGAAGGAATCACTATGGATCCAGCGAAGGTTGAGGCCATTACTAAGTGGCCAAGGCCGACATCAGCGACGGAAGTCCACAGTTTCTTAGGCTTAGCTGGCAATTACCGTAGGTTCGTAGAGAACTTTTTCCGCCTAGCACTACCATTGACCAAACTGATGCGGAAAGGGGAGAAATTCGTCTCGACTGAAGATCGAGAGAAGAGCTTTGAAGACCTGAAGCAGAAGCTAGTACCTGCACCTATTCTTACTCTACCATCTGGTACGGGTGGATTTCAAATCTACAGCGATGCATCGGGGAAGGGACTTGGCTGTGTTCTCATGCAACATGGGAAAGTGATCGCGTACGCTTCACGACAGCTTAAGCCTTATGAAGAAAATTACCCCACGCACGATCTGGAACTTGCTGCAGTCGTGTTTGCATTGAAGATCTGGAGGCACTACTTATATGGAGAATCATGTGACATTTTCACGGACCACAAGAGCTTGAAGTATATCTTCACTCAGCGTGAACTGAACATGAGGCAGAGGAGATGGTTAGAGCTGTTGAAGGATTATGACATTAATCTATAGTATCATCCCGGAAAGGCAAATGTAGTAGCAGATGCTCTTAGCAGGAAGTCCGGAATGATCAACGGCATTAAAATCGAAGAGGAAATCATCAGAGATTTGGAGCGACTAGACATCGAGATCATGGTACATGGACAGCACGGTTACTGGGCTAATCTTAGAGTAGAACCTGAGTTACTATCTAAGATCAAGGAAGCTCAGAAGGATGACAGAGAAATCTGGGCGTTAGTACAGAATTTGGAGAAGTAGACAAAATTTTGAGTAGATGCAGATGGTATCGTATGGCAGGGCACTAGACTTTGTGTTTCTGATGACCAAGAACTCCGGGAAGCTTTGTTAGCTGAAGCTCATAGCTCCCCATTCTCGATACATCCTGGTTCGACTAAGATGTACCATGACATCAAGCAGTACTTTTGATGGAGTGATATGAAACAGGATGTGGCCACTTACGTCTCCAAATGTCTTACCTGCCAGCAGGTTAAGATCGAGCATCAGCGATCTGGCGGTCTCCTTCAACCGTTAGATATTCCAGAGTGGAAGTGGGACAAAATCACCATGGATTTTGTTACCGGTCTTCCGCCTACCAAAAGGAAGCATGATGCAATTTGGGTTATCGTTGATCGACTTACCAAATCAGCTCATTTCTTACCGATCCGCAAGGAAGATCTGGTAAGTAAACTCGCAGATACATACAGAAGAGAGATCATGAGACTCCATGGTGCACCATCCAGCATCGTCTCAGACAGAGATCCTCGATTCACTTCGCGCTTTTGGAAAAGTGTGCATAAAGCTTGGGGTACACAACTTAAGCTTAGCACGGCTTTTCATCCTCAAACGGACGGACAGTCGGAGCGAACCATTCAGACATTGGAAGATATGTTGAGGTCATGTGCGTTGGAATGGACGGGTGATTGGGACGAATACATCTGTTTGGTGGAGTTTGCATACAACAACAGCTAGAACGCAAGCATCAAATGTGCCCCATTTGAGATGTTGTATGGCAGAAAGTGTCGCGCCCCAATCTGCTGGGATCAGGTTGGCGAGCGAACACTCGAAGGACCGGAAATCATAGAGATGACAAATGAGAAGATCGCAGTAGCTAAGCAGAAGATTCAGGAGGCACAGTCACGTTAGAAGAGTTACGCCGATAAGCATCGTAGGGATATACACTTTAACGTAGGAGATCACGTCTTCCTTAAGGTTTCGCCGGCACGTGGTGTTAGACGCTTCGGGATTAAAGGGAAGCTCAGTTCTCGTTTCATCGGACCGTTTGATATCATTGAACGAGTAGGTGAAGTATCTTACCGATTTGCGTTACCTCCGCAGCTTTCGCATGTGCACAATGTGTTTCATGTGTCCTTACTCAGAGGGTACCAATATCATCCCCTTCACATGGTTCAGTATCCACTGGAACAGATACGTGAAGATCTCACTTTTATAGAAGAACCCGAACGAGTTCTTGACAGACAAGAACGAGTCATGAGAAAGAAGACGATTCCATTCGTCAAAATTCTATGGAGGGATCATACCAAGCGGGAAGCCACTTGGGAAACGGAGGAGTCTATCCGGGCTTCTTACCCTCATTTCATATTTTAAATTCGGGTATGTTCTTCTTTTCCAGTTTACTTTATCTATAATTCGGGGACGAATTATTCTTTTTAGGGGGGAAGAGTTGTAAAACCTGCATGCTTTTACCATGCATAGTACCCTTAGGATCGTACGTACTAGTTAAAACTTTCCTAATATTGCATGATTACGATTACGTGTTAGGAGTTTACGTATTACGTACGTGTTAGAACACGATAATTATTTAATATGCACGACCACGTAATAATTATTTGACAATAATCAGTCACGAACATGCGATCATGAAATCATGAACGTAATTAAAACACGAACTATTATTAATTACGTATATATATTTATTACGAGCGTAATTAAATATATTGGATCACGGTATTTACGTAACGAGAACAATTAAAACACGAACATAAATAAACAAAAACGAGTAACTAAATAACGAGACATGGAAAAAGGTACGGGAACCCCATGTGGGGGTCCCTACCCGCGGCCAAACAAGGGCAAATGGGCCAAGCCCATTGTCAATTTTACCAAAAGGGATTATTTATTTTTTTACACTACACAAAAACACTTTACTGAAGATTTCAAGAAAAACCTAAAACCCTCTTCTTCCTTGTTCTTTGTGCCGCCACCCTCAAACCACCATACAAGGTGATTCTTGATCTTTGATCTTGAAGATTTGGTGATTGATCGTGTTTATTCTTCGTTCTCTTGATCCACAATTCGGTAAAACCTTTTTAAACCTTTTCTTTTAATTTAATCTTTTTATTAATTATGAACATGTGATGTTTTTATAAAAACATAATAATTAATCATAGATCTAACATGTTTTGGAGTTAAATTAAATCAAGGGTTATTTTTAAGGGGTGTTTGTTTTGGCCGCAGGCTGCAACCGAACCCGAGGGGGTTTCGGTTTGCCAAGCCGACCACCACCAAGACCATATGGTCTTGGTTGGTGCGTATGGGTCCCACGGCAGCAAGGGGAAACACGGGGTACCCCGAGTTGGGTCGGGGTACGGTGTCGATTCATGTCCGGTTCATGTTTTTAGCCTAGATCCGGTTCATGGTGTATGTTAGTTTTTTTTATGTTATGAACTTATGTTAAAATTAAATTAATAAAAGATGTGATTAATTTAATAACATGACTTAGGTTATTTAATTATTAATGATCATGAAATTATTTTAACCTAAGTATTTATATATTTAAGACTTATAATTAATTAATTATTTTAAAACCATGGATATAATTAATTAATTAACATGACTTAGGTTATATTATTAATATATAATAATACATATTTTAACCTAAGTATTTAACTTATTTAATTAAAAACATGTTATACTTTAATTAAATATTGTAACCTATAGTTTAATTAAATTACATGAAATAATTATTAAACTATACAATATATCATATGACTTAGAAAATAATCATGAAAACACTTAGGCTTATATACTTAGCTTATTTAAACAGCTTATTTCTAATTATGGAAACTTTCTATTTTTAGAAAATTAATTAAATAAGGCAGCTAATCTATTTAAGGAAACCATCTATTTTTAGAAACTTATTTATTTAAGGCAGCTAATCTATTTATGGAAACTTATTTAATCAAGGCAGCTAATCTATTTATGGAAACTTTCTATTTTTAGAAACTTACCTATTTTAAGCAGTAAATCTATTTTTGGAAACTTTCTATTTTTGGAAACTTTCTATTTTTGGAAAATTTCTATTTTCGGAAACTTTCTATTTTTGGTAACTTTCTATTCTTGGAAACTTTCTATTTTGGAAACTTTCTATTTTTGGAAACTTTCTATTTTAGGAAACCTGCTATTTTTGGAAAGTTACATATTATTACACAGTAAGTATAATAACACATGAAATACCAGAAATACTTAATCAGATTAAACAGAATATAAGATTTAACACAGTTTAAGGCTTTAAAACAATAAAACATAGTAAGAACACATAAAATAAGCTAAGACATGACATAAAATCATCTATGTATTTAGTAAGCAGATACTTATACATGTACGTATTTATGTAGCACTAGTGATTCGGAAGTAGGATTCTCGCAGTTCGTCTTTCTCATTCACTGGACATAAGGTACGGATTCCCGTCCTTTCAGTATGGACATTCTTTCCTTATTAGGATTCCCCGTATGCATCCAACTGTTTTCCCGTAGTATAAGTTATGAGTTTGATTGCTTATGTTAATTAAGATTACCTATAGCCATATACATGCATGACCAGTTTCACCTAGTTATGGAGGTACCATAACCATAACATTAGAGGCACTGATGTTATGACTTCACCACGGCGAAGTGATTGCTCGTGGCGTCCCTTCAGCTTTTGGCCATTTATATTATATTTATCATGTGGGGCGTATGGGTGCATCCTAGTTACATGTTTTTATTCAGGATTACTTGGTGAATGTGGTGTGTGCCTTGCATCCTTCACAAGGAGCTGATCCCTCCTACCCAAAAACCAGTATATTAAATTAGAGGCAGCCCCTCTAATTTGCATGATGAGGTCACCCCTCCAATTATTCATGCACGGTGGATTTTCATGACCTATATTGGCTAATGGTAAAATATGACAAACAATTTTTATAAGATAAACATAAGACTTTCAAACTATAAAACCAGTTTTATTAAGACTTAACCAGGTTACTCGGGACTTAGTTTTCTTCCGCTGTTATTATGTTATATGCTATCCTATTCATGCTTTATTGTACATCCGTGCACTGAGCGTATTTGCTCAGCCGTTTTCCTTTTCTATGTTCCCAAAACGGCAGGTACTCAGGGATGCTCGTAGACACTAAGAGTACGTGCATATGGACTGGAAGCTGTCTAGCCTTCTTTACATTATGCATTTCCTTTCTATTGATACTTATGCTTTGGACATTGTTTAGTCCTTTTCTTTATTATACTATGTTTGTGTGTGATGAGCTTTACTTTTGGACTACCGATGTTTGATTCTGGTATTTTCATTTTTATGGTCAAGTAATGTTTAGACATTTTACCTTGTATGCTTTGATGACACGCCATAATTACTGTGATATTTCCATTTCCAAAATGGGGTGTTACATTTGCTAGACAAATACCAACTGATGCCAATGCAGCAGGAATTTGATCAAAAGATGTACTTTTAGAGCTTAAACAGTGAATAATAGCATGAAAAAGCAATTTCCATTGAGGTGAAAATAGAGCTTTAAAGAAAGTAAGACTTTCCCTACCACCTCCATAGCCCATGGCTGCAAGGCCATCATGAATCTTTGTATTATTAAGCATACTAAGTCCATTTTCATCATTTAATCTCAAACTTGCTCTTAGCAGTACCTCAGTTACATATATATTTCTATGATTCACCCTATCCTTAATACAAGGTTGATTAAACCGAGTACCTAATACAACAGTATTCCAAAATTGTTCAACAATGGAAATTGAGACAACTGGACTTACAGTGAGTGCAAAGCAAACATGACTTCGAGATAGGAAACCAAGAATCTCATGGAAACCAAGAGAGTCATCATTCGTAGCAAGATTCGCAACCAAATTATGCTTAGAGATCACTTGTAAAGCAGCCATTAGTATTTTTGATGATCGAAAGATTAGAGAGAAGGTTATAGAATCAAGAGATAAAAATAAAAGATTAGGTGAATCGATTGTACAATAGGAGTAAGTATTTAAGTAAATAACAAACCCAAACGCGAAGAAACCGCCAAATTTACAAAAGAGACCCTAACTATACAACAGACATGTAGCGGTACATGGAACATAAGCGGTACTTGAATTTATGCTAGCGATACTTGGAGTTATAACGGTACCTCACAATTTTGACCAGTTCATGCTTTCCACTATCAATGTAACCTCTTTTATCTTTTTCTATTAACTTGCAATTACACAAAAACATAAAACATAGACTATACAATAAAAATTATAAAAATTTGTACAACTATTACCTCCCCTCAACATATGCAGCAGGTTATTGGTTGAGCATACCAATGTGTGTCACCAAGAATTCAAATCTCTTTGTATCAAATGCCTTGTTCAACAAATCAGCTACATTGTTGTCTGTATGAATCTTCAAGACATGAATAAGCTTTTTGTCATAAGCATCTCTTATAAAGTGATGTTTTTTTTCAATATGCTTCGTCTTGGAGTGAAATACTAGATTCTTGACAATGCATATAGTACTTTCATTATCAATGTAAATCTTGGTGTTCATGATGTTAAACCCATAATCTAACAGTTGATTTTGAATCCAAAGTACTTGGCCACAGCAATGAGCAACAGCTACATATTCAGCTTCAGTTGTAGAAGTAGCAACAATGGTTTGCTTCTTACACTGCCATGATATGAGTCTTCTGCCTAGGAATTGACAACCTCCTGTTGTGGATTTCCTATCATGATTAGCTCCAGCATAATCACTATCTGAGTAAGCTTCCAATTCAAAGGTGTAATCTCTAGGATACCATAATCCTAAATTGGGTTGACTTTTAAGATATTTAAAAATCTTCTTCACATCATGTAGATGTGACACTTTTGGATGAACTTGAAACCTTGAACAGGCACACACAGCAAACATAATATCTGTCCTTGAACCAGTAACATACATCAATGAACCAATCATTGATCTGTATAGACGAATATCAACATTTTCTCCATGTTCATCTTTTGATAAAGACTTCTTGGCTTCAAAAGGTGTTCTTGTACTCCTTGTATCCATACATGAAAATTTCTTCAAGATTTCAGCAACATATTTATCTTGGCTGATAAATATTCCATCTTTCCTTTGTTTGACTTGCAGTCCCAAAAAGAAAGTTAGTTCTCCCATAGAACTCATTTGAAATCTTCCTTTCATCAAAGCTTCAAACTCTTCACGCCATGTCTTCTTGGTAGAACAAAAAATGATGTCATCAACATAAACTTGAACTAGAATGATATCCTTAGCATTCTTCTTGATGAACAGAGTTTTGTCAATGGTTCCTCTCCTATATCCATCTTTTAGCAGAAAATTAGATAAGGTTGCATACCAGGCTCTTGGATCTTGATGTAGACCATAAAGTGCTTTGATAACCTTGTAGAATCTATTGGGTAATTTAGGATCTACAAAACCTGGAGGTTGTGAGACATATACCTCCTCTGAAATAGTACCATATAGGAAGGCAATTTTCACATCCATTTGATAGACTATAAATCCCATATATGATGCAAAGGCCAAAAATAACCTAATGACTTCTATCCTTGCCACTGGTGCAAAAACCTCATCATAGTATATCCCTTCTTCCTGTCTATAGCCTTGAGCAACAAGTCTTGCCTTGTTCCTCACAACAACTCCTCTTTCATCCTTCTTGTTCCTGAAAACCCATCTAGTACCAATTACTCTTTTACCTGAGGGAAGATCTACAAGAATCCAAACTTTTTGTAGCTCAAACTGTGTTAATTCTTCTTGCATGGCATCTACCCAACTTTCTTCATCAAGAGCCAGAGAAATGTTTTTGGGCTCTACTTGTGATAAGAAACAGGCAAACAAACAATGCTGAGTATCTTTATGATTTGTTCTCTGCTGTTGTTTGACATAACTCACAAGTGCATGAGTTTCAATATTGGTTTGATGTTGTCTTCTGGTTTGCATAGCAGATTTGGGATCTCCAATGATCTGTGTAGTAGGATGGTTGTTGTTGAATTTATGAGTGGGAATAGAACTGACTGGAATTTATGTTTCCAAATTATTGAAATCAGTTACTGCACCCTGCTCATCATAGGAAGCTTTGAAGAAGATTCCTTCAGATGGACTAGCATATAAGTCTTCATCGTCCATAGCTTGTAAAATCTCTTCTAGTGAGTCAACATATTTGGTAGTTTTTAACTTAGCAGTACTTGCAGATGAAGTACCGTTAGGTGTAGTATGTACTACTGAGTGTTGTGACTCAAAAGATTCTTCTCCTGAATGCTTATTGGCAGATGTAGCATTCTTTTCTTGATTTTGAAGCCTCTGAAGCTCTTGGAAGGCTTGATCATCTTTTGATGGCATGGTTTGCTTCTTGGGAGTGGCAGACATGGGAGGAACAGTAGGCATATTGGGCACATAGATATGAACATCATCATCTGATGAAGAAACATCTTCTTGAGTACCTACATTAGTTGCACTTGACTCCTCACCTGCATTGTTAGTTTGACAATCCTTTTGCAAAGAATAGTGATCCATGAAGTTAGTTAGATAATCTAAATCAAACATCTAAGCATAACCTATTCCTGGGACATTGGTGTTGATCCCAAACTTAGATCGATTTAGCTTGTGTAAACGAGATTAGATCAAGTTAAACACGTAGAGAAAATTTGTTGTGTACAAAACAATTCAAGTATTATGCAGAATTAATACTTAAACAAGAACACACAACTAGTTGTAAAACAAACTTTCACTTGATTGATAATAACAAACTTGCTTACAATGAAAGTGTTTAAACGTATGAAAAACTTATATGAAAACATAACCTAAAGGTCTTCTTTTATAGACATAAGAAGCCTTTCCAAACTTAGATCGATTTAGCTTGTGTAAACGAGATTAGATCAAGTTAAACACGTAGAGAAACCTTTTTGTGTATAAAACAATTCAAGTATTATGCGGAATTAATACTTAAACAAGAACACACAACCAGTTGTAAAACAAAATTTCACTTGATTGATAATAACGAACTTGCTTACAATGAAAGTGTTTAAACGTATGAAAAACTTATATGAAAACATAACCTAAAGGTCTTCTTTTATAGACATAAGAAGCCTTGTACAAGAGTCTACGTATCAGCTATTCTAGGTAAAGATAATTATAGAAAATACATTGTTGATCCTATCTTTACTAGAAACAAACTAGAAACAAAATACGCGTAGAC